>OZ043935.1:737667-2098500 GCA_964056405.1 Acronicta alni
AGATAATTGAAGAGGCCTAGCGTAGCTTATAATTCTATCATTAATAACTGAAAAAAATTACAATCGCGCAGGAAATCCAAATTCGCTTTCTTTTGGATGTCCGAATATCTTCAGTGGCGAGCTAGTGAGTGTTCGAGAAATGGTTAGGGATGCATGTAGTGAACTCTATTGCACCTGTTGCAAGGCGTTATATGAATGATGAATGAGATTAATTTCTGTAGATATTTTAAAGACGTTTTACAACTCAATGTTTCACATTCTTAATACTAGATGACGCCGACTTTTCCTAAAGGAAAACCTGCGATAAAAACGTAGAATCATGCTCTTTTAAAGACCAGACATAGTATATTCGTATCATATAATAATGTGTGAGTCGCACAATATCTGCAAATGGCCTTTTCATTTTTTTTCTTCATTTATTTAGCCTTTTGAAGAAAGAGCCACAGCAGCTTTCAGTTGTCCTATCCCAACAGACGGGAAGTAACTCAAAGACTTGATAGTGGCTGTAAGGTCGGTTAAATCACAATAGACCATGTAACCCTTAAAACTAAAAAGCTCATTTTAGTTTTTTTTTATTGGCCACCTGATGGTAAACAGCAATCACAGCCTATAAACATCAGCAATACCAGTGGTATGAGTCGCGCGTTGTCATCTTGACACCTCAGTTGTTAAGTCTCATAATTAATGTCCAGTAATTTGACTGGCGACATTAAATGATAAATGATATTTATTTCTGTCAATAGACCTTTTAAAGACACTATTTTACAAGTCGATATTTTACATATTTTTTTAAGCTATATGGCTCCGGCATTTCCTATCTGACGACCTCTGAGAAGAAACGCCGAAACAAATTCAGAGAATCATAGTCCCTTTTAAAGTCCAGACATAGAATAGTAACAAATATGTGTCTTACGATGTAGGGCAAAGTCTGAAATGGCCTTTTGAAGAAAGAGCCATAGCGGCTTTGAGTAGACCAGTCCCAACTGACGGCACGCATGCATCAGTCATTGTGTAGCTCAACCATAATTTAGGGAGCTCAACAACCCGTTGCACGACGATACCGGATCAGAGGAACATTTGCGTAGGCCACATAAAAAAAAAGCTCAAAGCCACCAAACTGGTCAAAGCTGAGTATGTATATTTAGCCTACAAAGTACTCTTAAGTCTTTTAAAACGAAACACAATAACGTTAGAGCATGTACCACCCCAAGTTTACAGCATGAAAAAAACCTACCTTTTAAATATAAAATAGCCTACGTTTTAAATAGAAAATAGACTACCTTTTAAATATAAAATAGCCTACCTTTTAAATAGAAAATAGCCTACCTTTTAAATAGAAAATAGACTAGCTTCTTTCAAGTTTTACATAAACGCTTCTCTCAAAAAAAATTAGCTATACACAGATTGATCCGAAGACTAATTAAAAGAGATAATTCTCATACATTCGAACCACTAAGCCATATTGTTTACTCACTGTGATATAAACGTGTGATATTATATTTATATGTACATATATTATACTTATTGCTTAGATACACTGTAGACGTATACTTTAAAATATTATATTCAATAGGAAAATATGCAGGTTTATTAATTTCTATAGATATACGGGTCAAATTCATAATTTAAATGTTTTTTTATAAAAAATTGGAATTTTCAGGATGTGGAAGCTTTTAAATCTTTTGCTGTCTGATTCCACACGGGTTCTAATACAAAACTAAACAAAACGGAACGGGAGGAAACTATTTTACCAGTCATACAGATAATGTAGATTTGTCATTTGTGGAATATAATAGAGACGTTAAAACAGGCAATTCATTTACAAATTTAATTAAATTCCTTATAGTATTTTTATTTTATTTTCATTGTGGAAACAAACAATGCAAGTTATATAAAGATTACAAGCTAAGGTGGTTAATGTAAAATTTACTACGTTTCCACATATTACGTAGAGAATAAATGGTTTCAGACTAATATTTACTGCATGGGTACGCCGCCATACATTTATTAAAAGTAAGACGATATGCGGCGGGGGAGGGGGAGGTCGACCATGTCTTATTTTTTTATAGTTCTTACGTAAGATCACAAAATTGCGCAAAGTTAAGATTATACATTGAAAAAGCATCGGTGCGCAGGGCCGCACCTGTTTATTGTATAGGAAAACAATTTCAAATCAAACGTGTATTTCTTGTAATCCTATAAAGAAAAAGAGCACGATAGAGAGAGAGAGAGAGGTTTTTTAAGAATCTTAAGTCTATTAAGACTTTGAATGGCCATCGAAAAATAATAATCTTCAAAATCAGTTAATACACAAACGAACAATAATAAAAAACATAAATGTTGTATTTTATTCCAATGGGGTCCATTTTTATGAATTCATGTTCAAAAAATTGGATGTGATTTTAAATAATACGCCTTTAGATTATTATTCAATATCGTCATCCACCCATATACTGTCCCACTGCTAGGCGCGGGTCTCCTCTCAGATTGTGAGGGATTATATAATATAAAAATTAATAAGCCAGCATATTTGTGGAAAAATCCGAGCTAACACTCTATTTGCTACCTGACTATTTATAATTTTCTTTTATACTTTTTTATAAGTGTTTATTTTTATAGCTGTGATATTGAATTGTAACAAATACAGTATTAACTTTGTTATTTCAAGAAATACATTGTAGATGTAAGAATTTTAGATTTAAGAGATTCTATTTATAACTAATTGTGCCAACCTTAAGTATTGACGATAATTATGTGTTGATAATGATATTATACACAATAAATTATAAAATAATCATGATTCGGGTTGTGCCAAAGTGATGATACATCTTACACAATATTCAAAATTGAGTTTTTGAAATTATCTGTATATTTATGTACTTAACTAATAAACTTTTTTTGTTAACCAAATTATAAAAAATATATAATATTAAGGTTATTACTTTATTGCGACCGATTTTTAAAAAGTAATGCATTACTTATGTCACTTTGGCATAATGCAGTCTTCTCAATGGTAAGAATGCTTTCTTCATTCGCACATGATCCGAAATTTATGTTTGAAAAAGATCATGAAATGCCAATCATATTTTTCTAATGTACTATGTACGGCCTACGTTCCTTAATCGGTATTGACTGGTGCTAAAATTTACACAATTTTTATTTATAGACGAAGTTAAATGCATGTTGTTATACACGTATTTTATATTGATAATACAATTTTAATATGTTAGATCTCAATACTAGTCGTAAAAGATTTTAGTTCAAGATTTATAATGACAATACTATAATTATACAAATTGTATTATGGTGCTGACGAAGGGATAGATTCTGTCTTAAATGTATTCTCATATTAAGGACACTCTACATTTAATGAGTTAAAAAAAATGTAACTGTACAGAAATTCTTCATTGTTAGTCTGTTACTTGGGGAGGCGGGAGAGCATGTCGGACTTGCATCTACTAAAAACTAGCCTATCCGTCATAAAAAGAGCTAATAGCTTGTCTCCAACTGCAAAATTTAAATAAATAATAAGTATTTAAATGTCCTTTTGAACACCTGTTCTCAGAGGCTAGACTGGATTTGGCATTTTTTGAATATTAGTTGGAAATATGTTTAAAAAAATAGAAAGAGAAGCAGGTACATTTGATTTTCAAAATGTTCCTGCTTCTCTTTCTATTTTTTTTACATATTTCCGATTAACATATAAAAAATGCCAAATCCAGACTAGCCTCTGGGAACAGGTGTACAAAAACGGCATTTAATTTTTAATTTTCCGTAATTCGGAATATTTACGTTTTTCTGGGATTTTGATTAAATTTGTATTAAAATAACATATATTAAAATTGTATTATGTATTAAATAAATAGGAAAAGTGTTAAGTGATTGTTTAAGCTTATAGTTTATAAGACATCAATTATAACTTGTACTTAATAAGTTGTTTATATAAACAAAGGTTTTTTTGTAAATCATGCGATCTCATTTTATATTTTTTATATTGTGCCTTTATACTTCTAGAGAAACTGTGTTGCCATGTATAAATTACTTAACATTTTTCATATTTTCCACAGCTTTGTAAATCTAAATTAGTTTTAAATTTAATCTAAGTCATAGATTTAATTTTAAGAAACGAAATTGAAACAAAAACACCCACGGATTCCTGTTCCAGAGCTTAATACTGGACAAAGAAGAACGTTCTGCGAAGATCACTTTCAAAACAACCATCGCGGCTGAAAACTTCAAAAAGAAGTTCAATAACAAGATGGTAGCTGCCAGCCGATTGTCCGTCACTTTGCGCTGAATACGAACGTTACAATCTAACCAACAATGTTACAATGTAGCCGGTAACGTTACAATCTAACCAACAATGTTACAATGTAGCCGGTAATGTTACAACCTAACCAATAAGGTGAAATCTGATTACAGTGTTTCTATGTAACCATATTACACAATTACATATTATAATGTAACCAGTAATGTTATAACCTAACCAGATTACAATATGACCAAGATTATAATGTAACCAAATCACAAAATACACGATTGTTATATGAAAATAGTTGTTATTATAATTTAACCAATTGTGTTACAGTTTATCCGGTTATGTTACAATTTGACCATGTTAAAGTAGACTGGTATTACTAACCGACTTTGGTATTGTATGTTAAAATTATTTTGGTTGTCTTCATGTCGGTGGATTTTTTTAAATGTTTACGAATTGTACATTCATTTTAAAACTGATACACATTATGTGTACGAAAATATGTCTTGAAATTAGCTTAGATAGATTACTAACCTTATTACTGCCTCTAACGTAAATAGACGTCGTTTGCAATTTTGTTCCTTCAAAGAAGTTATAGTGCGACAAGCTTATCTAACCCGTAGACCGTCATTAGAACTAAAAGTCGCTTTGAACGGCGCCATTTTGATTAATGTCAGTCGGGTTAATTTTAAGTTGTGTGAAAATGTTTATTATTCAATTATACCAAAACTTTTTACATAATAGAATATAGAGAATTATTTTCAGCCGACAATTTCCTTGCGGGTTCCTTTAGGTTTTATTTTAAAAATCACACAGAGTGTCTATACTTTATTAATTGATTGCTTAAAACTTGTTTGGTTTTATTTCTACTAATGGCAACGGTAAGCACGGACTCGGGTGTGGTCACCGAGTGAGTTAAGTTTATTGCACTATACCTTGAATGCACCAGAATGAAATTAGGTACTTAATCTGTATTTTAAGAATTATCAACTTGTGCTCGACATTGTGGATAAATAGTTCAATATCTGGTAACTAACCAAGCCTATTTTTTTTTGTTTTAATTTTGTTATACAAACAAAAGGCTTGCAATCCATATTGATTATGAGTCAAAGTCAAATATTTTATTTCAATTAGACCATTAAAATAGCACTTTTGAAAAGTCAAACTAGTTGCACGGTTCCAAAAAGAGGGTCTTATGGAGAAGAACCGGCAAGAAACTCCATAGACACTCTTTTCAACAAAAAAAACATGATTACAGTGTTCAGTATTACAGTCTAAATCTGAATAGTTCATGAGAACAATGCAGTTTGAGGAAACCTTATCCTGATACTAAACATTAGTTTTGAAAAAAAAATTGATCGTAATTACAGGAAGTAATAATAATAATTTAGTAAACGTTTTTTTTATATAATAACTAAATTTTAGTATATAATTGGCTGTCAAGTATAATTATTTTCATTTACTTCCATTTTACAAACAGTTCTCTTTTGAAATGTTTGTAAAATTCACTTCTTTAAGTGTATAAATTGTTCTTCATATTTTTTTCATAAAACGTCGCCCGACGTTATTATGTTTTCTGTACTGAAGCTACATTGAAAGACAAATATATCATATTATATATGGACATCTAGAATCGTAATAAATACCCTCGCATAATCACATGGCATCGTATTATTAACACGTGTCATTGATTTCTATATTAAAGTATAATCACAGTTATACCTAAGTTATATTATTTGTTATATCAATAAAAACTGTATTTTAAAATATTGCATATGTTTTGTCATATATTATGTTAACTTCAAAATATTGTTTTTTACCACAAAAGCTGTTAAAACAGTTATTACCTGTGAATTCGCCGACGTTAAATAACGTCACTCTATCAGCGTTGGCTTTTTGTATACCACAATGTAAATTTCAAAATAATTCTTTATTATCTATGGTCTGTAATAAAGAATTATTATTATTATTATTTACTTACGAGCATTCTTAAAATTAGTATAATTTTCTTAAGTTATATAAAATTTTGTTTCGGTGGTAAAAGGTTTAAGTAAATCACCCGTATGCAATATGTAACTTTAATATTATGTATCTTAAGTTCAATTTTAATGTGCACTTGATTGTCTTATGCCATATAATATGGACTCAGCATTTTACAAAACAAAATTACTTTAACCATGTTTATAATTCAGAAATTCTTCCATTACAACGAAAAGCTGCCATATGCTAAGATGTATGAAAATATTTTGATGTTATATATTCGTGTTTTTTTCTTCAAATTAACGCTAGAATAGAGTACCTTGCTTTTATATCTGTTGATGTAAGTACATAGTTCATAGGATTGAAATGTCTGGCACGATAATATTTCTAGGGTTTAATAGGTTAAGTTCGACCAAATATTAAACCGTCTCTAATCACAAAAGGATTGAACTGAGGTGAAGTCAAGATTTAAAATGAATCCATTTTTTCATCACAAGAATGACCAGGGGACTATTTTAAACATATTTTGTATTATGGGCGTTTTAATGTTTAGCCATAATTATATTTAATGGGTTAACAGTACCCATAGTTGCCTTGGTTTAAAATGCATAGGGGTTATTGTGGGATTCGTAGATTTGAAACATTAAAATTCTGAGGGTGTTAATCTTCGCACAATGTTCTAATTTGATTTGGTGTGTCGCAAATTGTGGGTATATTACTCATTGTTGGTTCATAGCAATGGTATTAGCGCCAATAACTAAACTAGTTAAATCCGGTCGCGCTTCGCTGTGGCTCAGTATCTTCATTCATATATATATTTTTTTTAATGCACTTGAAATCTTTCATTTGATCCTTTTTTTTAAAGCAGCTTTCGTACAAGGTAACAAGCCTTGTGTCGCGTGGAAATTAACATAATATTATTATAATTAACGGACACAAAGTCCACCCAAACTCTAAACAAAAATGTCAGTGAAACACAGATTGGTTTCAATCTATCAACTACTTTTTCGAGTTTTAAGGACAAATGAACGGAAGATGGATTTTTATATATAAATGATTCCAAAATCAATAAAATTTTGCGCAAATAATTTAGTTAAATAGGTATTTGCAAGATTTCAAGCAAAGACTTTAGTAAAAGGTGCAATTATAGTATTGTTACTGTCGCAATACTGTTCCCATAAACTAAAAATGTGATATTGATCAACAATCTGTGAAAACCAAATAAAATTTGAATTTGGTGGGCTACAGCGAGTTGTCCCCACACTTGATGATGTAGACTCTAGAAAAAGTAACATTTTAGATTAAAAAAATATGTACCTTTATTATTTAAAATGGAACCTGCATTATTGTAATACCAAACTACTAATATTTGTACATGTAACACTAATTTATATTTGTCGCACAATAATAGCAATAGAATGGGTTAAAAAATGAATAAACTTGCTTTTAATATAAGCCTATATTGTAATAAGCCATTACAATAAATCATTATAGCTCATAGAAGATTTAAAAGTAAGGCATGATATATAGGCGTGATTAAATAAAACTAGTAACTCGCTAAAGATTAAAAATCGGAACTAAAGGAAGTAAAGTTAGTCCAACTATAATAAATATTATTTCGGTACAGAAAATGAAACAAAAAAATGTAATGATAGTTTAAACGATATTGCTTCATTTCAGTTAGAAGAAATTGAGGAGTAGTGAAAGATTTTTACAGGGTCGGCAACCCTATTGCAAGTGTCTATAGGCTACGGTAACCGCTTACCATCAGGCAGGCCGTATGCTTGTTTGCCATCTTAGTGGTATAAAAAAAAACAAAATTCAAGTATTTTGAGTGTAATTTCAGAATCGATGGTCAGAAACCAACTAAAGCTCATATACGCTACAAGTTAAATAAATAATGGCCAAAATCTGATCGTAAACTATTAAGTTATACATAAAACGTAAACTATGTTCGGTCGAAATAGGAACGCCCCCCTTTCTTTGAAGTAAGTTATAAACTTTGCTTTTGAAAGATATGATACATCTTTAAAAACGAAAGGCGCATTTTCAGGATTAATTAATTTTTAAATCAGCATTAAAGTCATTAAACTGTGACATTAGGAACCCCTCTAATAATTGATTACTCTTCATACTAACTTGTTTGGGTTTATATGGCAGAATTCCTACCTAAATTAGTATTCGAAAATTCTGTAAATTACAACCACCGTAAAGACAGATTTTTAAACCATATTGCAACTGTCGTGACATTTCTGAAAACGAATTAAAAATAACATTAAAAATATCATTGGTGGTCAATATAATCAAAACGTCATTCTATTTTAAACAGATATTTGAAGACAGTAATAGTGATATCGATTGTTCTGTCTAATATATTATATCGTTTCATGATTGCCTTTAAACTAAAGTTTACATGACACTAATTATTGTATTAGTAATATTAGCTTTGGGCGCTTTGAGATAGTTTCTGGTTACTACTAGTTACTGCCAGTCAGCAGGTTTATACAGAGGCTTTCTGCCCAGCGTCGGAAGATCATTTATAAATCGTCACTCATTGAGGCACTTTTTTAATTTAGTAACTAGCTATTCTCCGCGGTTTTAAACGACAAACAAAGGACGAATAATTTATTGCCCGCGACTTCGTCTGCATAGACTTTACCTGAAAGTATCTAGTTGAATTTTCTGTTTAATTTCCTACAAAATGTTTTTAATTTTTTCTTTTAAAAGAACCATCTCCTGATAATAATTACAAATTTCATCATCAACCCATATACTGTCCCACTGCTGGGCACGGGTCTCCTCTCATATTGAGAGGGATTAGGCTATAGTGCACCACGCTGGCCTAGTACATACATAATTACAAATACAAAATATTTATTGGGAAAATATAAGGTTACATTTCATAAAACGTTTTTGGAGCCTCCTTTTAAGCAAATAATGCCTGTATTAGAAGGCCCCGCCTCTTTCACATCACTGTCGTACACTTATACTGTCAGAGGTCAATATTTTAACACAAAAAAAAGAATTAGCGAAATTGTTCCAAAGGGAATGAATGGAATAGGAACGTAAATATCATACCTACCTATTAATACATTTACCTGCCCCAGGTAATGTACTGATAATATGCATATATTATACGTATGAACCTTCCGGAATTCTCTAAATTATGGTGAAGACCGTATCAAAATCCGTTGCGTAGTTTATAAGTAAGTAGAGAAACAGACAGACGCGGGCAACGGCTTTGTTTTATTATTATTTAGAGATAAATTAAAAGTTTTAAAGCTATTGTGTAACGGTTAAAGGTGTCTGAAGTTTCTTTTTTTTATTTTGCATTTATAATTCAGGCACTTTTTTCGGTAAAGCATCTTCTTTTGCCGTTATATATTTTGATTAACGAAAATGATATTGAAAATATATTTCAAAACGTCAGGGCTGATTTATATAATATATAAAATACTAATGGATGGATGGAAAATCTTTGGAAAATGTTAATGAGAGATAGAGCTTAACAACTCAGTTTTTTACTATTAATGTTTTTGTAGATGTTCACATTATATTCATTAATAGTAGTATAATCTGAAAGAATACGTTTATAATTTGTATTCTTCTCCTTCGAATTAAATATAACACTTATATTATGTAAAATATATAACCGTTTTTTGTCATTGTAGTGGTTTAGTGGCAAGTTATATTTTAGTAATCTTTAGAAGCTAAATAATTGCTTTCATCGAGGCTGCCTTGTAGTCAGTGATGATAAAAACTGTAACTAGTTTATTGTGAATTCACCAATGTAATATGATTTCAGTTTTACATTTAAATTTATGTAATTTAGTGTCAAAATTACATGAAAGGATCCAAAGATATTTTTTATGGCTAGTACAAGTAATCCCTCGTTTATAAATTGGTTCGATATTGTAATGCCTTAATTTTATCACTCATTTCGAGGCAGCCTCGTCTAAAGTAATATTACGCATTTCGTTTGCGTCACATTTTGTTATTGATAATGCAAATAAAATACGCTAGATGTGGACTGTTGTTTATTTTATTGTACAAATACCAGTTTTTTTTCTAAATAATGTGATAACTTCTATACCGATCTCAGAAAATAAATATTGGAGGTGAAATAGTTGTGTTTTAATTTCTTAGGTGTAATTATTTTACCCCGTATTTTGTACTTTAGTTTTAAGAGTACCTATTGATTTTGTAATATTTTCTTAAGAAAAAATGTAATGACTTAATTTTTAAGGAAATTTTACAAAATTAGTAAATAGTTTAGTAGACAACGAATTCAAATTATCGATAAGAAAATGAAGCCAAAAATTAAAATGATATATACAGAAATCAATAAAAATATATTTAATAAGCTAAATCATGTTTTTTATATAAACTATCCTATCCGATTGTTAACATTTACAATTTGAGGACTGAAGTGATATTTTTGTTATTTTTTAAAATTGATTTGTGATGACAACATCGTTGCGCTTAAAATGTGTTTTTCGGAATACGTTCTTAAGTATACAAAGACTGATTTTTTAAAATAAATTGAAGTGAATTTCATATTTTGACTTTTATTTTAATCCAATCACCTAAAAAGAGAAAAAATATTAATTATAGAAATGCACATTGACTCATCTTGTCATTTATAAGCATTGGGCTGTCATAATGAGGTAAATAAAAGGCACTTCATACGCCTAACGCATATGGCTATATTCACATAGCCTTGTCAGCTCACTGTAATCGTTGCCGGCCAACACTATTCAATACAGCTTTCAAACGACGCATTCGTTCCGTCAGCGGCTGATACGCAGCAAAATAAGTTATTCTGCTTAATTGACTTTGCTACAGACGGCCGCTCACTCGATGACGTATCGTGTCGTAAGGCTGTAAGCCTCATGCAAATGGTTATGTAATTATATTTTCCTAAACACATGTTCAAGGTTATCTGAGAAGAAATAACAAATAAGTTCTCATAAAAATTGTATAAGTTTATTCACTGGTCATTTCTTATAAATAATTAAAACAATAAAACTATGTAATACTACAATACTATAAAAATAATACTAAAACAGTTTTGAACTGTCTAAAAATTACACAGGAATGTCCTTAAAATATTTTTGAGCAAGAATTTTTATATTGGTATTCTTCAACAAGAAATCACAATCTTGTTGACTAAATTAAGGTACAGTGTTGCCGTGCCATCTCTCTCTCGCATAGTACAGTACCGTCTATGGTATGAAAGAGACGGCACGAGGTTATCTTTTGAAAGGTGATTTAATGGAATGGAAGACGTCAACAGTTATACTGTTTCGTCGTGTGAGAGCCTAAGAGTATTTACTTGAATGAGCTCCATCTTAGACCTGTTTGTCATTTCATCATGCAACTAAGCCTCAACTACTACTGCTGCGAAGCGAAACGGCGCGACATATACTTACACTTTAATAGTATATTGAATTTTATCTCCATTATCTAACTTACAAAGGACAGTGTCCTTTGTCCATACATCTTTCGCCCCGAAACCAACAGCAAAGGAAAAATATGTTTTATTAAAAATAATTAGTGAATTCGCAGACAACCATCATTTAACTAGCTTGAGAACCGTACTTTACAAAAGAAGTCGTTTTAAAGATAATAATAGCCAATAGGTATCCACTAACAACTCCAAATACCTACTTTTTTAGCATTAATGTTGGTATGAGACAATTCCATTTTAATAATGTAAATAGCAGCGTTGGATTTATAATAGTCACTTCGAATACCTACTGTTTTCTTCATTACAGCATGCAGCTAATCCGTGTTAAACAGATACATGCAGCTAACATAAAAAAATGTCCGATGCTTTTAGCCTACAGGGCGAAGAATGACATGCAAAAAAATGTCCTTTCTTCAAACTATCTACTTTACGGTACGGTAATTTTTGCAGCGCGTCATATATCTAATATATAAAATTCTCGTGTCACAGTTTTCGTTGCCATACTCCTCCGAAACGGCTTGACCGATTTTGATGAAATTTTTTGTGCTTATCGGGGAGGTCTGAGAATAGGCCAACATCTATTTCATACCCCTATTTTTTTTTTTGATGGCAAAAAAACGTTTGCGGGGGCAGCTAGTTCCTTATATAAATTTATACGTTAGTTAACATACTATTATAACGTGTATATGTAGGTATGTCGCGACGCTTCACTTCAACTATGCCAGTAACACTTCAACCTTAGGGAAAACACGGCCAAAACACCATTTAACCTTTTAACCGCCACGTACGTGTATAGACGTCAAATTAAAACTTGCTCACGACGCCAACGACGGCGAGGCACGTCAAAAATACAAACTTTATTTGTTCAAAATAAATATACAAAAATATGTTTATAGTGTTTTTTAAACCTATTATTAGATATTGATTTCTGACATTTACGCGAATATTATACATTGAAATAAAACTACTTTTTACGGATTTTATCGCGTATATTGATATTATTAATCCCGACGTTTCGGACCCTTTACAGCGTCCATGGTCACGGGTAGACTGAGGTGGTGGGCGTCTTGATGATATAATTACTGACAGCTACCCTACATTTTTAATTAACACTTAATTAATAATTAGTAATAAATGTCATTGATCATGTAACAATAAAAAATGTAGGGTAGCTGTCAGTAATTAGATATTAGATATTAGAATTTGTCGCTTGGCGTAGCGAACACAGCTTTTCGTTATTGACATGGTGGTTAAAAGGTTAAAAACAAAAAAATATTTGATCACAAAAGGGAAGAATTCACTCTCCCATAAAAAATCTCATACACCGATTTGTATTGCACTTATTTTAAAACTCATAGTTATACCTAAAGCTGAGGAAGGTAGCTATGTTGAAATACCGCGGCATTGTCTGCAGAATGTTGCGGTACTCCGCCGTGAAGTCCTGCGGGTGGTGGATCTTGTTGGCATGCAAGGACAGGTCCACGATCGGCTGTGACTGCAGGGACGAAGAGACCTGGAGGGCAAGGATTCGTTATAAATGCGAAAGTAGCTCTTGTCTGTCCGTCTGTCAACCAATTTTGATGAAATTTGGTACAGAGATAGATTTGACCTTGGAGAAGGACATAGGCGTCTCTAGTACCTTTAGTACCTTAGTTAATATTGGGGACATTTTAAACAGTACGATCTAGTCCCCGATTAAGCAGAGATTCTACTATGGGTAATGGCTATAATACTTATATACTTTTTTTTGTAAATACATATGTACTTATAATAGGTATATAAGAAAAACCCAGACAAACACCAAACACTTATGCAACTTATGCACAAACATTTCATCACATATTCTTTTTTTGTGGGAATCGAACCCACGACTCTTGATCAGCAGTCCGAAACTTGAACTACTAGACCACAGACGTCGTCAACAGTTATAGAAATCACCCTTCGTTTTTGTTTTTTTTTTAAAGACATCGTACACGCTAGGGATTTGCAATTTTCAAGTCCATGGTCACGGGCACGTAGTCTACCCGTGACCATGGACGCTGTAAAGGGTCCTAAACGTCGGGATTAATAATATCAATATAACGTGATAAAATCCGTAAAATGTAGTTTTATTTCAATGTTCGCGTAAATGTCAGAAATCCAGTTAAGTTATTAAGGTTACCGCGAATCAAGACCGACATAAAAAATAAAAAAAAATATGTCGCATAGTGAGTTCGCATCTTCAGCTGTTGAGTAGGTCTGGTGACCCCAAATCATTATTATATTTCTTCTTAGATCTATTTCAGAAGCTGCGCTTTCCGAGTTAAGATTTGGTTTAAATATGTTTTACTGTAATAAGATGCTTACTATTGCTTGTATAATACAAGCATAGTAAGCGACAACCACAGCCTATAGACGCCAGTAACACGAGTAGCACTCGCGCGTTGTCATCTTGACACCTCAGTTAAGACTCATATGCCCAGTAGTTTCACTCTCAACACTGCCCTACAAACCGGAACACAATAGTGTTAGCACAGTCTTGTTTAGCGGTAGAATATTTGGCAACGCGTTGGTACCACTACAAAAGAACCATATTTTTTAAAATTTAGCGTAAGCAGAGGCACTTAAAATAATCTGTATTTCATAACTTACATTGAAAGTAACGTCCAGCGTCAACTGGACGCTTCCTCCGTTATACGTGGCCACGGAGTGGTATAAACCGTACACGGGCCGGTCCTTCTGGAAGAAACTGATGCTGGGAGCAGACGATAGGGACCACGAAGATATGGTGATGTTCTGTCGCGGCCACAGAGTTATCAGGTTGTGATTCGCACCTGTGTGAGTTTGAAGTTGTAGTTAGAAAGAGAAAATAAATAATGTGATAAATGATATTTATTTCTGTAAATAGATCTTTTAAAGACACTTTTACAATATTGATTTCTAACATTTACGCGAATATTATAAATTGAAACAAAACTACTTTTTACGGATTTTATCGCGTTATATTGATATTATTAATCGACGTTTCGGACCCTTTACTGCGATAACATCCGTAAAAAGTAGTTTTATTTCAATCTAAATGAGTGTCAAGTTCTGTAGACAATCCTGAAATGTATCTATAAGAAAAAAACAATAATTAACATTTAACTTGGCTAGTTATGTATAAAACTTACCAGTTAACGTGAAGCTGTAACTGCACTGATCGTCAGTACAGCTGCGGTATGCGCGTACGGCGGTGGGCGGCGAGAACTGCGCCGGACCACCCGTATACAACAACATGGCGTTCCGACTGCAACACACAACATGCTATACAATCAATATCGTCAATCCAAACACTATCCCACTGCTGGGCACGGGCCACGGGAATTAGGCTACAGTCCACTTCGCCCACCTGATCTAGTGCAGGTTGGTAGACTTCATACGCCGTCGAGAAAATCTTTAAGGCATTCAGGTTTCCTCACGATGCGTCTCTTCACCGTTTAATAATTAATTATTAATACGCACATGATTTTATAAAGTCATAGGGGCATGCCTTTGATTCAATCTAGGTGCAAGATTCAGATTGTGCAGATTAGAATTTGAGTCCTTTAACTTGTCAGTCCAATGGTCCACTAGAGCATTAGAGTTTGACAACCTCTGTGGTCTTGCGGTTCGATTCCCACAGGACACAAATATTTGTGTGGATAAAACATGAGTATTTGTGTTTGTCTGGGTGTTTCTTATGTATTATACGAATGTATTTACAAAAAAAAAGTATATAAGTATTATATCCATTGTCTAGTACTAGATGTTGGGACTAGATGGTGTTGTGTAAAATGTCCCAAAAATATTATTATAAAAAAATGTCCCAAAAATATTATTGTTACGAGCTGGGGTTCGGGATAAATTAAATGTCACCAATTTAACCGATAAACAATCAACACTTTAATTATCCACACGAATACAAAACACAAATCACCAGTATGTCGCTATACTAGTTCACTTCACAATTCACTATCGCACTGTAGTCGCTTCGATCTTCACTTGTCCGTGTCCACAATTGAACTGCCTTGCCGGCCCCTTAGGACCGGTATTTATATGGCTCAGAAAGTTCCAGAATCGAATAATCCCGAAAATGCTACAAAAAATACGAGTAGGTACTCGCGCGCCTATTGTTTCGCGGGCGTTGACCTCGGCCTATTGTGTCGCGAGCCGCGTGTCCTTGAGGTATTGTTATAGGCACTTATAGATATAAGTACCTACCTATACCTACGCGAGTGTCGAGATTAAACTTCCACGCGTTTCTAGAACCTTCGTGAGCCATCTCAGTCGTTCTATTACGTATCCGGCGTAACACTGCCCCCTCCTAAGACATGCTCGTCCCGAGCATTATTAGATCCGTGATATCGTGCCAAGCGATCCACATGAACGATCTTCGCAGCACCTCTTTGTCCCTTTTGAATTCGGTAGGTGACATCGTTGATCTTAGTCACGACTCGGTAGGGACCGTCCCATTTTGGCTGTAACTTAGGTGACTTTCCTTTGCTGCGCACCGGGTTATGTAGCCATACTAGCGAACCTTCGTCGAAGCCTTTATTGTTCATCTTGCAGTCGTAGCGGGTCTTCGTTTCCTCGGACGTCTGTTGCCCTGACTGTCCGACGTGCTCTGAACTTCCTTTTCGTACTTCACTAAAGTCTGTTTTTAAAGTTCGCACGGGTACTTTTACCTGTACTACAGCCTCTTTCCGGTCATCATTGTACTTGCCATTTCCGTTCATCCTCCAATTTTCGAAGCAAAGTCTGCTCGGGAACCTCTCACTGGATCTTCGTTTCGGGCAACTCATCCGGAGGTGACCTCTTTCTCCGCAGAGGTGACATCTCGGAGTGGCCGACCTATTCCTTTCCTCATTACGTCGATCCTCCTTCCGTACACGACCTTTCCAGCAACCTGCTTTAACGTGGCCTTTCTTACCACAGGAGTAGCATCTAGGTCCTGTCACAATCTTCTTAACACGATAGGTTTCACAGTCATATCTTGCTGCCTCCACCTCCAAGGCATGAGCCACGGCGTCCTTCAACGTTTGAGGGTGCGCTAGTCTCACCGAAGCCCTTACCTCCAGAACTTTGATTCCGTTGATGAATGCATCTACCAGGATAACGTCAATAAGTGCAGGCTTAGAGCGGTACGCTTTCCGGACCAATTTCTCAATTTCCAGAGACCACTGCTGTAAGGTCTCTGCATTTCCCTGTACACGGCTCTTCAACTGAGCACGAAACACATGTTCGAGGTGTGCGTCACCGTATCTTCTTGCTAAGATCTCAACCACCTGCTCATAGGTCACATCCTTCCCGAGAACCTCTAGAACAGTCAAAGCTTCATTGCGAAGACTTAAAATACTGCAGTCATGGCCTGTTCGTTTGTCCACCCATTTGCCTTCCTAACAGCTTCTAGTTGAATCTCATATGCCGACCACGAAGACGTTCCGTCGAATGGTGGCAACTTGAATTCACAACGTGAAGGCATCGTGGAACCACCAACCACAGGAGTCACAATTCTGTTTCCTGCCTTGAGATCACTTAAAGTCTTCTTTATATCAGATATTTCCACTTTGGTTTCGGAAATCCAACTGTTGTGCTGCTTAACTTGCTCTTTCACCTCCTTGAGCTCTTTGCCAAATGTCGCGTGAACATCCTTTAAAAAGTGCATTTGGTCTTCTTTATCACGCTGTAATTGCTCCTGCAATTGACGCGTCTGCTCCTCCTGCTTACGGGCCTGCTCCTCCTTGTCTTTTTGCAACTGCTCCCGCAGTAGGCGGGCCTGCTCCTCTTGCCGGCGGGCCTGTTCCTCCTGCTTGCGGGTTTGCTCCTGCATCAGCGCCATCAAAGCTGACAAGTCAACGGCAGGCGCAGGAAGGGCTCCAGATGGACCAGCGACTGGATCTAACGTCGGCTGCCGAGGGCCCGAGGGTTGTGACGGAGAATCTCCAAACCGTCTCTGGTCCATCTCTTGCTGCCGCTGACTCCTGGTACGAATACCGTCCGTGTCTTCCTTCGGTAGAACTGGCATAATTTATTTATCCCACTACTTCTGACACCAATTGTTACGAGCTGGGGTTCGGGATAAATTAAATGTCACCAATTTAACCGATAAACAATCAAAACTTTAATTATCCACACGAATACAAAACACAAATCACCAGTATGTCGCTATACTAGTTCACTGCACAATTCACTATCGCACTGTAGTCGCTTCGATCTTCACTTGTCCGTGTCCACAATTGAACTGCCTTGCCGGCCCCTTAGGACCGGTATTTATATGGCTCAGAAAGTTCCAGAATCGAATAATCCCGAAAATGCTACAAAAAATACGAGTAGGTACTCGCGCGCCTATTGTTTCGCGGGCGTTGACCTCGGCCTATTGTGTCGCGAGCCGCGTGTCCTTGAGGTATTGTTATAGGCACTTATAGATATAAGTACCTACCTATACCTACGCGAGTGTCGAGATTAAACTTCCACGCGTTTCTAGAACCTTCGTGAGCCATCTCAGTCGTTCTATTACGTATCCGGCGTAACATTATATTATTAGGGTCATTTAACTTGTCAGTCCAATGGTCAACTAGAGCATAAGAGTCCTTTAACTTGTCAGTCCAATAGTCCAGTAGAGCATTTGAGTCCTTTAACTTGTCAGTCCAATGGTCCACTAGAGCATTTGAATCCTTTAACTTATCAGTCCAATGGTCCACTAGATAGATTATCACTGATACCTTCGATACCAATACTCGATATTATTTTTTAAACAGAAGATCTAACTTAAAGTTTGTCAGCGTGCAATGGAGCGTTGCATTGGCAGAGCGGTCATGGTCGTCATGTAGTAGCATTATCGGGGCCAGATGTTATACGCCTCACGATATCTCGCCATCGTTTTCTGTTGGTGGAGATAGGCTATAGGGGAGGCTTTTGCCCAGCTCTGGGACATAAGCTACATAAATAACTACGTCACAAGACAACGAGCTGTGTCGCGCGAGACTACACACACATACAATGAACGGAAACCCAAGTATACCCAGATTGGAAACAAATATCTGTAGATCACGCAAAGATAACAAAATATACAGGGTGTTACAAAACTACCCGTAGAGCCGAGAGGAGGTTAAATGGGCCTTACAACGAGTCCATTCACAATATTTAAGAACCGTAGTAACGCTGTATAAATACAACAAAAAAAGAAAAACAACAACATTTATGAATGAAAAATAGAAAAACTATTAAAGTAGACAATTATTAGGTAAAATAGGTACGTAGGCCTTTCTGTTAAATAATCTGGTTCCCTGACATGACAGCTGACAAAATTTTGGCTTTGATAATTAATTATATTTTTTACGGGGTATTTTGTAACACGTTGTATACTTTTTTATTCAATACGTGATGGATGGAGGATAATGCTAGGTAGTAATTTGTTTTGATATTATTTAATGTCTAATAACTATTTCAAAAAGCGTTGTGCGCTCTTTGGTTGTGTGTGCTTTTAATTAATTTAGGCAGCGCTCTACGATGTTAGAATTAGTGTTTTTTTAACTATAATATTTTATTTTACACTTTTCAATATTCAAATTATTTACGTCATTTTATTTTTAGTATTCTTCCCAGCAAATGCTTTTAATTGATACCCATGTTAATTGAATGCAGAAAAATAATTATTTTTCCACTTTTGGCAGTTCGCCATATTGGATTTAGATTAACATCACATATCTAACTTAGTATTGTCATCCAAACTAAACGTGTATGCAAAATTTCAGCTCAATAGGAAACCGGGACGTGGGTCAATTTTAACTTCCAAGATATTTTACATAGTTTAGTTCTTAGCTTATCATACTTGGGGGGTTGGCTTAGCCAGCAGCTTCCCCAGCCTTGTACATTTACTCTTCAAATACGTGGTTTATGAAGGCGGCTAGCCCATTAAGAGGAAGGAACCTGTAGTCTTCTGGGTTCGGGTATCCGTTACCAAAAAGGCTCATCCCTTTCGTCGCCAGAACGTCACAATCACTCAAGATGTGCAACATTGTTTCCTTTCCTTTCCCAGTTAGTTTAGTTAGTTACAGATGATATAAATAATAATGTGTGTTAGTATTGTTATCAGAGATTAGAATAGGTAGCGTATAATTTACTTAAACTTCACGGAAATATGTAACATACAAGTGTATTATAGGATGAGGGGCAAAAACTTGCTTTTCAATAGATGTTACTGATGTCACCATAAAGACGTAAATTCAGAATGTGAAGGCAAAATTTGACATGGAGGGTAGGAGTCGCGATGGCTTAGTGGCCATAGCGTCTGGTGTACCTAACCAGAAGACGCAGGTTCAACTCCTGCCTGCGGTCGAATTTTTCCTTTGCTTAATAACTTTAAAATCTTAGAATGGGAATTGCCAAAAAATACAAAAGGATACTTCCTTGAAGTTTAGGTAATTATACGGTACCTATTAAAATCCCTGACCCATTACAAATACATACAGACTCTTAGCAGACCCATTCCTGAACAGCGGTAGTCCGCAGTATATCTGTTCTTCACAGTCCGCGCTGACGATATGCCTCACGTCTACATTGTATCCTGCAGACTGTAGCGCCGGCAGGACTCGCTCCGTCGTGTACGGGTCGTTCTTCGTCACAACTATACCGGATGTCCGGGACAGAGTCACGTTGTTCATGTCGAACGATGCTATTTCTGTGTGCTGAAAGAAATATTTTTGTTTTATACGACTAAGGTGGTAAACACCTGGTAAGCGGTTACCGTAGCCTATAGACGCTTGCAACACCAGGGGTATCACTTGCGCGTTTTACAGGGTCGGCAACCCTGTAAAACGAAAGAGTGGAATTATTCCCACTATGAAGAAACTACATTGTAAGTGATAACATACATAACATACCATCACGCCCGTGTTTCCCGAAGGGTTAGGCAGAGGGGTATTAAAGTACACCCATATTTCGCCGGTATGTTTTAGGTCCCATGTAATAGGGGACGAGCTTATTGCTATTAACCGATCATAAATTCAGACTCCGAGCTGCTACTAAGAATTTCATAGAAAATCCCAATAACACTTTGCTCGACTTGGGTATCGAACCCAGGACCTCTAGCGTAGCAGTAGCGCTTAGGACCACTAGACTAATGAGTACATTGTAAGTGATAAAATGTTAAATCCATATATCTATGTAGAACCACCTTTAGTACGTAAAATCCTCATGGATCCTCCGCCACCCGGGGCAGTGGCAGGGTATGTCTGACTCGTACCGACTAAAACCCGCACTTGCCTTCACCTGCCCTATTGTCATGGCCATGGGATCCGCGAAATTCGCCACGACCATGACAGGCTGTGGTTCAGTGTTGCTGGACCCCGTCGATAAGCGAGGCCTCTCCTCGCATACTGTTTAGGCACGCTTCGTTAAAAGCGTGCCGCCTACTGGGGCCATTGTCTGGTCGGACGGCAGTCGGGCCCCAATTCAACCGTCCGCAGGCCACAGTTCATGTAGGCCGGAGGTCTGCCTGGCCCCCCCGGCGGCCGGTGCGTCTACTACGGATCGGGAGAGAGGTGGACAATTCTCTCTCCCTTTCCACCGCCTCCTTTGCAAGCATGACTTGCTCGCAGTAAGAGGCGGCAGCTTCCCACGCACTCTCGCTCCCGACCATAGTCTGAATTACAGCCGGAAGCTTAGAACCACTAGACTAATGAGTACATTGTAAGTAATAAAATATTAAATCCAAAAGGGCAAAACACAAATATTACAAAACTATCCGTAAAACCGAGAGGAGGTTAAATGGGGCCTTATAATGAGTCCATTCACAATATTTAAGAACCGTAGTAACGCTGTATAACATACCCCAAAAGGAAAACAACAACATTTATGAATTAAAAATAGAAAAACTATTAAAGTAGACAATTATTAGATAAAATAGGTACGTAGACCTTTCTGTTTAATAATCTGATTCACTGACATGACAGCTGACAAAGTATTTTGTAACACATTGTATAAAGTATACCAATTTATTTTTCACCTTTAGACTAATGTGAATAAATTTGGTTGAGCTGTGTAAAATTATCATTAACGACTTCAAATATACTTACAAACCAATAGTGTCTCTGCACGGAGATTCCCTCGTCCTCGTAAGGGTTGAAGGGGATGAACATCAGCACGATGCAGACAGCACCCAGACCTGATAACACCATCCACAGCCGCTTGCGCGAGAATAGCAGTTCGATTCCCGACTGAAACAATCATATTATTGTCATTTAGCAAAGGAAAAAATCGACCGCGGGCAAGATTCACACCTGCGTCTTCTGGTTACGTACACCAGACGCTACGACCACTAAGCCATCGCGACTCCTACCCGCCATGTCGAATTTTGCCTTCACATTCTTAATTTACGTCTTTATGGTAACGTCAGTAATATCTATTGAAAAGCAAGTTTTTGCTTCTCAACCGACATGACTTACTTTACACTTAGTTCAATGTCGAACGATGCCACCTTACCTACTAACTATCTTTTTGTATTTTAATAATAGTTATTGTTATAATATTACTAGCTGACCCCGCAAACGTTGTTTTGCCATAAAAAAAAATTTTAAATAAGGTATTCTCAGACCTCCCCGATAAGCACAAAAAATTTCATCAAAATCAGTCAAGCCGTTTCGGAGGAGTATGGCAACGAAAACTGTGACACGAGAATTTTATATATTAGATGATAAACTAGTCGCCTAACCTAAGCTAACTAACCGCAGTAAATACACGCCAGAAACACCAGTGGTATCTTCGCGTTATCATCTTGACACGTGGAAACTGTCCCAATAAAATCTATTTAGCAGGTCAGATTCCACTGCGATCTTATTTATTTTATTTATTTATTTTCTTAAGGATCTCTGACAAAGGATATTCACAGATATTAGTAATAAGCCACATACCTACATAATAAGGCCAGTGTACTCCTTCAATTATGAGAGACCACAGCATGCAAAAATTATACAAAACAATTAAAACTATTGATATGTTTGTTACTAGCAAATAAAAATAAAATTAAATGTAATGTAGTTACCTAATTAGAATGCAAAAAATTAAATTATATGAAGTTAATATAATAAATACTTTTTTTTAGTTAATAGCCTCGTAGGCCCTTTTTTAAACAAATACATTATTTCAATTGGACCATTAAAATAGCACTTTTGAAAAGTCAAACTTAGATGCGTGGTTCCAAAGAGTGGGTCTTATGGAGAAGAACCGGCAAGACTACACTACAACTTGGTTAAAGAGCAAGTAATATCAATATCACTAGCTTTTGCCAGGACATTATAGCACTTACACATTCTAGGCACAGCAGTATTATATCTAAGATTTGTTTTAAAGTAAGGAATGAAGGAAATCTTTATGGCATTCCACTTAGCTCCGGGCGGTTTGGTGGGGCAAAGTGGAATAATAAAAAAAAAAGGTTCGAAAGAATACTGACCACAGTGGAAGCAAGGATGACGGCCATCCCCACGTTGATGATGGCGACCGTGTAGTCCGGCGAGTCTCCGGCCGAGCGCGACATGATCGGCAACATGAGCGCGTCCAGCCGCAGTACTAGAGAGCTCAGGAACATCACGCTCGGCAGCGACAGGCATACCTCCAGCAATAGGTGCTGCCACCCTACACATTAACAACATTTTTTTTTCTACTAAGGTAGCAAACAAGCATACGGACAACCTGATGGTAAGCGGTTACCGTAGCCTATAGACGGTTGTAACACCAGGGGTATCACTTGCGCGTTGACGACCCTGTATTGAAAGAGGAATAGTTGGGTTGGCAGTATAAGGGTCAAAGTCCCCACACTGACAACACAACGTTTCCTCGCGGAGCACTGGCAACCTTGCTCACCGAAACACAACAAAGCTTAAAGCAGTGTTATTTCACTTCGATTTTCTGCAAGATGAAGGTACCTCCCCAATTGGGCAGTTCCAATTTGAGTGGAATTACTCCAACTATGCCCTGCCTCTCTTAAAATTTGTATGACTGTGCTTAATAAAATTATAATTATTATTATAACCTTCGAGCGTGACATATCTCACGAGGTACAAGGACACGAGCGACATGGCCGACATGATGAACAATGGCACGCTGATCAGGTATCTGAGGGGAGCCAGGACTGGAATACACATGAGCACCAGCAGCAGGACAGTCAGGAGCAGACGAGTCGCTGCCATCGCTTGGACGCAGCGGAACGAACGGCTCAGACCATTCTGTAAGAGAGCATACACAAATAAGAAAGAATGTCAATGAACGTATAAGAACAAAATGCTGAACAAAAAGAACAAACCTAAATGCATACTGTGACATCTTAAAATGTTGTGCATTTAGCTCCTAATTAATATACAACGTGTTACAAAATACCCCGTAAAAAATATAATTAACTATCAAAGCCAAAAATTTTGTCAGCTGTCATGTCAGGAAACCAGATTATTTAACAGAAAGGTCTACGTACTTATTTTACCTAATAATTGTCTACTTTAATAGTTTTTCTAGTTTTCATTCATAAATGTTGTTGTTTTCCTTTTTTTGGGGTATGTTATACAGCGTTACTACGGTTCTTAAATATTGTGAATGGACTCGTTATAAGGCCCCATTTAACCTCCTCTCGGCTTTACGGGTAGTTTTGTAATACCCTGTATATTTTACAATGTACAAAAATAATGTTACAACTACTATAATATCCAATAAATAAATAAATGTAAATTCACTCAATGCATTCAAAACACAACTTAGCGAATACCTAACCGCAAACCAATCTCTTTTCGAGAAATGAATGCATTGGATGGGTAATTACTTAATCTAATTTGTAACTGACGACGACAGACTTACGGAAGTTTTAAGATTTGAGTATTGTTCTCAAGTAAGTGACATTGTCTCAATTACTTAATCTAATTTGTAACTGACGACGACAGACTTACGGAAGTTTTAAGATTTGAGTATTGTTCTCAAGTAAGTGACATTGTGTTTATATTTGGAATAAAGTTTCTTCAAACATAAATAGTATGTATCTTTTTGTATTTCTTTTGGCATTTTCCAAGCTAAGATTTTAAAGTTATTTAGCGAAGGAAAAATTCGACCGCGGACAGGATTCTAAACTGCCTCTTCTGGTTAGGTACACCAGACGCTATTACCACTAAGCTACCGCGAGTACCACCCGCCATGACGAATTTTGCCTTCACATTCAGAATTTACGTCTTTATGGTGACGTCAGTAACACCTATTGAAAAGCAAGTTTTTGCTTCTTGGTAAGTCATGTCGGTTGAGAAGCAAAACTAAACAATGTGACGCCCTTTACTGTTTAATCTTATCATTGTTTTGTTTAAATTCTATATTATTGTTAATAATTGTCTGTCTGCTTTGAATATTGTAATTGATTTTAAACCGTGTTATTCAAAGTAAAATAAATAAGATAAATGTTACCTTCTTCAAGGTCCAGGCGTCGAAGGCCTGTGAGGTGGCGACGGCGCCTATCAGATACGGCATCCAGTACAATGGCACCACTATCCACGCGTGGGTCAAATATCTACAACATACAAAAATATTTATTTATATTTATATACACTGTAAGTACACCAAGTAACTAAATAATAAACAGACACATGCATTTTGTATTTGAAGACATACAATGGGCTGCCTTATCGCTATCTGCGATTCTTCCAGGCATTGGTATTTATTTATTTTATTAGCATTATTGGCAAAATATATTATTAGTGAAAAAAAAAAACGATCTCAAGCAGAAAGATTCAGCAATTTAAGCGTGAAAGTGTAACAGATAGAGTTAATTTCGCATTTATAATATAAGTAAAAAAAAATACAATAGCGGACTCTTTTTCTAAAATAAGAGTAGCTTAAGTTACTCCTTATAACATCAGCTATGTGCCAGTGAAAGTCCCGTTAAAATCGGTCCAGCCGTTTCAGAGATTAGCCGGAACTAACAGACAGATAAAAAAAGTTTTCTTTTTTTTGTTATGTAAGTATACACCGTGTTTTTTTGTCGTGTTACAGTCTAAAGGATATACTTCTTCTACTCATCATGATCAACAATTTCTTGTATGGGATCAACCATGAAGTGCAAAAAAAAAACAGCTACATCCTACATCTTGTCGAGAGACCTGAACTTTTTTCTAAGAAAGAACTCTTTTTTTCAATATTTTGAAAAAAATAATAATATTGAAATAATGGTTTCCTTTCGACTGTAAGACGACAAAAAAAAAACACGGTGTATACTTTCATTTGCATTTAGTGAAAAGCTGAATTTGGAATTACAAACAGACACCTCAATTTTATTTATGTGTATAGATTAAAGTTATTTAGCGAAGGAAAAATTTGACCGCGGGCAGGATTCGAACCTGCGTCTCCGAACCCGCCATGATGGTGTTACTGACGTCACCATAAAGACGTAAATTCTGAATGTGAAGGCAAAATTTGTCATGGCGGGTGGGACTCGCGGTGGCTTAGCGGTCATAGCGTCTGGTGTACCTAACCAGAAGACGCAGGTTCGAATCCTGCCCGCGGTCGAATTTTTCCTTCGCTAAATAACTTTAAAATCTTAGCATGGAAAATACAAAAAGATGTATAGATTAAGTTGTGTAATATATATGTAGCAAAATAAATGATTGAAATGGTTTTAATAGAGAAGTAAGGGTATAATTAAGTAAGGCTTATCACCTCATCTGTATAGTGGTGGCGACCATTAGCAGGACAAATATCGCGGCAACCACCACTCCCACCAACATGGCCACTACACGACTCAGTGCAGCCAACAACAGCTTGTGGATCGTCGACCATCCTACACAATAAATACAGGCTGTTACAAAACTACCCGTAAAACTGAAAGGAGGTTAAACTAGGCCTTATAACGAGTCCGTTCACAATATTTAAGAACCGTAATAACGCTGTATAACATACCCCAAAAAAAGGAAATCAACAACATTTATGAATAAAAAATAGAAAAACTATTAAAGTAAACAATTATTAGGTAAAATAGGTATGTCGACCTTTCTGTTAAATAATCTGGTTCCCTGACAGCTGACAAAATTTTTGGCTTTGATAATTAATTATATTTTTACGGGGTATTTTGTAACACGGTGTATTATAATATGGTGAGTACTCACTTATCCCGAGCAGCCACACGTAGTACGCGACGCTAGCGAGCCCAAACAACGCGATCAACACGTCCACTACGTACGCCATCGTGAACGAGTATGTTACTAGGAACAGATTCAAGTAATCGTAGTATACCGCCGAGGACCCCGCGATCTGTAGACGAATGAGACAAAGTAGAATAAGTATCAGAGGGTCTACTCCCTATCTTCGTCAACGAAGTTACGAGCCGTTCGAAAGTTCTCCGAAACTTCGGAATCAGATAAAACAAGTGTCAAATTAAATTTTTCGAACGGGTAAAAAACCATCGGGAGTAGGGACAACTGTCAAATTGTGTTGTCATTCATTCTTAGTTCGGGCCCCGAACGAATCATCCATCCGTAGGTGATACGGAGTAGGAAACGTCCGTAACTAAGGTCGAAACTACGGACTTCGTGCTTAGGGAGTAGACCCGGTCCGGTCCATACATTTCGGCCCCACATGAGTTATCCGCTCGTGTCGTTGAGATAAATTGTTGAAAAATAAATTCTTAATGTTAATTCGCTTCAATAATCGATACGTTTGGCACAGCGGCTGAGTGATCGGTTCCTACGCCACGGAACAAATATTTGTATGAACAACAACGACCTACTGTCGTTGTTCCGGGTCTGGGTGTTTGTGTATGTGAAAATTTGTGTTTGTAAACGCACCCACGATACAGGAAATTCAAGTGGGCAAACGTTTTTTTTTATTTAGATACATATTAGCAACATAAACACCATAAAACATTAACTTTATATTATATAGTTTTTTTATACCACTAAGGTGGCAAACAAGCATACGGCCCATCTCATGGTAAGCGGTTACCGGAGTTTATAGACACTTGCAACACCAGGGCATCACTTGCGCGTTGCCAACCCTGTATTGAAAGAGGAATAGTTGGGTTGGCAGTATAAGGGTCAAAGTCCCTCTACTGTCAACACAATGTTTTTATTACCTTGGTGTCAAGTTCATCAGTTGTGGCCACTTCAGTGAGTAGAGCTAGCATCATGTCTCCGGCGCCCTGCACCACCCCCGGCAGTATCAGCTCTGGCTTGTCGTTACGAGTGTGGTATACATGGGCCCATTTCACAAACGCCATGTCGATGCCTAAAGATGAGGAAACAAAAACGATAAAAACCTGAGTTTGAAGTTCGAGCTGCTGCTGAGGGTTTCAGAAAATAGAAGTGAAATAACACTGCTTTGAGCTGTGTGGTGTTCCTAACGGTGAGCAAGGTTGTTAGTGCTCCGCGAGGAAACGTTGTGTTGGCAGTGGGGGGAGTTTGACTCTTATACTGCCAACCCAACTATTTCTCTTCCTCCTTCCCAATTATAGCTATTCTTCAACTATTGCAAGGTTATTGACAATAAGCTCGCCTCCTATTATATAGGACCTATAAATACCGAATTGTGGGTGTACACCTCTGTCTAGCCCTGGGAGCACAAGCGTGATGGTATTTTATGTTATACTAATTTAAATAAAACAATTCAACTATCTTTTTGTACTTAGATTCGAGCCTGCGTCTTCTGGTAAGGTACACCAGACGCTATGACCACTAAGCCACCCGCCAGATCGAATTTTGCCTTCACATTCTCAATTTACGCCTTTATGGTGACGTTAGTGAAACCTATTGATAAGCAAGTTTTTTTCCTTATAATAAGTTTCAGAACATTGCACTTTGACTTCGGGATCGACTAGAAAATGCCGGCCCCATCTAGTAGGTATTAATTAAAAATAGACTTGTAAAAATTTCTATAAAAGATTTATTTACAGAAATAAATATCGATTTTCGAACCCACGATACGCGGTAGTGGCAGGGTGCCACTGTGTCGTATCTTTTTTTTATGGGAGAGGGGGCAGACTAGACGGATCGCCTGATGGTAAGCGATTTCCGCCGCCCATGGACACAACACCATAGGAGTCACAAGTGCGTTGCCGACCTTTAAAAGGGAGTACGCTTACCTTGAATATGTCCGAAGTCCCTCCATATCCTGAAGTCGGTGTCCGAAGGTATGATGCCTGTGGAGAACAGAAACTCTGCCAGCCCTTGCGCGTTCGGCCGCTGGACTGAACGACTGTAGGCCTCCAACACCCTGGGGTCAGTTACCTAAGGGGAGCAACAAAATATATATTTGCATTACCTGCATGTAGTTGTACCGGGCCTGGGTGTTTGTGCATGTGAAAGTTTGTGTTTGTAAACGCACCCACGATACAGGAGGAAATCCTAGTGTTGGGAAAAGATGTTGAATGTTTTACACAATACTTGCTTCAGTTTCCATTTCTTGAATGTTCACTACATAATTGCAACAAAAGTTAAAGTAATAAGGTTCATTTTCAATTGGCTAAATTTGACAGTTTTTGATAGCTTGATCTGCTGGCGTCTGTGCATAACTCACGTATGAAATAAAACAATCACAAAAATAAATGACTTGAAAACTTTTTAGAAGATTGTTGTGTTGTAATTGAGAATCATTTTTATTTATTTCTTAATATTATTATTTTCTTTTTCTACTATAATATTTTCAATATATATCATATAAATAATGCTATTGTATTCACCTGGAATATAGTAGGCTTTCCGTTCATTCCCGCCGCGTCCAAATTGATGACAGCAGTGACTCCTTGCGCCCAAGGATGCTGCAGGAACGCATGACTTGCCTGCAAGAGTATTAAAAAAACATTAATTCGACATATTGCCTCTGACGTCTACCCTGAGACTCCACAAAAACACTCGGATTCCTATGACAACTACATAGAGACATCGGTTGCCTCCCTGCGTTGTGTCTTCTTCTCCAATCAGGATCTCTTTGAATAAGTTACCTGCAAGCCATTTTCTTCAGCACCGTTGAATAGGAATATAATGTTCCGTTTTAGCTTCGTACTTCTTCGGGATAATTTCGTTAGCGCTTCAGCCATTACAGCACAAAATACTGCGTTG
The DNA here is from genome assembly GCA_964056405.1 of Acronicta alni. Lineage (NCBI taxonomy): Eukaryota > Metazoa > Arthropoda > Insecta > Lepidoptera > Noctuidae > Acronicta > Acronicta alni. The sequence continues at coordinate 767,447 of OZ043935.1, forward strand.
TCTGACGCTCCTGAAAAATCAGTAAAGAGGATATTTTAAAACTTTATTTGGTAATGACGACCTCTGTGGTCTAGCGGTTCGAGTACCGGACTGCTGATCATGAGGTCGTGGGTTCGATTCCCACAGGACGCAAATATTTGTGTGGATAAAACATGAGTATTTGTGTTTGTCTGGGTGTTTCTTATGTATTAAAAGTATGTATTTACAAAAAAAGAAAGTATATAAGTATTATATCCATTGTCTAGTACCCATAGTACAAGCTCTGCTTAGTTTGGGACTAGATGGTGTTGTGTAAAATGTCCCAAAATATTGTCCCAAAATATTAAATTTTTAGAGAAAGAAAAATTCGATCTCAGGCCAGTGGTCCAATAAGCAATAAAGGGCGTCACAGACTGCGAAGATACTATAATATTTTATGTTAAGATGCCTGGATATTATACAATATTATAGTATCCTAACTTTTTAACCGCCACGTCAATAACGAAAATCCGTGTTCTCTCGCCAAGCGACAAATTCTAGTATCCAATAATAGGTAAAAAACAAAACAACTTTTTTTTTTCACTTACAAATATTTATATATAGGTATTTATTTTGAACTAAAAAAGTGGTATTTTTTACGTGCCATGCCGTCGTTGGCGTCGTGAGCAAGTTTTCATTTGACGTCTATACACGTCCGTGGCGGTCAAAAGGTTAAGGAATCACACACTGTTAAGATACTATAATATATCCGCTCGAATCATTCTCTCATTTTTAGTTCAGGTACGAGTAGCATGTTAACATTATATTTCGCATCTTAACATAAAAATTATTGTATCGCTCGGTATCTTAACATAAAATTTCCATATCTCACTATAATAAAAAAATAATATAAATATGAAATATTATAATATGAAAATATAAATATTAAAATATATAGTATCTTAGCCGTTTGTGATCGTTCATAGAAAATCTATAGTGAGCGATATTTTATCTTAACATAATATATTGATTTCTGACATTTACGCGAATATTATACATTGAAATAAAACTACTTTTTAATAGTATCAATAGATAATAGAATAAAATCAAGTAGATTAATAATATCAATATAACGCGATAGATCCGTAAAAAGTCGTTTTATTTCCAATTAACATAAAATATTATAGTATCTACGTCGTGTGTGACACCCTTAAGTATTCTCGATAGCTTAGCTGGCTAAAGCGTCCGGTGTACTTCGGAGGATTGCAGGTCCAAACCCTGCCTGATATAGAATTTTTCGTTCTCTAAAAATTAATAATCTTCAGAAAATATTTTTAGTTTGAACAACAATATGAACCTTTGTACCTAGTTCATAAGGCACAGTATCGTAGTAACAGCTAAACAGGTCAAGCCATATTTGACACTATGAATAATCTTAATAAACTTTCTTGCCTAAATAATAAGGCGCAAAATCGTAATGGCAGTTAAACCGGCTAAGCCATAATTGCGCTGATTTCACGAGAAAAAAAATCTTATTATCTAAATCATAAGGTACATAATCATAATGACAGTTAACTAGTAAGGTTTTGCTTATTCGTGTAGGGTGAAAAATCATTAGACTTAATTACAGAACAATATTAAATAATAATTAGTAAGGCTAAGCAGTAGTTATAAAAATCATAATGAACCTTCTTACCTAAAGGAATAAGGTACATAATTGTAATGATAGACTTAGCCAAACCATATTTGGGTTACTGTAAAAAGTTTTATAAGCCTTCTCACCTAACGCATAAGGTCCCTTATTATCTAAATCATAATTACATAAATTAGTAAGATTTTGCTTATTTGTGTTGGGTGAAAAGTCATAATAAACGTTCTTACCTAGAGCATAAGGCACAGAATCGTAGTGACAGTTGACCAGTATGGAGCTTCCGATAGTGCCGTTTTGATAGAAGCCTGTTTCTCCTTCCAGTAAAGCAACAACGTTCGACGCATTGTCATACATGTTGAAATATGAACTGCGTAAGTAGTCACCTTAAATAAAATAATCATGTCCAAATTATCTTCTTCATTAACCCATAGACAAAACAAATCCAAAGGATGACACCAAAATCTGCCCAAATCATGTACCGAGGGTACACTTATTAGAAAAAATACCCTGTATTACGCTGATTAAAACTCTAGTCATACTTTTTTTATGTTCACTAGGGGATGAGAAAAAATAACTTTAAATTTGAAAAAACGCACGCCATTTTAACACACTAGTATCAATAGTACAAACTTGGGCTGAGTTGTATGGACTTTTGATCACCTCCTTTTATGTTATTTAATAAAAAACTAAAAGCTTATAAAATACAAACGTATTGAGTACAAAATTTATTTTATTTTTTATTTAGTTGACTGCCTCATGAGTCTAGTGGTCCTAAGCGCGACTGCTACGCTAGAGGTCCTGCGTTCGATCCCCGGTCGAGCAAAGTGTTATTAGGTTTTTCTATGAAATTCTCAGTAGCAGCTCAGAGTCTGGATTTGTGCCCGGTTAATGGCAATGGGCTAAACATACCGGCGAACTGTGTGTGTAGATTAGTACACCTCTGTCTAACCCTTCGGGGAATACAGGCGAGATGGAATATTATAGATAGCCGTGCCCAGCGGTGGGACAGTATATGGGTTGATGAAGATGAATGGCAGATAAGTATTTTGATCACATTTTTATGGCAAGTATTAAGTTTTTTTCCGTATTTTTTTTATTTCGTTTATCCCTACTAATCCCTACTAATATTATAAATGCGAAAGTAACTCTGTCTGTCTGTTACGCTTTCACGTCTAAATCACTGAACTGATTTTAATGAAATTTGGTACAGAGATAGAGTTGACCTTGAGAAAGAACATAGGATAGTTTTTATCTCGGACTTTTGAAGAGTTCTCTTGGAAACGCGATATAACCGAACTCGACGCGGGCGAAGCCGCGGGCGGAAAACTAGTAATTTATACGAAAGACAACACAGTATAATTTATTAGTATCTCATTTAGTACCCGATCGCCCACATGACCCGATTGCCGCTACGTTGGCGGAGCTTAGTAATTTTATAAAAATGCATTGGTCACCCGATGACCTTATACATATTAGTTTGGATTAAATAAACATATGTACAGACGCTAGCAGGTCAAGCTATCCAAAACTGTCAATTTTTTCCAATTGAATTCAACCTTATTGTTTTGTAATAAAGTTGAAAATCAATCAAAGAAATTTGACAAATTGTGGTAGCTGTGTGGCCTCTGTACGGTCGACAAAAGAGTTAAATATACAGGCAGCTAATTAACATCTGTGTTTTGTTAAATATTGTGTAATAATGTCTCACGCTATATGTGTCAAAACGCAGGTTTTGTAAGCTGCTACACATCAAACCCTTTGACGGGTAATTATTTAAATCACAATTTGTGCAAAGATGCTGAAATAACACTGCTTTGAGCTGTGTTGTGTTTCTCACGGTGAGCAAGGTTGCCAGTGCTCCACGAGGAAACGTTGTGTTGGCAGTGGGGGGACTTTGACCCTTATACTGCCAACCCAACTATTCCTCTTTCAATACAGGATCGGCAACGCAGAAGTGATACTCCTGGTGTTGCAGGCGTCTATAGGCTACGGTAACCGCTTACCATCAGGTGGGTCGTATGCTTGTTTACCACCTTAGTAGAATAAAAAAAAAGAAGCAGATTTCGTTCGCTACCTGTATACCAATCTCTTTTGTTGACTGTACCTATTATCTGACTCGACAAATAAGGCAACGGCATGACGTCATATGTTTCTACTCATATTGAATGCTTCGCTTTTGTATATTTTTTACCCGAATGCGCGACGCAAAGGAGGTTAATATGTTTATTTAATGTGAAGCATACCTATCCAGGGGTCGGCAAACTTTTTAGACAAAGAGCAGATGTCAGAAAAATATATATTTTTCCGAGATTTCTGTTTCAGGATTTTTCACTGTATACCAAATTGAATAGGGCGAGAATTTAAAAACAAATCTACAGAAATATAACAAAGAATTTAAGTGCAAACATTTCAATTCAAATGTATTTTATTTGAGGAGATCTTGAAGAGCCGCAACTGAGTTTTCAAAGAGCCGCGGATTGCCGACCCCTAGAAATTTCATCTGAGAAAACAATTATTATGATAATATGGTATCCGCAACCTATAAACACTATACGAACTTCGTGCCGAAGTAGTGTTATGGTTTCGACAAGTAGGTCGCCGGACGTCTCTAATGTGAACACACGTCGCGGGGTACAAAATGCTACCATCGGCAGTTTTGAGTCGGCGAGTTCAGCTCATGCGTCACCAACCGCCGATTTAGCTTGCGAAGCAACATGCGCCGCCGCCGTCCCTGCCTCGATAGAGGTAACGTCACATGTAGGTACATCGACCCCCAAACGTGCCTACGCAGCAATTGTCGCAACTAGCAAACCCGCTGCACTGCAGAAATACGACTTAAAATCAAATATGGGGTAAGCAGAGACGCTCCGAATCGAAGGGGAAGGTTTTGCAAGATGGCTTCATCAAGGTGGAGAAGAAAGAAGAGGAAGCCTAACCATTTGAACAAGTGCGGGACTGCACCGACCGGACCGAAATACCTGCTGCGTCCTGCAGTACCAGTGACGCCGCACTACGTATCCAGGCGAGGCGGCAAAGCGAGGAGATTGTAGAGTACATGCAATTAAGAGCAATCTCACTCTGAGGGTCGAGCGGTTAGACTCTATGTGAATTTCAGTTCTTTTGTGGTTAGAGTACCGACCGAACATCTGTCGACATTCATGAAGGAGTTTTAGCCGAAAGGTGTACTTTTCCGGCGATTCCGAAGCATGATACCTAACACCGAGCGACGCACGACGAATTTACGTGTGAAATAGTAATAGATCTGTTATTGATGTATATATTTTATGTTTTGTTCTATTTTATATTGTATTATTATATTTTTATATGGGCCTTGTTGCCTGTAATAAATAAATAATAATATAAACACTAGCAACACCAGTTGTTAGCACTAGTGTTACTGGCGTCGCTTATGGTTATCGCAGCCCATACACGCTTGCAACACCAGTAGTATCTAGCATGTGGTTACATTGCGAATCTAGCTCTACCCGCCGTAAACCAATTTAGATTAACTTTGTTACAAATATAGATAGATTCCACCTTGGAGAAGGATGTAGACCATTTTCAGTCTTAAAAGGTTTCGAAGGCTTTCGAAGCTAGGGGCAACAGATAGCAAGAAAATAAGATAAAACTCACCCGATGCCATCTGCCAATCAGTCCTCACAGGCAGGTTGGCTTGATCAGCGATTTCATCGAGCATGGCCTTCAGGTCCTGGGTCATGGTGAGGTGGTGCTCCGTGCCGGCCACCCGGGGCTCGTCTCCCACTATCCGGGATAAGTATCGGAGGGCGACCTCTTCACTGAATGTGTCTGAATTCTGGAAGATGAATTTTATGCGTTAATGCCAAATATAATAAAAAAAATCTATTAAATATTTTTTCTTACCCATAGTAAATTTCTGCTTAGTTTGTTAAAAAAGAGCAATATAGCCTAGTTACAAAACTATTTGACTGCCAAATCAAAGGTCTTGAGTTCGAATTAAAGGCACGCACCTCTGACTATTCGAATTCATGTGCGTATTAATTATCACTCGCTTAAACGGTGAAGGAAAACATCATGAGGAAACCTACATGCCTTAGAGATTTTTCTTAATGTCCCGCACTAGGCCAGCGTGTGGACTATGGCCTAATTCCTCTCAACCTGAGAGGAGACCATGCCCAGCATTGGGACAGTATATGGTATATGGGTTGATGATGATAAATGATATTTATTTCTGATCTTTTAAAGACACTTTTACAAGTCAATGTAATGTCAATGCATTTTTTAAGCTAGATGATCTCTCTCTTTGCCTGGCCTTATCACATTTCATTTCGGGACTGCTCTTCTCGTCATTTTTAATCAGACGTTTCGGTTCTGGGTCGTGGAGTCATTCACTTGGGCTTGTTTCAGGTCATTGTTTACTACAGACTTCCAAGTGATAAGGGGTCTACCTCGCTTTTTTGGACCTGAATTCATATGGAGGAGTGCTCTTCGGATCTTCTTATTACATAGCTATACCACCTCAGGCGCTTTTCAGAGTTTTTCTTCAATTCGGGGGATTTTTAAAACAATATGGGTTGATGATGATAATTTGGGAAAAAAAAACTCACATCTCTAGCCAAAGTGGCTTCTTGGACAACCGCAGGCATGTCATCTTCAACGAGTTGCGTGAAGAAAGCTAGCAGTAAGTATACTCCAAGCACTATGACCATCAATGTACTGGGCACCTGAAATTATTGTACGATTATTCTATATTCACTGTTAACCGGTTCAGGGAATGGAATACTCATGATTATAAAAAAGTAACAGAAAAAAAACATCAGTAGTTTCAGACAAAATATGTACAGACGCAGGATAAGCTATCCAAAACTGATTTCTGACATTTACGCGAATATTATACATTGAAATAAAACTACTTTTTACGGATTTTATCGCGTATATTGATATTATTAATCCCGACGTTTCGGACCCTTTACAGCGTCCATGGTCACGGATAGACTGAGGTGGTGGGCGTCTTGATGATATAATTACTGACAGCTACCCTACATTTTTAATTGTTACATGATCAATGACATTTATTACTAATTATTAATTAAAACTAGATGGAGCCGGCATTTCCTAGCTGACGACCTCTGAGAAGAAACGCCGAAACAAACTCAGAGAATGGTCTCTTTTAAAGTAACAATATTCAATGATCATGCTGTAAAGGGTCCGAAACGTCGGGATTAATAATATCAATATACGCGATAAAATCCGTAATAAGTAGTTTTATTTCAATCTATCCAAAACTGACAAATTTTCCCAATTAAATATGAACCTTATAGTTTTGTAATAAAGTTGAAAATCTTTTGATAGGGATAGTTTAATGTGCTGGCCTCTGAAAAAAAGTGTTTTTAAACACCAACGATACAGAAAAATATTGAAGGCGTTTAACATTTACTTTAAAAAAAAGCATTCTTTACCGGATGAAAAGGTATGAAACAACAGTAATTTTTTTTTTATATTTCAGAGCTTTACTTTAGATAGGTTTTCAACATCACTAGTAAGCAAATCTGCAAAGCAAGCAGGGTTGCCAGTAGATATTTTTAAATTATTAAGCAAGCAGGGCTGCTAGTAGATATTTTTAAATTATTCAGCAAGCAGGGCTGCTAGTAGATAGATTTAAATTATTAAGCAAGCAGGGCTGCTAGTAGATATTTTTAAATTATTCAGCAAGCAGGGCTGCTAGTAGATAGATTTAAATTATTAAGCAAGCAGGGCTGCCAGTAGACAGATTTAAATTATTCGGTAATATTTCTGAAATTTTATGAAACTTAATGTCAGGATAGAAACAGTGCTTGAAAAGAAGGTTGAAGAAAAAGATTGTCTGTCTGTCAGTATCTAACTGTCAAGTGGGTCGACCGTGTAGAAAGCACATTCGCTAGTAGGTTTATTTTTGCCACATTTGAAATAAATATGAACAGACAATAATATAATTTAAGTTTTTCTGCCCAATTTTATTATGGCCGAAGGTTACAGAACAAGTGAAGCTATGCCTTAACCTTTTGACCGCCACGGACGTGTATAGACGTCAAATGAAAACTTGCTCACGATGCCAACGACGGTATGGCACGTCGAAAATACCACTTTTTTTTTAATTCCATTTACATACCTATACAAAAATGTGTTGTTTTTTTGTCGCTTGGCGTAGAGAACACGGATTTTCGTTATTGACGTGGCGGTCAAAAGTTTGATAACAATTAAACGAGCAAAAAAAAAACTGAAATACTTCACAAATTCACAACACGTACACGAATAAACATAAATAACAGAAACAAGTACTTAAATATAAAGTAAATCGGTTACTACAAATAAAATTCTCTCTACTATAAAAAGCTTGGAGTTTAGATTTGTGCCCGGATAATTTGTGAGAAAGGGATGGTGCTATTTCATTTCTAGATCCCTCTTACTCAATCGCAAAACGATCGCTATATTACGTCGCGGTAAGACTTCACTAACCTAACCCATACACATACAAGCGTGATGGTATGTTTTATCCTTAAGTATATTATGAACTCCTTCAATGGAAAAGTTTTATTGTTTTTTTTTATTGGCTTATCAGTTCTCTAAACAAAAACATTCCCTAACAACTCATAGGTACTCTACGTCCACACTTCTGTAGCTAGTTTGATTAGTATATAATCTGTATATAGATACTATCAGTGATAAAACTGATTGGAGAGAAGGAACAATAGTTTTGTGATTTGTCAGACTGAATTTCCCAATTGAAAATGAATCTTAATATTTTGTGTTAAAGTTGAAAGTCTCTTAAAGAAATTTGATACTCTGTAATCTATAGTTCATTGGTATGTTTTAGGTCTCATGTAATCAGGCACAAATTAAAACTCCGCTAATTTCATTTCATAGAAAAATCTAATACCATTTTTTTTTAAATATTGTCGTATGTCGCTTTTCTTTATTTTTTTCTACCACTTTGCTTGACTTAGAAATCAAACGCAGGCCCTCTAGCAACCACTTGCTATCACTAGACGAACAAAAATAATATAATTATTTTTGTACTTAGGTAATATTTTTTATCGTAATGTTCGATGTTTTGATTTTACGGACTGATTGAACGATTAACGAACATCGTAGGTAATTAAAATCTAGAATTGGGTTACCTAAAGACATTTACAGACTACAAAGAAAGCAATTTCTACTTAATCTTGACCTGGTTTAACTATTTACTATTAATGTAAAATCAAATGTACAGACGCCAGCACATCAAGCTACCACAATCTGTCAAATTTCTTTAATTGATTTTTAACTTTAATACAAAGCCTTATAGGTTCATATTCAATTGCAAAAATTTGACAGTTTTGGATAGCTTGACTCGCTGGTGTCTGTACCTACTTAAAGATTTTTTTTAATATCATTACAGTAAAATATTTTGATTAATTAGTCAAATAAATATTTATAAACGCACTAAATAGTAATATAATATAATTATTTCGTATTCAAACTGCACCGCCCGCCATTTAATAAATTTCAACTTGCTTTTTACCCGACAGCCAAGGAAGGGTTATGTTTTAACATTTTAGCAAAAGCAAAACGCCCCGATTTAGCCACAATAACATTATTATATTTTAAAACAAAAACATTTTCTCCTATTTTTTTAAAGCCTATCAAATTCAAAAGCAAGCACCCACTGTAAAACCAATGAAAATATAATTAAGTATAGCGATAATCACAATATAACTAACACCCTCCAAAACCCACACAATTTCCCATTAATAGTGTCAATTTGTCAAAACGCCACAAAAAACCTTCCCTTTAAATTCTGACTTACAGATCTGACAGGCTCATTTTTGAAACTGCCATGCCTTCTATATCGGTTGATGACCTAAAATAATATATTAACTATTACATTCTATAATTTGACTGAAAATATATAATAGAATACTGAAAATATATGTCTATCTATAGGTATGTCAGCCAATACAAATACTATACAACGTGTTTTTTTTTTTGTCGCCTTACAGCCGAACGAATATACTTCTACTCATCATGATCAACAATTTCTTGTATGGGATCAACCATGAAGTGCAAAAAAAAAACAGCAAGATACATCCTACATTTTGTTTAGAGACCTGAACTTTTTTATAAGAAACAGCTCTCTTTTTTTACAAGATTTCGTCCCATATCTAGTAGAAATAATATTGAATTAATGGTTTTCTTTCCGCTGTAAGACGACAAAAAAAAAACACGGTGTATAATGTTTTATAAGTTTACACACACACTTCGTTTACGGAGCGAATGTGGCTTATCAAATAAGCCCAAGCAAAATTTTCACTAAGTAGGAATTGCTGACGAATCTGATAACACTTTCTTTAGCGAATGTACACATGCCCTACTAAATGTTAAGTCTAGTCGAAAATACATTCATAAGAATACGGTTTAAAGATAAGGAAATTAAAACTGATAAAATACTTTATTTAGCGACTATACACGATGCCCTACAAAATGGTAAGTCCAAAGTCAATAATACTAATAAGAATAAGGTTTAAAAGATAAAGATAAGAATTAAAGTCTTAAAAAGATAATCATTAAAGTCTATTTTTAAAATGTATCTATGTAAATATAGTTTTCATTAAATTTAAAATTGTTTTGAATGAATATTATCAAACGTAATGTAAAGCTTGATGATAATACATCAAGTACAGTCTGTGTCAAAATAAATGTCAAATATAGTAAAAAAAACAGCCAAGGTTGAAAAAGCCAAAAGGTTAGTTGAAAATGCCTGAGGCATTAAGACCTCCTTTGTACACTCATAAACAACAAGTTTAAATAAATAGACAATGGTAATTGATAAAATTACCAAAATAAAATAACGAATTCAAGACGACTGTTACCGTAAAAATCCTAACTAATATTATAAATAATAATAGTCCCAGCTAGTAGTAAATAAAGGGCAGAAATAGACATTTATAGATTTAACTCAAAATTTATAGATGAAAAAAGCGTGTATTGTCGACTTCAGTGTTGTTCAGTTCAGTAATAATCGGTCAATATTATAACAATATGGCGCTAGCTTCGTTCTAGATGTTGTCTAAGCTCGCTTATTGTTTAATTATTAATATATTGTAGAATATTATCTTAAAAAAATTGAGATAAACGAATATATTTTTCCACGAATTTGGCCATCCACGCCCCCTTGGAAAATTCCTGTATAAGACACTTATTTTTGCAGTCATATAAAATGTATGTAACAGTCTATTTATACATACCAAATTTGGTTGATTTCATGGAGTGATTTGTATGATGAGTGTAAGTGTGAACATTCAAAGATTAGTTATGTTACTTTGTGGTGTAGAAAAATGGAAAGAAAGTATAAAATATGAATATGCAACACACCCTGTGTAAAATGAAACTTATGAATGAGCTATTAGAGTTAATTTAATGAAAGGATTTAGTTAAATCTATGAACAACTCTGTACAGACGCCAGCAGGCAAAACTGTCAAATTTTCCCAATTGAATATGAACCTTATCGTTTTGTATTAAAGTGGAATATCAATCAAAGAAATTTGACAGATCGTGTAGCTTGATGTGCTGGCGTCTGTGCATAAAAGAAGTATTTATTCAAAACAATATATTAGTATTTAGCAGTGAAAAAAAAAGAAGTATTCAGTCAATGAATGAGTAGTGAATGGAAAGTGAAGTATTGAATGAACTAGTATTGCATAGTGACCCGCTGCCAGGGTTTTTCCGTTCGGTCTTCGTCGTAATCACCGGTCGGCACACCGCGGTAGTCATGAATACGTGTCTGAAATGTAACAGTAGGAATTAGTAAAACATAGGACGTATAAAAAAACACACACATTGTTAGAAATTCTAGAACAATTAGGTACAAAATCTATCACAATGTCGCTACCTAGGTCTATCCGTTTGTGAGCTTGGTTCTTGTAACTACACAAACGAATTTTGATACGGCTTTCAATTTTATTTAGAGAATTAATCCGGCTAGTTCAATATATTTTGTAAGTATTATACAATAGGTCGGCAGGGCAATTATCAGCTATTAGGTGGACCAAAGCAGTAGCCGAATCCCAGCCACAATTCGGCTACTAAACGGCCGTAGGGTCGACCACCAGCCCGATGGTCGGACGACATTGTGAAGCGAGTGAGGAATCAGTGGGTGAGCCTTGCCCAAGATCGATAGCAGTGGCGGGATAGAGAAGAGGCCTTCGCTCAACAGTAGGTGTTACCGGCTGAATAGATATACAGATATGAAAAAATAAATAAGGTAGTAAAATAATTTATATTAGTAAACTCTCTCAACCACGTATTTACGTAACAAATATTGCTTTCAATACCCCTGCTTTGAGACTGATTCACAAGTGCGAAAGATAACAGTATTGTTTGCTTTGACACAAACGGTGTGTTTTGTAAAGACGATTGTATTATCTATAGGAAATGGATATTGCTCATAGCACCGATTGTGCTTTTTTTTTGGGGACAAGTCCGCCGCATACAGTTCCTGCCACTGCAACTCCTATAATAGGAGTTATAAAGGCTACCATTGGAAAATCGCAGATACATTGAAGTATCTCAGAGGTTTCCAGACAATACGTCGTCTTGACGGTGTTTCCGAAATGAAACCAATGCCAATAATAAAATTGAGTTGTAAAAAAATACAGACTCAGTGTCTAGCAAGATACAGGAAGAGTTATAATAGGACATAGAACCGGGAACAGATAGTTACAATCTGTGTAACTAAATTCAACTGTGTATCACAAATGAAAAATCCCGATTCGCTATGGCTTTGACCAACGTGCATTGAGATTTTCGGTTAAAAAACGACAGTAATCATCCACTACTCAACTACAAATCTATAATTTTAAGAGGGGATCCAGAGTACCAATTTGCCAATTACTAATAGAAATCGGTTGCAGCAAGCAAAATAAATACAGACAAAAGCAAAATACCAGATCGACGAACATCGGGGAAGTGCCCATTGATGTGCTTGGATTTTAACTGGCTATAACCTTTTGAAGGTGGCAGACTCTGCTCATGCTGGTTCGTTTGGGATGGTAGCACCGAATAGCCCAAGTTCTAGTTTGAAGGGCAATGTAGCCCACTGACTAAATCAGTCAACTCTCAAATGCCTCGTAATATCACTAAATTACGGGGAATTTGAGATTTGACTGAGGTCTCAAGATGTCAAACGGCCACGGGCGGCGCACTTGGGGAAGTCCAACCGCCAACTAACAAAGCCCGAGCAGGCGACGCGGTTTGCAGTTTCCGCGTCGGAAGAAGGGGAGGGAGAACGTCTACGTCTCTCTCCCTTTACGCGTAGGTGGCCGCACGGTCGGCCCGCCACTGCCGGGTCTGCGGACGAATGCTACAGCGCTCCCGTAGTCCCGCCACTAAAGTGGTGATGCTAAACGCCGAGGTTGGTTTTAGTCGGTCGGTTAGAAAAAGAAAAGGTCTCAAGATGACAACGCGTGAGTGATACCACTGGTATTTCTGGCATCTTTTGGCTGCGGCTGTCGCTTAATACGTAACTGGTATGCGTGTTTTGTCAATTTATTAAAATTAAAAAGAAGACACCGTTGGCTTTTAGACTTAGTATTGTGTCACTGCTCGGGTGCCAACTGAGCGCTGGGTATTAAATACGCCCAGCATAATGCTGAGCTGGCAACCCATTCGGGACAAGCATGTCGACAGCACATAATATAGTGATCCTTGTGGTCTTTTATTATGTTCTTTCCTTATTTTAACTGTGTGTTGTACCGACCTTGTTCGAATAAATGTGTCTTTCTTTCTTTCTATTACTCTGTTAGAACTTCTTGGCGAAGTCATACGAATTACTTTTGTTAACATTTTAAGGTTTGTCAAAGAGCAGACGAGCCACCTGATGGTATTTGGTCATCGCGACCCATGGACACCTGCAACAACGGAGGTGTTGCCATACGTTGCCAGCCTTTAAGAGTCCTGTATATGCACCGTATCTTATTGAAAACAATAAATAAAAACAACAGTTCCCTTTATTATTATATATTACGTCACTGTTATTAATTTTATCAAGATCGGTTTATAAATAATACAGTTACAATTGCTATAATTTTCATTTTACTGGTTATTTTATGTTTTTTTTTTTTGCTAAAAAACCTTGTTTGGCTATTCACAGCTCCTTAAATAACCCGCAAGCAATGAGAAAAGGAAAGAAGACTGCGAATGAGTTTTTTTTTAATTTTTAGTGGCGCCACGTGTTGTCATAAAGAGATAACAGTATCGTTACAAAACAATAAAGACGCATTAACATAATTGTTTTGCAACACCGGCTTTTTTTTTAATCACGAGTACATACTTCTATATTTATAAATGTCATGATGCATTGGCTTAAGTGATCGATATGGCACCTTTATCAATATAATAGTTCGTCAAAAGTAAATGTTTTATAGGGTTCGTATGGATGGGTAGGTACTACCGAATTGCCAGGTGATCTGCCGGTAATGGGACCGTGGCCACTCACTTAATTTGAGGGGAGACTCGCTGCTGCAATGGGACAGTTAAGAACTGAATTACTTAAGATTGATAGTTGCTAAAAGAGGCCTATCTTTTTTAGCCACTATCCATCTTAGGTATGCCCAAGCATAGTGGGAGTAATTCCACTCAAGTTGGACTGGGGAAGTAGCTATGCCTTGCAGAAAATCGAAGTGAAATAAGACTGCTTTGAGCTGTGTTGTGTTTCATATGGTTAGCGAGGTTGCCAGTGCTCCACAAGGAAACTTTGTGTTGGCAGTGGTTGGACTTTGACCCTTATACTGCCAACCTAACTATTCCTCTTTCGTTTTGCAGGATCAGCAACGCGCAAATGATACCCCTGGAGTTGCAAGCATCTATAGGTTACAGTAACCGCTTACCATCAGATGGGCCGTATGCTTGTTTGCCACCTTAGTAATATATCGTCGAATTAGCCGTTAGCCCGCCACGTTCAAATTTGGCAGAGTTTTTGGCTATTATGTAGAACAACGATTTTTATAGTGTAATCGTGTATAGTACATGTCGCGATTTAGTATTTATTTTCCTGCCTACGATTTGCATTTGCAAAATATTTTATACATAAATATACATTAGTAGGTATACAACATGATAATTATCTAGGTATCTAGATCTTAGGGTCGGCTTCCAGTCTAACCAGATGCGGCTGAATATCAGTATTTTACACGAAGCGACTGCAATCAGACCTTCGCAATCCATTTTTTTGGGTACTACCGATACCCTGAGGATAGACTGGTTGTCCGGCTTTTTGGGCTTCTGAGTACCACTAACGATTGTCATAGGTGTTCGTATGACAATCGGGACCGACGGCTTTACGTGCTCTCCGAGGCACGGAGGCGTCTCGATGTATTCGAGATCGGTTGATCAGCTTAGTTATTACTTAGCCGCGATTTAGGTATCTACGTACCCATGTATATTTCAAAACAACAACAACAACAAAAACAACGACAATGTGGATCCCACAGCATTTCAGAAAACGTCGCGGCTCATACTGCGAGGGTTGGATGCTGAAAGCTGTCAACCGCGAAGAGTGGAAGAAGGAAAGGGAGGCCTTTGCCCTGCAGTGGGACGATCACGGCTGATATTCTATTCTATTCTATGTATATTTAAATATCTATATATGTATCTTCATGCCATTCATAGGTTCAGTTCAGATGTGTCCTAAGGTTCCCTGGAAGATTGGACAACTGCAGATTGCGGTAAGGGCACACCCATTGTATATTTTTAATCGTCTTTAGATTTTTTTGGTTCTGTATATATCGATCCCCGTTAATTGTACCGATTTATATTTCTAACTACAAACAATATAATTGAATATACCCGCATATCTATGCTTGTATTGGAGCCATATTCGCAATTGTGAAAATGGGATTCGAAGTCTCAAAATCTTCGCTCTTCTTCGATGCTGTAATCTTGCTTCAGATTGGAGTTTTGACACACCTATAAGCGGCAATCGATCAAAAACTTATCTGTTTATTCTTTCATTTGTTATCTATCTACAATTCATATCATTATCTTCGGAATTAAGTAAAGAATATCTGAATTAATACATCATTATCAATATTATGAAATGTCTAATCCTAAAGACAATCAGAACAGATATTCATTAAGACTATATCGCCCTCTTTTCTCACTGGTTTTCAAGGTTAGGATGAGCTCAAATGAGATGGACGGGCGACTTGGTAAAGGTTGCTGGAAGTCGTTGGATGAAAGCGGCATAAACCAGTCCTTGTGGAAGTCTATGGGGGAGGCTTTGGTTCAGCAGTGGACCTATTGTGGCTGATATGATGATGTCAAGAGCAGGTCCGATTAAGCCCTTATTTTCTACCTTCCTAGTAATAATGTTTCTCTCTTGAGCCCACGAAATATCGCGCCTCCTCTCGCCTTTAGGTCTGATCGGTTAATGAAATACTTTCAATTTGGCAAGTAACTTGCACGCAAGTAATAATTTAAATCCAAAAGTCACTATTAAACTTGTTATGCATTTGCATGCAATTTCAAACTGTGATAGCTGACGTGTGCTGACGTCGTCTGAAAACAACTACAGCATTTTGTAATAAATACTCCTAAACTATTTTAGCGGAGGAATAATACGCTATGGTCACTTAACACACTCGCAGTGCTTCGTAGTCATAGCGTCTGGTGTTTTGACCCTGAAGACGCAGTTACGAATTCTGCCCTCGTCGAATTTTTCCTTTATTAAAATAACTTTATAATCTTAGCATGGAAAATGGAGAAAATACAAAAAGATAGTCCTAAGATATTCTCTACTTTCATATTATGTACTATCTTTATAATGGTAATTACGACTGTGGTCGTAAACTCTATATAAATGGTATAAATTGTAAGTTATAAGCAGTATTACGAAAGCAACACGGGCAGGAGACCCATACCCAGAAGTATAGAACTGGTAGGAAGATCTTTCACTTTGGCAAGTAAATTTTAGTCACCAAAGTACCTTATATTGCTTAACAACTGTGACTTTACTTGAACTTGACTATAGGGAAAACACTGGTTTATCACTGCAATAAATTGATAAACGTAACGTTTAAAATATAGCTATTTACAACTGCAATTTTAAACATTTATTGACTGATAGGTACGACCAAATAACATTGTGAATTTATGGGCAAATAATACCTGAGATTAGTAATAAGCTGTGTAAGAATACATTAGAATATTCGATAGATGTTTCGCCGCCTTTCCGTATTGCGAGTAATATGCAATACAGCTGTAAGTTGCTTGCAGTAAATAAACATGTCGCAACTCCTTGTTACAGAACTCTTTTAAATCCGTACATATTATAAATAATTGAATGTACTATATAATTTGCTGGGTAAAGGTAATATAAGACAGGTAAAAAGAATAGCATTTCCTTATTACCTATCTATTATTATCTAGCTATGGAAATTAAGTGTTAATTCAACTTCTTGGAACAAAATTTAAGCTAAGTAATTACTTCATTTGAATATGATGTGCTATTATAATATTTTTTGTGCCACAGTACCATCGTTCCGTATTACAAGAGGAGTCAAACAAGGTGACCGTTTATCTCCAAAACTTTTTACAGCAACCCCCAAAAGTAGTTTTTAGAACGCTGGCGGTTGTTTGGGTAGGAAAGGGCATCAGCGTCGGCCAAAAAAGGTTGACGAACCTTCGTTTCGCCGACGACATTGTACTATTTTCTTCTTCAGCCTCGGAACAGGGAACAATGCTAGAAGACCTAAGTAAAGCGAGCTTCGAGGTCGAACTGAAAATGAACATGTCAAAGACTAAGCTCATGTCCAACAGCACCGAAGAACGCATACTATCGAGTAAGGAGATTGAATATGTACAAGAATACATATCATCATCATCAACCCATATGCTGTTCCACTGCTGGGCACGGGTTTCCTCTCATATCGATAGGCTATAGTCCACCACGCTGGCTTAGTGCGGGTTGGCAGACTTCACAAACCGTCGAGAAAAATCTCTTAGGTATGCAGGTTTCCACACGTTGTTTTCCTTCACCGTTTAAGCGAGTGATAAATAATTATTAATACGCACATGAATTCGAAAAGTCAGCGCTGCGTGCCTTGGGTTCGAACTCGAGATCTTCGACTTGGCAGTTCAATGGTCATACCACTAGGCTATCACTGCTTATACCTGGTGTAAGAGTACATATACCTTGGCTAAATAGTCTCCGTCCTGGCGAGACAAGACAAGGAAGTTGCTAGACGCACCGAAATCGCTTGGAGGAGCTATTGGACCATGAAGGACTTAATGAAAGGTAAACTACCTCTGTGCCTGAAACGTAAGCTCATGGACATGTGCATCATCCTAACATACGGAGCACAAACTTGGTCTTTGACGGTTGTTCAGACTTGCCAGCGAGCGATGGAGCGCAGCATTCCGTGAGTAAAACTCACCGATCGCTTAAGGAATTAAATACTGAGCTCCAAAAGTCAAATCACTGATGTGACGCGCAAAGCCAGACAGCTTAACATTTTGACCGCCACGTCAATAACGAAAATCTGTTTTCTATGCCAAGCTAAAATGTGGTATTTTTGTCGTGCCATGCCGTCCTTGGCGTCGTGAGCAAGTTTTAATTTGACGTCTATAGACGTCCGTGGCGGTCAAAGGGTTAAGTGAGATTGGGCCGGACACGTCTGTCGCATACCGGACGAACTGTGGGCAAAGACTACCACAACTTGGATCCCACGTGAAGCGACGGCGACGCCACAGCGTGGTCGGCCCAGACGGAGGTGGCGCGATGAGGTCGACTCTTACAAGAAAGATTGAGCCTCCAAAACAGCGGATAGAGTGGTCTGGAAAGAGGGAAGGGATGCCTTTGCCCAGCAGTGGGACAAACCGGGCTAGAAAAAAAAATGTGCAAAAAGGTGTCTGCAACTTTGCACACTTATCAAGGACCTATGACAATGTAATAATTTGTATAGTTTGTTCCATTATCCTTACCAGGATCCTCAGGTTAATGACTTTTTTAGTAAAAAAACAAAGATAAATGACAGTTGAAATAAAACACGCTTTTGTAGGTACCTACATAACCAAACAAAAAATAAATAATAGTTTAAAAAAACTAAAAAAAAAACCATTAATAGAAAATCAAATTAAAAAGTAGATAATATTTGACGACCTCTGTGTT
This sequence comes from Acronicta alni, assembly GCA_964056405.1. NCBI lineage: Eukaryota > Metazoa > Arthropoda > Insecta > Lepidoptera > Noctuidae > Acronicta > Acronicta alni. The sequence continues at coordinate 786,218 of OZ043935.1, forward strand.
CTAGCGGTTCGAGTGCCGGACTGCTGATCATGGGGTCGTGGGTTCGATTCCCACAGGACACAAATATTTGTGTGGATAAAACATGAGTATTTGTGTTTGTCTGGGTGTTTCTTATGTATTATAAGTATGTATTTACAAAAAAAAAGTATATATGTATTATATCCATTGTCTAGTACGCATAGTACAAGCTCTGTTTAGTTTGGGACTAGATGGTGTTGTGTAAAATGTCCCAAAAAAAATATTATTGGTTTTCAATAAATTTCAATTAGGAGAATAGTGTGAGTAACAAAAAAATTTTTCTTTTTTATTGTAAAACTGCGTGGGGTGCTTGTTGTCAATTGTTATAAATATATACAAATATTGGTAGAAGTTGTCATTTTGAAAATATCTTATAAAGCTGGGGTGTTTTTTTTTTTAAATTAAAATTTATTAAAAAATTGTTTTTACTTGAGAGTTCTTTTAGTTTTTTAAACTATTATTTATTAATTACTTAAATGCTTAAACTTGTTTCACTGAAGTGGAAGGCGATGGTGCTTGTGATACAATGTCTTACATGATGTAAGTAACACTGCTATGCTTTCACACCTAAACTACTGAACCAATTTTAATAAAATTTGGTACACATATAGATTTGACATTGAAGAAGAACAATGGCTACATATGTAGGTACTGCTCAAATGAATTCTACGCCTAACTAATAATAGTGACACATAAAGAATGTATTGATAGTAAATAATTATTATGTACTATTAATTATATTGCTGCAATGCATAGTCTATCTTCTGTATTATGATTTATATTTAAATAAGTACCTACTTTATTACCACATCGTAGGTACTCAACTACTGTACTATTGTGCATGCATATAGGTAAGCACTGATAAATAAGTAGACAGGTAGGTAATCTCATCATCAACCCATATACTGTCCCATTGCTGGGTAGGGGTCTCCTCTCACAGAATGAGAGGGATTATGTCCACCACGCTGGCTTTGTATCGGTTGGCAGACTGCGGATGTCAAGAAAATCTCTTAGGCATGCAGGTTTCCTCACAATGTTTTTTTTCGTTCACCATCTAACTTGAAACCTTTGACTGGGTAGTCCAATGGTTATACCACTAGGCTATCACTGCTTTTTTTGTCTGCATGTATTATCTAATCAGAGTAAACAGTACCTACTCCAAATATAATAAAAAAGTTATGGTAGACTTGAGATAACTTTTTACTACAGCCTAAGTCTGCCTCTATACAATATCGTGAATTTATGTAAGTACGCATTAAATAAGAAAATTAAAATTATAAGTAAGTACTTAATAAAAATAACATTAAAAACATACCCCAGATATTCCTTTATTCCGGCCAAAGATATCTGTTTTTTCTGTATCACTCATTTTATTTTTATATTTTTTCACAATTTAATCTGTACCTTTTTAATATTACCTATTCCGTGAACGTATTTAAAAACACAGGAAAATACGAACCGGCGGGCAACCGACACTCGGCAGAACTGATAGCAAACTGATAGTAGAACAGACAGATCTAAACTGTATCACAAAACACAAGTTCATCAAATCAAACAAGTTTACACATTGTTGACAATCACAAATTGACTTGACAATTGACATGCATTTTAATGTATTTTGTATCATTTGTATCTGTCTGCTGTCACTGTCACGGCGACGTATTCAAAACGATTTGCCACATTAATCAATTTCTACTAAAATGGTAGAATTTATTTATCACATGAACTAAGATATAATAATTATGAAGATAAGATTGATAAATATACTTTTGTCCAGGAGGTGAACTATGTAACATTGAATTCGAATAATTAAAAAACAGACACTCCTGGACCTAGAGAATACCACAGAGCCTGATCTTTAGCTCTCAGTCTTATCATAGTCACTGCCAGCTGCCTCTCACAAATCGTCACTCCACCTGGCCGACGGCGGTGCGGCGGGCATCCTACACTACGCTGCCCAGACGTGGTCTCCACTCGAAAACTCGTTGGCACTAGTTTCGTCAGTAACAATATTGAACTTCCAAGTTTAAAAATATATCTATTTATTGTATTGAAAAAGGTTAAAAGAAGGTTCGCACGAATTATGTAATCGAACTTCAGTAGGTATAAACTTTGAAATTCAGTATGACAGTCAACGGTTATGACCATTGCCACTTCAGTTTGCTAATCCTTGGAGCTGTTAGTTTATTCGATTTATTTTTGGTACTTCGATGGATAACTTCGTTGTGAATTTTATCCTTATAGACTTACAGCTTTGTCTTCTCCATAATGTAGCTCGCAGTGCAACTTGGAGAACGACTGTAGAAAAGGTTAAACTGGACGCACGCATCCAAGAATTTCGTCTGTGGTATGAGTAAGAAAAAAACTCGACGCAGTTAATTTTCCGAATGCTTAACCCTCCTATCATCCCACGGTGTTGCCCGCGTCCATCTAGTTATTCCCAACACTGTGTGACTTCTTTTCTTAGCTACTGTCTAGGTAGTTATAGACTACAAGAAACCGACTCCCAAAAAATTTTAGGTCCGTATCAGAAACTATAAGATTTCGTGATTATTTAGTGAGTGAATTAGTGGTGTTTCGCAACATGAGCAAGTAGGAATGATGTACCTACCTATTTAGGTATATCGAAAACATAGAGCAACACGGGCCACCGGCCGCGGCGGACCGGTGGCCCGTGTTGCTCTATGATCGAAAATAACCTTTTTTGAGGGCTTCATTATTTTTATTTATAGTCAAAGATTTAAATCGTTAGATATGCCCTCACCGTACTTATACAGCTCGAAAACGTGTCCATATAGAAATAAGTGAATACACACATTCCGTATTAGAGACAGAGAACGACAGTGTGCAATATTCAGTAAGAGTGAACAAGACAATAACAGATTCGATACTTCCGATGTCAACCAGTTTACTTAAGGAAACGTGACCATTATTTCACGCGGTACGGCGCATCTAACGATCGCATCTTTGTTTATAGTAGGTAGTTTATTTCCACAAAACGGCACTGAGTGTACTTCGAAGACAAACATCGAAGGCGTCGTGTCGGTGCGCTCAACTCTACGCAGACACCATGGCTTGTCTACGTCAGTGCGCGCCACTCGATGTGTCTAGGGCTGGATGCGTTTTGAACATAGGTGACGACTTGATGAGGCCAATCATTGAAACAAAACAACGATGAACTGACACAATACATTATACTTACATTTATTTAAAAAGTACACCGAGATTCTTGAAGTCATGTAAATAGTGGGACATTTTTAATTAATATTTATAATTTAAATGATAACTAAAATAATTCGATAATAATTATGTATCTATATTTAGAAAAAAATAAAACCGTAGGTAGGTATCCACCGATAGGATATCTTAGGTATGAATTTTTTATAAAAATAATTACAATAAAATGAAGGAATGAGAATGAGTAGTAAATGAATACAATACACAATATGTACTTACATAATTTATTTAGGTACGTTAATAACATGCATTCATATCATAAAGAAAGTTTAAAATTATACCATGACAATATAGGTACCGTAGGTAAAGCATACTAATGAATAAATAATTATTATAGTAAATCTTAGTAGTATCATAAACATAGGATAACATGGCCTTTATAATGGAAAATTCTGAGGGTATGAACAGACAGTCCCCAAATACGCCCACCCTTCACCGCTTCCTAGTTTACGCTGGGGAGAAGAAACGGCGCAACAAACTCCCCAACAACGTATAAACCTGTCTGTTCTAAAGGATCCAAAGGTACACTGATTGATACACACTACATTCTACACATCAATAATAACTTAAACGTATCTAACTATTATCGTCTTAATATAGCAGACGATTAGGAGAAAGAGACAGCTTACTAACGAGTGTGCATTTACGGCCCGAGGTTGCAGGGGCCGTAATCCACACAAGTTTGTAAACTGTATCTGTTCTTCACGATATGTCTTATCTGTATTGCATAGATTCATAAAATATATGTAGTTTTTGGAGTAGGAAATGTAGATATGTATTGCTTCGTGCTTGACTCTGGAACCTAGCCCAGCTTGGCCGACTATATCCAAATTCAGTTTAAAGAAAAGTAAATAAGCTTTTACTAATGAATAGTTTCATCCCGAATACTAATTAAATAATATTTTAATAGCTACGTAAAAATACATAGTTCACCGAGACACCAAGGCGGTGCAACCAGATTATCGGGAACAAATTCAAATTCCGAACATTTGAAGTTGGAAACAAGAAAACAAAAGCAAGAAAAAAGGAAGTAAACAAAAAGACTAATAATAATTATGTGGCATACACGTAAATAATAATATTATGTGCAACAATTTTAAATGAATACGGAGAAGTATGGTGTAATCTGATAAATCTAATAGTTTACCATGATATTTCTTTATGTCTTAGTCGCAAGATTTCCTTTATTAAACATTATTTACAATAAACTTATCAAAACACTACTAAGATACTTACTTACATATTTAAAATAAGCGACTAAACGTCAAATAATTTCTTGGGATCGATATTGTCCGGCAACGTGCTCGGGTTCTTTGCAATTAGGTTACGCCGTTTGAGAGCCCCTACGGTAGCACCATAACTATATCTGCAGCCACCTAAGTATGGATCGTTGATTTGAAGAGGGATGTGAGGAATGTGAGGGATATTGTGAGGGATGTGAGGGATCTGAGGGATCTGAGGGATGTGAGGGATGTGAGGGAACTGAGGGATGTGACGGAACTGAGGGATGTGAGGAATGTGAGGACGGCGAGGGATGACAGTTTCACCCCCCATAAAAGCCCCTTCCAGATTGGGAGCCTTAGGCAATATAGGGTCCTGTGTATGGTTTTTCTCAAAAGATTTCATGATGATGACGTTTGACATTCTGTCATCAATATTTTTTTTTATATTATTGTCACCCAGAATGAAACCGTGCACGACAGGTTTCACTGCATACTCTTTTTTTTCCTCAGTTACATCAGGTTTGCATTCCAATTGATCTCCCCCTTTTTCGCGAGATGGGTGAATTGGTGGGCCATTCAAGTTCTTTGCTTGAACAAGTATGTCATATTTTGGGAAATCTCCGTCTTTGGTTTTATTAATACGGACCATAGCAGTGCCAAAAAAAGATATCTCATCGTTATTGTTTTCCTGGTTCACCATTTTGGTGTTTGGTGAGATTTGAGTATTGATTCAGTAGGATGCGTAAATAAGTCTGTTTTCCAACAGTGCTTCCTGGAATTGCAGTTTTGTCAATCTGAAATTAATATAACAAAATAATTAAATATTTGGGTCATTTTACACAGCACCTTAGTCCCAAACTAGAGTACACACAGTACTCTAGTTTGGGTAGTACGCAGAGTATTATGGTACTAGACAGTGGATATAATACTTATGTAACAAAATATAGTGTGGTACTTATAATGGCAACTGCGAATGTTGGTGAACTGTATTGTGGGCGAACTTAATTGCCATCAATCGAGATGTTCTGAGCTGCTATTGAGAAATTTATAGAAAAACTCATTAACACCACTCTACAACTACATGGGAATCAGAACCTCCCAGCAAACAAGTGCAACTCACTTCAGTTACCCAAAAGGCTCAATGTGGATTCACTCGAAGAACTTCCGGTACATTATCAACAGTACTTTCCTGTTGCTTTTGAAAATCAGGCGGTATTTTTATCGCTGTAAATAGATTAACGCTGCGCGTGATAGCCATCGTTTAATGTTTTATTTGATAGCTCTACAACATCATAGGTATTGCGTGATTTCTTTGCTTCCACGATACTCCAAAACCGTTTGTCATTTTTTTTATATTTCCGACGTAAATTTTTTTACTTTTTGAAAAGTTTTTTGTCCACAAAATACACAGTCCGCACTGTTATCACTCATTATAGTAGCTCTCTGCATTTAATTCACAAAACTTTTTTTTAAACAATAAACAAGCTAAAGTATTTTAAATACGAACACGAACGCGTTGGTGTGATCAGTTGTGATGTGGCATAAGGGCGTTCAAACAGTAGGTACGTTCTGTGGAAGGAATGGGGATCCGGACGATGTAACTGATGCGAGAGAATGAGACATAAAGAGCGAGAAGGGAAGAGAGGCGCGGATGGGATTAATACAGTTCTCAACGTCAGCACCTGCACGCACTACACTATACAGGCTGTTACAAAACTACCCGTAAAACCGAAAGGAGGTTAAATGGGGCCTTATAACGAGTCCATTCACAATATTTAAGAACCGTAGTAACGCTGTATAACATATCCCAAAAAAAGGAAAACAACAACATTTATGAATGAATAATAGAAAAACTATTAAAGTAGACAATTATTAGGTAAAATAGGTAGGATAATTAATTATATTTTTTACGGGGTATTATGTAACACGTTATATTTATGATTTTAGCTTCTTCGGCTTGTGGAAATCGGCAGATTAAACTATTTCCGTCATCATTGAATGATATCCTTCACAATAATAAAAAAAATAACGGCGCTCGAGAATGTCTAGGTGACGTTTTTTCACGTTCAAATCGTCAGATTATTCAATAGGACACGTTTCTGAAGGTAATTAACTCACCCTGTCTTAATCTGACGCGCTCAAGTTTTTCTAAAGATAGTTTTTTTTATTATTCTAATCAGCTGCTCTGGACGCACGACCCTTTATAAAGAGTGAGGGTGGAAACATGGTGCAAGATTTCCCCTTAAGTTAATAATAATATAATAACAATGTGGTCGATGCGAAAGAAGTATGCAAGAATCGTAGCAAGTGGCGTTCTTTAGTTTCTGCCTACCCCTATGGGAAAAAGGCGTGAGTGTATGTATGTATGTAATAACAATAATTTATTGATCACTTTCAAGTATTGCAGTACATGGGTATACATTTATAGATGGTAAAATTACAGATTTTCTACTGAGACCAGGTTTCAGCTACAACTGTTATCGCAGTGTCATACGCAAATGATATTATGTTACCATTCTGGATATTAAGGTCGCATAGCTCATTGATGAAGATAAGAAAAAGGGTTGGCCCTAGTATACTTCCCTGGGGCACACCGTAATAAATAGGAAGTTCATTACTATTGTTACTATTTATACTGACAAATTGCGATCGGCTTATTAGGTAGCTCTTGAACATATCCAATTGAACACCTCTGACACCCATTCCTTCAAGTTTTGATAAAAGAGTAGAGATGGGGACAGTGTCGAACGCTTTTGCGAGGTCTAAGAATATGGTTGACTTTTTTATTGTTATTGATACTTTGTACCACGTGATTTGTTAATTCATGGACTGCGTCACATGTTGATAAGTTTCTGCGAAAGCCGAATTGATGAGATGATATTAGCTTGTAGTGTTCCAAGTAATTAACCAATCTCTTATTAATTAAACGTTCGAGCACCTTAGACAACGCAATTAAGACTGCAATGGGCCGGTAATTATTAGGTAAGGTCCCGTCCCCTCCCTTGAAAATTGGATGAATAATTGCCTTTTTAAATGAAGTAGGGAAGACCGCAGTGTCGAAACAAAGATTAAATATATGGCATAGGATGGGTGCCAGTAGAGTGGAGTGTTTTTTTAGGATATAGGGTGATATACCATTCCAACCAGTAGCAGCGTTGGTTCGTAGGGAGTATATAGTGGAAATGATTTCATCATCATTTCTGATGCAGCGTAACAGACCAGTCGATTTTATTCAGCCGCGCTCGAGTAAATCTCAAAATCCTCGTTTGGGTTGCCCTATCATAACTAACGCTGACAGCGTCGCGTTTAGTGTTGCCATTATAAATACCACACATGATTTAAAAAATAACAATAATTTGACGAGATAGTTGGCACAGCGGCCAAGCGATTGAGACGGCTTTTTGCCACTAGTTGTGAAGAAACACTAGTATGACCGTCAGGTAGTTATTGCGCGTCTGGGTGTTTGTATACACATACAAACACCCAGACGTGCAATAACTATGCAGAAATACGTTTACTATGCAGAAGAACTCACTGTGGGGGTAACAGTCCAAGTCCTAGTAGGTTCTATTCGAGGATATCTCTAGAGATCAGATTGTACTGGAAATTAATGCCTTTTTACCCACAGAGCTCAAAAATATGAAAATTCACTATCCTCCTTTGCTTTCCTCCTTTCCTTCCCTATACTCATCCCATAATATAATTTAAACCTCCCAGATCAGCCAGACTTGGCTAAACCCTTCGGTGTACCCGACCGGAGAGCGCAGAGGTACGACTCATACATGAGATCCTAACCTAGATTTCTTAATCCCTAAATCGCTACCATTATTTTTTGTCTATCTGTTAAGCTTTCACGCCTAAACCAATAAACCGATTTTGAAGAAATTTGGTACACGGATAAATTAGACCTTAGAAAAGGACTTAGGCTATTACATTGTCTTGTAAAAGGGCTTTTTGCCTTTGGAATATGGACAATAGCTAGTAATTTGTAGCTTTACAAGCTGTACCTCCGGTTTCATAATGTTCTTTCTGTCTGTTTTTGCTCGGCTCCTATGTGTCGAAGAGTATTTGTGATGTTTAATAGCCTATAACCCCTCTAAATAATTGGGCTATAAAAAGAATTAAAAGAACTGCTATTATATTACACTGTCCCACTGCTGGGCACGGGTCTCCCCCCAGTTTGAGAGGAATTAGGTTAAATATAGTCCACCACGCTGGCTTGGATTGATGGACATCACAAGCTGTCGAGATAATCTTTAAGGCATACAGGTTTCTTCACGATGTTTTTTCTTCAACGATTAAGCGAGTGATAATTTAATTTATTAATAAGTACGCACATGATTTCGAAAAGTCAGAGATGCGTGCCTTGGATTCGAACTCGAGATCTTTGACTTGGCAGTCCAATGTTCATATCACTAGGCTATCACTGCTTTTTTAAAAGAACTTCATCATCACTACATAGTATAAAACAAAGTCGCTTTCTCTGTCCTATTTCCCTATGTATGCTTAAATCTTTAAAACTACGCAACGGATTTTGATGCGTTTTTTTTTAATAGATAGAGTGATTGAAGAGGAAGGTTTACATGTATGTTATTAGTACATTGCACCCGTGCGAAGCGGGGACGGGTCGCTAGTATTAAATAAATATCAATTAATTTATTATCAAAGATTTTTCAGTCAACAGGTAGTCTAGAGACTTTTAACCTTTTGAACGCCACGGACGTGTATAGACGTCAAATGACAACTTGCTCACGACGCCAACGATGGCATGGCACGTCAAAAATACCACTTCTTTTAGTTCAAAATACACCTATACAAAAAAAAATAGATTAAATACTAGAATTTGTCGCTTGGCGTAGAGAACACGGATTTTCGTTATTGGCGAGGCGGTCAAAAGGTTAAAAGAATAAAGTAAACAAGGGAGGAGAGCGAAGTTTTTTAGTAGGAACGCAAAACACTTCACATTGAAATAAAACTATTTTGACATTATTATGTCATTATGACGCCATCCGGATTTTTTAGACCCTACACAATATATACGGCCATGGTCACGGATAGACTGACGTCACTGATGTGGGGAGTTTGTTCCAATATCTAAATCTAACATTCACGTATGTAGGTATCAGAAACTATTATCTAAAAAAAATCACATATAAAAATACCCAGACAAACAACAACTACCACAAATAATTATTCCATGCGGGGATCGAACCCACAACCGTGGCGCAGAAGTCGATCGGCCCGACCACTACGCCAAACGTGCCAAATAAAATAATATAGAAACATTCTTTACCTGGTTGATTAGCTTTAATCTGCACAACGTTACTCAATTTTTACCACAATAAAGCAAACATACTTTTTTATTACACAACACGCCTAACCGGGTATGTTCAAGCAGTTAGACTGAGCTCAGGGTATCTAGAAACGATCAATAAATTTCCTGCCCGTGGGTGGCTGTGTGTCTCCCATTGGTCCAAAATGTACCTTCGATATATGTACAACCAGCATAATTATCTCGGTACTCAATAGTGGCGCCACTTGTTCCATCAGTATGGAGAGCCTGGTACGTTTATTAGTTCACCGTTTCTCCGTGTGCCAAGTTATACTGGATATTACGGTGAAATTGTATCTCAATAGTTGTGTTGCATCAACCTTGTAACGAAGTTATTAATTTACCTGAAACTATTATATTTTTCTAATGATTTTTTGTGTTTTTTATAGCATAGCCATGTATTTGTAGTACCTACACCTTTGTATGACAAACAAAAGTGGGTTTTTTTTTTGTTTGAGATTTGTGTGTATGTAGTGGGTAATTTTTTATTTTATTTAATTACAATATTTTATATTTACTTACCTACCAAAGCTTTTTATTGCTTTGCATGGTACCTATATGTAATTTTTGATACTTTTTGATCTTGTGATTTCTGTAAAATATTGTTGTTATGAGGATGAGATTCGAATCATTTCAATGTGGGTTGTTATACTGTGCAAATTAATTATTATTATTTATTGCTTAAAGATTACCAATTATCATACTGGTAGACAAAATAATACCTACACGTACTTAATCTTCGGAACTACTACACCTATTTCTAAAATTCTGTCACCATTTGAAAGGTACCTACATTACTCCCCATGGAATAGGCTACATTAAAGTGCAAGCGAAGGTGCGGATGCCAGCTATAGTTAAATGTAGGTGTATAGTTTGAATGTCAGTATTATATTGAATGATACAGTCATGCCAATTATGTTCTCAAGTAAGTGAAAATTATGTTAAAAATAATAAATCTTAAACTTAAAGACGAACATGTTCCTAGAAGAGCCGAAAAGAATATTCGTGAACGTACCAACAATTTCAAAAATGTTGACCTCAATTTATAAACGTAACACTCAAACATTATTATAACGTATAGGTAAGTACAGCTACAGTACGATACACGTGTTTCATTTTTTATGTTCCATAACACTGGAGAGGGGAACCAAACAACGTGGAGATCCACTCTTCACAGTTATAAATATAGACAATATTATCGATTGAATTTCGTCTAGACAACCTTAGTTACGTCCCTTCACTTAATCAAAAGGTTTCACACACGGGAGTTTTAATGTAAAAAATGTATACACATTCAATTTCTTTGCGTGGAAGGAAATATATAAAGAATATACAAAGTTCCTCCAGAAGCTGGGTCAAAAACCCAGTATGCTTGATGAGAGGGTCTTTATCTTCTCTCACACGATCTTATTGTTATTTTACTGATTGAGCGACACGATGACTGATGTATGCGTGCCGTCAGTTAAGACTGGTCAACTCAAAGCTGGTATCAACAATACATATCTGATAAGCGTAAATACTTTTCCTGTCTAGACTTTTTCTTTTTAGTCGGGCACTCTTGACAGAGTGGTCGTGACTATTGATAGACAGGGTTGCGTCCCGGCATCACCGCTGACTTCATAGTCTGCTGCATGTCGCTCGATGTCCCTCCACTTCTGGCGACTTTCAGCATTGCGAGCACACTGTACTGCGGTGGATTGCGTTGTGAGTGATGAGGTCAATCCAGCGAGTTGGAGATCGATCACGAGGTCTCCTGACTTCTATGCGGCCTTGTACTACAAGTCGCTCCATCGAGTCTTCATTTCTGGAGATATGCCCAAAGATCTTCATCATTCGTAGCTGCACAATCGACGAAAGTCTGTCTCGTATGTGGAGCTCTTTGAGGATGGGGCTATTGGTGCGGAACGCTGTCCAGGGTATTTTGAGCATGCGTCTCCAAGACCACACTTTTTAGAGATTTTTTGACTTTTTAGATATCATGATTCTCCGAGTTTGCTTCGGTGTTTTGTCTCAGAGGTCATCATTATCAGTAGCCCGATTCACGTAATTAAGACCGTAGCGATGTCGCAGCGACTTAATCGTTGAAACAGTTCCTATTCACATCCGTCGTGCCATTTGGTCATGTGCCAGTCATACTTTACAGTCTTACATTGGCCAAAAAGGTCAATGGACTATATTTAGTCGAAAAATAGAGCTTTCTTGCCCTGTATTTTTTTTAATATGTCAACTTAATGATAGATAGGTGAAGTAAATTTTAAAATTGTGAAGATTTCATAAAATTACGTCACATAGTTCACAAATTAATTAGGTACACCATTTTAATATAAAAATGATCTCAAATATTCACATTACAGAGTTTAATAGATAGGTATGTATACTCTCGACTACTGTATACAATTCGATGACGTTTGGCGTAGCGTTTTGGGTTCGATCCCCGCACGCAACAAATATTTGTACATGTAGTTGTTCTGGGTCTGTGTGTTTGTGTATGTGAAAGTTTGTGTTTGTGAACGCACCCATGATACAGGAAAAAATCCTAGTGTAGGGCAACGTTTTAATCAAAGAAAAAAATTTATATTTTTCAAATAATTAATATACGACTCGTTTCTACGTGAACTATCAATTTAAAAGTCGTCTATTGACGTCGAAAGTCTGTTTAGACTTATAAAATGCCTGCCTTTATAAAATACCATAATATACATTTTTACATTACAGCCCCCGTGTGTCACTGCAGTCACGGTCTTTGTGAACAAAAAGGGTAGGTTTTGCTCACTGGAAGCTCGATTTGAGATCATACTTGTTGTGCGTTACTTGTGAGTAACACGTGTACCTATAGTTAGTTATAATTTGATAAAATTGAAATTCAAAATAGTGTAGTTCAATATACTTACAGTTATTCTGCGGATACACCAGTTACAGAGCTACTAAGGTACCTATATAAAATATTTTAATTTATTTAGTTATTAATTTGCCAGCGATGTATATCAATGTATATGTGTAATTTGTAAAAAGTGTATTTTATTTGGGACCGCAAGTGCAAGGCAAATTGCAAATTTGTGATTTGCGATTGCGATTGACATGCCAAGCAAATATGTATCTTATTAAAATCAATTAGTTCATTTTACGTATCCCTATGGGGAAAAGCCGTGGGTGGATGTATGCAGGTAACAATTAGGATATTTTTTTTGTAGGTACAGAAAAAAAAACATGTGTAAAGTACCAATAATATTTTTGTACAATTTATGTAGATGCATACAGTGCAGTGGTCCTGCCGTCCTGGGTTATAATTCCCAGGTCCAGGAAACTGTTATTGGAGTTTCTAGTGAATTCTATTGGATATTTAAGTACTTGTCTTTTTTAAATTTTTGATGTAGGCCTATCAAAAATTGCTCGACTGCAATGGCATGATATTAAGCCACAGTATCGATTAGGACCTAAAAACATATTCTCAAATTGCGGATGCATGTACAGTATTATAAACTTATCTCTGCCATTGCGAATTCATTCTTCAACCCGTATCGTGTGCATTCTCACTAAAGTAAGCCCATTGGATAGATCACATTTGACACTTCATCAAAATTCAACAACGTAACCTTGTAATGGCGGGCATAAAATATTATTTAGTTTTCAAAGTTAGAACTGCACAATTGCTTAACTGTTGTCAATTACGATTAGGTATGTAATAATGACAAAAGAAGGTAATTTTACAATTTACTTTAATTAATATGAAACTGACAGATGTCAAATGTGATCTATTAAATTGGCCCTAATTTAGATGCACTGTTGAGTGTTGATATTCTTACTAGATGACTCAGATAATGAGCACGAAGACGCCATAATTTAAGCATCATTTACCGCCCACGTGGTGTCAATATATGTGACAAAAAGTTCAAATAACTAAAAAACATGCACACGCCCAGATGAAGGCCGCCTATGTTTAAGCTGCACTAGCCGTCAGTCTAGGGATGTGGGTGACCATTTTTAACACAACAAAACCCTCCGTGCCTCGGAGAGCACGTAAAGCCGTCCGTCCCAGTTGTCATACGAATATCTATGACAGTCGTTAGTGGTAGTCAGAAGTCCAAAATGACAACCAGTCTATCCAGGAGATCGGTATTACCCAGAAATTGTGAAGTTTGATGCATTGCGGAGGTCTTAAGGCAGTCGCTTCGTGTAAAATATTGAGATTCAACCGCATCTGGTTAGACTGGTAGCCGACCCCAATATTCTAATGTTTTTTTTTGTTATTTACAGGGGATACCAGCAAACTCAAAAACCGCGTTGAATGCGCTTTTTGAACAGGAGAAAACCAAAGTTTGAAGGACTCCAGGATCATAATTGTCTGACTTTTATTAAACTTCGAGTTGACTGATATTTTCAATTAATAATTTAACAATACCTACCTACATTTGTAAAGGAAAGCTCTGAATAAAATATAGGAAAAAAATAGTATATAAATGCTAAAGCAACTCTGTCTGTTACGCTTTCACGCCTAAAGCGCTTAACCGATTTTGATGAAATTTGATACAAAGATAGATTAGACCTTGGAGAAGGACATAATCTACCTACATTTTGTCCGGAATGTCCTCATGGATCGTCTGCAACCTGGGGAGGTGGTAGTAGACTTGTATCGACTAAGTAAAAACCGCACTTGCCTTCATTTTCCCTATAGTCCGGGCCGGAGGAGGACGGCCCTTATATCTATCAGCCACGGAGGTCCACTGCTGAACATAGGCCTCCCCCAATGTTCGCCACAAAAATCGGTCTTGCGCAGACCGCATCTACCGACTCCCTGCGACCCTCACGAGGTCGTCCGTCCTAGTTGGGGGCGTCCCACGCAGCCATGTGGATCCGGCTTAGAATTGATCCACCCCCTCTCTTCCCGTGGGTGTCGTAAGAGGCGACTAAGGGAAATACGAGTACATGCTAGCGGTGGGCAGCAGCTCCGCTAATTACCACTCACCACCAATCTACTGCGATCGCCAACCCGCCTGCCCAGCGTGGCGATTAGGGCAAAAGCCCCCTCATGATCCGTACTATAATAAAATAAAAAAAGGAAACTTGGCAAGACGAGACGATCTTAGGTGGAAAAAAGCCATTTACCGAATGATGGCCCAGGGCTATGAAACGTTCATGGGCAAGCCACCACCTTAATGGTCGGATATTGTGAGGGCAGTAGGGAATACAGTTCCACCTAGTAGGTTATTACCCGACTGCCGAAGGAGGAGGGTTATGTGTTTGACGTGTATGTATGTATGTATGTATGTCCGTTCCTATGTCCGCTCGTAACTATTCAACGGTGCAACCGATTTAGATAAATGATACCTCATTAGATTTGTCTTGATGGCACGAGTGTCACTGGGTACATGAAATTAAAAAAAAAACAATATGGCGGATTTTATGCGCTTTAATGCGTGGGCTGAAAAATATGTTTTGAGCATTCCGTATCATGTATTCTCAAATTTTCGGTAGCAATTAGCGAAAGCATTACATACTTTATTGTTAAGGGACTTGTAGGAAATCATCTACTTTTTCATATAAATAATTTCTTCGTTAATGTCCGTAGGTAGTTTTAGATTGAGGTTAGGAAATACGATTTGTTTGTTATAATTTATTTATCAAGCATTCTGAATTATTTTTACTGTCCTTATGTACCTATTTAGTTTTCTTTACGTAATATGTGGGTGACTCACATACACACATACATACACATACTAAACCATTACATAACTGAAATAAATGACTTAAATACATATTATAATCAAATATATCAATTCATGCTGGTCATTCATTCATTCAGGTCTGGACTACTAGACTTGTTTTTGTCTTTTTAGTTTTTTTTAAAGTGTTTTTATGCAGTCGGGTTTTTTAGTTATTTTAATTTTAAAAGTTAGGCGACAGCGTGGCAGACTAATGTGAAGATGAGGGGACGAGGTTGACTCTTACCGAAGAGCATGGCCCTCTTTGGCAGGGGGCAAAGGGAGAGGAAGGTCTTTGTCCAGCAGTAGGACAGTTATAGGCTCGACAAATAGATAAATAGAAGGGAATCAGTGGGTGCGCCTTGCACAAGATCCGCTATAGTGATCCGCAGATTCGCAGAAAGAAGCAGAGGTAAATAAATTAACGGAGCAAAATGCATTTTTTCACCTGCTTGCTTCTACAAAGAAGCGATTTTGAATTAATTATGTTTTTTTTTCTTTATTTTTATACCACTAAGGTGGCAAACAAGCATATACATATATGCGTTACCGTAGCCTACAGACGCTTGGGAGTATTGTTTGCGCATTGCCTATCCTGTAAAATGAATGAGGAATAGTTGGTTTGGCAGTTTAAGGGTCAAAGCCCCCACTGCCAACACAACGTTTCCTCGTGGAGCACGGGCAACCTACTGTATACAGTTTACCTTTCTTACTAAATAGAGAAACATAACGTAAAGATAGGTAGGTACTAAGCAATTTATTTAACATAATTATAATTTGAAGTATAAATCTCGTTAATTGTAACACTGGCAACACTGGTCGTGACAATCGTGACGTCACGGCGAGCCAACGTGGGAAGAATATACCTACCTGACATAAGAAATTAAGTAATTCTACCATGCTCAAGATTACATCACTCTGTGACAACACTGGCTTTGCTGGCATCTATACCCAAGCTGCGGTCGCCGCTTACCAACAGGTGGTCCTTTGGTTTACTTGGCATTTTAATACATTAACAAAAAAAAAAGATTGATAAGTCTTTGTTAACAACCCCTAGAAAAGAACTAATTGTTTATTAGATTACATTTTGTAGATTATATTAAGTATTAACACAATTTTATAATTAAAATATTAACTTATCTACACTACTATCAAACTAAAATAAAAAAAAAAAAACTAGAAAGCAAACGAAACTAAAACTAGATTAGAAAAGAGCATCATGAAACTCATCCGCATCGCCATCGCCTGGTAGCGTACCCAAGAGGTTGGCTGCATTGCCACGTTGAATGGCAAAATGTAAATTATATCTTTAAAAATGTTTAGCAAGCTTGTGCCGAAATATAATAAAAAATAACCCCTTTTTTCATAATTAATTTTATATTGCGATTCAAAACTCAAAAGCCTAGTAGCCAAATATTAAATTTAAAACTGCAGTGGCTTGCACCAATAGCGTCGTTGCATCTGTCTGTCCTTTGTTAGGTGCTAGATATTGATCTGTATTCTGTACCTATCTACCAACTACCTAGCCATCGCAGGCTACCTGATTGTTGCCCGAAATGCGGCAGTCTAGACCAGCTTCCCTTAGCAACTACACGTAATGACACTTTGAAACTTTTTTAATTGCTTTGTCTGAAAAGTGTGATACCCGAAATTAGTGATTGAGTCAGTTGTTTTGTGTCCTTTTGGGATCCGAGGTTAGTATTCTTAAAATTCCTATATTTTTTGGTTTTACTTTTTATTGTAGTTTTAGTGCCTTAGCGTGAAGGTATTGGGTTCGATACACAGGTAAAATGTATTTGTTTATTTTTTCTCATTGTGTAATGGTCGCAAGCGTGGCTGCTGAGCGTTAGGTCTTGGATTCGATTCAAAGATAAAAAGTTGTTTTGTTAGAAAATTTCTCAGTAGGAGCTCACAGCTTCTGTCCATAACAATAACTGACACGTTAGTGGAAAGCGCGGCTGCTGAGCGTGAGGTCCGAGGGTTCAACTCCCAGTTTGGATAAAGTGTGATTAACATCTGCCAAACCATTTGGGTTATACAGATGTGATGATAAATGGTACTTATATTAATGTTGTCCTAATGGTTTAGTGTCACATTGGTCGCAAGTGTGATTGCTAAGCGATATTGGGTTCGATTCCTGGACCGGGACCGAAAATATTGATTGATAAAAAAACTAAAAGATTTCTAATATTGACTGCCTCATTAGTCTAGCGCGACTGCTACGCTAGAGGTCCTGGGTATGAAATTCTCAGTAGCAGCTCGGAGTATGGATTTGTGCCCGGTTAATGGCAATAGGCTCGCCCCCTATTACATGGGACCTAAAACATACCCGCGAAATGTGGGTGTACATTATTTAGTACAACTGTGCCCTACCTAACCCTTCGGGGAATACAGGCGTGATGGTACATATGTTTTATATTTCTAATATTAAGGTATATTATCGTTTGTCATCTAAAAATCCCAAGCCTTGCCCGACTGGCGCCTTACGCATGCGCGGCCCGGATTTATTGATCGCACCTACGGATGCAATTATAAATGTACTAATTAATGTATATTAAGACACCTGTGCGTCAAGTCCGCTTAATTCGTATCGTGAGGCTATTGAAATTAAAAAACATCCACATTTCAATAGAGAAGATGGCTGGGTCTTACCACCTGCTTGGAATCCTGTTATAGATTCTATTACTTAAACTAAAATCCAGGCCTACAACTGCAAGACCAAAGGATACTGTGAGCTCGTTCTACGTGAATCGGATTGCCAATAATTAAAAAACTAAAACATGATCATTGAATATTGTTACTTAAAAGAGACCATGATTCTCTGAGTTTGTTTCGGCGTTTCTTCTCAGAGGTCGTCAGCTAGGAAATGCCGGCTCCATCTAGTATTAAGTAATAATTAGTAATAAATATCATTGATCATGTAACAATTAAAATGTAGGGTAACTGTCAGTAACTATATCATCAAGACGCCCACCACCTCAGTCTACCCGTGACCGTGGTCCGAAACGTCGGGATTAATAATATATAACGCGATAAAATCCGTAAAAAGTAGTTTTATTTCAGTCCGCTTAATTTATTATTCAAAATTGTGATTGAAAGGCTTTAGAATTGTTGATTTTTGACAATTATCTATCAAATTTGTCAGTATTATGTCATTTAGTTAACATTTTGATAGAATTGTGAAGGAGTTCCGTGCACTGTACTTATGTATCATTCATAGGCCTCGTCGCGGGATGAAGGGGGGAGGGGTGTTTTGACAATTAGGATTAATTGCAGAAAGTTCTCTGGCTTGTTGTCCAGGGTACCTACGGTTGATTTGAAACCTTTTTATTTTACACACTGGATACTAAGAAAGAGATGTAGACCGTGGAATATAAATTCGACAGCACAGGCAGGTCTCGGTAGCTTAGCTGTCTAAAGTGAGGGACGCAGGTTCGAATCCTGCATAATAGATTACAATTTTGTTAACTACCAGCCTATCATTAGTAAATAATACGCGTGCCAATTCGCACTTCCATGTACCAAACATAACTTATTTAATAATTAGTTCTATTTACTTTATTAGTCGAGTAGCCGTAAGCGCGACTGTTACGCTAGAGGTCCTGGGTTCGATTCCCAAGTTGAGTTAAGTGTTATTGGACTTTTTCTATGTATGAAATTAACTTAAACCTATTGCCAAATAGGCTCGCCCCCTATTACATGGGACCTACACTTATTGGCAGCATCTTTGCCTAACCCTTCGGAGAATATAGGCGTGATATTGTAGGTATCATGTTACAATTAGTTCCAATGGTGCACTATGTTGTTGCAGATACGTAGGTGGACGAAGCCAGTAAAATGGTGCGATCAGATCCAATCCAGAAACCGAATTTTATGGCCAAGGAGGCTCCAACTGAGACTGAAGAAGATAAATCAATACTGGAGATTTTTTACGAGCAGTTGAGTTCTTTGCGCAGGATATTGTGCGAGCAACTGCTGCCGGCACACCATGCGCAGCGCGAGGAAGCTCTGAGGTGCCTCGCTAGAGATAAGAAGGAGATCCTGAAGATGTCAGCCCCCAACGCTCCGGATGGATATGCGAAGTCTGTGCATGAAGAATTATCTGAGTTTGAAGCTAATCTCTTGCTGCAGAAGAAACGAGATGAGATGGCGATCCAGATGTTTGAACATTACGATAATGCTATCAAATTAATGTTCCAGGAGCAAAAGAGGGCCTAAGCTGTTCCTTTTGAAGATATGGTTTTGTATTTTACCACGTTTTTTTATCCCCTGATGCAAAGTTTGTTCGGACCTATGTTCAGATTCGATTTTAATCAGTCATCCTGGAATCATCCCCCACAAGTCAGCTTTCTAACAAAATATGCATTGAAATCGGTTAATCTGTGTATTTAGTAGTTATATGTATAGGTGTAGTAATACCAAAGAAGAAAGTTAATAGGCAACACCTATCTTTTGTCAGGGGTTTAAAATATAAATACCTAAGTATACCTATACCTACTTACGCAATAGGTTTTACAACTTTTGCATAAAATGTAATGTCATTTCGCAGAATTTATTTTTAATGTCTCATTGCCTTTTCACATTTTTGCAAGTAACATGATGTAGGTACTTACGTTTAAGTCAAAATCAAAGCCAGTGGAAGTCGAAGTCAAAGTAGAAGTCAAAGTCAAAGTCAAAGTCAAAGTCAAAGTCAACGTCAAAGTCAAAGTCAAAGTCAAAGTCAAAGGCTACGTCTAAGTCAAAGTCAACGTCAAAGTCAACGTCAAAGTCAAAGTCGAAGTCAAATTAAATATAATTTATTCAGGATAGTCTAAGATCTAGACTAGATCGTTTATTTCTAGCAAGTAAAGTCCTAAAAAATTATCATTAGTGGTCTTGAATCATGAATAAATAACATTTTATTTAAATACTTTGACTGAATATAAACTCGATCAATGTGTGGGTAAAAATATTAAGATTCAATACTATTTGAAGAAATTTGAAAAGGGAAAGGTTTTATCAGCAGGACACAAAATAAGAATAAAATTGAAAGTAACAGGTCTAATCACAGGTCAAGTGGTCTAGACATTGAAATTTGAACACTATGTCAATGATTACTTTTTAATATTGTTATTACTTTATATATACTCTAAACTATTTTTTACTCTAAACTTATCCTTTATCCTTAGATTGATATTAATTTAACGTGATAGCTGATCGTGGAAGAGAACAAGCTCGTGGATGAGCTGGTAGAGGGGGCGACAAAGCAGGGCCGCCCCCGCGAAGGCCAGGAGAACAACCTCAAAAACCAGGCGTAACAGGACCTCGTTCACAACCCCAATCCGCTTGGGGTGCCCCCACTATCACTCCACCTGTTAGGGTGGGTGTAACTATACCAAGTGTGCAGGCAGGCAGTGCCTCCCACAGAACAACACCAACTACACTTTTAAGAGAGGTAGGGCATAGTGGGAGTAATTCCACTCAAATTGGAGCCCGACTGGGGAAGTACCTCCGCCTTGCAGAAAATCGAAGTAAAATAACACTGCCTTTAGCTGTGTTGTGTTTCTTACGGTGAGCAAGGTTGCCAGTGCTCCACGAGGAAACGTTGTGTTGGCAGTGGGGGGACTTTGACCCTTATACTGCCAACCCAACTATTCCTTTTTCAATACAGGGTCGGCAACGCGCAAGTGGTACTCCTGGTGTCGCAAGCGTCTATAGGCTACGGTAACCGCTTACCATCAGGTGGGCTGTATGCTTCTTTGCCACCTTAGTAAAATAAAAAAATAAAAAACTACCCATCAAGAAAATCCTGTTGATGTCGACATCCAACAGAGAATGCAGGGCAGATTGGACAAGCTCAGCTTAGTGCAGCTAGCGAACATGGCTCTTTAGTGAAGATCACACCGTGGCTGTGGTAGGATTCTACCTGAACAAATGACAATTCTGAGGACTCTCCCTAATACTATCCAGTCCAAGAAAGGTCATTTTGGCACCATAATTGATTTAAAGGCCAACTACTTCACTGTATAAACCACGCCGTAGTGGTGATTGTGCCAATACCATGTGGATATTTCACCGGAGGAGGATAATACTGCAATTCGCAAAGTTTACGCATTCATGCTAACATACTCGGAGGGTATTTGTTTGATGGTACAGTTTTATACACTTCAAGAGATTACATCCAAATCCCTTTGAACTGTACTTTGACAGAAATACCGATGGGGAGATAATGCGCGTTTTAATTAAGTTAACATGTGGCGTGAGCCCAGGAGACTACCATTATATCAAAAAATTTAACATCATCATTAGAAAATGCTTCCAAATATGTATTAGACTTGCAATTGATGGGCAGAGATTTCTTTGATCCTGAGCCAAGCTTGACGTTCCCGAATACAGATTACAAATTTGGCCAGGTTACAAAACAACTATCAACCTGTACGAAGATCGCCTATTAATGGTTTCTGAAATTACTCACAAGGTATTTCGGCTGGATACAGTGAGTATGCAGCGACAAAAGGTAGTAATTACAAGATGTATTTGGCAAAATTATAATGACTGATTATAACAAAAAAACGTACAGAGTAGATGATGTGTCACGGCAAGTATCGCCACGATCTATCTACCTTTATGATGCATGCCTTAGAGATTATCTCCACGGCGTGTGAAGTCTGCCAACCCGCACTAGGCCAGCGTGGTGGACTACAGCCTAATCCCTCTCAATATGAGAGGAGACCCGTGCCCAGCAGTGGGACAGTATAAGGTTTGATGATGATGAAGTTACTGACCTGTGAAGGTTATGCGAAATAATTGCTTGACCACTAAATATTTAGGCAAAACCTCTTGACTAGTTTTGAAGCTGTAATGTTTTCAAAATGTATCAGTGTTCAGCGACTTTGGTGGCTGACCGTACATATTTTGTATCAAAAAGGTAACCCGTCTACCAGGCTACCATGTTACCAGTGGAGTACGAGAGTAACCACTGATGGTGAACCCATGCAGTGGAAGCGTATGGGTTCTAATAATCATTGTAACCATCATTATCGTTCCCTCTTCCCTTTCATTAACATTCGGCGTGTGTGTGTTTCTCTTGTCAGAACTCACATAATCATTAATTATCATACCATCTCTCTCCATCCAACTTTTCCTTGGTCTTTCTACCCCTTTATCCGTCCACTCTCATATCCATTACTCTTGCGATTCATCTGTCTATGACGCGCCCATACTACGACAATTCCCTTTCAACTTTTGTCCCTTTTTCATAGTAGATATCTACGGAAAATCCTCATGGAACGTTTTACCCCGGTAGTATCCCCATTGGTGATTTACCTACGTGTATGTAATTTAGTCATTTTGATTATTTATTTGATGGCTTCCTGTTTGTGCGAGTTTAGGGTTGATGTTGTAAAATGCGCGGGTAGAGCGGAGTTTCAGTCGTAAATTATGGCTTACAGAATCAAAAATTGCTCGTTTTTACATCGGATATACTGCAGGAGGCCCCCGTATTACGCAACCGGCAATTTAGTGTAAGCAAAAACATTTACATTAAAATTCATCTGTGTGTTGAGTAGATTGTGAAATGAATTAAATAAATGTCATAAAAAATATCACTTTTTCTCTCCTATACCCCATAACCTGGTCGCCATAAACATTAGGTATTTTAAATTAAATTAATTTATATTTGCCAGAATGTAGGTACAGGTAGGTACAGAGGCTAGCACATCAAGCTACTACGATCTGTCAAATTTCTTTGATAGATTTTCAACTTTAACACAAAGGAATAAGGTTCATATTCAATTGGGAAAATTTGACTGTTTTAGATAGCTTGACCTGTTGGCGTCTGTACATACTTCCAAAGTGAACTTACTTACCTTACAAAGATCTTAAATCATTTTAGTGGCCCATTTACATTTTAGGTACACTTATTAATAACACACTTTGAGCGATTGATAATTCCTTATTAATACGCACAATATGATTTCGAAAAGTCAGAGGTACCTCTGACTGGCCTTAGATTTGAACTCTAGAACAACGAGTTGGCAGTCCAATGGTCATACCATACTGCATTCTACTTACATAAAATATATAAGAAATACACACAAACACTATGTTCATCACACAAATAATATTATTGTATCCTGTGGGAATCGAACCCACAGTCTCGTAATCAGCAATCCGACACTGTCACTACAAACGTCATCAGGTAAATTATAACTTTAAGCCAACGCCATCTAGTAGTGATTGATGAAACTAAGTAGACTAGTCCAAACAGCGGCAATATGTCGCACGGTATGATGCACTACGTACCAAAGGCGTAATACATATAGTTTTAGTAAGTAATACTAGATGGCGCTGTCCACAAAATAGTATTGTCACATTGAAACTTCTACAAAATAAAACAATACCATTACCCGCTAGTTATTTTAAATAATATTAACTATTACTAATTATAATTTCTGAAAATAATTAGAAGTTGAGTAATTAGGTACTCGTATGAAACGCTCAGTGGGCTGTCTAGAATGTAAAACTTCTATTCAAGGAGTACCTAATTAAGTGGGTACCTATACCTTAGCTAGGCACAGACACCAGCAGGTCAAGCTATCCAAAATTGTAAATTTTTCCAATCCCATTGCAAATTCCAATTCCATCCTTATTATTTTGTATTAAAGTTGAAAATCAATCAAAGAATTTAACAGATTGTGGTAGCTTGATGTGCAGCTGGCTTCTATACATACTAGTTCGTCGTGTCGATGGTACTAAAATGCGCCCAGAACATTTAATTTTTTTTTATTGTTGTAATGTCGGGACAAGTAAGACGCACACCTGCCTGCCAATAACAATTAATAATTGCAGTGCCCCCCAGGAGTTTGAATATTGTACCTACTTATATCAACGTCCTTCGCGGCTCTACTATGCGTTTCAAATAAGAATAGTCAAAAAAGTACAGCTTACAAAGAAAAATAATTTTCTTCTTTTGAAATTTTAAAACTTTCTAATATATTTATAAGCAGTAATACGATATCTAGAACTTTGCGAGTTAATAAAAAGGCACAAACCGCCAAAAACTACATTATAGACAGTATTTTAAACTTCTGGCTTTGAAGTTTTGAAGATGCCACCCTAGAATTGTTATATACATATAATCCAATTGAATATAACTGGCTCTTGATTAGCATAGGGTGGCTGACAATAATGTTCGGCAATTAGAAAGCCCAATTGAGAATCTAACACTGGAAACCATTGATTCAATTACCAGTGACAATAAATTGGCAAAGATAAATTACGTATGCATGTTTGCCACATTAGTGGTATAAAAAAATAGACGTTAGAAAAATCACGAAAACAGGTATCTATGTATCCACGTTAAGAAGCCGCTTTTCCAAAATCATGCAGTTTTTATTTAGGTATTATGATCATAATATACATAGGTATATCTCATCGACGATTAGATCAATAAGGCAGTTATAATTAAAAGAAAGTACCTACGTACTTAAAGTAATAAAATAAAGTTATTCAGAGGGTAAGTAAACAAAAATATTACCTTGTCCAGGAAACTCAGCGCCTCGCACTCATCCAGCGACCATCTTGTTCCACCACTTATTTCACTTATTGTTTAATGCCACTAACAACTATGTTCACATACTTAAAATATCTACCAAAATATCATCATCGACTCACACAGTGTCCCACTGCTGGGCACGGATCTCCTCTCACAATGAGAGGGATTAGGCTACAGTCCACCATGCTGGCCTAGTGCGGGTTGGCAGACTTCACACGTCTTCGAGGAAATCTCTAAGGCGAGCAGATTTCCTCACGACGCGCGACGTTTTCCTTTACCGTTTAAGCGAGTGATAATTACTTATTAATACGCACATGATTTCGAAAAGCCTTTGACTTGACAGTCCTGCTTTACTAAAACATATTGATCTATATTTCACACGGATACACCCCCACACTAATAATGTAAACATAATTTGGTATAACTTCACGAAATCTTAAATACTAATAGGTACTAAATTATTAAGTACGATGCAAAACGGATCTATAATCAACGCGTGTGAATTTATTGAAAAGTTCACAAAAAAAAAACACGAATTCCGGATCGTTCGCAGCGATGACAAACGACCACACGACACGACGGATTTTTTAGTACTGCCGCGATTCATAACCCGGCCGCATCAAATAATCACAATGAGTGAGGGTAGATTGCAATAGAATCAAGTTAAGTTTACCCACGTTATTATAATTAAGAATTTATTAATACGATCCATCTATATTTAGCAGACTTTACAAAAGGAGGAAGTTCTGCTGGGCTAAAAATGTAAATAAATTATTTATAAATAAATACGATTCGACATTTGAAAATCGAAAATTACTAATAAAGGAGTTGCAGTAGGTTCTAAATTGATTCCAGAATCATTGCAAATTGCAATTGAATTGCAAAATGCCTTTTTAGTTAAGCCGGCTCCACATTTTGGCAAAACGTTGGCCCATCGCCACTAATCCAACGTGTGGATCTAGAAAAACGTTAGTTGTTTTTTTTTCAATTGTTTGAGCGTTGTGATTGGTTTAGACTGGTGAATGTCAACGTTGGAACGATCATTAGGACCAATGCGTAGAGCCGATGCAAGGCGTAATTACCAATATGTCAATTACAAATACGTCATTATATCTATTTGAGGAGAATAGTAATTACTTAGTATATTAAGTATGTATACATATGATTTGTATGTGAAAATACATATAATTATATATATTTTATTGAACTGCCTCATAAGCCTAGTGGTCGTAAGCGCGACTGCTACGCTTGAGGTCCTAGGCTCGGTTCCCAGGTCAAACAGTTTTATATTGGGTTTTCTGACTGATCGATGAAATTCTAAATAGCTCTCAGTTTGGAGGTGTAACCGGTTAATGGCAATAGGCTCGACCCCTGTTACATGGGACCCAAACTTACAGAAGAACTTCGTATATCTTGGTGTGGGGCGATTTTTATCAAATTAAAACATGTTTACTTAATTAACGATGTTTGCGTTTTTCGAGTCCATTTACGAATTTAAAAGTACCACACTAACAACGAAATCATATTATTATGTGGTTTTTTTTAAAACTGCAATTCGTTATTTGAAGTCAAAAATCCAACTTCAAATAACGAAGTCCAGTTTTCCTATGATGGCCCATAATATGGAAAACTGGACTTCTTATTTTTAGTTTTTGAAGTCGGATTTTTCATTTATTAAAGTGGGTAATAAGACCAAAACTAAATTTTAAGACATAGGTATTCAATATTTTTATTAATATTATGCTCACAATCTAAGTACAGTGTAATTAGCTACCGAATAAATTAACTTTCTGGTACTTTAAATCGAGTTAGAACAATTATAATTGTATTTTTTTACATTAAACAATGTCGATACAATTCTCTCTATAATATTCTTCGTAAAAAAATGTAAACAGCTTTTCGAGGGATAAATTATTGTAAATTACATTTAATAATACGTAAAATAATAATAGTATAAAAGTGACTATGTTTTTACATCGATAAAGAAGGCCTTAGTACACGCTTATTTAATTAGTAAGGAAAATATAATTACATATTATTTTATACATTAATATTTACATGAAAATGTATATACAGTGAAAACACTAACAGATCATAGTAAAAATTATAAAAAACATACCCACTGGTAATAATTAAAACTATAAGTACATTTGTTTAATATAATACAAACTAATGGTAAACATCACGTTATTACAATAGTAAACAATTTGTTTTTATTGAAATAAAACTACTTTTTACGGATTTTATCGCGTATATTGAATTTGTTTTTAGTAATAAATCTTTGATTTCTGGGCAGTAATTTCGTTTTCTAAATGCGTTCTTCTCTAGAAAAAGGTTCCTTAAATATGTAAATATTAATTTTTATTGCTATATTACAATGGTTTTTAGGTATTATTATTGTAATGATTACTGCTCAAAATCATTAATCGATATTTCAAAGTAGTTAGGCAAAACAGACCAAGGTTTCGCAATTGAATTTAAACATAGGCTTGTAAACTTTTTGAATATTGAATTTTTCGAATATTTACACTCCATGATCATTAGCCAATTTGTGTGACTGTAAATAATGAATAACCAATTGTCGAACATATTATATTCTGTGGTATACATACATATCGATTTTTTTGTTCGAATAATTAATTTGGTGAAAGAATTGTTGGCATAAGAATGGAATAAAATGTTAATGTAGGTATGTTACAAAATATATATTTTTCTGCTATTAGTTTATATACGAGGAGTAGTACAGCGGCCAGCACATCAAGCTACCACAATCTGTCAAAATTCTTTGACAGATTATCTATCAACTTTAAGACAAAGTAATAAGGCTCATATTCAATTGGAAAAAATTGACAGTTTTGGATAGCTTGACGTGCTGGCGTCTGTACCATTTGAACTATTAAAATCAACAGGGTTCACGTTTATCGTCAAACCATCACGAAAACTTTCTTCCTCTACCCAACAATTGCCTTTAACGATCTGATCTCTGGGGCTAAAAAGGCCAGTCCTGATTAATCATAACTAATATGATTCAAAATAAAAATTGCTAGGGAGCTGAATCAATTCTAAATATGAATTAATCCCAGAGGAATTGCTAAATATGACCTTTTTAGCCCGGCCTTTAGAGTTTGAATAAGTTAACACTACTTATTAAAATACCAATCTTTCCAGATCCAAAGACCAATCTAAGCATCAATTTATGATATGCCGTATGCCAAAATTAAACTTAAATTTGGAATATCTCTGACAGCGCAAGTTTATGATCAGACTGATCTCTGAATCTAAGACATAATTATTGACTTAGTTACTGGAACTATCAACAAATTCCTCACTGCAGCCAATATGGAGTTAATGCAAATAATTCAATTTGCTTCAACATCATATTGTGTCCAGACCGTTTCACAGGTCCTCAGAACTTTATAAAGTAACCACTATTGTTTGCACCAAGTCTTTCACACAAGGTCTCTGTATTAGGTGACGCGGCACTAGGGTGAGGGAGGCAGCGAGTCGTCGCTCTCAAGGTACGTGACGTAGTTGTCCTCTCCGTGTGGCGCACGCGGCGGCGGCAGGTTCGGGATGTCGTAGCCGTGCATCTGAAAGTAATTGGAGTACTTTGTTACACATAATTCTGCTGTCAGGATTCTAGTTAGGTGTTGTTTTTTATTTCTTGCGGTTTTGGTCCTTAAAGACGACAAAATACATAGACAAATACAATAGAAAAAGGATAATATTTTCTGCTAATAAACAAGCAACTCTTGCGGTGTTGGCCTTTATAGACGATAAAAAAAAACATGGCTAGAAGTTGCTGCTGCTTCAGCAGTGTTAGGCTATTGTTTAAAGCTCGAAAGTCGTTTACTGCGGTTTTTCAAATAAAGTTGGAGCATATAAGTAGCATCATAAATAGTATACTTCAATTAAAATACAATTTAAAAGTTTACTCTTACAAGGAAAGGAAGTACAGCGCTGAAGCCTGTATGGACAAGGGGATTGTAAAAGGTGTAAGGTAAGACGATGATCAGGTGTGAAAGAAGAATACAAAAAAAATAATTATAAAAACGAAACGAAA
Organism: Acronicta alni; assembly: GCA_964056405.1. Taxonomy (NCBI): domain Eukaryota; kingdom Metazoa; phylum Arthropoda; class Insecta; order Lepidoptera; family Noctuidae; genus Acronicta; species Acronicta alni. The sequence goes on from OZ043935.1 coordinate 815,325, forward strand.
TGTTGGAAACGTTGTGGTGGCAGTGGCAGACTTAGACCCTTATACTGCCAACCCAACTGTTCCTCTTTCGTTTTACAGGGCCGGCAACGCGCAAGTGATACCCCTGGTTTTGCAAGCGTCTATAGGCTACGGTGACAACTTACCATCAGGTGGGCTGTAGATATGCTTGTTTGCCGCCTTAGTTGGTATAAAAAAAGTATATTGATATCTGACATTTACGCGAATATTATACATTGAAATAAAACTACTTTTTACGGGTTTTATCGCGTTATATTGATATTATTAATCCCGACGGGTAGACTGAGGTGGTGGGTGTCTTAATGATATAATTACTGATAGCTACCCTACATTTTTATTGTTACATGATCAATTGATATTTATTAATTAGATGGAGCCGGCATTTACTAGCTGACGACCTCTGAGAAGAAACGCTGAAACAAACCCAGAGAATCATGGTCTCTTTAAAAGAGACCATGTTTCTCTGAGATACCGTAAAAAATAATTTTATTTCAATATAAAAAAAGTAATTATAAAACACCAACCTGATTCACCAGCTGTTGAAAGGCGGCGCTGTGCTGCGGAGCCCTATCGAGGTCGGCATGCAGTGCGAAGTCGGAGAGCGCCTTCCAGGGCGGCTGGTAGGCCGTCACCTCCAGCGCCAGCGAGCCCGCCGCCTCGTGCCGCACGGGCGAACCGGCTACCAGTGGTACCCCCATTGACATGTAGCCGAGACGTCGGCCTTCCTGTGGCAAAGGATAAGTTGGAACCTTCGACAATAGAGATTTTCTTTTGTTAACTTTGGTTGGTGTACCATGGTAGTGTGTGGAAAGTGGTAATAGAACGGTGTATACAATACGAGACCCATACATAGTAGTTGATAGATATGAGCTAGAGTATGATGAAGGTTACTTAAAATTATATACAGGGCGCATATACCGATACATTTTTAAGGCATTATATTTGTCCATTTTTTTATAATGTATTATGATGACAAACCCAACAACACAACTGACAACTGATGGTAAGTAACAGCCGTAGGAAATAGACGAAAGCAACACCAGTGGTAACACTCGCGCGATATTATCTTGAAACCTCAGGGGTTATATGCCCATTAATTTCACTGGCTACGTTGCCCTTTAAAGTAGAATATAATAATGTTAAGCATATTACAGAGCCTACCATCTAGTAAATGTGGTAAATGTCCATGGGTCAATCAATGTATATTCAATGTACGAAAGTGTAGTTAAACAATTAAAAGGCATTCTTATACTGAGCTACACATGCCGATGTCGAAGATCGAACTGACATCGCGACATGCATAGTAGATGTTAAAGGTTATGCAATATACCTAGGTTGTTACCGAAACTGACTTATCTTATACTAATTGTTACTCGGGGAGCCTTAATGGCCTATATGTCTATTTTAGAACAATCAAAGGAGTACCCACCTTTTCCTGCTGCATCTGCATCTTCAGCTGGATGGTCTTTTTCTTGTCCTTGCAACGTTTGTTCTGGAACCAGACCCTGATGACGCGCGGGCTCAGTCCTGTCATCTCCACTAATTGTTCTTTCATGAGCGCGTCAGGACGAGGGTTTGCGGCGTAACAAGTTCTGTGGAAATTACCAAAGTATGTATAAATGGAAGGTATTATTTGTTTAATTTAAATAGCGACCCACCCCTGCTCCGCTCGGGTGAGTTCACAAATGATAGCATAAAAAGTTCCTAGTAATAAATAATATAAAATAATAATAAAAGTAATATAGATTATATTCCTAAGATAATCTCTTCTGTTGCTGCAAACTTTATAAAAATCCGTTCGGTAGTTTTTGAGTTTATCGCGATCAGAAAGATAGAGAGAAGCGGGGGGGCCATTTATTTTATAATTATGGTCATCTTCTTTCCAAGTAAAGTAAAACTACGTTTGATACATACGCGATTATTTTTATACAGAAAGACCAGAAATCGTACCTGAGTGTATGCAGTTGTTTCTCGTTGAGTACAGTGCGCACGCGGGTCGGTTTACCGTCTGCGGCCGCAGTCGTGCGCGCACGACCGCTCTTGTGGGACCCCGATTCACTGCCTGAATCTGTCAAAGAAATAAGAATTATTATTAAAAATAAGCATAAAATAAGCAGTAATAGCCTAGCGGTATGACCATTGGACTGCCAAGTCGAAGGTCTCGAGTTCGAACCTAAGGCACGCACCTCTGACTTTTCGAATTCATGTGCGTATTAATGATTAATTTATCACTCGCTTAAACGGTGAAGGAAAACAACGTGAGGAAACCTGCATACCTTAGAGATTTTTTTGTGAAGTCTACCAACCCGCACTAGGCCAGCGTGGTGGACGGCCTAATCCCTCTCAATATGAGAGGAGACCCGTGCCCAGCAGTGGGACATTATATAGGTTGATGATGATGATGATGGTTAAAAATATATAATCAAGGTTCTGAGGCAACTACTAGCAGAGGCCTCTGTCCAGTAACGGAAGATATAGGATTATGACGATACGAGAGCTGAAATGAGCAAAAGATGAAATGAGAAATAATAAATATTTGTGGGAAATTTTACATAGCTCGCACCGTCTAGTCCCAAATTAAGCAGAGCTTGTCCTGTGGGTTCTAGACATTGTATATAATAATAATATAGTTTTTATTTAAATACATACTTGTATTACATAACACGAACATGAGTAGTAGACCGAGTTTTTGTACAGTTTGGTAATAGGCTGACCACTGAGGCTATCCAGTAGCAGGTGTTTTAATAGAGGTAGGGCATAGTGGTAGTAATTCCACTCAAATTGGAGCTGCCCGACTGGGGAAGTACCTCTACCTTACAGAAAATTGAAGCGAAATAACACTACTTTGAGCTGTTTTGACTTGCTAACGGTAAGCAATGTTGCCAGTGCTCTACGCACCCTAATTCTGTCAACCTAGTTATTTCTCTTTTTTTTTACAGGTTTGATAACGCTGGTATTGCAAGAGCGTCTATAGGCTACAGTAACCGTTTACCATCAGGTAGGCCGTATGCCTGTTTGCCAACTTAGACTCGACATTTCATAAGTGCCTGTATATGGTTCATATGAAAATAAAACTATTTTGATTTATTGATTTGACTTAGTGGTACAAAAAAATGTGATGTATCGGGCTGAAATATCAACGCACAGCAAAAATGCTTCCATACTTTAAATAACCACTAGACGGGACTTAGGGACATTCTTACAACGTGAACCTACAGCTAGTGTTATTTAAATATTTAACCAGTCATGTCCGAAGCTAAAGATCTAATCTCTACACAAGTAATCTTCAAACATTTCTGGGGGGAAGGGTCACTAATAACCGGGATTAGTGCGACTGTCCATTCAATCCCCATTTGACACCTTTATAATCCAGTGGCGCATGGCGGTACATTGACACCTTTGTACATTCGTAATTAGTGATCATGATGTTAGCATTAGGGTGGACAGTACTAGGGTGTAAAAATATTGAAATTTTTCATGTATTTTTAATTATGGGTTCTCTGTGAAGTGTCCAGTTATAGAAGAGGTAAAGGGGCCTGGGTTTAAATAACTACGGATCTGCAATGTTAAGTTAAAGCTAGTCTTTGGATGGTTGACCTTTTTTTTTCTATTACCATATACATAACAGCCGTTACGTATCTATATATTATATTTGAGTAAGTATGTATACAAATTTTATTAAAAAAATATGGTCCTAGTGTTTGGATTGTAAATTGAAAAGTGGTCCTAATGTTCGGATTATTATTTGAAACGTGGTCTTTTTCTTTGTATACTTTGGAAGATGAAAAAATTCACCTTGCTCTCTATTACATGGGACCTGAAACATGCTTACTAAGGGTCTACATCAGTATAACTCTGAGATAGTAGATTATTAAACAGATTAAATTGAAAGGGCATGTTTTGAACTTTATTTTGTTTTAAGTACACACGAACACATGCAATGACATTTAAAAAGGTTACTTGAGTAAAACTACAATTTAAATTATTAATGTATGTACATTACATTAATCGCTGGTTTGAGTTAAAAAAATGGGGGTTTTAACAAATTGTTCGCACATAACACATACTTAAACCATCATTATTATCTCACAAAACCGAACTAGACTTAACACAATTTTTAATTAACCGATAAAAGATACAAGTTACTAACTTTGTTCGGCGATATCAAACGCGGCGGTGCCTTTGTCGGCGCACATCAAAGCCGCTATCGACAAATCACGGTATGATCGCGAAACGATTATCAATGCTCGAATTTGTAACGATAATATCGATAACGCTCTAGTATCGATAAGTTCCAGTAATCGCGTGTACGATAGGCCAGATCTAATATTAGTCGATGTAAAATATGTATACTAATATTTTGCGTTGGTTTCGTGCGCTATCGCTATTCATTTATTTGCTGTTTATTTTTCTACGTTCTTTAAGGAAACATGATATTTTGGGATTAAAAACCGCTTTTGAAGAAATAAAAAAAGTGCTAAGAACTTGCTAGAATTTATTTCATAGGAATTGTTAATTTTGTGGGCCTTATTACCTTATTAGTAAAACATTGGTCTTTAGGTACCTACTGGATTTGTTTTTCGATCTCTTTGTTTCTCTGGAATAGAATTGGTTTTCAAATTACTTATTATTTTGGGAGGTTAAAAAGAGGGGTACCTTTTAATACCTTTTTTAATCTTTACAATCTCTACCTTATAATAAGGCCTGTTTGTAACCTGACATCGTAACTTTTAAAAGGGTAAACTGGTTGAGGACGTACATCATTTGCTGATGGATTGTGTTAGGAACCGGGATGAAAGGCAAACTTTTATTAGAGAATTCCAATTAAATGTATTCGAAGTGGGGCTAGTTCAATCAATATTAGCACAATCAAAATCCGATGTTGCAAAAAGGTTATGTAAGTTGATCCACTTTATTAATTAATATGTTTTCCTAGATCTAGTGCTTATTTGATTATTGTATATTGTATAAGGCACGATGGGGTTGACGTATCCACAAGGATAAAAACCCCAAATTAAATAAAGAAAAAAAAAGGGTAAACCTATTTGATTGCCTTTTTATTGTTAAGCTACTGATTTAATAATATTACCTTTTCCAGTAATAGTTTCCGATTAGTCGATTTTATGCATTTTGTTTCCATCACAGTTCCTAAGACTATTATAAGAGCAGGACGCTTTAAATGAATCATAATTTTAAATATTCTTTTTTCTTTTAAAAGTGTTTCTTTTTCTTATTCTGTTGCATTTTTAGCCTGCATCATATACTAGCTAATCCAGTAAACGTTCCGATTTCTTTTTTTTTTTGCTCGGTTGCATGAGGCATTATTTTAAATACCCGATAACCTCCTTCAAGCACCAGGCTATCGCTATTTCAAAGATTATCGCGTTTAAATAAACAAACAAATCTTTTTTTTAGCTTTACTGTATTAGTATAGATAAAGAACTGTATGATCCAAAACGCTTGATTTATTCATAGTACGGAACCCTCAGTGCGTATACTTACTCATACGTATCAATAAGAGGTTGCTTTGTATATACTATGTAAATAGTTTGTCGAAGATACGGCAGGTGGCGCTTGGTGGCGCCTACTTCAAGAGTTTCTAACACAGATTTTTTTATGGCGTGTCCTTGAGATTTTTTGCTTGAATCTTTTTTTATATCATTCCTACTTACCGATTTATATATACGTAGTCCATATATGAGGAAAACAAATACAATTTAATTCTAGTTGTTGTTGATAAAAGTTGTTGTTTTTAGTCAAGGTTGCCTAAAATAATTATGTCAGTAGGCTAAATAATGTAATTGTATCTACAGTATACAGTAGGACGAAGATTCCAATAATTTGTGTTGTAGGACGCTGTAAAGGGTCCGTTTCGCGAAACGTCGGGATTAATAATATCAATACCTATTTATAACGCGATAAAATCCGTACAAAATAGTTTTATTTCAATGTAAATATTCGCGTAAATGTTAGAAATCAAGTTAGATATTGTTGTTGTTTAAAGTTGTGGTGTTGTTGCTCTGTGTATAAAATATAGCTGCCCCCCGCGGTGTCAACAGCTTGTTTTCTGTTTTGCTCAGTTACAATTCGCGTAATTATAACCTATTAACCTTCCTCGATAAATGAACTATCAAACACAAACAGAATTGTTCAATTCATAGGTACCAGTAATTCCTGAGGTAGCCAAACAAACAAACTCTTCAGCTTTTTATTATGTAAGTATAGATAAGCCTGGCACTATATTTTTTTTCGACACCGTCTACTTACTGAAAGAAAGAAGAAAAAGAAAAAATATTTGCTACTTATAGGTACTGCTGACTACTAGACAAGCGTGGTGGACTGTAGCCTAATCCTACTCATTCTGAAAGGAGGAATGAGGGGTATGGTACAAACAAACTGTACTCACCAGACATAGATCCAAGTTCGTGTGGGTGGTGTGAGTTGTTGTTGCTTAGAGTTGTGTTGTTGTTGCTCTCGGCGTTGGCGCTGGTGGCGCCGCTCGCGGTCGCGCTCTGAACACACGAGTTTCACTGTTTTTAGACAAATTCGTAACATGTTCGCTGGTACATAACGAAAATATTTATATAGCTAGATACTAGATTGAACAATTAAATCAATGGAAACAGGGAAGGTAGACATAAAAGCTCTCATATAGCAGCAGGAAGCGGTATAGGACGCGTGTTTTGAGGGTTGTCTAAAAGCAAAAATTACTAAGAGACGCACGGCATAGTGGGAATAATTCACTCAAATTGGAGCTGAACGACTGGGGAAGTAGGCGGAGGTAGGACACCTCCGCCTTGCAGAAAATCGAAGTGAAATAACTTTTTAGGAAAAGAAAACCGACTGCAAGCATTGTGTGTAAAAACAATCGGTCGAGTTGAAATAATATATCGCTTAATAACGGATCCACACGGATGACGAGGTGCCACCGTAGTGGCATACAAATGGCATCATTTAAGTAGGTATATACATACTTAAATGATGCCATTTAATCAATTCATTTCATGTCATTTAAGTTAAATACTTAAATGATGCCAGTTCGCTCACTAGCAAACTGCCTAGCCATTGAACTTGAGTCGATATAGGTACCTACGGTTCGGAGTCTGCCGACATTTGGTGAGCTACTGCATAATTATAAGTACCTATAATACTGGCCTGATCTTAGCCGAAAAGTGAAAAAAGAAAAATCAAAGGAAAAATTAAGTAGCCTTTGGCCTAAGTTCAGTCAAACTTATTTGACTCTTAGTTCGTTATTTTTTAAGTAGGTATTCCAGTAACAAACCTTTTCTAAAACGTCATGGTCTTCTCTACAATATAAGGCGCCTCCTTCTCGTAACGCGAATTCGTCACCTGAAGAAAAATAAAAAAATAAAAATAAATAAATAAAATTAATAAATGTTCTTGGATAATTTTACACTACACCATCTAGTCCCATACTAAGCGGAGCTTGTATGGGTACTAGACAATGGATATACCTAATACTTATATACTTTTTTTTTTGTATATATCAGGTGGGCCGTATGCTTGTCTGCCACCTTAGTAGAATAAAAAAAAAAGTGTCAATCTACAAGAGACTCACCAGGTATAAGTTGTCGTGCGCAAGCGCAGCATCTAAAGCAGTCGATATGGTAGATCTTCGTTTTGGCTCGCATCACGAAGTCGTTCTTACTGAAGGATGAGCCGCACTTATCGCATTTTGTTCCAAATAACCTGAGGACAAAGACATTTGTGTTAAATTCCCCTTGATACGTATTTTAGGGGACATTTTAAGAGATCTTTTATTTCTCGCTTTGATATCTGGATGAATTAAATTTATAATATTTTAATTTAAATACTTTTTAGTAAACACGTAACACTGTAATAAGCATTAAATAAATGAATTTATTCATAAAACGAATTGCAAAAAAATTAATGTATCGGAAAATTCATAAATTAATATCATCATCATCAACCCATATGTCCTGTCCCACTGCTGGGCACGGGTCTCTTCTCATATTGAGAGGGATTAGGCTATAGTCCACCACGCTAGCCTAGTGCGGGTTGGCAGACTTCACACACCGTAGAGAAAAAATTATATCTAAGGCATGCAGGTTTCCTCGCGATGTTTTTTTAAATTAATATGTGTTACAATAAATAAATTTACCGGAAAATTGATAAATTTTAATTCCAGTCACAAATTCAAAGTGCTGCTAGACAGTTTCGAACGATTGCTAACCAGCACCTATTCCCCTTATACTTGAAGATTGATAGGTCTGTACTACGATAGGACACATTTAGGTAGGGTACTATATGCGGTTACTATACTGTGACCATGAGGAACGAAATTCTGTAAGTAGGTACATTCTAATGTTACGGGGATTTCCTCACGATGATTTTCCTGTAGTTCGGTACATAAGTAGGTACTTGTCATAGATAGTGGGTCACGTAGAACAAATCGGTAAATGCTTTAATTCAAATAATCTATTAATTTAAATAAAAAATAAAAAAAGCGAAACCGATTTGGCTTTTTCTTTTTAAATTGTGATAAATATTCCTAAATCCGAATTCTTGATATTTTAATATTTCTAAAGAGTAGTAGGTAAGTAAATAAATTGATATCTATAAAACTGATATACCTACCTACGACCTTACAATATAAACCGTGTATTTTTTTAGTGTAAGTAGGTATACTAAAAAAAAGATAGACAACTAAACAATAATAATACAGGCCGCCTGATGGTAAGCGGTAACCACATTCTATAGACGTCAGCAACACCAGTGATAGATATCACTAACACGCTGTCTTCTTAAGACCTGTTGTCAAACCCCCATTTGCCCAGTAATTTCCAGAATCCGGAACACAATGTAAGCACATTATTGCTTAGCGGCCCAATATTTGGCAATGCGATGCTACTAGCGACATCTACCGCGCTACATGGAACTACAAACAAATCCTAAATCGCGCAAGCAACATTCGCAACGGAAGTTGCATAGTATGTGTATACAACCGCCCGACGGTTGATGTCGGGCGGTTGTATATATGCAACTTTTCGTTGCGAATGTTGCTTGCGCGATTCAGGACTTCGTAGTTCTATGTAGCGCGGTAGATGTCGCTACACCACTAATGAAGACCACACAAATGACGTGTGAAGGAGGTTTCCTCCTACCGCCTAACCATCTGCACAATACGTCAGGATCTGTAAATAGCGTGTAAATAGTAACTAGATACCGCCGCCCGGTGTTTAGTTACGCTAATTGAGTCCCCTGCGTATGCGCATCGTGTGCGCGGAAGCTGTCCCGATGAATGGTGTGTTAATTTTATATTTTGCTTATTTGTAGGTATGAACATTGATTTAGTTTAGGGTATTTAATATTTTAATTAACATTACATTTAACCTTTTGACGGCCATGTCAATAAGGAAAAGTTGTGTTCTCTACGCCAAGCAACAAATTCTAATATCTAATAATAAGTAAAAAAAAAACACTATAAACATATTTTTGTATATTTATTTTGAACAAAAAACGTTGTATTTTTGACGTGCCATGCCGTCGTTGGCGTCGTAAGCAAGTTTTAATTTGATGTACCCATATACACGTCCGTGGCGGTCAACAGGTTAAACGAACCAAAATATAATCTTAGTGTGCGGCAACACTAAAAACAACCAATCAAAATATAACCCTAAAATGTTTACCGTCTAACATCCTATGGGATATCCCTTACCTATGAATAAAAACACTTCAATATCCCGGTCATTTCCTCAAAATGACGGATGACGAATGCTCAGTGTAGTACTACAAACAATGAAATTTTGACGTTTTAACCCGTCAATGATGTATTTTCAGTTCATTTCCTATATTTACCGCGCGTTGAGAGACGCGGTCGTACGGACCGGTGGTGTAAACAAACCGTTTCCGTCCCGCGTTAGCTTTTAAAGGGTTAATTATAATATTTGATTGGCAATTTTTAAGAGAGTTGTTTTTTTGATTGTTTGTTGCATAAAGGCTCTGTATGTCTGACTAAGATCTCCGCAGCTCAAATTCTTGGCAGGGCTTCGGACTTTTGACTACCACTAAAAATATGGTGATGGTATATATGTATTGCAAAAGCAATTCATACACCCAAGAAAATAAGATGTGTTTTGAAAAACCGTATCAATATTCATTCAGTTCAGTATCAGAATTCATTCAGTGATTTCATAGATTAGTTCGATCAGACGGACAAACGCGGCCGTCGAGGCGGTACCTTTGACTCACAACAATTAATAGTGAATTAGTGATAGTCGAAACTATAACACGTTCTAAGAACCGACCAAACAGGTAGCCGCGTTAGAAATCTTATCGGTTTCAAGTGAACAGTTAAAATCTACATATTCAGCTATAGTTTATCATTATTTTCTAAGAAGTATTTGTAGTAGGTATCATTTTGTACTGCGTAATAAATATTGGGTAGGTTATACTGGGTACCAATGATACACCATTTTTTTTTTCGTGTGGGAAAATGGGCCTTATGCATGCCGCCCCGCTCGTGGACGGTTATCTCCGGCCAGGTGACCAGCGAAGCAATGTGCAAGTGCAATGGGCCACTGACAACTCTGATTCCGCCGCCCAAGGCCCTCTTTGCGTCCGTGACCCCACCGTCCACACTTCAGCCGCAGAGGGTACACCTGCTTAAATATAGGTACATTACTATTTTTTGCCCGCAGTTTCCTCACATCTAAATGAAAAAAAAATAGACAAACGGTAGTACACTATGTCCTTCTCCAAGGTCTAATCTATCTCTTTACCTAATTTCATCGAAATCGATTAAGAGGTTTAGGCGTGAAAGCTTAACAGACAGACAGACGGTTACTTTCGCATTTAGAAAGAAGAAGAAAGAAAGAAAAAGTATTTATTTTCGCCCAATACGACGCATGACAATTATTAATGGGCCAAAGACCAATGTCCCAGTTTACAATATTTAATAAGTAGGGAATTATATAGGGATTGTTCACAGATAATTGATAAAAATACAATTAATCAGGTTTAAAAATATATAATGGGCGGCCTTATCGCGAACAGCGATTTATTCCAGGCAACCTTTGGATTTGGTTCACGATGGTGTGATTCCTAGGGAAGGTCACGAGTTCACGACCCTCACCATTAAGGAATACGACTTAAGGAGGACAGAAAATGGAGGCTGGCTAGACTAGAGGCTGATTCTAATAACGTTAGCTAACAATTAGGATGGATGATCAAGGGGAATTAGAAAAGAAAATGGCTGGATATGGAGACGTAAATTCTTCAGTTAATCAACAGTTTACAAAAAGCCTAAAACCCTAGTTTAAAAAAAGAATAGCATTACGTCAATCAAAAGTCGGGCGCCACTTTGTACACACAGACACCAAAGATGAAATTCACTAAAATAACCTCTAATGTTTATCTTTTCACCCTTCCATTTCTCGCTGCTAAAATATAGTATTACACTAATACAAACAAGCTCAGGCAATTGGTAAAAAAAAATATCATAACCACAAAGGTTTTAACTTGACAGAAATAAGGACTAGAATCGAATGTGAAATGCTGAAAATACGTTGGTGAACAGTGAACAATGTGTTGGTAAAGTCTCACTGTGATGTGCCGAAGTGAAAACAAACGGAGCTCAACTCAGCATTATGTATTTTGGCGCCAAAACAAACGTCAGTTTGACAGCGCGGCGGGCGGCGGGAATACGATCTGTGTTTGTTCCCGTTTACACCGGCCGGATAAGCGGGTTTTCGATTACCGATGTTGTGTTGTTTTTGGTTTTCGATTATTTTTTTTGAGAATGTGAAATCAGTGATTGCTTTTAGATTATTTATGAAAACGGTTTGGCTTTGCCGTGTTCTGAAGTTTGGACGTGGTTTTTGGTGAGATTATTCGTGTTTTCATTATCCGAAGACAAATATAAAGAGTGAGATTTGAGCAAGCAGTTAAACATGGCTTAATTAGCGTAGATACACTTGGACCGTTAGACTGACCGAGGTGGTAGTGCTCTGCTAAGTTCATCTGGGTTGGTACCACCGTATTACCAAATATTCATTTCATTATAGAGAAATTACATTTATGAACGCCCGACATGTCGAAAGCGTAGATACATTTTGTGTCTATTCGTTTGTTGATTTGAATGGTAGAATATAAATTAAGTTTAGTCCGTCAACTCGCCACCCAAATGACATCTTTAAACAAAAGATAGTCTAAGATGTCCTTTTCATAGGTTCCGGTTTAGTTTAGGTGAGGATAACGTAACAAACAGATAGACAAAGCTAATTTCACATTTATCATTTTATATGGTTTACTGAGCCAATCTTGGTTAAATTTTCATTAAATTTCATAAATAGGTACCCACACGCATATTTCCTACATAGGTATGCAGAAACTAAAGAACGCCTCTTGCTATGATTCTGGCATACTTCTTTTGCTTCATCCATATTCATACATCTTGCGCACACATTGGTTGCGAGTACTACGCACCTGACGGCCTGACCAAGAACCTCACCAAGAAGGTCGGTGTACGGTCGACGAATTAACAAAGATTGTGTAATAATGTATCACGCAATATGTGTCAAAACGCAGGTATTGTAAGCTGCTACACATCAAAACCTTTGACGGGTAATTATTTAAATCAATCTGTGTAAAGATACAGATTTCGTTCGCTACCTGTATACCAATCACTGTTGTTGACTGTAACGTCCCCTCTCGGCGGTTCCACTGAAATTCACCATAAAACCTCTTTTGTTAGTCACCTTTCATCCATTATCTCGTCCTCGTTCATTCAATTTCTTTTATTTTAATCTTAACTCCATTTACTGTCGATTAGATAGCAAAAGAAGATTTTTTTTATTAAAGTATGGATAATAATCGCTCGTGTAGGATCTTCTTGATGATCATCATTATTATCAGCCAGTATTCGTTTTCTGCTCGACGAAGGTCTCTTTAGTGAACGCCACGGAGATCGATCTTCAGGTTTTTTGATCCATCACTGCCTATATGAGATCTTACCTAGTATAATCTTGCTTGTGTAGGATCTTCACGGTGATCATCATTATTATCAGCCAGTATTCATTCTCTGCTGGACGTAAGCCCCATTAGTGAACGACACGGAGGTCGATCTTCAGCTTTTTTGATCGATCACTGCCTTTAAAAGATCTTACCTAGTATAATCTCGTTTGCAGTAAGTCTTGCCGTCCCTCACGAAGCAAGTGCAGGACTCGTCGAGGAACTGTCGGCACTCCTGGCACTTGAGGCAGGCGGCGTGCCACTCCAGGTCCGGCGCCACCCTCAGGATGTATTGGTCGTGGATCTGGCCGCCGCAACCCACGCATAGGGAGAGCCGCAGCTTTTCTGTGGAAGAAAAGATTGGTTTTATTTAAACGGTACTTTGGATGAAGAAATTTACATGGAAATCCCCGACGTATTAATAGAATGTCTGCAGAAGCTACTTCAGGTGGAACAAAAAGGTTCTAATATAGTGAAATCTTCTGCTTCTGTCTTGTTGGTTTATACTTACAGATTGATAGTAATACTTTAATGCCCTTCAAAAAAAACATGACTCTAACGCTAGCGGTCATGAGTTCCAATTCCAAGGTGGAGCAGTCTTCTTTCTCCTATCTCCAAGCCTTTTCCCAACTATATTGGGGTCGGCTTCCAGTCTACCCAGATGCGGCTGTATTTTACACGAAGCGACTGCCATCAGACCTCCGCAACCCAATTTTTGGGTAATACCGATACCCTGAGGATAGACTGGTTGTCAGGCTTTTTGGGCTGTCAGGTTATTATTCTTATAAATGTCCTTTTTTAAATAAATACCTACTTATATTTAAGAAGAATTATACATAAGAAACACCGAGGCAAACACAAACACTTATCTTCATCACATATATATTTGTGTTCTATGGGAATCGAACCCACGACCTCGTGATCAGCAGTCCGATACGCGAACCACTAGACCACAGACGTCGTCAATGCTTAACTTAACCGCCTCGATAGCACCAGACGATTATTTGATACAGGTTTATGCGAAAATGTTATCTACTTACCTATACTAATGTAAAAGGGTGACTTTAGCCTGTAACTTAATTTTGATAAGAAGCTTGAATTATAATTATTAACATACTCTTTATCTGGGCCAATCATACTGACAGTACATAACATAGCAGGTACATTATTTTTTAAACCTACAATGTCGATTAACCGTCCACCGCCGCGGCCTACAATATTATTCGAAAGAGGACATAATAACAGAAATTATGAATAAATTATACCTCGCGGCGATCGATACAAGAGGGCGTGGTTTTAAGCACCGCCTCTTCTGCCTAAGCATTACGATCGTCGATCCGTCTCTTTCTTACGTGGTGTCTCGCTTACTCTTACATGTTTAATGCTTGAGAATTTCAGTTAACATTGTAAATTGTCAAGTGGAAATTGATATGAGCATGTTATTTCATGTAGTTTGCAATTTAACGTAAGTAAATCGAGCATGTAGCGCTGTAAACAGACCACCCAAATAATGAAAATTGTTTTATAAAGAGGCGAATACGTGTATATTGAATTTTATAGCAATGGAATCATCATTTGCTTAGCTACATACCTTGATTAATACAAGTAATATTACAATAAATAAATTCATACGAGCCATTTCCCAACTATGTAAAAGTCGGCTTCCAATCTAACTAGTTGCGGCTGAATATCAGTACTTTACACGAAGCGACTGTCATCAGATCTCCGTAACCCAATTCCAGGGCGACCCCGATCCTCAATGAAATGGTTTGTCTCATGTTAAGGTTTCTGACTGTACCACTAATGACTATTGACGACCTCTGTGGCCTAGCGGTTCGAGTGCCGGACTGCTGATCATGGGGTCGTGGGTTCGATTCCCACAGGACACAAATATTTGTGTGGATAAAACATGAGTATTTGTGTTTGTCTGGGTGTTTCCTATGTATTATAAGTATGTATTTACAAAAAAAAGTATATATGTATTATATCCATTGTCTAGTACCCATAGTACAAGCTCTGCTTAGTTTGGGACTAGATGGTGATGTGTAAAAATGTCCCAAAATATTATATTGTATGTATTCGTATGACAAATGAGGCCGACCAACGTCAATATTTTTTACTGTTCAGAAGTCTGGCCTTGAATTTCTGTTTTACCAAATATACTTTATGCCATTACCTTAATATGAAGTAAGTACTTACTCGACTAACTTTATAAACCTTTATTACTTAACCCATATAAAAATACGTTCGAATAAAAATTACGCAATAAAAGAATATCCTTCAAAAGGATTAATTAAAAATATTGCAGAAGTTTAATGTATTAAATAATAAAAATAATGCAATTTTTCGCATCAAAGTAAAATAACATTTTTTTTTATTACAATATTCATGCGGATGCAGTTACAGTGTTAAGTTTTACGACTGAAAGGATTTTATTATTCGAAACGGAACCGTGATTTTTGGAATTAAAATTAATTGGATTAAGTACAGCTTAAACCATTAAATTATATATTGAATTGATGCGAAGATTGATTGGGGATTGGCTTTTAAAGACTACTGTAAGTACTTTCACATCTTTTTTATTATTAAACCTACATAATTTAAAGTATAAATAAAACCTGCATGCTTAGATATAGTATTTTATCGATGGGGCCTTCTGAAGTCTGTTAAATCGTATTAATATAAGTATTAACAATGGTCACCCATCCACTAGCTAGCGCACCTTAACCATGCAGATCGGTTGATCAGCGTAGTTATCTTAGCCACGAGCCCCTCTTGTCAAAATAGACGTTCAATGACTTCAGAATTGTTGATTTTTAACAGTTATGCCTACGAAATCTGTCATACCTTATGTCATTTTAATCTAATATAATCGAAATAGATCCGAGTTATTCTAATTATGCGAGAGGGTGTTCTGAAGTAATAATCTCCAATCGATCCCTAATAGGTAAAGTTGTTTTAAAATTAGGAGGACTGAGGATTAAGGTATTAAACCAAGGAAGGCATACTCACAAAGTCCTATATAAACAAACAATTTCTTTTGTTATTCCAAATCAGCGTGTGTGCGTATCAATATGTAAATAATCGGAAATCCTTTTATTATTCGAAATCAACAGATTTGTTTAATCAAAGCCTGTTATTTTATCGCACATGTCTTTATAATCAAACGTAGATAAGTTGTATACCTAATGTCATAATATGATAGGCGATAAGACTATTGTGTAAAGATATTATAGTGATAATTAACTCGCATAATTTCTATGGTAAGTATATTTTTGTATAGTTCGTCACCGTGTTGGAGCGTACGGTCAGCATCAGCATCGCTGAATATGTTGCAAACTACAATTCAATTTTTAATATTATGAAAGTTAGGTAGGTACTGACCTGTGAAGGTGATATTTACTTTCTATATATCTATCTATCAGCCACGGACGTCCACTGCTGAACATAGGCCTCCCCCAATGATCGCCACAAAAATCGGTCTTGCGCAGATCGCATCCACCGACTCCCTGCGGCCCTCACGAGGTCGTCCGTCTACCTAGTTGGGGGCCGTCCCACGCTGCGCTTTCCTATGCGTGGTCGCCCCTCCAGGACTTTATTTCCCCAGCGGCCATCCGTTCTTCTGGCCACATGGCCCGCCCATTGCTATTTCAACCGTGCAATCCTGCGAGCTATGTCGGTTACTTTGGTTCTTCTGCGGATATCCTCATTTCTGACTATCACGCAGAGAAACTCCGAGCATAGCCCTCTCCATTACACGTTGCGTGACTCTGAGCCTCCTAAGTCCCACCGTGAACGACCATGTCATCCATGTTTACCTTACCTTCATAATAAAAAAATATCTTGACAAGTTTTGGAGCTTTCATGTTTTCTAAATTAAGCTGTGTTCAGGGAGTTTCGTTGCTGACCGTACAGGTACTGAACTGCTTTATCATAGTCTTAGAACTGTTTTATCATTATCGATCTATTATATAGATTTATTTACCAAAATAAACATCATTTCTCATAAGTGAGTAAGTGAGCGATAGAAGTCCTGGGTTCAATTCCCAGGTCGAGTAGTGTTATTAAGTTTTTTTCTATGGAATTCTCAGTAACAGCGTTGCATCCGGTTAGTGGCAATAGGGACATGGGACCTAAACATACCAGCGAACTTTGGTGGTAAAGGGTTTTTGGTCTAAAATTGTAGGTAAATCAAAAACCAAAATTATTTGTTTAAATTTGTTCACCAACAATTGCTTGTAACACTGATATTAGGACACTTGTAACATGTTATAAAGCAGATTCTATAAAAGAATCAATTACATTTAATTTATTTAATTACATTTAAAAAAAAGTATATAAGTATTATATCCATTGTCTAGTAAACATAGTACAAGCTCTGCTTAGTTTGGGACTAGATGGTGTTGTGTAAAATGTCCCAAAAATATTATTATTATTTAAAAAAATAATCTTTCTCCTTTTCCGAACCATGTTGGGTTCGGCTTCCAGTCTAACCAGATGCGGCTAAATATCAGTATTTTACACAAAGCGACTGCCATATTGATTTAAAAATTAAATAACATACCATCACTCTTGTATTTCCCGAAGGGCTAAAGTAAAACTCAAATACTTATTTGATTTCAATTATAGACCATTAAAATAGCACTTGAAAAGTCAAAACTAGTTGCACGTTTTCAAACAGTGGGTCTTATGTAGAAGAACCGGCAAGAAACGCCATAGACACTTTTTTCAGCAATGTTGGCTGACAGTGGTGTTTTAATATACACTCATAGTTCGCCAGTATGGTTAGGTCCCATGTAATAGGGGGCAGGCTGTTTTGTACAATAATAAAATATACTAATCTACGTTTTCTTAATTAAGAAGAAGAGTACCTAAGTATACGAAGATTAAATCGCACTTACCTGACCCTTCGGGGAATACAAGCCATATAGGTACTGTCCCACTGCTGGGCACGGGTCTCCTCTCATATTGAGGGGGATTAGGCTACAGTCCACCACGCTGGCCTAGTGTGGATTGGCTGACTTCATACATCGAGAAAGATCTCTAAGGTATGGAGGATTCCTCACGATGTTTTCCTTCACCGTTCAAGCGAGTGATAATTAATTATTAATATGCACATTGTAAAGTCAGAGGTGCCTTGGATTCAAACTTGAGACCTTCGACTTGGCAGTCCAATGGTCATACCACTCGGCTATCATGATGGTATATATGTATGTGAGTAATTAGCAACATATTGATTTCCTACATTTACGCGAATATTATACTTTGAAATAAAACTACTTTTTACGGACGGATTTTATCGCGTTATGTTGATATTATTAATCCGACGTTTCGGACCCTTTACAGCGTCCATGGTCACGGGTAGACTCTCCGTAAAAAGTAGTTTTATCTCAGTTAGCAACATATTGCATACCACCGTCCGTCACGCTGACTGCCCGGCACACAATGCACTGTGCATCGGCGCAGATCTAACCGATATCTGCAGATCCTTTTATTTTTGTACCGAGGTTATACACCTTAGTGAGGTAGCAAATAATATGAACGGTGAGACGAGACTAATAATCTGCATAATATTTAATCCCGTCTTTTATCTAGTAGAAGCAAGCGGTTAAAAATAAAAAACGAATCAAGATTCAACCATTCATAGTAGGTACAATCTTCTGCCAGCTGCGCAGCTGCGTTTGGCGCAGCGGCTGAGCAATCGGCTTCTGCGCCACGGGTTGTGGGTTCGATTCCCACACGAAACAAATATTTGTATGACCTACAGGTAGTTTTGCCAAGTCTGGGTGTTTCTGTAAGTGATTATTTGTGTTTGTAAATGCACCCACAATACAGGAGAAAATCCTAGTGTGCAACGTTTTTAAAAAAATAATTAAAAATAAAAGAATAAGTAAATTATAAAGGTCTCTCACATAGCATCACGCCTGTATTCCTCGAGGGATTAGGCAGAGCTGTACCTATACTAATATACACACAGTTCGCCGGTATGTTTTGGTCCCATGTAATACGGGCGACCCTACCGCCATTAACCGGTTTTCATAGAAAAACCTAATAACACATTTGCTCGACCTGGGAATCGAACCTAAGACCTCTAGCGTAGCAGTCACGCTTAGGACCATATTATTAGTAAAGCGGCCCGTCCCCGCTTCGCACGGATGCAATGTACTAATAACATACATAACTAGAAACCTTCCTCTTGAAATCACTCTACCTACTATAAAAAACCGCATCAAAATCCGTTGCGTAGTTTTAAAGATCTAAGCATACTAGGGACAGACAGACTTTGTTTTTTTTTTTTATTTATACTATGTAGTGATAACTAATACACACAATGTTCTTAACGACGACGTGTAGACTGTGGTCTAGTGGTTCGCGTATCAGACTGCTGATCACGAAGTCGTGGATTCGGTTCTCACAGAACACAAATATTTATGTGATGATTATTGTGTATATCTGGGTGTTTCTTATGTAGGTATTATAAGTATATTTACATACATACATACACTCACGCCTTTTTCCCATGGGGGTAGGCAGAAACTAAAGAACGCCACTTGCTACGATTCTTGCATACTTCTTTCGGTTCGACCACATTCATACATCTTGTCATACATACACGCCGGTTGCGAGTACTACGCACCTGACCTTTTTGAAGAACCTCACCAATAAGGTCGGTATAAGTTTTTCTAGGGCGTCCCCTCTCGGCGGTTCCACTGACATTCGCCATAAAAATCCCTTTTGTATTTACATATTTACAAAACAAGTAAAAGTATTTTATCCATTGTCTAGAACTCATAGTACAAACTCTGCTTAGTTTAGGGCTAGATGGTGCTGTGAAAATTGTCCAAGAATATTTATTTATTATTACCATACAGAGATTGAACCTGCGACCTTCACGGTAAGTTAATGACGACACCGCGCCATCAAGCCACTTAATTTACCTAAATAGTATCCATACATTAAAGAGGTTATAAAATTTTAATGATTTCATTAATTTTAGTGCTAATTAACGTTACGATGTAAGCTTTGGCGGCGCTTGTAATGTCTGAAGTTACTGCATATTATTAAAAATATCGGTATCTTTGATCAATATTGTAGTTAAGCTGTCATATATAGGTTTTTTTTATGGAAGAAGGAGGCAAGCGAGCAAGCGGGTCACCTGATGGTAAGTGATCACCGCCGCCCATTGACACCCACAACACTAGAGGGGTTGCAAGTGCGCAGGCGGCCTTTGAGATAAGAATAGGCTCACTTCTTGAAGATTGCCATGTCGTACCGGATCGGGACGAGCGAAAGAACGCTGGTCTAGTGCGGGTTGGCAGACTTCACGCATCGTCGAAAAAATCTCTAAGGCATGCAGGTTTCCTCACGATGTTTTTCTTTACCGTTTAAGCGAGTGATCATTCATTATTGATATGCACTTGATTTTGAAAAGTCAGAGGTGCGTGCCTTGGATTCGAACTTGAGACTTTTGAGTTGGCAGTAGAAAAAGACGGCTAACTATAAAAATGTAAGTACAAATAAACAGTGATGATTTGATCATCAGCAGAACATCCGGATGTCATTACGTCATGCCATTGACGTCACACGTGTGTCTGTGTGCGCGAGTATCGATCGATGTTCAACCGATATTGTGTGTGTGTTTATCGTTGTTCTATGGAGTGTGTGCATATGTGTGCGTATCACACCTGATCTCGTTGTGTTGTGCCTGTGTGTGTGGGAGGCTGGTTTTAAAAACGCGTGCGTTAGAATTTATAGTGTCAATAATATGGTCGCCGTCGCGTGCGGTAGGGTTGGCGAGTTGAGGGATTGATTAAATTTATCCTATCGAGTGCAGTGATAGCCTAGTGGTGTGAACATTGCACTGCCAAGTCGAAGGTCTAGAGTTCGAACCCAAGGCACGCACCTCTGACTTTGCGAATTCATGTGCGTATTAATAATTAATTATCACTCGCTTAAACGGTGAAGGAAAACATCGTGAGGAAACCTGCATACCTTAGAGATTTTTCTCGACGGTTTGTGAAGTCTGCCAACCCGCACTCGGCCAGCGTGGTGGACTATAGCCTAATCCCTCTCAATATGAGAGGAGACCCGTGCCCAGCAGTGGGACAGTATACGGGTTGATGATGATGATGATCCTATCCTACTAATATTATAATGTTATCCTACTAATATTATATATTATATATTATATAATTATAATATTATCTAACATTATTATTTCCTTCCTATTGTAATTATAGTAGGTATACTGTATGTTTCTTATACCACAATAAATAAATAAATTAATTAAAAATGTGTAACTTTCTGAGGATGGATGTATGTTGAAGGGTCCGAAACGTTCCGACGTTTCGGACCCTTTACGTTTACATACAACTACATACTTTACGTTTACGTTTACATACAAGTCTACACGTATATAATATAACAGAATATTGTATATAGCTTATAACCTTCTTCTATAAAAAGTCTATCCAACACAAAAAAAAACAATTCAAACCAATTCAAGTAGTTCCTGAGTTTACAGTAGATATCTGATAAAACTGTAAAAGTTTAATAATAAATAATTATACATACATACATATTATTCAAAAATCACTGAAGAATAAGCTTCGTGTCAACCCTACGCCCAATAACAAAATCGGAGGCGGCGCGGCAAAGCGCCGGCAAGTCAAAGACGCCGCGGACACGCACCGCGATATCTTCACGACACGGACGCAGGGAGCGCGGCTGGGATACTGTACTCAACTGGAAGTGACCTTTTTACAAGAGAGGTAGGACAGTGGGAGTAATTCCACTCAAATTGGAGCTGCCCGACTGGGGAAGTACCAATGCCTTGCAGAAAATCGAAGTAAAACAACAAAGCTGTGTTGTGTTTCTTACGGTGAGCAAGGTTGCCAGTGCTCCACGAGGAAACGTTGTGTTGGCAGTGGGGGGACTTTGACCCTTATACTGCCAACCCAACTATTCCTCTTTCAATACAGGGTCTGCAACGCGCAAGTGATACTCCTGGTCCTGGTGTTGCAAGCGTCTACTTATAGACTACGGTAATCGCTTACCATCAGGTGGAACGTATGCTTGTTTGCCACCTTAGTAGAATAAAAAAAAAAGACCTACCCACTTATCTGTGTAGGTATTACACATCACGTTTTCAAACTACGAAGGTAGGCAGAGTTGCATGTCGAATCCAATGTTTTTAGATGAACATAATACATGTCGCGCCAAAATTAAAAAAAAAAAAGCAGTGATAGAAGATTGCCAATTCAAACCTCTGACTTTTCGAATTCATGTGCGTATTAAGATTAAACGGTGAAGGAAAACATCGTGAGGAATCCTGCATACCTTGGAGATTTTTCTCGACGGTGTGTGAAGTCTGCCAACCCGCAGTAGGCCAGCGTGGTGGACTAGAGCCTAATCTCTCTCAATCTGCGAGGAGACCCGTGCCCAGCAGTGGTGCCCAACAGTAAGTATATGTGTTGATGATGATGAAAATGTCGGTAATTATTATTGTAGGTACCTACATAAAATTTTTGAATCCACACATTTTTTTTGGAAATTCTCATTATCTATTAATAGAGGGGACCGTGGCTAAATATTAGCTAAGCTGATCAACTGCGGTCAGTTTTTGGATAGGTGACCATTTATAACAAAATTGAGACCCCTCCGTGACTCAGAGAGTACGTAAAGCCGTCAGGCCCGGTTGTGGTAGGAACACCTATGACAATCGTTAGTGGTAGTCAGAAGCCCAAAAAGCCTGACAACCAGTCTATCCTCAGGATATCGGTGTTGCCCAGAAATCTGGTTAGGCTGGAAGCCGGCCCCAACATGGTTGGGAAACAATCGGAGGATGTTGTGGTCTCATTAAATATTAAGCAGCTCGCCTGTGGAACGCTTTGCCAATTATCATATGACGTGCTCAATCGCTGCCATCTTTAAGAAGCTTATCATCTCTTACCCAGGAATGCTTAACTCGCTACTCGCTTGCACTGTCATTCATTAATTCTATAATATGTACATATTTATGAGTATATATTTGTTATTTACTATTTCCTTTATTCATCGCTTTTCATAAAATTTACATTTTTAAATATTTTTAAAAAATAAATTAAAAAACAACAACATTTAAAAATATAAAAATAGAGGCCCACCGGTATCGGGAACAGGGTCCAAGCTACCGGCGGTCAGGGCTCCAGAGAGAGAAACCTCCTAACAATACGAGCCGTGTCCAGCAGTACTGCTTTCTGGATCAAGCTCTTGACCCAGCCGCCTCCTAAGGTGTTGGTCGAGGCTCGTGGCTATTAAGCCATTGGCTGACACGACTATCGGTACAATGATCGCCGTGTCCACGTCCCACATGTCGACAACCTCGCGAGCCAAGTCAAGATACTTGATTTGCTTATCTTTCTCGGCTTTCACGAGGTTCCCGTCATGCGGGACGGGAACTATTACTATAATTATTATTATTTTACACATACATTATAGTACGCTACCCTCTGTGTGTTTCCTTTCTTCCAGTCCATCCAAAGGTTGTCTGGAGGAGATCACTGTGTGTGATAAGACCGCCCATTGTACCTACTCTTACTTTGTTATATATAATGTTTGTAATTGTGTTTTGGTGTGCAATATAGCGTATATAAATAAATAAACAGTTTCTGAGAAAATTGTGCGTGACAGATGAAATCGCGAAACAGAACTAGTATTTACAGCACCATTAATCTATGCGTCATACTCGTGAAATCCACGCGGTTTCATTTAGTACCAAAGCTCTAATTAACGTCACGTTTTGGATAAGTACCTACTATTCTTATTTACTAAATTTTCGCCTTCCTTTTGATGTAATTACTTACATTTCTTGTGACCGAGTGTTATCTATCGAGCAGTTATAGAGTACACCTCTGCCCACCCCTTCGGGGAAAACAGGCGTGATTGTATGATGTGGCAAGCAAGCATACGGCCCACCTCATGGTAAGCGGTTACCATAGCCTATAGACGCTTCCAACACCAGGAGTATCACTTGCGCGTTGCCGACCCTGTATTTAAAGAGGAATAGTTGGGTTGGCAGTATAAGGTTCAAAGTCCCCCCACTGCCAACACAATGTTTCCTCGGGGAGCACTGACAACCTTGTTCACCGTAAGGAACACAACACAGCTCAAAGCAGTGTTATTTCACATTCATCAGCCCTGTATATATCACAACCCTGCCGCCGAGGGGGCGCCACGGCACACATCTTTTAACCCGTTTACAGCCCACAAATAACCCCAACGTACCACGACAATAGGGTCTTTTGGCCCGACCATATTAGACCATGTATTTGACTTAAGCATTAGTAAAAGGAGTCTTTAAATTTCACCGCGGTAGTACTTGCTAATTTTAAACCTCCGTCCTTTACAAATACTTGTTGAATCAACAGGATACTCAGCACGGGTCATATTCGCCTGCACTAAACAAAAATAATACGTCCCAAATCTTTATGTTTTGGTGGATGTTTTAAAGGAATTTGATCTTTAAGTTGGTTTTGAGGTAAAGATAAATTGTTTGTTGAGTCATTAGAGTCGGGATTTCAATGTTTTTATTCCCTTTAGTTAAGGTTTCGCTGTGATGTTAATTTTACAGTTTGTTGCCAGTTTAATATTGTTTATTTTTTGGTGTTGCAATCCAACTAGGTGCATGTAGTGTCGGTGACATGGATGTTGGAAGGTTGTAGATTTTAGAACTTCAGACAAGACTTTCGATACCTGCAGTAGGTAGCTTAAAGCCAAAGAGCAAAAGCAGCTCGGAAATCGGATCTGTGTCCGGATAATGGCAATAGGTTCGTGGTTACATGGGACCAAAAAAGGCGAGCTGTGGGTACATATTAGTACCTACACCTCTGCCGAACCCATAAAGGAACACAGGCGTGAATATATAATAAGTTATATTATTTTTAATGTTTTAACATTTTATAATTAAATAATAATATAACACAATTTATTATTAAATAGTGTAATTGGCTTCGACCATTCTATAAATATACATAGATACTATCAGACCTGTCTGAAAAACTCAATAACAGTTTGTTTGACCTGGGAATCAAACCCAGAGCCTCATGTGTAGCTGTCGTAAACAGGACCAAGGTGGCAGTCTAGTATGTTCCTTATTACATGTCTATATCTTCCAGCCAACAAGTGAAAAGTACTTAATTTAAAATAACTTTTTAGGAAAAGAAAAACCGACTTCAAGCATTGTATAAAAAAATCGGTAGAGTTGAACTAATATATCGCTTAATACCATGTGGATGAAGTCACGGGACATCCATTAATTATTGTTATAAAAACCTTCTCCAGAATATAACAAATACATTTCTGAAAACCGCATCAAAATCGGTTCAGCCAAACGCGAGATAATCGCGGACAAACATACATACATACATACAGGTCAAACTGAGAACCTCCATTTTTAAGTCAGTTAATAATAGTAATATGTATTATAGGTATGGCTTTTTGAATTCAGTGAATATTCAAAAACCACTTTTAATATCCCAACCAGTATCCTGACCCGGCAACCGTGACTCAAGTACCCAATATTTATCCCCATCGAAGTTTTTTTTACCGAGTTTTACCGCCAAAGCGCGCCGCAGTAACACTGTTTACCGAACGCCGCGGTAAAAAGGCGTCCTTTGAAAAAATCTAATGGATTGAGTATTGGTATTCATATTGGTATTGCTATTCGGGAAAGAATTATGTTTGTGGTGTTTATTGGAGTTGTAAGTCTAGTGGGAAATATAAAGAAAGATTTTTTGTGATAGAATTGAATAATTAATCACTAAATAGCGAGGAAACGTTGTGTCGGCAGTGGGGGGACTTTGACCCTTATACTGCCAACCCAACTATTCCTCTCTCGTTTTACAGGGTCGGCAACGCGCAAGTGATACCCCTGGTGCTACAAGCATCTTTAGGCTACGGTAACCGCTTACCATCAGGTGGGCCGTATGCTTGTTTGCCACCAACACAACGTTATCTCGCGGAGCACTGGCAACCTTGCTCACCGTAAGGAGCACAATTAAATCAAATATTTTATTTCCATTTTCTGCAAGGCGGACGTACTTCCCTAGTCGGGCAGCTCCAATTTGAGTGGAATTACTCCCAATATGACCCAGTATGACTCTCTTAAATGCTAAGATTATAATATTTTAGCGAATGAAAAATTGTCTTCATCGTTTTCTGGTTTAATATACCAGACTTAACTTTATAATTTTAGAATGGAAAATATAAAAAAATAGTTCATAGGCAAGGTGGAATCGCACAACATCGAACTAACTGCAAAGTAAGTCATGTCGGTTGAGAAGCAAAAACTTGTTTCATAGTAGATGTAACTGACGTCACCTTAAAGACGTAAATTCAGAATGTGAAGGTAAATTTCGACATGGTGGATGGGACTCGCAGAGGCTTTTTTTATTTTTTATTATTGCTTACAGTGGCAGACGAGCAAGCGGCCCACCTGATGGTAAGTGGTCACCGTCGCCCATGGACATCAGCAACGTCGGGGCCAGAGCTGAGCCGCCGCTTACTGTGTGTGGTAGAGAGCTCTTTTTAGGCCTCGTTTGAATAAGGACATATCATAACGCACGGGGAACACCGCAGTAGGTAGATCATTCCAGATCATTCATTTTTAGTAGGTCATAGCGTCTGGTGTATTATTTATTTATATCTATAGAAACAGCCGACTCATTTTCCTACCGAAATGTCATGCTTCGTACAAGACCTCACTAGGAGATGCGATTTCTAAGCCACTTCGATAAGAATTAATCTCGTATCATTTGGTCTTAATAAAGAAGAATTTTTTATTCAAAGATGGCGTCGCGATATGTGAATATAGATGTCAGACGAACGCACTGATATCATCAGCTGTGGTCTTAACTTTGTGGCCACGAAATAAGCGGAGATGATTGCTAAATATTAAATAAATTCATAAGACTTTTTTTTATTTGTATTTTCCATGGTAATATTATAAATCAAGTGTGGTGGTGGCTCTGGTGTATTAAACCAGAAGATACAGGTTCGAATCCTGCCAGCAGTCGAATTATTCCTTTGCTGAAATAAACTACAACTCAACTCTTTAAATTTTGAATAACAATAGTTTCGCGAACGCACTTAGGTACATTAAAACAAGAGTTTAATTATAGACGGAAAACTGTCCTCAATTAACTGGTGAATTTTGAAAGCAAACCTACGTTCATGAGGACAAGATACTGGTTTTCAAATAATAACAATGAATAAATAAATATTTGCGATATTTTACACAGCACCATCTTGTCCCAAACTAAGCAGAGCTTGTACTATAGGTACTAGACAATGGACATACATAATACTAATACATATTTTTTTTGTAAATACATACTTATAATAGCATAAACACCCAGACAAACACACAAACACTTAAGTATGTGCATTACATAAATATTTGTATCCTTTTGGAATCGAACCATGTAAAACCAAAATGTATATTCGCTTTACCGCTTATAGGTACTTTGACAATTCTTCTAAGCTCGCTTATTTCAGAGCCCCATACGAAACAGTAGCATTCTCATACTCCATACTTGATACAGATAACACACTCTAATGACATTCCAAATTGATGTTCCCACGGTATGACTAATTAAATTACACGGACTCTCTCGCTTCTGAGTAATCAATCGAGCAGTGATTGACAGGCCCGATCAAGGTTTAACTTGATCCGTAGCTTGTAGGTGTTATTTTAGATTTGCAAGTTTTTTTTTGGACATTGCATAGGTAATGAATCTTTAAGCAGCTTTGAGACAAAAGCAGTGATAGCCTAGTGGTATGACCATTGGACTGCCAAGTCAAAGGTCTAGAGTTCGAAGGCACGCACCTCTGACTTTTCGAATTCATGTGCATATTTTTTTTCTGTCAGTTTTACAAGACAATATTTTACATATTTTTTAAGCTAGATGGCTTCAGCATTTCCTAACTGACAACTTCTGAGAAGATAAGTTCGCCGAAACAAACTCAGAGAATCATAGTCTAGTAGAGAGTCTCTATATGACTTGCTTAAACGTTAAAGGAAATCATCATGAAGAAGCCTGCATACCTTAGAGATGTCTCTCGACGGTGTGCGAATTCTGCCAACCAGCACTAGGCCAGCGTGGTGGACTATAAGCCTTTATCCCTCTCAATCTGAGAAGAGACCCGTGTACTGCAGTGGGACGGTAAGAATATGGGTTGATGATCAAGCTACACCAATCTGTCAAAATTATTGTACAGATTTTCAACTTTAATACAATGCGTTAAGGTTCATGTTCAATTGGGACAATTTGACAGTTTTGGATAGCTTGACCTGCGGCCTCTGTACTAAGATCACAAACATTCAAACGGGTCTCCTGATCTACTTTGAGCTGTGTTGTGTTCCTTACGGTAAGGAAGGTTGCTAGTGTTCCGCAAGGAAACGTTGTGTTGGCAGTGGGGGACGTTGACCCTTAAACTGCCAACCCAACTGTTCCTCTTTCGTTTTACTGGTGTTACAAGCGTCTATAGGCTACAATAACCGCTTATCATCAGGTGGACGGTATGCTTGTTTGCTACCTTAGTAGTATAAAACATAAAATAAACACAAAAACTAAAACTAGACAAAGGAAAATTAAAAAACAATACAATAACTGTTAGTACATTTTTGCTTAGCGGCAGAATACAGAAAACATAAAATAAACAAAAAAAACTAAAACAAGACAAAGGAAAATTAAAAAACAATACAATAATTATTAGTACATTTTTGCTTAGCGGCAGAATACAGCAATGCAGTGGTACGGTCAACAACGAAAGTAGCTGAACACAGTTAAATTTTCAAAACATGACAGCTCCAAAACTTGTCAAGAGGTTTTTAATAAGGCAACCTAAATATTTAATGGTCATCTATGCAATTATTTCGCATATCCTTCACATGTCAGTAAAGGATGTCACCAAAATCTGTCCAAATGATGTACTGAGGGTACACTTATTGGAAAAAATACCCTGTATTACGCTGGTTAAAACTTTAGTCATACTTTTTTGTGCTCGCTAGGAGATGAGTAAAAATAACTTTAAATTTGAAAAAACGCACGCCATTTTGACACTAGTATCAGTTTCATAGTGATTTCTATGAATGATTTAAAACTGTCAACTTGACAGCTGTCATGTACCTCAGGTACAAATTTGGGCTGAGATGTATGGACTTTTGATGACCTCCTTTATACTTATTATAAATCATATTGAAGACTGCAAAATGTGCAACGACTTTCGTTGCTGACTATACCAACGTACTCTGCAGCAGAGATCTACCACTTGAATAATAAGCAGGACTGACAGAGGCGCCTGAATGTGACCGATCCGATGCACTTGTTCGTTGATCGTCACAAAAACTATTTAATAACGTCATACGTCGGATTATGAGCTCACCAGGGTATTTAGTGAGGGTAGGGATACACCGAGTGCAATGAAAAATTTAGTTGGCAGACTTCACACGCCGTCGAGAAAATAATAATAATAAATAAATATTCTTGGACACACAGCACCATCTAGTTTCAAACTAAGCAGAGTTTGTACTGTGGGTACTAGACAATGGATATAATACTTATAAGTAGGTAGGTATCTATTTACAAAAAAAAGTATATAATACATAAGAAACACCCAGACAAACACAAAAGCACAACAGCTCATTTTTTATTTTTACAGAAGAAGACTTTTAAATGTTTTTTCGCATGTATTTCCTCATTTTTGGATTACTATTTATAGTAGGTTTGAAATCATTATACAATTAATTGTTTATTTAGTTTGCTATAGTTTTACGTAAAAATCTTATATTTCATTAGGTACCAAAAAAATCCTAATAAAAGACATAACAAAAAAAAGTGTCCTGAATTGTGATTTTATTGCACCGAAGGCGCGTTATGTTCATCACATAAGTATTTGTGATTTGTGGGAATTGAACCCACGACCTCGTGATCAGCAGTCCGACACGCGAACCACTAGACCACAGACGTCGTCAAAATCTCTAAGGCATGGAGGTTTCTTCACGATGTTTTCCTTTACCGTTTAAGCGTGTGATCATTAATCATTAATACGGACGTGACTTTAAAAAGTCAGAGGTGCGTGCCTTGGATTCGAACTCGAGACTTCGACTTGGCAGTCCAATGGTCCTTTTCAAGCTGCTATTGAGAATTTTAGAAAAACACAACAGTCTACTTCTCGTCCTGGTAATCAAACCCAACTCTAATAAACGCTTTGGACTACTAAACTAACGAGGCAGTTCTACTTTATCAACAACGAGCAAGTAAACATAATCAACATACCCCGGTGTGCCACCGACCCAATAATAAAAAGAAAAAAGATTTTGACAGCCCCCACGCTACTGTAAAGGGTTTTTTGACAATGGACCGAGGCACACAAAAAAGTACCAAAATCTGACGCGCGTACCGATATTAAAAAATAATTTACGTCGATTAAATAGTAGTGTCATTTCTCAAAATCTGGTTTTATTCAAGAAAAATAATCTTTTGACAGCTGTCATTGTATTGGGTAGTGTTTTTGCACTCTCTACAGTCAAACCGGGTGAATAGGGATGCAAGAGTGAATCGAGACAACCAAAAGCACGAAAAAGCGTCATCGCTTCTTGGTGGACATCCCAAAAACCTGAACGAAACGCTTTAAATCAAGTTCAAGAATGAGCTTCCTGAGTGGGTCTTCCCCAAAAACTATAATCTGTGTGTCTTTAAATCTCGAGTGAATCGGTTTCTTCTAGGCAAGCGAGCTCCACCGTAGATTGCAGTGTCGCTTAACATCAGGTGAACTAGTGTTAAGCGTAGGCCTAGGCCCCAGGCCTAGGCCTGAATAAAAAAAAAGACAACTTTGAAAGGTATTTTCAGCCTTAGTTAGGTATTATAGTTTGTTGGAAAAAGGGACACTAATAGACCACTAATAAGTTTCACAGTAGAGGTTCGACGTATCTTTAGATTGAGAAATTTCCCACACCACCACATTTATATAGAAATAAAATCTGTTTGTCTATCGTGTGAACTCTACTTGCCTCCCACGTACTCGGTAAGCGTGAAGGAATTTGTGTAAAACAAATACTCAAATATAATCCGATATTGATGGTTTTATATTTGCGAGCAACGTCGGGCGTGTGTGTAGTCAATATATAAGTTTTCACGTCTGTTGTGACGTCGTAATTATATGTTTGATTTGATTTAAGAATTTTATATGTAAATTCAGACCAAATATCAGCAGTGTAGAAGTCTTGAGGCTTAGTTCCGCCTACCGCGGAGTGACGTAACCTCTTTGCTTACCTGAGACCTCTCTGTTCCTCTTATAAATGCTATCCTACTATCCTACTAATATTATAAATGTGAAAGGATGGATGGATGGATGAATGGATGTTTGTTAATCTTTCACGCTAAAACTACTGAACGGATTTTGATGAAACGTTACAGTTTTATTATTTATACATAAGAATAACATATAGGCTATAATTTATAACGATTTTGAGTTAATTAGCCAAATTAAAACTAATAATTAAAAGTAGACAGCAGCTAACCCTTAACGGGACTCGGACCTCGGCTTAGGGCATTGGAATAAAATATTAATGGATTAGGTAAAATCGGGACGAATTTAAAGCTATTAGCTCGGTGCGGGCCAGCTCGAGCAAGAGTAGGGGGGGGAGATGTACGTACAGGGTCAGGGTTTGAACCTGTGTCCCTCCGGTTAAGTACACCGGACGCTTTAGCCAACTAACCTGCCAACCACTGCCTGCGATGACGAAATTTGCATCAATTTTCTACGTCTTATTGGTGACGTCAGCGAAGACATAATTATTACCTACTGTTCTCCATACTTTTTTATCCGATACCCACTTTTTTTTTATTCTACTAAGGTGGCAAACAAGCACACGGCCCACCTGATGGTAAGCGGTTGCCGTAGCCTATAGACGCTTGCAACACCAAGAGTATCACTTGCGCGTTGCCGACCCTGTATTTAAAGAGGAATAGTTGGATTGGTAGTATAAGGGTTACAGTCCCCCCACTGCCAACACAACGTTTCCTCGTGGAGCACTGGCAACCTTGCTGACCGTAAGAAACACAACACAGCTCAAAGCAGTGTTATTTTACTTTGATTTTTTGTAAGGCGGTGGTACTTCCCCAGTCCGGCTCCAATTTGAGTGGAATTACTCCCACTATGCCCTACCTCACTTAACCTTAGCACGTGCAAACTTTTCTACTCCTAGGCGCCAACAAAACGTTTGAAAAGTTTAACTTCCGAATTTAAAAAAATAAAGAGCACAGTGAACAGTCCATAATAAATCATTAGGGACCCGTACACCAGACCTTTGGTCAGTGCCCTACCGAATGTGAAGAAAAAAAAAACAAAAAACTTTTTTTTTTTACTTTTTTCAGTCTTCACCGGATATCATCGTCGCGACATTACGTTGGCGACAAAACCGTGGCGCCTTGTATTTTTTTTTCATTATTGATCGTTTTAATTTGATTTGTATTTACAGGGGATAAGGTTGAGATTACGTCGGCGAAAGAAGAGTTATAGTAGTGTCGAATTACTGGTGACAATGGCATTAGTTTTTGACTATTATGTTGGTGTTAGGGTTAATGTAAATTCGACTTTTTCTATAAAATAATATGGTTGAGAATCAAATGTCGTGTGTGTACAGAAATCCTTGCGTAAGAGTGTCAAGTTGGTATATTATTTTATCTCTGTCAGAAAGGGTCAGTTTTCTCCGATGTTTATTTTGCTAAATCTTTGAGAATAACATTTGGAGCTGCTAAGTTTCATTCCATTGCGAATTTATACCAGAACTAACCATTAAAAAAATATTTTACAACAGGCTTCTGATCGTTGCATCGCTTGACCCCGCTGTGCGAACATAGAAAGAAAGAAAAATTGCTTATTCGCTACTCTACAGGACACACAAAAAGTAAGGTGGACACACACATCAACGTCTACACACTCATAAATGTATTGTATGTAGAAATCAATCTACATAGTGTAGTATACAAAATTATACGTAGTATATACTAATTAAAGACACAGACCCTCCAGAGGGTCTATCTTTTGTTAATCGTGTTTGCTAATTAATGCTTGGTAGATTTAAAAGTATCCACATAACATATTGTAAGCTCAGATGAAATTAAGAATCCTGCAGTTTGTATTCATTTTAGTAGCCGCAATTTAGCGGTGAACTCGACGAGTGGCGATCACAATAGGCCGACTGCGGTCGCAGTGGTAGGTACTGTCGACAAAAGAGTTAAAGTATACAGGCAGCTAATTAAACATCTGTGTTTTGTTAAAGATTGTGTAGTATTCTATCACGCAATATGTGTCAAAACGCAGGTATTGTAAGCTGCTACACATCAAACCCATTGACGGGTAATTTTTTAAATCACAATCTGTGTAAAGATGCAGATTTCGTTCGCTACCTGTATACCAATCTCTTTTGTTGACTGTAGGTACTACAGCCGCAAATAAATAATAAAAAAGCAATAGGTAAGTACCTATTAAGTATCGACTTAATATACCTAATTACTGAATTGACTCTTATTTACTACTTACAACTTGAAAAAATCTACTTAAACTTAGTTTTTTTTATTGCTTTGCAATGACGTTTTGAAAGTAACTACAATTTTTTTTTCGCGCAAGATCCTAAACGTCACGAACGGTGCCAGAAGGCGCCAAGATTGTCCGTTAGGTTAAGAGAGATAACACCAAAGACACATCCAAATATTTTGCCGATACGTCATCATACAAAACCTCGCCTAAGGAATTCTGCAAAAAAATCCTTTGTCACGCTTATTAGAAGAAAAAGTTAAAAAAAAGTGCCAAGTGAGAGTTTTGAAGTTAGCATTCCGTAAACGATAATTAAGTACTCGAAATAAGAACATCAGAATATTTTTTTTGAACTCTATGTAAGAGATAGGTATGCAATTTATCGATTAAATTATTAATTGATTGTTGGCTATTTCGCATTCAACCCTTTCCCGCCGCTATGCATCATCAACCCATATACTGTCCCACTGCTGGGCACGGGTCTCCTCTCATATTGAGAGGGATTAGGCTATAGTCCACCACGCTATCCTGGTGCGGGTTGGCAGACTTCACAAACCGTCGAGAAAAATCTCTAAGGTATGCAGGTTTCCTCACGATGTTTTCCTTCACCGTTTAAGCTAGTGATAATTAATTATTAATACGCACATGAATTCGAAAAGTCAGAGGTGCGTGCCTTGGGTTCGAACTCGACACCTTCGACTTGGCAGTCCAATGGTCATACCACTAGGCTATCACTCTACTACCGCTATGCATGTCTCATTATTGTGTCAGAAAAAAATGTACAATTACTATAAAATATGGATTAAAATGTCTATAGTCAACTATTTTTTTTTTAAATTTTATTAAAGCAAATCGAGTCCAATTCCAAAACCCAGAGCATGAAGTGTTTGCCCAGCAGCGGTACAGACCACATCAATCTTAAACTTTTTTTGTTTAAAACCATGAAACTAACACATGCTATACCAATATAAAAATGTTAAAATTACCTGTGATTGAATTCTTCAAACAGGTTTAATCAATATCATGTAATACAATTTGTAGTCATAAAATTAGCTACGGCCGTTACGGGCCACAAAGTTAAGTACTTTTATCTAGACATAAAATTGAACAGGACTGTGTGTCATCAAAGATTAGCTGTAATAAGTTGTGGTAAATATTTCTTAGACCACACAGGATTTGAACGTGTATAAAGCTATAGTGCTTACTTATTTTGTAGAATTTTGATTATATATTCATTTATCTACAGGTAGGTATAGATACATTTATGTTCTAGCTATGTTGTATAGAAATCATTGGAAAATTCTATGGGTTTTGAAATAAAACTGCTTTTTACGGATTTTATCGCGTTCTAATGATTATTATAATATTAATCTTCACGTTTCGGACCCTTTACAGCATCCACCCATGACCAGTGAATCCATCCAAAACAATCTATAATAATTATTGTTTCGGATGGGTTCACTTATTATTGTAACTTAGCCACTAATAATTGAGTTGTACAATTAAAATGCAAGTGGGATATTTTTTTTCACAATTACAATTAACAACAACATCGCAAGTTTACACAAATTGTCATTTGAAAATCACAACTCATCTTCTTGGTATAATCAGGCAATAAAAAAAACCTTAGTCCAAAAAAAAGCAACCAGGCGGCAACACAGTTGTCAACTTAATATGACATCTGTCAAACGGGTGGGTGTTGTCAAATTGAGATTGACGTCCAGATTGAGTTTTACGAAAATATTTTGTGATTTTGCGGTCATTACGGTGAATTTTTTGTGTATCATTGTCTACCTGTAAATTTGTGGTAAACTGACGTATTTGCTTGAGGCATGTTTCAAGATTTTTATTAAGTCACTATTTAGAGTGTCGATTTTAATAGTCTTCAATTGAATTTTAAGACAATTAAGCCCATTTTGTTTCTATTTTTATATACTTAATTAAACAAGTTTAAATAATATAAATATTAATTATAGATTTGATTAAAGGCTTTTTAGATTTAGGTAAGTATAAAATTATACCTGCTTATCAAAAATAATCTCACGGCTTAATTCCGAACGCAAGAATAAGTAGGTAGGTAATCATTCTATATAATTTATGACTAGAGCTTTATGGTTATTTTGACTTGGAAGTAGTTTAATTTTAGCCTTTAAATGTAGAACTGTGTTTACTTGGGCCATTAGTCATTTGTCATCTGTTCAATGTTGAATTAAATTCATTTTAACTATAAAAGTAATGAATTATTGTAACACTTGAAGATACTGATTAACCTACGAATTAAGTACTTTTTTAGAATAATTCTGTTTTAAGGAGACTAAAATTTCTTAGTACACCAACATAGTACTATAACCTTCATATTATATGTTTACTGGAGGTCTACCTACACATTCCAAGGTCCATGTTAAAGAGTTCCAACTCCAATCCTTATCTGGTGCGTAAATTCTGTCAATTACGAAAAGAGTCTTTTGAAAAAAGTCCAAATTTCTTGCCACCGGCGCCATCCTTAGATAAGGCGGTTCGGAATAAAACCTTTTTTGTTTTCCTTTTTTAAATCCAGCCTTACTTTTATGGGGACATTCGATAAGGGACGTCGAACTTTTTTTTAATCGTATCGACTGAGTTCGTGTAATTATTTTCTGTGGTATTGGAAGGGTTAGTGGGATTTTTGTAAGCATTTCATGTACATACTTATAAGTAGGTAGATCAGAATTATAATGAAAACTAAACTTTGGTTGCTGAAATGAATAAATCATTGCAAAACTACAAAATTGAAATTGATTTTGCTTTTAGCTATAAGACCGCCAATTGTATCTACTCAAGTGACGTTTTTTTTTGCAATTTTTGTGGTTTACAATAAAGCATGCCTACTCCTATCTGTTATGGGGGAATCGCTAGTGTGGCTACTTAGTGTGCAGTCAAGAAATCCGATCGCATCGGCAGGGTTTGGACTCTAGATTCGGATTTTGCATTTGTGCCCGGTAATGTAAAACACAGAACCTTAATCCATACATGCTTGAGGAACTATCGGAGTAAATCAGGTAGGTACATTCCTAAGATTTGTTTTTTTTTTAAATATTTTTTGAAAAAGGAAGGAAGACATCGTGAGGAAACCTGCATACCTTAGAGATTTTTCTCGACGGTTTGCGAAATCTGCCAACCCTCACTAGGCCAGTGTGGTGGCATTCCCGAATCTCTACATGTCAGTAAGTATCCAATTTATAATTATTATTGTACCGAACATCATTGTAAACAACTATTTAAAGTAATTTAAAAGAGTAACCATGGAGTTTCTTGCCGGTTCTTCTCCATAGGAAACGACTACTTTGGAACCGTGCACCTAGACTCGACATTAAGTGCCTGTATATGGTTTATATGAAAATAAAACTATTTTGATTTTGAGTTCGTAATTTTTTAAAAAATAACCTCAAAAGTAAAAACTAAGCTGGCCACTTGAACTTGGATAACGTCGGGCGAGATGAATCGCGCCGTCCGCCGTCTCCCACGCTCTCCCAAGCATTCGACAGTTCACGCGGTACAATTGATCCTATTACTTATTTGATTCATTGTGACTTCCGATATCCTACTGCAGTTCAAACTAGCGACTCTTCAGTTTTAAGCTATACTTAGTTTTGTATATTGGACCACCAAGTCGAAGGTCTTGAGTTCGAATCCAAGGCACGCACCTCAAATGACTACTCTTTTAATTCCCATCTGCCCACTTTCCAAAATCCTAACCCTACTCGCGCCAACACAAAACAAGTAAAATCAGAGAGTCGGAAAAGATCCTACACTCAATTTAAGACCAGTTGTAGCTAATACATTAACCGTTCGCCGCGATCAGGTACTTTTGATCATTATCTCAACATTTTTCGACTTCCGAACTGTGGTCATTTGAATATGGTCATTTGGAGGCGCTAAGCGGTATCGTTTGAACATAATCACCGGAAGCGGTACGGTGATTAACATTGTTTTACACCGGCGTTACAGGGTTGATTAAATAAGAATTGATTTTTGTAGAATAATTATTACTGTGATTATAATTATTTATGAGGGGGCTCGTGTCTAAGTACAGTCAACAAAAGAGATTGGTATAGGTACAGGTAGCGAACGAAATCTGCATCTTTACACAGATTGTGATTTAAATAATTACCCGTCAAATGGTTTGATGTGTAGCAGCTTACAATACCTGCGTTTTGACACATTGCGTGATACATTATTACACAATCTTTAACAAAACATAGATGTTTAATTAGCTGCCCGTATACTTAACTCTTGTCGACCGTACTAACTACGCTGATCAACCGATCTGTAAGGTTAAGCTGCGCTAGCCGCGATCAGTCTGTGGATAAGTCCGCGCCTTGGAAAGCATGTCAAGCCGTCGGTCCCGGTTGTCATAAGAATATCTATGACAGTCGTTAGTGGTAGCTGGAAGTCCAAAAAGGCTGACAACCAGTCTATCCTCAGGATATCTGTGTTACTCAGAAATCGGGTTGCGGAGGTCTGATGGCAGTCGCTTCGTGTAAAATACGATATTCAGCCGCATTTGGTTAGACTGGGAGCCGATCCCAACAATAGTTGACAGGATGACGACTTCTAATGTTTAAATAGACTCCAAACTCTGAGATGTTCCATAAAAACCAATAACACTTTGCTCAACCTCGGAATCGAACGCTCTATCCGGTTCTATCATTGCGATGTGCCACCCTTTGGGTGGAAATTTCATGGAATAAGGGCAGAAATGCACTTAGACCGAGGTGAATAAAGGGTGGAAACACTGATATCTCCGCAGTTGCATACCTATACGACAATCTAGCTTATATTTGGACACAGCTAGACTTAAGTCTTTCTTATTTAGCTTGTATTTGTTCTCAGCTGGACTTCAGTATCTCTTAGTAAACACAACTGAACCTTATCTTCAGTCAACTAGCCGGCCGGTCCTTTACATAAGTAACCATTCTAGGATCAAAAGCGTGACATCTATCTAAATGACCACGATCGCATGCAAATTAGGCGAGCAATTCTTGCTGTGCAAACACAGATAATATTTATGATGCGTAAAAATGTAAATTTTACACATTGCTAAAGCACTAGAAGTATCTAATGCTTATCTTATTCAACGAAGGGTAGGTAAATTGAATAAATTAGCATTACATAGGTACAGAATGACGTTTACATATGTATGGCTAGATTAACTCTAGATTCTAGGCTTTTTATCTAAAAGATTAGGATGAAGATGAGTTGTAGCTAGATGTAGCCAATCTAAAATGGTACTTCTACGCTCAAGCTTAAAACTTAAGACAGCTAAATGCCATACTTAAGTAAAATATTCATAAATGTTTGTTTAATAAAATAAGCTTTATCTCTATTGTCTTCTCCGTCTATCGACGTGTAAATGACAAAGACGGGGATATCGTTATTAAATGTAAAATTTCTATTAAAACCAGTCGTTCCAACAATTGCAATTTCTAGGATATTTTATTTGAATCTATTGCCGTCTCCTTCTTATGACTTGTAAATGACATAGACAGATATATCTTTATTTAATGTAGTTTCTATTATAGCCAGTCAGAAATTAATATCTTTGATATTTACTTATGTATGTATTTAAGAAACTGATTGTAAGCAAAGCGACGGATTTGATAAATTATAGTAACAATAGTTATTAAACATCCTAAAAGAGAAAAACTGAAAATCATCATGGATCCTCCGCCATCCGGGGAGTTGGCAGGGTATGTCGGAACGAACTCTCACCGACTAAAAAC
The DNA here is from genome assembly GCA_964056405.1 of Acronicta alni. Taxonomy (NCBI): domain Eukaryota; kingdom Metazoa; phylum Arthropoda; class Insecta; order Lepidoptera; family Noctuidae; genus Acronicta; species Acronicta alni. The sequence continues at coordinate 854,678 of OZ043935.1, forward strand.
CGTCCTTGCCTTCACTTGCCCGTGCGTGCCTTGGGTTCGAACTCGAGACCTTCGACTTGGCAGTCTAATGGTCATACCACTAGGCTATCACTGCTTTTAGGTATTATTAATTGAAACAATTATGGACCCTGTTGGGCACAGCATAGTTTAGTAGGAGAGAGGAAGAATTGCTCATTGATATAAGTATAATTATATATTTATTATTTTAATTTAATTCGCCACGACCATGACATGCTGCTGTCCAACAGTCCCTGGACCCCAGCGACGCCTTTCCTCGCATACTGATTGAATAACAGCATCAACGTCAGTACCTACACCTCTGCCTAACCCTTCGGGGAATACAGGCGTGATGGTAATATAAGAAGCCGATAAAACAGTTCATGGCACCTTGTTCTAATCAACTCCCAATTACCATACCGTGAAGATAGTCAGCAAGGGAATAACACTACATATGTTAGTAACTGTTGTTCGTTATCTAAAACAAATACATTCAGTAGTTTAGTTTAACTTATGCAAATAACTGTTATCTTCACTAATATACTTAACATGTGTAGGATGTTTGTTTGTCCGTCTGTTAATAGGTGAGCATGTGCGAATGAAATATTAGATAATATTAAAAACAAAAATGTTATTATGGTTTGTATTAGATGTATGATGATATTTTAACTAGCTCCTCGTTACGAATGGCGACCCATCCATGTAACGACCACAGCAAGTAATAAAACATCACGTCAGAATAGCCTTGAGTGAATAAAATTACGTTTGGTCCAAAAACAGTACCTTGCGGCATTCTCAACAAAAAACTACATCGGTCCTAAGATACAACCTTGAGGCAGTCGGCTCACCTCTTAAACTATAAGCCCGTAAATTAACACAGTACCGTCGCATATAAAAGTGATTGTTAATATGTAATGCGGTGATCATAGAAGCCGACACGTGCGCGCGATTGTCCATTGTCCCGACACGTACAGATTGTAACGTTTAAAATAGTTTTTTTTGTTTACAAAAATATTTATTTGAATAATCATTGGTTGATTGGTTTATTAGTGAAAAGATCTCAGATACTTGTAAAAAGTAAATGACTTAAAATCGGCAACGGAACGGGAAGAGTAAAAGAGATCGGAAAGACATTTTTAACGAAGGGTTAGGCAGAGGTGTACTAATGTACCCCCACAGTTCGTCGGTATGTTTAGGTTACATGTAATAGTGGGCGAACCTATTGGCATTAAACCGTGTAAGGCTGAGAATTTCATAGAAAAACCCAATAATATCACTTTTTTCGACCTGGTATCGACCCCAGGACCTCTAGGAGGTGAAGAACAGATTTTGATGAAAGTTAATTAATTAAGAAAGAATAAGAAACAAAAATAATAATTAGTCCAGTTTTTCTACGTCGATGACATTTACTGTTTCGTAGCAAAGAAATATTAATGGATGTATACATAAAGGAAGCCATACAATATTAAAGAGCATAATATATCTACATCAAATCGTTGACATATTTCTTTAAATCTATTTTACACATAAATTATTTGACATCTATGATTATTAACTTATTTAATATTCCTCATCGTAATAGGTAGGTATTATTAATGAACTTCTAAATGACCGGATTCAATATGTCGAACTAATATTTCATAAGTATTAAATTGCTGCCACTTTTATTAAGTTTTTAAATTTAGTAATGTCTGCTACATAAGTAAAAAAATATGTCATCGGGGTCAAATTTTTAAGAATCAATGATCTTTATTATATTAAAATAAAATGTTATTTCGTTCCGTCTTTAATAATTTTATAAATCCTAGTCATACTATTCTCGTCGTCTACTTTTAAACGGCAAACGACACAAAAATCACGTTCAAACGCCGTATTTTTTTCTTAAGTCGACAACATTGGAAAACAGGTTCTCGTCTAAACATCCCGGAGGTGCGAGGCTACCGACTTCGCACCCCCATAAAACAGACCATGGTGGTCTATCGTAGGCGATACCTTTTAGGTACCATAAAAAAGTACCATTTGACGGTACTTTTGTGCCACCGAATCGGGGAGTTTGAAACGATAAATACTTTTTGAGTGAAACTTTTTGTTGGAGGTCAAGTTTGGTTGCTTTTTTGACGTTTTTAACGACACTGACATGACAAGACCGACACAAATATGTAATAAAGAGAGTTATATAATCATCATTGGGCTTTTTCCCAGCTATGTTTGCGTCGGCTTTCAGTCTAACCCGATGTAGTTCAATGACCAATAATTCTCACGGTAAAATATTTTAGAAAAGCTATGTAAAAGTCTCAGCCTACCTCTGATTGGTCAAGTGGTCATAAATACAATTGCTGAGCGAGAACTCTTTGGTATGAATCCTATGTCGAGAAAATTATTATTACCTAGAAATTGCCGGTTGCCAGTGCTCCGCGAACGTTGTGCTGGCAGTGGGGGACTTTTACCCTTATACTGCCAACCCAACTATTCCTCTTTCGTTTTACAGGCTCGGCAACGCGCAAGCGATACCCCTGGTGTTGCAAGTGTCTATAGGCTACGGTAACCGCTTACTATCAGGTGGGCCGTATGTTTATTTGCCACATTAGTGGTTTAAAAATAAAATTGGTTTGCGGTGGTCTGGTCAGTCGCTTCGTGTAAATTACTGATATTTAGCCATATTTTAGGTTAGACTGGAAGCCGACTCCAATATAATTGGGAAAAGGCTCGGAGAGTGATGACAGCGAATGTCAATCACATACAGGGTCACATTTCAAAAACTAGTCAAAATTAAAAATTAAGAAGTTAAGATCAAACCCAAACTGTGTTTTAAACATTATTGTCAAATTAATTAACTATATTGTAAAAAAATGCATATAAAAATGTCCGATAAAAGTCTAATTTCATAAACTCGCAATAAGGACAACGTCCTCCGTGTAGGTACCTTTTTTTTTGTATACGGGGTGAAACCTTCAAAAGGCTACCGGTCTATGAGGGTTAGACCGGGGAGTGTGGGATTCTTACCCACTAAAACCACCCCCATGGCCACCATCAGCATATGGATGGGGGCACTGGGTCCTCTTAATAGCCACCCCAGAACCCCCCTGTGCACCGCCTATTAAGACATCACATGGGGTCACATCTTCGTGTAGGTACCTAACTGCCTACAACGTGTGGCGCGCTTGAGTACGTATAACAGTTACCTTAGAGGCGGATAGGAATGAAAAATTAAAAAAGATATATCAAATATCGAAAATAATATCGATTCCGAACAGTCTCGGTAAATTTGGCCGGTGATTGAAAATTAACCCTGTATAGTGACAATGTGTGTGTATGTAATTAACGTACGTCTAAAAATATGCCTCGTTTAGGTATCAAATACTATGTATGTTGACACTTGACCATTTAGCACTAATCTGACGGATGTCTCAATGACGGATTCGCGCGTCATACGGTCTGATAGGCAATTATTTTTTATCAAATTGTTATGCCAAACAGTATAGTTAAGGAACCAAGCTGGACTTTCATTCATGTTTTTTTATAGGAAAACTAGCATACGGCCCACGTGATGGTAAGCGGTTACCGTAGCCTATACACGCTTACAACACCAGGGGTGTCACATGTGGATTGGCAGTATAAGGGTCAAATTCCCCCTACTGCTGATACAAGGTTGAAGGTTGTCCTTAAATAAATAAATACAACGTTTCCTCGCGGAGCACTTCAATCTTACTCACCAAGGCACACAACACAGCTCAAAGCAGTTATGATATAATGATAGTTTAAATGTGTTGCTGGACAGTTTATTGCGCCGTTCTGGTTTGAATTGACAGCTATGACGTCACAAGATGGCGGGAGATCAGTCCTATTCTTATTTTAAACGCATATTATTAACATTATATTACAATGTATATGTTACGCTCAAAGCTCGAAAACGCTCATTGAGCGAAAAAACAGCTCATAACGCGTGATATGTTATGTTTTTTTATTCACATTCACAATCTTAACCGGCCAATCGTATTGCAATGTGACATCATACCTACCTGGCTACGCATTTACGTAGTTTCATTACAATCTTAGAAGGTGTGGTTAATTCTCCAGACTGCACCTACGAATGGGGCCTATCCTCAAAGCCATGAGTAACGTGAACTCTGTCATTACACTGTACCGAAGTAGTGAAAGTTGAAACTACATTTAAATAAACCAACTTGAAGGTTGTCTATGGCATTTAAGAGATTCTAAATAAATAAAAAAGTATACAGTGTTATTCTCCATAATTTGTAAATATTAAATTAAGGGAATCTATGCATAATTTTATCGACAAAAACTATTTATTTGAAAATTAAAAAAATATATTAATATAAACCTAAATTTACACGGGGTAAAAAAACGGTTTAATAACTTTAAACTAAAGTTTAAACCGTTATTAAACCGTTTTTTACCCCCGTGCATTTTTTTGTTTGCTATGATAGATTATTTATAATCTATCATAGCAAAACAAACTCAATAATGATGATTAATTATTAGGCAACTAAATTACTAATAAACTATTCTCAATTTAAAATTACGATGCCTTTATAAACAAAAATCTCCTATTTTTTCTACTATTTTTTGTTTACACGAGTTGTAGTAGCGAACAATAAATTTAAAATATGGTTTTTGTCGGTACAGTTAAGCATAGTTTCGCTTATTTTAATATGTGCACATTATGAAGACTCACACAGTATAAATGTTCATTAACGTAACACAGCATAGGAACCATTAGGTAGGTACGCTTGTTTTTCAAACCTATTGCCATTAACAGAGTACAAATACAACTACGGGCAGCAACTGAGACTTACATAGAAAAAGTCAATAACACTGCTGGACCTGGAAATCGAACCCAGCACATCAAACGTAACAGTCGTACTTACGACCACTAGGGTAGTGAAGCAGTGAAATATTTAATCTGTATTTAAAAATAATTACGTAACACATTTGAATAGGTGTACCTAACTTTGTAAAGGCCCGTGCCCACCATTGGGACAGTATAGGTGTTGATGATGGTATATTACAAAACAAATAGTTTATAAAAAGTAAAAAAAAAACATTAGAAACTAGTTATAGTTGTCTACCGGTATAGAGACTATACTGGTCCAGCCTAAGAGAGGAACCTACTTGCACTGCTTGCCCTTTAACCAGTCGTCTACGTGAAATTTTATTATTATTATACGTATTAAAATATCTATCAACAGTAGATACATTTAATTCTATAACTCAATTAAAAAGTAATCTTTATTTTTTCTTTTATTATGGTAATAATTTCGTTGCGTTACCATTTAACTAAAAGATTAAAGAATATTTAACTATTAAATCCGGATTATGATACCAATATTGCTCAATATACTTTTTTATTATTCTGGTTTATATTTATCTTTGAATTTCAATATATTAATTACTCATACTTTTAACTTCTTACTGGTATCCAAGGGGTTAGGAAATTTACACACGGGATTTCACACATGGAATTGTACACACGGAATTTTACACACGAAGTTTCACACACGGAATTTTACACACGGAATTTTACCAGGAATTTTACACACGGAATTTTACACACGGAATTTTACACACGGAATTTTACACAGAATTTTACACACAGAATTATACACACGGAATTTTACACACGGTATTTTACACACGAAATTTTAACAAAGAATTTTATGGGTTCTGGATTCTTTGTCCTGTAAAGTACTGTTTTATTACAGTTTATTCTAAATTTGCCTTTTTATGTCGGAAAACGCAGTCGTGCAACAGCAAAGTCACAATTAAGATTATGGTTACTAGAGTAACGAGGCAGCTAATAATAATACTTAAGTTGTTAGTTGCCTCGTTACTCTAGAGAGTTAATCAAAACCAGAACGGGTTTGATTCCCAGGCTGGGCAAAGTTTTATTGGGTATTTCCATGAATTTCTCAACAGCAGCTTTGGGTTTGGTTTTGTACAATAGGCTCGCCCCCTATAACATGGGTTCTAATCTAAACATACCGGATAACCGTGGGTGTACCTACATTAGTGTTCTCTCTGCCTAACCCTTCGGTGAAAAAAGGGGACTAGGTGCTATGTTTAGAAAGAAAAAAGAAAAGAATATTATTTTTCTGTTATTATTTAAATAAAAACTATTTTTTAATTTTATTTAACTTTTTATGTCGAATGTTTTATTTTGATAAATAATTTAGTGACTTTAGAGTTGCATTACAGAATTGACACTAATGTCTTAAACTTTTGCTTGAAGAAACAGTCTTGTTAAAACATACGTTTCAACGTGGCTACTTTCTTTAATTTGTTTACTATTTAGCGTACAGTGAAGGTTTTATAGCTCCTGACTTCGAACTACACTGTTAATTATCTGTGTAAATCTGAAGTTGCGTTTATGCTAAATTCTTGCTTGAATTCGCAGTATGGTCTGCCAAAAGAGTGCGTTTATGCAGAGCCGGATTTAGGGCAGGGCAACAGGGGCTCTAGACCCAGGGCTGTACATTCGCTTCTCAACCAAACAAACAGTGGCAAAATGTAAATTTGCCCGGTTCGTTGAAAACGAGTTGTTCTTAAAGAATAATTTTTATTCAGTTATTATAAATATTTAAAAAAGGTTGTCAAAAAGAGGTTGTAGCAAAAAAGGACACCAAGTCAATAAAGTGTGAAGTTAAGTCCGTGGTGGTCAATTTTTTACACAGAAAAATGCTTGCGTGCCTCGAAGAGCACGTTTAACCGTCGGTACCGGTTATTCATATGAATAGCTACGATAGTTATAACATCCAGCTTAACCTTTGAATTTCGTTAACACGACAGTTAGCAGTTACAAATAAATAGTTAACACATTTTTAAGTCTATTAAACAAATTGAATAAACTTAGTAGAGTAGTAAAAACAGAAAGAAAAACAACAACATTGAATACAAATATTCATAATAACATTAAAAGTGGAAAATTTAACCCAGTCTATTTTGTTTTATAGTTAAAAAATGCTTTAATAATTAACCACGACCAAATATATTATGCTAATTGTACTTAATTATTTAGTTCAAAATTACTTTTTTATTACTTTGACGTTTTTCAATTTGTTTATAAATTACTGGAATTATTTTTTATTAACGGAACAGTTATCTACAAAAGAAAAACACCGCTAAACTATTTAGGTATTTTAAATTCATAGTCTAATTATTTTTGTTTCAACCTTGAATGTGGCCGGTGTTATAATTAAATTTACTAAAGTAAATTTTGCTTGTCTGTACCTACCTGTAGATGCAAACAAGGTCAATATACATCAACATAATCACCATCATGTCTGTATTCCCCTAGGGGGTAGGCAGTGGTGTTTACTAGACCTTAATTATCCTGGAGAATTCTGGGTGTAGGTATAATTAGTACACCTCTGCCTAACCCTTCGGGGAATACAGGCATGATAGTAAGTAAATATGAAAAGAAAGAACACTTTATTTGAACTCGCACAGAAATCAAATATGACACATTAGGTACATATAATAGGTACAGCAACCCTGTACGAGGCCAAAAAGGACCCTATCTGAGCAAAATGCTGCGACATTAAAAAACAATGCCACATTATATTGATTTCTGACATTAACGCGAATAACATTGAAATAAAACTACTTTTTACGGATTTTATCGCGTTATATTGATATTATTAAACCCGACGTTTCTCCTACCCGTGTCTTCCCGTGACCATGGACGCTGTAAAGGGTCCGAAACGTCGGGATTACCTAATAATATCAATATAACGCGAGAAAATCCGTGCATCAAAAATACTGATTGAGCAGCAAAATACAGATATCGGTTAGGTTAGAACTGTGACCACACATCGCACGAGCCGAGCGAAATCCGGCGAATGCCAGAACCAAATCTGAATGTTTTGAGACCAAGATAGTGTATATAATAATATTTTGAGGTGACTATTTTTCTGTGCAATAAGTGTTTTTGCTTAGGATTGGTAATTATTTTGTTATACAAAACGACTTTTTTTGATTTGCAGTTAAATACTAGCCAAAACATTGTAAGTAATTTTAAGGTGTTTTATTCGCTTGATAATTTTCTTATACTCTAGTGTCATTGTCGTTGTAGTGTCGCTAAAATATAATTGCTGCAATCAGAATCAGTTTTTAATGAATTCATAGAAATATATAGCTTTCTTAATTTACCTACATAGTCAAGTTCAAAATAAACATTGGGTCGTTTAAACAGTTATAAGAAATAATTTTCCCAAGACTTAAAAATAAAATCATCAAACTAAAACCCAACCAAAGTCGCATGGCAAACTAATATTCAATAATACTTCCTCTCGCATAAATTTTGTGAGTAACCCTCTAATGGGTAGTTACGCTTGCACTGCCAAAAATAATGCCCCGGTCGAAAAGGCCCCGCGATTTATAAATCTTCCCCCTTTGTCGCAAGATTGGATGGAATCCCCATCATTTGATTAACCGAATGCACTAAAATTTTCGGCATGCGAAGTTAAAATGTTATTTCCAGTTTTATTTTTGTTTTAGTTTTAGTAATTTATGTTGATTTAATTTTTAGTGCGCGACGATTTGCGTTTTTGTGTGGATAAAATAATAATTGGATTAAATATTTATGTTATCACTGTAGCATTTTGTATTTTATTTATTATGTAGGTAAGTAGCAGATAATTTGATTTCATTTTATTAATATAAAATATAATCTTGAAAATGAAGACGATTTTATTACAAAAAACTAGTTTACCTACTTTGATTAAACTTTAAAATATTTTTATTTTAATCTGTTTTAAAATGATTTTTAAAAAATTTAACTTGTTTTTAAATTGCAATTTGATAATAATAATTCTAGAAGAAACTTAGCTTAACCTTGTAGGCCTTTGATCGGCACAATTATTACCGAGCCATATCTAAGCCTCTCAGGCTTCAATTCTTTATTGACTTGACTGAAAGCTTGTGCAACTTGCGTTTCCAACCTTGAAGCATATGCAACACCGATCATGCACGATTCGTGCAACAAAATCCTTGATGTCGCTATTTACTAAATATTTACTTATTTATTTGAACGTTAACACCTACATTTTGAGGTTATCGAGTTCATAATTTTAACATAAATTGATTTTGGAATGGAAAATAACTGAATGGATATTGTAATAGTGCTGGTTATGTGATTTGTAGAGCTTAAATATAGGTTTTACTAACCATTTTTTAAATAAAACTATTTTTACGCATTTTATCGGGTTACATGGACACCAGCTATTGCTCGCGGCTTCACCCGCATTCCAAATACCTTTTTGAGATAAAAAGTAGCTTATTTCCTTATCCATGGTCTAATATATTCAAGTATCAAAATTTACCAGAATTGGTTCAGCGGTTTAGACTTGAAAGCATAACAAATAGACGTACAGGTTTATTAGTAGGGACCATTAACCCCAACGCAGACGTTTCGGAGTCTTTACAGCGTCGCTGATCACGGGTAGCCTCAGTCACTCACTCAGTCTTAAAGTAGGTAAAGTAGTTTTATATTCTAGGTTTCGGGTAAGTTTCAGAAATCAAATTTCGTTTGTATATTTGTATCATCTATGGAGTTTTTTGCCGGTTCTTCTCCATAAGACCCACTTTTTGGAACCGTGCAACTAGTTTTGACTTTTCAAAAGTGTTATTTTAATGGTTTATTTGAAATAAAACATTAAAATGACTTTGACTATCATTTGAAACCTAACCAATAGGTATTAAAAAAGATTGGCGAGTTAATACAAAATAAATATCTATTAAATTATTCTTTCATTCAAATAAATTATTATTCTGGTGTTTCTTTATTTTATTATTGACATTATATTTTGAAACATGTTTAAAAAATACTTACATACCTACATAAAAATAATTATTAAAAATAGTCAGACATAATAGTTAACATAATTAACATACCTAATTGTGTTCCGGTTGGAAGAGCAATGTAGTCAATGACATTAGGTACCTACTGGGCATATGAGACTTAACAACTGAGGTGTCAAGATGACAAGTGACAGCCCTTACCATCAAGTGGACAGTTTGTCATATTAAAACAATAAAAAAATACCTTTAATTTTTCACTTTTCCGTGAACCAAAAATATACCTACATAAAATATACCCAATTTTATATGTATAGTACATACAGTAGTTTTGACACCCATGTGTCTCCGTAGCTGACCGTGGCATTAAGTACAACTGGACTGGACCTATCTGAAAAAAAGCGCTGCGACTTTTTAGTCTAAATGTTGTAGCAATACGCTGATATAGGGCCTTTTTTGGGTTCGTGTAGGTTTTTTATAATATAAGTAGGTACTGTCTATTTTTTCATTAATTTCCTGTGCGAATCCAAATTAAATTATATTTATTTTCTATCTTTCTTTAACCTTTTGACCGACACGTCAATATTTTTTTTTTATTTTTTTCATGACCATGGATACAAGTCCTTCAGTCTAAAGAATCGGAGCGATCCACGTCAATGATGAAAATCCGTGTTCTCTACGCCAAGCGACAAATTCTAGTATCTAATAATAGGTAAAAAAAACAACAATTTTTTATATCTTAGCTATTTATTTTGAACTAAAAAAAAGTGGTATTTTTGACGTGCCATGCAGTCGTTGGCGTCGTGAGCAAGTTTTCATTAGACGTCTATACACGTCCGTGGCGGTCAAAAGGTTAATTTCAACATTTCAAAGGAAAATCTTTCCCACAAAACAAAACCTAACCAACCGGTGATAACAAGTATTACCTATAAGTACTCACGGTTGATAATTGTAGATAATTGTCACCTTTCTCTTATGGCCTGATCAGAATCGAACCGGTACACAACTGGAACTGAACGATGCCACTTACGGTCAATAATAATTAGATTAGCACTTCGATCTAACTATGTGCTGACAATTTTAACTTACTCGTAAAGTTACTCGGAGTTTGGTAGGTACATAATTAATTCTGACCCTTTTGCGAATCAAAAATCAAAATCAAAGTAGTTTTTTTTTTCATAAAAACCATACCTACAGGCCCTTATGAAATGTCGAGTTTAGGTGCACTGTTCCAAATTAGTCGTTTCCTATGGAGAAGAACCGGCAATAAACTCCATGGTTACTCTTTTAAATTATATGGTTTTGTATTGTTCAATGATGTTCGATACAGTAATAATTATAAATTGGATCCTACTAGTAGGGTGGTCGAAAATCTATCTTTTTAAGTTTGAATGTTATAGAGCGTCTTTTGTCTATAATTATTTTTTGTTTATAATTTAAAAAATAAATTGACAGATTAACATATTATGTGTTTGGTACTGAAAGTGTGAACGTAAACAATAAATTATTTGAAATAAAACCACTTTTTACGGATTTTATCGCGTGTATTGATATTATTATATACGCGATAAAATCCGTAAAAAGTAGTTTTATTTCAATGTAGGTATAATTTTCGCGTAAATGTCAGAAATCAATAAATGATTTATTTTATTTAATGTATTTTTAAAACAAATTATGTAGGTACCTATAAGTTTTAGCTTTATGCACTCCTTCTCCATATAAAATAGGCCAAATAGGACCCAGTTCAGCTTTTATTTTAAATTTCCACAACACTTATTCTAATTTTACAATATTTTTGCCATACACGCAAACCTCTCAGAGCTTATCTGTGTGCTGGCGAAGCTAAATGCCAGACCGCTGGTGAGCTGCCTGACGCTGGTTTTCAACTGGACCTTTAAAAGTCATGTGTCACGGATGCAAAACAGTTTTCAATAGTCTACCCGTGACCATGGACGCTGTAAAGGGTCCGAAAAGTCGGGATTAGAGATGATGAAAGTAGATGCACTAATAGAGTAATGAGCGAGAGGCAAGAGGCGATGACTGATGCCCGAACAATAATTAGGTAATTGTCTTAACCTACACTTAGGCTAAAAAACACAAGGTAAAACTTAGGTACTTTAAACACCTTTTGATTTCTGACATTTAGGTACGCGAATATTAAACATTGCAATAAAACTACTTTTTACGGATTTTATCGCGTTATAAGTATTGACATTATGAATCCCGACGTTTCGCCCTTTACAGCGTACAATCCGTAAAAAGTAGTTTTATTTCAATGTATACATATTCGCGTAAATGTCAGAAATCAGCAAGTAATTGTCTTAGCCCAGACTTAGACTAAAATACATATTGTAAAACTTACTTTGAACACTCAAAAACATGTTAACAGTGTTAATCTAGGTTTACAATTTTGTTCTAAATAGTTCATTAGCACAATGTAATTTGATTTGTCCAATAATTATTAATCCAAAATACTCACTTACCTAATAATAAAACAGAAAATAAAATAGAAAGATTCAAAGTCAGTCAAACGTTTTATTTCAATTAGACCATTTAAAATAGCACTTTTGAAAAGTCAAAACTAGTTGCACGGTTCCAAGAAGTGAGTCTTATGGAGAAGAAGATTGCCATTGACAGCAAGAGCTGGCCAGCCCCGACTGTTTTTTTTATGTTAAGTACACGTTTATCCTATCCTATCCTATCCTACAAATACCTATTATACCTAAATGTGAAAGTTTGTGAGGATGGATGGATGGATGATTGTTTCTCTTTCACGCTAAAACTACTGAACGGATTTTGACATTTTATACATCAAAGTAACATATAGGTACCTATAATTTATAACGATTTTGAGTTAATTAGCCAAATTACAACGATAACTAAAAGTAACTTATCCACGTTTGCGGACGAAATCGCGGGCAGAACCTATGGATTAAATATTAATGAAAGTAGGTACTCATTGGGAATCATTTCGACGAAGCTATGGATTAAATATTAATGAAAGTACTCACTGGGCATCATTTCGACGTGTGATGATGTGTCCATGATATTATGGTGATGCATCATGTCGGGTGGGGACTGGACCAGTCCACCACCGCCCCCACTAGCCATCACCATCACTGACGCAGATAAATCTTCACCGGTGATCACTTTTAATATTTAAAAAAAAATCCTTTAAAAAACCGCGTTACACCCGGTATTACTGGCAATTTTTTCTTATGATTTTTTTCCCTCTCATTAGGTTTAACGGCGAAGGATCCAGTTGTTTATTTATTGCAATGACATCACTTTAAATAGATTTAAATAAATTTTATTCAAGTCTTTGTTACACACGAAAAAAGGTTTTTTTTTACACTAAAGTTCTATCTAGTCTAAAGAAAAATTCCACTAATTACTGTTAGGCACTTCGACATGATTTATTTCTAAAAAAAAAAGATTGTTCGTTTGTCACACACGTCCTTTCACCGCGCCGGCCGAGCCCACACTGCCGTATTATATCTATAATTCTATGGATCGACTCGAAAGCGCATGATCAGACCAACCTCTTCTCCTATTGGTTGAAATTTAGAACGCCCATTCAAAATGGTAGCGCTGATTGGTTGACAGCTTCCCATTTTCCCGCCCAAATCGACGGGGCCCTTACAAAATGGCGCTCCCTACAGCCTTTTGATGCTTTTTTGAACATTTTATTCGGTAAAAAATAATCCGGTTTGGATATAATGAGCATGATTTATGATTTTGATCCGTGGACTTGGTATTTTTTTTTTACTGTTTTTTATAATCTTGCCATGTTAATCTTTCTTGTTTCGTGTTTTGTTTTTGATTAATCGCGATCCGATTTTTATTTGATCCGAACCGTGCGTAAAAGGTATTATTTGTGCTTCGTTTTAGCTGTTCCGTGAATTTTAAGTAAGAATCGTGCATCGTTACGCTTACTATTTTTGCGGGGGAAGCAGAGGCGTTATAAGTAGTGTGCGTTTTTTTTTGTCTTTTACTAGGTGGTTCTCGGTTCTCTTTTGAGTATTTTTCAAGATTCTATGCTCACTTGGGGATGATAAAAATAAGGGTTGATAAACATCAGCTGTTTCCGAGTGCGATTTTACAGAAACTTTTTTTGTAGAGCTCATTTAAGTATTCTCTCAGTTTACATCCACATCTTTAGTTTAAAACAGACAATTTTATAAGACATTTTGTAGTATTTTTATATTTTATAAAGTGTATACACTGTGAATGAATACTTAACTGATAGATATGACTTTATTGTACCTAATTATCTGTTGTGCGAGATTTTGATCATAATTAAATTTATTAAATAGATATTTTAAACCTATTGACATAATATAACAATTATGACTTATCAATTTAAATAACTCTTCTCTCTAGTAGTTATGTTATTATTAATTTTACCTATTATATTTAATTTAAGTAATTTAATTATGTTGCACGCCTTGAAGCGGAATATGGTGATACTATCCTCTTCCGTAACATCTTTTGTAATACCTATAGGTATTCGCAATAAGTAGGTACCTACATATAAATGAAATGAAATGTTTTAAGTATAATAAATTAAGTAAGTAAGTAAGTAGGTATACAATCCTTTTTATGAGTAAGTAGGTAAGTAGGTATAATAATTATAACTACTTAGGTGTATCGATTATTATCTAAACTTGACTGTAGAGTTAAGTTTAGTTAATAATCAAAATACAAGTCAAGTTTAGAAATAATGCATGAGAACGTTATTACCATGACCACCAATTAAATAATGTAATTAGATGTTTAAACAAATAGCTAATGTTTGTCCAACTAGTCATGTCATAGCTTGTCATTGCTAATTAACTAACGAATGTCAGGAGGCACCAGGATCTACTTACACGCTAAGTAAAGTACAGACAAACACAACACCTTATTGAACAAAAAACTCATCAAATTTTCTCCTTAATTACTTCATCAACGATGTGTGAGGTTGCGCAAAAAAATGGCGCCGACTGTTCGCGCCAAAAGTCGTTAAGAACAGATAAAATAGCGCCACAGATAACGTTATCTCGCAGCAGATGTAAGGCTGAATGGATTTTTTAAAAAGTTATTTCTGGCATTTCCTTTTCCTTTCTCTATTCTTGGAGTTTGTATTTAGAATTTATTATTTATAGATAGGTAAGTAGGTAAGTTAGTTGCCCAGCCACAATTGCATAATAGGCTAATATTATCTGTAGGAGTCGCGGCAAAATATGTCATCACGAGTTGCATAAGGACCTAGTTCAAGGGCAAGGAAATATAAAAGTGAATTCAGTCGATTATTTACTTATTTATTGCACAATATAAGTGTATGTATACAATGTAAGTATACAAAGTAACAAGCTTTGCTTAAACTAGTGAATACATGACCCTATTAGGGCGCAGCAAAGTTATACTTAATATATTATGTATACATAGAACATTAAGTATCTTGGAGTCTATGAGATAATTATGTAGAAGAGTCTAAATAACCTTGGACGATGGGTGAGCCTGCATACACAAGTGTGTTCAAAATAAGTCGACAGGTATATTTTATTTTGTGATTGTATGCATATCTACCTACTTACAAAATGACACACGTATGACGTCACGTTTAACGCAGCGGCTGAGCGATCGGCTTCTGTGCCACGGGTTGTGGGTTCGATCCCCGCTCGGCAAATATTTGTATGACCTACATGTAGTTGTTCCAGGCCTGGCTGTTTGTGCATGTGAAAGTTTGTGTTTCTTAACTCACCCACGCTACAGGAGAAAATCCTAGCGAGGGCAACGTTTTTTTAAAAAAAAGCAGTGATAAGTAAGTCGCTTGATATGACCATTGGACTGCCAAGTCAAAGGTCTCGAGTTCGAATCCAAGGCATGCTCCTCTGACTTTTCGAATTCGTGTAGGTACGTAAGTATTAATAATTAATTATCACTCGCTTAAACGGTGAAGGAAAACATCGTGAAGAAACCTGCATGCCTTGGAGATTTTCTCGACGGCGTGTGAAGTCTGCTAACCTGCATAAGGCCAGCGTGGTGGACTGTAGCCTAATCCCCCTCAATATGAGAGGAGACCCGTGCCCAGCAGTGGGACAGTATATGGGTTGATGATGATAAAGATGCATAATTACTTAGGTAAGTATCTACTAACACTAAGAACTTGACAAGTTTGCTAATACATTATTATTATTAGTCGATAGGAATCCGACTATACCCTGTCTCCATAGCGACAGACGGTTCGTGAGAATTAATCACACTACAATCTAAGTATGGAGTTTCTTGCCGGTTTTTCTCCATAAGACCCACTTTTTGGAACCATGCAACTATTTTGACTTTACAAAAGTGCTATTTTAATGGTCTAATTGAAATAAAATGTTTCACTTTGACTCTTTAAAAATAGATGACCGTTAAAATCATAACCCTCATTTTTGCTTTGTAATCGGGTGAAATAGGTAATAATACAATTTTGGGACATTTAACACAGCACTATCTAGTCCCAAAACTGAGCAGAGCCGTACTACGTGGGCACTAGACAATAGATAGTATAATATCTACTTAGGAAGGTACCTATATTACATTTTTTTGTGAAAATATATACATAAGTATCATACCTACATATAATACACTAGCCAACTGCCCCAGCTTCGCACGGGTGAAATGTAAGTACCAATAAGATGTAGATATATATTATAAATAAATACAGCTTATGACACTCACAAATAATGTGGCTTTCTCTTGGTAAAAGAATTTTTTTAAATCAGTTCTGTAGATCCAGAGTTTACCCCTACAAACTCACAAACTCACAAACTTTATAATATTATAGTATAGTTTAAAAAACACGCTGACAAACACAAAGACTTAAGTATGTTCATCATATAAATCAGTATTTAAGTTCAGTATTTATGTACCAATCACAATATAAATTACCTACTTGCGATCTACTAATAATCGCCTCCTTCAATGTCCCTCTCATAGTTCTGATTTTGTCCACTCTACATTCTTCATTCAGTCAATCCTATTATGGAATGGTCTGCCATCTGAAATCAGGATGGCAAACAGTCGCCTTTCTTTTAAAGTAAAGTTACGTAAATATCTTCAAGATAATACCTTGGCAGATTCATTATCTCGACGTTGATCTTATATGTATATACAGTCGTGGTCAACTAATTAGGGACAATCTCTAGTTAAGCCAAATTGTGAATTATTTTTTTATTTTCCAACGAGTCTTAACAATATTCCATAACTTTTACATGTAAGTGTAATTAGTCATTTATGTGCGCGATTATACAAACAATAACAACTTCTTAAACATTAAACCTCTTTACAGTATAGCTGATAGATAATCATAGTGCTATTAGTTCAAAGAATGCTGGCTGGCCATTTAATTAGGGACACTGAGGTATTGCGTTCTAATTTCAAAATTGGAATGTTAATACTTTTTGTTTCTTTTCTTTTTTTTTTCGTGGTCGTTTTGGCGGCAATCCAGATTTTTTATTTTAAGTTTTGAGAATTATTTTGAAGAAAAATGGGCAAAAATAAAAGTTGCGATCCAACACTACGAAAAATTATCATGAAGTTTGTCGAGCGTGGTTGGTCATACCGAAGGATAGCACAAGATTTAAATTGTTCAAAAACTATGGTATGCCATGCAGTGCAACATTTCAAGCGCTATAACACAGCTTTAAATGTGTCCAGAACAAAAAGATCGAGAAAAACAACTCCGCAAGAAGATAGAATGATAACCAGGTTAGCTAAGAAAGATCCGTTTCTAGGCTCTATTTTAATTAAATATGAAGTGTTTGGGGCAAACGAAAGAGCCGGTGTATCTGCGAGGACCGTTCGACGACGTTTGGTAGAAGCAGGGTTGTTCGGAAGAGTGGCTCGCAAAGTACCGTTGTTGAAGAAAGAACATAGAAATGCTCGTTTGGCGTTTGCACGTAAATATGGACATTGAACCTACGCCCAATGGCAACATGTACTTTTCTCTGACGAGACCAAGGTTAATTTGATTTCTTCAGATGGAAGGCAATATGTACGGCGTCCTGTAAAAGCGGAAATGAATCCAAGATTCACAAAAAAACAGGTGAACCATGGCGGTGGAAACATTAAAATGTGGGGTTCATTTTCTGGACGTGGAGTGGGACCTGTGAGGAAAGTTCAGGGTAACTTAGACCAACATCAATACAAGGCAATATTGGAAGAAACTATGCTTCCCTATGCTGAGGAGCATCTCCCTATTATATGGACGTTTCAGCAGGATAACGACCCAAAACATACCACCCATTCAGTCAAGTCGTTTCTTAACAGTCAGTCTGTATCGGTGCTAGATTGGTCAGCAAATAGCCCGGACCTCAACCCAATTGAGCACCTTTGGCACGAAATCAAGAAAAAAGTTGCCACTTATCGTAATACAAATTTGGAGGAACTTCATGAAGCTTTTTGTGAGGCATGGGCAAACATTCCTGTCGAAACATAATTACTAACAAAGGTTTTGCTACTGGGTACTGATTTTACACGTAATAAAATGGAGTTGTTAAAGATATTATAACACTGCAGATTATAAGTTTTGTTTAACTGTATTTTTCATTATACTTTACTGTCCTTAATTAAATGTCCACTACAGAATTGTACCTTAATATTTAATAGATGTTTAATCTTTGATATTAAATAATTTTTCTATTTATTTAATCTTTTATTTACAGCCATTTATAGCATAATAATCAGACCACATTATGCAAATAATAGGTGCTGAGAAATCAATAGGGTTTTATATTTATATGTACATAATCGGTTATAGCCCTTCACTATCTTGAATGTCCCTAATTAGTTGACCACGACTGTATACCTATATATATATTTTTTTATTTTAATCATAGGGAACAACAAACAGCTACAAAATACAGTGTTACAAAAAGAGATACACATAAATAAGTACAATATTGTAGCCCACAACGCTGTTCACAGATAAAGCTGTGGAATATGGTATTTAATTAGTATGATAATAGTTGAAGAATGATAACAATAAAAACTAGACTAACTTGACTATCGCGTCCATCCATCTACACTTTTACACAATAGAATAAAGTAATCAAGAGAGCTCCTTTAATATATATATTATATATGTATGTTTTTGTATTTAATATGTATGTTATGTAGTCTTGTATTTATTTTGTAATTAATATATTTGTATATTTAGTTTTGTCAATCGTGGTCTTGTATTACTTGACTAGTGCATCTACTGTTTTATCGTCTCTGCATCACCCCAAGGTTGTCTGGCAGAAAGTGCCGTATGGCATTAAGCCCGCCTTTGTACCAACTGTGCATAAAGTATTAATAAATAAATAAAAAAATATTAGTGTCCTGTAGGGATCGAACCCACAACCTCGTGATCAGCTGTCCGACACACGAACCACTAGACCACAGATGTTTTCAATGCTGAGATAGGGGTATTTTGATATAAACTATAGCATGAGTAAAGTTCCAAATTTAAATATACCTAACAAGCAACTGTTTACTTCGCATAACAACCCTAAAATTCGAAATTGCATTCACCAAAATCGATAGAGCAACTCTCGAGATACAACGCACAAGGCAAACACATTAACATCCTTACACAAAGAGAATTAATATTCCCCATCCTCGATACTTTCCACCGGAACCGGATACGGGGGTCGGCAGGAAACGGAAACGTACGGAAGCGGCTGACCGGCCGGATGTGACGTCGACGTCTTATTGATTGCGGCTAATTCATTTGTTGTCTAGACGAGAGTCCTTGAAGAATCTTTCTGCACGATGTCAATGTTAAGCGGGTTGTATACCATTAAGTTGGCAAACAAGCATACGGCCCACCTGATGGTAAGCGGTTACCGTAGCTTATACACGCTTGTAACACCAGGAGACTCACTTGCGCGTTGCCGGCCCTGTAAAATGAAAGAGGAATAGTGGGGTTGACAGTATAAGGGTCAAAGTCCCCCCACTGACAACACAACGTTTCGTGGAGCACCCTTGCTCACCGTTAGAAATACAACACAGCTCAAAGCAGTGTTATTTCACATACATTTTCTGCAAGACGGAGGTGCCTAGTCGGGCAGCTCCAATTTGAATGGAATTACTTACTCCCAAAATGCGTTTTACCTCAACATCCACATACTGACTGCGGCTACCGCAGCTTAACCTTGCAGATCGGTTCATCAGCGTAGTTAGGTATAACATAGCCATATATTAGTTAATAGAAGAAAGAAATAAAGAAATAAAAAATATGCTGACAATCACAACACAAGACGTATATAAAATACCAAACAACAAAACAATAGATTTAGGTTTAAAGAATTTATTTCCCATAAGAACATATTATTATTTATTGGGTACAGTTCACTTAAAATGAGATACCGTCAAACGGGGTGAATAGGAACGCAGGGGTGAATCGAGACAAAACTTTGAAATATCATATTTTGATGCCAAAAAGGTCTTCTAATGGTTTATTATAATTTAGGAACAATATTAGAGTCCCTTTTTCCAACAAACTATAATAATTAAAGCTAAAAATCCCTTTCAAAGTTTTGTCTCGATTCATCCCTGCATCCCTATTCACCCCGTTTGACTGTACAAAGTTTACTTATTTAAGTATAATAGAAATTGCATCTGGTGTGTTGGTGACGTTACTGATTCGTCACTGATTCAAATCTTAAACTAAATATCTAAGTACCTACACACATCAAAAAAAGTTTGCGACCACTTTGAAAATCGAAATCTTTTTTGTTACGGTAGATTATAATTATGATTTCTTCTTCTCTTTAGATTCTTCTAGATTCAAATAGGGTACTTATTTCTATTTAAAGAAAACATACAACAAAGATTTTTTCTTGATAAAGTTCAATTTAAAAAATTATATCAGCTTCTGCTGTGATTGCAAACTTTTTTGATGTGTAGCTGTAGGTAGGTACATTATTTTTTGCGATGTTAGAATAGGTACCTAATACTTAATTATCTATTATTAATGTTCCTAATTCTAACGTCATTCGACACTACACGGTGACATATTGTTGTCTGCGCAGGCGCCGCTCGTGTGCGGCCCACCCTTACGTTTTTTGCTCGTAAATGTTCCACATTCCTTTGCAGTAATAATACTAATTGGTAGTTGACAGTTTAGTTTCACTTTACGAAGTATTTTTTAAACTTTGTCTTGACTGAAAAAGACGTTTTCTTTATTTATTTTTTTAAATGGGGGTCAATGTCCAAAATTAAGAACATAACCAATAGATACGTAACTAATAATAGGTACAGACGCCAGCAGGTCAAGCTATCCAAAACTATCAAATTTTCCCAACTGAAAATGAACCTTATTGTGTCGTATTAAAGTTAAAAATCTATCCAAGAAATTTCACAGATTGTGGTAGCTTGATGTGCTGGCCTCGAAACCTATTACTGATATTCCACATATTCGCACACACAGTAGGTATACCTACATACCTAAATCATCTTTTGTAATGTGCAGTTCCTTCGTCTGTATTTCCGAGTACAGTCAGCAACGAAAGTCGCTGAACACAACAAAATTTTGAAAACATGACAACTCCAAAACTTGTCAACAGATTTTTTTAATATGAAGATAAGGTAAATATTTAATTGTCATCTATGCAATGATTTCGCACAACATTCACAGGTCAGTAACTTCATATTAAAAATCGTATTGAAGATAGCAACATGTTCAGCTACTTTCGTTGCTGACTGTACCTATGTAAAACCCGTAGGTATCTCTTCAAAAGTAGGCATAATATCTGGGTGTCCACTCCACCGTCGACCTCATCTTTGACCCGGATGCAAGATTGAAGTCAAGAGCAAGCCCATTTTCAAATAATTAAAAACTAAACGTGCCACGGTTATTGTGTTCTGATTTGAAGGGCAATGTAGCCAGTGACTTATCTAGGCATATGAGACTTAACAACTGAGGTGTCAAGATGACAACGCGCAAGTGTGTTGATGGCATCTAAAGTCTGCTGTTCTAGCTTACCAGTACCTAGTTCACGACTTCATACTAAGCGATAATGTTTCAGTATTTATAAGCTGATCTCTCATTATACCGGAAACTTATACGATGCCAGGTCAGCCTATACTGGATATATAATGTATAGCCTCATTATGTAGTGTGACATTTTTTATAGTATAAAAAATGTCACACTTTTTATACAAAAAATGTCACACTTATGTCATACAATTTATTTACTTGTCAGTTCATTCATCATGAATCTGTGTACTTAAAAAATTGTTTTTGAAATTCGAAATGTGAATGAACACTGTACAAACAAACAAATGAAAACTGAAAACCCAGTACGTCAATTTGACGTCATCGCTCGATAAATCATTATGACAATACGCCAAATACTTTGTAAAGAAGGATCCCACCAAAAATAATTTATGTAAAATAGGTTGTTAAGCTCAGATCGGTTGCACTGTTAAAAAGTTATTAGATCTCATGTAAGCAGTGATAGCCTAGTGGTATGAATGATAGACCTTCTGGAAATGGTTGCTGGGTGGGAGCCGCTGAGTGCAGGCGGCATATATCTGGTCCTAGTGGAAATCGAGAGCAGAGCAGTAATAGCTTAGTGGATGACCATTGGACTGCCAAGTTTTGCCAAGATTTTTCTCGACACCGTGTAAAGTCTACCAACCCGCACTAGGCCAGCGTGGTGGACTAAGCCTAATCCCTCTCAATATGAGAGGAGACCCGTGCCTAGCAGTGGGACAGCATATGGGTTGATGATGATGATGATGATGTAGAACTCCTAACTCTACCAGCCTTACTAACCGAGAAGGATAGCTTGTCCGTCAATGACAAGTAAGCCGTTAACACCTATTTCTGTCATGGGACTGGGTGAATGTCACAAATTGGCCATAAATAAGCCATGAGCTATAGAGCAAGGGAGTACCCTGCCACCTCCTTAAGTGGCAGAAGACAAACACGACAGGATTTTTGATAGATAGGTACTATAAAAAAACCGATTGAGAGGAGATAAGTTCTAGCTTTGTATAGTGCTAGTATATATTAATCTTATCATTAGTATATCCTATTTATATCCGCCTTTTTTATGTATCGTCTTATTTGGCTCAGACGTCGATGAAGACTGTTCACCTTATAAGGGCAGAAGCGTGATGATATGTTTAGTAAATAATAAACACAAAATTTACATGTGCCGTGATCTCTCGTCGTGTGGAAAATATCGGGCCAAGTGTGTTGTTGAATAGGGTTCTGTATAATTGAAAGGTTTTATGTATCATTATATTGTTTTTATTGCCTACAGTGGCAGACGAGCAAGCGGCCCACCTGATGGTAAGTGGTCACCGCCGCCCATGGACATCAGCAACGTCAGGGACAAAGCTGTGACGCTGCCAACTGTGTGTGGTAGAGAGCACTTTTTAGGCCTCGTTTGAAGAAGGACATGACTGCCATAACGCAAGGGAAATACCGCAGCAGGTAGTTCATTCCAGAGTCTGATAGCACGTGGTAGGAATGATCCTTGGAAGCGGAAAATTTAACTACCTCATTAGTCGAGACCTCGTTAGCATGACTTCTGAGTGTGAGATCCAGGATTCGATTTCCAGGTCGAGCAGTGCGATCAGGTTTTCTATGAAATTTCTATGAGCTTTGATTTGTGCTCGGTTAATGGCAATAAGCATAACTACATAGGACCTCAAACATACTGGCAAACTGTGGTTACTATGTGTGTATACATGAATGTATACCTCTGCCTAACCCTACGGGGAAAACAGGCGGGTTGTTATTATCTCAAACGGAAATCTTTTTTTTAAGAGAGGTAGGGCATAATGGGTATCTCCGCCTTGCAGAAAATCGAAGTGAAATAACACTGCTTTGAGCTGTGTTGTGTTCCTAAAGGTGAGCAAGGTTGTCAGTGCTCCCCGAGGAATCCTTGTGTCGGCAGTGGGGGAACTTTGACCCTTATACTGCCAACCGAGCAATTCCTATTTCGTTTTACAGGGTCACAAGTGATACTCCTGGTGTAACAAGTGTCTATAGGCTACGGTAACCGCTTACCATCAGGTGTAGACCGTATGCTTGTTTGCCACCTTAGTGGTTTTATAAAAAAAACCTTCAATGTTTTTCGATCTTCAAAATTCCAATACGCATCTCT
Organism: Acronicta alni; assembly: GCA_964056405.1. Lineage (NCBI taxonomy): Eukaryota > Metazoa > Arthropoda > Insecta > Lepidoptera > Noctuidae > Acronicta > Acronicta alni. The sequence goes on from OZ043935.1 coordinate 878,626, forward strand.
AGAAGTAACGCATACATACAAACCATATACGTAGCTACTGCAGTCATTACAGTGTGTGTGTGTGCGTGTATGACGTTAATTGACTGTAGTAGGAACTAATTGAATTAGAACTATTTGACGCACAGGTTTGTGAGTGAGACGTTAAGCGATTGGGGTTCTGCAGACTAATGAAAAAACCTTCAACAATTGAACGTTTAAGTAGATACGGCTAGAACTTAATAACCGCAATTTACTAAATAATTAGAGAAGGGTTCATGGTTAATAATTAATTAATTAATAATTACACTGATCAACCGATCTGCAAGGTTAAGCTGCGCTATCCGCGGTCAGTTTCTGGATGGGTGACCTTTATTGACACATCGAGACCCCTACGGGCCTCGGAGAGTACGTATATCCGTCGGTCCCAGTTGTCATACGAACACCTATGACAATCGTTAGTGGTAGTCAGAAGCCTAAAAAGCCTGACAACCAGTCTATCCTCAGGGTATCGGACTTGCCCAGAAATGGTTGGGAGGTTAGATGGCAGTCGCTTCATGTAAAATACTGATATTCAGCCGCATCTGGTTAGACTAGAAGCCGACCCCAACATAATTTTCCCAACATTGGGAAGAGGCTCGAAGGAATATCATTAATGCTAGTTAACACTAAATAGACAGATCCCAAGTACACCAAACTCTTTATTTACATTCATTCTACAGAACCCTTGCTTATATCACACTGTTCTAACTTGTCTATTATTTTCCAACTCAAAACGCTAATTAGATAGACAATGTTCGGCCTATTTTAAAGTAGTTAGGAAACGACATACGTCAATATTATCAAAACAAACCCTGGAGATGGGTGGAGGCCCAAGTCTGTTAATACAATTGTAAGGATATACATTTTAGAGATAGAAAATATCGATCTCAGGCAGGGTTAGAACCTGCGTCCCTCCGGTTAAGTACACCGGACGCTTTAGCCAACTAAGCTACCGAGAACACTGTTTACGATGTCGAATTTCAATTGCACACGTTCAATGACACTAAATGATACAAAGACTGACAAATTTTGTAGACATAACTGTCAAAAATAAACTATTCTGTAATGAGGCTTCTATGAAAATGTTCAGTTGTTTTTTAACGTTGTTATTTTAAAAACTTGACACTTTACCAAGACTTTTTGCAATGACAATTCTTGTTATTGATGTCTGTTGTCGATTTCTGAGGATTTTAAGTGTTGCTATTACAAAACATTTTATTCAAAATGGTGCCCGATAGGTAGATCAGTATCCACAGTAAAATCTTCAAATCCCTTTACGTAGGTATCTACTTATATTTTTTATCTACTTCAATGATCTTATATTAGTTTTAAATAAGAATCTATTTAAAAACATCTTACTCAGCATCGAAAAGGCGCCAGCGATGTGTTAAACGCGTTCATATTTTGACAAAAGAGGTTTTAGTTTTTTTCGATGACAAAGGCATCTCGTGTTCAGCTTTGTCGGTGACGCATTATTGTGTCATTTATATACTTTTTTTGACAAACCTTTTTTCTGAAATAGACGTAATTTGTATTTTTTTTTTCTTTTGAGTTATTCAAAGCCTATTTTGAATTGCGCTTTTTTGGAGTGGCAAAAGGTATAATTTAATACTTAATAATGATTGAAGAATGAATTCGTCATATTAATCAAGGCATTGATTTTTGCTATCTCAATTTAGTGGAAAGAATTTTGCAATGGATGTCTTGTTGGTGTGATAGATGCGAGCGGAGCTGTCTAGCTTAATTTTTTTTTATTCTACTGAGGTGGCAAACAAGCATACGGCCCACCTGATGGTAAGCGGTTACCGTAGCCTATCTATAGACGCTTTCAACACCAGGAGTATCACTTGCGCGTTGCCGACCCTGTATTGAAAGAGAAATAGTTGCGTAGACAGTTTATGGGTCAAAGTCCCCCACTGCCAACACAACGTTTCCTCGTGGAGCACCGGCAACCTTGCTCACCGTAAGAAACACAACACAGCTCAAAACAGTGTTATTTTACTTCGATTTTCTGCAAGGCGGAGGTACTTCCCCAGTCGGGCAGCTCCAATTTGAGTGGAATTACTCCCACTATGCCCTACCTCTCTTAACTCAGCACAAGCTGGAGATATGCCCGGCGGCGTGGGTATGCTTTTTTGCCATATTATCACTGTAAAAAAGTTATCTTTATACCCGGATAATGATAATATTGGCTCGCCCGCTAGTTACAAGATGGGATTTAAAAACAAGACTATTTAGTAGTGGTATGTTATGAGTAGATAGTCTAATACCTAAGTATATAAAAGTACTTACACCTCTACCTAATCCTTTGGGGAATTAAAGCATGACGCGATATTCTTTATAACTCAAACTTCGTCAATCTCCGTCATCTTTCGGCTCCACCGAGTTTCCGCAAAAGTCTTTACATATCGCGCATTAGGCCGCTAACAAAAGGTGCGGATTTCACGCCGGCCGCTGATGCGATTAGCCGCAAATCTGTAGCCACCCTTAGAATGTTGTGTTGCTGACAAAAAACATTGTTTATTGTGCAACGTTTGTTGCTCATTTTGTTGTTAGATATATTTGGTTTCTGGAGGCGGTGTGTAGTTTGAAATGTCTTTTGAATGCGATGAGACACTTTCTTTATAAGAAACTGAATACACTTTTTGTGTCAAATGCATGTCCTTTTGCTGTCAATTGTTTCCGAACTGAAGTGTCTATAGACATCGAAAACATTGAATAATTTTACGTGGACATTGATTTCCAATGTTTTGTAAATATATGATCATGAAATCTCATGGTACAGTCAGCAACGAAATTCGCTGAAAATGTTGTGTATGAATGTGAAAAAAGTGGCTGAATATCAGTATTTTACACGAAGCGACTGCCATCAGACCTCTGCGACCCAATTTCTGGGTAATACCGATACCCTGAGGATAGAGGTTGTCAGGCTTTTTGGGCTTTTGACTACTACTAAGGATTATCATAGGTGTTCGCATGACAACCGGGATCGACGGCTTTACGTATACTCTCCGAGGCATGGAGGGGTGCCACTGTGATAAGAAAGTTCACCCATCCACAGGCTGACCGCAGCTAGTGCTGCTTAACCTTGCAGATAAGTTAGTCAACGTAGTTATAAACTTAGGCATGAGCCCCTCACACAAAGTACAACACTGAAATAAAACTACTTTTTACGGATTTTATCGCGTTATATTGATATTATTAATCCCGACGTTTCGGACCCTTTACAGCGTCCATGGTCACGGGACCAGTTTTATTTCAATGTATAATATTCGCGTAAATGTCAGAAATCAAAGTACAACACTAGTAAAAAAAGAGGTTTGTGAAAAAAGTTTCTAACTACAAATTTCTTTTAATATGATCTTTTGTCGACACGACGCGCTACACAGACCGACATACGTTACACCAAAAGGAGTTCTGAGGAAAGTTTTTTAATACAAAACACGTTACCGTGTTACATGACGACCTACTGTCGAGGACTATCGTGTCATGAGACGGATCTACTGGCGGCTGTCGCCTTGCAGACGCAGCCATGCGTAAGCTCTTTAGAACGGTAGCTGGGTTGTACGCACTAGGTAGAAAAGAAGAGGCGCTTTCGGGCTTTATTTTTGTACCATTAAGGTGTGAATCGCAGTGATAACCTAGTGGTATTACCAGTCGGGCAGCTCCAATTTGAGTGGAATTACTCCCTCTATGCGATACCTCTCTTATATTAATGTATGGTGTAGCAACTATGGAATTACTCCCTCAATGCGTTTCACCTCAACCTCTCTTTAAATTGTTTCATCATCAACCCATATACTTTCCCACTGCAGGTACAGGTCTCTTCTCATATTGAGAGGGATTAGGCTATAGTCCACCACGCTGGCCTAGTGCGGGTTGGCAGACTTCACAAACCCTAGCGAAAAATCTATAAGGTATGCAGGTTTCCTCACGATGTTTTCCTTTACCGTTTAAGCGAGTAATACTTATTTATTAATACGCACCTCTAACTTTTCGAAATAATGTGCGTATTAATAATTAACTAAATATCACGCGCTTAAACGGTGAAGGAAAACATTGTGAGGAAACCTGCATACCTTAGAGCTAATCACGACGGCGGCGGCGTGTGAAGTCTACCAACCCGCACTAGGCCAGCGTGGTGGACTATAACCTAATCCCTCTAATTATGTTAGAGGAGACCCGTGTCCAGCAGTGGGACAGTATATGGGTTGATGATGAAGGTGTCAATCAAGCATACGGCCCAACTGATGGTAAGCTGTTACCGTAGCCTATAGACGCTTGCAACACCCGGGTATCACTTGCGCGTAATAGTCGACCCTGTAAAACGAAAGAGGAATAGTTGGGTTGGCAGCCCTTTTGTCTTAAAAAACCTTTTGGGACGGGGAAACCGCGGGCAACAACTACCTAGTTTCTAATATTAACCTTAATGAGTTTTCTATAAAAAGTTCCTTTTTTATAGAAAACTCATTTGAAAATAAATTACAAGAAAAAACCGCTGCACAAATGCAGCGTTCTCCAACCTAGTGCGTACCCAAAGAGGATTACGCTCCCGACCCGTCACTGCGGCTGTAAGTGATAATCGCCTTTGCCCCAACTTTTTTTATTGTTAATTCGTGTGTGGAATTCCTATGTGCATTTAAAATCGACGAAGCGGAAAATCGTAATGGCCGCCACGTTGCTACTGTTCTTCAAAAAAGACATACATTGTTACTTTTATACAAGTTTGGTGGATCATTTCTTCACATAAGTGGCAGTGGATGTCTTGTTGGTAGTATTAAGTTATGTAATCTTTATTTATTTGGTGAAGAATGGCTTAACGTATGGGATTTACTTGAGATTCTTTTTGTGAGCTTGGACATTTAGCTTGTCGTTGGGGCAGAATTTTGAGAAGGACATTATTCTTGATACTTAATTAATTTGTAATATATTCCATGTTCCAAATTTGATCCTCAACTAACATAACAACATAATATAACATCACGCTTGTTTTTCCTAAAGGGTTAGGCAGAGTCGTAATGTACAGAGGCCTGCACATCAAGCTACCACAATCTGTCAAATTTCTTTAATTGACTTTCAACTTTAACACAAATTAATAAGGTTCATGTTCCACTGGGAAAATTTGACAGTTTTGGATAGCTTGACCTGCTGGCGTCTGTACACACACAGTTGGCTGGTATGTTTAGGTCCCATTTAATAGAGGGCGAGCCTATTGCCATTAACCGGGTACAGATCAAAACTCCGAGCTGCTAGTGAGAATTTCATAGAAAAACCCAGGAATTACTCCCACTATGCCCTACCTCTCTTCATCATATCAGCCTATTGCCATCCACTGCTGAACGTAGGCCGCCAAGAGCGCCAACCATCCCGGTCTTGGGCAGCCCGCATCCATCCGTTGCTAGACAACTTCTTCGAATCGTCTGTTCATCGTGTCCCAGGGCGTCCCACACTAAGCTTGCCCAAACCTACCTTTCTTAGAATTACAATATTATAAAATAAAAATACTTAAATAACGTAAGCACATTATTGCTTCATCATCATCAACCCATATACTGTCCCACTGCTGGGCACGGGTGAGAGGAGCTCATATTGAGAGGGATTAGACTATTGTCCACCACGCTGGCCTAGTGCGTACATTATTAGCGACAAAATATTTGCCAACTCGGTGGTACCAGATAAAGCAGAGTTCCACCCAAAAAACCAAACTTAATCACTGTCTTAGGTATGCGAACGACAACCGGGATCGTCGATTTTACGTGCCCTGCAAGGCACGAAGAGCCGAGACAAAAGGTTTACTTTTATTATACATAGATATGGCGACGGTAAAGGTCAGTTAAATTTATATGGTTGATAAGTACGACGCCGCGAAGGAATGTCGTCTTTCCGTCTGTCCGTCTGTCCCTCGACTGTTTATTGATAGCCTGTGCTTAAGCCGTTACGTTGTTTTTTTTTTAATTAGTTAGGTAGGTACATAATGACATCTAACTAGATTTTGATAGCCTACTGATATGACTAAAGGACTGCCAAGCTTGCAGAAAATCGAATTGAAATAACACTGCTTTGAGCTCTGTTGTGTTCCTTACGTTGAGCAAGGTTTCCAGTGCTCCGCGAGGAAACTTTGTGTTGGCAGTGGGCGAACTTTCACGCTTGTGCTGCCAACCCTTATTATTTTATATTATTATTGCTCTTTCGTTTTACAGGGTCGGCAACGCGCAAGTGATACCTCTAGTGTTACAAGCGTCTACATGCTACGGTAACCGCTTGCCATCAGGTGGACCGTATGCTTGTTTGCCACCTTAGTGTTATAATAAGAAAAAAGTTAAAGGTTTTGAGTTGGAATAGGCTCACACTTCTGATTTTTCAGAATCATGTGGGTATTAATAATTAATTATCACTCGTTTAAACAGTAAAGGAAAACATCGGGAGGAAACTCGAGACTTTCTCGACGGGTGTGTGAAGTCTGCCAACCCACACTGGGCCAGCGTGGTGGACTATAACCTAATCCCTCTCAATATGAGAGGAGACCCGTGTCCAGACAGTGGATTGATGTTGATGACAATTATTTTATTTTATTTTTATTTTTTAATTCTTCAGGATAACAAACATTTTTATAATAATGCCTAAAATTAGATGATTACACTTGAAACGCTTAAAGTAATTACACAACCAACCACAATTACACATCCATATAGTAATATTATGTAAATAAAGTTGAATACATACAAGTACAAACCCATCCATTACATGAGAGTTAACATACCGAAAACTTACGGCTGTGTATTGGTACACCTTTGCCTAACCACATCTATGGTGGAACGATTGATGCAGTGGTTGAATGAACGTCTTTTGTGCTGCGGTCATGAGTTCAAACCTCGTGGAAAACAATTTGTAAGTATGATCTATGGATAGTTGTTTCGGATTTTTGTATTTATATATGTAAGAACTATCACGCCTGTAATTCCAGAAGGGTTAGGCAGAGGTGTACCAATAAACAGCCACAGTCTTTGGGTATGTAAACTCCCATTTAATGGATGGAGGCAACTAGGCAAGCCTATTTCCATTAATCGGATAGCAAATATCTCCGTGTAACAGCTCGGAATTTGCCTCAAAAAAACCCAATAAGTTCCTTACTCGATCTGGAAATTGAACTCTTGCGTTACAGTAAAAAAGTGTTTTTTTTATTATTCTTTGTGGAGTATTTAACTCCCTATTTTGAGCAAGAACTAAAATCCCATATCCTCAACCGCTAACATCATAACCTCTCTCCGGGCAATCGGATAAGTACTATCAATACGTAAAGATAAAAGAATGTTTACAAAACGTCCGACTAAGTGTGCGCCTAGCCTTATCAGCGATCGTGTAATGTGCGGCCTGCCTTATCAACCCGATATATTATACAAATTTATTTATGCACTCCTGCCGAGCCAACTTGAACTTTATCTTTAAGTAAATAAGTTGTAATAAAACTGTGTAATAAGTTTGTTGCTGTTTAATAATATGTGTTTGTATGTATGTTGTTGCGATGCATGTTCTCGAGATATGTGGAATTGATGCGATTAAAATATAGACGGTTCGATTCCTGTGTTGGTACTTTAGGGCGGTAGGGATAGACAGATATTAGGGTTCCGTACCCAAAGGGTAAAAACGGGACCCTATTACTGAAACTCCGCTGTCCATCTGTCACTAGGCTGTAGGTATCTCATGAACCGTGAGAGCCAGACAGTTGAAATTTTCACAAATGATGTATTTATGTTGATGATATATTTTTAGTATTTTTGTTATAGGGGTATAACAAAAATACTAAAAATATATCATCAACCCATATACTGTCCCACTGCTGGGCACGGGTCTCCTCTCATATTGAGAGGGATTAGGCTATAGTCCACCACGCTGGCCTAGTGCGGGTTGGCAGACTTCACAAACCGTCGAGAAAAATCTCTAAGGTATGCAGGTTTCCTCACGATGTTTTCCTTCACCGTTTAAGCGAGTGATAATTAATTATTAATACGCACATGAATTCGAAAAGTCAGAGGTGCGTGCCTTGGGTTCGAACTCGAGACTACCACTAGGCTATCACTGTTAATATAATAAAATAAATAACTAAGGGGGGGCTCCCATACAACACCTACAACAATCGTGTGTTTTTTTGCCGTTTTTAATTCGATATTAATAACGGCAACAGGTAGACGCTTGAAATATTCACTGAATATTTAGTTATATTCACTTTAAAATTATAATAAAATAAATAAGGGTGTCGGTACTTGTATCTGGTACGGAACCCTTCATGCGCGAGTCCGACTCGCACTTCAGGGGTTTTATATATATATATATAGTATATTTTATACCACTAAACAAACAAGCATAAGTACGGCCCACATGATGGTAAGCGGTTACCGTAGCCTATAGACGCTTGTAACACCAGGAGTATCACTTGCGCGTTACCGACCCTGTATTGAAAGAGGATTAGTTGGTTTGGCAGTATAAAGGTCAAAGTCCCCCCCCTGCCAACGCAACGTTTCCTCGGTTTTAACAGTTGACAACATTTGTACAGAGGCCAGAACATCAACCTACCCCAATATGTCAAATTTCTTTGATAGATTTTCGACTTTAATACAAAATATTAAGGTTCGTGTTCAATTGAGAAAATTTGACAATTTTGGATAGCTTGACCTGCCAGTCTGTACCTACTCAAGTTTATGTTATCACACTATGCTTCTGCTGTTGCTTAGATAAAATGAAACATCGTTTATCTTCAAATACTTGACATATGTATGAACTCCTTGTTCGATACAACATATGCCTTCATTGAGATGACGATACGAGTCGTGAGAATGGAAATGTAAGTACTAGAGGCCTACTAAGGAGCTCGGCACATTTGGCGTAGTGGTTCTCCGCTAAATGTCACCAGTTTCATTCCTGGGGTTCCTCCCTAAGCACGAAGTCCATAGTTTCTACCTTCGTTACGGGCGTTTCCTACTCCGTACCACCTACGGACGGATGATTCGTTCGGGGCCCGAACTAAGAATGAATGACAACACAATTTGTCAGTTGTCCCTACTCCCGATGTGTTTTACCCGTTCGAAAAATTAAATTTGACACTTGTTTTATCGGACTCCGAAGTTTCGGAGAACTTTCGAACGGCTCGTAACTTCGTTGAAGGAGATAGGGAGTAGACCCTCTCACACGGAACGATTGGCACTAAACATTTGTGAGTTCCACGGACGGTTCGCATGAAATAGATGAAAGAAGACACGAAGGAAAACACTTAGATACTATTTTATTTTGTCTTGCTTTCTAAATACCTGCAAATAAATGATAGGTAATTTTATCAGCCATATGGCACAAGGTAGCTATCACTAATGCAGTGGCTTCACAAATATTTGTTTTATTTAGATAACTCGCCCACAATTACGATAAACTTGTTCGCTGTATTTGCATACTCATCTATAAAACTGCGGTATCTATTTCGATGTATGGCTTTCCATTATGATAAGGGGTTGGAGGAAATTTTGCTTTTTCTAGAAATACAGTAAATGTATTAGCATTAATAAAGCATTGTATTTTTTTTATTTCTAACACACTAAATATTTATCTTTTTTTAATCTTTTTTCTTTCTCTTTATTTATTTAGGAACTTTAAATATAAATTCAAATTAATCTTTAATGAAATATAAACTTATATATTTGTTTTGTTAAATATTGCGTCTTCGATATTTAAGCAAGTAGGCAGAGATGTTTGTACAACCACAATTCGCCGGTATTTTTAGGTCCCATGTAATAGCCTACCAATTTACCGGGCACAAATCCGAACTTCGCTATTATTGATTCCGTAGAAAAACCCAATAACACTGCTCAGCCTAGGAATCAGGCCCAGGCCTTTAAGCGTAGCAGTCGATAACCCAAATAAAAAAGCAGTGATAGTCTAGTGGTATGACCATTGATAACTGGCAAGTTCGAATCTCGTTCACCTCTGACTTTTCGAAATCATGTACAGTCAACAAAACAGTTAAGTATACAGATAATATTTTTATACAGATTTCGACATAAATAATTACGCGCCAAAGGGTTAGGTAGGTATGTACCTAGCTGCTTACAATACCTACGTTTTGACAAATATTGCATGATACATTATTACATTATCTTTATCAAATCACAGATTATTAATGAGCTGCCTATATACCTAACTCTTTTGTTGACCGTACCTACGTATTATTCATTAATTATCAGTCACTTCAAAAGTGAAGGAAATAATCGTGAGGAAACCTGCATACAGGTGAGAGATTTTCTCAACGACGTGTGAAGTCTGTCAAACCTCACTAGGCCAGCGTGGTGGACTATAACCTAATTTCTCTCATCCTGAGAGGAGACCCGTGCCCAGCAGTGGTGTCTTACTGCTTCGAATGAGTCGAATACCTAAAGCTTCAGTTTTTATACGTAAAATTGCCAAAATTTATGCGCAAGATTGTGTAAGGTTGCCAGTGCTCCACGAGGAAACGTTGTATTGGCAGTGGGGGGACTTTGAACCTTATACTGCCAACGCAACTATTCCTCTTTCAATACAGGGTTAGCAACGCGCAAGTACTACTCCTGGTGTTGAAAGCGTCTATAGGCTACGGTAACCGCTTACCATCAGGTGGGCCGTATGCTTGTTTGCAAACTTGTAGAATAAAAAAAAAAATTGGCAGCTATGGTTAATCCATCTATTAACAATCGATGTTCACATCTCTATCGTTAATAGAGTCGCCAAACGTGAGACGTCATGACGACACATGGTCAAAATGTCAAAATACACAAATCGTCTTCTAGAATACTTAAAACCGAAAACAATAAATCTTTAAGACACGCGACGAATTTTTTCATCGTCTGCCTACACACTTAAGGTACGAGAATCGACAAAAAATAAGGCAACACTGGTTTTTTGCACCGGAAACTTTTGCATTTTTAAGAGTTTGTGTTCTTAGAGTAAGAATACATTTTATATCCTGTTACTTATTATATCTTGAACGTCATTGTCACATATAGATAAGTACGTGACAAGTGAGCGCGTGCTCTGTACGCCAACGTCACAAATATGTGACAAAATTCGGTGCAAACTATAACATGAAATAAACAATTAAATTATTATTTTATTGTGTTTATAACGAAATTAATAAATATTTCTTGGACAATTTTACACAGCACCATCTAGTCCCAAACTAAGCAGAGCTTGTTGTTTTGGTACTAGACAATGGAAATAATACCTACTTATATCTACATTTTTTTTTGTTAATACATACTTAAAATACATTAAAAATACCCAGATAAACACAAACACTCTATGTTCATCACATAAAGTATAATAGTATTCTGTGGGAATCGAACCCACGACCCCATGATCAGCAGTCTGACACTCGAACCACTAGACCACAGACGTCGTCTCATGTTTCATTAATAGACGTCTAGGTATGGGTAGTCTTAATGGGGTTGTTTAATGACCCTTGGAGGTTGGTAAAGAACAACACTTATCGACGCGAATCGATCAAGTATCACCACATTTGTCGCGAATTGATCGACCTATCCACAAAATTCCTCCCTCTTTTTACACATCATAATCAACCTATTTACTGTCCCACTGCTGAACACGTCTCCTGTCAGAATGAGAATGGTTAGCGCTAGTCCACCAATCTGTACTACAGCGGGTTGGCAAACTTTTATGACTGTTATGACATTACGTATGGCCGGTGTGACGTCATTATCTCTGATTGCTGTTCACTGTCACGTGTCAGAATGACATAATAATGATGAAAATATTAATCTTTATTTTTATAATAAATTCTTGTTTTTTGGAATCTATTTATCATAATTAACCATTAAAAACACTCATTCACCCGATTTATTCTTAGTGGAAACAAGCCTACTGCTTTTTTCTATTATAATTATGACTAAAATCTACGTTCAAATACGGTCATTGTGGTAGTCTATTGAAAATTCAATCCCTAACACCATAAAACAGGGTAAACCAACCCCTCCCTCGTTAAAAAATGCCTTCTCATCACATATGCGAGAATTGTTAAAAAATATTAAGTATATTTCAATAATAAATTGATATTAATGATTACTGATCTAGTTATGGATGGTGGCCAGTCATTGTGTTGATGTGTCAGAAGGTCCAGATTGGGCTGTCGTGGCATGGTCATGGTGATCTCGAGAACCCCATAAGACAAGGGAAGATAGGTGCGGTTTTTGGTCTTTTTTTTATTGCCTACAGGCAGACGAGCAAATGGCCCACCTGATGGTAAGTGGTCACCACCGCCCATGGACATCAGCAACGTCAGGGACAGAGCTGTGCCGCCGCCTACTGTGTGTGGTAGAGACCTTGTTTTAGGCCTCGATTGAAGAAGGACATATCATAACGCACGGGGAACACCGCAGCAGGTAGATCATTCCAGAGCGGTATGATACAAGTCTCTCGAGTTAATCCAGGCTCTATGTATTTTTCTTTCCCGCAAGTAAGGACTCAGGCTTTCACCCTAAAGAAAGATTTTGTGTATGGTGCTTCGAGTATCTAGTTTGTGAGATTCTAATAAGACTTATTTTTATTCCATTGAATTCTGGTCTTGAAAATTTATAATAATAGGCACCAATTTTATCTGCTTAGAAAACTTTGTACCTACCCCTTTTTAGAATATACATAGTTAAAGTTTATATGGAGAGGGATTTCAGAAAGAAAAAAAATATGTAGGTACCTAATATTTTGTGTTATAAATACATTAAATTAAATAAAATAAATCATTCATGATCATCCTGTCAATGTCAAATATAAGTAGACAGGTCACTGACCTCTATATTACAAGTTTGTATTAAAGAGGTCAGTGAGACAGGTAGATCTGTGAAGACAATTGGTTTTTAAATAAACATTAACAAAACAGCCTATAGGTATATCTATAACATTTAAACTTAAAAAGGTCTAATTTCGATCCCTATTGTGCTACTAGTTTTTCATGTTATTTCAAGTCTTTAAAAAACTGCATAGTTTTTTGTGTGTATATACATAAACTAGTAATTCTAAAATTGGTCCTTATGTACGCAGATATAAAAATATGAAAAAAATAATCGGGATTTTAAACAAATCGAGTCAGTATTTTAATAGATTATAATAGAATTAACAACAAAGCACTTGTTTGACCCTTTCACCTTTCATTAAGTAATTGAATGGATCTCAAAATGCACAACATTTAGCACAATGGTGAATATTACGCGAATTACGGCGTAATATTTTGAATGGATTATAATATAATTAATATTCAAATGTGTTAAAAAATATTCATTTAGTTGTCAGTCAAATGTAGGTTACCCTTCACGGGGATGTTATATTGAGATTGAGAGATTTTGATACTTGCGTAGTCCATTTAACGAATGTTACGTTAAAATATCATAATGATTTAAAAAGGAATGTAAAAGGATTTTTACAATTTTGTGTAATTAAGCGGGCATCTTATGCAACAGTATGTCGTTTTCTTTCATTAATATGGTAGGTAACACCAGTATCATATACAAAAATAGTACTTGTAAATTATTGTTTCTTGCTTAAATTTTTTAACATCATCATTCTCCGAACCTTTTCCCAATTATGTTAGTGTAATGCTGCTACCTATTAGTATTTTACACGAAATTCCAAAAGTGACATCATACCGTTACAACCCAATTTCTGGGTAATACCGATATCCTGAAGATAGAATGGTTGTCAGGCTGATCTAGCTAATCAACAAATATTTGCAAGTATCAAAACTCACCATCACACTATAACTAGTGCTTGCCATTATGCACCATCGCTGGCGCGGCTCGGCTCATTGCACCTCATTGTGATCATACGTTATTATATTACGATTCATTCGGTTTCATTATTCAAATTATTTTGCTTGACTCATGAAGTTTCTTTGTTGGGTTTTGGTGAAATTTTAACATTTTTGTGAGTAAAAATATACCTACAGTTCCTTCAGCGTATTAACTTATGTTTTTTTTTGTAATATAAACGAATTTATTGATTTAGGTATGGTCCAATGACTGGGTAAATAAGTTTTGCAATACAGTTTACGGGTTCGATTGCCAAATAGAACAAATATTTTTATGAAATGTAGGAAAATCCTATACTACGAACGAAATCGTTGCTTTTTGTTCATGTAAAAACGTTATCTGCGAAATGTGGGTATACATAACTACACCTTTGCCTACCCCTTAGAAAAATACAGGAGTAATGATAATTATGCTGTTATAAAACCGTTATCTCAATAGATTTTCACTTGTAGTTCACATCAGCTGTCAACTAATTTGTTACTACCTACTCATATTTCCTTCATCCTTTCATTTTAACGACGTTAGTGGTCTAGTGGTTCGGGTGTCTGACTGCTGATCGCGAAGTCGTGGGTTCGATTCCCACAAGACTCAAATAGTTATGTGATGAACATAAGTGTTTGTGTTTGGCTGGGTATTTCTTATATGTATAGGTATTATAAGAATGTATTTACAAAAAAAGTATATGTATAAGTATTAAAGTCATAACTAAACAACTACTACCACTAGATATTAAGTAGGTATGTAGGATTGTCTAAAAATATCTCAATAACATTAATTTATTATTTATTATAATTTTACGAGAAGATACATGCCATCCACACAACACAACACACCGAGGCACCCCTAAAACAATTATCAAAAGTCATCATAGAAATCAGCGCCGCAATCACAACAATTGTTTACCAAAACTATTTCCTGATCAACGTTTGATTAACTCGCACACGTTAAATACATACAAAAAACCATGGTTTTTGTTATATTTTCCCGTTGTTTTCATTATCGTTATGGGAAAGTGTTCCCCTGTTTGTTTGGGCTTCACACCCATAGATTTTTTGATTAAAATGTACGGTAATGGTAGGGTGTGCCGCAGGGGTGAATCTTAGGTCGCTTCCGTCTTATTGTCCTTTTTTTAGTTTGGTTTATCACTAAAATCTGGGTGCTGATTGCTTTTTGTATTTAAAATAATTGCTGTGACTACTTTATGGTGTAAGAAATTAAATATTGTCGTCACCTAATAATAAGTGTAGCTATTAAAATGCTATTTATTTAAATATAATTACTCTTGACAAATAAAATCAACCTGTGACTAATTAAGTATATAATATGTAAGAAACATGCCTCTGTTCTGTTTTGCTGGTTACCAATGCAGCCACTGATCTTGAAATACTGAGTTTGATTCCTAAATGGAGAAAAGTATTTTTGGGGTTTCCATTAAAACATTCTCAGAAACAGACGGGAGTTTCGGATTTGTGAACCGAACTGTGAGGTCATTAGAACAGCTATACCTAATCTTCAGAAGAAATACAAGTAGATACGATAGTATCTATGTAAGATTTTAAACTACTTACAATACCTTTACATGATATCCCAATAAGATATTATAACCTAATCTTATACTCTACTCTATTATAAAATCTACACCATCAAATATCAGAATTAGTAGTAACTAACTTTTCTGTACCATTGTTTGCGATAAGTGGTGGTCTTGCTGGTTAAGATTCAAAATTATATATACAATAGTAAAACTTGATAGTCAGCGGTAATCGTAACCTATAGACGCTTGCTACACCAGGAGTATCACTTGCGCGTTGATAACCCTGTATTTAAAGAGGAATAGTTGGGTTGGCAGTATAAGTGTCAAAGTCCCCCCACTGCCAACACAAAGTCTCCCCGGAGCACTGGCAACCTTGCTCACCGTAAGGAACACAACACAGCTCAAAGCAGTGTTATTTTACTTCGATTTTCTACAAGGAATATAAACCTTATTATTAAACTTGAAAATCTATCAAAGAAATTTGACAGATTGGGGTAGCTTGATGTGCAGGCCTCTGTACCTACCTACAGTGAAATAGATCAATATGTTATTCAATTAATAAACCGTACATATTCCAGTCAACAAAAAATCATATCCTCGAAAACACAGATCCCCATCAACACCAAAACATAAAATATTCCTTTTATAAAAAAACAACGTCCGTACAATTAGTCGATAGCTCATCCGTGACGGAAGTATTAGCGAGCGCGTGCGGTCACATATTGTCATTTGAAAATAAAATAAAATCGTTCTCGTACCCCAACACTTCCGAAGTCAGTTCTAGGGGTAAAGCACTGGGGTAAGCAATGAATAAAATTACGGCAGCATTTGATATTGCTATTTTGACTGTATGATTTGTACTCATTGGAAAGCTTCTTGTGAAATTGTATGTAGTTTTCAAATATGGAATTGGAATTCAAATATGGAAACTAGATTGAAACTTGATCACGGCAAATTTTGTACATAACGTAACACGCCTTTATTCTGCGAAGGGTTTAGCAGAGGTGTACCAATGTACACTGACAGCTCGCCGGTATGTTTAGGTCCCATGTTATTCAGTAAGTATTTATTTAAAACTCGTCCGACGTAGTAGTAATAGCAATGTAGGGTTGAATCGTAACCAGGCAATTAGCTAATGACATCTAATCCAACAGAGAAGGGTTAACGTTGACAAAACAACGAGAAAAAATTTAAATTAGACTTTCATATCCTCTAGTGGGTATTAAAAGCAACGTCAAATGCGAACAATTTACATTGAATTGAAATTGAACATTGACCTAAATGTGACATTTATGACACTGTAAACTAATGATTATGATATTAATTATTCTAATAATATTAATTATTTTTTTTAGAATATAGTTACATATTTATATAAATTCTTGTACAGAGCACAGCACATCAACTACCACAATCTGTGAATTTTTTTTTACTGTTTTTATACTTTAATACAAAATAATTAAAATAACTAAAAAACCCGTTTGCATAAAAACACTTTAAAAAAAACTAAAAAGACAAAAACAAGTCTAGTAGTCCAGACCTATGTAAAGTAATATTGAATAACTACACCATTTAAATGTTTTCATGATCGATAAATACATAAAATAATAAATTATAACGTAGAATAAAGTCAATCTTGCCGTCGGGACCCATTCAAAATCGTGACCGTCTTTAAAATTCCCAGTAATGGGTCCCGTTCCCGTTCCGTCCATTTCATGTACCCAGTGACACTCGTGCCATCAAGACAAATCTAATGAGGTATCATTTATCTAAATCGGTTGCACCGTTGAATAGTTACGAGCGGACATAGGAACGTACATACATACATACATACACGTCAAACACATAACCCTCCTCCTTCGGCAGTCGGGTAACAAGGTTCATATTCAATTGGGAAAATTTGCCAGTTTTGGATATCCTGACCTGCTACCGTCTGTACATGCACTTATCAATGTTTGCATGTCACTATTATGGATCTATTGAAACTATTTAAGACCTAAATTTACACAACACCATCTAGTCCCAAACTAAGCAGAGCTTGTACTATGGTTACTAGACAATGGATATAATACTTATATACTTTTTTTTTGTAAATACATACTTATAATACATAAGAAACTGCTAAACCTCATCAAGATTAGTAGTAAAAACTTTGCTTTTTTAAATAAGCGTTACTATGGCTTTTGGCTTCTTTTGCGACCCAAGAAGACTATTTACATAATGGTATATTTTGGGACTTATGAGCCTATATCCTTCCTCAATATGTATCTAATCTATCTCCTTGCCAAATGTTATCGAAATCTATTGAGCGGTTTAGACGGTTTAGCGTGAAAAGGTAACAGACAAACTGCAGTAACTTTCGGATTTGACGACGTCTGTGGTCTAGTGGTTCGGGTGTCGGACTGATCACGAGATCGTGGGTTCGATTCCCACAAATATTTATGTGATGAATATAAGTGTTTGTGTTTGTCTGGGTGTTTCTTATGTTCTATATGTATGTATTTACAAAAAAAAAAGTATTATATCCACTGTCTAGTACCACGGTAATATTATCCTATTACCGTGCTAGTACGAGTACGAGTAGGTACAAGCTCTGCTTAGTTTGGGACTAGATGGTGCTGTGTAACATTTTTCAAGAATATTTAAATAATTTATTTATTATATTAGAATGAATAATGTGATTTAAATTGTGAAAAAGGTGATAGAGACTTAGGTCAATATATAAATCAGCAAAACAAATATTCCAGCGGAATATGTTAACAATCACACACAAGGTGATTCTATCGTTGCGTTTGTCTAGATTTGAACCCATCAATCTTGTCAACAACTCCTACGCATAAAATATTTTAAATTCCGAACCACTATCTACCCTAAAAGCCCGAGGTACATTAATCTAATCAACACAAAACATCGTAATGAGAGGACGCGCGCCACGCGGCGGCGGGCGGCGGTGCGCGTGCGCGGTAATGTGCGCTATTGTCCACCTCACGGATGCGTAGGGTAGTGGTTTATACTTAGATGCCTTCAAAACTATTATAACAGCAACCTTTTCTAAGGAAAATTAAATAGGTATATATGGGATTCCATCTGACGAATGATGTCAACCAATATTCAAAAAGCTTGGTTTGCTACCATTACCTTCACCATATTTATACGAAGCTTGTATGTTTGTACGCAAACATAAGGAACTTTACTGTTTAAAACAGCTGAAAATGTATGTTCTCGAAGTCGGCGTGACCAATTCAGACTTGTATTAGAGGAGACACCTATGTTGACAAAATACAATAAAAGCTGTCTGGCTATGTGTATACGTATCTTTATTAAATTACCTAGTACTTTACAAATACTAAATTAAAAACTTTTAAAATAAAATTGGACGAATGGCTTAATGAAAATAATTTACATTGTATTAAAGACTATTTTGAACATAAATGATGAAAGTAATGTCCACAATTGCACAAAATTGCATGCTTTAATTTTGAGCAAAAACATGTATGGTCCTATAATGTAACATAACACCTTTATATACCATGTTTGTACGTAAATAAATATATTATTATTATAATAAAACTGCAAACAAAATTCCTTGGAATTGGAAATTATTTAAAGACTATATTTTTATCCTATAAAATCAAATTGTTCTGAGAAGGGCTCGTGGCTAAGGAATAACTAAGCTGATCCACTGAATTGCGAAGTTAGGCTACACTGGCCGCGGTCAGCCTTTGGATGGGTGAATATTCCCAACACATCGAGGTTCCTCCGTTTCTCAGAGATCACATACATCCGTCAGTCCCGGTTGTCATACGAACACTTATGAAAATCGTTAATGGTAATCAAAAGCCTAAAAAGATTTTTTTAAATCAGTCTTTATTCGCATAACTATAAATATAACAGGTACCCACAGAACTCAAAAAAAAATTAGCTTAGTCCTAACCACAAACTCAATGAAACCAGTTAAACATAACATACCATCACGCCTGTATTCCCCGAAGGGTTAGGCAGAGGTATACCAATGTAGGTTAGGACCTATACACCCACAGTGTATAGGTCGCCAGTGTATAGGTCCCTTGTTTAGGGGCGAGCCTATTGCCACTAACAAGGCACAAATCGAAACTCCGGACAACCACTGAGAATTCCATAGAAAAATGTCCTGGTCGAGCAGGGGCGACCTGAATCAAATCCAAGACCTCTAGCGTAGCAGTCGCGCATAGAACGGAATAACGAGGCAGTCAAGTATTCTTGTTTCCCAAAAGAAAAGGTTTAACCAATTAATAGATAAATCCAATGAAATATTCTCAACTATTCCTCTTTCGTTTTACAGGGTTGGAAACGTGCAAGTGATACCCCTGGTGTTGCAAGCGTCTATAGGCTACGGTAACCGCTTACCATCAGATGCCACCTTAAAGGAATAAAAAATAGTATGAAACAAAATTAAAAATCTAATAAATCTGCAATCATCTGTCATGTACTTTCATGACATATTATACACTACATAATGTATGTTACAGTCTAAATATTTTTTATTTCAATATTAGCACCGCCTTTTAACAGCAAAGCCAAACATTTTTATCCATAATTCCATAAAAAGCATAAATATTTTCCCGTTCCCTCCGGCGCCATATTGAATTAAAATTGGCGGGAGTTTCCGCCATTACGAAGATGGCGGTGATTCTTGACAAGCGTATTTTTTCTGGATGATAAATCTATCCGCGAATACTTCCGCTTCCGGTGTGGGGATGATCGATGTTGCGGATCAAATCTTTGTTTAAAAGGGATGTTTTAAGGGTATTTCTTTTAAGGGATGAGCCTATAGTATCCCCTTTTTTCGTAAGCTTACCAGATTGAATGTTGATACTTAGTAACGGATGTTTGCGATAACTGGTGTTACAACACTACCCGTAAAGCCTAAAGGAGGTTAAATGGGGCCTAATAACGAGTCCATTCACAATATTTAAGAACCATAGTAACACTGTATAACATACCACAAAAAAAGGAAAACAACAACATTTATGAATGAAAAATAGAAAAACTATTAAAGTAGACAATTATTAGGTAAAATAGGTACGTAGGACTTTCTGTTAAATAATCTGGTTCCCTGACATGACAGCTGACAAAATTGTTGGCTTTGATAATTAATTATATTTTTACGGGATTTTTTGTAACACGTTGTATACAATAGTAAAACATGATGGTAAGCGGTAATCGTAACCTATAAACACTTGCAACCCCGGGGTAAGTATGTCATGCGCGTAAGTGACCCTGTGAAACGAAAAAGGAATAGTTGGGTTGGCAGTATAAGGATCAGACTCCCCCACTGCCAACACAACGTTTCCTCGCGGAGCACTGGCAACCTTTCTCACCGTTACACCAGGAGTATCATTTGCGCGTTATCGACCCTGTAAAATGAAAGAGGAATAGTTGTGTTGGCAGTATAAGGGTCAAAGTCAAGCCCTACTGCCAACACAACGTTTCCTCGCGGAGCACTCAAAAACCATCTCTTGTTCACCGTAAGGAACACAACACAGGCTCAATGCTGTGTTTTTTAAATTCGATTTTCTGCAAGGCGGAGGTACTTTCCCAGTAGGGCAGCTCCAATTTGAGTGGAATTATCACTATGCCCTACCTCTCTTAATAGATTCAATCAGATTCCAATTGATATATCTTGTGAAGAAAACCAGAAAAACAAAGCAATTTATTAGTAACGGAATTACTTAAACCATATTGGTTTAATAGTTTGTAATTCTACTTACGGAAATCAATAAATATGTATTAGCAATGACCGCGATGGGGATCGAACCCACTCCCCGCGGATTAGCTGCCGATCTGTCATCGCACTGAGCCGATTTACGATGATATGCGGTGGAACTATGAAAATTATTTTTGTGTTATGCGATAAGTTGCCAAGAAGATAATTTAATTTATATTAAAAAAGTTTAAGAAAGAAAAATATTATTATATTTTCTTTCTTAAACTTTTTAAAATATTATTATATTTTTCTTTCTTAAACTTTTCTCTTTTTGTATTTTTTGGCATTTTCCATGCTAATATTTTAAAGTTATTAAGCAAGTAGGTAAGGTGGCATCGTTCGACATTGAACTAACTGTAAAGTAAGTCGTGTCGGTTGAGGAGCAAAATACTTGCTTTTCAATAGGTGTCACTGACGTCACCATAAAGACGTAAATTCAGAAAGCGAAGGCAAAATTCAACATGGCGGGTAGGTATCGCGGTGGCTTAGTGGTCATAGCATCTGGTATACCTAACCAGAAGACGCAGGTTCGAATCCTGCCCGCGGTCGAAATTTTCCTTTGCTTAATAACTTTAAAATATAATATGTTACTGACTATTTAATTTAATGCATAAAATAATTATTAATATTTTTATGTGTTTTTTGCATGGCTCCGGTTATTTATAATAAGTTACCGAAACATTGGAAGGAGCTCAGTGTTAAGCACTTTATACAAAAAGTAAAATCATTTTTAACAGAAAAGGCGTAAGTACTATAATATTAATGATTTTTTAACGGAATCTACGATATGACATTTGTTTATTTTATTCTGTTCTTTATTCACTTAAATTAATATGTTTTATGTTATGTAATTTTAGAATTCAAATATTTGCATGCCATGGCTCATGGCAAACATGTTGAAACTTCTATTTCTTTGTGATCTTGCATGTATACGATATTTAAGTCTTCCTTAATGTATACACAAATGTTTGTACAGAGGCCAGCACATCAAGCTACCACAAACTGTCAAATTTCTTTGATTGATTTTCAACTTTAATACAACACAATTAGGTTCATTTTATATTGGGAAAATTTGACAGTTTTGTATAGGTTGACCTGCTGGCGTCTGTACAAATATTTTTTTTATTATTATTACGCTTTCTATAGGCAGATTTTGAACGGGACTTATATTTAATTATTGTAATGCCATTAATTTATTGTACCCAAAATCTATACAAATAAATGCATTCTATTCTAAAAAAAAAGTAGCCTATGTGCTTCTCCAAGTTCTAATCTTACTTTGCGCCAAATTTTATCAAAATCGATTCAGCAGCTTAAGCGCAGGACCGTTAAATTCCGTGGCTAATATAAAAACTCGTATAGGCTTATTCAGCGTGGATCATATTTTCGCTATTCACTTTTGTGATTTTAGTCCAAAACATAGATACATACCATCACGCCTGTATTCCCCGAAGTGTTAGGCAGAGGTGTACTAATGTACACCCACATTTCGCCAGTATGTTTGGGTCCCATGTAATAGGGGGCGAGCCTATTGCCATTAACCGGGCACAGACTCCGAGCTGTTACTGAGAATTTCATAGAAAAACTCAATAACACTTTGCTCGACCTGGGGATCGAACCCAGGGCCTTTAGCGTAGTAGTCGCGCTTAAGACCACTATACTAATGAGGCAGTCTAATACATCATACATAATCAAGTATAGTCCAAAACGTATTTACATATTATGTAAACATTGATGTTGCTAAAAAACTTGTTAATGATTTTTAGCCCTTTAAGCGGCTTGCGTTCAAATTTTACCTTTATTCGGGAATCATGCTTGACAAATTGAACGTCAAATTATTGTCTTTTTTTTTGTTTTCAACGGTTTTGTATTTGACCGCTACCTTCGCCTTGGTAAGCGACAGTGCAGTCCACGATTGAGCACGCTTACCCAGCAAAAACATACAGGACAAAGATTCAAATACATTGGGAGCCTTTAACTGTTATTTCTTTCAGATAATCTTGAGATGGATGCTCGGTATGCACTAACAAGTATGACAACTGCTTGTCACCGGTGTATATTTTCATATCCATCTTTTTAGCAATCTTGAGCACTGTATTATAATACTAACAAACAAAGAAGTTTTGCAAGAAGTTACATATCTGAAAGTCTTCTCTCTAATTTTTAATTAGAATTTTCACTTACTTGTTCATAATTGGTTGCATCTTGTATTACGCCATCCGACGCCAGATGCTAATACACTGCAATATGAATGTTTCATACGCCAGAGAGCCACGGAGTGCGGTCCTGTGGTCTGCGGTCGGCAGGCAGCGTGTGGAAAACTGCAAGAGAGAGCATTACGTAAATTGATTGTGAGCTAACATTACAAAGCGACAGGGATGTATTTAGAAGTAAATATTTAAATTATCTTTTTTTTTATAAAGGATATTGCGTCGAGTACCATTTTTTCTATGAAATAGAAAACTCAGAGTTTGAATTTATTCCCCGTAAATGGGAATAGGCTCACTCTCTATTACATGCTACCTAAACATACCAACGAACTATGGGTCTATATTTGTACTTCTTTGGGGCATACCTAAAGGCGGTATGTTATAATTTTATAGACATGGAAATAAAACTGCTTACTTTCTTTTTACTGATTGTTTCGCGTTATATTGATATGTTTAGAGGTACTTTTTTTTTATAATACTACTAAGGTGACAAAGAAGCATACGGCCCACCTGATGCTAAGCGGTTACCATAGCCTATAGACGCTTGCAACACCAGGAGTATCTCTTGCGCGTTGCTGACCCTGTAAAACGAAAGAGGAATAGTTGAGTTGGCAGTATAAGGGTCAAAGTACCACTGCCAATACAACGTTTCCTCGTGAAGATTTCTCTAAGAAAACAAAATTCTACAAGCCCAAGTCCGCTCCTGTGGCGGGGGTGGCGGAACAGAAAACATGTGTGATTATAAATGCACCGACAAGATTATACTCATCCATAACATTAGTGGTGACCCCACCAATACGAACGACAAGCGTGGCCACCCTACCAAGCTAATACAACAATCCTGTTTTCTTTGGGTATTTACATTAATAATGTTTGATTACCGACTTGCAATTTTCGATTCGAGAGCCTGGTTTTTTTTAAATATATAGTTTTATAGCCTAGTAGCTTAATTGTCCTAAGCGCCTTCTACGGTTAATATCCTGGATTCCATTCCCACGTCGAGCAAAGCGGTATTGGGTTTTTCTATGAAATTTTCTTTAGCAGCTCAGAATTTGGATGTGTGCCCGGTTAATGGCAATAGGCGCGCTCCCTATTTCATGCCACCTAAACATACCTAACTATGCATGTACGTTGCCAGCAGATCAAGCTACCCAAAATTGACAAATTTTCGAAATTGAAAATGAACCTTATTGTGTTGTGTTAAAGTTAAAAATCGATCAAAGAAATTTGACAGATTGTGGTAGCTTGATGTCCTGGCCTCTGTACAATGGTACACCTCTGCCTAACCCTTTTAGGAATACAGGCATGATAATATATTAATGTAAAATGTATTTCTTTTTGTTGATCAGTCTATATATTTTTTTTGAAATAATTGTGAATAACCTTTTGTGTAGACCACACTACCGCATTGGGATATGATCCTGTAATGATAGTTGTGATTGTGTTAAATAAAAAAATAAAAATAAAATAAAAATATATGATGGTACCGTTCTTTAGTTAACAATAGCTAAGGTACTTTCAAATCTCCTTGACCTAATTCTTTGACTCAATAGCGCTGTCAACACGTCTTTCGCACACCCATCGCACAACAATGAGCGGTAGTTTTTGTTGCACTACACTGTACACGTGAATACTTTTAATTTGAGTACGTTTTAACGCACCTACAGTGTAAAGACTAACTAGTTTCGACAGCAGCTACAATACTATTAATCCTCAGTAACAGAGTTTGGATATATTTGTGCCCGTTAATGGCAATAGGCTCGACCCCTATTCATGTAATAGGGGTCATGACTAGTAGGAAAAGACTTGTAACACACGACGCGACGTGACGCCAATGTAACATGTCCATTCGCCAGATTATAAGTTGTGTTTCTAGATTTCAACAATCGACCAATAAACACGCGTGGGGTGTCATCGGGTCTTTTAAATGTACCTACTGCTTAACCCTTCAGGGAATGCAAGCGTGATGGTACCGGGTGTAGAATAACTTTCAAAATCAATGCTATTTAGCGACTCGCGGCCCCCGCGGTGTTGCCTGCCTTTTTTCCTTTTTGCTCGCCTCCTATTGGTCGTAGCGTCATGTTATATAGCCTATAACCTTCGTCGATAAATGGACTATCTAACACAAAAATATTTTTTCAATTCGAACCAGTAGTTCCTGAGATTAGCGCGTTCAAACAAACTCTTTAGCTTTATAATATTAGTATGGATACTTAAACTACTAGACTGCCTCTTTAGTCTAGTGGTCCTAAGCGTGACTGCTACGCTAGGGGTCCGATCCCCAGGTCGAGCAAAGTGTTATTGAGTTTTTCTATGAAATTCTCAGTAGCAGCTCGGAGTCTGGATTTGTGCCCGGTTAATAGCAATAGCCTCGCCCCCTATTACATGGGACCTAAAACATACCGGCGAAATGTGGGTGTACATTAGTACACCTCTGCCTAACCCTTCGGGGAATACAGGCGTGACGGTATGTATGTATAGATACTTAAAATTCGAAGTCAAGCAAGAGGGTATGTACCTACGTATGTTCGTGACGTCACCCCACAACACAGAGCATATTGAATCAGATATAATGACAAGTCACAGCGTAGTATAGACTACAGGCAGGGGCTACTAACTCGGCAAGGCCCCACCTTCACGAGAATGTAATTACAAGGGCGGACATTTTAAGTGCTCCCTTGAGGCTTATAATCGGTAAAAAAATATTAAAATCGGTTATCGATAAAATTAACTTGAATAAAAATCGAGCAACTCTAATGAAATTGTGGTTTTTTAAGTGAGTCGTAAAATTATTAACCAACTTTAAAAAAATAAGAAGTTTTTAATTTTGAATGTATCTTTTTCTTATTGTTCCCATATACATTACATTTCCCATGTACATTTGGTAGGATTATCGGTTTTTAAAATGCATAACAAAATACTTAAAGTCGATTTTCATTTCCAAAAACTTTAAAATTATAAAGCTCTATCAGTCTAACAGAATGGAAATTGAATCCCCGACACAGATTCAGAGATTACACGTCCGATCAATACGCTTGACCTACAATACTAATAGCTTACAAAACAATACATCATTATGTACCAATTACTGTGCACGCCAGTGTACGGATGGGGCGCACCTCCAATTTCCCTAAAAGCATCGCAGGCGGCACCGGGCGGCGCGCTAGTGTAATAAATTGAATAATAACTAGCTCCTTTGATGTATTACCATTGTTGCTTTGTGAAACTATTGTGACGTCATTGTTTAATGGAAGGTGTTCCAGATGGTATAGAAAATTTTAAAGTTGACGTTTAAAAAGTAGAGAAAGTAACCACTTGCCTAAAGGTAGTTTTCATTCTTTCAAAAATATAACATAATATATGTATTATGTAGATATATATAAAATCTTTCTTTCTATGTTTCAGTCCTCCTTTCCTGGAAAGAAAGAAAGAAATAACATTTATTTGGATAGACAAAAAGGTACATGTAACTTAACATACCTACCATGAGCAGTGTTATCGAGGTTTTCTATGAAATTCTCAGTAGCAGCTCGGAGTTTGGATTTGTGCCCGGTTAATGGCAATAGGTTCGCCCTCTGTTACGTAGGACTTAAACTGCCATGTGGGTGTACATTAGTACACCTCTGTCTAACCCTTCGGGGAACACAGGCGTGATATTACGTTATGATATGTTTAGAATATTAGGTACTTTAAGTATTTGTGTTTAGAATATTATAATATTTTTGTTATATTTTTTTCTAATTTTAGCACTCAATAAGGTTCATTAGTAGGTGTATTTCATCGTGACGTGACGACGCGTGTCAGATTCGTCACGGCGGTGGTTCCCACGCGCTCGATCCGACACGGGAGCGATACGATACGGTGTAGTATGGAGAGTAATATGCTTGAGTTTATATTAAGTTACATAATTAACAAAAATACGCATGAATGCAAAGGACTCCGCTAATCAACCGATCTGCAAAGTTAAGCTGCGCTAGCCGCGGTCAGTCTATGGTTGGGTGACCATTCTTCACACATCGAGACCCTCCGTGCCTCCGATAGCACGTAGCCGTCGAACCCGGCAGCCTGACAGTTAGGCTATCCTCAGATATCAGTATTGCTCAGAAATCGGGTTTTGGTGGTCTGATGGCAGTTGCTTCATGTAAAATACTGAGATTCAGCCGCATCTGGCTAGACTGGAAGCTGACCCTAACCTATATTTGGGAAAAAGGCTGGACTTTAAAAAGGACCATGATTCCCTGAGTTTATTTCGGTGTTTCTTCTCAGAGTTCGTCAGTAAGGAAATGCCGGCGCCATTTAGTTTAAATAATAATCATTTATTGAAACACTTCAAGTTGGTACAATATTAAAAAAAGTAACAATTTCAACATGAGTATGCATTTTTTTTTATTACAATGTACAATAGTAACATAAGTATACAATAGTAAATAATGTAACACACAGAAATAAATCATCATCATCATCAACCCATATACTGTCCCACTGCTGGGCACGGGTCTCCTCTCATATTGAGAGGGATTAGGCTATAGTCGACCACGCTGGCCTAGTGCGGATTGGCAGACTTCACAAACCGTCGAGAAAAATCTCTAAGGTATGCAGGTTTCCTCACGATGTTTTCCTTCACCGTTTAAGCGAGTGATAATTAATTATTAATACGCACATGAATTCGAAAAGTCAGAGGTTTGGTTGGTTTCGAACTCGAGACTTTCGACTTGGCAGTCCAATGGTCATACCGCAAGGCTATCACTGCTTTTTTCACAGAAATAAATATCGTTTATCATTACACCAATGGCGGTTAAAAACTTATTCTAATTTCAATAAGACAACTACAAAAAGTTCACATATCGCTAACTAATAAGAACTCAATTCCAAATAGAATTGAACAAAGTAGAGTTACTTCCCCATCGTTTCACCCCCTTAACTATGAGGGCAGTTCTACAGTATGCTTTATAATTGAGTTCACAGTGTTCACACGATCTTTGATGATCTGCACTCAATATAAGGATCAGTTTGTATTGGTCGATAATATGCTCAATTTCTACGCTAAACCGAGGCGTGGAGTATGGAGGGCTGTAGTTTCCTACCGCTGTATAAGTTACATATTACGTTATTTACGGTGAGCAAGGTTGCCAGTGCTGCGCGAGGAAACGTTGTGTTGGCAGTGGGGGGACTTATGACCCTCATACTGCCAACCCAGCTATTCCTCTTTCGTTTGACGGGGTCGGCAATGCACAAAGTGATACCCATACATAAAACATACATACCATCACGCCTGTATTCCCCGAAGGGTTAGGCAGAGGTGTACTAATGTACACCCACATTTCGCCGGTATGTTTAGGTCCCATGTAAAAGGGGGCGAGCCTATTGCCATTAACCGGGCACAAATCCAGACTCCGAGCTGCTACTGAGAATTTCATAGAAAAACCCAATAACACTTTGCTCGACCTGGGGATCGAACCCAGGACCTCTAGCGTAGCAGTCGCGCCTAGGACCACTAGACTAATGAGGCAGTCAAAGTGATACCCCTGGTTGAAATAAAACTACTTTTTACGGATTTTATCACGTATATTGATATTATTAATCCCATATGGTCGTCAGCTAGGAAATGCCGGCTCCATCTAGTTTTAATTAATAATAAATGTCATTGATCATGTAACAATAAAAAAATGTAGGGTAGCTGTCAGTAATTATATCATCAAGACCACCTCAGTCTACCCGTGACCATGGACGCTGTAAAGGGTCCGAAACGTCGGGATTAATAATATCAATATACGCGATAAAATCCGTAAAAAGTAGTTTTATTTCAATGTATAATATTCACGTAAATGTCAGAAATCAATATGATACCCCTGGTGTTGCAAGCGTCTATAGGCTACGGTAACCGCTTACCATCAGACGGGCGGTATGCTTGTTTGCCACCTTAGTGGTATGAAAAAAATAGTTACAAAAGAAATGTTAAGTATATTTGCTTGGATTGTCCTTCATTTTTGGATCCCGTTTGTGCTTTCCATCAGGCAAGACAATGGTCCCACGGCGGCACGCTTGTGGTGAACACGCGTACCTTCAAGTGCAATGCGAGGAAAGGCCTCGCTAATTGATGGGGACCAGCGACAGCTGGACAACAGCCTGTCATGGTTGTGGCGAATTTCGCGGATCCCATGGCCATGACTATAGGGCAGGTGAAGGCAAGCGCGGTTTTTAGTCGGTACGAATCCGACATACCCTGCCACCTCCGCAGGTGGCGGAGGATCCATGAGGTTTTCCGTACTATAAAAAAAGGCAAGACGATGATCAGACGCTTTCAAGTAAAGCAACAAAATGGGTCTTAATTTTAAAATTGCCCTCCATTTCCTCCAGCGAGTGAGAGTGCACAAAAAGCTTTTAACACTAACAATAGTTATTTAAGTTGAAATCACACCCTATTTACGTTGCGATGGGCAATTTTGACTCAAATAAGAAAAGTGGTATTTTTTTGAAATAAAACTACTTTTTACGGATTTTATCGCGTATATTGATATTATTAATCCCGACGTTTCGGACCCTTTACAGCGTCCATGGTCACGGGTGAGTCTACCCGTTATATACGCTATAAAATCCGTAAAAAGTAGTTTTATTTCAATGTATAATATTCGCGTAAATGTCAGAAATCAATATGGTTTTTTTTTTTTGAAAATTTACTATTTTTTAACATACTTACACAAATTTAGAGTCACATGTTCGATTCCCACCTTGAGCTAAATGTTGAATATCGTACGTAATTACATCGATCTAGTTCTAGTTTAAAATCAATTTGGAGTAATAATTACTTAGGTACTTACCTATAATATTATTTATAAACGATGTATTGAAGACTTGAAATAACATTTAAGAATGGTTACTTTGAAAACGTTCCTGAAATTGTAGTCCACAGGTATAGACAGAGGCCTCTCTATGTTCAGTTTAGATATATTATTGTATATCTCCTCAACCAATCACCAGCCAACTTCACTAGTTGCGATTCTATATTGTAAAGAAAAATTTTAAACTATGATTTTCTTTCAAAAAACCATACAAAAAAATAGTGGGAATCTTTTGGCATTATGGATAATCTTTATTTTTAATACATTTTCAAATTGGTCACAACTTCTCAAAATAAACTACGAAAACCTGTAGCTAAATACCATAGGTCAATTAAAAATTGATCATTAAAAGATACTGACCGAAAACAATGGACAGTAGAGCTCGAAAAAGAAAACATTCCAAATTCAAAGCAGGCGCCGCTATTGGCCAGTAATGCTTCACAATGGCTGCCGAAGCGTCAGATTTGACAGGTGATAAAGTTTTAAATGTTTCTAGACTTTTTACTGTGAGAAAGGGTTTAATTATTCTCAAAATATGTAAGCAGTCTTATGTTACTTATTAAATAATTATTATAACAGTAACTTTTTTCTATGGAATTCTCAGTAGCAGCTCGGAGTTTGGATTTGGGCCCGATTAATAACAATAGGCCTCCTATTCGATGGGACCGAAAACATACGGGCCAACTATGGGTTTACGTTAGTATACCTCTGCCTAACCCTGCGGGAAATACATGTGTATGGATGTGTGTAGTAAGTAGGTACGAAAATTCGTTTTGTAAATTAAATTTATGTCTTGCATCCTGGTATCCGTTTGGTGAAATTATTCTTGCAAAATATTAATGTTGCCAAGGAAACTTAAAAAAGTTGCTGCATTTTAGAACATGCATCGTAACAAGAATTAAAGCATTTTTTTCCATATCACTCCAAAGGATCTAATATATATGGACCTTTTAAACGAAGTCAAGGACTAATTTCCTTAATCAGCTCAAAAAATCTTGCAGCCCGCCTTATGCAAAATTGCTGCGTGTTAAGTTTTTGCTGTTTCTTAAAAAAAAAAAGCTTTTAACTTGACGCGAGGTACCCCAAAAATCGCCTGTCAAAATATTGTCGGTCGCATCAAGGGTAGAAATGTACAGTCGGAGAAAACAATGTAATCGAACTGTTATTGGATTTTGAATGCAATATATCTGTTGATAAGAAAACTAAATCCTTATTAATCCTTACTATCCCTACTAATATTATAAATCTGTCTGTCAGTTACGCTTTCACGCCTAAACCACTGAGCTAATTTGATGAATTTGCCATAGAAATGAAATGATACATATTTTCTGTAAATAGATCTTTTAAAGACACTTTTACAAGTCAATGTTTTGATTTTTTTATGCTAGAAGCCGTTGGCATTTCCTAAGTGACGACCTCTGAGAAGAAACACCGAAACAGAGAATCATGGTCTCTTTTAAAATCAAGACATAATAATATCAAATATGTGAGTGTCACAATGTAGGACAATGTCTGAAATGGCCTTTTGAAGAAAGAGCCACAGCGGCTTTGAGTAGACCATTCCCAACCGACGGCACAGTCATTGTGTAGCTCAACCATATTATTATTAGAGGGAGCTCAATTACGAGTTCGACCTATATTACAGTCGTTTGAATTTTTTGCGATTGTACCTACAAAGATTTTTAGTACTAGCCACACAAAGTTAATATAGGTACTTATCTACCTATAAATATCTGTAGCCGACTGTACCAACATTTTAAAATTGCCCCGCATTTCCTCCAAGGGTGAGTGTGCACAAAAAGCTTTTAGCTCTCACAATACTTTTTAACACAAAATTGGACCTATTTTCTTTTTGATGGCTAATTTTGTATTATCAAAATATGTGAAAAAATATTTTTGAATTACGTACCTATTGCATTTTATTAGACGTATTTTGTTACGTTATATTTTTGTGTAGTAATGGTGATATTTTAAATTGGACAAATAGGACGATGTCTATCTATGGTGTAGATATTCTTTCTTTTGTAAATTGCATCACTAAGTACTTTACAAAAACTGGCTTTATTGTTTATAAGTGTGACGTAGTAATTAAGCATTAGTTCGTAAGAATATATACTGTATCATTTAGCAGGATCGGTCTATAATAAACGGAACGTATAACAATCAACATCTCTTGGTCCCGTCCTTACATGGCCACCCTGCCAGGATTATTTTATAAGTTATAAATAACGTTATTGTTTATAAGAGAGGTAGGACATAGTGGAAGTAATTCCACTCAAATTGGAGCTACTCGACTGGGGAAGTAGGTACCCCGTACCACCACCTTGCAGATAATCGAAGTAAAATAACACTGCTTTGAGCTGTGTTGTGTTCCTTACTGTGAGCAAGGTTGCCAGTGGTCCGCGAGGAAACGTTGTATTGGCAGTGGAGGGGACTTTGACCCTTATACTGCCAACCCAACTATTCCTCATGTTCAAATGTAAATCGACCTTAGTTCAACTAAAAACAGTTAAAAACACATCAACCGAAAACAATGGCCAGTAAAATTCCAAAAAGAAAACATTCCAAATTCAAAGCAGGCGCCGCGATTGGCCAGTAATGCTTCACAATGGCTGCCGAAACGTCAGATTTGACAGCTGATAAAGTTTTTAAATGTTTCCCCGACTTTCTTTTTTGTGAGAAATAAGTTAATGCAGTAATTGCCCTTTTACAATGAGTTAGCATTGATAAGCTTTGGATAAGATAATCAAGGTTTTTTCCTTAAAGGTCAAGTCCTTGAAAAAGTACATTGCGTGCATGTTTCACGTTTTAGCATAAAATATATCTATATTTAAAAAGTGATAGTAGCAATAATATATTCTATCTATCTTTTTAAATATACAATGCACACCCAAAAGTAAAGCAAAGCAGAATTGTTTAAAGAAATTTAGACAACCTTGGACTAGAAATAGACAAGGCAAGGCGAAAAAAGAAAATAATCTTCAAGCAAGAAAATATATTACCAAGAGAAAGTAAGAAGTGTAAGTATTCTATCAGAAGGAAAAGAAACATTGAAATCGGTTCACGATCAGCATAGTTATTATCTTTTTGTATATTTTTGGCATTTTCCATGCTAAGATTTTAAAGTTATTTAGAAAAGGAAAAATTGGACCGCGGGCAGGATTCGAACCTGCGTCTTCTGGTTAGGTACACCAGACGCTATGACCACTAAACCACCGCGACTCCTACCCGTCATGTCGAATTTTTCCTTCCCATACTGAATTTACGTCTTTATGGTACACGGAAAATGCCAAAAATATACAAAAAGATAGTTAGTAGGTAAGGTGGCATCGTTCGACATTGAACTAACTGTAAAGTAAGTCGTGTCGGTTGAAAAGCAAAAACTTGCTCTTCAATAGGTGTTACTGACGTCACCATAAAGACGTAAATTCAGTATGGGAAGGAAAAATTCGACATGACGGGTAGGAGTCGCGGTGGCTTAGTGGTCATAGCGTCTGGTGTACCTAACCAGAAGACGCAGGTTCGAATCCTGCCCGCGGTCCAATATTTCCTTTTCTAAATAGCATAGTTATTCCCAGGATATCAGTATTGTCCAGAAATTGGGTTGCAGAGGTCTGATGACAGTCGCTTAGTGTAAAAAACTGATATTCAGCCGCATCTGCTTATACTGATAGATACTTACATCTAATTCCGTAAATCTTGGTGACAGGTTTTGTCAGTTGCTTTATATAGTTTATTATAGTTACTACTCTTTATAAATGGGAGAACTGTTTAGAGCTTTTATGCCTAGCTGTATTTTATTTAATTGTAATCTTCGCAACATTCCTTAATTGTCCTCTCATGTAAGTATCCAATTTATAATTATTATTGTACCGAACAATCATTGTAAACCACTATAATTTAAAAGAGTTACCATGGAGTTTCTTGCCGGTTCTTCTACATAGGAAACGACTAATTTGGAACCGTGCACCTAGACTCGACATTTCATAAGTGCCTGTATAAGTATGGTTTATATGAAAATAAAACTATTTTGATTTTGACTGGAGGAGCATGAGACTTTTAAGAGTAACTGAGTTTTACGCGATAGTGAATTAGTGACACAACTGGAGTTACTGGCATCTATAGCCTACTGCTATCGCTTACCATCTAGCAGCCAGTATGCTTGTTGGTCATCTTATTAAGTACTTACAATAAAAAACAACACAAAAAAAAACAATTGAGAAGGTTTTTTTTTATAAGGTGGCAACAGGCATACAGCCCACCTGGTGGTAAACGGTTACCGTAGCCTATAGACGCTTGCAACACCAGGGGTATCACTTGCGTGTTGCTGACCTTGTAAAACGAAAGAGGAATAGTTGGGTTGGTAGTATAAGGGTCAAAGTCTCCTCATTCGCAACACAATATCTCCTTGCGAAGCAGTAGCAAGCTTGCTCACCATTAGGAACACAACACAGCTCAAACCAGTGTTATTTTACTTCGATTTTCTGCAAAGCGGTGGCACTTCCCCAGTCGGGCAGCTTCAATTTGAGTGGAGTTACTCCCACTATGCCCTACCTCTCTTAAAAGTTTTTAGTCGGTTAAAAAAACAACAATAATAAATACCTAAGGACTTTATTTTTAGGCACATCACTTTGGACCATAATGACTCAAAATGGTCAATTTACAAATGGAAACCAATTTTATCGTATTCTAAAGACAACATATCATTTAGATTATAATTCGGACGATATATTAAGATTTATTTTTCGGTTGTACTCTATATGCTGGTAATAAAGATGTTTTTGCAGTGGTTGGTATAATCAAGTAGACTTCTGAGAAAAAATATAAATTTATACCGTATGTAGGTTCCGTTGGTATTAAGATCGATACCTATATCTGTGTCCCTTCACTACGTGAGTAGCATTAACCTTGTGACATATTCATGACAATTTCATTCATTGTTAAGTATTTATTGATTTCTATAAAACTACTTTTTACGGATTTTATCGCGTTATATTGATATTATTAATCCCGACGTTCCGGACCCTTTACAGCGTCTATGGTCACAGGTAGATTGAGGTGGTGGGCGTCTTGAGCATATAGACACTGTCAGCTACCCTACGTTTTTGTTAATTATTGGCAATCCGATTCACGCAAAACGAGCTCACCGTATCCTTTGGTCTTGCAGTTGTAGGCGTCGATTTTGATTTAATAGAATCTATAATAGGAGTCCAAGCAGGTGGTAAGACCCAGCTATCTTCTCTATTGAAATTTGTTTGTTATTGTATTTTTGTAGTCGATAACTACTCAGGATGATCCGTGAGGCTATTAAATACGTGATTATTTCTATATTCTCGCACGTTGTCATCTTCAGATATCAGTTGTTAAGAATCATTATGCCCAGTAGGTAATTTCGCTGGCAACAATGCCTTTCAAACCAGAATACTAATGTTAGCACATTCTTAGCGGCAAAATATTGGGCTGGAAGTCATCTGGGGTGATATTGGGTTAGGCGATGCCGTCACCCCACTTCCAGCGGCGGAGTCCTTATTCAATTAAAACTTCTTCATAATATTAAAAGTTTTGAAGTAACGAATGTAGAAAAGTAACAAAAACCTTGGAGTTAGAGTTTATCTCTTTTCTTTTAATCTGTTCTTCCTTTTCCTTTTTAAATAGCACGCTAAGAAGAAACCATAAATCAAAATAAAATGGTCCAATTCAAGGTCGAAGTATACCCTCCTCACGGAACCCTCAATATTTTGACATCAGTTTCCCAGAAAGCATGACGATGCAACATAATAATCTTACGTTCGATCAACGGACCTTAGACCACGCCCCTCGCTTTGAAAGCCCACCGCGCGCTCCCATTGGCCGGACGCCCGACGCGTGCGCAGCTAAAAAGTTCAAAAATGTTTATAGTTTTAAATGATAAATATATCGACGCGCGTAATTTTCTGAGTAGATCTTTCGTCGGCTCACATTTAGCTTTTAACATTGAAATATTGAGAGGAATAAATAATAAGGAGCTTTTAAGAATATTTTTGGACTTTTAAGTGGATTTTGATTTGTTTGTTACGATTTTTTCTTTGTTAGTAATCGAGATTTGAAGTATTGCTATATAAGTGAATGTTGTAGTCAAAATGTAGAACAAGATTAATTACAAAACGCCTAACAACCCTTCAAAATGGTGTTGTTATTTTTCCTATTAATAGAACTTGAATTTTTTATAGCATACCATTACGCTTGTATTCCCTGTAAGATAATACAGACCTGTATCTACTATACATTCACAGTTCCCCAGTATGTTTTAGTTTCCATTACAATAATAAAACCTGCAATCATAACCGAGGTTAGGCAGAGATAGACCTTTGCCTAACCTTTCGAGGAAAACACGCATGCTAGTATTTATTTTAAAATCAGAAGGTGGTGATTATCTTTTGAGGCAAGCGAACCACCGGACGAACAGCCAGGCAAACTGATAAACGACACAGTTCCACGGTGGAAATTCCCGAAACCCGCACTGAGCGTTTTGCCTCGACATTCCTTATCCGTACAGCGAGGGAATGGAATCAGTTGCCTCAGTCGGTATTTTCGTACATATACATTTACAAGATACCTATTCACTCGTATCTGGAAGACCCCCTCTTCCAGATACGAGTGAATAGGTATCTTCTAGGTAAGAGTGCTACATCTTAGACCACATCGTCACTTACCATCATGTGAGATGATTGTAGTCAAACGCTAACCTATCTCTTATAAAAAAAAAACAATGGAGACAACTAAGAGTTGAGACAAATAAATAAATATTTGGGACAATTTACACGACACTATCTAGTCTCAAACAAGCAGATCTTATACTATGGGTACTAGAGAATGGATATAATAGATACTTACACTTTTTGTATAAATACAGACTTATAATACTTGGGTACCTACATAAGAAACATCCAGACAAAAAAAAACACCTACGTTTATCACAATAAATATTTGTGTTCTGAGGGAATCCGAACCACTAGACCACGAACATCGTCAAATACCACGAAATCACAATACTAATGACATAAACTCAGACGTTTTAAAAAGATTCGATTCTACAGTTTCACTGCGACATAATATAATTACATCAGTATAGAACAAATAAACTAATAAAGTGTTTCAGGTGATTGTTGACTTATGTTTCAATGGCTTTGTAAACAATTATCAATCATGATTTGTGCTGATAGATCGACTATACTTTCTAGTAATAGCGAAGTCGGGAAAGACAGATTTGACCGGCAGAGGGCGATAAGTGTTACAGTTTTCTTTTTTACTAGTGGTTCAACGGTGGTCGAAATTCGTCGAAAACCTTGTTATCATCACCAATCTTGTATAGTACTGATACGGGGTAAAATAAAGAGGAAACTTTGTATTGGCAGTGGGGGGACTTTGACCCCTATACTGCCAACACAACTATTCCTTTTTCGTTTTACAAGGTCGGCAACGCGTTATGAGTGTTCGGGCAGTGTCTGAAATGGCCTTATGAAGAAAGAGTCAGACAGTTTTTTTTAATAAGTATTATATCATTTAGGTGGCAAATAAGCATACGGCCCACCTGATGGTAAGCGGTTACCGTAATCTACAGACGCTTTATACCTACCAAGGGTAGGTATCACATGCGCGTTGCCGACCCTGTAAAACCAAAAAGGAATAGTTGGGTTGCCAGTATAGGGGTCAAAGTTCCCCCACGGCCAACACAACGTTTCCTCGCGGAGCACTGGCTACCTTGCTCACCGTAGAGAACACAACACAGCTCAAAGCAGTGTTATTTCGCTTCGATTTTCTGCAAGGCACAGGTACTTCCCCAGTCGGGCAGCTCCAATTTGAGTGGAATTACTCCCACTATGCCCTACCTCTCTTCAAACAGTTTAGACAGTTTGGGATGTGAACAAAACCGGGAGCAAAAGCAAGTCTCCACTCTCCCATAAAATATCAGTGAGTACATTCCAAGCACTCAGATGCCAGTAGCTAAAAATACTTGACAGTATTTGTGTACCTCTTGAGATGGTCTTATCTCGCAGCAGCGCTTTGATGTGAGAGCGGCCTAGTGGCGAGATAGCGGTACTGACGTCAGCGTATCAAGTGGTGCCGTTGGAACAATCTTGGTTCGAATTTTAATAACTTTGAAGGGACTTTGTCGGTGGCTTTTTATTGCGCTCGCGCATCCGTCGTTCCTCAAGCGTCAAGTAGTTAAATACATACAACGTGTTACAAAATACCCCGTAAAAATACAGGGTGGAATCGAATGGAAGTCGATGTCCCATCGATGCGCAACGGCTTACCATGACTTCAGTACATGATTCTGGACCCCCCTGCGTTGGAATTTTTCGTCGGATTTTTCTTAAATTTTACAACTCGCAGGTGAACTTTAAGGAAACAGCTGACCAGAAGATCTTTCGAGTTTAATTTACAATGTTGTTTTTAGTGAAAAAAGTAAATTAATGACTTTTTAATTAAAATTCTTATTGGGTTAGATAGAAATAATTATTTTATACAGTTTAAAGTTGAAAAAACTGCAAAAAAAAACGTAAAATTTAAGAAAAAGCTGATGAAAAATTCCAGCGCACGGGGGTCCAGAATCATGTACTGAAGTCATGGTAAGCCGTTGCGCGTCGATGTCCCTTCCACCCTGTATAATTAATTACCAAAGCCAACAATTTTGTCAGCTGTCATGTCAGGGAACCAGATTATTTAACAGAAAGGCCTACGTACCTATTTTAACTAATAATTGTCTACTTTAATAGTTTTTCTATTATTCATTCTTAAATGTTGTTGTTTTCATTTTTTGGGGTATGTTATACAGCGTTACTACGGTTCTTAAATATTGTGAATGGACTCGTTATAAGGCCCCATTTAACCTTCTCTCGGCTTTACGAGTAGTTTTGTATAACTTGTAATATATAGGTATTTTTACTGCTTTACCTAGCGCGCCTGTTATGCTAGAGATCCAGGGTTCAATTCCCAGGTTAGGCAAAATGTTATTGGGTATTTCTATCGAATCATAGTAGCTGCTCGGAATTTCGATGTGTGCTGTTAATGACAATAGGCTCTCCCTCTATTACACGGGACCTAAATATATCGGCGAACTGTGGGTGTAGGAACAATTAGGTACCTACTACACCTCTGCCTAACCTTTCAGGGAGTGGCGTGATGTTATTTAATGTTTTTTTGTTTTCATTTTAATAAGATGACAAACAAGCATACGGGAACTTAAAACGGATGAACTTAACCAGATGTAGTTTAAAATCTTGATGAGCTTGTGGTTAAGTGGACGACCTCTGTGGTCTAATGGTTATAATGCCGGACTACTGATCAGGATCATCGTGGGTTCGGTTCCCAGATGACGTAAACATACGTGTATATAAGGTGGCATACAAGCATACGGCCCACCTGATGGTAAGCGGTTACCGTAGCCTATACACGCTTGCAACATCACGCGTGCCTATCAATTGCGTGTTGCCAACCATGTCAAACGAATAAGGAATCTTTGGGTTGGCAGTATAAGGGTCAAAGTCCCCCCACTGCCAACTCAACGTTTCCTCGCGGGGCACTGGCAACCTTGCTCACCATTAGGAACACAACACAGCTCACAGCAATGTTATTTCACTTCGATTTTCTGCAGGTACTTACTTTCCCAGTCGGGCAGCTCCAATATGAGTGGAATTACTCCCACTATGCCCTAACTCTCTACTCTCTCCTAAATCATAAATCTGATGTATCCTAAATCTGACTAAATCATAGCCACGATTATTAATAATAAAAAATTCAATGTCACAATTTTAAGGACATAACAAACAGTATTCCACATTCAGATGAGGTTTGGAATCCAATATCTTTAAAACCATGGTACCCAATATTTGGTTCAAGAGGTCAAACACTGGCAACGGAAGTAATAGCATTCAAATTGCCGTTCATATCCGCATCTAGGGGGCGCCACTTGAGTCACGTATTAGCATTGGAATTCACTCCTCGATTTGATTGTTTTTAGAATGAGTTTAAAATACAAACACAAAGGAGAATGATCTAATATTTCAACGGATGGGGCTATCAATTCATCTGCTAGTTGAAATCAAAACAATCAATTACTTAACCGACTTAAAAAGAAATGAGGATCTCAGTTCCCTTGATAGGTATATTTAATTTTTTCTTTTTTATGTTCGTCAATAACATTCTTATTTATGATCCAATTCAGTTGATTTTATTTGACAGAGAAATATAATTAGGTACCTACCTATTTGAGACAATTATACATACCTATGCATATCATCATTCCTGAAGATATTATGTAGATAGGTTATGAATTATAAAATAAGGGTGTATAGGTAGGTATAGATACACCCTTATTTTATAATTCAGAAAATATAAATATAAATATCTTTTAGTACGGGACCAACCATGATATGGTGAAAATAACATCAGCTGATCCAAAAATGATGAATAATTTTTATTTCTGTAAATAGATCTTTCAAAGACACATTTAAAAGTCAATATTTAATAATAAATGGCGCCCGCATTTCTTAGCTGACGACCTCTGAGAAAAAACGCCGAAACAAACTCAGAGAATCATGATCTCTTTTAAAGTCCAGACAGCTAGGAGATATGTGTTTTACAAAGGAAAAATCTAAACTGCCATTTTGAGAGAGCTATAGCAATTTTCAGTTGACCAGTCCTAATTGACGGCACGCATACATCAGTCATCATGTAGCTCAACCATTATTTAGGGAGCTCAACGACTCGTCGCACGACGACCAAATGTCTTGGTGATCTGGTATCGCCAAGATATTTGGACTAAAAAGCAGTGATAGCCTAGTGATATGACCATTGGACTGTCAAGTCAAAGGTCTTGAGTGCGAATCCCAGGCACGCACCTCTGACTTTTCGAATTCATGTGCTTATTAATAAAATTAATTAAGTATCACTGGCTTAAACGGTGAAAGAAAACATCGTGAGGAAACCCACATGCCTTAGAGAATTTTCTCGACGGTGTGTGAAGTCTGCCAACCCGCACTAGGTCAGCGTGGTGGACTAACAGCCTTCTTCTCAATCTGAGAGGAGACCCGTGCCCAGCAGTGGGACAGTAGGTATATGGGTTGATGATCAATTGATCATGTGTTAGTACTGGTCAAACTTAAAGCTGTTATGGCTCTTCCCTCAAAAGGCCATTTGCAGACATTGTCCTACATTATGACACAAATGTTTGGTGCGAAAAATACTGTAGGTATGTCTGGATTGTGCTGCCGTGCACAGGGACAGATTCAGAGGAGACCCGTTTACAGTCTCCCCAGGGATGTGCCTTAATAGGCGGTGCACAAGAGGGGCTCTGTGGTGGTCTATTAAGAGGACACAGTGCCCCCCTCCATGTGCTGATGGTGGCCACCGGGGTAGTTTTAGTGGGTAATAATCGCACACTCCCCGGTCTCACACCCGTAGACCGGTAGTCTTTTGAAGGTTTCCCCCCGTAAACAAAAAAAAAAGGTATGTCTGGATTCTAAAACAGACCATGGTTCTCTGAATTTGTTTCAGAATTTCTTCTCAGAGGTCATCAGGAAATGCTGATGCCATTTATTAGTACTAAAAATCTAAACAGAAATTAATAGATATCATTTAACATTTGTGAAGGGCTACGTTCTCCATATACCTGTTTATCAAAGTCAAAATAATTTATTCATGGTAGACTTGTAGTACTTTATGAACGCCATTTTTACATTAAAGATAGCCCCCAAAACGTCTGTGTGTCTATATGTATCTACCTAAATATTTTCTTACTGTTCTATAGAAGTATATTATTGGTAACAACTCAGTAAGTGTCGCCGCGGTGAGCGCCGCGCCCTTGGTGCTCTCGAAACAAAAACATGGACCGCGCCACTTGAATAAAACAGAAGAGCGGTGGAGACGCGTTGTTATTAAAAACTGTGACCATGGGGAACAAAGGATATAAAGCTTCCTCTCCTCGCTGGAAACGCCTGTTCACAGTATGTTCTCTATATTCCGCCCGGATTAAGCTCCTATCCTCATTTTTAGGACCGGATCTAATTAGTTTTTATATTTTTAGTTTGGAATTAGAATCATGTTAGATTCTAATCCTTGACAAAGATAAAAGGTTTCCAATTTTATTATTACCTAATAAAGACTATGATTAGCTATGAATTTAATTATTTTTAAATACATTATAAGGTAAAAGCGTAGGTACTGTATTTTATCATCAAATAGTTTATTTTCAAATACCTACAGGAGTACTTATTAGTTTCGATGCACGGTTCCAAATTAGTCAGCAAGAGACTCCATGGTTACTCTTTCAATTTATTGAATTCTTGACATGATTAGAACCGATAAATAGTCCTAATTGCACCCGTAGTTTGCAGCTGAAAACCAGCGTCAGTTGGTAGTCCCATCACTGCCATCAGACATTATACTAAGCGGTGGCCTTTTTGACACCATTATTAAGTACCATAAGTAAAAATATAAGTGCTCATAAAGCTTAGTTTTCTAATTTATTTATTTATTTGTTACTTTTGGAAAACCAACAGCCTTACAATAAATTTGCAACGAACATAAACAACAGATAGCCAATTATAGGTCTTCACAGATAAGAGACATATTAAAATAAAAACATGTGGACAACAAACTATACAGTACTATAAACGTGTCGACTTAATGAGAATCACGTTTGGTGTTCATAAAAGAAATCTCTGCTCAGCAACCGCCTCAACGACACCAAGTTAACGTTGAAAATGTCAACATCATGTGCCTTGCAAATATTGTTTAGTCTTGCTAGCTCTCCACAGGAAAGTATTTTGCCGGTAATTTGATAACGCAGGGGCCAAGTTAATGGGTGTATGACGCCGCACAGATTTTACAGGGACATTAAAACCTATTTTATCAAAAAGTTCAGGGCAATCAATTTTATTAGAAATAATTTTCATCATATAAACAATATCAGCTATTTCACGTCGTTTAACCAGCAGAAGAAGGTGAAACTTTGCACATAATTTTAAGTAATCCTGACTTCTGTAGTTATATTTGATCCTTTAACATAGGTATTTGATGAACTTTTTTTGGACATTTTCTAATCTGAGTATATGTTTATCATATCTTGGGTTCCATACCTGTGACCCGTATTCCAGAATACTGCGAACAATGTACAATATAGTATTTTAAACGTCTTAGCGTCCTTGAAGCAACTTGAGGTTCGCATTACGAACCCAAGCGCTTGAGACGCTTTTTTTACAACATTGTCCATGTGTTCATCGAAAAGTAATTTGGAGTCATACAATATACCAAGATGACGGACTTTGTCATACTTGCAAAGTTTGCATCCTCTCAAAGTATATTCCGATGAGACAGTGGTATTTTTCCTAGTAAAGGAAACAACAGAACATTTTGATGGATTAAGTTCAAGCTTGTTCCTGGTGCAATAATCATCTACGCGCGATAAATCGGTCTGTAGGGCCTGAACATCTGCTTGTGATGAAACAGAAAGAAAAATCTTCATGTCATCCGCGTAACAAAGTAAATTGGCGGTATGTAAGCACTCGCCGATGTCGTTTACAAAGAATGCAAAAAGTAAAGGTCCTAGAAGAGAGCCTTGTGGGACGCCAC
The DNA here is from genome assembly GCA_964056405.1 of Acronicta alni. Classification (NCBI taxonomy): domain Eukaryota; kingdom Metazoa; phylum Arthropoda; class Insecta; order Lepidoptera; family Noctuidae; genus Acronicta; species Acronicta alni. Next base: position 922,419 of record OZ043935.1, read on the forward strand.
TAGATATAGTAACCCAACTAGAAATGTAGTTGTTTATAACCACCGCTTGAGACCTGTTAGAAATATAAGAAATAAACCATCTCAATAGATCGCCCCTTATGCCTATTGAATCTAGTTTTTGAAGTAAGGTGAAATGGTCAATTCTATCGAAACATTTACTATAATCAGTGTAAACGACATCGACTTGCTTACCTTGACTCATATTATCAGTGATATAGTCATCTAATAAGATAAGGTTAGATATGGTTGATCTCCCCGTTATGAACCCATGTTGATAATTGTTGAGTGAATATTTTACTGCAGCATACAATTGTGTGTGAATAACTCTTTCGTACACTAGGAATTTGACATAATTTAGATATCGGTCGATAATTTATCACCTCACTCTTAGGCCCTTTTTTGTAAATTGGGGTTATAAACGCTTGTTTCCAAGAAGAAGGCATAACGCACTCACGTAGTGATTTTTCGAACAATAGGCTAATCGGTGTCGATATGGTTTTAGCACAATTAACCAATAATACGGGAGGGATTTTATCAGGACCCGCGGATTTATTAAGATCCAGTGATTGAAGCAGTTTTATTATTTCATTCTGATTCATTATTTATAATATTTGAGATATGTGATGATGAGTCAGAAAAGTTTTGTGGGCTTACGGTCGGAGTACCCGGAGTGGAGTGCAAGAAAGTAGAATTGAAATAGTCGGAAAATAAATTACAAATATCTTTACCACCATAAGCGATACGATTCCCGTAGCTTAAAGTACTAGGGACACTCGAGGAGTTTGACTTTGATTTGACAAATTTCCAAAAGTGTTTGGGGTTGTTTTTGATTGAATTTTCTATAGAATTAATGTAGTTTAGATAACATTCACTCTCTAATCTTTTAACTCTTGCTCTCGCTCGCTATATTACCCTATTATTTCCTTTCATTTTGTTACTAAAAAAATATTATCATCAACTCCATGGAAGACCCTGTTCCCCTTTCAACCCCACTTCCATTAAGAGGATTAAAAGCGCTGCATCGATGCTACACAACGCTATACCACACTACAAGCATAGATATTATGGGCTACTTGAGGAAAACATCGGTAAAATATAAGTTAACTGGTATTTTTATTAACTGACTTCAAAAAGAAGGAGCTTCTTCTTCTTCGTATCCATATTATACTTCCTTACTAATATTATAAACGCGAAAGTAACTCGCACGGGCACGGGTCTCCTCTCATATTGAGAGGGATTAGGCTATAGTCCACCACGCTGGCCTAGTGCGGGTTGGCAGACTTCACGAACCGTCGAGAAAAATCTCTAAGATATGCAGCTTTCCTCACGATGTATTCCTTCACCGTTTAAGCGAGTGATAAAATTATTATTAATACGCACATGAATTCGAAAAGTCAGAGGTGCGTGCCTTGGGTTAAACTTGAGACCTTTGACTTGGCAGTCCAAGGGTCATACCACTAGGCTATCACTGCTAACTCTGTTTGTCTGTTGTTTTCACACCTAAACCGTTGAACCGATTTTGATGAAATTTGGTACAGAGGACCTTGGAATACTGGTAACCTTTTGTCTCAAAAAACCCTTTGCAACAGCTAGTTTTTTAGAAATGTTTCCTGATACTAAACTTTACGCCTGGACTTGAAGAGACCGTGATTCTGCGAGTTTGTTTAAGTGTTTCTTTTCAGAGGTCGTCAGCTAGAAAATGCCGGAGCCACCTTATATGAAATATTACCTTGTAAAGTACAAGTGTCTTTACAGTAGATATCTATTTATATAAATAAATGTAATTTACGGATTTTATCGCGTTATATTGATATTGTTAATCCCGACGTTTCGAACCCTTTACAGCGTCCATGGCCACACACAGGTAGACAAAGTAGTTTTATTTCAATGTATAATATTCGCGTAAATGTCAGAAATCAATAAATGTAATTTCTCTTAATATTTCCTAAATGTTTCCACCGATTATATTAAAGATTTTTTTTTTGTGAGTGCAGTTTTTTTTTGTAGTGTTATGTAATGTCAAGTCGAACAAGGCACATACCTACCTGGTGTTACCTGGTGTTGCAGTGCCTCTCAGGAGTTTGAATATAACCAAAGTCTTGTACGGCACTACCTACCTACACTGCGCTCGACCTGTAATTTCGCTGAAAACATTACCCTTCGATCGTAACACTATAAAGAGACAGTAGACAAAGGTGGTACTTCCCCAGATGGTTTCTTGCAGAAGAAACCTACCAGTCGGTACAATTCCGTCATACCCTGCCACCCCCATTTCCAAAATTGTACTCTTAGGGGCCTCTAGCCAATGTCAAATGTAATCAAAAAATGTAGCCAAAAAATTACATCTCATTACCTTCCCAATCACCTAAAAAACATCGCCACTCATAAAGCTACCCTATCGTTACCATCGTGGCCGGACATATGGCGTGCGTGCGCGCACCATTGAGCCACAACTGTCGTATAGTGATAATTAGTAGCATCATGCGAGGGAGATAAGCGGTACTGTTGTGTTTTAATTAGGTGTAGATTCTACTTGATGGTGTACTGCGAAATAAGAGTTTTAGACTTATTTAGGGTATGACACGTAGGTATGTTTGACAAACAAGCATACAGACTGATGGTAAGTGGCAGTAGCCTATAGACGCCACGGGTACGGATCCAGCCCACAAAAGAGTTGAGGTCGATACCTATATTGCAGTTTTATTATTATTTTTATGCCACTAAATAGGCAAACAAGCATGCGGCCCACCTGATGGTAAGCGATTACCGTAGTCTATAGACGCTTGCAACACCAGGGGTATCAACTGCGCGTTGGTACAGGGTCAATGTAAAACAAAAGAGGAATAGTTGGGTTGGCAGTATAAGGGTTGAAGCACTGGCAACCTTTATAGGAAAGGTTTACAAAATGTACGTGTCTATGACGACTAAGACCTTAGGTATACAGTGAATAGGTGGCAAAGCCGAGGACGAACACTTGTACATTAAAATAAACCAGTAGAATGTTAGTCCGCTCAAGTTAATCTAATACTCGTACCTAAGTATATAAATATCTCCTGTCACAGTGTCTGTAATCGAACTCCTCCAACACGACTAGACCGATTATTATAATTATATATTTTTATATAAGTATTTGGTAGGTCTGGGAATAGGTCGTAGGCCTTGTCCATAATTTTTATTTTATTTTATATTATCATTATAGCGTGTATATTATGAATCCCAAATTAATAACTGCAATATTAATCCCAAATTAATAATATACGCGTTATAATCCGTAAAAAATGTTTTATTTTAATGTCTAATATTCGCCTAAGTATCACAAACCAATATGTACCTTTGACTTTGCATTCAAAATGCGGTTGTACCCCGGAAACAAACTTAGTAGATATTCCTAGATTTACCACACCTAAATAAAAATAGCTACTTCACTTAAGACACCGTATTTAATCCCCGCTGCCCTCATAAATCAAGTACAGTGAGCAACGAAAGTCGCTGAACATAACAAAATTTTGAAAACATCACAGCTCCAAAACTTGTCCAGAGGTTTTTTCTATTAAGGTAACCTGAATATTGAATGGTCATCTATGCAATTATTTCGCATAACCTTCACAGGTCAGTTACTTCACACTTATTAAAAATCATATTGAAAATTGCAACATGTTCAGCGACTTTCGTTGCTGACTGTACCTACAGTCATCGAGGATATCGTCTCAATCATTTCCCATCCATTGTCAACTCAGTGCCATCTCGTCGGTACTTCCACGCGCCACCGGTTCTCATTGTCGTGATACCAATCACTGAGATTGCTTGATACGCAAACAATAGGAGACTGTACTATATTTTTGTCGTATTCAGATTGAGGTGTGTATTGGGGTACGGTAATGAAGCGTTTCGTTAATTTCTCGCAGTATTGATTCGCGTTTAAAAAAAGTAGTACCTTACCTTATAAACTGAAGTAGTACAAGAGAGGCAGGGCAGGAAGGCAGTGGGAGTAACTCCACTCAAATCGAAGCCTTGCAGAAAATCGAAGTGAAATAACACTGTTTTGACCTATGTTGTGTTCCTTACGGTGAGCAAGGTTGTCAATGCTCCGCGAGGAAACGTTGTGTTGGTAGTGGACTTTGACCCTTATACTGCCAACTCAACGATTCCTCTTTCAAACTTAGCATGGAAAATGCCAAAAAAATACAAAAAGATTCCTCTTCCGTTTTACAGGGTCAGCAACGCGCAAGTGGTACCAGGTGTTACAAACGGGTATCCCTGGTGTTACAAACGTCTATAGGCTACGGAAACCGCTTACCATAAAAAGAGACATTACTTTTATTAATTAATATGATCTATAATGTAGGAAAGTGTGGTTATTATTTAGTGAAATTGATTTAAATTTAAGTGAGGTATTGACTTTCTAATTAGCAATATAACCAACAGGTCGTCAATTTTAATCAGTCCACAATCATATTATGACCTAACTATATTATCTAAGTATATGTTTTCCAGATCTGGATGTAGGTAGGTATGTGCTTGCGAGATAGACCCGAGAAACAACTAATCTACATTTAATACTTGAATTATTTTATATTATATTTTTTTATTAGATATTTTTATTTATTATAATTTACCAATTTTTATTTATTACAATTTACCAATTTTTATTTATTATAATTGACCAATTTATATTTATTAGATATAATTTACTAATTTTTATTTTTTACAATTTACCAATTTATATTTATTATAATTTTCCAAATTTTTATTTAGTATAATTTACCAATTTATATTTATTACAATTTAGCAATATTCTTTTTCAAGCAATCCAAAACAAACCATGGCCATTTCATTATTAACGCAGGGTGGTATTTATATTGACGCTATCACGCGTCACTCCACCGGGGGTGGGCAGTGACGCGGAAGCGTGCTCACATTAGTATTGTGACGTCACACCCAATCTGGACTTGTTAAGTGATTGGGTCAGATAATCTATTCTTCGTTAATATTAGAGCTGAAAAGCGTCAAATCCTGAGTTCGAGAAGGTACGGTCGGGGTCATCAAGTCCAGTAGCAGTTTCACTAATCTATCGCATCAAAACAAGTCGCACTTACGACCTTTTTCTATAACAAACATTTTGCACATAATATGCACGATCTCGCATATCGCACTCTTTCATCATTATCTAGACAGAAAGAGTGCGGTATAATTTGCCTTAGTGACAAACCACGCACTATCACCTTCTCGTAGTTAAGTATCACCGGTCAAACAGTAGTTTAACCGGTAAATGTTTGCATTGAAATCACTCACACATGTGTGTATACGCGCAGTACCGTGCAAGCGAATATGATCGTTGACGTGCTACTAGACTTATGGCCCCAGACTGTACAGTACGTACAGGATCGGGCAAAATGGTGTTAGGATATTTCTGTTAGGAATATGATTAATAGAATGTTCAATCCCCAAGTCGAACAAACTGTTATTAGTTCTGTACACTCTTCAACTATACATATTTTGCTGACGCTGCGTTTGACACGCGCGCGCGTCATATGTTCATTCATAATGACAGTGTGTGTTTAATACTAATTCGGAAAACAACATAGAGAAAGGAATCGTTAATCTTGTGCTTTATTTTGTACTATCTTATTTACATTAAACTTAACTAGTGGCTTATAACCTTGTGATCTTTTCTCTCTACACTCTAAACAACAACACCTACAACCCTACAAGTGTGCGAACCGTACAAGTTCGTTCTATGTAATTCAAAGTTCTGAGTTTAGATTTGTGCTCAGTTCATTACTTATTTATTTATTTTATTTATTTATACTAGGTATATTACACTAGGTTATCTGCTACTTAACCCTTAAATGGGGGTGTGATAGTATGTTTTATTATTATTATGATAAGCCTTATATCTTTCCACTACAGGATAAAGGCCTCCATTCCTTTTTCCTACATCACCATATTTGGACATTTTTTGTGTTATTTTTTTTATGTTAGCACTTATTGTCACTTGACAGTGTTGTCAGATGTTTTTTTGTGTTTTTGTACTGTCTTTAACCGACAATTTGACCTCATATTGTCGTGCGTCATTTTGGGCGATAATAAATAAATTTTCTTTATTTTATTCTTCTCATATTTTCCTCCTCCAGCCTCTTTTGTGTCAAATTGCTGGAAAAGGCCTCCCTATGGCAATATGATTAAAAAATGTAGTCAACCCTTCACATGTACGATTATACCAATAATTATTAAAAAAAAAATATCGAACATCAATTATGGACCATAACATATTAATGCATGACAAATAGATAATAGCATTAGGTCGCAGATCAAATATTATGACCGCACGGAATCGATAATGACCTGCTGTCATTAATATGTGACGTGGCATCATTAATGTGCAGGGCCGGATTTCTACATCAGGGCTAGGGGCCGTCGAAGTAGACCCAAACAGGGCAGAAAAGAAAATTAAAAAATTCTAACCACGCTTTTTGATCTAATCTACTGTATTGTTATTTGTTATAAGTAGGTACATGACTTTAACAACTAACAACATATTTGTATAATTTTTCTAGTTAAACATCCTAAAGTTTTCCCTTCTATTCCAAGGTCTGTTTGCTGTCTAACAAATGCGTCAGAACATCAGTATTGTACACAAAGCAACTGCCATCACACCTTCATAATGCAATTTTTGAGCGATACCGAATATAGGACATATATCGGTTTTAAAGTCTTGAACCGTGAGAAATGGAAAGAGGACCCTGCAATGGAAGTGGAACGGCAGTGGCTGAAAATCTGAAGCGCTGAGCACACGATGCACTATTTCTCCGCCTTATATTGTGTTAATTACTGCCTATTTACTAAAAAAATAAATAGCTGTTGGTCTTCCGTGATCATATAAATAAATAAATTACGAAATATAAATAGGTGTAATTTTTTGTTGTATCAAGTCCTTTTATTGCGCCCCCACCGTCGGTACCTTGAGGACCCGAGTTCGGGCCTGTTAATATGTGACGTACTGTCATTAACATACATAGTGATGTGCACGATATATGATTGATTGTGACATGTGTCATTTATGCCCGCGACTTTCCATCTGTTAATTGTCGATTATTTTAGGGCGGGTTAAAAGTGCAATTGGTCGGGTGGCTTCATCAAGATGGCTAGCTGATGGAAAGTGGTCACCGCAATTATACTTGAATATTATGCCATCAATCAAAACTCCGAGCTACCACTGATAATTTTTTCCAAGAATACGTACCGAACGCCGGAGGGCGCAGACAGACCTTCGACCTCCATGAGCTGTGGCCGGCGGGCGACTGAATTAGGTATTCCACGATGGTCGTGGCGAATTTCTCGGATCCCATAGCCATAGAGCAAGTGTAGGAAAGTGCGGTTATAAGTCAAGTAAGGTAAATTTTTCTATGAAATCCGCAGGAGCAACTCAATTTGAATGATGATGACACAAGATCGTTGGTCAGAACACTTGGTTAGACGTGTAGGTGGAGTAGATCCCTGACGGAACGGCGGCCGAGAGTAGCCACACGGAGTTTAGGAAGATGGATGGCCAGGAGGGTGGATGTTATAGTCAAGTAGAGTTTGGATTTTTGCGCTGTTGATGGCAATAGGCTGACACTCTAATACATGGGACCTAAATATACTGCCGAATTTTGGGTGAACACTAGTACATATCTGCCTAACCCTTCGGGGATTACAGGCGCGATGGTATGTTTTATGTTATGTATGTACAAAGTTCCTAAAAAGTATCAATCATTATACTAAACCCCGCTAGAGGGTATAAAAGACCAATCTAAATTATTTTCTCGTTGTTGTCAACGTTAACCCTTCACTGTTGGATTAGATGGCCATTAGCTAATTGCCTGGTTACGATTCAACCCTTCATTGCTCGTTGGACAAGTTTTAAATAAATACTAAATGTTACCGGATATTAAAAATTGGGTAAACAGATATATTACTTTTGTATCTATCATTGCCGAACCGTGGCGCGTGCAAACTCGCCTGTACATTGTTCTCTCACTGCGCTCAACGCTCTCTTGGAAGCCAGTAGGTACAAATTGTGATATTTTTACCGATGAATGGAAGATGATTTTATCAGTGTGCGTGAAGTATTGTGAGAAGTCTATGTGCGAGCGGTGTCCTTAATTAGTGTAAGTGGCTTGTGGCCGTTCTAATTAAGCAATAATAAATAAATAAATCAGCCACAAGAGGTCCACTGCTGACCATAGGCCTCCCCCATAGATTTCCACAAAGACCGGTTACAAGCCGCCTGCATCCAACGACTCCTAGCGACCTTTACCAGGTCGTTCGTCCATCTTGTTGGAGTCCCACGCTGCGCTTTCCGGTGCGTGGTCTCCACTCGAGAATCTTTGTATGATCCCAATTAATTTATTAATGCGAAATCTGTCTGTTTTCACGCCTCAACCGCTAAACCAATTTTTATGAAGCTTGGTACAGATATAGATTGGACCTTGGAGAAGGATATGAGCTACCTTTTGGGTGAAAACACGACACACACGTCATTCTCGTGAAAACGGATGCCGTCTGTCGGGGTTGGTCAGCTCTTACTGTCAATGGCTTTTTGCTTTTCTTTTATTTATTTATATTATTTTTTATTCTGGATTAATTTGTTAGTAGGTACACATCAAACTGCATTGTTCTCATTAACTATTCTTATCAAACTTGTAAATCAAGATTAACATTGTACTCATGTTGTTTTTAAAAAAAGAGTGTCTATGGAGTTCCTTGCCGGTTCTTCTCCATAAGACCCACTTTTTGGAACCGTGCAACTAGTTTTGACTTTTCAAAAGTGCTACTTTATTGGTCTAATTGAAATAAAACATTTGACTTAAACTTTGAATTTGAAAAAAGTCCTTAGAAAGGCGGGCGACACCTATAACAGAAGAATTCTTCATGTATAACGGAAGAATTCTACATGTATTAGAAGAATTCTCGCATTTTGCATCCTGTTAAGAGTTAGGCACATACCTAGTAGGTTCTACACACATCAAAAAAAGTTGCGATCACTTTGAAAAATCTAAATCTTTTCTTTCAAACAGGGTATTTCTATTTAAAGAAAACACACAACAAAGATTTTTTCTTGATAAAGTTCAATTTAAAAAAAAAAATCAGCTTATGCTAGTGATCGCCAACTTTTTTGATGTGTGTATTCTCCCAGGGATGTGCCTTAATAGGCAGTGCACAGGGGGGTTCTGGGGTGGTCTATTAACAGGACCCAGTGCCCCCCTCCATGTGCTGATGGTGGCCACCGGGGTGGTTTTAGTGGGTAAGAATCCCACACTCCTCGGTCTAACCCCCGTAGACCGGTAGCCTTTTGAAGGTTTCACCCCGTAAACAAAAAAAAAAAAAAGGTACCTACATTCTGTTTGTCTGGGTGTTTCTTATGTATTATAAGTATGTATTTACAAAAAAAAGTATATAAGTATTATATCCATTGTCTAGTACCCATAGTACAAGCTCTGCTTAGTTTGGGACTAGATGGTGTTGTGTAAAATGTCCCAAAAATATTTATTTATTTATTCTGCTAATAAGCTTAATGTGTCGACTACTACGTCGGCTGGTGGGCTGGTTCGCTGGTTGAGCAGTGTTATTGGGTGTACCTATGAAATTATCAGAAACAGCTCGGAGTTTGGATTTGTGCTCAGTTAATGGCAATAGGCTCACCCTCTATTACATGGACCTAAACATACCAGCCAACTGTGTGTGTACAGACGCCAGCACATCAAGCTACCACAATCTGTCATTTTTTTTAATAGATTTTCAACTTTAAATCAACAGAATAAGGTCATTTTTAATTGGTAAAATTATTCAATTTTGGATAGCTTAACCTGCTGGAATTTGTACATTAGTACATTTCTGCCTAACCCTTCGGGGAACACAGGCGTAATGGTACAGAGGCCAGAACATTAAGCTACCATAATCTGTCAAATTTATTTGATTGATTTCCAACTTTAATAAAAAATAATAAGGTTCATATTCAATTGGGAAAATTTGACAGTTTTGGATAGCTTGACCTGCTGGCGACTGTACATTATATGTTACTACAGCGTGCAGAGAGGAAGTTTTGGGTTAAAAATACTTATTCATTTTAGTTTAGTCTCTTAGGCGCATATAACATACATTTCTAGCTACTTAAGTACGGTCATACTCATACATACACTCATAATAATATAGGTACACTCATACAGTGCAGATGTAAAATGTTACCATAATGTCCCCAGTAGAAAATCTGCAGAGTGTAGAGAGCGTTAAGTGTGCGACGTGCCGCCTACATAAGACGAATTTCTATCTTAAAATAAAATATTTTTGGACAATTTTACACATCACCATCTAATACCAAATTAAGCAGAGCTTGTACAATGGATGCTAGACAATGAATACAATAGTTACACATATTTTTTTAAATACATAATCACCCAGACAAAACAAACAGTCGTGTCCTGTGGGAATCGAACCCACGACATCGGGATCAGCAGTTCGATACGCAAACCTCTAGACCATAGACATCGTCGAATAGTGTTAAACAACAACTGGAATCACGCTAGTTGTGGAATCAGCTCTCCGCCGAGGTATTCCCAAGAGAGTGCAGCGTGAAGTTCTTCAAAAATTTACAGGATCGGCGTCTCTGGTCTGGAAGCCAACCCCAACATAGTTTTTATTCTACTTAGGTGGCAAACAAGCATACGGCCCACCTGATGGTAAGCGGTTACCGTAGCGTATAGACGCTTGCAACACCGAAGTATCACTTGCGCGTTGCCGACCCTGTATTGAAAGAGGAAGTATAGTTGGGTTGGCAGTATAAGGGTCAAAGTCCCCCCACTGCCAACACAACGTTTCCTCGTGGAGCACTGGCAACCTTGCTCACCGTAAGAAACACAACACAGCTCAAAGCAGTGTTATTTTACTTCAATTTTCTGCAAGGCGGAGGTACTTCCCCGGAAATGTGACGGAAGATGAGGTAAGAATATTCAGATCCAGATGCTTAACTTTTACCAATTAATCCCATACCTCAGCCGCTTCGCATCGATACGATACAACAATATCAAAAACCCACATCACGATTCGTCGTAGATGCGCCGCACCGCATCTAACCAAGGGGAAGCCATCATCGTCAATCGCGAACTAACATAAATATGCTTTTACCGCCCTCTCCCTCCTCGGAGGGTAATGTGAGGGACGCGCCGTAACGCACTCTGTGAATTGTGTGAATTTTTCGAGATTAATTATTGTATGTAGGTAAAATTTTTTGGACACAAAAATGCTGTCTATACAAATATCCGGGCAAGAAGTTTACTTACAACAGTATACATTTTTGCCTAGTCCTAAGAGGAATACTAGCGTGATAGACTATGTTTTTAGTTTAACTAACCTCAAATGGGGTGAATAGGGATGCAGGGGTGAATGGGGACAAAACTTTGAAGGAAATTTTCAGTATATTTTTGTATTTTTTTTTTTGTTTGCATTTCCCATGCTAAAATTTTAAAAGTTATTTTAGCGAAGGAAAAATTTGACCGCAGGCAGAATTCGGACCTGTGTCTTCCTCAGGACATGCCAAGAAGGTCTTCTAATGGTTAATTATAATTAAAGAACAATATTAGAGTACCTCTTACCAACAAACTATCCTATATTTTTGTATATTTTTGGCATTTTCCATGCTAAGATTTTAAAGTTATTTAGAAAAGGAAAAATACGACCGCGGGCAGGATTCGAACCTGCGTCTTCTCAAAATTCGACATGACGGGTAGGTATCGCGGTGGCTTAGTGGTCATAGCGTCTGGTGTACCGAACCAGAAGACGCAGGTTCGAATCCTGCCCGCGGTCGTATTTTTCCTTTTCTAAATAAAACTATCCTATAGTCCAAAAATGCTTGGTCTTTTCGTCTATCCGGGCACGCGGTCTACATACACACATCAAAAATGTCGCTCACTTTGACAAAATCGAAATCTTTTTTGTTACGTTAGATTATATTATGATTTTCTTCTTTTTAGATCCTTTCAAAAGGGAATACAGGCATAATATACTTAATATTTAATTATCACTCGCTTAAACGGTGAATGAAAACATCGTGAGGAAACCTGCATAACTTAGAGATTTATTTCGACGGTTTTTGAAGTCTGTGAACCCGCACTAGGCCAGAGCTTGATGGACTATATATAACCTAATCCCTCTCAATAAGAAGGGAGACCCGTGCCCAGCAGTGGGACAGTATATGGGTTGATGATGACAGACATAATAGTAGGTAGGTACCTTAAAGATTTATTTCGGCGGTTAGTGAAGTCTGCCAACCCGCAATAGGCCAGCGTGGTGAACTGTAACCTAATCCCTCTCAATAAGAGAGCAGACCCGTGCCCAGCAGTGGGACAGTATATGGGTTGATGATGACAGGCATAATAGTAGGTAGATACCTTAAAGATTTATTTCGGCGGTTAGTGAAGTCTGCCAACCCGCAATAGGCCAGCGTGGTGGACTATAGCCTAATCCCTCTCAATAAGAGATGAGACCGGTGCCCATCAGTGGGACAGTATATGGGTTGATGACGACAGGCATAATAATAGGTATGTTATACCTTTTTTCCTTATCCCTTATCAGTCTTTATCCTCAGGATATCGCTATTATTCGGTATTGCCCTAAATTGGTTCTGGACGTGTGATAGCAATTGCTTCATATAAAATACTAGCTGTTAAGGACTTTGCCATCTTCATCGTCACTAGTCGCGTCATCGACAGCCAATGAGCGGGACGTAAAATGACGTGATACAGCACCCTCATTGGCTAATCATAGTTCCTAAGCCCCACCTCCTTGAAACGTGTTATTAAGTAAAAATATAATATCACTAACGATCCTTCGGACAGAACATTGCATTTTATTTACACAAATCCCCAGAAAAAATAAGCGGCTACGTCGTAAGCAATCCAAAATCTTAGTGTTGCAGATCATGCCGCTACACTAGGTAATATTTAGCCGCATTAGGTTCGACTGGGAGCCGATCACACACTCCAATTCGGCAGTCGAATAAAAAGGCTAGATCATCATCATCAGTCTATATTAGTCGGCTGCTGGACGTAGGCCTCCCCTAATGTGCGCCATTTCATCCTTTCCTCGGCTTTTCGCATCCAGCTTCTACCAGCAGCCTTTCGCAAATCATCACTCCATCTTGCCGGAGGGCGTCCTACACTACGTTTGCCAAATCGCGGTCTCCACTCGAGAACACGTCTACCCCAGCGGTTATCGGTTCTTCTGCAGATATGGCCAGCCACTTCAGCTTGCTAATCCGGTGTGCTATGTCGGTTACTTTGTTTCTCTGTCGGATAACCTCGTTGCGGATTTTATCCTTCAGAGAAACTCCTAGCATCGACTTTAAATTGGTGGACTAACCGCACTGTGAGTGTCCAGGTCTCAGCGCCGTAGGTCATCAAAAAGGCTAAATAATGATGTTTTAATTCATCGCATAGTCAAAAAGTCGCTATCAATGACTAACAAGCAGTAATCACGCCACACCCAGTGTGGTCATCATTTACGCAGTGACGTGCGAGCAGAAGTTAATCTTCATATAATTGTGATTGTCCGGCTGGGGGGCGACCAGGTGGGGCGCGTGACATAGGGACGGAGGGGATGGCGAACATTGGACTTACCAACTTTGGCCTGCGACATTTGTGTTTGGTGTTGATACATTGAGACCTCCAACCAACGCTGACGAACTTAGCAGCTAAATACTACCAAATGAAAAACACCTGAGTTTAGTGGACTATTAGTCTAACCCATCTCATTCTTAAAAATGTCCCGTGCCCAGGAGTAGACAGTAAAATGATGTTGATGAAGCACTAACAAGCAGTAATCACGCCACACCTAGTGTGGTCATCATTTACACAGTGACGTGCGAGCAGAAGTTAATCTTCATATAATTGTGATTGTCCGGCTGGGGGGCGACCAGGTGGGGCGCGTGACATAGGTACGGAGGGGATGGCGAACATTGGACTTACCAACTTTGGCCTGCGACATTTGTGTTTGGTGTTGATACATTGAGACCTCCAACCAACCCAGACGAACTTAGCAGCTAAATACTAGCACCTTAAAAACACCTGAGTTTAGTGGACTATTAGTCTAACCCCTCTCATTCTTAAAAACGTCCCGTGCCCAGGAGTAGACAGTAAAATGATGTTGATGAAGCCAAAGCATGGTGGATTGAATGAATCATGCAAGTAAACTATCTGGTCATCTAGATGTTTCACAAAAATCTTTAAATAAAAGAATGTAGGTACGGTACCTAATAAAAAGATATGAGATAAGGGCCTATTCTGACATCACACAGGATAATGTACAACCTACTTATTTAATTCAAGACTTGAATCTATTGAAGAAGATTCGATGTGGTCAATGGGCGACGAAATGACGACAAAGGTTTGGATGTATAATAAATACGACTGTATTGGTTTAAAACTTGAATAACAAAATTGGTTGGAACGTTTGCGGATTATATAAAGCAACTTGGAGAACGCGTACGCGCGCTGGCGGTCGCAGGCGGAATGTCATCTGCTGTCGCGCCGCCGCCGCCTCGATGACGTGCGTTCCGTCGCACGCACGCACGCACACTGATGAAATGGCGTTAACACTAATGTTTTGTTGATCGGTATTTTGTCAGAATAAATCTTTCTTTCTTTTTTAAATTAAACTACTAAATTAGTCTGGTGGTCCTAAGCACGACTGCTATGCTAAAGGTTTAAGATTCGATTCACAGATCGAGCAGTTTTATTTGGTTTTTCTAAGAAATTCACAATAGCAGCTCGTAGTTCTGATTTGTGCCCGGTTAATGGCAATAGACTCACCCCATATTACATGGGACTTATACCGGTTACTGTTGGTGTACATTAGTACACCTCTGCTTAACCCTGTGGGGATACTGGCGTCATAGAGTTACTTATGTTATTTTTGGAACGAAGTTCTGGAACGAAGTTCCTTATCGCGCGTTGTGAAAGGGGGCTAGACGGAAAAATTCTTACGAAAAGTTGTCACGACACTTTTTGCTTGTCAACAATATTTGAATTTCGATTTATTGAGTGAATGACAATATTTGAATTTCGCGCGTTGTGAATTGTTGAGTGTATACAGGTTTTTTTATTTTTAATTATTAAATTTTAATGAAAGGAACTTCGTTCCATCCGGGTGTCCCTTGACACCTCTCAAGTTTTTTAATATTCAATTTATTTATATTTATAAATCAATTCATTATTTTGTATTTCTAAAAGTCTTATTCTAACCGAGCAATTTCTCCAACAAGTCAGCCATCGAAATAATACTTTTAACGGATTTTATCGCGTTATATTGATATTATTAATCACGACGTTTCGGACCCTTTCGGTAAAAAATAAAATCCGTAGAAAGTAGTTTTATTTCAAAATAATATTCGCGTAAATGGCTGACTTATTGATCAGCCATCCTTTGCGTCTGTATGTCTCACCCATTACGGCTGTCCGCCACAGCACAGGGTGTTGTTTATCCTAGACACACGACACTCCGCAACGTATAGTGTAACTGTTTGTTTAGTAATGTTTGTTTGCTAACATCTGCAATGACGTAGAGGGATGTTTGGTAGTGGACCTTAGAGTCTTAGATATTACCTTTTAAACATAAACATAGTACCATCACGCCTGTATTCCTCGAAGGGTTAGGCAGAGGTGTAGGAATATAGACTATATTTATTCATTATTTTATAGAAAATCATCATGTGACTGTGACATGGCAGTTTATCATGATTAGCTTACAAACATAAACAATTTGTTTAAATAGAAGATGATCTTGATCCTTTAACAATGAGTGTGTCATTGGCCAGAAAGTTTACCTACCGTTTACAAATTAAATCATTTAGATATAAATAATTTTATTAACTACTATACTTATTTAGTTATCTTTTTGTGTTTTTAGGCATTTTCCATGCTAATATTTTAAAGTTATTTAGCAAAGGAACTGTTTGTTGTTAAATAATGATAGTCAGTTGGTAAGGTGGCATCGTTCGACATTGAACTGTAAAGTAAGTCATGTCGGTTGAGAAGCAAAAATTTGCTTTTCAATAGGTGTTACTGACGTCACCCTAAAGACGTAAATTCAGAATGTGAATGTAAAATTCGACATGGCAGGTGGGAGTCGCGGTGGCGTGGGTTGGTGATAGCGTCTGGTGTATCTAGCCAGAAGACGCGGGTTCAGAGCTGTCAGCTTAACTTCCTGTTTTTATTTTGTAATATTTAGCTGTAAGTCTTCCTTATATATTAAATAAACAAAATAATCAGCTAAATCAAAATGCTAAAACAACATCCTTTACCTCAAATGTTGCACATACATTTAGTTAATTAGAGAGGGGTAGTCGCGGGTTCGATCCCGGCGCACGCATAATCATACTTTAATCTATTTGACTTCGTGTCGGCGTGGGGTTGAAATTGAATATAATGACTGACTCATCGCGTCTGCTTACCTAGTGAGGGATAGCGTGATGTTTTGTACTTATAATATTTATATGAATCGCCTGATTGCAACGGACGGTAAGTAATAGTAATAATATATTCACATAAAATCTAGGTAAAAGATTTCAAACTCATTTATAAATTTTCTTTAAAAAAAAAATCCCTCACACTAGGATTTCCTCTGGCATCGTGAGTGCGTTTACACAATTTTTTTACATGTACTTACACAAACACCCAGACCCGGAACAACTACCTGTAGGTCATACAAATATTTTTTCCGTGTGGGGATCGAACTCACAGCCCGTGGCGCAGAAGGCATCTCTCAGCCACTGTGCCAAACGTGTCTTTAAACCATTAAAATTGCACTTTGGAAAACTCAAAACTAGTTACACGGTTCCAAAGAGGCTTATGGAGAAGAACCGATAAGAAACTCCATAGACAATCCTTTAAAAAAAACATGATAACACTTCTTGGTTTACAACCCTGTTCTGAATTCTTCATGAGAACAATGCAGTTTGATGTGTTCGGTAATAATAAACGATCCAGGATAATAATTAAACAAAAAAAGATCGCCATTGACAGTAAGAGTCGACTTGGGGGTCTACTCCCTAAGCACGAAGTCCGTAGTTTCGACCTTAGTTACGGGCGTTTCCTACTCCGTATCACCTACGGACGGATGATTCGTTCGGAGCCCGAACTAAGAATGAATGACAACACAATTTGACAGTTGTCCCTACTCTCGATGTGTTTTTACCCGTTCGAAAAATTTAATTTGACACTTGTTTTATCGGACTCCGAAGTTTCGGAGAACTTTCGAACGGCTCGTAACTTCGTTGACGGAGATAGGGAGTAGGCACTCAGCCCCGACAGACGGCACCCGTTCACGAGTATGGTTTGTGTATCGGCGCCGTTCAACTCCATGAAATCAATTACTACTTGATCTCTATTTTCATTACTTTACTTTGTTTTACTGGCTCTTTTTAACTGGCCGAGAACGCCAAAGTACCTTGAACGCCATTTACTTCACTACACTTAATCACGAAAGCTCTTTTATGCTGGTGTACACTATCAAACATAACTTGAGCCCTATCATCCTGACTTCAGTTGGCCGTGAGGGCTCTTTAACGCTGGTGTTGTTATCAGTGCCTTGAATCTTGCACGCCATATGTGTGACTGATAAGGATCTACATTATATATAGGTAATTAGATGATACAGTAATAAAATCATTGGTAACATGGAAGGGTGCGTAATCTCTTTATCTTTTGGGGACATTCACGAAAGGCAATGATGGATTGGATTGCAACAGAATTGATGAAAACCTGGTAAGTACCTACCACCGCAGTGCCTAATATTAATATCATATACCTATGTATATGTAACTGTGTTCCGGTTTGAAGGGCAGCCTTTTTTGTTTTTTTATTGCCTACAGTGGTAGACGAGCAAGCGGCCCACCTGATGGTAAGTGGTCACTGCCGCCCATGGACATCAGCAACGGGGACAGAGCTGTGCCGCCTACTGTGAGGTAGAGGGCTCTTTTTAGGTCTCGTTTTAAGAAGGACATGTCATAACGCACGGGAAACACTGCAGCAGAGCCTGATAGTACGAATACGAGCCTGTATAGTAATGGGGATATAAAACTTGAACAACTGAGATCTCAAGCTGACAACGCGCGAGTGATACCACTGATGTTGTTCACGAGCATGACACGTGAGGCATGTATAATACATAACCCTTAACACTACACCAACAACTCTCACTAATAACAAACACAATAATCCTCAACAAACACGGTTCGTTAGTTTTATATAGTTTCAAAGATAACGGCGAACAAAATGTACTGATAACTTTATCGATAACTTATAGGTGGCGTGGAGTGAGCCGACCTTTATGTTGTGTAATTTTATGGTAATCTTTATGTGGTAAAAGGGAACGTAAAACATTGTGTGTAGTGTAATTTCTGTTTCTTTTTTTATGTTGATGTTTGGACGAACTCCTTACATTCAAGCATATAAAGTAATAAAGATTTGGGTTATTTTACCGTCTAGTCAGCATAGCACCATCTAGTCCCAAACAATAGATGTAAGTAATAATAAAATCCTTACTTGCAACACCAGGGGTATTATTTGCGCGTTGCCGACCCTATAAAGCGAAGTAGGAATAGTTGGGTTGGCAGTATAAGCTTCAAAGTCCCTCTCACTGCCAACACAACGTTTCCTCGCGGAGCACTGGCGTCCTTGCTCACCGTTAGGAACATGACACAGCTCAAAGCAGTGTTATTTCACTTCAATTTACTGCACGGGCAGCTCCAATTTGTTAGAAAGAAAGAAAAAATATTTATTTTCGCCCAATATGACGCATCACAATTATTAATGAGCCAAAGGCCAATGTCTCAGTTTAGACACTGAGTTGGCATTTTGGCAACTAAGTGCCAACATAATAAAAAAATTAAAAGAACTAAACTGTAAACATTACAAACAAAGTTATTTAGAAAAGGAAAAATTCAACCGCGGGCAGGATTCGAACCTGCGTCTTCTGGTTAGGTACACCAGACGCTATGACCACTAAGCCACCGCGCTTTTCTAAATAACTTTAAAATCTTAGCATGGAAAATGCCAAAAATATACAAAAAGATAATTACAAACAAATATAAAATACGATAAATTAAATTAATTTAAGCCCTAGGTTTAAATAAAAGAGAGGGATGTGCATCGTGTGAGCGAAAAAGGTCAAAGCTCAGCATGTTGCTACGGAGATGAAACACCGACAGCGCTGCAATGACCTTATAAATTTGAATGGCTACTCCCACTATGCCCTACCTCTCTTATGAGCGGGTTTAGCATGCACGTTGTGTATGATATTTTAGCCGTCCAGTCCTTAGATGTAGATATGACCATTTACACAAGGAGACCCTTTCATGCTGCAAAATACATTTTAGAATTATTTGTTGCAATGTAACATTAATTTGTGCAAGCATAAAACAGAATGTTTTACATCTGAGTGACGTAGAGCTTTTAGCGTCGTATGTCGGGAGCGATTACGGCGGGTAGTGCGTGGCCTTTGATGTTTGTTTTTTTAAATAAAGTTTCATGTTAATAGAAATGCTTTCATGCTACCGGTTTTTTTTGACGCCTAATTCTGTTTCAAAATTCACATCTTCAACTCTTTCCGTCTCGAGTTCGAATCTAAGGCACGTGCCTCTAACTTTTCAAAATTGTGTACGTATTAATTAATTATCACTCGCTTAAACGGTGAAGGAAAACATCGTGAGGAAACCTCCATGCCTGAGAGATTTTTTCGACGGCGAGCTAACCTAACCACAAGACACAAGTTCGAATCCAAAAAAAAACAAAGGATATTTATAACATAAAAAAGTAAAGGTCTTCAAAAGTCGATACAACTCAGCCAAAATTTGTACCCCAGGTACATGACAGCTGTCAAAATGGCGTGCGTTTGACATTCCAAAGTGACACTGACAGCAAATAGCTATTAAATTGACAGTTTTTACTATAAAAACACTATGAAACTGATATTAGTGTGTTAAAATGGCGCGCGTTTTTTCAAATTTAAAGTTATTTTTTCTCATCCCCTAGTGAGCATAAAAAAAAGTATAAGTAGAGGTTTAACAAGCGTAATACAGGGTATTTTTCCAATAAGTGTACCCTCGATACATCATTTGGGCAGGTTTTGGTGAAATCGTTTAGAAATTTTATGGGTCCCGAAAGTCGCTATCTATCTATCTATCTATCAGCCACGGACGTCCACTGCTGAACATAGGCCTCCCCTAATGATCGCCACAAAAATCGATCTTGCGCAGACCGCATCCACCGACTCCCTGCGATCCTCACAAGGTCGTCCGGCCACCTAGTTGGGGGCCGTCCTACACTGCGCTTTCCTATGCGTGGTCGCCACTCCAGGACTTTATTTCCCCAGCGGCCATCCGTTCTTCTGGCCACATGGCCCGCCCATTGCCACTTCAACCGTGCAATCCTGCGAGCTATGTCGGTTACTTTGGTTCTTCTGCGGATATCCTCATTTCTGATTCTATCACGCAGAGAAATTCCGAGCATAGCCCTCTCCATTGCACGTTGCGTGACTCTGAGCCTCCTAATAAGTACCATCGTAAACTCGAAATTCCTAAATTAACTTTTTTTTTGTATCAGGTGATGGGACCTTTAACTTGGCAGTCCAATGTTCATATCACTAAGCTATCACTAAGTACTAAATAGTACTACCGTGACACGTCCTTTTTGAAAGGCTACCTTCAAAAAGTCACAGTTAGATACCTACGCTATGTATAGTTCCTAGCTCCACAATAGACTCACCAACATTCTGGAGCGTTAGTCGTGTCCTCGTGAAGAGTCGAAGCTTTCACAGTCGTGCAGGGCGTTCGTGAGCCATTTTACTACTGGTTTATGAAGGCGATACCGACCGGCGTCAATCGCGCCGCTAATGGATGCACAGAGGCAACCGTGGAGACGGTTAAATTTTAGAGCTTTCGTTGCGGAATGGATGGCAGTCGCTTCGTGTAAAATACTGATATTCAGCTGCATCTGGTTAGACTGGGAGCCAACGTAGTTGGAAAAAGGCTAGGAGGCTGGTTGGTAGTCAGCCTTGCTGATAAAGTAACTGGCTATTATTTTTCCAAGGTATGAATTATTATAGAAAAAACTAGAAAAACTTATACCGACCTTATTGGTGAGGTTCTTCAAAAAGGTCAGGTGCATAGTACTCGCAACCGGCGTGTATGTATGACAAGATGTATGAATGTGGTCGAAGCGAAAGAAGTATGCAAGAATCGCAGCAAGTGGCGTTCTTTAGTTTCTGCCTACCCCTATGGGAAAAAAGCGTGAGTGTATGTATGTATGTATGAATTATTATTTAATAGCTCAATCATTTTTGGTCTACGGGGAGAGTCCTTCAATAGGTTACCGGTCTAAGGTGTTAGACTGGGCAGTGTATAGGATTCTTACCTACTAAAACTACCCCCGTGGGCCACCATCAGCAGCAGCAAGGAGGTCCTTCAACACAGACACGTTGGCAAAAGAAATACAATAATTATTATCATTATTCCATTATATATAAATATATTTACCTAATAGCAACTCCATGCATTTCTGTATCTTTTACCGTACGCGTGAAGTGGCCTTGCTATCTAGCGAGAGAATGTATCTATCTATTTTAGTACAATTTTGTATAAAAAAAATAATTATTATTAAAAACTACCGTCATGGTTACAGCTATGAGATTGGTTGTAGCCTGTAGGAAAAACCATCGCACTTGTATTCCCGAAAGGTTAGGAAGAGGTGTAGGTACCTATAATAATAAGCTATCCAAAACTGAAAAAAAATCCCAATTGAACATGAACCTTCATCATCAACCCATATACTGTCCACTGTACTGTCTACAGTGCTGGGCACGGGTCTCCTCTCATGATGAGAGGGGTTAGGCTAGAGTCCACCACACTGGCCTAGTGCGGGTTGGCAGACTTTACAAACTGTCGAGAAAAATCTCTTAGGTATGCAGGTTTCCTCACGATGTTTTCCTTCACCGTTTAAGCGAGTGATAATTAATTATTAATACGGACATGAATTCGAAAGTCAGAGGTGCGTGCCTTGGGTTCGAACTCGAGACCTTCGACTTGGCAGTCCAATGGCCACTAGGCTATCACTGCTTTTTTACAACATGAACCTTTTTACCTTTTTATTCTCCATAAGACCAAGTTTTTGGAACCGTGCAACTAGTTTTGACTTTTCTAAATTTTAGTGGTCTACTTGAAAATAATAAAATAATTGACTTTCACTTAGGCCTCTCCTTACCTTATAAAGCTCCTAAGCTTAAATGCGTAGGTAGTATATTATATCACTGTCAGCCTTTTCCCAACGATATTGGGTTCGACTTCCAGCCTAACCAGAATACGGCTTAATATCACTATTTTACACGAAGCGACTGCAATCAGACCATAGTTAACCGACTACCACTAACGATTGATTGGTTTGAGTGACAACCGGGACCGACTGCTTTACGTCTCGATGTGTTGAGAATGGTAACCCATCCATAAATTGACCGCGGCTAGCGCAGCTTAACTTATCAAATCAATTGATCTTACTAGACAGTAATCACTCTTAAAAATGGCAATCACGGAACAAAACCCCAGCCCCTCCCTACATCGGAAGCATTTTTCCACACAATTGATCACTCATCATTTTTCTAACAATTTGGATTCCTATATTCTCATTGTTGGGTAGTCATGTATATTAATACTTTAATGCGAGGGTAGAAATCTTTTAAAATTGTAATATAAATTTTCTATTGAGACAGTGTCTGAAATCAACCATAATCTTTCGAGTCTTTTTCGCAACTATATTGTGGTCGGCTTCCAGTCTAACCAGATGCGGTTGAATATCAGTATTTTACACGAAGCGACTGACATCAGACCTCTGCAACCTAATTTCAGATAATACCGATATCCTGAGGATGAACTGGCTGTCTGTTTTTGGGCTTCTGACTACCACTAACGATTGTCATAGGTGTTCGTATGAGAACCGGGACCGGACACAGAAGTGTAGGTAACAAGTCAATGACGGACGTAAGAATTGAATAATTTTGTAATATTAGAAAAATATAAATATCCGTAATATAGGTAAGTACATAATCTTATAATACTGCTTATATTTAAAAATATAAATAATAATGTAAAGTATGAACGCTTCGTGGGTAATTTCGCGAGAAATCATTGAGACATCTATTATACTATATACTTATTATAGAACAGTTTCGAGGTAGGCATAGACAGACGTCTCAAAAGTCACAACATTGATTAAATTAGGTATTGAAATTTGTACTCTAAGTCAATGCTACAGAAGTCATCACACATCGTGAGATAATAACTATACCTACTTCATCTATCTGTCAAATGACCAAAACACAATATACGGTAAACGAAACTTTAAACTTACCCATGCTATGCTGCAGGCCAATCCTGTAGTACGATGGAACTAATCACCAATAAAAACACTATTCACATTCCTACTGTTAACACTCATACAAATACAACACCAATTAATTGTAATGTACATAAGTACACGCACTCTAATTAATAAAATAGGTCGGTACGCCACGACGACCCTTGACGTCACTAAGAATAAAAATTTTGGTTGACATTCAACCGAGGTAAGAATTTTAAAATCAGAACGCTATTTTGTTTTGATGTCGACATACAAATAAAATGTGTTCTGATTTTAAAACTAGTTTTTGGTATCATTATTATTATTGTCTACACAAATTTTATGAGTGGTAGGTACTGTCGCTAGACTTTATCAAATCTAAGTTCATTTTTTAGCCTTACTAATACCTTGACTGTCAAGGTATAAATCATGTCAAGGTTTGACATGGTTTTAAATTGCTAAACTGAGGCAACTAGGGCTTATAATAAAAAGTGCTTTTTCTGAACAACTAGGCGACTCTCTTCGTCGGCGATTGGTTGTTTTTAGCGTGACGCTAGCTAGCTTGAAGCTGATTGGTTCAGTTTTGATCTGCGTAAGCTATTTTCAAGTAAGCTCTTTATATATTTCCACCGAAGTCTGAGCCTATGTTTTTTTTTTCTTTTTAATTATATGTGGCAGATTTGATACATTTCAAGTTATTTTTAGATTCTCCTAAGGGATGCGAGTTTTATCAAGATCTAATATTCCCTTATTATTATTAGATTTATGTCTGCACATGAATTCGAAAGGTCAGGTGTGTGAGATTATACACACTTACTTATAATTATATTAACTGGGTAAGAGGTCCCGGGTTGAACAGTGTTATTGCGTTGTCCTATAAAATTCTCAGGAGTTTTGATTTATGGTAAGTGACATTCACAAGGAGAGGCCTACGTTCAGCAGTGAACGATGCTGATGAATGCTAATAGGCTCACCCCCTATTTTAGGGGATATTTTTTTTATAATACGGAAAACTCTCAGGACTCGTACCGACTAAAAACCGCATTTGCCTTAACTTGCCCTTAGTGAAGAAAATGGTATCCGTGAAATTGCCACGGCCATGACACATTTTAGGAGACCTAAACATACCGGAGAACTGTGTACATAGGCCAGCACGTCAAGCTACCACAATCTGTCTTTCTTTGATTCATTTTCAACTTTAATAGAAAACAATAAGGTTCATATTCAATTGGGAAAATTTGACAGTTTTGGAATAAAATGATTGATGGTTGTCACACAGTGAGATTTCCGTTGACCTTTGAAGAATATAATTCTGAAGTAGGTACTATTTAACCGAGAGTTTCTTTTCTACGGCTGCTAGACCCCACAGTACTTACATCCATACCCACACACTCACATCTAAATATAAAAAGCTTTCTAAGTGCTCTAGCATTTGAACACAATATCACAATTTATGATCAAAACAAACGCAGCTCATTCACAAATTGATTTTAAAAATAAATTTCATGGCGTCTGTTTCAAATGGATTTTATATTTAGAATATTTATTTATATACAGTTTTATATCGGAGGGGCTCGTGGCTAAGTTATAATGATGACGCTGATCAACCGATCTGCAAGGTAAAGCTGCGCTAGCTGCGGTCAATCTGTGGATGGGTGACCATTCTTGACACATCGTTACACGACGTCTTATTACTTTCTGAGCAAAGGGTGACCAAATTCTCTGTCCACAGACATTTTCACTTTTTGACAGTTGCCATAGAACGTAACTGTTGCAGATTACGTAAAAATTGAAATAAATTTAGTAGGTAACTAATAACTACTTAGTCATATTTTTATTAATTATGAACAACTCTTGGTCTTGCAGTTTTTGGCCTGAATTTCGATTTTATACTATACTAGTTTTCCGCCCGCAGCTTCGCCCGCGTCGAGTTCGGTTATATCGCGTTTCCAAGAGAACTCTTCAAAAGTCCGAGATAAAAACTATCCTATGTTCTTTCTCAAGGTCAACTCTATCTCTGTACCAAATTTCATTAAAATCAGTTCAGTGATTTAGACGTGAAAGTGTAACAGACAGACAGAGTTACTTTCGCATTTATAATATTAAGTAGGGAAGTAAGGATAACAGGGTTCTTCTTTGTGCATTAGATAGCCAAATTCTTGAGGAAGGTTATAGGGTATTCAACATCATGCTACGACCCTTAGGAGTCGAGCAAAAACGCAAAGTCAAGGAGGGTGAAATTATTATAATTTGAACAAGACAGTCGGCCTGCGTTGATCAAACTATATCTAAGCTTTTCAGCCAGTATGCAACGGCTGGTATGAATTTATAGACTTCCGACAGGCCACCGGGGAACAGTGGGCATTCGTTTACCACTTGCAATAGGTCTGGCTAGGTTCTCCACAATCGCACTATCTATCAATCAGCCACAGATGTCCACTGCTGAACATAGGCCTCCCCCAAAGTTCGCCACAAAAATCGGTCTTGCGCAGACCGCATCCACCGACTCCCCGTGTCCCTCACGAGGTCATCCGTCGCACCTATTCGGGAGCCGTCCTACGCTGCGCTTTCCTATGCGTGTTCGCCACTCCAGGACTTTATTTCCCCAGCGGCCATCCGTTCTTCTAGCCACATGGCCCGCCCATTGCCACTTCAACCGTGCAATCCTGTGAGCTATGTCGGTTACGTTGGTTCTTCTTCACAATCGCACAGTGAACGTAAATCATGGACTCGACTGACCCGGTTCCGTTCCAACCATGGGAAAACTCTAACCACCACCTCCTTAAATGGGGATTAACCTTTTGACCGCCACGGACGTGTATAGACGTCAAATAAAAACATGCTCACGACGTCAACGACGGCATGGCACGTCAAAAATACCACTTTTTTTATCTTTTTGTCGTCACCATAAAGACGTAAATTCAGTATGGGAAGGAAAAATACGACATGACGGGTAGGAGTCGCGGTGGCTTAATGGTCATAGCGTCTGGTGTACCTTACCAGAAGACGCAGGTTCGAATCTTACCCGCGGTCGAGTTTTTCCTTTTCTAAATAACACTCTTTTTTAGTTCAGAATAAATACCTATACAATTTTTTTTGTTTTTTTTTGCCTATTACATATTAAATACTAGAATTTGTCGCTTGGCGTAGAGAACACGGATTTTCGTTATTGACGTGGCGGTCAATAAGGTTAAGAGACTCACCAGTTCACCACAGTGCGATTGCGGATCAGCTAGTAAAACAATAAAATACATTGTTACACATATATTTATTACGTACACATGAGTTACACCAGTTACGCTAAACAAAAGAAATCACAGATAAAGTATATTAGACTAAACACGTGTAGCTAACTAAACGTAACAAAACTTCATATATTACATTTGCAAATGATATATGTAATTACATTTAAAATATATATAAAATCACAGTTCCTCACCCGCTTGCGTTGTGAGAATATGTCAACTTAAAAGCTGATTTACACGAAACAATTTAATTGCATTTTGAATGTAATGAGAAATTATACCGACCTTATTGGTGGTTGGTTGGTTCTCCAAAAAGGTCAGGTGCGTAGTACTCGCAACCGGCGTGTGTGTATGACAAGAATACAAAATGTATTATGTATGAATGTCGAGGAAGCAAAACAAGTAAGTACCTATCCAAGAATCTTAGCAAATGGCTTTGTTTAATTTCTGCGTACCCTTGCGGGAAAAAGGCGTGAGTGTATGCATGTATAGTCAGCAACGAAAGTCGCTGAACATGTTGCAATCTTCAATATGATTTTTAACAAGTATGAAGTTACTGACCTACGAAGGTTATGCGAAATAATTGCATAGATGACCATTAAATATTTAGGTTATCTTAGTAGAAAAGACCTGTTGCCAAATTCTGGAGCTGTGACAATAAAAAAATGTTGCTGTGTTCAGCGACTTTCGTTGCTGACTGTACCTATTTAATAAGTTGAACAATAAAACAACAATGTTGCATCATGTCAACAAATTTTAATCCTATTTCTGTTTTATTTGAGGTTCTTAGTTTTTATCTAACATACCGTGTTTTTTGTCGTCTTACAGTAAGGAAAGGAAACCATTATTTCAATATTATTTCTACTAGATATGGGACTAAGAATGAAATCTTGAAAAAAGGTAAGGTATACGCTCGACTACACGTCAAGCAATAGGTTTTTAGTATTAAAGAAAAAGATAAAGAAGAACAGAATACATTTTGGCACGAAAATTATACTTAAATTTAAATCTAAAAATACTAAAAACAAATACTTTTTTCGCGATGTCAAATTATACTGGAAATGTATAACTATGCTTGATGTGTGCCGTCTCAACAGTGCCAGTGTTTGGACGATGCAAGTCATCAATTATATTGTATGCAACTGGCAAAAAAACTGTATCGTGTAAATGGACCTTATATCTCGTCTTTTGCGCCTTGTTAATGAAATCAACCTCACTTAAGTGTTCTAAAGTCAATTAGTTGAGACTACATAAAAAAAAATTAACACAGTCATTTATCTCTTGTCTCGCTTTTGAATAATCAAAATCAACTACTTAGCTATTTTGGAATATTTTGTAAAGCTGCTAATAATAGTCTCATCCTATCTCTCTTTCGCATCGTACTATGCAAGTGAGATGGCAAGAGTTTGCCAGTTGTTTCAAGAATCCACTCTGTATTTGCATCTGTGCATAGTATAAAACAAAGTCGGTTCCCGCTTTCTATGACTGCGCTGACATCTTTTAAACTACGCAACGGATTTTAAAGCAGTTTTCACTGCTATTTAGATAATTTCTTCCAGAAGGTTTATATCTATGTAAAGTATACGCTTATTATCAGTACAGAGGTCAACACATCAAGCTACCACAATCTGTCAAATTTCTTTAATTGATTTTCAACTTAAATACAAAAACATAAGATTCATATTCAATTGGGAAAATTTGACAGTTTTGGATAGGTTGACCTGCT
This sequence comes from Acronicta alni, assembly GCA_964056405.1. NCBI lineage: Eukaryota > Metazoa > Arthropoda > Insecta > Lepidoptera > Noctuidae > Acronicta > Acronicta alni. The sequence continues at coordinate 950,807 of OZ043935.1, forward strand.
GGCGTCTGTACCTACATTGTACTCGAGCGAAGCAAGGGTAGTGACTTGCCCTTGCTTCGCACGAGTAGTAGTAGTAGATTATAGTTTGAACTATTATCCATTAAGCAACAAATTAGAGTACACAATAGGAGTTCTATAAGCAGAGAGCATTATGAAACCTCAGATCTAAATAATCGTACCCTACGCAAGAGACGAGATTAATATTATCATTAGACTGTCGTTAAAAAGTTTATGAATTCTACAATTGTTAGTGGTAAATATTGTTTATAATCACACGCAAGCGGGATGTTAGTAAAAGAAATGTAAGTATCACAAAAAATAATAAAAATATGGAAAATTAAAAAAATGTTTAGATGTAGAACTGACAAGCATTGTGTCCATTTACAATTTCGAGGTCAAAATTCTTTCCGTTCCTTTATCACAGTATCCGCAACTTTAATTACAAAATTTGTTTTAACCCTTAACCGCTCAAGTCAACAAAATTCTTGTCAATTTCGTCCGAGTCGCATCTATATCAATTATATTGTTTTTATCGTCGTGTAATCCGACTTGGGCGGTTAATTTACTTCCCTCTCGAACCTCAGAGTGTCATAAGGCACTCTACTAACACACACAATTTTAAATTTTACAGAGAAAAAATTTTGAGTAAGGCTCGCGTTTTAAAGTCGTGGTCGTACGTTATTTGAAAATAATTAAGTAATAAAATATTTGAAATTAATAATTTAAAGACCTTGGCGAAGATGGATCTTCGCCATAGATAGCTTAACTCCTAGTGAAAGGAATGAGCCTCATATGTAAACTTTGTTTATTTAACGAAGGCGTGTAAATCAATAAACATTTTGACTCTATGCTAGTGACTTAAGAATCACAGAGAGCTTGAATTGCACTGACTATAGCAGAAAACAGAGGTGTATGGAAAAGGGAGAGGCCGCCATTTTCCCTGCAGTATGATAATAAATAGAATCGGCTAGATAGATAGAACTTAAATGAAGATCTTAAATAAGAGAGCGTGAGCTTTAAACTCGATAAATAATAAACTTCATATGAACATAATAGGATAGAGATCACATGAATGAGAAAAGAGACGAATAACAAAAGGAATAACATAAGGTGAATGTCAGCGGCAACTTATTGGTGAGGTTCTTCGAAAAAGTCAGGTGCGTAGTACTCGCAACCGACGTGTGTGTATGACAAGATGTATAAACGTTGAAGAAGTAAAAGGCGTATGCAAGATCGTAAATGGTGCAAAGCCTTTGCTCAGGTGTGGGACAATACACGCTAAATAAAAAAATATCGCAAGAGGCATTAATAGGCTTACCACCTCTCCCGGATTTCCGGGAGTCTCCCGAAATCGTGCCCTAAAAAGAGAAATCTCCCGTCTCCCGGAATTATTTCAAGATAATCGATATTTGAATTGTCGTTCAAATTATCGATCGCTGTCGACTGGACTAGCGGGCGATAGCAGAAGTCCAGAAATTCGTGAATATTAAATGTACCTATTATAATGAGTTTTTTGAATTTGTAAGTTCCAAACCAGAAATTTTGAAATCTGTACGAACAAATTAAAAAAATGTCTTAAAAAATTAGGTACTTGCTTTATTTTGAGTTTTCTTCCTATCTACCGGATTCAAACGGCCAAGAGGTGGCAACCCTAGGCATTAACCAAAACGTTTTTTAAAAAAGTTTAATGTTACAGAAAAACAAATTCAATACGAATATCAGTACGTCCACGTTTTAAAACTCAGAGCCTATATAAATTCAACTGCGTAAAAAATGTTATTGAGATACAATTTTTTCAGTCTAGTTCTAATCTACAACCATAGAAAAATAGACAAATAGATTCACATCAAAAAGTTTACAATACACCAAACTAAATTGTCTGGAGCTTTTGCTAAAACACTACAGAATTCCGTAAAAAACCGTCCATAAATAAAACTGTGAAATCCTAAAGAGGATTTCGTACTCTAAACCGGCACTAAAGAGAAAAATCATTATTGGAATAGGGTTTCAATTTTATATATTGAATAAGTTATAAATGATGCGTATAATTGCATTATTCTCAAAAACTGTCCAAAACAAAATTGCGAACAGAATATTTTTTTTAGTCTATAGAGTTTTTGTTTATAAGACACACTTTTTGGAACCATGCCACAAATTTTAACTTTTCAAAAGTATCTAAATATTTTAATGGTATAATTGAAATAAAAAAAGTGATTTTGTCTTTGAATGACTTATTGTATGAAATGATAGTGACGAAACGTACGATTTATCATAATATGGAGCTGTTATGGGTTCTCGATATGAATTAATTCCAGAGGAATTGCTAAAGGAATCTTGAATACGAACCTTAAAGAGTATATTACTCATGACAATAACTCTTCAAATAGCTCTTACAAGGATAACAAGAATAAATAAGACAAAAACACATGACATATCATCACGACTACATTCTCCGAAGGGTAAGGCAGAGATGTACACTAATGTACACCCAGAATTCGTCGGTATTACACATATTATTACAGAATTAAGTTCTGCAATTTCTACATTTTCAAGTAACAAAGTTAAGAATACTAACTTTTATTGTATAAACTACAATATTTTATGTAATTCAAGGTCGTTTAAAATACTTAACGAAATGTTATCTTCATGCTAATTCAGTGAGTGAAAAAATTTTGATAGTAATACAAGAAGGTTAATTCTATAATGTTTTAAGAAAAGCTCAGACGAAAAACTATTTTGTTTTTTTTGGGTTTCGCCGTTATCGGCTGTGCATACACTATAAGAATGGTAATGCTAATCAATTGAGTTTATAATACCCTAAAATACCGATAATTCAGTAGTTAAGTGATACATTGACTAGTTTGTTCCATGATGTATTTAAATTTAGACTTAATTTTAATATAATGTAGGTGCGAATTTGAGCGCAGTATCAGTAAAAAAACTTGTGCACTGACAGAGTGGAATGATGCGAACACTTAGGCTGAAGCCACACTATACGTGCCAAGCTGAGAGATATACTCCACTAGCAATGCTTGTACACAAGAAGACAACTAGCGGAGCGTGTTGCTCGCAGCGTAGCCAACTGCGGTAGCTGCCAATACGATTGTTCACAAGGATCACTCACTGAGCACCCAGATGGCTCTTAACATTAAGCGAGGCTCCTAGTAGTGTGGCCCTGGAATGGCCTATGGCCTTCAGGCATAATACAAGAAAGATTCAAAGCTTGAAGACACATTGTTGCATAACTGACTATTAATGATAAAGATCCGTAGTAATAATATAATATGATCTTCGCTCATTCACGTCTCCTAAACTTTCCAAGAAAAATAGAAACTTTACACGACAAATATCCATGACGCCCACGCGGACATTTCGATGCATGCAACCAAGCATTTCGAAATCATGATCAGAGGTAGGAAAGAAACGATCTAAAAAAATATATAAATAAATCATTCAAATTTAAGATTATTTTTAAATTCAAAATTAGATAACCTGCCAAGAATTTTATACCATCTATACAGTGTTAAAACAAAATTTTCAAAATCTAGATGTGATTGTTGTTAAACTTGATATATTCTTAACAATCTGTACAGAGGCCAGCACATTTCAACTTTAACACAAAAGAATAAGATTCATATTCAATTGCGAAAGTTTGATAGTTTTGGATAGCCTTGACCTGCTGGTGCCTGTACATCAAAATTTAAAAAGCAAAATGAGTAATAGTCTACTGTTACAAGAACACGTTCACACAGCGATTCTAAAAGATAAGAGTGATGCAGGAAGGAAATGCAGATAATAATTATCAAGGATTGGCACAAACACGAATGGCACAGTAGGGAGTACACACCCTGGATGAGAAGCACACGGTATGGATGAAGATGATCAACGAGATAAGTACGCGATATATCCAACAAAATCAAACTTCAAAAAGTTCAATAAAAACAACAAAATAAAACATAATCCAAATAAATTGAAATTAGTCTTCTCAATGGAAATTGTAAAGCGTCGTTCGCACTATCTGATGCACTGTTTAGTAAAATTATCTTAAATTATGTGCCGTTACAAAGATGTTAGTGCGTACGTAGCTTTAGCTATCATACCGATGTCCTTAGTTTATCGATTGGTATTCAATTATACCAAGATAGGAAGGAAGTTGGGATTCTTCATAGAATCATTCCCATTTATAAAAGACAAGGTTTTACTGTTTCAGTAATTGTCTTCTGCGCGAAAATTTACATATCGAACTTTAGTCCGATTGCTATTGTTAAGTATTCATTAACAATAATATCAAACGCATCGGTCACATTAAGAAAATCTTATATAAATTAACATTCGAAGCAAGAATCATAATCAAAACTCAAATTTAAAATCAAGTCTCGCAAAGCAAAACCGTTACATAGCTCTATACATCGATTGATTAATTAGTTATGAGAGAAACATCAAATTCAGAAATTTAATACTAAGCTTAGATCCAAAGACCTCATCACGATCTCGATCAGTACGTGATTATAAGGTGTTAATCAATTTACTCGTAAGTGATTTGGAATGATATTTGAAAAATGACCAAAAAAAATAAATTACTAAACGAATTATTAAATATGCGTACTGTATATCGCACTTAGGCCGCTGACAACTTGCTTTTTGTTGTAAATTGATAAGCCGAGAGTTAATTTTTTAACACCTTACATAATCACGATCCATTCGTAATTATACTATTTGGAACTACATTGCCGGTAGTGTTAGAATATTGGCGTTGAAGGTCGTAAAATACTGCAATGTACTGCAGTCCAATATACTGTTAGATACGGTAATGTCATGCTAGGTACTGCAATGTCCTGCCAGGTACTGCAGTGTCCTGCCAGGTACTGCAGTGTCCTGCTATGTATTGCTACAATGTGCTGCGACTCCCGCAATGTAATGTATTGCAATACAAAATACTGCGACGTAAAATAATACAATTTACTGATATGGTCTACATTGTCCTGCTAGGCACTACAGTGTCCTGCTATACCCTGCAGTGTCCTGCTACTTACGGAAATTTCCTGGCTATGTACAGTATCTAGCCAAGAAAATTACAGGACATTACAAAGTCATGCAATTTACCGAATAGTACTGCAATATCCTGCTATTACCACAATGCACTGACAAGTTTGTGTAGCCATTTTGACGTGCGCTGGTACATAATTATGAATAAACAATCTCGCAATTTCAATCTACTTGTCTTTGTTAAGTTTACCTTTCTTCTCGCGGCTCTGCTTGATCACCTGTACTAGTTTCACATGCTGAGCTTCTGGGCTGTCCATGTATTCATCCAGCATCTGTTAAAGACAAGATATTATTTTTCTGTCACGTTCCCTTGAATATGTACAGACGCCAAGATCAAGCTATCCAAAACTGACAAATTTTCCCAATTGAATATGAACCTTATTATAATGTACTAAAGTTGAAAATCTATCAAATAAATTTGACAGATTGTGGTAGCTTGATGTGCTGGCCCTGTACCTACATATAAAAAGTAGTCGAAATAGTTTGTTTTATATTAAGTATAACTAGCTGTCCAGGCAGACGTCCTGAAAATTTAGGGTTGTATGTATTTTTTAAGCCCCATCATAAAAAAAAATATAACAAAAATGTTGTCCAAAAAATAAAAAATAATGTTTGGACTGGATTACCCTTATAACTTAGGGGTATGAAAAATAGATTACGACCGATTCTCAGACCCACCGAATATAAATATTATTATAAAATTTCATAAAAACCGGTCAAGCCGTTTCCGAGGAGTACCTATGGAAACGAACACTTTAACATGAAAAAAATATATTATAGATATTTAAACATAAACATGTATAACATCACGCTTGTATTCCCCGAAGGATTAAAAACAGGTGTTCTAATGTAGACCCAGAGTTGGCTGGTCAGGTCCTATGTCCATAGGCCATCCCATTAATAGGGCACAAATCTAAACCTTGAACTGCCATCGGGAACTACATAGAAACCCCAACACTATTTTGCTCAACCATACATGATACAAAGTCAAAATCAAAATATTTTTTTCAATGTTGTACCTATGTAACCTTCGTGATTGATTTCAAAAGAAGTTTGTATTTTTATGTTTAACTATGTTTGACGTTCTAGGTTGTTTTTGATTAGTTGATATTAAATTCTTAAACATAAAACATGTTATTTAATTTTAAAGTATAAAACATTCAAGACACTACTGGGTAGTACTTTTTGAACGTCATTTTTTACATTTAATTTTATGTGGGCTGTCACAAAACGCCCGCCCGTCACCACCTCCTAATGCTTTAGCTGGGAAGAAGAAGCGGCGCAACTAACTCCCCACACACATTTCTGTCTTGTAATTTACTCATATAAAATATAGCGGTAAAATTATATAAAACAAAATTACGAATATAATCTTAATTCTCTGTTTATATACTAATTAAATTTCCATCATTTTACATTTAATTAGCCATAATTTTACCGACAAAGCAACGCGGACGGAAGTATACCACACTTAATGACTTTGATAGTTGTTATCGAAAATATGAACACAAAATGGTATGTTCGGGAAAAGTCGTAAAGTCTGTTGACACTTGTGGGCACTGAGTGAGGCGAAATGAAATAGATACAGAAGTTCTAGTGTTTTTTTTTTATATTATTGTGATTAATTATTAATACGCACATGAATTCGAAAATTCAGAGGTGCGTGCCTTGGGTTTGAACTCGAGACCTTCGACTTGGCAGTCCAATGGTCATACCAATAGGCTATCACTGCTATAATTAATTATCACTCGCTTAAACAGTGACGGAAAACATCGTGAGGAAACCTGCATACCTAAGAGATTTTTCTCGACGGTTTGTGAAATCTGCCAACCCGCACTAGGCCAGCGTGGTGGACTATAGACTAATCCCTCTCAATATGAGAGGAGACCCGTGCTCAACAGTGGGACAGTATATGGGTTGATGATGATGAAAATGTTCATCATGCTTTAATGCCAAATATAATAAATAGTAGTTTGGATTTGTGCCCGGTTAATGGCAACAGACTCGCCGCCTATTACATGGGACCTAAACATACCGGAAAACTGTGACTGTACCTACATTGGTACACCTCAGCCTTTTTTTTATAGTACGGAAAATCCTCATGGCTCCTCCGCCACCCGGGGAGGTGGCAGGGTATGTCGGACTCGTACCGACTAAAACCCGCACTTGCCTTCACCTGCCCTATAGTCATGGCCATGGGATCCGCGAAATTCGCCACAACCATGACAGTAATAAATAGTAGCCTAGTGTTTTTCATTCGGAACTTCACAACAATGTACAAGTCACTTCTCTTAATAGCGAAATAACAGAACCCAATTTGTAGTACTGAATATTTGATGAAATTACACTCGATCCTAACTGGACACAGCTGTGCTTCCTACTTTATCAACTAAATAACTCGGGCATAAAATAAAACGCAGAAGGTTCATTCATGAGGGGAATAACTACGCTGATCAACCAATCTAGGCTACGGTAACCGCTTTCCATCATGTGGGCCCTGGTGGAAAGCGGTTACCGTAGCCTATAGACGCTTGCTACACCAGGGGTTTTGCTTGCGCGATAAGAGGCATAGTTGGGTTGTGTTGGCAGTGGGGGGATTCTTAAATTATTTCTTAAATGATTCTTAATTTCGACCAACCCACTATAGGCTACGATAACCGCTTACCATCTGTTGGACCGTATGCTTGTTTGCCACCTTAGTAGTGTATAAAAAAAACATGAAGTATTGAGAAATAAATAAAGTACAAATTTCATTATCAACCCATATACTGTCCCATTGCTGGGCACGGGTCTCCTCTCACAGAATGAGAGGGATTAGGCTATAGTTCACCACGCTAGCCTAGTGCGGGTTGGCAGACTTCACACGCCGTCGAGAAAATATCTAAAACATGCAGGTTTCCTCACGATGCCTTCCCTCACCGCTTAGGCGAGTGATAATGAATTATTAATACGCACATGATTTCGAAAACTCAGAGGTTGTGCCTTGGATTCAAACTCGAGACCTTCGACTTGGCAGTCCAATGGTCATACCACTAGGCTATCACTGCTTTTAGTACAGAGGCCAGCACGTCAAGCTACCACAATCTGTCAAATGTCTTTGATTGATTTTCAACTTTAATACAAAGTGATAAGGTTCATATTCAATTGGGAAAATTTGACAGTTTTGGATAGCTTGACCTGCTGGCGTCTGTACATATTTAATTAAAGTGATTGATCATTTAAGAATTTATGTATTATATACTAACATTCCTCAAGTAATAACAAGTGCATGTGCGTTCCGCCAGCTTTCAAACATCGTTCCACTATTCTATAAATGTGTACTCACATCCATGCTAAGTTCAGTTGCCATAGCGGCGGCAGCTGCCGGCAATTTAGCCAGCGCGACCAGCGTGGGTAGCAGCGCGTGGCTGTGGGTCCTCGACACCAGCCAGTTGGCAGGCAATGTGCACAGGGTCTTGATTATGCTCCAACCGTCGCAAATTGTTTCCTGTGAGAGGATAAGTATTACGTACTAAATCGTATGGAATCTATTAAAAATGTCGAGGATCGGTGTACTTAAGTCAATAAAAAATTTAACAACTAGAATCTAAGAAATAATATCTGTTTGAGCTCCCTAAATAATGGTTAAGCTATATAATAGGATGACTCATGTATGTGTGTGTCAGTATGTATTGGTCAACTCAAAGCTGCTACGGTTCTTTCTTCAAAAGGCCAGTTCAGATTTGCCTACATTGTAAAACATATATCTAATAACCATGAATACTGTTACTGTCTGGACTTTAAATGATTCTCTGATTTTGAAAGTTTTCACTTCACGTATTTATTATACAAATTCTACAGTCACAGAACACATCGCCTTTTAAATAAACTACCCCTCCAAAGACAGACAAAGTTAATAATGAACGAAGCAATATACCATTAACAATTCACGTTGTTGGCGACAACAGAATAAATTGTATAGTAATGGACGAAGGGCACTTTCTATAACAAATGTGACGGACGCCAACACCTGTGTCCTTCCTAATTTTAAATGTAGCGGAGATGTTGTTATTATTACATACTCGATCTTATTGATGAGGTCCTTCAAAAAGGTCAGGTTCGTAGCACTCGCAACCGGTGTGTGTATGACAAGGACGTTGTAGAAGCTAAATAATTACAGTAAGTAATAAATAATAAGTAAATAATTAAGTAATAAAAAGTGGCGTCCTGCCTGCTCCTATCGGAAATCGGCGTGTTTATGCTATTATTGTTGATAATTGAGTAATATTATATTCTTCTATTTTGGTATGCGGTCAATTTTCTTACTAATATATAATTATAGTAGGGTCTACAATATAATAGGTTACATTAAGAAGAACTTAGAAAGTAAGGTTTGGTTAAACGACACTTAACAATGTTTGTAGTGAGTATCGGAATCAGAAACCGTTACGACAGATTATATAATAATGTTAATCTCGCAAAAATCATTTATTAATATTATTTTAATACCTACAAAAACATTTAATACACGAACCTATCATAACGCGATATCATGTAAAATTTATATGTCGACTTCGCTATAATTTTAGATGTATATTCATATTAATTTAACGTCAACACATAAATATAAGCAACGCAAAATTAGGTCCCTCCCTTCTTATTTACTAAACACAACCTAAGCCATAAAATCAATTATGAACAAAGTAAAACCCTCGCGTAAATTTTCGTAATGGTCCTAAGACACTTCCTTGTACAACTCCGACGATGTAACTCGGACACCTGTGTCCGGGAGTGTCCGTGAGAACTTGCCGTAGTAAAAAGTGCTGTAATGAGCGCGTGGAATAATTTAAAAGGTCTTCGAGTGGTGTAATATAGTGCTTTGAAACGAATTTCGAGAGATGTTGGGTGTGTGATAGTGTCGAACGCTTCCGTGTGATTAATATAATTAATTAAATACTGTATTTGATATCATTTTAACCGATTTTGGAATTAATTTAATTTAATAGCTAATAAGTATATATCAATAGTAGATTTAATTTTCGAGTTTGAAAACGGTTTGAGTATTAACTCCTAATTTTTTTAAACCATTTATTTTGCCACAAATATAAAATCATAGGCAATATGTGCAGCACGGAAACCAACTCAGTATTTGCTGTACCACTGATTTTCGGCTAGTCCCAATTAACGAGTGGTGATAGTAGAGTATTTGTAATAGTTTTTTTTAATTTGACATATTAACGCATTGCAAATAATTTTCAAATACATATATATATTTGGGAATGGATAACCTACCGGTTTGATATCTTTAACCAATTAAAAAAAAACACTAAATACTGATAACATCAGTAGCTAATAAGGCCATTGAACAATAAATAGACAAGGGTACAACATCCTACCCGTCCAAGGAGTCAATTATGGTGAACAAGTCGCCATGCTAATACTTAAACCGATGGGGCGAAACACGTGTAAGCGCAGGTGTCGCCCGCATGAGAACGGTCAATAAAACGGACGGCACTGGGAGTTGAGACGTTTGTCTTGATGTAAAAGGTCAAATGTATGCAGTACCTCATTGGAATAATGTGGCGATAAAAACATTTTTTAATAAAATAAAATGGACAAGATATAACAGTCAGTAATTAGGCTGGTCTATTCCCTTGTCTATTTACCTGTCTAAAATTATTATAAATCATAACTACTTTCACATATAGTTGTATATGTTACAAAATACCCCGTAAAAAATATAATCAATTATCAAAGCCAAAAAATTTTGTCAGCTGTCATGTCAGGGAACCAGATTATTTACCATTATCCATTATACCATATCATTTAGAACCATTTTACCTAATAATTGTCTACTTTAATAGTTTTTCTATTTTTCCTTTTTTTGGGGTATACTATACAGCGTTACTATGGTTCTTAAATATTGTGAATGGACTGGTTATAAGGCCCCATTTAACCTCATCCGGCTTTACGGGTATTTTTGTAAGACACTGTATAATATAGGATAGGGAATTGCGGATTTATAACTTTGAATAAACAAATTCTTACCCGTAGTTGTGGATTGTCGACGACAACGAATCCGACTAGAACGATCAGGTCCAACACCATGGTCTCAGACAGGGTCTGATCGAGGCGCTGATTGTTAAGACCTGGTGACAAAATACAATTGTTAATGAAAGCATATCCAAATGTATATTCAAATATCATCATCTTCATCATCACCCATATACTGTCCCACTGCTTTGCACGGGTCTCCTCTCACAGAATGAGAGGGATTAGGATTTAGCCCACCACGCTGGCATAGTGCGGGTTGGCAGACCTCACACGCCATCGAGAAAATCTCTAAGGCATGCAGGTTTCCTCACAATGTTTTCCTTCACCGTTTAAACTAGTAATAATTAATTATTAATACGCACATGATTTCGAAATGTCAAAGGTGCGTAGGCACCTTGTATTTGAACTCGAGACTTTCGACTTGGCAGTCCAATGGTAGTACCACTAGGCTAGGAAATCCAGTTTATTACTTTATTGTTTCCGGAATAATTTATTACTTTTATTTGTATTTGATTTATAATAATGCTATAATATGTCTTGTGTGGATAGTGTGTAGGTAATCAATAAATTTATTTTCTTTATTTCAACACAACTTTTAATAATTATACTATTTTTTTTAATGGTAGGTAGGTGGTTTACCACCTAGCGGCGACCTTAGCGGCTGGATATCTGGATATCCAGCCGCTAAGTAATAAAAAGTTTTCTAATACAATTGCATGAGTAGTTCTGTAGACAAAATAGTATTATTTTTATCTCTTGTTGTGTTAATTGTTGTGGCGGGGAATATGCAATTCATTCATTCAACATTTTACACAATAATAAGGCCCTAATAGAAGCAGTGATAAACTAGTGATATGAACATGGCATAGGTCTCAAGTTCAAATCAAACTTATCAATCTTCGAAACATTCCTAAATTGTTCTCTCATGTAAGTATTCAATCCAATTTATAATCCATCATTGTACAATACAAAACGATATTTTAAAAGAGTAACCATGGAGTTTCTTGCCGGTTCTTCTCCATAGGAAACGACTACTTTGGAACCGTGCACCTAGACTCGACATTTCATAAGTGCCTGTATATGGTTTATATGAAAATAAAACTACTTTGATTTTGTATTTCTGACTTTTCGAAAGCATGTGCGTATTAAAATTTATAATCAGCCGCTAAACACTGAAGGAAAACACACCTAAGAGATGTAATCGAGTATCCTACATTAAAATAGAAAATTGACTAACTGAAATATTTGCCTTTCTTTGAAAATTTGTTTTTCACATTCAAAATACAGAGAACAAAACTTCTTTCACGTTTAAATGATGTAAGAGTGTATAACATACGCAAGGCTGTGGTCCTCGGTGCCTCATTATCATTGGGAGCATGCTGTGACAGCAGCCTGGCAACTGCAGCCCTGAACTCGAGCGGCCAACCGCCTTCGCCAAAAGCATCCTGTGAACAAACATTACATAAAGTTAAGCATATCACGATGGAAATCTTCCAAAACTAGGTTTTGGAAGTACCCTACAGTAATCAGTATTTGCCAACACGTTTAGAGCAGAGGGTGGAGCATTCGGCTTCGGTACCTCTGATCGCGAATTCAATTCTAGCACAGAACAAATATTTGAATGATCTAAAAATGGGTAGTCTCCTTTCACTATAGAATTAGAACGACCAAATAAAGTAACGGCCGACCGAAAAGAAAATAACGGCCAAATAAAGACTGTTTATCGTATTGTTTTATAATATTGAAATTACTTTATTTTAGGATAAAAATTTGACCGTAAAATATCTTTTCTGTGAACAACTTCGAAGGAATTAATTCACGCGTCTAAAAACATTCCCGAGGCACAATATGGTTTCTGATTATCACAAACGATTGTCATATGTGTTCATATGAAAACTGGGACCGACGGCTCCGTCGGTCAAGAATGGTCACCCATCATCAGACTAGCCGTGGCTAGCGCAGCTTAACCTTGCAGATCGGTTGATCAGCGTAGTTATCACTCACGAGTCGCTCTCTGTTCTCTCAATGTTATTTTTCTGTAAAGAAAACAAAAACAAATCCAAGCGACCAGCCGTGACTAAAGCTAGCAAGTTTAACGAGGGATGACCCAAGCTACCCGGCGTTGAATCCGCGCGGTAAGTGCAGAGGTCACGCGAGCCCTGATTGAGTTACTAACTGGAGCCGAGATGTGAGGTGGACATCCGAGAAATCTGAAGAAAGAGGGTACATAATAAAGTAACGGTCAAACTGAGATTGGACGAGTGGAAACGAAGTTTGCCGAAGAAGTACGAAGCATATTGATTTCTGACATTTACGCAAATATTATACATTGAAATAACACTACTTTTTACGGATTTTATCGCGTTATATTGATATTGGAACGAAGTTCCTTATCTTAGTTAATTCTTACGAAAAGTTGTCACGACACTTTTTTCGAAATTCAAATATTGTTGACAAGCATTCAAATATTATTGAGTGAATGACAATATTTGAATTTCGCGCGTTGTGAATTGTTGAGTGTATACAGGTTTTTTTATTTTTAATTATTAAATTTTAATGAAAGGAACTTCGTTCCATCCGGGTGTCCCTTGACACCTCTCAAGTTTTTTATTAATCCCGACGTTTCGGACCCTTTACAGCGTCCGTCAGTCTACCCGTGACCATGGACGTCGGTCAATATAACGCGATAAAATCTGTAAAAAAAAGGTTTTATTTCAAGTACGAAGCAGATGTTTTTGGCTCATCTTTCCATTACTAACTTAACTATTGTTCCAAAATCTATAAACCTATTAAAGCGAAAGGAAGAATTTTTGGAATTAAATTCCTTAACGCGGCTTGCGGTAGAAGTTGCCTGGTTGAAATCGTCACGTAACGAAAAAGCGTTTTTAAACGTTCGGTTCCGTCCGGCGTAGTTCGGAATTCGAATATTGTTGTCAAGTGCTGACCGCCATACTTGTTTCATCATGTGTTAGTTAAATGTGATGGTCAGAGTATAGTCCCGTTAGACAACATTTTTAAATAGATAACAATTTAAACTAAAGTTTACTAAAACTAATAATAAATATCAAGTGAATTTTGAAAAGGAATGTTTAGATCCCATGTAATAGGGAGCCTATTATCCGGGCACAAATCCAAACACCAGGCTGCCACTGAGAATTCATAAGAAAACTCAATAACACTGCTCGACCTTAGAATCGAACCCAACACCACTAGCTACCAATCGCGCGTACGACGACTATGGTAATGAACTAGTTATAAAATACAATGACTAATTTTATAATCAACCCAAAACCACAAATAATCTCTCAAACAAGCCAGCTGTACCCATGTGCGTAATAAACTAATAATGATGTTTATCTTCCCTATAGCATCACAAACAGAAGTCCCATGGCGCATCATTTGCGGACGTCAAAGTTTTCCTCTCCGTGGGGACGACGGCCTATGGGATGGGGCGAGTGGGTCCAAAAGAGAGAGTTAATTAATAAATCAACTTGAAGTGTGTTTAGACAAAGAATGATTACGATGTGGTTGTTTTGTGAAACTTATTTGCATTGCAAAGATGTTTATTTATATCATGTTTGTTTAATCAGGTGATAGTCTAGTTTAGCCTAGATAGCCTAGTTTTCCATTCAAATGTCAAGTCGAAGGTCTCGAGTTTTTTTTTCTTTCTTAAATAATGTGTTTTTTTTTCTGAATCCTTTCGACACCAGAAGACACTTTCAGGAAGTATAATATTTACTAGTGTTCCCACGGTGGTCGAAATAAAATAAAAAGCATTTATTGACATACATTTTGTACAATAGATGTGAATCTCCGGGCCCCTAAACTACAAGTATAGACTGAGATTACTAGTATTTTGCCCGCGACTTTGTCCGCATGGATAAGTTACTTTTAATTAGCCTATATGTTATTCTGATGTATAAATAATAATACTGTAAAGTTTCATCAAAATCCGTTCAGTAGTTTTAGCGTGAAAGAGTAACAAACATACACACTCACAAACTTTCGCCTTTATAATATTAGTGTGAAGTGTGATAGTAGGATTGTTAAAAATATCATTAAAATAACTGAAATTATTTTAGATACCAATAACACTTATCCTCGACCTTGCATCGAGCCCAGCACCTCAGCACCAGCTTGCGAACACCAGACAATGAGACACTTCAAATAATGAAGCGATTATTTTTTATAATAGAATAAAATTTCATGAAAAAATCACAGCCACCGAACATGGGCGCGGTACCTAATCCATTAACGGTGGCACCGGCGTATTGATTACGCGGCGGCACCTCGGGGGACCGCCCATTAGCAACGCATGCCCGGCAATGGATGGCTATATAAACATAAATACCGTACGCTATTAGGGAGCGCTCGGGAGTCGGGTTTCAAGTTGTGCTGGGGTCGCTTGAGTATCAAATAAAATGTAGGTATTATTAATGGCTTTTGTTTATTATGATTTGATGACGTAGATATTAATGTCCTAGAGATCCTTGGTCCGTATTGAGTATATTTTCAGGTATACAGGGTGTTACAAAACTACCCGTAAAGTCGAAAGGAGGTTAAATGGGGCCTTATAACGAGTCCATTCACAATATTTAAGACCGTAGTAACGCTGTATAACATACCCCAAAAAAAGGAAAACAACAACATTTATGAATGAAAAATAGAAAAACTATTAAAGTAGACAATTATTAGGTAAAATAGGTACGTAGGCGTTTCTGTTAAATAATCTGGTTCCTTGACATGACAGCTGACAAAATTTTTGGCTTTGATAATTAATTATATTTTTTACGGGGTATTTTGTAACACGTTGTATATTGGCATGAGATAGAGGGAGGCCTTTGTTTGGTGGACTCTTTCGTTTTACAGGTTCGACAACGCGCAAATGATACCCCCGGTGTTACAAGCGTCTATAGGCTACGGCATACGGCTACGGGCCGTATGCTTGTTTGCTACATTAGTGGCATAAAAAAATATAAGGTAAGCAATTGAAATGAAAAACGACGAGTAATTAAAATCAGCAATTATTCTCGTACCCTCTCGATTGGGACAATTTCAAATGATGATGTACCCAGACACGTGGCACTGTAACGAGCGATCACAAGTGAGGGTACGCCACTGTTTATTTTTAGGGTATCCCTTGTGCAAACTAAAGTATCGTCGATTTCCCTAAAGGGGTGCTGTTGAGGTTGTGTGCGAAATTGTGGCTTACTATCGAGTGGTCAGCGGTATGGTTGTACAGAGGGCAGCACATCAAGCTACCACAATCTGTCAAATTTCTTTAATTGATTTTCAACTTTAATACAAAATCATAAGGTTCATATTCAATTGGGAGAATTTGACAGTTCTGGATAGCTTGACCTGCTGGCGTCTGTACTTTTCTCAGGATCTGTGGTCCTGTGTGTAGTGGTTCGAGTGTCCGATTGATGATCACGAGGTCGTGGGTTCGACTCCCACAGGACATCAATATTTCTGGCGTTCAAAGCCATCCATTCAGCCGCATCTGGTTAGACTGTAAACCGACCACAACATATTTGGGATAAAAATTAAACCGCCGAAAAACTGAAAACCACACGCACATTCGTTGCAGCGGCGCAGGAACATTTCTTCGGCAACTACCCTCTAACACTGTTAGTAATTTAATATTCTGCACACTACGCTAATCTGCAAATGTTATTTTTAGAAATAAGTTAACATTGTATTTTCTCTGTAAATGATTTGTTAATCTTTTGAGAAAATAAATATCTTAAACCATAAAAACGAAAAATAAATAAACGTTTCTTATTTAACCCAAATAACTAATTGATATAAAACTACTTTTTACGGATTTTATCGCGTTATACCTATTGATATTATAAGTCTACCCGTGACGATGGACGCTGTAAAGGGTCCGAAACGTCGGGATTAATAATATCAATATACGCGATAAAATCCGTAAAAAGTAGTTTTATTTCAATGTATAATATTCGCGTAATTGTCAGAAATCTAAATTACTAAGTTCTTAAACTAATGTAAGTATACCGTATCGCGTAAATTTCAGAAATCTAAATTACTAAGTTCTTAAACTAATGTAAGTATACGTAATTTTGAGTCGAGTTGAGCAGTTTAATTTTTTATTAAAAACTTTTTATCCCAACTATGTTGTCATCGGCTTCCAGTTTAACCAGATGCGACTGAATATCAGTATTATACACGAAGCAACTGCCATCAGACCTCCGCAACCCAATTTCTGGGTAATACCGATACCCTGAGGATAGACTGGTTGTCAGGCTTTTTGGGCTTCTGACTACCACTAACGATTGTCATAGGTGTTCGTATGACAACCGGAACCGACGGCTTTACATGGTGTCTGAGGCCTGTGCCGCACATCAAGGCCACTACATCCATCCACAGACTGGCCACGACTGGCGCAGCTTAACCTTGCAGATCGATCAGTTATTACTTATCCAAAAGCCCCTCTGGGTCACTAGTTAAGTAGTTTAATGTTACCATTAAATTTAATTTCTTTTACACTTTTCCTCTATTTTCTGTCGATACAATAAGAAGGACAACACAATAAAATACACTTTATTCTAAACCAAGAAAATATTAACAAAGCATACAAACAAGACAAGAAAATGGGAACCGAATCCCGCGAGCTTCACTCGGAGCTCCTGTTGTTGACAGTGCGACAAGAGTGCAGCTCAGCAAACAATTACTAGTAATGCAACGCAAACAATTTGTTTAAACTATTGTTCTTAGGGAGAACTCCGCCGGGATACACCACGTGGCCGTGCTAGTTGAGTTTTAAGTATGTATTTGCTTTAAGTATAAAAAGCAGTGATAGCCTAGTGGTATGACCATTGGACTGCCAAGTCGAAGGTCTTGAGTCAGAATCAAAGGCACGCACCTCTGACTATTCGAATTCACGTGCACATTAATAATTAATTATCACTCGCTTAAACGGTGAATGAAAATATCCATCAGAAGACCCGTGCCCAGCAGTGGGACAGTATATGGGTTGATGATGATGATGTTTCTGCAAGGCGTAGGTACTTCCCCAGTCGGGCAGCTCCAATTTGAGTGAAATTACTCCCACTATTATGCTTATATACCTCTTAAGCTTATCTTATGCAGTTTTGTGTTGTTGTAGGCCTTTACTATCCCCTTAAAATTTCCCTAAAATCGTAATCGTCGCATAATTACAATAAAGACAGCTACACATTTGTCCTCACAATTCTACAAAATATTAACCCTGCAAACGCTCCGATTAATTGCGATTGTCCCGAAGTCGCGTGCCGGTATTGTCTGTGTCACGCTTCGTCGAGTGACAGTTACGCACTGTGACAGAAGAAAAGGAAGAATAATAACCTCTATTACTATGAGCATGTATGTTTAAGATATAATAGTCACCACATTATAAGCGACATTTTAAAAATGTTGACAAATTACCCAGGAGATCTCACCGCGGTTACTGTTACTGTGAGTAAAGGAAATTGAAATAAAACTACTTTTTACGGATTTTATTGATATTCTTAATCCCGATGTTTCTTTCCCTTTACAGCGTCCATGGTCACGGATCGACTTAAGATGGTGGGCATCTGACAGCTACCCTACATTTTTATTAATTTATTATCATTCCAATTCACGCAGAACGAGCTCACCGTATGATTTGGTCTTGCAGCAACAATATAACGCGATAAAATCCGAAAAAGTAGTTTTACTTCAATGGCAAGGGCGGGTTTTAGTCGGTTTTCACTGCAGGTGAAGGTATGTGAAACACTAGTCATGAGCTTTATTATTATTTTTTTAATTATTTTATTGTTTACCTAAAAATATGAGTGGGTTGATATGTCAACCCCATCGTGCATTTAACATTGTTATGTAATAACACGGGAAGGCTGGCCTTGTATGGTCCAATACCAGATTCATTTTTGTTGACAGATATTAACAGTGTTCCTTCCAAGAATGTTAATTTAACTTTAGGTAGGTATGTTTTCCCAATTAATCATGAGCTTAATATATAGAATAGGGTTTATGATTAAAATATTAGTCATATCTAGCCGAATGCCAACCCTATACCGCTTACGGATTATTGTCAATTGTCACAAAGTCACGTGTCGGTGTTGTGCGACTCGCTCCGATAAATATTGATTGTCACGCGCCGTGATACGCCGTGACAAGGAATGACATGTATCGTATACTATATTGACAATAACCACTTAATTAATTATATCATCTATACCAATAAAGATCTGTCTGTGGTTTCAAAATAAATAAGTCAGTCAAACATTTTATTTCAATTAGATTATTAGACCATTACGGCACTTTTGAAAAGTGAAAACTAGTTGCACGGTTCGAAAAAGTGGGTATTATGGAGAAGAACCGGCAAGAAACTTCATAGATACTCTTTAAAAAACAAACATGATTACAATGTGTACAATGATTTCATTTTAGTTTACAATCTAAATCTCGGTATTGTAATTATTATTATTATTGTAAATTATACACTGGTGATACCAATATAAACTGTAAACACACACTATCGTGAATATGAACGTTTAGGTATCTTTTTTTTTCGTGTTAGACAAATTTAATTGTTATCAAGCTGTGGAGGCTTGTTATTAGCAACTAGTGTATCTAACATTTTTAATTACAATGTTATATTAGTCTGTAAGCCTTCTTAAAAGTAAATAAATAAATAAATAAATCTGAACAGTTCATGAGAACAATGCAGTTTGATGCGTATTATTAAAAAAGTACTTATAACAAACAAAAATCAAGGAGATAAAAATATATTGCCATTAACTGTAATTTTGTTTTTATTTTATTGTTTTTGTTAATGATAGTGTCATATTATTTCTTTCTTCATTCTAACCAAATTGGTCACCACTTTTATAATATGACGTAGCCGATCTGTCTGCACAAACGCAATAGAGCACCCCTGACTTCACTTAAACGTTGTATAATATTTCAATACACACGCAGCACGTGCTGTGGTCGAGTCAAGCGATCCGGTAGCATCGACCGTCTTCGTAAGACCGACGGTAACGTGAAACTACTCCACGAGTACGAGCACGAGCACTACTACCTAACAAACTTTTGTAGAAATCATGGATATGGCGTTTGTTTCGAAAACTGAAACTTTCTTTGGGTTTAATTTTTTCAAATTAAATGGCCCGGCAGACGTTGTCGTGCAACCCGATTGTAGCGCCATCTACCGGGTCCAATTGTGAATCTAAACCACTCAAACACACGTAAAAAATTAATCGAAAGCGGTTCAGCCGTTTTTGAGTTTTAGCGAGACTAATGAACAGCAATTGATAAGTATATATAAGAAAAGACTGCGGCCTGCCCCGACTTGAGAGGTAGGGCATAGAGAGAGTAATTTCACTCAAATTAGAGCTGCCCGCCCGGTGAAGTAACTCCGCCTTGCAGAAAATCGAAGTAAAATAACAGTACTTTGAGCTGTGTTGTGTTTCCTTACGGTGCCCAAGGTTTCCAGTGGGGGAATTTGACCCTTATACTGCCAACCCAACTATCGCTCTTTAATTTTACATGGTCGGCAACGCGTAAGTGATACCCCAGGTGTTGCAAGCGTCTATAGGATACAGTAAACGCTTACCATTAAGGACCACATCCTTGTCTGCCACCATAGTGGTATAAAAAAAGAACTGAGAGTCCCGTGCCCAGTAGTTGGACAGTATATGTGTTGATGATGAATACTTCATCTTGTGCGACATTAGAATAGGCTCCTATCTCATCGATCATTGATGCGAAAAAATCAGCATTGAAGCTTTCAACTTTCGAAACCAAACTGTCACCTCCATTTCAAAATGATCGTAGCTCCGTCCAGCTACCGTACACCGCACTCGCTTACCCTGTGTGTTCAGCAAACAGCGCAATGATACTCCAGTTAATTAAGGAGGCTGAGCAAATATGCCTCCAACAGATGTGCTCAGAATATTTTATTACCACAGTGATTTGTCGGCGTTTCAGTTACGTTTTGTGGTCTGTAGAGATCGGATACTAGTAACTCTTGTGGCGTTAGTAATGTTGATGACGTTTTTTACTTGCTTTAACACCGGCGAGCTCAGCGTGTGCTTCTACCTAACCCTTCGAGGAATACAGGCGTGATAGTAGTGTATATATGTTGTATTAGTTAGGTACAGAAGACTTAATGCGTTTTATAAAACGAATAAATCACTACATAGTATAAAACAAAGTCGCTTCCCGCTGTCGATCCCTAATGTATGCTTAGATCTTTAAAACTACGCAACGTATTTTGATGCGATTTTTTATTAATAGATAGTCATTCAAGAGGAAGGTTTACATGTATAATTCATTCATGTTATTAGTACATTATACCCGTGCGGAGCGGGGGCGGGTCGCTAGTAAAAATAATAAAAACCAAAGCATGGGTCTGGCGTGACGTTGGATGGCGTGACGTCGACATCTGGATGATTGAATAACACCCTGAGAATTTGGACACACAACTACACAAACACAAAAAGATAAATAAGGTTGTATATACTATGTTAAATTCCACTGTCAACCCTCACACCTAAAAATAAACAGTAGACCAAGGTCAAAGTCAAACATTTTATTTCAATTAGACCATTACGGCACTTTTGAAAAGTCAAAACCAGTGGCACGGTTCCAAAAAGCAGGTCTTATTGAGAAGAACCGGCAAGAAACTCCATACACTCTTTTTTTTTTAAATCCCAACCAAATCCAACTCACCTGAACAATCGTATGGTCCAGCTCAGCCAACGCTCTCAGCAGGTGAGCGGTGCGAGCTGCCCTCACGAAACCACCGCTGTGCTCCAAGCCAGCGCCCTGGGCGAACAGCATACAGAACTCGGCGCGAGAGCCGACCACGCCGGTGCCGAGAGTGCTGCGGAGGTTCTGTGTCGCGAATACGCGTTCTGGTCCCTGAGCAAAAAGTGATGTTTAAAGCTCGTTAGGTGGCAAATAAGCATACGGCCCACCTGATGGTAAGCGGTTACCGTAGCCTATAGACGCTTGCAACACCAGGGGCATCACTTGCGCGTTGCCGACCCTGTAAAAGAAAGACGAATAGTAAGGTTGGCAGTATAAAGGTCAAAGCCCTCCCACTGCCAACACGTTTCCTGGTGGAGCACTGGCAACCTTACTAACCGTAAGGAACAACACAGCTCAAAGCTGTATTATTTCACTTCGATTTTCTGCACGGCGGAGGTACTTCCCCAGTCGGGCATATCCAATTTGAGTGGAATTACTCCCACTATGCCCTAACTGTCATATTACGTTCCAAATCGACTGAGAAAATTTGACAGTTCTGTATAGCTCGTTGGCGTCTGTACCTACATTAAATGCTCAAAGTTATTGGAGAGGTAATAGCCTTAAAATACTTACAACATCAGCTTCGCAAGGATGGCAGAGGTCTGCGCAAACAGTCAACAAGGTCTGAATGCTCTCCCGAGCTGTGCCCGCCTTCTCTGCTCTCGTTACGCACCCAGTCAGGCACATGTAGCTGGAACAATAGGTTCTGGTTAGAAACACAGGAAAAAAAAGAAAGAAAACGAATTTCATCAATATTTATTTTGTAAATCGATTTTTTAAAGGCACTTAAGTTATTTAGCGAAGGAAAAATTCGACCGCGGGCAGGATTTGAACCTGCGTCTTCTGGTCCTAACCAGAAGAGGCAGGTACCGCTGTACCTATACACCAGACGCTATGACCTATAACTTCGTTAAATAACTTGCATGGAAAAAGCCAAGAAATAAAAAAGGATAGTTAGTTGGTAAGGTGGCATCGTTCGACATTGAACCAACTGTAAAGTAAGTCATGTCGGTTGAGAAGCAAAAAAAATTGTTTTTCAATAGGTGTTTCTGACATCACCATAAAGAC
Organism: Acronicta alni; assembly: GCA_964056405.1. Classification (NCBI taxonomy): domain Eukaryota; kingdom Metazoa; phylum Arthropoda; class Insecta; order Lepidoptera; family Noctuidae; genus Acronicta; species Acronicta alni. The sequence goes on from OZ043935.1 coordinate 973,757, forward strand.
GTAAATTCTGAATGTGAACACAAAATTCGTTATGGCGGGTGAGACCCGCGGTGGCTTAGCGTTCATAGCGTCTGGTACACCTAACCAGAAGACGCAGGTTCGAATCCTGCCCGCGGTCGAATTTTTCCTTCGCTAAATAACTTAAAAAAATCATAGCATGGAAAATGCCCAAAAAATACAAAAAGACACTTTTACAAATCAATATTTAATTAATAATATTAGATGGCGCCGGCATTTCATAGTTGACGACCTCTGAGAAGAAACGCCGTAACAAACTCGGAGAATCATGGTCTCTTTTAAAGTCTAGACAGTAACAGTATTCAATGTCATATTATTATATATTTTATAATGTAGGCAAATCTGAAGTGGCCTTTTGAAGAAAGAGCCATAGCAGCTTTGAGTTGACCAGTCCATACTGACGGCACGCATACATCAGTCATCGTGTATTTATTTTATTATTAAAGGAAAACTTACAGCTAGTAAAGAAACAGAAGATGGCCAATTACAAGTTTTCACGTGATTACTTAAATAACATGAAATAAAATATGATTTGGTCTTAAACATAATTTGGAAGTTGTGGTTTAACAATCTAAAGGACAGCAGTTAATATAATATGATAGAAATATAATGTAAATTAGATATTTGCATAAGGGGACTAAGCATCGAAGAAGTTTTTACAAAATAATTTTTTCAACTTAGAAGTGCTAGTTGTGAATAAAAAGTATCTCAACCATTATTTATTATATATAGAATTGATTAGCACAAAACATTTTATGAATACATAAATAATCCTTCGAACCTTTCCCAGCTACTTATATTGGGGTCGGTTTTCAATTTGACCAGATGCGGCTGAATATCAGTATTATACACGAAGCGACTGCCATCAGACCTCTGCAACCCAATTTCTGGGTAATACCGATATCCTGAAGATAAGTTGTCAGACTTTTTGGGCTTCTGACTACCACTAACGACTATCATAGATGTATCGTATGACAACTAGTGGTGTTCAAAGTTGCTTTAAATCAATAACTTGCTTAATGCTATATGCAAATTTTTTTAAGCATGCGATTTTATGTGCTTTATTATAGCATGCTTAATTTATATGCCTACTTGTTACTAACGCTATACGCGACGCGGACAGTTGGTTGATAGAGAGAGAGTCATCATCGTCAACCCATTACTGTCCCACTGCTGGGCACGGGTCTCCTCTCATATTGAGAGGGTTTAGGCTATAGTCCACCACGCTGGCCTAGTGCGGGTTGGCAGACTTCACAAACCGTCGAGAAAAATCTCTAAGGTATGCAGGATTCCTCACGATGTTTTCCTTCACCGTTTAAGCGAGTGATAATTGCGAGGTGCGTGCCTTGGGTTCGAACTCGAGACCTTCGACTTGGCAGTCCAATGGTCATACCACTAGGCTATCACTGCTTAGAGAGAGAGTGCTATGCGATATAAAGCAAAATAGCTTTATAGCATTTCAGCATAAAGTGCTAACCGCGATATCTTTTGCTTTATGCTATATATAATAAGCACGCTACTTTATTATGCTTTATGCTATATTAAACATCACTAATGACAACCGGAACCGATGGCTTTACGTGCATGTGAAGAATGAAATTTAGGCAGAAATCCATGCTCATATCTGGGTATATATATACAACATTTCGCTCACAGATTAAACAAATTTACATTATCCTAATACAGAACGCCAATTCCCGACAGGTCGAGTAAATCCCGATGGAACACAAACAAGGTCTGTTATGTGTTTTAACGAAAACAGAGGCTTAGTGGAGACTCATGTTGTGATGGTCAAGTGCGCCTGGAGGCGAAACACAAGTGGTGTGTTGTGGACTGTTTTCATTTACCTGAGAGCAGAAATTTAAGCCACAACAGTGATGTTATGCGTTGGAGTGAAGAGCACCAATGTAGTAACATGAATGTAGATGGATAAGGGAAGACAGAGATTAAATAAAATGATGAGATGATACTGTAAGAGATGTATCCAAGGAAAAGAAATAACTACTGCGCCGACCACAAGCAATTTTGGGTTAAGGGTTTTTTTATACCAATAAGGTGGCAAACAAGCATACGGCCCACCTGTAGCCCGATTCACGTAATTAAAACCGTAGCGATGTCGCAGCGACTTAATCGTTGAAACAGTTTTCCTATTCACATCCGTGACCGAATCGTTATCAAATCGTTGAACACAGAACAACACACTCGTTGTGTCACACAGTTCAACGATTTTTCAATAATATTAGCTTCGACTGACAGATGTGAATACGAAAACTGTTTCATCGATTACGTCGCTGCGACATCGCTACGGTTTTAATTACGTGAATCGGGCTACTGATAGTAAGCGGTTAACGTAGCTCAAAATCGTTACAAATTATAGCCTATATGTTATTCTGATGTATAAATAATACTGTAAGGTTTCATCAAAGTCCATTCAGTAGTTTTAGCGTGATAGGGTAACAAACATCCATCCATCCTCAAAAACTTTCACATTTATAATATGAGTAGGATGGTAATACTATAAATGTTTGATATTTTGTTGAAGAGTGCTGACTCGTTCAACATATTTAAAAGTAAACTAAAAAAATATGTGCTGCAAAGCACCACACTACTAAAGTAACATAAAACTAATACCTTAATATCATACCTATATATTATCATCAAAACAAAAACAACGGAAAAAAAAAAACGTAGAAAGAATCCGAATGAAATCAGATTAAGAAAACTAGTACTACGGAATTATTACTTGTATTGTGACAATGAGTCCGCACTCCTTTATCGCCGAGTGGGGTACTTTTGCGCAGTTTCGCCAGCCGATAGTTGTTTGTGACTTGTTAGAATACCCACAATATTAGAATAGGTAATATGATAGTATGTATTAGTTATGTGTTATATATTGCAAAGACCTTATTGTATTAATTTTATGTCTGACTGTCGAAGTTTTTAAAATTTACTTATTGTTAAAAGTGTTCTCAAATAAGTGAAATGTAAATTTCTTTATGAGAAAATAAAATCTTTAACCAGATATAACCAATCAGTTCACGGCTGTGAACCCTAACTAAGGGGAAAGAAGGGGCAAAAAATTAAAAAATCCCGCTTCACAAGCATCTTCCTCGGTCGGTACATCCAATTATAACTGATGTAAATATTTGCACTGCTCGACTATTCGCTGCGGTTCTCAAGCTTGATATTTTGAAAACCTACATTAGGAATTTCTCCTATATCGTGGGTGCATTTACAAACACATTCCAAGGTACACACACACACGGTATTCCGCGAAGGGTTTTGGCCCCAGTAGGCGGCACGCTTGTGGCGTGTATGAATATGCAAGGAAACACCTCGCTTGACGGGGTCCAGCGATTGTTGGACCACAGCCTGTCATGGTCGTGACGAATTTCGCGGATCCCATGGCCGTGACTATAAGACAAGTGAAGGCAAGTACGGTTTTTAGTCGGTACGAGTTCGACATACCCTGCCACCTCCCCGGGTGGCGGAGGATCCATGAGGATTTTCCGTACTATAAAAAAAGGCTGAGGTGTACTAATGTAGGTACAGTCACAGTTTTCCGGTATGTTTAGGTCCCGTGTAATAGGCGGCGAGCCTATTGCCATTAACCGGGCACAAATCCAAACTCCGAGCTGGTACTGAGAATTTCATTGAATAACCCAGTAACACTGCTCGACTTCGGAATCTGACTCAAGATCTCTAGCATAGCAGTCGCGCTTAGGACAACGAGATTAACTTTCTGTTATTTTTAAATAAGCCCAACACCAGTCATAGAGCGACTCGTCGTGCAGGGGAAGGAACCAGACTGCGCGGAAGGTCACCCATGCGATGGACCGACCAAATTAAATCTTGTGTGGGCGGGCCCTTACATGAGTGTACCAGAATGTCCACCAACAGAAAACGATGGTGAGATATCGTGAGGCGTATAACATCTGCCCCCGATAATGCTACTACATGACGACCACGACCGCTCTGCCAAGAGCGAAACGATTTAGAAGAAGAACACCAGTCAACTACACTATTACAGTACCTACCATATTCTAGAAAAAGTAAAAAAAAAACTTGCTTTTCAATAGGTGTTACTGACGTCACCATAAAGACGTAAATTCTGAATGTGAAGGCAAAATTCGTCAAGGCGGATGGGACTTGCAGTGGCTTAGTGGTCATAGTGGTGTACCTAACCAGAAGACGCAGTTTCGAAGCCTGCCTTCGTTCGAATTTTTCCTTCGCTAAATAACTTTAAAATCTTAACATGGAAAATGCCAAAAAAATACAAAAAGATAACTACCATATTCTTTTAGTAATAAAAGAGAAGGATCAGGAAACTTTGAGAACATCAGTCCTGATCGAATGTAGGGAACCCGGTAAATTCAGTTTGAATTTCCGGATTTCAGTACGATGATTTAATCTACGTAGGAAACTGTGTAAGATTATAACTGATGTAAGATGTGCATTAGGTGGTTTGAAGACCAGGATTTTTTTATAATAGATTACGCTGTAAAGCATTTAATTTCTCTTTGATTATCTATAGTTTTTTTCATTGGTGGATGGAAGGATCCGCAACGTCGGACCTGAACCAGGGAAATATAGGCGGGATGTTATGTATTATGAAGTATTTTTTTTACATTTTCCAAGCTAAGTTATGTTTTTTAGGGTTCCGTACCTCAAAAGGAAAAAACGGTACCCTTATAGGATCACTTTGTTGTCACTCCGTCCGTCCGCCTGTCAAGACCCTTTTTCTCAGGAACGCGTGGAGGTATCAAGCTGAAATATATATAAAATACTCAGGTCTACTGTCTTCTGGTTCAATACACCAGACGCTATGACTACTAATCCCGCGACGTCCCTCCCGCTGGCTTAGGCTGTAGAGCGTGCCAAAGAATTAAACATTAGATAGGTCCCTTCCTCCGGCAGTTGGGTAAAAAAGCTAGTGGTAATCGTTATTTGAAATAACGTACCTATTTGAATTAATGCTGGATTCATTAGCATTTAAGTAGCCTCTAATTAAAATTTTACAACAGATATAAAACCAATCAATTACACTTAACCACATTTTTTCGTTCCAGAAAAACAATGACCACAAAATACCTAAAAAGATGGCGCCATTGGTACGTCAAGAATTTCAAATTTGGAATGCGAGCGTCGCTTTGTGATTGGTCACTCAGGCGCAACGGATATATTTTATACCACATTATTCTATCTGCTTATTGTTTCCATTTCAGACTTTATTTCTTTGCAATAAACGTTCATATGAGTGTAAAAGTATTCCCGTTCGGTTGTAAACTTTTTGATAATGCCAGACCTCCTTGTAGAGACGGGTTAAGATAGTGTAATCTTAAATATTTGTGAGACCTTTAGGTCACATTTTAAAGATGTTATGGTAAATGACCACAGATTGATGGTAACAAAGTGGATTGTATAAAGTTAAATTTTAATGTGTTACAGTCCTCGTTTATTTTACGATGTTAAGCGATATGACTCATTAGCCTAGTGGTCGAAAGCGCGACTGCTGCGCTTGAAGTTATGGGTTAATTTTTTTTTTATAGGTACTACTAATAAGGTGGCAAGCAAGCGTACGGCTCACCTGATGGTAAGCGGTTCACGTATTCACGTACGTATAGACACTTGCAATACCAAGGGTGACTTGCGCGTTGCCGACTCTGTTAAACGAAAACGCGGGTCGTGTCGGAGTCCACCCAGAGTGGGTGACCTACCGACTAAAAACCACACGGTGTTACTTCTCGCACCTGCTGCGTCGGTGGCTACGGGAACAGAGCATTCTTCCGCTCCCCGTTCCCGCAGCGGGCCCCGTCCGCGGTAGTACTGCCTCAGACGAACTTGTCCGCATGAGTAGTCTACCGCCTAACAATCCTTGGCCAGTATGTTCACACATAGCTCGTGCTGAAGCTCAACCCAGATGTCCCATTTTTTAGTGATGTATTAAACAAATAGTTCCGTATACTATAAGTGATGGATGCCTGATTTCAACGCCGCGATGACATAAAGCGTTGTCACTATTCACTACACACGTGAACTTTCATGTTATTTTCAAACGGTGCATATAGGTTGTTGTTATTTCTGTACTAAAAAGTCTGACAACCAGTCTATCCTCAGCATATCGGGTATTACCCAATTGGGTTGCGAAGGTCTGATGGCTGTCGCTTCGTGTAAAATATATCCGCATTCATCCACATCTGGTTACACTGGCAGCCCACTAGACTGGCAGGCCCCAAGATAATTGAGAAAAAGTTTGGAGAATAATGTTATTTCTGTACATCAAATACGACTGATGAAATAAAAAAACTATTAAAGACACACGTATGGAATTTTTAAACTGTATATGTAGGTATAGAAAGATTAGAAGCATTTGAAGTGTGATGCTCAAGGAGGATGGAAAAATGAAAACATATGAGAAAGTATTACAAATTGTGAAAGAGAAGAGAACGTTGTCAAGAACAATAGAAAACAGGAGAGGAAAGATGATTGGTCACTTGATACGATACGGAAAATTTTAAGGAAAGCAAGGAGGACGAGGTTTTATAGAGCAAGTGAAGAAAAAAGTGGGAACATGGTCGCGTGGAATCGAGATAGAAGTCGTTCGAGATTGTTTAAAAATTACCGTGTTTTTATTAATACAGCGATCACATAGAAAGCCACTTCCAATATATGTTATCTAACATCTAAACAGCAGCCTGTATATCGTCTCAGCGCCGGCGCCATGATTCATTGCCTCCGCCGGCCAATCGCGGCGCGTTCTAAATTCAAACGCGCTAATGGAAGACGAGCATACGAGAGGCGCCTGCGCATCTATTCGGATCAGTGTTGCCAGCTTGTCGGGGTTAATTTATTTTATTTTATTATTTATTAGTTTACAATGTGGTTAATGTCTAGAAGTATTTTAAAATCTGAAAAGGCTTGCTGAAAAAAACAGTCCATTGCTATTTTAATGCCAAGCATGTGTTAGGTTAAACCCATAGTCCAATACTTCGGCCTATTGATCGTTACAATACACTTCGGAAACTTAAAAATCGGGAAATACCGTATTCTGATTTAAACAGGTCTACAAAACAAGTACCTAATTAAACTGCAAATAATTATTTTTTACCATTTCAGGTATGCACAAATACTACCGCAACAACAGAATACGCAAGTTATTTAAAAATCGAATATTTGTAACTCATATACAACATAAAGTACAGAATAAACCTAAACTCTACTACTGGCAACACCAAAAGAAAGCACTCACCTAAGAACAATTTATGGCTCGTTTAAAATGTTTTCGTTCTTAATTTCAGTTAGATAAACGACTCGGGCGCATTTCGGCGCCTTTTACAAGGTGAAATACGTATACCCATTAAAGACACTGTGTCGTCTTTGATATTCTTCGAGACTTAAAGCGTCCAATCTAAGAAGCTCTGTATAATTTCAACGACATCTTCATTTGTCGAACACTTTTGTTCATGCGAACGGGGCAGGGGAGGTCAGGGTAAATCGGACACACATTAAAATCGTTGTGGCATTTTAAGTGTGTGAGGTATGTTAATTTTGTGTGTGGATTTATTTTAATTGAAGGAAGTCGGTAATGAAAGGAAGCTTCAGTTCGCCGCTTCAATATGTTCGTGTATTTTATAGCGGCTTTTTTGTATGAAAATTATTTAATATAATTTCAAGTGGTGTGTGAATGCGATTTATGCGTGTTTTCAATGCTATTGGTTTGGTTTTAATATTTTTATGCAAATTGTGCGAGAGATAAGATGAAAGTAGATTTTGTAATTATTACTTTTTTGCGTTCTGAGAATAATGTTGCAGATGCTTTTTAAGAATCGTTTATGATACACACTAAACCAAGTTATCTCTACGCTAATGTATTGCTTTACACAGATACATATATAATATATTAGTCTGCCAAACATGATAATTATGAGATTTTGCACTTTCTACTGTCACTGGAAGATCTACTTTCATTAATGGCTCTTTCCAGCTTTACACAATAACGCTAGTATCAGTCTTTAATTATATTTGCAACATAAAATAAACTTCGATTTAAGCACATTCACCTGTGTATTCATCGGCATTATGTATGCGACTTGAGGAAGGTAATATAAACGATTTTTATCTTCTCTTACTATAAACACTTTTAAAGCAAGAATCATACACGCAAAGTTTTCTAATCTAAAGAATAATTCGCTTACGAAATTTTAAAAATAATTTTCAGCTTTATTAAAAACGGCACAGAGCTAAAGTTGCAGTGGGTTCCAGCGCATGTCGGTTTACGTGGGAATGAGGAAGCGGATTCTTTGTCTACAATCGCAGCGAAGGAAGGATCCGAGTTAATTGTTTTACCAGACTATGTAGAATATATTTCTAAATTTAAAATGAAGAGCCTTAACAATTGGAAAGAATATTTTAATATTCAATCTAAAGAAAAAGGAATTTGGTATAAGACAATTCAAGGCGAACCTACTCATGGACCCTGGTTTGATAGTAAGTTGAGTAGAAGTTACGTCAAGTTGGCCTTTCGATTGCGGTCCGGACACTATCCATCGGCAAAGTTTGCATTTCTAATGAAAAAAAATAATTCACCTAACTTTATTATTTGCAATAAGGTTGAGGACGTACATCATTTGGTGATGGATTATTTTAGGAACCGGGATGAAAGGCAAACTTTTATTAGAGAATTCCAATTATAATAATAATAATGTTCATGTTTTACAATTTTTTTATACTATTTGTTAACTATTTAAAAATATAAATAATATGTATATATAAATGAATAAAGAGAATAATAATAATATAATAATATTTTAGGGACATTTTACACAACACCAATTATAATGTGTTCGAAGTGGGGCTAGTTCAATCAATATTAGCACAACCAAAATCTGATCCACTTTATTAATTCATATGTTTTCCTAGATCTAGTACTTATTTGATTATTGTATAAGGTACGATGGGGTTGACGTATCCACAAGGATCAAAAACCCCAAATTAAATAAAGATTAAAAAAAAATCACAGTTTCAAGAAAATAACTCCCATATTTCAAACATTAAACAGGTGTTACTAACATAAACTAGAATCCCATAAATCCATATGGATTCATTTGACCCATAAGGGGGCACATTGAGACATCAAATTTATTTCACTTTAATAAACGCAAATAAATATGTAAATTTAGTTTAAACAAATTCGCGCGCCCCCAGCAAATGTTGGTTTAGTTGTGCGTGAATAGAAATGTAATGTGGGGCTCTCCGAATGGATATTAATAGTTGAAAAGGGTGTGCTAATAAAAATATTAAGTCAGCACTGGGCAGATTTAGCACTAAGTTTAATTTTAAAATGCAACGACTAAACAATCGATATGAAGTTAAACTAAAGATAGTCTCAATTGCTTACGTTCTTTGTCTTCCACACTAAAAGTGTATCTATTTCTACACTAAAAAGCAGTCAGTGTCCACTGGACAGGGAATTGAAATGTAGTGTGGGGAGGAGAGGTGTGTTGCCCCTGCATGATGCCCTTCCAATCATAGGGAGGATTCTCCAACCTCAAAAAAGTATATGTATAAATACGATTTACAGGAAGGAGATATGGAAGGAACGCTTACATTGTTATTTTGAGATAAGCTCTAATCGGATAGAGCGGATTCTAACGTTTGAAAAATATAATATTTTGCCAACAACCATTTCATTTCGAAAATGATAATTAATTCTACATAGCAATGAAGCAAGCTGATGAAAATACGGACACAATTATCATTTACATTGTTTTATCAAGATTAAAATCTAAAGTACTAAACGCCAACGTAGATAGGAATGTCAGTATAAACGCTATATTGCCAATTAGTCGCTAATATATCTTGTATTAATTAATTATTGTGCCAAAGGCCACATCGGCTCGTGACAGTAATCGGTCGTAATTTACACAGTAATAAACATTTAATTGAGAGCGTAATCATTTATTCTGCCAGAAGATACAATAAAATAGTTCAGTTGACGGATACGAGCATCGAAACTTGAATGCGATTATGTAAGTGAATCTTAATTTACAATTAACTCAAGAATAATCATTCCACCGTATCTTGTTAAAAAGGCAAACCCGAAACCCTGTTTGTCTTAAGGATATACGCATTATCCAGTAATTCTTATTCTGAGCTCCTTAAATAACGATAACAAATGTATGCGTGCCGGACTGGTCAACTCAAAGCTGCTATGGCTCTTTCTTCAAAAGGTCCAGTCCAGATTTCCCTACTTTGTAAAACACATATGATAAGCATTGAATACTGTTACTGTATGGACTTTAAAAGACCATGGTTCTAAGAATTTGTATCGGCAGTTCTTCTCAGAGGTCGTCAGCAAGGAAATGCCTGCGCCATCTAGTATTAATTAAATATTGACTTGTAAAATTGTCTTTAAAAGATCTATTTACAAAAATAAATATCATTTATAATTTAATTGGGCTTCGTGTTAAATACTGATATTCAGTTGCATCTGGTTATACTCAAAGCTGAACACAGTTGTCTAATAGTCGCAAGCGCAACTGCTACACTAGCTAGAGATCCTGGGTCCGATTCCCAAGTCGAGCAAAGTGATATTAGGTTTTTCTATGTAATTGTCAGTAGCAGCTTGGAGTTTGGATATATGCCCGGTCAGTGGTAATAAGCTCACCCCTTATTACATGGGACCTGACCATACCAGTGAAACGTGGGTGTACATTCTGCCTAGTCCTGCAGGAAATACAGGCGTGATGCTATTTCATTTTAGAAATCATATAAAACAAGCAATCAAATGCCCGACGCGAAAGACTCGCGCTGCTCAATTTTATTACAACATTAAGTGTCCACAAAAAAATTCCTACATACACATTCCAATTTAAATATTCTCCATTCATCTGGTTTTAGCTGTTTTAGCCTCTATTCTGTTATTATTAGTAATTAACAACGAATGAGTGCATGTTTTACACCAATTTGGACTGACATGACATACATTTAACAGACATTTGGGAGCAGTAAGGCATTTTAATTTGGCAAATGTTCAAATTTCGATTGATCCACATCTTAATTTTTATTTCTGGGTATTTACCTCATAAAAAAGTTGCTTTCAGCGTGAAAATGGATTATTCATAATGCATGTTGGAGAACCGCCCATCTAAAAATTTAGATTCCACCTTTCAAAAGATCTGCAGACATCATATGACTGAGGCTTTTGAGAATACAAATACAAATACAAAAATATTTATTTTCTTTCACAAACATCAGGTTTTTAAAGTTAGTCATGGATGTCTTAATATAACAAGTTACAATTTATAATGTTTGTGAGAGACTGGTGTCTGAACTAGGCATAATGCCTGTACTACAGATCACCAGGATCTCACTTCTGAGTTTGTATGTGCTTGTGAAAAATAACCATAATTTAAATAATTATATATAATGACGAAGAATTGACAAGAAATGCTTGATATTTTTCATTTTCTCAATAAGTATTCTGATATTGTAAGTCCTTGTGCAAGAAAGTGACTGTAAATGTAAGAACTATGTCAAATACAAAATTTTTGATCTCATAACTCTCAATGGTAACAGAATTCCATGTACACCTTATCAGACAAACTACTCAAAAATTCAGACCTCGTTGCGTATTTACATACGAAAAGTGGCAAGGGGAGAGCGGGGGTATCAGGGTAATCCGGATAAGTAATTCCCTCCCGGTAAGTAATGCGTTGATAAATGAAATTAAATCGCACAAACAACCGTTGCCGTACGACCCGCCGCTCCCCTTTCATGTGTCCTCTTGAAAGCTTATGTAGGGATGTAATAAGCTTAGATGTTGTCGTGTCGATACATGAAATTTATGAAGGATATAAACATAAAATAAAACTGGGAAACAGGTAAAAATAATAACATCATTGTGGCCATGATGTATTTGAAAATTGAAGCAACAATACATAAAATATTGTTTTCGGACCGTAATTTCATGTTTATTCCTTGCCATGATAGAAAAAAAAATCAAATTTATCACACCAAAACCATTTTGCATGATTAAACGTAAAGTAGGTACATACACGTTAACAATTTCCACAATAATCAATCAAACTATCGACAACCAACCCATCACTAAACACACTTTGCAAAAAGAACATCGCAACTCGACATGTGCGCGCCAATCTGTCGCTGTTACGCGAATGCACTTCAAGCGCATCTTCTGTCCTTCTCACACACATTACTTATACTATCTACGTCTCTTTCACTCGCCCTAGTCATAAGTATACCCCACTCGCGGCTGTCGCAACTACTTAGCGATGGCGGAGCGATAATCGCTTGTTTCGATGTATTGGATTGTTCCGTCCGATTCGATTATTCGGTTAAAAAAACAATGTTCTCAAGTTACGATGATTTGATTACAGGAGCTCTGTTTTGAAAGAAGAGGCGTGCTTTGATTGTTATAGTGCATTATGAAAAAAAAAGTAATAATAAAATTGTCCTGCTTTTAATATTGCAAATTTCGTCAAGGTTGAGTCTACATACCAGAGTTTATTCATAGAAGAGGATTACTAATGAAGGAATAAATTACGACGCATATGCGTCATTGAAGGTTACATAAGTTCAAGGTTCTGCCTTAGTGCTTAAATGACCTTTTTTGTGCTTGCTCTAAAAAATATTTGACACCAGTCAACAAAAATGAAAAACCAATGAAAGTCATAAGCATTTTCTACTATAATATTATTTACAATTCGTCGAAGTCAAGCAAATGTAATCAAAAATAAAACCAACTGATTGCATATCAACCGACAGCCTCTTCAGAGTCTAAAAACTAAAGCTGGTTAGACTGAAAGCAGACCACATTATAGTTGGAGAAAAAAGTTCAGAAGATGATGTTTCTCACATACTGCACAAATGCACAAATGAAGAGTTTATTTTAAATTAAATTTGAAGAATAACAATTGACTACCATGAGAATCAGAACGCAAATTAATTTTGTGAAAGTTTGTGAACAAATAAATTTAGGAGATTAATCAGCCACTGGCTAGCGGGCAAAAGTTTACTGATCTCAATCAAAACAGAACTAATCAACAATCAACTGAAACCAAAATAATAACCATTCAGACCCAGTGACCAATGCACCCTACTCCCCACAAAACAAAAGCAACCCTAAGAAATAATCTTAAAATCAAAACAGCAGTGTTCATTTCACCCCCAATTTCCTCTGCAAGTGTGACATCTCTCACGTGGGTGAGGCGGGGCCGCGTGAACCACACCTGGCGGTTCGCACGGCACTTAACGTGGTCGATACGAGCGAGAAGAACGACCCAAGAATTTGGAGGGTTGATTGAAATTGCAATGCACTATTCAGAAACAGAGAACAGTCTTCATAGATAGAAGTGTTTTCAATAGAAAACGCCCCCTTGCTTTTTTTATGTGGAGGTCGGCTTACAATTTAACTAGATACATCTGAATATCAGTATTTTACACGAAGCGAGTGCCATCAGGTCTCGGCAACCCAAATACTGTTTATAAAAACTGGATACAAATGGTATTGCCAAGTAAATATGGATACACTATTTGACAGACTTTCCAGCACTTAAGCGCCATTTCTACGGACAAGAGAATCGCGCCGATAGTCGCCATTATACTTGATACAGAGTCTATGGGCTTAGTGCTCCACGAGGAAACGTTGTGTTGGCAGTGGGGTGACTTTGACCCTTATACTGCCAACCCAACTATTCCTCTTTCGTTTTACAGAGTCGGCAACGCGCAAGTGACACCCCTGATGTTGCAAGCGTCTATAGGCTACGGTAACCGTTCCATCAGGCCGTATGCATGTTTGCCAAATTAGTAGTATAAAAAAATGTGCTATTCCGATTTGAAGAGCAATGTAGCCAGTGAAATTATTGGACATAATTATGTGACTTAACAACTGAAGTCTAAAGATGAAACTATAGTGATAATACTGGTGTTAATGTAAGTGGCGGCTGGCGCTTACCATCAGGCGACCCGTATGTTTCTTTGTCATGTTATTAGTAAATAATGTTTCGTAAATCATTATATGTAAGCCGGCTGGCTTACTTATAAAGACTTACCCTTCCTTAAAAAAAAAACTTCACTAGTTAATACTACTTTTTCGTGTCTTTATATCTCGAGTGAATCGGTTTCTTGTGTCTTTCAATTTTGAGTGAGTCGGTTTCTTCTAGGTAAGCGCGCTCCACCGTAGATCGCAGTGTCGCTTAACATCAGGCGAAATAGTGGTCAAGCGTAGGTCTACCGTAAATAAAGTAAAAAAAGTTACGATAGAGATGAGTTAGAGGTGGACCAACGTTGAAACCCAATGGTTGTTTGAAGACGGCCGTCGACGCCGAGGAAGGCACAGAAAACGCTAGCCTATAGACTGATAGACTGGCCTCACAGAACAGAGATCATTGGAAGGAGATGGGGAGACTTCTGCTCAGCAGTGGGATCACAGAAAAAAAAGTTATGAATGAATTTAAATAACACAATAAAAAACCATTGATCTTAATTTTCGCGAGCCCCAACACGGCCGCATGTCGCGATCTATCAAAAGCTTCGAGGAGGCGTAGCACAACAGAACAGCGGGCGGCGCCGCGGGGCGTCGATTGAGATGTTGGCCGATTGTATTATTAGCGTGTTTTGGTTGATCACGCTTTGTTAGATCTGAGAGATATGGATTTGTGGATATTTTATTTCGCACTTATGGTTTTAGCACGAGAACACTCCAACAAACGTTATTTAACTTTTATTTAACTTTAATATAACATCTCTATTTATCGGAATAAATTAAGGAAATATTAGTCAATGTATTCGTACAAAAATCCATACTAATATTAAAAGTTACTGTCTGTCTGTTTAATCAAATAAAATAATAAATAAATATTTTGGGACCTTTTTACACAGCACCATCTAGTCCCAAACTAAGCAGAGCTTGTACTATGGGTATAGACAATGGATATAATACTTATATAGGTACCTAACTTTTCAGTAAATACATACTTATAATAAAGAAAAATTTTAGGAGAGGTAGGGCAAAATGGGAGTAATTCCACTCAAATTTGAAAAACCGAAGTGAAATAACACTGCTTTGAGTTGTGCTTTTTACGGTGAGCAAGGTTGCCACTTAGCCAGTGCTCCACGAGGAAAGGTTGTGTTGGCAGTGGGGGGACTTTGACCCTTATACTGCCAAACCAACTATTCCTCTTTCGATTTCTGGGTCGGCAACACGCAAGTGATACCCCGTATTGGTATTACAAGCGTCTATAGGCTACGGTAACCGCTTACCAACAGGGGACCGTACGCTTGTTTGCCACCTTAGAAGTATAAAAAAAAAACAGACAAACACAAACACTTATGTTTATCACATATTTGTGTCCTGTGAGAATTGAACCCTAGATCACACACGCCGTCAAACAAATTTTGATAGATTTTGATACGGAGATAGATTCGATTGTGAAAGCTATTAGGTATAAATTTAATAGTGATTAATATAGTAAATAAAGCAGTAATAAATAAAGCAGTGATAGCCTAGTGGTATGACCATTGGACTGCCAAGTCGAAGGTCTCGAGTTCGAATCCAAGGCACGCACCTCTGACTTTTCAAATTCATGTGCGTATTAATAATTAATTATCATTCGCTTAAACGGTGAAGGAAAACATCGTGAGGAAACCTACATGCCTTAGAGATTTTTCTCGACAGTGTGTGAAGTCTGCCAACCCGCACTAGGTCAGCGTGGTGGACTATAGCCTAATCCCTCTCAATCTGAGAGGAGACCCGTGCCCAGCAGTGGGACTGTATATGGGTTGATGATAATATTAATAAATATAGTACATAAAATGAAAGTTGTCAGGTACGCAGTACACGCAACCGACGCGTGTGTATGACAAGATGTATTTACTTGAAAAGCAAAAGAAGTAAGCAAGAACCGTAGCAAATAGCAGTGTATAGTTTCTGCCTACTCCTGTGGGAAAAAAGTCCTGAGTTTATGTATGTGTGCATGTAAAATAAGTTGCGTCATCGTCATCATTATCAACCATATACTGTCCCACTGCTGGACACGGGTCTCCTCTCACAGAATGAGAGGGATTAGGTTATAGTCCACCACGCTGGCCTGGTGCGGGTTGGCAGACGTCACACCTCGTCGTGAAAAAAAAAGTTCTTTATTGAACATTTTTTTATAAATCATAAATATAGAAAATCTCTCAGGCATGCAGGTTTCCTCACGATGTTTTCCTTCACCGTTTAAGCGAGTGATAATTAATTATTAATACGCATATGATTTTGAAAAGTCAGAGGTGCGTGCCTTGGGTTCGTACTCGAGACTTTCGACTTGACAGTCCAATGATCTTACCACTAGGCTATCACCGCTATCATACTATAATACTGGGCGTGGCCCGGCCAAAATTGAAATTTGTAACCCAAGCTTCCCTCCATATCAAATACAAGACAGAAATGGGCCAAATTCCACACAGCGGTTATGTCAATTTCTATAACAGAATATCTACAAGGCCAGATGTTAATAAACTTTCTATTTATACAATTTTGCGAGTATTATTTGACAAACCTAACATGTGACGACCCCTCGGTGTCACTATCATGTGAGTGACAGACGTCTTTGGGGACTTCGCTGATGTCAGAGCAAAAACTTTTTAAATGTAGGGCAATGGACGCTCAAGGCAAAAAGGTGGCTGCTAGTTGTTTGCCTTGAGTGTACCGTTTTGGAACGCGACTTGCGGTAGAACTTGCTTGGTATAAATCGTCATAATATATAAGCTGAGATGAGCTGATGAGCTGAGGTGCCTCTGCCTAACCCTTCGTGGAATATAAGCGAAGATATTAAAATTCCCGAATAAAAAATCTTTATCAATCTTTTTTATACCACTTAGGTGGCAAACAAGCATACGACCCACCTAATGGTAAGCGGTTACCGTAGCCTATAGACGCTTGTAACACCAGGGGTATCAATTGCACGTTGCCAACCCTGTAAAACGAAAAAGAAATAGTTGGGTTGGCAGTATAAGGGAAAAATTCCCCCTACTGCCACAACGTTTCCTTTTCGTCTATTATTACACGGGACCTAAAAATACCAGTGTACATTAGAACACCCTACCTAACCCTTCGTGGAATACAATCGTATGTACCTATCAAAATTACCCATCAAACATTTTTCTTTTGCATTTAAACTTTGAAAGTCTCAAGCGACACCACAGATGTAAATAACCTTTCTATTTAACAATTCGCGCATATAATATTACGAGCGCACGTGTCAAGCCCTCGGACGGTGTCACTGTCAGGCTCGGCAGCCACAGGGGAAGAGTAACGGCACAAACTCGAACCCGCTCCCCCGAGAATACATAGAAACCGCATTTGTGACACGCGTTACGATTATAACTTGGGTAATGTTAATTTATGTATAATGTTACTTGAGTCACAGAATATATAATAGTTCTTGAGTTGCAGTGTGTGAAATACCTGGACACTATCTTCTAGAGTCTATCTATCTATCAGCCACGGACGTCCACTGCTGAGCATAGGCCTTCTCTAATGATCGCCACAAAACACACGTCGGTCTTCTTGCGCAGCCCGCATCCACCGACTCCCTGCGGGTAGACTTCTACCAGTCTACCCGTGATAAAGGACGCTGTAAAGGGTCCGAAACGTCGGGATCAATAATATCAATATAACGCGATAAAATCCGTTAAAAGTAGTTTTATTTCAATATATAATATTCGCGTAAATGTCAGAAATCAATATGCCAACCGTGGAAGTTTAATATATCTAGAAACTAATATTACAGTTGGCACATTAAAGCTGTCTGGTTGAACAGTAAACCCAATTATAGGGTGTGCAATGTAGTAGTAATAATGAACGCATTTTTTTCAAATGAGTGTTTATTTTGATTTAATTTCACGGGCGACGCCTGAGCACATGTCATTAACATTTATGAATGGTTAAACTATTAAATAGCTTCTGTCAATTCTCTTTTTACCGTCAATTTAAGGTTGTTACGTTATTTCACTACCTTGTGATTTTTATGGTCTTAAGCGCAACCGCTATGCTAGATGTTCTTAGTTCGATTTCCAGGGTTCTGGGGTGGTCTATTAAGAGGACACAGTGCCCACCTCCATGTGCTGATGGTGGCCCTCGTGGTGGTTTTACTGGGTAGGAATTCCACACTCCCCGGTGTAATCCCCGTAGACCGGTAGCCTTTTTAAAATATCCCCCATAAACAAAAAACCATAACCAGGAATAAACCATAACAAAAATCCGACTCGGCTGGGCAGCGTTCGGGAAACTTCGCAACGTTTTTTCGTCTACAATACCGCAGTGCCTGAAGACAAACGTCTTTAACCAGTGTGTGTTACCAGTGACGACATACCGCACAGAGACGTGGTCGCTCACTATGGGTCTCATAAAGAAGCTCAAGGTCACTCAGCGAGCTATGGACTATGCTTGGTATTTCCCTACGTGATCAAATCAGAAATGAGGAGAACGAAAGCTACCGACATAGCTGAAAGACTTAGCAAGCTTAAGTGGCAATGGGCGGGGCACATAGCTCGTAGAACTGATGGCCGCTGGGGCAAAAAGGTTCTCGAATGGAGACCACGCACCGGAAAGCGCAGCGTGGGACGGCCTCCAACGAGATGGACGGACGACCTAGTAAAGGTCGCTGGAAGTTGTTGGATGCAGACGGCTTGTAACCGGTCCTTGTGGAAGTCTATGGGGGAGGCCTTTGTTCAGCAGTGGACTTCCAGTGGCTGATATGATGAAACAAAAAAAAAGGTCGTGCAGTGTTATCGAGTTCTTCTATGAAATTCTCAGTAGCAGCTCGGAGTTTGGATTTGTGCCCGATTAATGGCAAAGGCTCGCCCCCTATTAAATGGGAGCTAAACATATCGGCGAACTGTGGGTGTATATTGGTACAACTTCCTAACCCTTCGGGGAATACAGACGTGATTATATGTTATTTTTTAAGTTTAGGTATATTAAAAATAATTACATCCTACCCAAAAACTGTTCACATCACTATGTACCGTAACCGTTCCAAGTATTCTACAATTGAGATTGCTACGTCAACTCAAGCCGATGTCTCTTTCCGCAAAAGTTCATTTGCAGAATTGCCTCACATATATTTTGATACTAAAAATACTATGTCTGGACTTTAAAAGAGACCATGATTCTCTGAGTTTGTGTTGGCTTTTCTTCTCAGAGGTCGTCAGTTAGGAAATGCCGGCACTCTCTAGTATCTACTAAAAATCTGAAACATTGACTTGTAAAAGTGTCCAAAGTTATTTAGAGAAGGAAAAATACGACCGCGGGCAGGATTCGAACCTGCGTCTTCTGGTTGAACCAGAAGACGCAGGTTCGAATCCTGCCCGCGGTCGTATTTTTCCTTTTCTAAATAACTTTGAAATCTTAGCATGGAAAATGCCAAAAATATACAAAAAGATTGTAAAAGTGTCTTTAAAAGGTCTATTTACAGAAATAAATATCATTTATCTATTTACACAAATAAATATCATTTATTTAGCTATCTATCCAACAAAGGAATATATTTTTAAAGTCAATAATTTTTATGCCATTGGGCTTGTTATATTTCTTTCACATATCGTTATATCGTGCATCTTTAAACAACAGCTTTTGGCACTGACTACCCTAAAACCGGCACAAAGAACCTGCCTCGCAGCATCAATCCCAATTAAAGGGCGCTGTGCAATGTACCAGGAGTAATGAACGCACTTTTTTCATCTGTTTTGATTTAATTTCACGGGCGACGCCTGCGCATATGGCGTCGTTAGGTCATTTATTTTATTAGACTCGAATGCTTGATCAAGTGGAAGTGGTTGGTGTTTTTATTATATGTTTTGTGAGGGTGTTGAAAGCAATGACAGCCTACTATATGACCATTGGATTGTCAAGTCAAAGGTCTCGAGTTCGAATCCAAGGCCTTTCCAATTCATGTGCTTATTAATAATTAATTATCACATGCTTAAACGGTAAAGGAAAATATCGTGAGGAAACCTGCATGCCTTAGAGATTTTTCTCGACGGCGTGTGAAGTCTGCCAACCCACACTAGGCCAATTTTACCGGTATTTGTATAATAAATATAATTAATGTGTATGTTGGTATGTAGGAGAAAGAGTAATAAAATCAGTCTAAGCTCAACTCGCTGGTTTGATTGCACGTCCCCGCCTAAACTTTACATGGCGCAGTCGGTAGGATAATAAACTGATTTTTCAAGAAGCGGACCAATTAAAACATTACATCAATAAATATGTAAGTGCTGTGCACACCTGTAAGTGACAAACTCACTCTAGATTATAAGTTTAACGTCATGATACCATAAAAATGTATTAGTGAGAAGTCGTTGGATAAATAAATAAATAAATTACAACAAAATGGAATCAATGTTACAACCACCACAAGGATTTATTTTTGAAAATAATTTGACGAATGTGACCTCTGGTAATTTGAGTAAGGACTGGGAAAAATTGAAAAGTTCTTTTATGATATATTATGAAGCACGTACATTAATTCGAAAATTCAGAGGTGCCTTGGATTCAACTTGAGACCTTTGACTTGGCAGTTTAATGGTCATATCACGAGGCTATCACTTCTTCTGCAGCTGTTTAGTGTTATTGTGTATTATTTATTTACGACGTCTATGATCTGGTGGTTCGCGTGTCGGACTGCTGATCACAGGGTCGTGGGTTTGATTCCCACAAGACACAAATATTTCTGTGATGACCCTAAGTTTTTGTGTTTAAAAAAAGTATATAAGTATTATATCCATTGTCTAGTACCCATAGTACAAGCTCTGCTTAGTTTGGGACTAGATGGTGCTGTGTAAAATTGTCCAAAAATATTTATTACATACCATCACGCCTGTATTCCCCGAAGGGTTAGGCAGAGGTGTAGTAATGTACACCCACATTTCGCCGGTATGTTTTAGGTCCCATGTAATAGGGGGCGAGCCTATTGCCATTAACCGGGCACAATTAATCCAGACTCCGAGCTGCTACTGAGAATTTCATAGAAAAACCCAATAACACTTTGCTCGACTTGGGGATCGAACCCAGGACCTCTAGCGTAGCAGTCGCGCTTAGGACCACTAGACTAATGAGGCAGTCATATTATTTTATTATTTATTAATTAATAAATATTTATTATTATTTTTATAATATGTATGCCATCTTGGAATTTTTCATTCATTTTCGACACTAAATATAAGTAAATAAGTATCTGGAGCACCATCAAAATCAACAATTTTTTCTATAATTCCCATGACACTAACAAAAACTATTACCTCAAAATTTCTTATAATAAAGACATACAACCGTCACAGTTACACACTACATCAGACGCGTGTCTATCCTCTTGGGCCTCAGGTTCGATTCCCGGCGCAATCCCTAGCGTAAACACTGTCACTGCACCACGTGGCGTTGCACTTTAACAACATTTATATTTGCGTCACTAATGGCTCTTATTGTGAACGAAATAAAGTAGGTTTTGCAGTGATAGAGGAAAGGTTTTCTGTTGCACAATAATTTTTAGTTATTGGTTGGGCACGTGTCGGAAGATGATGGGAATTTGTCTAATTGTATTAAGTTATGCGGTGGAGATGATCTGGTAATTGGTTTGTGGGTTGTGGTTATCAATAATATTGTATTAACGAATTATGTAGAACGGTGGGATAGCCGGTAATAATAATAATATTAGAAATATATAAGAAACACTCAAGACAAACACAAACACCTATTTTCATCACATAAATAGGTATATTTGTGCCCTGTGGGAATCGAACCTACGATCTCGTAATCAGCAGTCCGTAAAAATATACCTAACGTAAATAAATACGAGAATAGAAATAAAGTACCTACATATCTTGATTTGGTATATAATATTGTCGACATCATTGTGTCAGCCAATGGCCTAATAGCCTCTCAAGAGTATCTACAATTTCCAATGCACATTTAATGGACGCTCAATTACATAGACACAGAAAAATCTCTAGAAATATTGGCGTGATGATAGTGTTATTTTTGTTTCTTTGTTGTGTCGTATAATAAATACTATCATATAGCTTAGTCTTATTTCATATGTAATCATTATGAAGTTAATCGTTAGTTTTAATTTTATTGTCCCAATTTAATTACTATGTAAAGTGATATCCTGAAACACAGGCTTATGAGAACCTAGATCTAGGTCGCTACATATCTCTAGTTTAGAATATTTCTTTTTACACCTATTATAAATAACTATGTACTTTAGTTTTAGTTATTATTAAGACCCTAATTATAAACCACACTGTTAAATTGTAATGTTGGCGAAATGTACACCTTTTTGTAAAAAAGTTTTAAATAAAGATTTTATCTATTTATTTTATTTAATAAGAAAAATGTTCCTATAAACGTTAAAATTAAAATTATATAATGTAATTTGGAAGTTTTACTATTTATAACAGTTCTATTAAAAGTCCGTATCGCACATCCATCATAAAATTAACAAAACGGATTCAAAAACCGGCAAACAGAAGCCACTACACATAAAACAACCCCAGCCCAACAGAATTACAGTTTAATAGACAGTACGCGACAGACGGACAAAAGGACAGATAATATTGCTATACAAACAGATCATCCTGATGTAACATATTTAACGCTTGTATGTAGAGCTACTGTAGAGCGAGGTCACACTGTCAGCGGTGAGCGATACGCTATAGCCACAGATATTAATGATCAACAATTAGATAATTTTATTGTGATGTTAAACTTAATGCTTGTATGTAGAGCTACTGTAGAGCGAGGTCACACTGCCAGTGGAGAGCGACACGCTATAGCCACAGATATTAATGATTAACAAATAGATAATTTTGATGTAACATATTTAATGCTTTTATGTAGAGCTACTATAGACTGAGATCACACTGTCGGCGGTGAGCGACACGCTATAGCCACAGATATTAACGGTCAACAAATAGATTACTTTGATGTAACATACTTAACGCTTATGTTTAAAGCTACTGTAGAACGAGGGCCCACTCCCAGCGGCTTAATATAGATATATTATATAATTCAATTATAATTTCTATGCGGACGAAAAAGTAGCCACAGAATAGATATTCTGTGGCTACTTTTTCGTCCGCATAGAAATTTACTGTTAAAAGATGAGTTTATACTGAAACCAACTAAATTCTTCTTCAATAATTTAGGTTTGAGAAATTTAAATAAAGAAAAAACAATACGTTGCTTCATAAACCTAATCAGACACCTAATTAAAACTAAGTACATAAATCACAATATCGAAAACTCACTCCCGGATTCTTAATAAAGTTCCATATTCAACTCATGATTAAATTTCCTAGTAATGCGCACACGCCGACTACACCACCCATTACAAAACAGGGGTGCGCAAACTATAAACGTCACCTGCCATTAAATCGAGCGCGCATCATTGACAAAACACAAATTGAATGCGACCCCAACATGGGCACCCCTGTGCGTTACAGAATAAATATTGTTCCTAGAATTGAGTTGTTCAGATGTACGTGACAGTTGGATGGCTGGGTCATTTGCACATGTTTGATATGTCCTTGCCTTAAAAGAGGTTTAAAAGTGTTTCCGCGTGAGTAAATAAAAAATCAAGTGTCATTTCGACTCCCATTTTACTGATAAATGGCTACAAGCACTGTTTGGCCGCAGACTATTTGGTAATGCTCACAGAGTTGAACTCATGTAGGCTTCATCATCATCATCATCATAATCATCAGCCCATATACTGTCCCACTGCTGGGCACGACTCTCCTCTCAGATTGAGAGGGATTAGGCTATAGTACACCACCTACAGGCTTACGGACTTATAAATCACCATCATCAACATCAAATAATGGGACAGTTCCCACTGCTGCGCAAGGGTCTCCTCTCGAATTGAGAGGGTTAGCCTATCGTCCACCACGCTGGCCTAGTGCGGGTTGGCAGACGTCAGACACCGTCGAGAAACTTTTCAAAGGCATGTAGGTTTCCTCACTATGTTTCCCTTCACCGTTTAAGCGAGTGATAATTAATTATTTATAGGCACATTCGAAAAGTCAGAGGTGCGTACCTTGGATACGAATTCGAGACCTTGGACTTAGCAGTCTAATGGTCATATCACTAGGCTTATAAATATTATCTCACAATTGAAATAAAACTACTTTTTACGGATTTTATCGCGTATATTGATATTATTAATGATAGTATTAAGCGTGAATCGGATTGCCAATAATTAACAACTAAAACATGATCATTGAATATTTTTACTTTAAAAGAGACCATGATCCTCTGAGTTTGTTTCGGCGTTTCTTCTCAGAGGTCGTCAGATAGGAAATGCCGGCTCCATCTAGTTAAAAATCCGTAAAAAGTAGTTTTATTTCAATGTATAATATTCGCGTAAATGTCAGAAATCAATATTATCTCACAATTTAAAATAGATTTATTAAAATTATACTTACAAATTCTATATATCGATACGTGAAGCGAAACTTTGTACCCCTTTTTAAGAATATTACGCGCACTAAGGCCTATGAGATTTGGCATAGCTAAAGTTTATATGGAGAAGGAGTGCAGAAATCTAAAATATGAGTAAGTATGTTAAATGCTTCAAATACTTACAACAAATTAAATTAAAAAAATATCCATTATTTACGTTACGGTTGTCAGTGTCAAACAGAAACACATATTAATGTGAATACGTCTATTGCTTTTTAATAGACTTTGACAAAAGAAATCATACCGCAACGGTCGCATTTCGACCATTATGTTCCCAGCACAGTAGGTATTTGTAAATATGTGAGTATTATATTAATAAATATAAACTTTACTAAGCTAAGCGTAAAAGTCTGTATCCGTGTCCTTATATTCTTAGATTACTCCTGCATATTTTTATATGGTCGTCTATATAACTAACCTAATTCTTCCACAATACTAGGATTACATAAAAAACAAATAGGAAACACAATGTAACACGTCAGACCTTCGAACGTCCAGATGCAAATAAAATAG
Organism: Acronicta alni; assembly: GCA_964056405.1. NCBI lineage: Eukaryota > Metazoa > Arthropoda > Insecta > Lepidoptera > Noctuidae > Acronicta > Acronicta alni. The sequence goes on from OZ043935.1 coordinate 998,814, forward strand.
GTCGGTAATAAAAAATAAATATTGACTTTGAATATAAAATAATCATCGGGGATCCGTTTTAATAAATTAAAAATGTCCCTGTGAAATTATAGGACCGAGGTGAGGCTCCACTGCGAGCGGACATCAAATACATTAGGTCTAATTTTTCGCTGTATGGCGAATGAATTTATTAAACCGAGTGTTTTTAATCAATCAACGTAGTTAATATGCTCTAAAATAAACATTATTTATAGGATAATAATATTTATTTTAATCCAGTTTTGTTTTTGTTAGCGTGTATTATAATATTCACCATGTTTTCATATTATTACTAAAAAGCCACACGACATTTAGTTGCAGACATCTCGGTGTGTAAGTTATATTACTTAACAGTGTGAGGTTTTCTTAATATACAAATAAAACCGAACGCAAGAATTTGATAATATATTTCGAGAACTTCCCGCTCCGCTCATGACGCCGCTGTAACTACGACCACAAACTAACACCACGGGGTACGGGGCTGTTTTCATTTACTTAGCAAGGCGACTTTTTAATACCAATTGGTGGGCGGAGCTCAGCGATTGGACGCATGCGACATGCCGTCTAATTACAAAGCGGCTTATTGGCCGATAGCCAGATTGAAGCGCGTCCGCTTCCCAAATTGTCGTCAAATTAATTTAGGAAGTAATTATAATGAGTGCTTTGACTTCTAATTTACAGGAATTAATTAATGATTTACGTTGCTCTTCTTGTTAATTAGATTACGAGATGGCATTTTATTAAATAGTAATCAAGACTAAATCAGCGAAATATTTTATTACGAAAAGACCATTATTTCGGGTACTTTTGAATCGTCAAAAACAAGTTCCTCGGTTCCGAGAACAACCGGAAATAAATTCCACTGCACACAGCACTCGATATACAATATGGAATCGATATTCCAAAAGAGTATCGAATTTACACCACTCGATTCAAAAGAATTGAAACGTCATCAAATCAAAATCTCAGCATTCCTATGAAGAACATAATAACGTTATCGAGTACTCGTCGAGTGTTTAATTCGATTCTGTTAGTTACAATGGGGCTCGATACTCGTTAGGAGTAGCTCTTTGATTGGGGAAAACCCTTTTATGTAGGGCTGGTAAAAGGTGATTGAAGGGTATCCAATGTTGCAGTTAATAATATCTATACTTTTTGTTAGAACGTTGAACGTTACTGAGATTTTGTATTAAAATAAAATGACAGCAATAAATTACATTCAGGTTAACTATTTTGAGACATAATGATGCAATAATACATACCTACAGGCTTTTTTAGAATACAGAAAATTTCTTTCTTTTTTTCTTTCTTTCCTCATGGAGCATCTGATACCTGGATAGGTGGCAGGGTATGCCGGAGTCGTACAATCATAAGATCCCTATAAACTCCGCAATCAGTTAAAAAAAAATATATAAGCTTGTAAATATAGGTTAGGGTAAGATTGAGAGAAGATTTTAAGCGTAAACTTATACTTTTTTGTGTTGAAATTTTAAATATAGAAGCGTAAATTAAATACTTATAAGCACTAAAACAGCACATACTTTTTTTTTTAAAACAGCAACTTTTTTTATTTTTGATCTTACCCGCACTCGGATAAAATCTATTGTTTTAAGCTGTGAAAGAAATGGCTGCTCACTACGTGGAATACCAATAATATACTTAGTCTACACATATCAAAAAGCTTCACATAAGGCCCTAAGCACCGCTAATTTATTACATCTCACAACCCTAACCGATACAATCGATGTGCCGGTATCCGATTGAATCGATAATCGGCTGTAATCTATCTAGTATCGATGTCGTTCCACCCTTGCGTTCTCACAGAGTAGGATCAAATGACAGTAACATGGTACACGTGGCTGTCATTTCATATAATTTAATTATGACGGTCATCGTATTTGATTAGTCTGTGGATTTTTAATGTTTCATACACTTCTGTTTGTCTTCGTACCTTTAACACAATTTGAAATCACACGGCAATCAAAAAGAAATTATTTTAAATAAAATACAAGTGGCCTCTTTACTCTACTCAAGCCTATTGTTAGCTAGCAAGCTGGTAAGCGTGAACCTTGGATTGGTTCCCAGGTCCAGCAGACTTATGTTGGTTAAGAAATATACATAGTACAGAGGCCAGCACATCAAGCTACCACAATCTGTCAAATTTCTTTGATAGATTTTCAACTTCAACACAAAACAATATGGTTCATTTTCAACTGGGAAAATTTGACAGTTTTGGATAGCTTGACGTGCTAGCGTCTGTACATGGGATCTAAAAACATACTGGCGAACCGTGTGTGTATTATAGAATTAGTTATAGGTCTTCTACAAGTCTTAGGTCTACTATCTCTGCCTAATCTACTTTCGGGGAATACATGAGTGTTGGTGGGTATTGTGGTACTCGGGTTACTAATCTTGGGACCATATTTTAATTTAAAATGCAGTTAATGGAATTATATAGTGACGACCTCTGTGGTCTAGCGAGTGCCGGACTACTGATCATGGGGTCGTGGGTTCGATTCCCACAGGACACAAATATTTGTGTGGATAAAACATGAGTATTTGTGTTTTTCTGGGTGTTTCTTATGTATTATAAGTATGTATTTACAAAAAAGAAAGTATATAAGTATTATATCCATTGTCTAGTACCCATAGTACAAGCTCTGCTTAGTTTGGGACTAGATGGTTGTGTAAAATGTCCCAAAAAAAAAAAAAAAAATTATATGGCTTCTATTTAGATTCCACAAGAAATTCTTAATTAATCTGACAATTATTAATTATTTTTCTAGACATCTTTCAAAATCTACTTACTTTTTTGTTCGCTACATTTTTTACTGGACAGAACGTGAACATTAAAACTTATGTGCTACCATTATGATCCACTTGTTGATTGAAATAAATGAATTATTATTATTATATAAAAACTTATTGTTCCAAACTCTTACAGTATACTGTTTAAAATTTACTCATCATTAAAACAACGATGTGACAAACGAATAAACATTGACGTCAGTGAATTCTCGGATAGCAAACCATGATTGTCTACTCTGCGGCGCGCCACTTAATACGGAGATGCAAGTGAATTTAGCGCGCATATGGACACAATGGAGTGCCATGCTCCTTTGTTAGTGAGCACTGGGTAATGCACTGTTGTGTATTACAACAAGTCAAGTGTAGTATATGACATGTTTAATTAAAATATAGAACCCTCACAGATTGGAGGGGCTCGTGGCTAAGTAATAACTAAGCTGATCAACCGATCTGCAAGGTTAAGCTGCGCTAGTCGCGGTCAGTCTGTGGATGGGTGACCATTCTTAACACATCGAGACCCCTCCGTGCCTCAGAGCACGTAAAGCCGTCGGTTCCGGTTGTCATACGAACACCTATGACAATAGTTACTGGTAGTCAGAATCCCAAAAAGCCTGACAACAAGTCTATCCTCAGGGTATCGGTATTACCCAAATATTGGGTTGCGGAGGTCTGATGGCAGTCGCTTCGTGTAAAATAATGATATTCAGCCGCATCTGGTTAGACTGGAAGCCAAACCCAATACAGTTGGGAAAAGGCTCCGAGAAAGAAGAAGGAACCCTCACAGATTTCCTTTTAAAACGGTCTAAATTATTAGATCGTTAACTTTCTAAATTATTAGATCGCTATCTTTCTTATTAGATAGGATTTATACGTAAATGCTATTTCAATATTATATTATACATACATACCATAAGCTTGTATTCCCCGAAAGATTAAGCAGAGGTGTACTAATGTACACCAACAGTTCGCCGGTATTTAGGCCACATGGCCACATGTTATAGAGGGCAAGCCTATTGCAATTAACCGGACACAAATCCAAACTCCGAGCTGCTACTTAGAGTTTCATAAAAAAAAACCATTAACACTTCCAAACCTGGGATCCTTTGCTGGAATCCAACCATCTAACATCTAGCGTAGCAGTCGCTCTGAGTACCACTGAGACAGTTTCAGAATTCATAAAGATCGCGTTTAATTAAAACATACAACGAATGCGCCCCGACTCCACTCGCGTTAACGCCAACATTAGGCAGAGAGTGCGTCAATCGGAGCTTATTGTTTTTATTTATTACGTGTTGGCTTTTTAACTTATTAAAGCTTTTGGTGGATTACATTTGACAGGGAGTGAAAGTTGGGACGAAATTTTTTGTACAAATGCCTGTGGAAAAGTTGACAGGTTGATCCCTAGTAATATTATAAACTAAATTACTAACATTACTAAATCGGTTCAGCCGTTTTTGCGTGATTGAGTAACAAACAAGCAAACAAACAGACTTTCACATTTATAATATTAGTTATTACCGATACAAGTAAAATCGCAGGGAACAACTAGTAAGTATATACATACTAGCTGACAAGGCAAACGTTGTTTTGCCATAAAAAAAAACTGAAGGGCCATATTACCTAGGGGTATAAAAAATAGCCTACCACCTATTCTCAGACCTAGCAAATATACACAATTTGGAGATGTTTTTGGAGACATATTACACAATTTGGAGATCTTTATGGAGATATATTACACAATTTGGAGATCTTTTTGGAGATCTTTTTGGAGATATATTACACAATTTGGAGATCTGCTTAGTTTAGGACTGTGCTGTGTAAAATGTCCCAAATATTTATTTATATTAATATCAATAACAAAAAAGCGAAGTCATAAGCCTAGTGGCCCTAAAGGTCCTGCGTTTGATTCCCCAGGTCGAGCAAAGCGTTTAGAGTATATGCTTTTTTTATGAAATTATTAATTAGTAGTAGGTAAGTAGCTCGGAGTTTTGGTATATTGTGCCCGGTTAATGGCAATAAGGTCACCCCATGGATCCTAAACCATACCGGCGAACTATAGGTGTACATTTAGTACACCTCTGTCTAACCCTTCGGGGTATACAGGCGTGATGAAATGATGATATGTATGTCAAAAGCTTCTCTGCCACAGGTATGAGGCACAAATTTACATTATGAAACCAACTCCGCCCACGTTCCTACTAGGAGAGCATAAAGCATCAATGTACCCCAGCATAATCTAATTTGTCTAATGCGTTGCCGCGCCTCCCCTAGTTTAGAGAGGGGAGAAGGGACCACTATGCGAAGTGGGTATGTTTTTTATTATTTTTGATGCGAAAACATATAATAGTTTTGAGTGTTGGCGCGTGTAATAGGAAATGCAAGGAAAATGATGTAATTTTCTTATTAAAATAAAATACACAGATATTAAATGAAGGAATTATCCTACAGTAATTTATCGCATTCTGTGTAGAATAACAAGGCTTTAAAACAACTGCTTGCTTATTGACCTAGAAACCATTTTGTCTATTTCTACCACACAAACCCTCAAAGAGAGGTAAGGCATAGTGGGAGTAATTGTCTATAAATTTATTTTGTTCCTTTCTTTTCTTTCTAATTCCACTCAAATTGGAGCTGCCTGACTGGGGAAGTAGGTACCTCCGCCTTGCAGAAAATCGAAGTGAAATAACACTGCTTTGAGCTGTGTTGTGTTCCTTACGGTGAGCACGGTTGGCAGTGGGGGGGACTTTGACCCTTAAACTGCCTACACAACTATTCGTCTTTCTTTTTACAGGGTCTGCAACGCGCAAGTGATATCCCTGGTGTTGCAAGAGTCTATAGGCTACGGTAACCGCTTACCATCAGGTGGGCCATATGATTGTGCCATCTTTGTGGTATAAAAAAAGAACATTATCACAGTATCGCCGTTCCAAGCACAAGCACATCCAAAAATAGACATCTTGGAGAAATGTTTCTGTAATTTATCGCATCTTCTGTATAATAACAAGGCTTTAAAGGCTTGCTTGTTGACCTTGAAACACATTTTCATCCATTTCCACCACTTACCTGATCAATATATGAGCTCTATTCCGCAGCGTGGAGAGCAGCTCCAGGTCTTCGATGTCCATGTCTGGCTTGTCTTCGTAGAGGCGCGAGGAGCATAGCACAGAGTCGAGACCCACTGACAGACAGTCGCCTAGCTGCTTCGCTAGGTCCATTTCGCATTGATCTGCGTGGAGATCTTTTTCCTGGTGACAATAGACATCAATTTAATATGAAATGCTGATCGTTGGTAAGCGCATCGCTTGAGAACGTATGCACCGATTGGGATATTTTTTTTAAATATTCCTCGTGGAATACTCCACGTTTAAACGTGTTGCCAGTGGGGGGACATTGATCCTTATACTGCCAACCCAGGTATTCCTCTTCCGTTTATAGGGTCGGCAACGCGCAAGTGATGCCCCTGGTGTTACAAGCGTCTATAGGCTACGGTAATCGCTTACCATCAGGTGGGCCATATGCTTGTTTGCCACCTTAGTAGTATAAAAAGTCCGTAGGTACCTATAAGGTTTTCTGGAAAAGAATTATTGGCAAAGTCGTCAGGTAAATTGGAAAATAACATATGGAGTAAGAGAAGGCAAGTGTAGCTTATTTAGCGATATGACGACATTCCTTGATCCTGCGGCGCCTCCCAAGTGGCAGACGTTTCAATAGGATTGCCCCTAGGACAAGAGGTGTTGGGTATCCAGGTTTTCATAACTGCCTCGCTAGTTTATTGATCCTAAGCCCGTCTGCTACACTAGAGGTCCTGGGTTCGATTCCTAAGTTGAGCAAAGTGGTAATACCAGCGAACTGTGGGTATATACACCTCTGCCTAAGCCTTCTTGGAATACAGATGTGATGTTTTGTTATGTCCTTTCGTAAATCCTGATCTCGCTTGGGACCACTAGCAACAACTACTAACTAATGGTTGAGCTACACGATGACTGATGTATGCGTGCCGTCAGTAAGTACTAGTCAACTCAAAACTGCTCTGGCTCTTTCTTCAAAAGGCCCAGTTCAAATTTGTCTACATTGTAAAACACATCTAATTTGAATTCTGGTACAGTCTGGACTATTAAAGAGACCATGATTCTCTGAGTTTGTTTCGGTGTTTCTTCTCAGAGGTCGTCGCTAGGAAATGCCGGCGCCATCTAGTATTAATTAAATAAGTATTGACTTGTAAAAGTGTCTGTAAAAGATCTATTTACAAAAATAAATAAATAAATGGCTACTTGTTATTAATGAAGTTGTTAATATGTCTACTTCTATTATATACCATAAACTAATGATGCTTTTGAGTTCATTAGATAACGTCGAGAGCGGTTACGGAAAAAAAATCGCAACCCAAATATCGGCCAAAGATGTTATCAGCATACCGTCATGCGACCCTCATAAACAACTAGATTTACGAGAAAAAAAATCGAACGTATTTTGAATTTCGAAAACAATCCAAGATGGCGTGAGCGATAACGGCCAATTAACATGGCCGCCAGCATACGATTCAATAAGCTGGTTTTAATTGCAACTAATAAAGGAAATATTCTCAGGTCCAACAATTTTAGTGTCGCTAAGTTGCAATTCTGGTTTTGTGTATATGCCACGGCTAAAAGTCGAAGTGCGGTTACAGCTAGTTTCAGCCGGCAAGAACTAGGTGCAACCGGTCACGGGTAGTTAAACTTAGATCTATCCTACTTATATTCGGTTAATTCAAAAAGCAGTGACATCCCTATTGGTATGACTGGACTGGACTGCCAAGTCGAAGGTCTCGAGGTCGAATCCAAGGCATGCACCTCTGACTTTTCGAATTCATGTGCGTATTCATAATTAATTATCACTCGCTTAAACGGTGAAGTAAAGCATCGTGAGGAAACCTGCATACCTTAGAGATTTTTCTCGACGGTTTGTGAAGTCTGCCAACCCGCACTAGGCCAGCATGGTGGACTATAGCCTAATCCCTCTCATTCTGAGAGTAGACCCGTGCCCAGCAGTGGGACAGTATATGGGTTGATGATGATGATATTCGGTTAGAGTTAGTTTTAGTCTTCATTACACCGGCTACAACTAGATGCAGCCATTGGTTAAACTTAGTAGATTAGGTTTTCAGGTTTTCTAGTGTAATACTTCAACCTGACATAGAAAGAATTTAAATCAAATCGGATCAAAGTTTTGTATGAAAATGTTCCCACTTCCTCATTAGCTAGTGGTCGCTACGCTAGACGGTCTGGGTTCAATTCCCAGGTTAAACAGTGGACTGTATGGTCTGGCAATAGATGAAATATCATGTTATATATTTTAAATGGTCCCCTTGTCCTTTCTACAACTTTTTCTAATCTCTTTGGTGTATGTAAACCGGATAAATTTTACAAAACTTGAACTCTATCGACATTTATTTAGCCTACCGAAATATGGAACCATCTCATTTACTCTATCGAACCAAAAAGTATGGCCAAAATTACTTAAGAAACACTCAGATAGCTTACAATTTTAGTAGTACATAGTAATTTTTTTAATGAATAAAATCAATACTTGGGGACATTTTTACACAGTACCATCTAGTCCCAAACTAAGCAGAGCTTGTACTATGGATACTAATCAGGACAGGGACAGTGGATATAATATCTACATACTTTTTTATAAATACCTATTTATAATACTTACATAAGAAACACAAACACTTTTTTATCGCATAAATATTTGTGTCCTGTGGAAATCGAACCCTGACCTCATGATCAACAGTCCTACACTCGTACCACTAGACCACAGACGTCGTCAACCAAATAAAATAATTATTGATCTTCTTCTTTTCGTGTAGATGGTAAATACATTAATTATATTACTTGAGCCCAGTAGGTGGCCACGTTAATTGCGGCATCAGTGGCATTCTTTAGATCTTCAAAGGTGCAGGTGTACGGGCATTTTGGGCACTCTAGCAAGTGTAGCATGGTCTGGTCAGGGGCACCGCATTCGCACTCTGTGGCGCCCGGATCTATGAACCCCCATTTCGCCAAGTTGTGTTTGCAGCGGCCAACTTGAGAGCGCAGCTGGTTGAGTGCTCTCCATACAATCCACTGCAGATCACGTCCGGGTGGCAGGTGTTCCTTGGGTGGAACATAGTCACGTGGTGGTGGATACTGTATTTTCCACAACTTACTCCTCACATTAGGTGGCTGGTCCTGAATGGCTTTTGTGCAGCGAAGAAAACTCTTCCGGCTCTTAAGTCTACCCGGGGCTGTGGTATAGTTGTAATTATTGATATGACATAATGATTCAATAGAATGGGTGCAAATCCTCGTTTTGTAGATATTTAATTGCGTGTAGCGTTTGTCGCCAAAGAGACGCTTTATAATTGTTAACTAATTTACAATCCTTTAATTAAATTTGATGACAGTCATCTCAGCTGGAGACCCCAATAACACCGTATGAGATTATAATCAACTTGAAGATGTAACATGCCTTCATAAATTCTATGTTGACAAATCTCACACGCAGGGCCCATTTTGATAAATGATATTTATTTCTGTAAATAGATCTTTTTTAAAAGACTTTTACAAGTCAATTTTTTATATATATTTTTTAAATAAATGGCTCCGGCAATTCCTAGCTGACGACCTCTGAGAAGAAATGCCAAAAAATTTAATTGTGTGGAGGCCCTGGGGCAACCAAGAACTGGAACCTCGAAATTCTAGCGTAACAGTCGCACTTAGGACCACGATACTAAAGAGGTAACTCCAGAGTCTGGAACAAAATTGCGAGCTTGTCAGATTTTTATCGGATGCATTTCGGAGTGTGCATCAGATCTCCACGATCTTATACCCCCTTGCCCTTTCTACTATCGGACGACCAGAAGCACGAAAAAGCGTCATCGATTCATGGGTGGACATCCCAAAAACCCGAACGCTTTAAATCAAGTTTCATCATGAAACGCTGAAATGTGGAATGAGCTTCCTGAGTGAGTCTTCCCCAAGAACTATAATCGTGTGTCTTTAAATCTCGAGTGAATCGGTTTCTTCTAGACAAACGCGCTCGCTTTTGTGGCGATCATTAGGGGAGGCCTATGTTCAGCAGTGGACGTCCGTAGCTGATAGATAGAAACGCGCTCCACCGTAGATCGCAGGGTAGCTTAACATCAGGCGAACTAGTGGTCAAGCGTAGGCCTATCGTGAATAAAAAAAAGAGGTAGTTGAATCATAAATTTCAAAAAACAACTTTCTGACACGTCGTTGTCTGAAGCACTAAGTTAAGTTAGGAGCGTGGAAAGTAGCAGTAGGCATCATCGTCAAGTATTTATTTTATTTAACTGCACATTCGGCAGTAGACCGAGACCACTTTTTACCTAACCAAAGCAATTCTCTTACGGAACTGCACAAGATTAAAATTCCCAATTTTATTTTTATTGCAAACAAACCACAATTATACTTTTTGGCGAGTTTTTATATTGTTTTTTATGACACCAGATTGTTGAGGCGATGGGAAGTCGTAAAGAAGGATATAAAATTATAAAATTAATCCGTTAATATGTTTTTTGAGAAACAATGCAGGTATATAATAATTAGCGTTTTAAGGATTCGAAAGTGAGGCCAAATGTATGATTCCATGATGAACAGTTAATTATAGCGGAAGCTAATAAAAAAATCGTTTCGGGTATTATATTGGCGTAATGCATCTCCAATTATTTATAAGCGAGGTAAGTATAATTGGAGTAATTCCACTCAAATGGGAGTTGCCGACTGGGGAAGTACCTCCGCCTTGCAGAAAATCGAAGTGAAATAACATTGAAATAAAACTACTTTTTACGGATTTTATCGCGTATATTGATATTATTAATCCCGACGTTTCGGACCCTTTACAGCGTCCATGGTCACGGGTAGACTGAGGTGGTGGGCCGGAAGAAAGAAGAAATGCCGGCTCCATCTAGTTTTAATTAATAATTAGTAATAAATGTCATTGATCATGTAACAATAAAAAATGTAGGGTAGCTGTCAGTAATTATATCATCAAGACGCCCACCACCTCAGTCTACCCGTGACCATGGACGCTGTAAAGGGTCCGAAACGTCGGGATTAATAATATCATTATACGCGATAAAATCCGTAAAAAGTAGTTTTATTTCAATGTATAATATTCGCGTAAATGTCAGAAATCAATATGAAATAACATTCCTTTGAGCTGTGTTGTGTTCCTAACGGTGAGCAAGGTTGGCAGTGCTCCGCGAGGAATCGTTGTGTTAGTCGTTTGGAGGGACTTTGACCCTTATACTGCTCACCCAACTATTCCTCTTTCGATTTACAGGGTCGGCAATATCACACTTATCACACGCGAAGCCGCAGGCAAAAGCTAGTTTTATCATAAAGGTATCTGATCGTAATTTGGATTTGTTTCCGAAGAATTGCAAAAGGCTCGCCCTCTATTAAATGGGATCTAAACCAACTGTTGGTGTACATCTGAGGTAGGTACACCTCTGCCTAATCCAAGAATACAGGCGTGATGGTATGTTATATTCTTTCTACTTTCTCCGAGCCTTTTCCCTATTATATTGGTGTCGGCTTCCAGTCTAACCAGATGCGGCTGAATATCAGTATTTTACACGAAGCGACTGCCATCAGACCTCCGCAACCCAATTTTTTTTGGGTATATCGATACCCTGAGGATCGACTGGTTGTCAGGCTTTTTGGGCTTCTGACTACCACTAACGATTGTCATAGGTGTTCGTATGACAACCAGGACCGACGACTTTACGTGGAGGGATCTCGATGTGTTAAGAATGGTCACCCATCCACAGACTGACCGCGGCTAGCGCAACTTAACCTTGCAGATCTGTTGATCAGCTTAGTTAATACTTAGCCACGTATGTTATCTACCTAATCACCGTAAAAAACTCAACACAAAAGTATCTCCAACAATTCGAAAATCCTCAATTTATAAGCCCAGTCGCAACGATATCGCTTGCAACCTTAAGATAACCAAAATCAGAAAGAAAGAGAAAAAAAAAACACGTTTTATTTATATAACGACCACAGAATTTGTATCAAAGAGTCGGTTACTACCTAATTAGGGATCTCAGTTTTATTTGATATTTTATAACGAACAGTAAAAGCTTACGGTACGGCTCTCCGGAGATTTTATTTCGATCCACGGTAGCGAATTTCGTTGAGATAAGATCTTTATAGTTTGTCGGTAATTACATTGTACAGACGCTAGCAGGTCAACCTATCCAACACTGTAAAATTTTCCCAACTGAATATGAACCTTACCGTTTTGTATCAAAGTAGAAAATCAATCAAAAAAATTTGACATAATGTGGTAGCTTGATATGCTGGCGTCTGTACGTCTCGTTGTGGTCTAGTGGTTCGGGTGTCCGACTGCTGATCATGAAGTTGCCAGTTTAATTCCCACAGGACACAATTTTTTATGTGATGTACTTATGTGTATGTATTTGTCTGTTTTTGGAACGAAGTTCCTTATCGCGCGTTGTGAAAGGGGGCTAGACGGAAAAAAATCTTACGAAAAGTTGTCACGACACTTTTTGCTTGTCAACAATATTTGAATTTCGAATTATTGAGTGAATGACAATATTTGAATTTCGCGCGTTGTGAATTGTTGAGTGTATACAGGTTTTTTTATTTTTAATTATTAAATTTTAATGAAAGGAACTTCGTTCCATCCGGGTGTCCCTTGACACCTCTCAAGTTTTTTATACTACTAAGGTGGCAAACAAGTAGATATATACAGCCGACATGATGGTAAACGGTTACCGTAGCTCATAGACGCTTGCAGCACCAGGGGTATCGATTGCGCGTTGCTGACTCTGTAAAACGAAAGGAATACCTAGATGGGCTGGCAGTATAAGGGTCAAAGTCCCCCCCACTGCCAACACAACGTTTCCTCGTGGAGCACTAGCAACCTTATTCACCGTAAGAAACACAATTTCTTAAATTTTTTATGTATTCATAATCAAGCCATGCCTGCCCCACTGCTGGGCACGTGTCCTCTCTCAGAGTGAGGGGGATTAGGCTACAGTTTATTGTCAAGTAAGTACCTATAGTACAAGTTCTGCTTAGTTTGGGACAATGTGTCGAATAGTGTATCAGTTGAGCGGTTTGTGCGTGAAAGCGTAACAGACAGACAGACAGACAGACATACTTTCGCATTTATAATACTAAATTCTGCCCGCGACTTCGTTCGCGTGGAAAAATTACTTTTAATTATCGTTGTAATTGGGCTAATTAACTCATAATCATTAAAAATTATAATCATGGTTTCATCAAAATCCGTTCAGTAGTTTTAGCGTGAAAGAGTAAGAAACATCCATCCATCATCCATCCATCCTCACAAACTTGCATATTTATAATATTAGTAGGATAGGATAGGATTAGTAGGGATACTAACAGGATAACCATGTAAAGAGAAACCATGGAGTTTCTTGCCGGTTCTTCTCCATAGGAAACGACCAATTTGGAACCGTGCACCTAGACTCGACATTTCATAAGTGCCTGTATATGGTTTATATGTATATGAAAATAAAACTATTTTGATTTTGATATCTAAACAGATCTCTTATAGAAACTTTTACAGGACCATTTTTTTTTAAACTAGATGGCGCCCTGACGATCTCTGAGAAAAAACGCCGAATAAGCTCAGAGAATCATGGTATCGTTTAAAGTCCAGACATAGTAGAACATATATGAGAGCGATGATGTATGATTTAAAGCACTGTATTTTATATTTTTTGGAGGCACGAGATATAGGCGTTTGCCCAGCAGTGGTAGGTACACACCAAGCTAGTTTTAATCGTATGTTTTAATGCCCAACAGCGATCTTCTAAATGTCCAACCTTACTCTTCCCACAAGCATAGCAGAACAAAATATATTTCGTCGAGTACTAAGTGAACTATGGAGACATCGCATTAGTATCTACTAGCGCGAGTAAGTAGGCGAGTATAAAGGACAGCGTGAACGGTCGCGCCAGATGCATTAGCGGCGCTTTTAGGGCGCCCACCCACTCAACGCGCTACTGGCGGTACCGCACAGGGCTGCCACGATTGTGAAATTTAATTTAACATATTATATTCGAATTATAGTGAAAGTTCTTAAATAGTAAACATATACTTTTTTTTATTCTTAACAAGCTGATTCGACATGCTGTATTATAATTATCATCTATACTAGTATTATTAATAAATAAAGTTTATGAGGTTGTAGGGTTTCCCTCTCTGGATCTACTGAACCGATTTTGAAAATTACTTTACCAATAGAAATCCATAGTATTTCTGAGTGTCTAGGCCAAACTAAATTAACCCGAAAACTGAAAACTTTTTCGTGGTAGTCGGATTTGCAAAGTCAACAAGTAAAAATGTTACCGCCCAACGAAGTGGGCACGGGTCAGCTAGTTTATTATAAATAAGTATATAATAAATAATTATTATCATCAACCCATATACTGTCCCACTGCTGGGCACGGGTCTCCTTTCAAATTGAGAGGGATTGGGCTATAGTCCACCAAACTGGCGTAGTGCGGGTTGGCAGACTTCATACACCATCGAGAAACATATCTAATGTATGCAGGTTACCTCACGATGTTTTCCTTCATCGTTTAAGCAAGTGGTAATTAATTATTAATACGCACATGAATTTGAAAAGTCAGAGCTGATGTGTTCCTCTGATCTGGTGTTGTCGTGCGACGGCTTGTAAATAATTAAAATTATGGTTGAGCTACACAATGACTGATGCTTAAGTTAAGTAAAATTATAATGTTTACACTGCCATATAGCCACAGTTTGTCACAGGTAGAAAATGACACTAGATATAAGATAAACTTAACACTGCATACATTGACATATAATATTGATCATTTTCACCTTATAGACACTAACAATTATGTTAGCAGATATTTTTACAAGACAAAATATAGGTACTATCTTTCATTATATTGTAAGAGACAGATAGCTATGTCGCTATCATATTATTTTGATATTTCAGCCAAGAACTTGGCTAACACAGATGTTGTCTCTATTGAGCAATCATCTCATATTTATGTTGACCCAGCCAATAACTTGGCTAACCCTAGTATTGACTTGTTGAATAATTTAAATTAGTTTTAAAGACAACAGAGGCAACCTCTTGCATTGATGTATCCCATAATAAGGAAAATTCACAAGTAAATATTATTAGCCCATTTAATTGTAACACTGGGTATAAAAAATGTAAATTAATCAACCTGGTTCATCAGAATATACAAGGAATGATGAATAAAGATTTAGAAATTGAATTATTTATGAGCTGTAACAACATTGATGTTCTGTGTATTACCGAACACTGGTTAAAGTGTCACCAAATTATTTTTAACTACAGCAATCACCAGGTTGGTAGTTCCTTTAGCAGAGAGAATGCCATCCATGGTGGCTCCTTAATCCTAGTTAGTAATCAACTTAAAGTTAAAGAACGCAAGGATATAGTGAGCCTCTCTGTTGAGCGAACAATTGAGATAGCCTGTGTGGAATTAGAGCGGTTTATTGTATTAAGTGTATACAGACCTCCTTCAGGATTGTATGATTGCTTTGAAAGGATAATGGATGAAGCACTCCATAAAGCTTGTAAATGTAATAAATTTATTATAACATGTGGTGATTTTAATGTCAATTTATTAGAAAATTCAGGATTAAGTATTAAAATTAAAAACCTTTTCCTATCATACAATCTTACTAATTTATTCCTGGAGCCGACTAGAATAACCGTTTCTACTGCTACATGTTTGGACAATATATACACAGATGTTACACCTGACCACAGGGAAATTATCAATATGTTAGATTCTGACCACTCCGGACAGATGATTAGTATCCCAAATCCTATTAAACAAGTAGTTAAAACGGATATCACTATAAACCCAAAAACTGCAGGTCGCTTAGAAATGTTCAAAACCAAACTTAACAATAAATTACCATTTTTGCCTTATGATCATAACCCTAATAAATTATACGAGGCCTATTTTAAAACATACTGTACAGAGTTTGATGCCTCATTTGTCCCCAAGACGATCACAGTTAATGGAAACGCTTCTTTCAGTGAATGGGCAACCATAGGGATTCATAAAAGTAGAAGGCGGCTGTATGAGCTCTATAATGAGCGCATTTATGTAAAGAACGCTGATTTCAATCTCTATGTAAGAAATTATTCAAAATTATTTAAAAAAGTTTGTTTTATAGCCAAGTCCCGTTATTTAAGCTCAAAAATAAAAAATAGTAATAATGTCATCAGAACAACTTGGCAAATTATTAATACTGAAACAGGAAGAACTAGCAGTCGAAATAGCGACTATAGTCTTAAAATTGGTGACAATGTAGTATCAGCAGACTCACAGGTTGCTTCAGCATTTGAACAGTTTTTTGCAGACATCCCTATTTCGACTACTAAATTACTGAACTCGTCCCCCACTATTGCTGAATCATTGCTTAAAGAAAATGTTGATTTATGTGATATTGAATTTCAATTTTGTCATGTCAATTACAATGATATATTAAAAACGTTTAATACTTTAAATGTAAAGAAGACTACAGACTTGTGGGGTAATTCTGTTGACGTTGCCAAATCTGTAATCGACATTGCAGCACCTACTTTAGCCCTTATTTTTAATGACTGCATCGACTGTGGTGAATTTCCTGATCTTATGAAAATTAGCAAGATAATACCTTTGTTTAAATCAGGTAGCACATCTGACCCCACTAATTTTAGACCTATTTCAGTGTTACCTATGTTTAGTAAAATTTTCGAAAAAGTAATGTTGAATCAAATGCAAAGGTTTTTTCTTAACAATAAATTATTACACAGTAAACAGTTTGGATTTACAAGGGGTCGTTCGACAACCGATGCTGGTGTTGAACTTTTAAGACACATATACAGTGCCTGGGAGGATTCATACGATGCTTTGGGTATATTTTGTGATCTGTCCAAGGCATTTGATTGCGTCCTTCATGAAACTTTAATAAGGAAATTGCACCACTACGGTGTTAGGAACGCTTCTCTGAATCTTCTTACTTCGTACCTGTGTAATAGGATTCAGAAAGTGGACGTCAATGGAAAAAGATCCCCCGGGTCAGTCGTTACTATGGGAGTTCCGCAGGGCTCAATTCTTGGCCCATTTTTATTTTTAATCTATATTAATGACTTGCCTTATCTTATAAGGGACAATCATGAGGTAGTGCTGTTTGCAGACGATACTTCTCTTTTATTTAAACTGAAACGCCAGCAACTGGCAACTGACGACGTAAACAGCGCTCTGTCCAAAGTAGTGCACTGGTTTAATGTTAATAATTTGTTATTAAATGAAAAAAAAACTAAATGTATTAAGTTCTCAACGCCTAATGTGAGACAGGTGAAAACCAGTGTACTCATAAATAGCGAAGAGTTGGACCTTGTAGACTCCACTGTGTTTCTAGGCATTACTTTGGATTGTAAGCTTCAGTGGGGCCCACATATAGATAAGTTATCAAAAAAGCTCAGTTCTGCAGCTTATGCCGTGAAAAAAAATACGTAGCTTAACTGACGTCGAGACAGCTCGCTTAGTATATTTTGGTTACTTCCATAGTGTAATGTCGTATGGTATTCTGTTGTGGGGGAATGCCGCCGATATACAGAATATTTTTGTGCTGCAGAAGAGGGCTATTCGATCAATTTATAATCTAAGCCCCAGAAGTTCACTGAGAGAAAAATTTAAAGAGATTAATATTATGACTGTTTCTTCCCAATATATTTATGAAAACTTAATGTATGCGCATAAAAATATTAATCTCTTTTCTAAATATAGTGATATCCATAATATTAATACTAGGAATAAAGATAGGTTTGTTGTTCCTTCGACCAGGCTCCAGAAAATCAGTAATTCGTTTAAATGTCAATGTATACGCTTTTACAATAAAATCCCAAGTCAAGTGCAAAAATTGAGTTGCAATAAATTTAAGACATTTATTAAACAAAGACTTTTTAAAAAGGGTTACTATAAAGTTAACGACTACATAGAAGATAAAAATGCTTGGGATTGAGCTGCTCTAATGAACCGGGTTATTAATGTATTACAATTAAATTTAAGTATTTTAGTCAGTTGCACATAGATTGATAAAGTAACCTTAATTGACATCTTCTTTAATTATGTATGTTGACATATTTATTTGTGATTTTGATATTGACATCTATACATTTGACATGGAGCAATATTTATTAACTGACATTTTTTTAAAAATAATTTATTTCATATAAAGTATGAGAGTCGTGCAGCCATTGATGTTGCATATATTGAAATGCATTATAATGACTTAAAATTACATTGTGCCCTTCAGTTGCCTAGCAGTCTGAGCTTGTCATGCTCACTAAAATGTCCTGCTGATGGTGGCGTAGTGTGTCGGGTCGTTTTATTCCCTGCAACATGGTCGAGTCAAACGACGCCGATACACACGTCATACTCGTGAACGGGTGCCGTCTGTCGGGGCTGGTCGGCTCTTACTGTCAATGGCAATCTCTTTAATTATTATTATTATTTTTCCTTTTCTGTTTAGTAGACTAGATTAATTCAATAGTACGCATCAAGCTGCATTGCTCTCTTGTACGTCTGACATAACAATGATTTATATTAATTTGATATCAGCAGACATTACTGAAATTATTACCGTGATTTTATATATTTTTTTCTTACTATTTAATAATTTTCAACTATAACTGACTAACTGTAAATGTGAGTACTTTGTAGGCTAAATTTACATACTCAGCTTTGAACAGTCTGGTGGCTTTGAGCCTTTTTTTATGTGGCCTACGCAAATGTGCCTCTGATCTGGTATCGTCGTGCGACGGGTTGTTGAGCTCCCTAAATTATGGTTGAGCTACACAATGACTGATGCATGCGTGCCGTCAGTTGGGACTGGTCTACTCAAAGCCGCTATGGCTCTTTCTTCAAAAGGCCATTTCAGACTTTGCCCTACATTGTAAGACACATATTTGTTACTATTCTATGTCTGGACTTTAAAAGAGACTATGATTCTCTGAGTTTGTTTCGGCGTTTCTTCTCAGAGGTCGTCAGCTAGGAAATGCCGGAGCCATCTAGCTTAAAAAAAAAAGTGTAAAATATTGACTTGTAAAAGTGTCTTTAAAAGATCTATTTACAGAAATAAATATCATTTCATTTCATTTCATTTCATTTCATTTCATTTCATGCATGCGTGCCGTCGGTTAGGACTGGTCTACTTCTTCAAAAGGCCATTTCAGACTTTGCCATACATTGTAAGACAAATATTTGTTACTAGTCTATGTCTGGACTTTAAAAGAGACTATGATTCTCTGAGTTTGTTTCGGCGTTTCTTCTCAGAGAGGTCGTCAGCTACGAAATGCCAGAGCCATCTAGCTTAAAAAAAATATGTAAAATATTGACTTGTGAAAGTGTCTTTAAAAGATCTATTTGCAGAAATAAATATCATTTATCATTTGACTTGGCAGTCCAATGGTACTTTCATTTGTTTTTTGCTTTGTAACTTTTTCGTTGACTGTACTTTGTGCAAAATATCGCGTCGACCACGATGATAAAAGCTACATATTAAACGTGTGACAACCCTTGAAACCACGTTCGTCATTCGTCTCGTGGCTCGGCGAGCGTCTAGCGCCGCACCGCAACACACATAAATATAATGAACGTATGTATAGTATGTACGCGGTGTAGGAATTTCCATGATATATGTAGTAAAATGTATGTCGGAAACGAGATATTAAGGCAATATGAAATTTAATTACCTATATTGACTAACTTTTATTTGTCTCTCAACAATGCCTACTTTCCTACGATATTGTGATACCTACGACGTACGACGTAGGACGTCTGTGGTCTAGTGGTTCGCGTTTCGGACTGCCGATCACGAGGTCGTGGGTTCGATTCCCTCAAACCACAAATATTTATGTGATGAACATAAGTGTTTGTGTTTGTCTAGGTGTTTCCTATGTATTATATGTATGTATTTACAAAAAAAAAGTATATAAGTATTATATCCATTGTCTAGTACCCATAGTACAAGCTCTGCTTAGTTTGGGACTAGATGGTGCTAAAATTGTCCAAGAATATTTATTTATTTATTTTATATATTCCTGCTAAAATTATAAACGTGAAAGTAACTGTATGTATGTCTGTTACGCTTTCACGCCAAAACCGCAGAACTGATGTTGATGAAATTTAGTACCTTGGAGAAGGACGGTGAGCGGCTTCACCTAGCTCTAGCCAGCTTAAACTAGGTGTAACCGCAATTTGGCTTTTGACCATAACATGGTTGAATTTTTTTATACTACTAAGGTGGCAAACAAGCATACCACCTGATGGTAAGCTTACCTAAGCCTATAGACGCTTGTAACACCAGGGGTATCACTTGCGCGTTGCCGACCGAATAAGGGTCAAAAGTCCCCCCCACTGCCAACATAACGTTTCCTCGTGGAGCACTACCAACCTTGGTCACCGTAAGAAACACAACACAGTTATTTAGCGAAGGAAAAATTCGACCACCGCGGTGGCTTAGCGGTCATAGCGTCTGGTGTACCTAACCAGAAGACGCAGGTTCGAATCCTGCCCGCGGTCGAATTTTTCCTGCGCTAAATAACTTTAAAATCTTAGCATGGAAAATGCCAAAAAAATACAAAAAGATAACATAACATAACAGCTCAAAGCAGCTATTTCACTTCGATTTTCGGCAAGGCGTAGGTAAGTACTTCCCCAGTCGGGCAGCTCCAATTTAAATGGAATTACTCCCACTATGCCCTACCTCTCTTATACTAATACTTATATTAATGTATGGTGAAGCAACCACGTCACCGTCACGATCTCTCCCTTAAAGGAGAGAGGTTAATTTATAGCGTGCTTAGAGTAGGCAACGGTCGCAGTGGCGATTGTATGTCGTGACTTGAAATGTTTTAGCTTGCTTTTAGTATATCGTAGAATCGAGTATTACGCGAATCAATCGAACTGCAAGGTTAAGCTGCAATTCCCGCGGTCAACTATGGATGGGTTTGGCGCACATCGAGACCCCTTCATACCTCTGAGAGACACACGTTAAAGGAGACCGTGATTCTCTGAGTTGGCTTCGGCGTTTCTTCTTCTTTAGAGGTCGTCATCAATTAAAATCTATACATATAAAAGAAAGTCGTGTCAGTTACACTATTTATAACTCAAGAACGGCTTTACCGATACGGCTGAAAATTGGTGAGGAGGTAGCGTAGAGCCAGGAGACGGACATACTTTTTATCCCGGAAAAATGACGGAATATCCCGGAAATCCCGAAAAAAGGAAATAGGAGAACTACTTACGGGATTTGCATGAAATTTTATACACACATGTGACGTGACCGGGAATAACACATAGGATATATTTTACCCCGGAAAAAAGTGGGAATATCCCGGAAATACCGACTATTTACAGATATTTTCTATTATAAAAAAGTTGCCGTTGGAGTGTCGTGATTGTGGGTGCGTTTACAAACATACATTTTCATTCAGACGCGGAACATCTATAAATATTAGTGCCCACAACCCGTAACGCAAAAGCCGTTCGCCAAACGTATCGTTAAAAATATCATTTATCAGTGTGGCTACAAGATTAAATTAATCCTATATACACAGCCAACCCTTCATCATCAACCCATATACTGTCCCACTGCTGGGCATGGGTCTCCTCTCATATTGAGAGGGATTAGGCTATACATAGTCCACCACGCTGGCCTAGTGCGGGTTGGCAGACTTCACAAACCGTCGAGAAAAATCTCTAAGGTATGTCTTTCCTCACGATGTTTTCGTTCACCGTTCACCGTAATTATAAATACGCACATGAATTCGAAAAATCAGAGGTGCGTGCAGTGGGTTCGAACTCAATACCTTCGACTTGGAAGTCCAATGGTCATACCATTAGGCTATCACTACGTTTTTAGCCAACCCTTAGATTACTTAAACGAACCCTAAATCCAAACAAATTCATGACGTTTCTCCATCAAAAATTGCCAATAACAAAATCACAAACAGAGGAGCACTTTCCGAGATTACATCTAAACTTCGGACATACACATAAAAAACCCTTTGCCATGTTACCGATGGAAGGGGTAACGTTTTTCTGCATAGTTAGGTTTGATGTGTGTTGATGTTGACGGGGCTGTCTTGATTAAGTTTAACAGTAAATGTTTTGGGAGTAAGTTTTTTATTGGGACTTTCGACTGCAACATCGTATTTAAGGGAGAGGGTAGTTCGTTTAAAAACAAACTTTCTGTTCCTCTAAGATTTCTAAGATATTAAAGTTATTTAGTAAAGGAAAAATTCGACCGCGGGCAGGATTCGAACCTGCGTCTTCTGGTTAGGTACACCCTTTGATTATACAGGATGTATCAAAAACCCTGTCCGATCCTTAAGGGTCGTATAAGGTGTCGTATTACGTACACAAACACGTAAACGATAATTAGATACGAGATATTTTTTTTTCCCCGATTAATTTAAATATAATTTAAAAAAAAACTAAACCTTTTACATGTCAACACTCAATCCACGAAATAAAGTTTATTCAATTCGATCTACACTAGTGTCAAAGAAACCGCCCGAGCAATTTGCCGCTTTTTGATCCTTTGTCATGTGCCGCCAGCCCGCTCTGTCGCGTGCCGCCAAACAAATTTAATGCGAATGAATCTTACCTACTGGGCCTACACGTAGATATTAGCTGATATCGATTAGGCATAGTTATGTTTACCTAATAATTGACGTTCTTTTGTGTTTTTCATAAGTATCAGCTGTTACGTATTAGTCATAGGGATGATTACCTCCTACCGGGCCTTAGGTATCAGCTGGTATCGTACAGGAATAGTGTTGCTTACCTAATAGGTACCTAAATAATTATTGACGTTGTTTTTCAAGAAACAATGAACTAAATGTATTGCTTTGTTAAAATTATTTTGTAAAACATGAACTAGATATCTACAAAATTCTGCGATCGTGTTCCTTAAGTGAACTTCCAATAGGTACTTACTGATATTCCACGTCGTGTTTTCGTGGTCTTTCGGCATTAGGGTAATGAGTCTTGTACTCATTCATGGACACTGTTTGACACGTGTTCGTACACGTGTACACGTGAACTTCAAGTTCATGGAGACGTTGGATATACGCTCCGACGGCACTGGCATACCTTGCCTAGCAAAACGCACCCCATACTATCACTCACCCGTAGTCTTTTCGAACATCTGCATAATTGCAGCATAAGCACATTGGAACACGACATTGACAACAGATTGGAATACGACATTACTCACGATACGATGGGTAATCGAGGTGATAAGAGATTCACGGACGTCCGATCGGAAGCGAACTCTACGCGAGACTGATATGTCTAGGACAACAATTGGCTTACACGTGCCGCTCTGTAGGTAGTTAGGTACAGTCTGTCGGCGACGACAAAGCGCGCACGGAGCGGCACCGCTTGGCGGCATCCTTTGAGGTAAAAATGAAAAATAAATTGGTAAATATTAAAAGATTTCGCCGCTGGGTGGAGTATTGTCAACTTATGAAATTTTCCCATATTTAGTGGAGAATTGTGTAAGTTTATTAGAAGAAGAAAAATCGATACTTTCTGGTTTCTTTAATGTCTTATTTTTATTTATGTTTATTAGTAAGTATATAAGAAAGGGAATACGCCTCTTTCGGATCGGACAGGGTTTTTGTTACATCCTGTATACTTGTCTAGATGCCACATTGACACGTACAGAACGGCCCAAATAAAGTCTACTAAAATTGGTAGACTCTCTTCTCACTTACGTCAGTGTCATTTGGATCACTTCAGGGTGTGGAGTTCTCGAAAAATAATTAATTATGTCGGTATGTGCTGTCAAATTGTGTCGCAATTATGTGGGAAAACCGTATAATTACACTAAGATCACATTACATCGGTAAGTTTTGTTATTTAACCTCTATTATTTTATGAAAACATGATTTTTCAATTCGTTAATTTGTAGGTTCGACAGATTAGCCGGTGTTGTCAATTTATTACAAGGGAGATTTGGCGAAACTATGGGAGATAAAATGCAAATATCAGTCATCATCTTTCGATGAGAAAATTTTATTATTTTAATAATTACCTACATAATTTATTTGATCAGTAAATGATAACTTGCCTTCACAAAATAAATGAAGTCATTCACTAAATAGTATTTTTGTTAGTTCTTTCTAATATTTTGGGTTTCAGATTTCTTAAGACTGGAGAGACATTATACAGCGGACACGAAATGAAATATAAAAAAAAAAACTATTTCGAAAACAAATACAAAGAGATGGATTTTGATCTATAAATTGCTGTATATATTTTTTCATTGTATTTTTTGTTTTTATTAAAATAAATAAAACACTAATCTACAAAATAATTACTTTATTCAGCCTATTTCGTTTAACTGTCATCCCATTAAATAATGGAGAAAAGGTAAGTTAATAATTTGGAGCAGGCATCCCTAAACACGCACACCTTGACAGTTTGACTACAATAAGTACACAAGCGGTACTCACACATGACACGCAATTTGGCCCCAGTTTTCGCGTGTCGTTTGTTTGCATTGCTCCATCTAGACAAGTATATAATCAAAGGGTACACCAGACGCTATGACCACTAAGCCAACGCAAGTCCTACCCACCATGCGATTTTTGCCTTCACATTCTGAATTGAAATAAAACTACTTTTTACGGATTTTATCGCGTATATTGATATTATTAATCCCGACGTTTCGGACCCTTTACAGCGTCCATGGTCACGGGTAGACTGAGGTGGTGGGCGTCTTGATGATATAATTACTGACAGCTACCCCACATTTTTAATTGTTATATGATCAATGACATTTATTACTAATTATTAATTAAAACTAGATGGAGCCGGCATTTCCTAGCTGACGACCTCTGAGAAGAAACGCCGAAACAAACTCAGAGAATCATGGTCTCGTTTTAAAGTAACAATATTCAATGATCATGTTTTAGTTGTTAATTATTGGCAATCCGATTCACACAGAACGAGCTCACAGTATCCTTTGGTCTTGCAGTTGTAGGCCTGGATTTTGGTTTAATAGAATCTATAACGGGATTCCAAGCAGGTGGTAAGACCCAGCCATCTTCTCTATTGAAATTTAGATGTTTTTTAATTTCAATAGCCTCACAAATCATCCTGGGTAGGTATCGATATAGGTATATCAATATACGCGATAAAATCCGTAAAAAGTAGTTTTATTTTAATGTATAATATTCGCGTAAATGTCAGAAATCAATATTTCACATTCTGAATTTACGTCTTTATGTTGTCTTGTAAAGTCAATCCGAACATTATAGAAGCCTCGTACCTAAGTAATAACTACGCTAATCAACCGATCTGCTAGGTTAAGCTACGCTAGGCGCGGTCAGTCTGTGAATGGTTAACACATCACGGTCCCTCCGGTCCGGACGGTCCTGGTTGTTACACGAAAACCTATGTGTGTGTGTATCAATCGTTAGTGGTAGTCAGAAACCCAAAAAGCCTGACAACCAGTCTATCGTTAAGATATCGGAATTGCCCAAGAATTGGGTTGCGGAGATCTGATGGCAAGTCGCTACGTGTAAAATACTGATATCCAGCAAGATCCGGTTAGCCTTGAAGCTGACCCCAAGATTGTTGATGAAAGGCTCATAGGATAGGTAATGATTATGAGTGCAAAAATAGAAGACAATTTTTATTTTAAACTTTTTTTTTAACTTTAAACAAGCTATCGTTTATTATAAGTATTTGTAGGTTGCCAAAAAACTTTATAAGAAAATTCACTAAAAAATATCAAAACGCATTCTTAAAAAAATGTCACCAAATAATACATCATACGCCATCTATGGGTAAACGTCGACAACATAATGTGCAGCATGTGTGTACATACAGCAGAGACTTCAAAGTAACTTTCGAAACGATAGATGGCGCCCTTACTGTACTAACTAAACCTATTTCTTTAATTTAACTTTTTTTTAAATGTAATCTAGAAAAATCGCCGAATAAAATTACCGCATGTATTAAAGATTGAACCAAGTGCGTATAAAAAAATAATTATACGGTGAATGAAAACATCGTAAGGAAACCTGCATGCCTTAGACATTTTTCTCGACGGTGATGTCTGCCAACCCGCACTAGGGCAGCGTGGTGGACTATAGCCTAATCCCTCTCAATCTGAAAGGAGACCCGTGCCCAGCAGTGGGACAGTATATGGGTTGATGATGATGTATGAAATATTAACGCTTGACAAAGGCTCGAGCGACTTGGCTGTTTTTTTGTTGTGTTCGTAATATTCAGGTCAATAAAGACAAATTAGGATTGTTAAGAAATTCATCAAAGCGACGCCGTGCTAAAATAATTGCTAAAAATGTGTCACTTCTTAAAAGTACGTTCTTCAAGGTGTATAGTTTCATGCAGGAAGATATTCTAAAGCGAAACAATGTCTT
Source organism: Acronicta alni (assembly GCA_964056405.1). NCBI lineage: Eukaryota > Metazoa > Arthropoda > Insecta > Lepidoptera > Noctuidae > Acronicta > Acronicta alni. The sequence goes on from OZ043935.1 coordinate 1,025,154, forward strand.
TACCTACCTGCATCTCGCCTGTATTCCCCGAAAGGCAAGGCACTGCCTGTACATCCACAGTTCGCCGATAATTATGTTTAGGTACTATGTAATGGGGATCGACTAGGTATATTGCCATTAATCTGGTGCAATTCCAAACTCGGAGAGTGGTCCTAAGCGCGCTTGTGGTCAAAGAGTAAAAATGTAACCTATGTACTCATGTTTGGTTAGTGAGTATTAATCTCATGTAGCCATATTTATTCGAACATAAATTTTAAATTAAATTTAAAATTGGGTTTTTCTATTAAATTCTCAGTAGCAGTTCAGAGTCTGGAATTGTGTCCGGTTAATGGCAATAGGCTTGCCCTCTATAACATAGGACCTAAACATACCGGCGAACTGTGTTTGTACATTAGTACACCTCTTTCTAAGCCTTCAGGGAATACAGGTGTGATGGTATTGTAGCGACATCTACCGCGCTACATAGAACTACGAAGGCCTGAATCGTGCAAGCAACATTCGCAACGAAAAGTTGCATATATACAACCGCCCGACATCAACCGTCGGGCCGTGGTCCGCCAGGCACAACACCCGCCTGGTTGGAGGATCCTCCCCTTTGGATGGAGGGGCAACACACCTCGCCTCTCCACAGTATGTTTAAAAAGAGCTAGGTCACTCACCAGCTGAATGCTGAGCAGCTTGACGACGTGTGCGCTGGCGCCGGTGCATATGAAGTAGGAGGCGCTCAGAGTGCACGACGCTATCGTACGAGACAGGGCTGTCACCGCCATGTGCAGCGCCCTGATACAACACAATCAAATCAACAGATGTTAACACCTGCTTATACCATGTTTTATGCAAATAAATATTATATTATTACGTTATTATTATAATGAAAAAAAAATTTTTTGACGACATTTGGCGCAGCGGCTTCTGTACTCCAGGTTATTAATATGTAACTTATTTATAAGCTCCCGTGCTTGGCTAAGGCCCGCACGAAAATGTAGAATATACCACTTTTGGGAGAAACAAAAAAAATATAATAATAAATATTTTTGGACAATTTCACATAGCAATTTCCATATTGGGACTATTATGGTGCTGTGTGAAATGAAGCAGTTTGTACTATGTGGATATAATACTTATATACTTTTTTTTTGTAAATACATACTTATCATCAGTGGCGTGCACAGTTTTCAGACTGGGTAGGCAGAAAAAATTATAAGCTTTTTTCGGCTTACACCTGGTGTGTCGAATCGACCTTTGTTATTTTATTGTTCCTATATTTACAGACGCTACACTAGAGATAGAGAGGTCATTTTGAATCTGATTAAGAGCTAGTGAAATTTTGTAAATTATTTTCCAAAACTATCAGTATTTCGCGAGCATGTTTAGGTACCGTGTCTAAATAAGTACCCTTATTCATTGACGACACAGATTATTCACTTCCACGACAAGCGAGCTCATGTTTCTCCAAAAAGCAAACAATGTTCCGATCGACTTTCGCGATATACCTATCTATCAATGTCGATTTGTATCTGAGAATTTAAACGCGTCTCAACCTACGATTTTTTCCAAAAATATGGGAAGCTTCTAAGTATTTTTCAGATAGCTTTTAATTAATATCGGCGTATCCGGCATCGTGCCTAGGTATTGAATATACGACCACAAAAAACCTTCCACGATTTTCCACCGATGTTTTGAATACTTACGCATATGTAATTTTTGATTTTCTCTATACACACACCACCTGAACTACTTCACCAGTGAATAGGTATTATCCATTTTTCACACTGTATTATCAACGATACTATCCTAAATACGCAATCCCTGTTATGTAATAGGAATGTATAGCTCACAACCAAAACAAAACAAACAAACAATGGCGACTCAATATAAAAAATAATACGACAAAAAGTAATGGGGCTTTTTAAATCAAGAATTCAATAAAAAAATGCTATTTTTTAAAATACTTACATAACCTTCGGTTCGGCAAGAATAGTAATTTGTCGTGTTTTTTAATACTTACATCCAAACCACAGGTTAGGCACTGCCTCTTCGTGCGCTTGTGTGCGTTATTAGTGACATTGTGTGCCACGTATTAATAGGAACGCACACCTATTTAATCTGCATGATCACGAGACCACACATACAAACATTTAGCCAACAATAGTTTGTGGCTTTCCCGACTCCCGTGGCGGAGCTAGTGCAGCGCGAAATTGCGTTTTTGTAGTAAACGAGCAATACTGTAGGTAACAGTATATACCACTACATGTCAACAGATGGAGCTGATTTAAGATTTTTGTCTTTATTGATAATATCGTAAAAAAAAGTTTATAAATCTTAACTGATATAAGTAGGGTAGGCAGTGTCTTCTTGTTTTTATGGAATGCATGCCACTGCTTATCATACAAAAGAAATACCCAGGCAAAGACAAATACTGATGTCCATCACAGAAATATTTGTATTTTATGGTAACGATCATTCCAGAGCCTGATAGTATGTGGTAAGAATGATCTTTGGAATCGGACTGTGCTGGACGATATCTATTTTAAGTAATACGGGTGGACTCACTTAATAGAGAACAGAGGAAACAGGTCCTCGCGGTCAGCGGCGATGCTCAGCACTTCCCCCACCACCTTGACCATGTGAAGCTTATGTATTGGAGCCTTCTCTAACGCTGTCTGTAATAACAGTGAGAATATGAGGAGTCATTCTTTAGAATTAACAAGTCTTCCTTCAACAGCTTCCCTAAAGGAAGTATTTTTAAATATAATGGGCGTCACACGGTGAAGATACCATAATCCCTACTAATATTATAAATGCGAAAGTAACTCTGTCTGTTGTCAAGATTGTTCAACGACATTCTTCGTACTGGTAGTCTCCCATCAAATTTTTGCCATTCCATCATCATACTACTCCATAAGAAGGGCGATAAATCCGACATAAATAATTATAGGCCAATTAGTTTAATATCTCATGTCTACAAAACCTTCATAAAAGTAATTGAAAAACGCATAGCAGGCCAATTAGATCTTAAACAACCTCCAGAACAAGCAGGCTTCCGTCGAGGACTTTCCACCACTGACCACTTACACACCATCAATCAAATAGTGGAGAAATACCAAGAATACAAATCCCCTTTGTATCTGTCATTTGTCGACTATTCTAAAGCCTTTGACAGCATCACACACTCTGCCATATTTAATGCCCTTATAAAACAACAAATAGAACCTACATATGTACGATTACTGCAAAATATATACACCCATAGTACAGCTGCCATTAAACTAGAGAGATTAGGTCCAAAGTTTGACATTCTCAAGGGAGTCAAACAGGGCGATCCGCTATCTCCAAAGCTGTTCACCAGCACCCTGGAAGAAGTCTTTCAGACGCTGACAGCCAAATGGAAAGATAAAGGGGTTATCATCGGTGAAACAAGACTAACAAATCTACGTTTCGCTGATGATATTGTACTTTTCTCTCCCACAGCCACAGGACTACAAGAAATGTTAGAAGACCTCAGCAATGCAAGCCTTGAGATTGGACTGAAGATGAACATGTCGAAGACCAAGCTAATGACCAACAGCTCCAAAAGGAGTATACACGTAGACGGGGAGAATATACAATATGTCCAAGAATATCTATACTTGGGCCAAGTAATCTCTTTCCAGGCAAGACAAGATAAAGAAATTACAAGACGAACAGATAATGCCTGGAGGAGTTACTGGTCCATGAAAGAGCTTTTCAAGGGCACTCTGCCCATGTCTCTGAAGCGTAAGTTAATGGACATGTGTATTCTCCCCATCTTAACCTACGGCGCACAAACTTGGTCTTTGACAAACGTCCAAAAGTCCAAACTCAAGGTCTGCCAACGTGCTATGGAGCGCAGTATGTTAGATGTTAAATTAACAGATCACGTTAGAAACACTACACTGCGCTCCATAACACAAATTATGGACGTGGCTCAAAAGGCTGCCCAACTTAAATGGGACTGGGCAGGACATGTCTGTCGCATGTCCAACGAGCTGTGGGCCCGAAAAGCTCAGGATTGGTGCCCTGAAACAGCGACACGGGGTCGCGGCAGACCACGAAGGAGATGGCGGGATGAACTGGATGTCTTCCTTGAGAACTGGAGAGAAGAAGCGCACTATCGCGACCGTTGGAAGGAATGGAGGGAGGCCTTTGCCCAGCAGTGGGACAGCACGGGCTAGTAATAATAAATAATAACTCTGTCTGTCTGTTACGCTTTCACGTCTAAATCACTGAACTGATTTTAATGAAATTTGGTACAGAGATAGAGTTGACCTTGAGAAAGAACATAGGATAGTTTTTATCTCGGACTTTTGAAGAGTTCTCTTGGTAACGCGATATAACCGAACTCGACGCGAGCGAAGCCGCGGGCGGAAAATATTTTATATTTAGATAAAATATCGCTCACTATATTTGTATGAACTAACAAACGGCTTAGATAATATATATTAGACTTAAGCTATCGAGCGATACAGAAATTTTATGTTTAGATGCGAAATATATCTTACACAGAGTGTACACACAGCCTTTGAATGATTTGAGCGGATATATTATAGTAACTTAATATATTTGAATTATAAGATAAGAAAATTAAATTGTAAGTAAGTACTCGTAAAGAGAAAGAGAACAAGAATTTACTTAAATCTTTATCGAGATATGTAGGGTAGGCAGTGTCTTTTTGTCTTTATGAACCGCACGCCACTGCTTAACAGTGTGATACCTTACGACACTATAATATTTTATATCCAGGCATCTTAATAACATAAAATATTATAGTATCTTCGCCGTCTGTGACGCCCTTTATAATTGTGAAACATGGTTGTGTGGGAACACAACAGGAAATGAAGGCGCCATTTAAAAAAAAACCGGTCAATTGCGAGTCAGACTCGCGCACCGAGGGTTCAATTGGTACTGTACAATATTATTAACGCTCCAAACATTTTTCACGACTTATTGATTTCTGACATTTACGCGAATATTACACATTGAAATAAAACTACTTTTTACGGATTTTATCGCGTATATTGATATTATTAATCCCGACGTTTCGGACCCTTTACAGCGTCCATCGTCACGGGTAGACTACCCGTCTACGGAGTCTACCCGTGACCATGGACGCTGTTCAATTTTTCACGACTTTTAAAACTCGAGAAGTCGAATAAATACGTAGAAAAATCTTACCGCATGCCGCAGCTGCACGTAGTCTATACCGCTAGCGAACGTTTTACCCAGGCCGCACAGGTTGCCGCGCTGCTGTGACGTACTCTAAAAATAAACACCAATCAGAAGACTGGAAACATAACACGACTGTATTCCCCGAAGGGATAGGCAGAGGTGTACTATTGTTATTATACAGGATGTTACAAAACTACCCGTAAAGCCGAGAGGAGGTTAAATGGGGCCTTATAACGAGTCCATTCACAATATTTAGAACTGTAGTAACGCTGTATAACATACCCCAAAAAAAAGGAAAACAACAACATTTATGAATGAAAAATAGAAAAACTATTAAAGTAGACAATTATTAGGTAAAATAGGTACGTAGGCCTTTCTGTTAAATAATCTGGTTCCCTGACATGACAGCTGACAACATTTTTGGCTTTGATAATTAATTATATTTTTTACGGGGTATTTTGTAACACGTTGTATTTATATTATATAATGATAATAGTACAGACGCCAGCACGTCAAGCTACCACAATCTGTCAAATTTCTTTAATAGATTTCATCAACTTTAATACAACATTATAAGGTTCATATTCAATTGGGAAAACAGTTTTGGACAGCTTGACCTGCTGGCGACTGTACATAAGCCGGTATGATTTTTCTTGTTTCATATACACTAAGGTGGCAAACAACCGTACGGCCCACCTGATGGTAAGTGGTAACCATCCACATACCAGTAATTCCACTCAAATTGGAGCTGCCCGACTGGAGAAGTACCTCCGCTTTGCAGAAAATCGAAGTGGAATAACACTGCTTTGAGCTGTGTTGTGTTTCTTACGGTGAGCAAGGTTACCAGTGCTCCACGAGGAAACGTTGTGTTGGCAGTGGGGAGACTTTGACCCTTATACTACCAACCCAACTAATTCCTCTTTCGTTTTACATCTATCATCTATCTTTGGTTTTCGTGTTAACAGAGTCGGCAACGCGCAAATGATACCCCTGGTGTTGTAAGCGTCTATAGGCTACGGTAACCGCTTACCATCAGGTGGGCTGTACGCTTGTTTGCCACCTTAGTGGAATAAAATAACTTGAACTTACCACTTGGCTTAACTTCTCGTACATTCTAAACACTTCACTGAGTTGCCTCTCTATTAATGGCATGTCGATGACCTTATTGTCGTTTTCGTTATTCGCTGTGCCCTGGCTCGCTTCACTCAGTGAGGAGCACACCGAGCCAGTCTTACTGAGTTTATCTTTGTCATTCTTCTTCTTCTTCTTCTTGCTAGACTCCGTAGATTTAATCGCTGGTTCTTTATTGTTATTCTTTTCTATCTTCTTCACATCACCGTTGATGACTTTATTTTTTTTCTTATGTTTCTTCTTGTCGGTATCCTCGTCGACCCCGTTAAGTTCGACGTTTTCGTGTTTTCTGTAAGTAATAAATAATATTCTATTTTCATTTTAACCTAGTGGTTGCCTGGAGACGGCCGTCGACCGAGGAAGGCCCAGTATGCACTGGCGCAGGGCTGCCAGATGCAAAAAAGATGTGATATGATCACATCGTCAACTACAAAAAAATCGTATGCCAAGGAAATTTTGAAGTGAAGAGATCTTACAACCTTTTAAATAGAAAGTTTCCATTAAAAATATCAAAATTCGTTTAGTTTTCGAAAAATGCAATAAAACTATTTGTTAGACTTATCCAAATTTTCTGTGGTAATATTTTTATGCCTGTATTACAGATCACCATGTCCACACCCTACGGAAAAACAAGTAATTTAATACTATAACATTTTTGATATACGGAGTTTATTTTGTTAGGAATAATAAGTTTTATAAAAATGCTAGCAAATACAGGCTTTATATGATTGCACAAAGGGTCTTCATTCAAGTAAAAGATCAAGACACGCGTTAGATAGCTGAGGAATTCCCCGAAATCCATGCTTGCCGGTGGATGACGTTTGTTTCTTTATGAAATGTTGCTTGTTATATAAAAATCGTACATTATCCGTTCCGTACGATCGGGTCTTCCGACTGTACATGAGCAAAAATGCCAAAAAATTGTATGAGTATGATTAAAATCGTACATCTGGCAGGCCTGCGCTGGCAGGACGATTTGGAAGCAATCCGGACCGACTAGCCTCAGACAGCACTGAACAGAGATCAGTGGAAGGAGATGGGGGAGACCTTTCCTCAGCAGTGGGATCACATAGGTTAGATAAAGTAGTCAAATTCCAGAGTGGAGTGTAGGAATAATACGCATAATAGGAAGAGCAATAGTTTCATGTAGAAATCACGAACTAATAAGGTGTTATACTTGTATGAAAAATTAAAAACTTAAATCATATCTCGCGTTACATTCTTAATAAAACAACAGGAATTGGAGTAACATTAGGTTACTGTACGTTGGTCGCCGCGAAATTCACGGATCCCGAGGCCATATAGGGCAAGTAAAACGGTAGTTAGTCGGTACTATATAAAAATGCTTGGCCACTCTTAGGCTCTAGACAGACGGACTGAATTTCAACTGCCTTAGGAGTGAATGTTGTTTGCATATCACAATACAACAAAGTCTATTTTTGCTTACAAGACCAAGTGAGAGTGACATAAGGAGGTCTTAGTAAAAATAAATTTGGATGGAAGTTTTTGTCAAAATTGGTAAAGCGATGGTGCAGCATGACGTACTTGTTGTCGTGATGGTGGTGGTGGTGGTGGTGGTGGTGGGTGCAGACGGCGGCGTGGTCGAGGTAGGGCTGCAGCACGTGGGACACATTGTGCAGGATCCTGAACATCTTCACCAACGTAAGCTGTACCACCACACCCATGAAGGCTTCCTCGTCCAGTACGATCGCCTCGTTGCCCCTGTAAGGAGAAGACAACTCCACTTATTGTACAATAGGGGATATGGTTTTTTTTTATACTACTAACCTTTTACGCCACGGACGTGTATAGACGTCAAATGAAAACTTGCTCACGACGCCAACGACAGCATGGCACGTCAAAAATACCACTTTTTTTTAGTTCAAAATAAATACCTTTTTTTACCTATTATTATTAGATACTAGAATTTGTCGCTTGGCGTAGAGAACACACAGATTTTCGTTATTGACGTGGCGATCAAAAGGTTAAGGTGGCAAACAAGCATACGGCCCACCTGGTGGTAAGCGGTTACCGTAGCCTATAGACGATTGCAACACCAAGGGTATCACTTGCGCGTTACCAACCCTGTCAAACGAAAGAGGAATAGTTGGGTTGGCAGTATAAGGGCCAAAAAGTCACTGCCAACACGTTTCCTAGTGGAGCACTGACAACACAACTGGTGTTCAATTTATTAAAAAAAATTAATAGCATTAGTGAAAAATATTACTAAAGCATTATTTCATTAACCACTGAGCCTTTTCCGAACTATCGAGTATCCGAGTCTAACCAGATACGACTAAATATAATTATTTTACACATATTTGCCATCAGACCTCCGCAATCCAATATCTGGTTAATACCGATATCCTGAGGGTAGATTGTATGTCAGGTTTTTTAGCCTTCTGACTACCACTAACGATTGTCATAGGTGTTCGTATGAGAACTGGGATCGACCGCTTTACGTGCTCTCCGAGGCACGGAGGGGTCTCAATGTGTTAACGTGTTCTTCGAGGCACGGAGGGGACTCGATGTGTTACGTGCTCTCCGAGGCACGGAGGGGACTCGATGTGTTACGTGCTCTCCGAGGCATGGAGGGGTCTCGATGTCTTACGTGCTCTCCACGGAGGGGTCTCAATGTATTACTTGCTCTCCGAGGCACGGAGAGGTCTCGATGTGTTACATGCTCTGCGAGGCACGGAGGGGTCTCGATCTGTTACGTGCTCTCCGAGGCACGGAGAGGTCTCAATGTGTTACGTGCTCTCCGAGGCACGGAGGGGTCTCGATGTTTTACGTACTCTCCAAGGCACGGAGGGGTCTCAATGTATTACTTGCTCTCCGAGGCACGGAGAGGTCTCGATGTGTTACATGCTCTGCGAGGCACGGAGGGGTCTCGATCTGTTACGTGCTCTCCGAGGCACGGAGAGGTCTCAATGTGTTACGTGCTCTCCGAGGCACGGAGGGGTCTCGATGTTTTACGTACTCTCCAAGGCACGGAGGGGTCTCAATGTGTTTACGTGCTCTCCGAGGCACGGAGGGGTCTCGATGTGTTACATGCTCCCGAGGCACGGAGGGGTCTCCATGTGTTACGTGCTCTCCAAGGCACGGATGGGTCTCGATATGTTACATAGTCTCTAAGGCATGGAGTGGTCTCGATGTGTTACGTACTCTCCGGGGCACGGAGGTGTTTCGATTTGTTACGTGCTCTCCGAGGCACGGACGGGTCTCGATGTGTTACGTGCTCTCCGAGGCACGGAGGGGTCTCAATGTGTTTACGTGCTCTCCGAGGCACGGAGGGGTCTCGATGTGTTACATGCTCTCCGAGGCACGGAGGGGTCTCCATGTTTTACGTGCTCTCCAAGGCACGGATGGGTCTTGATATGTTACATAGTCTCTAAGGCATGGAGTGGTCTCGATGTGTTACGTACTCTCCGGGGCACGGAGGTGTTTCGATGTGTTACGTGCTCTCCGAGGCACGGACGGGTCTCGATGTGTTACGTGCTCTCCGAGGTACGGAGGATTCTCGAAGTGTTACGTACTCTCCGAGGCACGGAAGAGTCTCGATATGTTACATAGTCTCTAAGGCATGGAGGGGTCTCGATGTGTTATGTACTCTCCGAGGCACGGAGGAGTATCGATGTGTTAAGAATGGTCACCCATCCACACACCGACCGCGGCTAGCGCAGAATAACCTTGCAGATCGATCGATCAGCTTAGTCATTACCTACTTAGCCACGTGCCCCTCGAAACTCAATCACTGCTACCCTCCACAATTTCAATCCTACTAACTAACTAGGTACAGAGGCCAGGACATCAAGCTACCACAATCTGTCAAATTCTTATGATTGATTTTCAACTTTAAAACAAAGTAATAAAGTTCATATTCAATTGGGGAAATTTGACAGTTTTGGATAGCTTGACCTGCGTCTGTACCTAATAGCTATTAGTGAACAATCTTACAAGACTGTACAGGAAGAAATTATCTTATAGTTTGTTCGCGTTAAGAATGCATTCAGTCATCATTATCCGCCGGCCTAGCCATGCCTCGTAACCAATCAAATCGTTCCTAATTAGAAAGATGTGTATTTCCTTATATAAATCCATTAATCTTTAAAAATATAGTTTGTTTTAATTTTAACACCACGGTGAATAAATGTTTACCTTGCAGATGCACTGATGAATCATTGCTATAATAATAAAGAAATCATTTAAAAAAAAAAAAGAATAGACTATTTAGCATAATAAACGCTAGAATTACCGATTGTAGAATTGTCGACTATAGAATTATAGATTGTAGAATTACAAATTGCTTCGAGAAGTCGAAACAAACAGGTCGATGCTTCAAAGAACATTAAACAGTTTACGTACGTATATAACAGCCTCTGTTTAATCTTCCGCGCCTTCTTCTTGATAGACTTCTGCTTTTCCCTCTCTCGTCTCTCTTGTTCAAGTCTTTCCGCTTCTTCATCCAACTCTTTCTCTTCTTTGGACGTTTGGTCGTGGCTTTCCGATGTCGTCTGAAAATTAACGAACGCCTAATTTGAAACAAAAAAAATGTATACGACCTTTTAAAATATAATACATAACATCAAGCCTGACACCGTGACGACAGAGGTGCACAGATGCAAGCAGGTCAAGCTATCCAAAACTGTCAAATATTAAAGTTGAAAATCTATCAAAGAAAATTGACAGATTGGGGTAGCTTTATACGGACCTTTGTACATTAGTACACCTGTGCCATCATTCAATCATTACCGTCGAACCGGACATCAGTACAATTCGACGGTAATAAAAATTTCATAGAAAACCCAATAACACTTTACTCGACCTGGCAATCGAATCCAGAGGGTCTACTGCCTATCTCCGTCAACGAAGTTACGAGCCGTTCGAAAGTTCTCCGAAACTTCGGAGACCGATAAAACAAGTGTCAAATTAAATTTTTCGAACGGGTAGAGAGTAGGGACAACTGTCAAATTGTGTTGTCATTTATAGTTCGGGCCCCGAACGAATCATCCGTCCGTAGGTGATACTTAGTAGGAAACGCCCGTAACTAAGGTCGAAACTACGGACTTCGTGCTTAGGGAGTAGACCCCCAGGTTCGCTTAACTTAGACACACTTACGATTACTAGAGTAGGTAATATGTGTATAGTAGTAAATAATGTGTGTGTGGTACCGGTAGCCTGGGCCCGGTGGCCTTCTCCCGTATGGCCTGCAGGTGTCGGTCGAGGCGCAGCTGGCTGGCGTCCTGCTTGTCCCGGATGCGCGAGCGCAGTGCGTCCGCCTCCTGCGAGGCCGCCGCCGCCAGCGCCGACAGACGGGACTTCACGCCCTCCGCCTGCGGATACCGACCACTAACACTTTATACAACGTGTTACAAAATACCCCGTAAAAAATATAATTAATTATCAAAGCCTCAAATTTTGTCAGCTGTCATGTCAGGGAACCAGATTATTTAGCAGAAAGGCCTACGTACCTATTTTACCTAATAATTGTCTACTTTAATAGTTTTTCTATTTTTCATTCATAAATGTTGTAGTTTTCCTTTTTTTGGGGGTATATTATACGTTACTACGGTTCTTAAATATTGGGAAAGGACTCGTTATAAGGCCCCATTTAACCCCCCATTTAAAGTTATTTTGTAACACCTGTATTAGTTCAATGATAAATAATAATTAATTAATCAATTATAGCCATAATATATAACATAGAACCGATTCATAAAAACAAAATTAAATTCGGTCCAAAAACAAGAACGTTATAAGCATTTTAATTTTATGCTAATGACGTCAAATGTTCTGTGTGCCTATAAAAAGCATTCCCACTCAATCCTCACCAAAAACTTTAAAGGCTATCTTAGAACTTTATTAATCGATTTATATTAATTACTTTTTCAGTAAATTAATTATATTTTACACTAAACCAGTTATTTTGAATAAATTAAACACCAGTCAATAAAAACTGCAAATTATTAAAACTCTTCACGATTGACGACGTATAACCTACTTACTGAGAATCTTCATGAACTTCCTAGAAAATTCTAGAACATGTACTCACCTTCTCCCTGGCAGCGTCATCTCTCTCTTGTTTCTTCAGTTCCTTCAACTCTTCCACTCTAGCGTCTCGTTCCTTCCTCTTCTCCATTAACGATTCTACGTGTAACTTTCTAGCTGCTTCTAGAGCTTGGCGACGGGCGCCTACAGCTGCCTCACGAGCTGCTTTTTGTTCCTAGGAGAAGAAAAATTAACCAGTCTATAAATAAAAATGAAATGTTGTTCGTTGGTAACCGCATCGCTTGATAACGACTGATGCGATTTCGCATTTTGTTTAAATTTTCATACTGGGCCGGCTAAGGTTTTTAGAGAAAAAAAAATCGAAGTTGCCATGAAAACTGGACAAGTCTTGAAAAACTAAACTCAGGCTATAGTTACGAGGGTTAAAAATATTTCGAGTTGTTTCGAGTAAAGGATAGTTCGACTAAACCTCCACTAGAGAGCCGTTGTGTTATTTTGATTTTGAATAAAAAGCCAAAAAAAAAACAAAATTGCAACATAAATTATTATTTTTAGCATGATAGTCCTTCACCAGCGAGCATTTCAAATGGCAATTTTTTTTATGCAAAATACTTTAAAATGTGTTTCTGGGATATTAATAAGAGGTTTGTTACCGATAGATAATTCAAACTACTGTGGTTCGAGAGTCGGACTATTGAGCTGGTTAGGGTTCAGGATTCTGAACCCTGACCATTGACTGTATACAATCGTACAGGGCACAAATATTTATGAGATCAACAGAAGTGTTTGTGTTTGTCTGAATGCGTGTTAAGTATGCATTTTTTTTACAAAAAAAAACCTTATTTAAGTATTATATTCATTGTCTTGTACCCATAGCACAACCTCAGCTTAGTTTGCGATTCGATTTTGTTGTGTAAATGTCTAAAAAAACACCCACTAGTGTTACTTACCAACTTGAACAGTCTGTCACGTCTCATCTGCCGCAGCCTGGTTGTGTGTGAGCGGCACTGGTCGAGGAACTCATGTCGCCTGTTCTCGGCTTCCAGCTGTTTGATAAACGCTATCTCTCTTAGTTTCTCCTCCTCGTCGTGAGCTTTGCGGACTATATCCTGTGAAGAATATAAAATCCCATCAAAAACATTCAGTAAAAAACTAGCCAAGTCTCGATGGAGCTGCTTGTTTATCTCTAAAAAGTAATGAAATCTAGCTAGACAAAGTCGTGCCAAGTCTAAGGTTCCTTACTGCGATTTCTTTATTATTTATAGTTAATGCTGTGTGACTTGGCCGTTGACTTGTACCCTTGTTGTAAATTCAATTAATATAAAGGTGAATGTTCAACACATTTGTACACAGAGGATTACGTAGTATGAATGTTCGTTGAGAATACAGTTTGAACATTCTTTATACGTTAGTGGGTTGTATATAAAAATTATTGTTTTATGAAAGATTATAGATGCGTAACGTAGTGTGGGACGCCCTGCGACACGATGGACTGACGGTTTGAAGAAGGTGTCTGCTAGCGGCTGGATGGGAGTTGTTCAAAATGGGAATGTTTTGCGCACTTTGGGGGAGAAATAAGTTCAGCAATGCCCGGCAATAGGCTGATATTATGATGATGATAATAGGTGCAGACTGATTACAGGTGTTTTAAAGAATAACTAACACATTATAAGATTTATTCCAGAAAAAAATGATAGTACCGCATTACCATTATTTTGTTTCGGTTTGAAGGGCAATGTTGCCAGGGAAATTACTGAGCACATGACTTAACAACTGAGGTTTCGGATGCCGCTTACCATCACGCGGCCCGTATGCTTGTTTGTCATCTCATTACAATAAGAAAAAGGATATTGAAGTCTCTTTTATTTTGTTGCTACAGGGTTTTGTTGCTAGTTATAGAAAAACTTGCCAACTGTTATTTCCAGAAAGACAGACGAGTTGATTAAAAAGGTGTTTAGTTTAAAACAATATATTTTTCCTTCAGTTCTTAGTCTGTGGTAATGAACTAATGATAATGTCTGGGCTATACCGATATCCTGAGGATATCATCAGTCAGGTGGAGGTTGTCAGGCATTTTGACCTTCTGGCTACCACTAAAGATTGTCATAGTTGTTTGCATGACAGCAGGGTCCGACGGCTTTACAGAGTCTCAGTAATTTTTATACCACTAAGGTGAGAAACAAGCGTACGGCCCACCTGATGGTTAGCGGTTACCGTAGCCTATAGACGCTTGCAACACTTGTACAATGGTATTACTTGCGCGTTGCCGATCCTATAAAACGAAAGAGGGATAGTGGGGTTGGCAGTATAAGGGTCCAAGTCCCCCCACTGCTAACAAAACGTTTCCTCGCGGAGCACTAGCAACTTTGCTCGCCGTTAGCAACACAACACAGCTCAAAGCAATTCATTTCGATTTTCTGCAAGGCGGAGGTACTTTCACAGTCGGGTAGCTCCAATTTGAGTGAAATTACTCCCACTATCCCCTACCTCTCTTAATAGAGGTAGAGAATCAGTGAGCTCCCTAAATTATGGTTGAGCTTCACAATGACTGATGCATGCGTGCCGTCGGTTGGGACTGACTTTTTCTTCAAAAGGCCAGTTCAGACTTTGCCCTACATTGTAGACACATATTTGAACCATCTAGCTTAAAATAATATGTAAAATATTGACTTGTAAAAGTGTCTTTAAAAGTGTATTAATTTAACCTTGCAGATAGTTGATCAGTTTAGTTTTAACATACCCACGAGCCCCTCTTCTAAAAATCTAATATATAAAATTCTCGTGTCACAGTTTTCGTTGCCATACTCCTCCGAAACGGCTTGACCGATTTTGATGAAATTTTGTGCTTATCGGGGAGGTCTGAGAATAGGCCAACATCTATTTTTCATATCCCTAAATTTTTTTTTTATGGCAAAACAACGTTTGCGGGGTCAGCTAGTATAATATATAAATAAATAATAAATCAATACAATACCTTGAGGTGTTGGTCTCTGTTTTCAGCTGCCTTTTGGAGCCTCCTCTCCATTCGGAGGCGTTTCTCTTCTATTAACTCGTTCTTCGCAATCTGTATTGAATTTCTAGTAAGTAAGGCTCAATTCCCACTCACGCAGAGTCGAAGCGAAGCATTCAAAGTATATTGAATTCTATCTCCATTAAATAACGTACAAGTTTGTATAAAGATAATATAACCGACCGAAATTAATCCGCCACGAGAATATAAGTGACGACGTGGGCTTTTATAAATTTTCTTACATTTTATACTTTCGCTTCGACTCTGTGCAAGTGAGAATTGAGCTTGTACTCTGTCAACTCGTTATAATACACTTTTTGACAGTTACCTTAGAACGTAACCGGTTCAAATTACGTAAAAGATAACTTTAAAATGCGTAATCAAAGAAATATATAAAGTGGCTAATCTTATTTAATTATCTTATTTATTACTACTGTCACATGATAATAGCGTTATACCGTAAACGTTGAGCAAAGTGTTATTGGGGTTTTCTATGAAATCCTCAGTAGTCTTCCCGGTTTATGGCAATATGTACAGAGGCACCACTCTGCCAGATACATCCATAATGGTATGTATATATTATATTTAAAAATTAATCTAACTACGGTCAGCAACGAAAGTCACTGAACACAGCAAAATTTTTAAAACATGTTAGCTCCAAAACTTGTCAAGAGATTTTTTTATTATGAAGGTCAGGTAAATATTTAATTGTCATCTATGCAATGATTCCGCACAACCTTCACAGGCCAGTAACTTCATATTAAAAATCGTATTGAAGATTGCAACATGCTCAGCGACTTTTGTTGCTAACTGTACAGTCACCAGCAGGTCAAGCTATCCAAAACTGTCAAATTTTCACAATTGAAAATGAACCTTATTATTTTGTATTAAAGTTGAAAATCTATCAAAGAAATTTGACTTGTGTTGGCCTCTGTACATTAGTTATACATAGACACGTATTTAAAGCATACCTTAACTTCTTCGACTCTAGCTAAAAGCTGATGTATTTTGCGAGCCCTTTCAGTTTGATACTCAATCCTCTGCCTTTCAGCCCTGGCCTGTTTCAGCTGCAGACGTCTGAGAGCGTCCTGTAAGCTGCCACGACGCTTGATGCCCTGCGATAACTTGGCGTGTAGCTGTTGAGCTCGACCTAGTGCGAGAAATGAATTAGTAAAACCTTTTCTTAAAAGACACCATGATTCTCAGAGTTCGTTTCAGAGCTTCTTCTCAGTTAGTTAGTTCTCTTCCCAGGGATGTGCTAATAAACGTTGCACAGGGGTGGTCTATTAACCTTTTGACCGCCACGGACGTCTATAGACGTCAAATTAAAACTTGCTCAAGACGCCAACGACGGCATGGCACGTCAAAAATACCACTTTTTTTATAGTGCTTGGCGTAGAGAACACGATTTTCGCGATTGACGTGGCTTTCAAAAGGTTAAAACAATATAAGACATTGACTTGTACAAGTATCTCTATAAGATTTATTACAGAAATAAATATAAATTAATTGCTAATGGAAGGACTAATTCCCTAATAATATTGTTACGCATATCGTACTTGCGTAGGTAGCGACGGCTCGCGACCGTCAACACCCATTGAACAATAAACAAGGGAATAGCTATTAAAATTGTATAGCGTTATCGGGATTATTTGTCTCTGGAAGGTTTCAGCTCCTTACCGTTATTTATACGGCTATAGAAGGTTCTGAGTCGTATAAATAGCAGTCGTGAGGGGCCGGCAGAGCAGTTCTATTGTGGACATGGTGAAATGAAGATTGAAGTGAACTACGAAGCGACTAATGCGATAGTGAACTGTAAAGTGCGCTAGTATAGTGACATACTGGTGATTTGTTTTCTGTTTTCATGTAATTAATTAAAGTTTTCGCTGTCAATCGGTTAAATTGGTGTTGATTAATTTATCCCGAACTCAACCAGCTCAACCCAGCTCGTAACAATATTATAAACGAAATTAACCCCTTGTAATGAATCCTGCTAATATAATGTCGCTAGCAACTATTACCTGGATCTCGAGCAACCAGCGCTTCTAGAGCTCCGAGGGTATCCACTCGCTCTGCCCACGACATGCCGGCGAGGGCGGTCTCGTACTGGTCTTCTAGACTGGCTGCTAGCGACAGGTTCTCAGTAGACGGGCCGGATGCACTCACGGACGTGTCCTCGCAAAGGATTTCAGCGTCAGTCTGTTAGAAGAAGATATAAAAAATAAGTAGGTATAGATTAAAAAAATATTCTTGGCAGGCCTAAAAAGGTTTTCGTGCAATCGGGACAGCTGCTTAATAATGTGTTTAACGTGAATTCATCTTGATGAATTGATTTATGTCAGGTTAGAAAAGGATAGTGTGCACAGATGATAATTCATGACCTGAATTATTTTTAAACATAGTCTCCCCTATCAAAATGATGTCCGGCCGGAAGGAATAAAAAAATATATTTATCAAAATTCAAATTATGCGAACCTACTCTTTATGAATTATTAACTTACCTCAGTATCATCAGTCTCCGTATCCAAATCTACATCAGAGACTTGCTGCAGCTCCATGATCTGCCTGTTTAACAAATCCTCCTCCTCACACAGCTTCCTCTGGTCCACCTCCGACTGAAAGTCCAATGCCCAGCTGATCTTCCTTTCATTCTCCTCAATCTGTGACGTCATTTCCGCTATCTCCGACATTTCCGACGGATCAGCAGACTTCAGTATCTCGTTGTGATCATTCATTTGGTCGTCCTCGTCTAAGAATTTGAAGGTAGCCATGAACTCCGACTTCCATTTGTCAAAGTCGAAAGTTTCTTGTGTTTTCTCTTGAGATCTTGCCAAGCCCGTGGTCAGACTTTCTAAAGAGGAATGTAGTCGATTTTTAGTCAATTCTGGGCCGTCATCTTTTGGTGTATCTTTGACTTTCTCCCGCCTCAAAGCTTTGCTTCGGGAAGTGCGTGTTCTCAAGCCAGTTACATCAGACTTCTGCCTTATAATAGACAACTCTTTCTTAACCTCTTTGATTTCAGGTTTCGGTTTTGTGATTTTTGGTTTCTCTGGACTTTTTTGCGGTTGTTCTGATTTTGCGCGATCCAATTTGGTAGCAGAAACAATTTCTTTTACTTCCTGTTTTGGGGACTCAATTATGTTGAGAGTTGGTAAGCTGGTGGTAGCTGAGGGTTGATGGAATCTATTTACCCAGTGAGACTTAGACTGCTTCTTCGATTCGCGACTCAAACGTCTTGACTTTACAGTGAGCCAGCCATCATTATCGGACTTAGTATTATCAACGTTGAGTACTTCGATGGAATTAGCGAAATCCGGCTCTTCTGGGACTAAAGTCTTCAAACTCTCACTGGATTCGATTCGCGACATATCAATTTGAGTGACAATAGTATCGGAGCTGCTATATCCTTCGCCTGCTTTCTTATCGAATGAAGGGTTATTTTTTTCTGTCTTATCACCTTTCTCATTGATTTTCAGAGTAGCCGGTCTAGGAGGACGCTTTTTCAGATCAACTTTAGCAGTACTTTTGCTATCACCGGAACCCATTTGAACGCGATTGGTGGGTTTTTTAGACACAACTTTATTTGCCGGAGTATCGAATAGACTGGTTCTTCCAGTAGTCAAGTTAAATGGATAGCTGCATTTGCTGGTCTGATTTCGCTTGGGGAATGGCCTTTGTGCTTTAGAAGCAGAGTTTGGACGCATTTCTACAACTGTTTTACTTCTAATTATCAATCTGGTTGGAGTTTTAACTTCAGTTTTAGTAGTTGTCACCGGTTTTGGCTTGGCCGCTGCCTGGGAGTAAGCCGGCCTTGCACTCGGTTTTTCAGTTTTAGGATCAATCTTCTTTGCTTCTTTTACTTCAGTAAGTACGGTTTCTTTGGAATCTTGTGAATTTTCTTTAAAATCACGGATAGCTTTGTTTACTGCTTCCTCATTTTTTATTTCAGAATGTTTTGTACCATTTAATGGCTCCTTTTTCTTGATTTGCTCGGATTCTTCATGTTTAGGGTTCATATCTTGATCTTGGGCGTCAGTTTTATTTATTTCTAGAGGAGAGACAGTTTTTGCAATAATTTTCACAGTAACTTCATTTACCGTTCCCTCGTTCTGTGGATGCTTTTCATCACTGGACTTGGAACTCTCATTTGATACATCAGCAAAATTATCCTCAGATTTGGCTGGAGACTCTGTTGAAACACTTTTTTTTTCATCTGCAATAGCGTCAACATTACTTTTTTGACCGACAAGTTTTGCATTAATATCATCAACAGCGCAGGGGTTTTCAATTTCTTTTGCAGAACGGTCATTTGAATCGAGGTTCTTAGCAGCGCTTTCGATTTCTTTATCGAGATTCAGCTGGTTTTCATTCTTAGCCGCGTTTTCAGTCATATGTTTAGCTAAGAACTCGTTTTCCATCGCATCTAGTTGAGCGATGGTAGCTTTAGCTTGAATGGAAATATCTCCATTGACGGTCGGTTTAGCGTCTTCTTGTGGTAATACTGTGCGTTTCGGTGATTTGATAACAACCATTTTCGGGCAAATGTTTGGGCATTCCTTAGCTTTGCCAAGTTCGACCACAGGCGCCTTTACTGGCTTATTATCTTTCTCAGGTGCTGAAGGTGTAGGTTCTTTTAATGTTTTATCCCCTTTTTCGTCGACCGGAGGCGTAATCACATTTTTAACATCATTATCTTCGGAAACATCCTTGAAATCTTTTTCCTTTATATCGGATAGTCTCGATATCTCTTTAGCTGACTTGGGCTCAGGTTTAGTAGTGATCTTCGAAGATATTTTATTACTGAAAATCTCGATATTGGCTTTAGGACTGCTATTGGAATGTCCTGTAACCCTCGGACTGACTTTTCCACTTCCGGGACTGGCTTTGCCTGTCAAGTTAGGGCTGTTTTTGCCACTTGGAGTGTTATGCCCAGAGAGACAAGGACTATTTTTGCCTGAAACTGATGGGGAGCTCTTGAGGGAATGCCCTTTCCTGGACTCAGGGCGCACGAAATCAGTTTTTCTAATTTCCCATGCCAAGCTCTGAGGTCTTTGAGGAGGAGGGGTGTTGTCGTACTCCCATTTCAGTCGGAACCATTCGCCAAGAGCTTTGAAATCGCGCGTATAGTTTTCTAAAACGAGAATTACTTCTTGGCACTCGTTTAGATTTTCGTGGGCTTCAACGGTGTTGTATATTTCGCCAACCTGGAAACAATTTATTGCATAAATTAAGTATTGAGTAATAATAACATAAAAAGTCATGAGTTTGGTTCACATCTGCGAAATTGGATTTAAGAAAAAATGCACATACTCAGCACCTGGAAGATGCGAGCTACATACATAACATAAGTAACAAATTCCAATACAAATTCCGAGCCATCACGCCTGTATTCCTTGAAGGTATAGGCAGAGGATAACTAATGTACGGTTAGCAACGACAGTGCTGAACACAGGTAAATATTGATAACATGACAGCTCCAAAACTTGTCAAGATTTTTTTTTATATAAAAGTCAGGTAAATATTTAAAGGTCATCTATGCAATGATTTCACACAACATTCACATGTCAGTAACTTCACATTAAAAATAGTATTGAAGATTCCAACATGCTCAGCGACTTTCGTTGCTGACTATACAACCATAGATCGCCGGTATGTTTAGATCTATGTAATTGGTGACGAAACTATTACAATTAACCGGGCCCAAACCCAAACTCCCGAGTTACTACTGAGAATTTCATAGAAAACCCCAGTAACACTGCTCGAGCTAGGAACCGAACACAGGAAACGTTGCGTTGGCATCCCTTATACTGCCTCTTTCGTTTTACAGGGTCGGCAACGCGCAAGTGATAGGTGTTACAAGCGTCTATAGGCTACGGTAACCGATTAGGAAATTATTAAATTCACCCGTAGGACACAAAATATTTATGTGATGAACATTGTTAAGTTTGTGTTTGTCTGGGTGTTTGTTATATAATTTCAGTATGTATTTACAAAAAAAAGTAAGTATATGAGTATTATATTCATTGTTTAGTACCCATAGAACAAGCTCTGCTTAGTTTGGAACGTTAGATGGTGTTGTGTGAAATTGTCCAGGAATATTTACTTATTTATTTTTGCTTTAGAGAGAAAAAAAGTTTCACAAAGCTTCTCGATTCTTGACCTATACATTAACAACAACAAGTAATGCCATCTTACACCGTAATAACTGCACCAATTACTAAAATTGTACCGAGACGCAACAATATACTCGTACGTAGGTATGTACGTAATACCTCAACGCTCAGCTCTGAGCGGGCAATGTAATTGGTTATTCGATGCACCGGCGCTACACACAATATTCAATGTACAGATTGTAGCTCACGGCACCGGAGAGTATTGATTTTATGAGGGGTGTATTCCAGGAATGAAGCTGAGGCCAACCAGTCTATCTAAACTATATTTATAACGCGACAGAACTTTCGAGAGACATCAAATAGCTGAATTCACTTGCGTACATTAGTTATTCTGCCCGGCAGGCAATATGCATTGCAAAGACTTTTTAAATTTTTTTTTTCAGCAACAACACACAGATAAACCGATCTACCAGGTTAAGTTCCACTAGCTGCGGTCACTCTGTCGATGGGTGCACATTTTTAACACATTGAGACCCGCCGTGCCTCGGAGAGCATAATATGATAAATGATCTTATAAAGACACTTTTACAAATAATTATTTAATACTTAGATGGCGCTAGCACTTCCTAGATGACGACCTCTGAAAAGAAAAACCGTAACAAACTCAGAGAATCATGGTCTCTTTTAAAGTCCAGACAGTAACAGTATTCATGCTTATCAAGTATGTTTTGCAATGTAGCAAAATCTGTGGCCTTTTGAAGAAAGAGCCATGAGCCAGCTTTGAGTTGACCAGTCCTTAGTGACGGCACGTGTATATCAGTCATCGTGTAGCTCAACCATTATTTAGGGAGCTCAACGACCCGTCGCACGACGATACCAACTCAGTAAGACATTAATTTTATAATGATGATGTGTTTGGGGATTACAGGCGGTATTGTATTTATGAATGTTTTTTAATACACGTCAATAGAAAGTAGGTAAAACAGTTTTTTGGCCAAAAAGTAACAACTCTACTTCATCTTAGCGTGTCGCGGGCAAAAAAAATAATAGGTAGATAATATTAAGTACAAAAAACTTTACAAACTCTTACACTAATAACACAGCACGTACACTCACGCCTTTTTACCATAGGGGTAGGCAGAAACTAAAGAACGCCACTTGCGACGATTCTTGCATACTTCTGTTGCTTCGACCACATTCATATATCTTGTCATACACACACGCCGAGGAGAATAGACGAAAGGTGTGTCAAGGGAATGGATGAAAAGCCTGTTGAGAGAATGGATGAAAGGCGGCTAACAAAAGAGATTTACATGGCGAATGTCAGTGGAACCGCCGAGAGGGGACGCCCTAGAAACTTACATCGACCTTATTGGTGGGGTTCTTCAAAAAGGCCAGGTGCGTAGTACTCGCAGTGATACAATAGCCGCAAACAAATAAATAGTAAAACTCTCAACAAAGTATCTGAATAATTAAATGTATCGTCGCGAGGACGTAGGTTACCAAGTCCACGTTTAATAACCAATCGATAATCGATATCCAGTAGGTAACGTTCCTGACATTTCAAAGGTCACATATCTACCTCCATACTCCATACCTTCTTTCATTACGATCGATAGAGATGTCATGAATAGGACAATGTATAGGTACAGAGGCAAGCACATCGAGCTACCACAATCTGTCAAATTTCTTTGATTGATTTTCAACTTTAATACATACTAAGCCTGAAACACAGTTTCGAATATTTCTTTTTGCACCTATTACCTATAAACAATTATGTACTTTAGTTTTATTTATTATTAAGACCCCAATCTTACTGTTAAATAATTGTAATGTTGACGATATGTACATCAAAGCCTGACTTATCCTCAGGATATCGCTATTATCCAGAAATTGGGTTATGGAGCTCTAATGGCATTCGCTTCATCTAAAATACTGATATTCAGCCACATCTGGTTAAACTGGAACCCAACACCATCATAGTTGGAAAAAAAGGCTAAAAAAAGGCATGAGAATTAAATGAATGATGAACTTACAGCTCGCTGCAGATCTCCGAACAGCAGCGCCCAGTACCTCGCGCGAAGTTCAGAGCGTTTGTCTCTCCCGGCGGAGGCGGACCTCAGGCGGGTGGCAGCGCGGGGCGTCGCGCGGCGAGGCGGCGGCACCCCGGTTCGAGGCGGCTTACGAGAAATGCGACCTAGGAAGGAAATTGTAACTTTAAATTAGTTTTATGTTGCTCCGGTGACAAACTAACATACAAGAATTAAGCATAGTGGTATGAACATTGGAACTGCCAAGTCGAAGGTCTCGAGTTCGATGGACACGCACCTCTGATTTTTCGAAATCATGTGCGTATTAATAATTATTATCACTCGCTTGAACGGTGAAAGAAAACATCGTGTTGAACCTGCATGCCTTAGAGATTTTCTCAACGGCATATGAAGTCTGCCAACCCGCATTAGGCTAGCGCGGTGGACTATAGTCTAGGCTATAGCCTAAGCCATTTCATTCCGTGAGAGGAGATCCGTGCCCAGCAGTGGGACAGTATATGGGTTAATGATTACAAAATAACATATTATGTATGCATATACTGATCATCATCAACAACCCATATACTGTCCCACTGCTGGGCACGGTTCTCCTCTCACGATGAGAGAGACCAGGCTATAGTCCACCACGCTGGCCTAATATGGGTTAGCTACATACATGGCCTGATGGTTAATATTGTAGCAAGTAGAAAACAAACAAAGCCACCTGTCTATTAGGCAGTATAAAAATAATAACACAGAATAAAAAATCTCATTTTGACATTTTTGCAGTCCCTTCGTGAAAACTACTGATAATTAACCAGCTGCCTCTGGTAGACTGGAAGTCAACCCCAACATAATTGGGAAAAAGAATAGAAGGATAGATATAAATACGCTTTTCATATCTAACGACGAAATACTAAACATACGCCGAATCCTGGTTCACGAGTTCGCAATTCGCAGCCTCTCTTCAATGACTCATAATAAGGGCCACGTTTGTCCAAAATTAGTTTTGGTAACCGCGAAACGTGCATGAAACCTTAAACAATCGCAAACATAAATGTCCCAACGAAGGTTTCGTTGCTACCCGGTTTGAGGTTTCATCTTTAGCAATAACGTAGGGAGCAAACTCATTCCAAAACTCGACGCGACGAAGCCATGCAATCGCAAATTTAAATAGCGCCGCAAAAGGTACAAAATTGGCGAAAATCCTCATGGATCTTTTGGTGTTCGGAAATTTCTAATGGATCATCCACCACCCGAGGAGGTAGCACAGTATGTCAGACTCATACCGACTAAAACCGCACTTCCCTTCACTTGCCCTATAGTAATAGCCATGAGATCCGTAAGATTCGACAAGACCATGACAATAGTGGACTTTAGACAAGCTAAAATCGTAAGTGTCTTTAAAAGATCTATGTCGTAGACCCGTGCGCAACAGTGGGATATCATATGGGTTGATAATAAAGTAAACTCAGACAGGTAGAAGTACATTATAACTTCATTCAAAATTTAATAACGTAGGTAAATAGGTCAATCTGGGCCCTTCGTACAGGTTTATTCAAACAGTGGACTTGCGTCGTAACTGTCATGCAATATTGATTATAAATTCTCGGTAAAGGCTGCGCCGGGCTGGGGAGGTGAGGTGACCCGCTCCTGGCAAATGACCTAAATAACCTGTAGGATGATGTGTTTGGCATAAACAGAACTAGTTGTGTTCAAAGTTGCTATAAATCAATAACATGCTTAATGCTATAATTATGCTTAATTTTTTAAGCATGCGATTTTATGTGCTATATTATAGCATGCCTAATTTATATTGCCTACTAGTTATGTTACGGCAAAACGGGCGGACCGCGCCCGACGGACAGTTGGTTGATAGAGAGTGTTATGCGATATAAAGCAAAATAGCATTATAGCATAAAGTGCGAACCGCGATATCATTTGCTACTTTATTATGCTATATTAACCATCACTAAACAGAATCACCTGCTGCGACCTGCTGTACCAGCGACGCAGGTTTACGTGTCTCGACTGCATTATTCTACAAAGGCCGAGGAGATTGTAGAGTACATCCGCATCAAGACCAAATTTACCTTGAGGGCGAACAGTTGGAGTCACGTCACAATGTGGATTTTAATTCCTTTGTGGTGCCGACTGAACATCTGTTGACCTTCACGAAAGAGGAATTTTGGCCAAAAGGGGTAGTATTACAAATGGGGAGGAATCGGTGTGCATACATAATAAATAACCTCTTCATTTTTGAAATCGTTTAAAAAGATATACTACGAGACCACAAGTAATTTAGGATAAGGAAAGAAAGAAAAAGTATTTATTTTCGCTCCATACGACGCATGAGCAGTAATAGCCTAGTGGTATGACCATTGGACTGCAAAGTCGAAGGTCTCGAGTTCGAACCCAAGGCACGCACCTCTGTCTTTTCGTACATCGTGAGGAAACCTGCATGCCTGAGAGATTTTTCGACGGCGTGTGAAGTCTACCAACCCGCACTAGGCCAGCGTGGTGGACTATAGCCTAATCCCTCTCATTCTGTGAGAGGAGACCCGTGCCCAGCAGTGGGACTGTATTTGGGTTGATGATGATGATAACGACGCATGACAATTATTAGTGGGCCAAAGGCCAACATGTCAGTTTAGACACTAAGTTGGAAACCTAGTGCCAACATAATAAGGGTAGAAGGAAGGTGATTTTACACAGCACCAGCTAGTTCCAAACTAAGCATAGCTATAACTATGGATACAATACTTTTTTTTTTGTACACTACTGCCTAACCCTTCGGGAGAATACAGGCGTGATGGTATCAATGAAGATGACGACAAATCAAATAAATAAATATTTGGGACATTTCACACAGCACGATCTAGTCCCAAACAAAGCAGAGCTTGTACGGTCAACAATAGAGTAAGGTATACAGGCAGCTAATTAAACACCTGTGTTTTGATAAAGACTGTGTATTAATGTATCAAGGAATATGTGTCAAAACGTAGGTATTGTAAGCAGCACATACCTAAGCCTTTGGCGCGTAATTATTTATGTCGAAATCTGTATGAAAATGCATTTTCGTTTGCTATCTGTATACTTAAATCTTTTGTTGACTGTACTATGAATGTTCGCAACTCCAACTGCAGTATACAGCGTGCTATAGACAGACATGCAGTATTGATCGTTGCTCCTCGCTAAAGGACAGGGCGCGAGGGGCGAGGGGTGCGGGATGGTGAGGCAGGGCATCCCTCCCCCCACCTCGTAGCCCGCCGTGAGATCTGACCTAGATTGCAAAATTGCAAGTCACAGGATTAAACCTTTGATTATTCTAAAACATGAGATCTCTGCTGCATAGTCTATTGTCGTTCCTAAGTGCTTGAGAACCTGGGTTCGAGTCCCAGGTCGAGCAGTGTTATTAAGTTTTTCTATGAATTTCTCAGAAGCAGCTCGGCGTTTGAATTTGTGCCCGGTTAATGGTAATAGGCTCGCTTCCTATTACATGGGACCTAAACATACCGGTGAACTGTGGGTGTACATTGGTACAGCTCTGCCTAACCCTTCGGGGAATACAATCGACAAACATTTTATAAATTCAAATTTAACTTTTTTACAATTACTTGTTGACTTTCTTACATAGTTATAGGTACAGGTTATATAACGTATTAAAACGAAACATTTCAAGATCTACACGACTTTACAGTTACAAATTGGTATTTCAATAACACTACATTCAATGCTACAACGATTTGAATATTCTTAGTTTTTTTTTGTCTTTAACACCACATGGTATTTCCCACCACTTACCTACAACAAATGTAGCATTAATATCGATCAAGTACAAAAAATACAAATAGTTAGTTAATAGGTTAGGTGGCATCGTTCGACATCGAATTAACTGTAAAGTAAGTCGTGTCGGTTGAGAAGCAAACACTTGCTTTTCAATAGGTGTTCCTGACGTCACCATAAAGACGTAAAAACAGAATGTGAAGGCAAATTTCGACTTGGCGGGTGGGACTCGCGGTGGCTTTGTGGTCATAGGGTCTGGTGTACCTAACCAGAAGACGCAGGTTCGAATCCTGCCCGCAGTCGAATTTTTCCTTCGCTAACATAAATACTTTTTTTTTATACCACTAAGTTGGCAAACAAGCATATAGCCCACCTGACGGTATGCGGTTACCGTAACCTATAGACGCTTGCAACACTTGTACAATGGTATTACTTGCGCGTTGCCGATCCTATAAAACGAAAGAGGGATAGTGGGGTTGACAGTATAAGGGTCCAAGTCTCCCCACTGCTAACAAAACGTTTCCTCGCGGAGCACTAGCAACTTTGCTCGCCGTTAGCAACACAACACAGCTCAAAGCAATTCATTTCGATTTTCTGCAAGGCGGAGGTACTTTCACAGTCGGGTAGCTCCAATTTGAGTGAAATTACTCCCACTATCCCCTACCTCTCTTAATAGAGGTAACACCAGGGGTATCACTTGCGCGTTGCTGACCCTGTAAAACGAAAGAGGAATAGTTGGGATAGCAGTATAAGGGTCAGAGTCCCCACTTCCAACAAAACGTTTCCTCGCGGAGCACTGGCAACCTTTCTCACCGTAAGGAACACAACACAGCTCAAAACAGTGTTATTTCACTTCGATTTTCTGCAAGGCGGAGGTACTTTCCCAATCGGGCAGCTCCAATTTGAGTAGAATTACCTCTCTTTAAATTTATAGCAAGCTGTAAAGTAACTCGTAATGTAAAAGAATCTGGAAGGTGGGTTCTGTTCACCGCATTGTAGTCGCCGTAGCAAGTGAAATGACTGGGCCTATAAGACTTAACAACAGACTGAGGTGTCAAAATGACAACGCGCCAGTGATACCGCTGGTGTTGCTATCGTCTACAGGCGGTTGCCGCTTACCATGAGGCGTCCCGTTTGTTTGTCATCCTATTAAATACAATAAAAAGCTAGAAAGGAAATACACATAATCTCTCTCATCTTGAGAGAAGACTCGTGCCCAGCAGTGCGATAGTTTATGGTTTGATGATGATTATAATGATGAACTAATTCTAGTCACCGTAAGTCCTGTATTCTTCTGTCATGGTCTTGGTGAATTTCACGGATCCGATGGCCATGACTATAAGACAAGTTAAGGAAAGTGCTGTTTTTAGTCGGTACGAGTTCGAGGATCCATGAGGATTATCCGTACTATAAAAAAAAAGGTCCTGTATTCTGAGGGCACGCAGACGCTACGATAGTGGCGGACTGCGAGGCACGACTCCATGACCATGATTATAGGGCAAGGAAATAGGTGCTGCTTTTAAACGATATCGACACCAGTGGTATTGCTCTCGCGTTGTCATCTAGACACCTTAGTTGTTAAGTCTCATTTAACCAGTAATTTCACTATCTACATTGTCCTTCAAACTGGAACACAACAATGTAAGAGCATTATTGCTTAACGGCAAAATATTTAGCGATATGGTAGTGCCTGTCACCCCAGACAAGTCAACCATTTTAAAAATTGCAGTACCAACATAACAATGATTTAATCTCGAAACTAAATGGTTATTTTATAGTGATACTATATTTATAGCATACAGTGATCTGAGGAGACTTTCAAATATTAGACACATGACTAATCAGTTGATAAGAGAACAACACAGGACACAGCTGTCAAAACAGGTCCCATTACTCAACAATTCTAAGAATGAGTAGATATACCTAAATACTGGGTACTGTACCTTATGCTAAATTAATAATGCTTAATTTTTTGGTGCTGTTGCATATAAGCATTTGCAATGAATAGCAAAACTGTGTCAAATTAAAATGATATTTATTTCTGTAGACCGATCCTTTAAGATGTTTTGAATTTTCAATGTTAGATAGGGCCGGTATTTCCTAACCAACCACCCCGAGAAAAAACCAAAACAAAGTCAGAGAATTAGCCCAGACAAAATAGTATCAAATATGTGATTATCACAATGGTACTGTCTGAAATTGAAACAAAGACAGAACCTTCTCAGGGCTCTTTTTAAGTCCAGACATAATAATATCACAATTTCACAATGCAGGTAATGTTTGAAATGGTGTCTTGAAGGAAGAACCACTTTTGCTTGTTAATAGTAATTTTACAGACTGGCTACAAGTCAGTGAATTCTTTCAATTTACTGTTTCAAACTGTAAAATGCTTACTGTAAATTCTGATAGCTTTCATGTGAGAAAAACTTCATACATATTTATTGCATTATTTATTATATTATTAGATAGTTCTCCGTTATTTCTTTTTTGTACTATATCTGTCTGCTTATCTAACATTACTTACCATCACACTTATATTCCCTGAAGAAACCAGCAGAAGTGTACTAATGTATACCGGCAAAATAGACCGGTATGTTCAGTTCCCAAGTAATAGGGAACGAGCCAATTGCCATTAAACAGGCACAAATTGTAACTCAAAACTGCTGTTGTCACAGAAAAACCCGACAACACTGCTCAAAATTGAGAATCATGGATGCCCATCACATCATCATCATCATCATGGGGATCACCATGTAAAGTATAGCAGTCGCGATTATGACCATAGGCTAATGGGGCAGTTAACCATTTAAGCCAGTGATTAAGATGATAAATATTATTCAGATCTCATTAAAAGCTCGTGCATGCCTCGGATTTGAACTAATATAATAACTATAATCTGTGTGTCTTTAAATCTCAAGTGAATCGGTTTCTTCTAGGCAAGCGAGCTCCACCGTAGACAGCTGTGTTGATTAACATCAGGCGAACTAGTGGTCAAGCGTAGGCCTATCGTGAATAAAAAATAAAAATAAAAAACTTGAGGCTTTTTTTTATTCTACCGATAACCATAATGGTTTGTCAAGAAAATTACACAGTATTTTATTCACCATAATATTAATTCAGAAAATTGAGTGTTCGGAGAATTCTGGCCAATTAGGATGACTCCCACAAGAAAACCGGCTCTACATAACTGGTAGGTAATATGTAACCAGATACATGACCAATGGTGTGAAAAAATGTTTAAACTTGGATTACAACTTTACAAGACCTGTCGCATAAATAGTTTCTTAGACCAGAGTCATGTTTCAAAACATCTGAGAAAAATAATCTTTACAACATTTCAACCACACAATGATGTGCCTTCTTATAGCCTTATTTCCTTTGTGGATATACAAAAGACGACATTCACTACAATGTTTGTGCTCCAAATTGTGCTTTATTAGCTTACGGGCACTCCTTCAACCGCCGCTTTCAGAAACAAATACACCGCCCACGAAAGCAAAAGATTTATAATCATAATTATAATATATTATAGGACAATAAACTGCATTTACTTGGAGTGTCGACGGCCACATGAAATGCGACGAGGTTCCGCGCCTCTCGACCTTCCTCCTGCACCAGCTGCCTCACCTCCTCCATCTCAATTCAACCAGAAATTATTATTTTCTGGACAAAACAAAAAGGAAAAAGTCGAAACATCACTCGCGACGTCGCGTATAGTAGTCACTTTGTGAATACCAAAATGCACTTCAAAAGCTACATAAGTGATAAATGTAAAATAAAAAATGCAATAAAACAAAATTCAATAGTTAAACGATAACAACTGGCGAAAATGCGAATATAAATCAGCGACTATTTTCATAACAATTCGCGTTTTGACAGATTCGTTTACAATGGTTACTAACGCTAAAAATGTAAAATGTTGCTTTTGGTAATTTTTCTTTTTTGTATGCTGTAAACACATAATAATATTTGAATATCATCATCAACCCATATACTGTCCCGCTGCTGGGCACGGGTCTCCTCTCATATTGAGAGGGATTAGGCTATAGTCCACCACGCTGGCCAAGTGCGGGTTGGCAGACTTCACAAACCGTCGAGAAAAATCTCTAAGGTATGCAGGTTTCCTCACGATGCTTTCCTTCACCGTTTAAGCGAGTGATAATTAATTATTAATACGCACATGAATTCGAAAAGTCAGAGGTGCGCGCCTTGGGTTCAAACTCGAGACCTTCGACTTGGCAGTCCAATGGTCATATCACTAGGCTATCACTGCTTATAATTTACTATATTTATGTTATTTTATTAAAGAATTATTTGTAATTCACTCAAGGATATTTTAACAAAATAATTGACATTCAATAAGTACTTTGTCACTATTTAAGCTCAATCATTTTATAAGCGAGTTGATGGTTGGAGTTTGGCGTTTTAAAGCTTTAACAAAAGATTTACAAAGAATCAGAACTTCCGTACGAAATTTCGAACGTAATTTCTATTCTGTAATAAGTTGGTAACATCAGCTATTTCTGTCAAGGAGGTTTCTGTAGTGATTAATTTGCAACACCAATTCTTTTCGTTGTCAAGCAAGATGGCGGATCAGGTACGTGTTGGTTTTCTTGATAAAATAATAGAAATATCAGCTTTAACATAGCAAATTTGTTTCAAAAGTGTTTATAAATTCTTCTAGTTTCATCGAAACATTGTTTTTCATGTGTAAAATAAGTGATTCTTGTGAAAATGTTGTTCCAAAGTTGGTGCACGTGGGAATCGGCTTTCCCGATGAAAATTTTAACGAAATGTGTGATGAATTGAATCTAAAGAAAATATTTCGTCGCCCGGTGCTTAAAATTATCCCAATGTAATTTTCTTGTAAAGCAACCATAGAATACTTGAGCCTGTGTTAATTGAATTAATTTGGTTTGACCATTGAACATGCGAGTGTGTTCAATACATAGGTTAGTTTCATTGATTTATTAGTTCAGCTATGGAGACCACGGTGTAATTAAAGTATCAGTGACTCATAATCAAAATATCCAATGTTAAAATAGATTTGTACTATGAGAAACATAAATTTTATAAAATAAAGTTCATAAACAGAGGTTATGTTTACTTCTGACTTCTTGCTAAATTTAAACTAGTAAAGCCCTCGGTTCAACTAGAACAATTTGCTTAAAATATAAGCTCAGCAGAAAACAAAATAGATGCTTGCATTGTTTCCTTGAATAAGAGATTCTATATCAATAGAGAAGAGAATTTATTTTTGAATTAGAAGTATAAACAGTTTCTCAAATCGCCTAAAAATAAATACCACACGCCTTCGTTGTGCTAGATCGTGTGATCTAGCACATGTTATAACTTTAATTACAATGATTGGTATAACTTGTGACTGAACAAATTCTCACCAACTATACAGTTTTGGAATAATGATGTGACAACATATTTAAGTTCAGACTCATATCCTACATTTATAGTAATGGGTATAATGAAGGATATGAATATAAAATGTTTAAAAACACAAAATAATTTTATTGTTTTGTGCTTTGGTGAGTTACACCACAGCAATTAATGATTGAAAAAAAGTATTTTTTAATGAGAACAATAAAATAATAAACTATAATAGTTGGTGGACACTTGAAACAACTGTAACATGATGATACCCACACGACGGTCTTCTGACAACCATGTGACGAAGAACGTGTTGTAACCCATATTCTGATTAC
This sequence comes from Acronicta alni, assembly GCA_964056405.1. Classification (NCBI taxonomy): domain Eukaryota; kingdom Metazoa; phylum Arthropoda; class Insecta; order Lepidoptera; family Noctuidae; genus Acronicta; species Acronicta alni. Next base: position 1,058,137 of record OZ043935.1, read on the forward strand.
AGCCAAACAAGTTGTCTTATACCAACAATTTCTAAATTAACAATAAATTATATGGAATTGTAATAATCGGTGAATACGCTAGCATATAAACTACCAAAAAACTAAATAACATCAAATTAGTACTCAGGCTTCCTGCCTTTGCAAGACATCATTAGATAATTAATTAATGCATAAGCATTTAATTTTCAGCTGTAGTTTGTAGTTTTGTTGCTTATAACATTTTATATTTTATCTATCCGTTCTCTTACTTTTTGATTTGCCTTCACACTTTCAGTAGTTAGTTAATTTTGCTCTAACAGTAACAGTGAACTAATGCATTGATAAAATTACAGACGGAACGTTCATTCCAAAAGCAACCAACGGTATTCTTGAACCGTAAAAAGGGTATTGGTGTGAAGCGTAGCAGAAAACCACTGAGGTACCACAAAGATGTGGGACTCGGTTTCAAAACGCCGCGCGAGGTAACGCATGATGTGTGAAAACTAACGTGTTTATTTTTCCGTAGACAGAGAAAGCGTTTCAGAAGCAGGCTACGGTCTTCCTCAACAAGAAGGGGGGACTGAAGAGGAAAGACATGAGACATTCTAAGAATGTCGGTCTTGGTTTCAAGACTCCTCGTGAGGTGTGGTACTTTTGAATATGATCAATGGGAACGAGGCTTGCGGCGGTGGTGGCTACGTTGTTTGTTTTATGTTCAATGGACTGTACAATTTGTTACACATTATATCTTACTGGCTATTGCCCACACAACTGCTCATAGTCATTGGACAGATCACATGATGATTAGAAAAAAAATGGTTCATGCCCACAGTTTCACTTGCATCCCAAAAGAATTTTTGAGACATAAGGTACCTAGCCCATGTCCTTCTCCAAGGTCTAATATATCTCTGTACCAAATTTCTTCAAATTTCGTTCTGCAGTTTAGGTGTGAAAGCTTAACAGACACGAGTTACTTTCACATTATAATATTAGTAAGGTTTTACTTTGCACTGAAAAGGGCACAGTTATGCCCTTTTCAGCGAAGTTACTTGTGAAAATACTTGTTGACTTAAAAATATGATTCATATTATGACTTATAAAAGTTATTGCTACATTCATAATATCTTCTGTGTCTAATGCTGCTAATTTAATTATTAGACAGAGTAGGGAAGTCTGAAAGTAAGTTTAAGATATATTTCAAAATTATATAATTATAGTCCATTGTCCATGAAACAGGTCCATGTTGGTGGTCAGGAGGAGCTTGCTTTAACATGTGCATGACTGGAATTATCCAGTGATACAAGTAACATTGGAACATGTCATTTTGATACTTTGAATTTTACAAAAGCCTTGCCCCTATTTCACGGGACCTATACATACAGACGAACTGTGGGTGTACACTAGTGTAAAACTGTAAACCTCTGCAGGAGTGATGGGTATGTTATAAAATATACACTATAAAACTTAGTCATCCCTCATTCTGCAGATTTCCAATTCCCCAAATTATCCTAGAAAAATACTCACACTGGTATTGGCTTGTGTGGGAAAACTTCCAATTCTAACACAACGGATTTAGTAATAAATTAAAATATTTTTACAAAATAACTTTACAATAAAGTTTAGTACCTATTCTGTGCATGTCAAGTATCAAAACTATGTGTTCCAATGCCATCAGGTTCGCAAATGTGTTAACATTATCAAGCTAGGTGCTATCAGCTCATCACTGCAGGAAGGTATGGTATGCATGCAGCTCTCATTGTAAACAATGTTAATATTAGTATTAAGAATGTTATTCATTTTAAGTATATGATATTATGTAAAGCCTGAGACAGACTGCATCTTGATATCTGATACACTGAATCTGAAGACTTTACTGCAATAGAAGTTTGGTTGGACAAATTTATAACCTCCTTCATTATTCTAGCTCAGTGTTTGAACACGCGACCCCTTTACAAATAAAAAAATGTGGCGATCCAACAGGTCTATGTCCTGAAAATATTGTATTTTTACTGTAGTATTTCCAACACTTGCTTTTTATTTTTGCCTAACTGGCGAGCGCGATCTCCGAGAAAGACTTGACGACCCACTGTTTGTAAAACACTGGTCTAGTAGCAGTTAGTATTATTTAATCCGTGCCAAAACGACAACGCGGCTGAGCATGATGTCGAGCAGTATTATTGAGGTTTTCCTATGAAATTCTTGAAGGATTTGTTCACAGTTAATAATTGAAATAGGCATCCATTGTATGAGAAGTTAAAGCATACCAGATATGATAGAGATGCAGATTGTCTATTTTGATAAAGGTGAAGGATGTATATGTATAAAAATCATCAATGCTTGAGTAGGGAACACTTGTAACGAGCCTGTAAAATGATGATACCCACACGACGGTCTTCTGACAACTATATGACGAAGAACGTGTTTTAACCCATACTCTGATTACAGCTAAACAAGTGATATTATTTATTCTAATATTCCACCACATTCTTCATCATTAAAAACCTAAGTGCGTTAATCCGAAATCCTCAATGAACTGCTAAGTCCTCTTAGACTCACCTAACATCCTGAAATAAAATTCATCACGGTAAAGGGACAATCACAAACCATCCATGCTATGAATTACCATTGTTCTATGTTAGAGAGGGATTGCGGAACACAACTACTTAAAATAGTAGTCAGCATCAAATATGTGAACAAACTTCATAAATATCTAAAAATAAAACAAATTAATCTTTATCGCAATGGGATAAATATCAAGTCAAAATGAAATTTGCCGTATACTGTGTTCATTCTAAAACATACCTTGTGCCATCGAGATATACTTTTAATTTTCTAATTGTCACTTGATTCAACGACAGATAACGGGTCATACATTTCCAATACATATAAGCTGTCCTGTCTTTGTATGGGGTTTTCGTACAGACACGAACAGGTCAAGCTATCCAGAACTGTCAAATTTTTCCAATTGAACATGAACCTTATTACTTTTTGTTAAAGTTGAAAATCTATCAAAGAAATTTGATAGATTGTTATAGCTTGATGTGCTGTCAGCTTATGGTAATGTTAACCACGTTTTGTATATGGATACTAACCATAATTATTGTGATTAATCAAAAGGCATTTTGGCCCCTTTTCATTTTGTACATACGTACAGATAAAGGTAACGAAAACCCGATTAATCTTAAGCCAAAATAAGCAACTGTAGCCAGCCTATACACCCCACATCTCTTAGAGGGCGCCGAGAAAAATTAGTATTATTTTGTTGAAAACGTTTCGTGTCTAAGTCAAATATTTTATTTCAATTAGACCATTACGGCACTTGAAAAGTCAAAACTAGTTGCACGGTTCCAAAAAGTGGGTCTTATGGAGAAGAACCGGCAAGAAACTCCATAGACACTTCATTTTTTTTTCTTTCTCATCATCATTCTTTTCAGTTTTGCCTAGAAGTCTAAGTATTTTAATAGACATCCGGCCATAGATATAATATCTGATGCTGACTACCACCGCTTTCAATACTAACCCCACTCCCACCACCCCAAAATACTCAAACTAACTTCTCCGTACAGGCGATCGAAGGCACATACATCGACAAGAAGTGTCCGTTCACCGGCAACGTGTCGATCCGTGGTCGTATCCTCACCGGCGTCGTTCAGAAGATGAAGATGCAGAGGACCATCGTCATCCGCCGTGACTACCTGCACTACCTGCCTAAGTACAACAGATTCGAGAAGCGTCACAGGAATATGTCTGTCCACTTATCGCCGTGCTTCAGGTAAGAAAATCATTTACATCATCAGCATCTTCAAAAAAAGCATAGAGATAATTTTTGTCATAATTATTTATACTTTTAGATATACAGTTACAACGAACAACGGCTAAAAATCAAAATTTGAAGCCCCAATCGCGTATGTCTATCTGTTGACTAATCTCAGAAACTACCGGATTGAGTTTGATTCGGTTTTCACTATACTTACTCCATTTACTCCTCCTGTACTGTCTACAGCTTACGACTAAAATGATGATACTCACACGACGGTCTTCCAAACACCATTTGACGAAAGACGTGTTTCTAACCCAAACTCTGATTTCCTAATAACCAACACTATACCATAATAAATAAGAACAGTTTTCTAGAACATTTCTACCTTTATAATTTCAGGGACGTTGAGCTGGGAGACATCGTGACAATCGGCGAGTGCCGGCCGCTCTCCAAGACAATTCGTTTCAACGTACTCAAAGTCACGAAGGGTAAAGGCTCCAAAAAATCCTTCAAGAAGTTCTAAATAAACTTACGTTTTAAGTATTTCGTTGTTTTTGTTATTGACCGTACCTGACCCTAGCGTCACAGGTAGAATCGTGTGGACTTAGCTAAACTATGGGGTTCACACAGCCTGCCCTTTACGGCGAGCAAGGTTGCCAGTGCTCCGCGAGGAAACGTGTTGGCAGTGGGGACTTTGAGCCTTATACTGCCAACCCTTCCCAAACATTCCTCATTCCTGTCGTTATACAGGGTCGGCAACGCGCAAGTGATACTCCTGGTGTTACAAGCATCTATAGGCTACGGTAACCGCTTACCATATCAGGTGGGCCGTATGACTGTTTGCCACCTTGTTTGTTTGTATAAAAAAAAAAAAGAAATTATGAAATATCGCCTACTGTGCAGTGTCTGCAATCTTGGTACTTGAAGTACTGTTAATGACAGCAAAATCTGTTGCATAATAAAAAAATTACACACTGACGCCAATACCGACCTAATTTTATCGGTATCAGTAGTAACGATTATAGTTATTGGTTTGGTATTGTATTACTTGTACAGAGCGATCATTAAAATTATTGGGATGAGCAATGTACACATTGACACGCACGGTGAATAATACACAATAATGAGAATGAGATATTATTGATATTTCATAGGACGGTGAAATGGTGCACATTAGGGGAGGCCTACGTCCAGCAGTGCACTAATAGGGTATATTGATCTATGCACTAATATAGGCTGATGATGATTATTGATATGTACAGAGGCCAGCACATCAAGCTGCCACAATCTGGCAAAATTTGATTTATTTATAACTTTATTACATTTAAATAAGGTTCATATTCAATTGGGAAAATTTGACAGTTTTAGGATAGATTGATCTGCAGGCGTCTGTACTACTGTGCATTGCCGTTTTTCTTCGGATCACCCGTATTCCGTGACCGTCGCAAATTAACAATAGCGGTGATTTTTGAGTGCAAGAGTAGGTGTGAAAGACTGAAAACAATGACGTGGGTAGGGGTAGTTTAGTGCTGGCGCCACGGAATAGAAAAAACAGGCTGGCGCATTCTACTCTGGGTTGGTGCTTGAAGAGTTGCTATGAGTAAAAATTGGGAGAGTGATTGGAATAAAAAACCTCAAAGGTATCCCTTTCTTTCGCTTTCTTTTATATTTTTTGAGAAAGTTTGTCAGTTTTTTTTTTGGTGACCTTAAAATCTATTCACAATTTATTATGCGAAATTGAAATAATGAATTCTGAATTCTGAAACTGGCTGAGAATATTGTGACAGCCGAAAAATGTGTCAAGTGTCAATGGTAAATGGTTATTGGATGGATGCAATGCAACAACTACAACATGTAGATACAAAACTTTAAAAGAAGCTTTAGATGATTACTCAAAAGAAAAATAGTATTATTTAATAAATTGATGACGAAAAGAAATAACATTAAATTGAACGCATCTGTAACTTCATAGACAATTTACGGGAAAATAACAAGTTCCAACATAACAAACAAATATGTCCGACTTGTGATTGTGATTGTCGAATTGAACCAGTGGAACACTTTATTGTTAGCCTCCAACGATATGATATCGTTCTTATCAAAACTCTCTCTAAATAACTCTCAGAAACCACCCGTGGAGCTCGCGAAGCCTGCTTATATGGACAAAAGTGCGACACTACAGGAGCTAGGGTACAAAGATGAGAACGACTTGAAAGAAACAATTTACGGTTTGTTTTGACGGGTTTTGGTGTTGTTTTGGACTAATTGGGTTGTTTGCTTGTGATTAAAACGTGTGTTGTGGTGTTTTAGACTTTTTGCGGACGATACGGGATCCGGAAAAGCCGAGTACACTTGAGGACTTGAAGGTGGTTTATGAGGAAGGGATTTTTGTGAAGGAGCCCACCGCTGATAAAGTTCCCGTGTTGCGAGTGGAGTATAATCCTACAGTGCCTCATTGTTCGCTGGCGACGCTGATAGGACTGTGCATACGGATAAAGATACTGCGGTCAATACACCATCCAGTCAAATTGGATATTTACATCAAAAAAGGCGCACATACTACTGAAGATGAAAGTAAGTGCATAACATCTGTCAGTTTTATTTTCTTCAAAGTTTTCACACCAGGTAAAGTTCTTTCTCATATTCTGCCACATATTTCACTATAAATTTTGCTAGATTTTGCTGGAGTTTCATTACTTTTTTATTTTTTTATCTAAATTCCATATTTCAGTAGTGAAAGTATTATGCTTTGTAATTATTTGTATGTAACCCGTACTTCAATAGACAAAATGTATTATTCCAATCCAAATTCACTTATTAGTTTGCTTTTAATAAAAATAATAAAAAGTACAGCTCATCAATGCCAAAATAATATTAAATTATGCAGAAATTCTTGACCTTATCTGCTCAGACATTATTCTAGGCTACTCAGCATATTATAAGACTTCCATAATGCATATTCTTCAGGAAATGATTCTATCAAGTTCCTTCCTATTATTTGACCTACAGTGAGGTCACTCATATTAAAGCTAGTGATAAACATGAATAAAATTAGAATTAGACTAGTCTTTCATTTTTGACAGTGAAAAAACAACTATTAAAAGAGAATTTAAAAAAGTAATTATTTGTTTAGGCAAAGAAACAAAGACTTCGGTAGAATAATTTTCAATTTACAACAAGTATCGTAAAAATTATTGAATAGTATTTTATTTTCTTGACATTCTTGCAAGGTACAGACGGCAGCAAGTCAAGTTATCCAAAACTGAAATCAAAATTTTCCCACTTGAATATGAACCTTATTACCTTGTATTAAAGTTGAAAATATATCAAAGAAATTTGACATATTAGGGTAACTTAATTTGCTGGCCTCTGTACCAATAATTTAGAAGGCATTGTCACTAGTGTGTGATTTGATTTGAAATTGACACTGACATGGGATCTCTAACATATTGGTGCACCTCAGGTGTACATTAGTACACCTTTATTTAACTTGTTAGAGATACAGCCATGATGTTCCATTTTGAAATTGCATCCCACCAGGCATGACTCTATAACATCAGGGTTTTTAACTTGTATGAAGTCATGGAAAATTTATGACTGGTTTTATCCAACAAACAATGACTCGGCATGATTAAATAATTTAGGTATGCATACTTATTACAACTTTTTAAGTTTATTTTGTGTTTCCTTCCTTCTTCGTCTGCAAAATTCTGAACTTGGATAGTCTGCAATAAGCTACTAATTACAAAGAGTCAATCCTAATGGGGAAATGATCCTGCACGAAATTTTATCTGGCAACACATCTGCTTGTCATTGGAATGATCACATGAAGAGGATTTGAATTTTTATATTATATGTATATAATTTACCATCACAACTGTATTCTTCGAAGGGTTAGGCAGAGGTGTACCATATACACCCACAGTTCACCATTATGTTTAGGTCCCATAACTAGGCTTGACCGCTATGGTCAAACTTATTGTCATAAACTAGTCACAAATCCAAACTCGAGAGCTGCTACTGGGAATTCCATAGACAACCGTAATAACACATTTCTTGACTTGAGAATGAAAGCCAGGACATCTGGTGCGGCAGATGCGTTCAGGACCACTAGACTTACGAGGCAGTAGGCAACTGCATTTTAGTAGTGAACTTTTAATGTTCACCTGACTAGCTTCGGATTAGAATACAGCAACTACGGTTGCAGTGATGTTACCCTCTATTTCTCTTGGTGATCGCATCACCAAGGGATACATTCACATAGATACTTTCAGGTAAAGTCTATGCAGACGAAGTCGCGGGCAGAAGCTAGTATATAATAAAATAGGCTTCACATGAGGAAACCTGCATGCCTTAGAGATTTTTCTCGACGGTGTGTAAAATCTGCCAACCAGCAGGCCAATGTGGTGGACTATAGCCTAATTGCTTTCATTCTGAGAGGAGACCCGTGTCCAGCAGTGGGACAGTATATGGGTTGATAATTATTGACATGCTGACTTACTGCACTTCATATTAATAGAATGAAAAACAGAATTAAGTCATTAGTTGATAGTCAAATAGTTTATTTATAAATATAATAAATACTGACTCTATTGAACTTGTTATCACTGGGTAACTGTTATTATATGCTAGCTGACTTATACAACTCTCTTATGTATATATGACTATTATTTATAATAAAGACTATAAACTGATTAAACATTCATGCCATTTGGACTCTTACGAACAGACATACAAGAGATGCGAGGTGTACCTCCTGCCGCACCACAAGAAGTTGTGACTTGCTATGCGGCGCGCATATCGGTGTCGTCAAAGACGTCCAACAAGGTCATAACTGTACGAAACAGTACATCATCATCAGCCCTATGCTGTCTACTGCTGGAATAGGGCCTCTTCATGCATCTTCTTTCTTCCATTCGTTTCTGCTCTGGGCTACTCTTGACCACTTCTTCCCCACCACCGTTACTATGTCTAGCTAGCGGTCGACCGGTACTTCTTCACCGGTTCTCGGTTGTGCGAGTACGAAATCCCGACCAGACAATGGCCCTAATTGGCGGCGTTCGTATATGCAGTGGACAATTGGACATCGTTCGATATTTCTATAAGAATGTATCAAAACAAGTAATCTATTAACTGTTTATATTAAGTCATATTGAATTCTATAAGACCAAAATTATAATAACATTGCCTCAGTGTTTGTTTAAACTGTATGTGGGTTTTAACCGATACAATGACCTAAATAATTCTGTTCTAGATTGTAGTTACTGTATCAGATTGCTGGTATCAGTTATTGCCGTTTTCTGTACCCAAGATGATCTCGTTTTTCAAAATACATAGACATACCCTCAGGCCTGTATTCCCTGAAGGCAGAGGTGTACACTACTGTACCACTCACAGATGTGATCTTTAGGGCTCATGTAATAGGGGGCAAGCCTATCCCTAAGTAATTTTTATTCCCGTACGAAAATAAATAATATTTTGGTAGAAGCGGACCCGAATCTACACCAAGGTTTGGTTTTGAAAGCTAAGATTTCTTTTCTTATACCATGGAGATTTTTGCTCGATGGTGTGTGAAGTCTGCCAACCCGCACTAGGCCAGCGTGGTGGACTATAGCGTAATCCCTCTCAATCTGAGAAGAGCCCCGTGCCCAACAGTGGGACAGTATATAGGTTGATAATTTTGATGTGTGATTATCTTATTCCTTTAGCCGCGGCTCAACGTTCGCATCCAGATTGTTTACTTTTATTTCTGATAATTCGCACTTTGGCGATTAATTTGATTGCTACCCCGTTCAAAAATCCTTTACCAGAGCAGAAATATGGGTATTCGATTCTGGCAATGTACGAAATCCAATTACATTTGACCTCTTCCAATCCGACTGATAAAACCCAAAAACACCTCACGTTATCAGCTAAGGCTACAATAAACTACAGGACAAACATTCCAAAACAACTTAGAACAATATATATATCAATAATCGTGGTGAAGTTATAAATTATGTGTATAGGGATCAAATCTCCACGATCTTATTCCTCCATGCTCTTTCTACTATCTGACGACCAGAAGTATGAAAAAGCGACATCGATTCATGGCGGACATCCCAAAAACCCGAACGAAACGCTTTACTTTTATCCTGCGTACCGCTGAAATGTAGAATGAACTTCCCGAGTGGGTCTTCCCCGATAACTATAATCTGGGTGTCTTTAAATTTCGAGTGAATAGGTTCTTCTAGGCAAGGGCGCTCCACCGTAGATCGCAGTGTCGTCTGCACCGTGTCTCCGAGAGCACGTAAAGCCATCGGTCCCCGTTGTCATGCGAACACCTATGACAATCGTTAGTGGTAGTCAGAAGCCCAAAAAGCCTGACAACCAGTTATACTCAGGATATCAGTACCTACCTATTTACCCAGAAATTGGGTTGCGGAGACCTAATGGCAGTCGCTACGTGTAAAATTCTGTTAGCCGCTGGTTAGACTGGAAGCCAACCCCAATACAGTTGGGAAAAGGCTCGCAGAATGATAAAAGATTGTTGAGTGAGTTGAGTGTTCTTATACGAGTAAGTGGCAAAGAACTCCTATTGATATTATCTAAGCAGATAGCAGATAACGTTATATGTACAAACATGTTATAGTTAAGAGCTGTTGTAATATTGACTACTCGACAAGGTTACCGAAGCATAACATTAGATATAAATAGACAATAACAAGATGGATGCGTTTTCTTGACATTGCACGTCTTGGGTTATCTAGGGTCGAAAATAGGCCACCCGCTTATACCTATTTCCACAGTCAATCATGCCGCGTTTGTTTAATGGTCGCATTAGATGGCTGCAAGTAGGGGCCTAAATACACGCTTTCCAGGTCGATAAATGTTTTGTGGCCAGCGGGCGGCTGAATTGGACAGTCCGCTGCCGGACCAGTCAATGGCCCCTGTAAGCGGCCCTTGTGTTTGATCTACGCCCGCTTTATAGTAGGATGTTAGGAGATCAGAATATTTTAAAACACCAGCTTTAGACCAGTTTTACATGTGATTGAGATAGCTAGCAACCGGCGAAGTGGGTGCAAAAACGTGCTAGAATTAATTGATAATACATAAGTCATTCTCAGCAAAAATAAAATTGCAGTAATTAATTAACGGACAGAAATGTGTTGCTTGGGAGTTTGTTGCGCCGCTTCTTCTTCCCCGCTTGGGGCTGTCTAAAATGTAAAATTGATGTTCAAAAAGTACTAGTACCCAGCAGTCTATCTTGAATTAATGATTTTTACGTTGCGTATGGGGCAGATCGTTGTTTTGTTAACCACTTTCAGACCCTATCCTGTTAGTAATAAGGGTGAAAATGGGTCAACCGCCAATTTTCTCGATTGCACAACGCCTTTGCGAAACCCATCAGAGGGACTAGTAAATGGAATAGTCAGTCGATCGTATCGAAGTTATTAGGTGTTACAAAGATCATGAGAACTTCATTTTGAGAACCTTAGTAGCCCTTGCTCAAACGAAAGGCGATACTCTCAGATAAGGGTAACGTAACTCCATATCCTAACGAGTCCTGGAAAGAGGATGAAGTTGTTCATTTAGATCATGCATGAGTAAACTAAGCTTCTAACAAATTATCATTATAATTTTGTTTTGGACGAACCAAAACAAAATTAATGATAATTTTGTTTTTATATTGATATGACTTCGATAAATGTAATTTTGATAAAATATTTGGATAATAAATAAATATTTTTGGGACATTTTACACAACACCATCTAGTCCCAAACTAAGCAGAGCTTGTACTATGGGTACTAGACAATGGATATACTCATGTTTTATCCACACAAATATTTGTGTCTTGTGGGAATCGAACCCACGACCCCATGATCAGCAGTCCGGCACACGAACCACTAGACCACAGACGTCGTCTATAAATTATATTTATTCATTTTTATTTGCGATACGATGGTTCTATACCATTTTTAACCAACTTCGAAAAAAAGGAGGTTCGCAGTTTGACCTGTATGTATGTTTGTCCGCAATTATCTCGCGTTTGGATGAACAGATTTTTATACGGTTTTCAGAAAAGTAAGTGTTTGTTATATTCTGGAGAAGGTTTCTTGGTTTACAATAAATGGATGCCCCGTGACGTCATCGGCGTGGATCCGTTATTAAGCGATATATTAGTTCAACTCGACCGATTTTTTTTAAACACAATGCTTGCAGTACGGTTTTCTTTTCCTAAAAAGTTATAAGATTTTTGTACAAGCAAACTACCTAATAAAATATCCATATCGGAATAAATTCCATTTTCTCACCATTTTTATACGTGAACTCTATGTCAATTTATCAAACAAAATAAGTAGTGATAGCCTAGTGGTATGACCATTCGACTTGGGAAGGTCTCGAGTTCGAACCCAAGGCACGCACCTCTGACTTTTCGAATTCATGTGCGTATTAATAGTTAATAAATTATCACTCGCTTAAACGGTGAAGGAAAACATCGTGAGGAAACCTGCATACCTTAGAGATTTTCTCGACGGTTTGTGAAGTCTGCCAAACCGCAGTAGGCCAGCGTGGTGGACTATAGCCTAATCCCTCTCAATATGAGAGGAGACCCGTGCCCAGCAGTGGGACAGTATATGGGTTGATGATGATGATAACAAACAAAACAATTAAATTACTAATTATCTACTTATCATTTTTTACGATGACCATTTTATGGGCCAAGGGCAATCAGATCATGTGTTTTTGTGAGTTTATTTTAGCAATAATTATGTATTACAGTCGTCTTTCGGCACATCATTATTCATTAACGTATAATGACTAGTATTTTTTACTGTCCTGGCAAGCTTATATGTTCGCAAGAAGTTTGTTTATATCTTAAAACCTTTCTGGACTCTGGACCGGTTTGATAGCCTTATTAAACCGGTCTAGACGTCTGCGGGCCTCCTCGTTTGTAATATCCAGACAATGAACGTTGCGCTTTGCTGGTCAAGGTTTATTTACAATCGTAAACAACTACAGCTGTTGGGTGAGCTAATAATTATTGACACATTCTCGTTAAGCAGAAATTGTTCATTCAGAAATACTATACTAAATAATATATAATAATATTATATTATAGATATACGGCCCAAACTCTCTCTGGATGCTCTGGAGGCTGTCAGTCCACCCGCACCAATATCACGTCATTCATATTATAAAGTTTATGTATTGGCGTTGTAAAAATCCATTCGTTAACAATATCATATTTGTTGTTTGTTTTAATTGATCCCTTTCTTTTGTTACAGTCAACAAACAAATCAACGACAAAGAGAGAATCGCAGCCGCAATGGAGAATCCGAACTTGAGGAATCTCGTGGAGAATTGCATAGCTGACGAAGAATAATTACGTAAACATGGCGCCCGATGCTGCGTTCTCAAACATTAGTGACAAAAACGAATTCACAAAGTTCACCAAGTTTTTAGCTTATAAAGGTGTCCAAGTTATAGTAGAATCGAGGAAAGGGGTTAAAATAGAACCGTATAGTAAACCACAATCATCAGATACTGATTGGTTCAACCTCCAAATACCTGATACTCCGGAAGTCAATCAAGCCACGAAAAATGCTCTCCCATCTGACAGAGTCTTGGAAACCATCAGATCACAACTGCATGTAGAAATATCAGTTCAAACTGAAGATGGAGACGAAATGGTACTCGAGTTATGGACTTTGGAATTAGATGAGACCCAGTTCGATACGTCGTTGAAAGCAATGAACACAGTTTATTTTCGGATGGGGATATTATTGAAGTCTTTGATCACAGTAACGAGGATAACACCTGCATATCATCTGTCAAGGAAGCAGAGAACTGAATCCTTTACTATATTCTACAGAGTTTACAGCGGGGAACCAAAGCTGAAAGCTCTCGGTGAATCTGTCAAGAAAATACAAGCGGGAATGCTAAAAACTCCTTTAGGAGCCATATGCTTCTCAGTTTCTTACAGAACCAACTTTTCCATATCTCCAAATAGGACAGAAAAAAACAAACTACTTTTACTTAAAAGTGACCACTTCGAACTAAGCCCAAAACACGTAATATTCGAGTCTAAGAAAAAGAAAGATTTAAAAAAAGAACCTAAGCCGTTTGGTCCTGTCGACCTTAATAGACCTTTACGATTGGCTGCCTTCGTCGATGAAAACGTCATCAAACAAGCTTTTGACGAATTTTTCACTAAGATTCCTATTCCAAAATGTAGGAAGCGACCAAAAACTCCACTGAAAATTAATCCTACGGAGCTGAAGAGTACTCAAGACTTAGATATCACAACATTGTCCAAAAGCCCGACCTCGCTGGAGATGCCACCTAAAAAATTCTCAGGGTTCCGTAATGAGAACGAACCACCTTTAAAACTTCTTCATTTCCCTTTCGCTGACAACCATCCAATCAGAGAGCTCGCGGAGTTTTACAAAGACTTCTTTAACGCACCGTATTTGAAATTAGCTGACGATATAGTTCGATCAAACGCGAGGAGTCCCGAAACCATCAAAGAAATGGAACTGGCCAATGAGAATTTATCGAAAGACCTTGAGTTGTATGAGAACTCTGTTTTGGAGTTTGATGAGTTGCTGGCTGATATGTGCAGGTCGGCTGAATGGAGCGGGAATTGAAGGTATAAAGTAAGGACCAACATCTGTATGGTAGAACCCACTAAATGAAAGTGATTTATTAAAAGCGTATTCTCAAATATCGCTTATGTGGTTACTCGAACATTGCAACTGCAGTAGTACACGAATGATATATTTTTTGAATACTGCAGCTTATTTAATTATAAATACATTGAGTGGGTTCTTATACGATTTTGTGACAACGACGTGAAGGTTGAAGACTGATTTATCTGGATGATTTTATAGTTTTTGCTTATGAGGAATGGGGCGATTGGCAAATGGACTGTGTGTGATTTTGATTCTATTGAAATTTAAATACAATAACAGATATTCTATGACTTTGTAAATAGTGATAGCTGATATATCAAGAACACTATAGTTTTACTTTTTTTTACGTAAAATTATTCTGTGAATTTCATTTCAGTGTCTGTAATGTAACATTATGTTATCCAATAGATTGTTCACAATTTAATGAAATAGTGATTCTAATAATATTAAGATTGCCTTGTAATTGTATGAATGTAGTACACTGCTCCCATAATTGAATGTTATCTATGAAGATTTAAACAATGTGTTTAGTTTAAAAGTATGTAGTGGCTTTATATAGGTAGCTGACTGGTTCGCTAACAATTACTATAAAAATGTATGGGATTGACAGATACACTTTAATAAAGCCTCACATTCTTTTAAACATATACATTACTCACTAAGTCATACTATGTATTTGCCAGTGAAAGAAATAACACCTTTGTGAATTTATCGTTTAATAATTCCGGTGTATGGTTCCAAATACGCAGTGATATGCTGCTCAATATTAGTATTTGTATATTTATTTAATATTATATTATATGTTTTAGTTTGCCTCGTTTACGACTTATTTTTAACTAGTTTTCCGCCCGCGGCTTCGCCCGCATCGAGTTCGGTTATATCGCGTTTCCAAGAGAACTCTTCAAAAGTCCGAGATAAAAACTATCCTATGTTCTTTCTCAAGGTCAACTCTATCTCTGTACCAAATTTCATTAAAATCAGTTCAGTGATTTAGACGTGAAAGCGTAACAGACATACAGAGTTACTTTCGCATTTATAATATTAGTAGGGATTTTACGTATACTTAGTTTTAATTACCTTTAGATTATTTACATTTTAGCAGCAGGACAAATTTTGAACCGCTAATTACCGGCCTGAAAACTATTTGCCATGGCAAAACATACCTTATTCCTTTACAGTAAAAAACTCGCTTCGAACTTCAGAGCGGTCAAAGTAAGGTGATACCTATACCTATTGTCTCATAGTAAGTATATTTATAAAGGAATAACTTTTTAAAGTTGTTTGATTACGTTTTCTTTTTGTTTAAAGTGTATAATATTATGTTACGAGCACTCACAGGCGAATTTCTAGTGTTTTCGGTACTGTATTATAGATTATGCTTAGCAATTGACAGATTACGTTGATAGCTTGACGTACGAGGGTCATTGACTCTAGTGACGTAGTACCTTGGTAAAATTCCATCTCTTCTGTCCTTTATCCATAGAAATAATCATAACACAAAAATATCAATTGTGCCACTTGTCTTTGAAACTGAATACTTTTTATAGTTAAATTGTATAATCAAAATAGGGTTCAACGCATTTTCCGAAATCACAAATATATTATTTAAAAAATTAACTAATTTTAAATTTGTGCATTATGTTTGAAAATGTATCTACGATTAAGAAGTATACTTAAGTGTACCTACATAAAAATTAAGTAGCACAACACCTGAGCTAAGGTAACACAGAATTGTTTCTGGTTGTAGGTAGAACAAATGGATTATTTTTGTATAGATCCCCACCCCCCAGTTACGTCAAATTATGTCGCTGAACTTAATCGCAAACCTTCTGTACCCAGTCACACCGAACCACGTTCTACTGATCGTGTCTGACGAGTAAATATCCCATACTTAACAGCAATACCTAGGTACTTAAATTCATTGTAAGAAACGGTGACCCGTGAACGTGAAGGACGGGGGTCCAAAGCCACTCGCTTCACTCTTAACATAATTTATTAGAAAAACGGACGGTATTGCACGGACCCTGGCAGACAGTGTTCACACTTCATTCAAAAATTCTACAGACGCCTTGCCCTTGTCAGTATGGCTATATTGCCATAAATAGCCACAATTGCTTTCCAGTGATGTGCGGAATTAGCGTGGCCACCTATTGGGCTCAAGTAAAATAAATATTGCCATCGACAGGAAAAAAAGAAAGAGACGGTATGTAAAATTTTTGAACTTTGGAAAGTGGTCCGCTGCAACAAAATTTTTAAGATTCGCTACTCCAGAACCTCGAAAGTTCGAAACAACTGTTTTTATTATTAGTTTGCTGGTCAGACTTAAATTTTGTCACTAGTAATAATGAATAACTTTATTCAACGAATACGTAATGTGCCTCGATTTCTCCTGACCTCTTAAAAATATATAGCACAACGTAATGACGGGCATTATTTCCAAATAAATTTAAATTATTTACCTTAGTTTTAGTTTACTTCCTTATTCTTTACGATAATTTTTAGAGAATATGCCTAATGCATAAATATTTTTTTCGTATTTTTCGAAACGTAACGGAAAAATTCAAATTTGCGCCTTTTGGTTCGGTAGATCAGACGCTTTAGCCTTATAGGGCTAATTTAATCTGGTCTTCCAAATATTTATGCATTAATATAATAATTTTTATATTCCTACTTGTGGTACAAAATTCTGAATAATTTGCCGTTTAGTTTATTATGTATAGAATTAATTGAGCTATAAAGCTAAAAAATATTAGTTAAGTACTTATTAGTTATTTTTTAACAGAAATATGTAATTACTTTTTTGCTCAGGTTATTTTGTAGATAGATAATGATCAGAACAGAATAAAGTTATTTACCAAAATAAATTCAAGTGTTTTATTCAATAAATCAATATGATCCTTACCTACATAAATTGTTTATCTCTGTATCTCTCTTTATAGTTCAGGTAAGTATGTATATTGGGCAGTGGAGCTACTGGATGTACTTTTGTCTTCAATTAAGTACTGCAAAAAAGAGCAGTGATAGCCTAGTGGTATGACCATTGGACTGCCAAGTCGAAGGTCTCGAGTTCGAACCCAAGGCACGCACCTCTAACTTTTCGAATTCATGTGCGTATTAATAATTAATTATCACTAGCTTAAACGGTGAAGGAAAACATCGTGAGGAAACCTGCATACGTTAGAGATTTTTCTCGACGGTTTGTGAAGTTTGCCAACCCGCATTAGGCCAGCGTGGTGGACTATAGCCTGTTTCAAGGCTTTCGAGGGTCGGATGAGTGATAAAGCAAAGACTATTGGAGCTGGTGTGGTGAATCTCATGGCCTGGTTGAGCATATTATCTGTGTTTTGTTATAAGTATTTAAAAAAACGAAATCTGGCTCCAGTCGAGCCAGATTTCGTGATACAGAGCCAAAGCCAGTAAGGTCATCACAAATTACTAGGTGGGTAGGTATTATGAAGCTCAATAGTAAGATGTGACATGCAGGACTACAGCCTGTCTACAGTAATAAAAGGGAAACTAACATGGCACCGGTGATGTTTCTGAGCAAGAGAAAAGCATTAGGGCTCCTTTTTTACTAAAATGGAAAAATAAAAATAATCTACCTACAAAGTAAAATCATTTTTTAATTACCTATGTAATCTGTGGTCTGGATTATGAACGAACGCTTTCAAAACATAAATCATTTATCCCTTGTATCCTTCCAGTAAAATATTACAATTATTTTATAACAATATAAGTAGGTCATAAATGCAGGATACCTAATAATCTGTGTCTTTACATGTAATTGTATTCATAGCATGTAAATAGTTATTATTATTAACGAATGAAATGGAATGGAACGCAGTATTTTTTTGTTGAAGTGTCAAGCGAAGAGACGCAACGGCAACAAATAAACAAAAAAATTTAAAAACTATAAAATCTCAATGCAATGTTTTAAATTAATACTAACCATGTTAAAACCAAGACTTTAAAGTGCTCATTTATTTATAGTTATAACTTGATTTGTGATTTTACTAACATAACCTAAAATTGTTGCGAGTCGAAAATGTTTTCGGTCGCCCGGCAAACACATCCTGCCACAGGGATTGAGCACGCAGTGAGCTGCTGCTTCTTCAATAATGAAGACACTTGCCTTGTTACCGCCGGTGCAAATATCCTCAAGGTTTTCAGGTTGCTGCCTGAAGGCCACACCAAGGAGGTTAACGCCGGTAAGCCTTTATTTTTTGTTATATTACGTTATTTTTGAAGAAAGCATGTCAAAGTCAATGTGTTAGCGAATATTTTTTGATCGCAAGTATGTTTTAAAACTGCCGAAATGAATACACAAACAATAAACTGGACTTTTTGAAAACATAACATAAACTGCTCATGTATTTTGCGAATAATTTAGGATCAGTGAATTATTTCTAAACTAATGCTTAATAATTCTGCACTTTTGAATTAATGTTAATTTAATGAACTAGAATCACCTAGTTTTGGAGGAGCTTGCCCCTTTTATATGAAAAATCTCCACATCCCTTTCAGCTGGCCAACCGATTCCGCCGAAGATGAAGCTAGAATGTTTAGCAACCTACACACTGTGGGGCAATGTAATGTCATTAGCATCGGTTCGATGTCCCAGTACTGGGAGAGACCTGCTGCTTGTATCATTTAGAGAAGCCAAGCTCTCTGTACTCCAGTATGATCCACAGACCGATAACCTGATTACATTGAGCATGCATTATTTTGAAGAAGATGATATGAAGGTAAATATTTCAATTTGACTACTAACATCCAAGTGAATAATTTTTTTTTTTTCTGTAGTATATCTGCGATCAGTCCAATTACTATAAACAGATGTGTTGTTTGATATACTGACGAGTCGAGTGTGCCTTCCAGTGAAGGCATCTACTCAGGAGGCTATTGTATTAATTTGTTGTATGTAGTTGTAGTATGTCCTTCCTTTTCAGTCGCTTGGCATATCTTTCTCTGATTAGTTGAGCTGCCAATACATTTGGGTAAGTTTTAAGCCGGGCTTGATATTTTTTGGATGATGTTACGATTTCTTCCCTCACAGTGTTCATTTTGAGATTATAATGAATCTCATTGTTGGTTATCAGCCATGGTACTTCAGCGATTGTTCTAAGAATAACATTCTGCATCCGTTGCAGTATTAGTAGATTGGAGTTGCTGGCGCTGCCCTAGAGCTGTATTCCGTACATCCATATTGGCTTAAGGATTGCCTTGTAAATCAGGAGTTTGTTATCGATAGAGAGTTTGCTGTTGCGTCCCATCAGCCAGTTTAGGTCTTTATACCGTATGTTGAGTTCGTCTCTTTTTGTTTTTATATGGTGTCTCCATGTCAATCGTCGATCAAGGTGTAAACCAAGGTATTTAACAGTATCTCTATGAGGCAAGGTTATGTTTTCCAGCCATACAGGTGGGCAGTTTTTGTTCCTTAGGGTAAAGGTAACTTGCACAGATTTACTTGTACTAGCCTTTATTTTCCATCTATGTAGCCATTCAGTCACTAGATCTAGGCCTTTTTGGAGGATGTTTGTTGCTTTCAGTGGGTCTTTGTTGCTAGCTAGGATGGCGGTGTCGTCTGTAAAAGTAGCTACAGTGACATTATCAATTTCAAGAGGTCTGCAGTGTAAAGCGTATATAGAATAGGGCCTAACACGGAACCCTGCGGGACGCCAGCCTTAATTTCATAAAATTTTGATGTCACTCCAGCCTCCCTGACTTGGAATAGCCTATCCTCTAGGTAAGACTGTAGTACCAAGTAAAAGCTATGTGGCAGGTTTGCTTTAATTTTGCAAAGAAACCCACGGTGCCATACCCTATCGAACGGTTGTTGAATGTCAAGGAATACAGAGGAGCAATATTCTCTGTTTTCGAGAGCACTTCTTATTTTATTGCATACTCGATGTACTTGCTCTACTGTAGAGTGCTGTTCTCGAAATCCAAATTGGTGGTCTGGTATTAAATTATTTATTGATAGTAGTGGCAGTATCCTTCTAAGCAGCACTTTCTCAAAGAGTTTAGAGAGAATTGGCAGCAGGCTAATCGGTCTGTATGATGCAACCTCGTTTGGTGGCTTTCCTGGTTTGCGTATCATTAGGATCTGAGATACCTTCCATAGCCTGGGAAAATATTGGACTCTGAGGATACCATTAAATAAGATGGTCAGGAACATTATTGCCTTTTTTGGTAACTGAATAAGTATTTCCTTAGTTATTAAAGCGAAACCAGGGGCTTTTCTATCTTTTAACTCTCGTATTGTCCTGCAAATCTCCCTTGGCGTCACTGGTTTAGGTGGAAGTGAAAGTTGGAAGTCATAATTTAAGCTTACTTCGGGATCATTTTCTGCATTCTGGTGGTTGATGTCATGGGGAATGAAGACACTGGACAGGTGTGCAGCAAAGGTGTCAGCTTTTTCTTGTGGTGTGCGAGCCCAGCAATTATTACTATTTCTTATAGGTGGTTTCGTTTCCTGCGGTCTGTTGTATGACTTTGTGAACTTCCACAATGAATAGTTTGTCGATGCTGTTGCAGTTAGTGAATCTAATTTCGATTGAAGGGTCGTATTATGCCATTCCTGTATGGTTGTTTTTAATTTAGAGGCAGCATCATTGAGGGCATGTTTGTCCTCTCTGAACCTACTGAGATGCCAGACTCTGCGATGTCTCCTTTTTTCCAGAACTTTCTGCCTTATTTCCTTAGGAAAATTGTGGGAAACGTTTTTGCTCTCTATAATGGGTGTATTTAGCCAGCAGGCTTCTTGAATGACCATGGTGATATACTTCGTGGCATTTTCTATGTCCTCGGAAGTTTTTAGCGCAACTTTAAGATCTACCTTTTCTTGCAGGAATTCACGAAAGGAATGCCAATCAGTATGGTGGTGGTAGGACTTCTCAGGCTCGTCATATTCAATAGGCAGTGTACTAATTGTTAGCAATACTGGATTATGGTCAGAGGTGCTATCATAACAAGAAAAAGCACTAAGGTATTCTCTGGACAGTCCCTTCACAATAAAGAAATCCAACAAAGTGAATAAATGAAGGAGAAGAAATGGCTAGAAACAACTATTTATAGAGGACAAAATCTTTTTCTTTAGACATGTTATGAGAATGTTGTAAAAGAAAATTTTTATATACAATTAGCTATTGCCTATGGTTTCACCTGCATCCCAGAGGGAGTTTTGAGACAAATGTTTCATCATAATTGGTTCAGCGGTTTAGGAGTGAAAGCATAACAGAGAGGGATTATTTTGTGAAAAACATCATGAAAAAATATTAAACTATTAAAAACAAAATTAAAATCAAGAAGTTTCATTTAGTAGAAATATAATTCTGAAAATCTCAGTAGCAGCTCAGAGTTTAGACTTGGCTTGCTCCTCCTCCTCGGCACTCTGAGCTTGACGCCAAGCCCGATGAATTAAAAGCACAACCACCTGCGGCATTTTCTTACAATATTGTCAATGGTGAGCTCTAGTGAACTTTTAATAAAAAAATTGGCTACACAAGCCACAACAGAGCGCATAAAGCGGTTGCCATGACTGACACCATCATACATGTACACCCGCAATGATTTGGTCCGAGAGCCAAATCATTGGGGGTGTACATGTATGATGGTAACACACCATGTTGAAAAGCAAATTTTTGAATGATACCTCTGTTTTTTTCCCCCAGAATGGTTGGACAACTCATCCCCATATACCATGGATCCGAGTGGACCCAGAGTGCCGCTGTGCCGTCATGTTGCTATATGGCAAGAAGCTGGCTGTATTACCATTCCGAAAAGATATTACTAATGAAGAAGGAGATCCTTTGGAGGCTAAGCCACTTGACAGCAAGAAATCGGTGAGTCTTTTGTACAAAGGAATTCTAATTTTTATAATTCCATGAGTGCTTTTTATAAATTTTGAAATCTTATTTATCATTACGAAATAAGTAGATACTTTTTTTTATAATGAGTAATAATTTAAAAAATATTATATTAATTTGTTACAACACGTTAACACCCCTGTCTCTGAGAGTATGAAAAGCTTATGCAATAGCAATCTTTAGTCAGAAGCTTAAAAAGCCTGACAACCAGTCCTCAGCATATTGGTATTGCCCCGAAATTGGGTTGCGGAGGTCTGATGGCAGTTGCTTCGTGTAAAATAGGTACTGATATTCAGCAGCATCTGGTTAAACTGGAAGCCAACCTCTACATAGTTGGGAAAAGGCTCAAAGAATGATGAGATTTTAAACACTTGAAATATTCACCTCCAAAATTCGGGCGTAAAAGAAGTTCGCCGAAATATTTTTAATTATTAGTACCGTCTAAATAAACCAATAAATATTTGTTGTTACAGCAACCCACACAACCAATCCCCCGAGCGCCAACCCTCGCCTCCTATGTCATAGTTCTAAAGGATCTTGATGAGAAAATAGACAATATTCTGGATATTCAGTTCCTACATGGATACTATGAACCGACTCTACTGTTACTCTATGAACCTGTCAGGACATTTGCTGGGTGAGTTACATACATATGTACAGACGCCAGTAGATCAAGCTATCCAAAACTGTCAAATTTTTCCAATTGAATATGAACCTTATCGTGACAATCATACATACATATACATACATACACTCACGCCTTTTTCCCATGGGGGTAGGCAGAAACTAAAGAACGCCACTTGCTACGATTCTTGCATACTTCTTTTGCTTCGACCACATTCATACATCTTGTCATACATACACGCCGGTTGCGAGTACTACGCACCTGACCTTTTTGAACCTCACCAATAAGGTCGGCGTAAGTTTTTCTAGGGCTTCCCCTCTCGGCGGTTCCACTGACAATCGCCATATAAATCCCTTTTGTTAGTCGCCTCTCATCCATTCTCTCGACATGCCCAAACCATCTCAGCATATTCTTCTCAACCCTCGTCACTACATCGTCTTTTAAGCCGCAACGTTCTCTTATCACACTATTTCTCAATCTGTCATTCCGAGTTACACCGCACATACTTCGCAAAGAACGCATTTCTACAGCATTTATTCTACTTTCATGTTTCTTCAGTCATACCCAACTTTCACTTCCATACATAAGTGTTGGTACCAACACACCGTTGTGGATAGCCATCCGTGCCTTTTTTGACACCAAATCAAAGAAATTTGACAGATTGGAGTAGCTTAATGTGCTGTATTATGTAAGCCTTGTAATCCCGAAACTCGCACTAAGTGTTTTGCTTTGTCCTATTGGATGGAACCTAAACATACCGGCGAAATGATGAAATGAAAATGATTGTATATCTCTGCCGAATTCTTCGGGGGAATATGGGCGTCACGTCGTGATGGAATGTCGTGTGTTTTTTGTTTATTTTTTTGCAATTTCATCGAAATTCAATGTCGAAACAAACAATATTATGAATTTATTAAGGAGTTTAGAAAAGTTCTTTGATTATGAGATTGGTTGCATTACATTCGAAGTTTCGTAGCCGTTGCCTTGGTTGCATTACATTCGAAGTTTCGTAGCCGTTGCCTCATGTTTAAAGTGTCTTACTGAACAAATTCTTAACCATATTTAACACAATTTTTCATTTTATGTATTTGATTGACGTTTTTTTTCCAGGCGTACGGCGGTGCGCAACGATACTTGCGCAATGTGCGGTGTCAGTCTCAACATGAGCGCTCGCGTACACCCGGTCATCTGGGCCACGGCGCACCTGCCCTTCGACTGCCTCCGCGCTGTGCCCGTGCACAAGCCGCTCGGTGAGTGACACAATAAACATGTTAGCACACATGTTAATCTACCACAGATTATGGGCAGATATTACCAACATTTATACCAAGCGTGGTAGTTTATGGGCAGAAATTACCAACATTTATACTAAGCGTAGTAGATTATGGGTAGAAACTACCAACATTTATACTAAGCGTGATAGATTATGGGCAGAAATTACCAACATTTATACTAAGCGTAGTAGATTATGGGCAGAAACTACCAACATTTATACTAAGCGTGATAGATTATGGGCAGAAATTACCAACAGTTATACTGAGCGTGGTAGGTTATGGGCAGAAATTACCAACATTTATACTAAGCGTGGTAGTTTATGGGCAGAAATTGCTAACATTTATACTAGCGTAAGCGGTTTTTTTTTGTGTGGACTACTTACGTGTTTTATTTCTATTTGAACTGAATAAGCGTCATGTTATATTGATTGCTAATAAGTTAATAACACTATTATTGTTCTATAAAATAAATACGCAAATAATAAACTATAAAATAAACATTGTAAAAAAACTACAAACTTCATTCTTAATTTTAATCATCAAAAAATCTTGGCCATTGACAATCATACCCCAAGAATTCTATAGGTAAAAGGATT
The DNA here is from genome assembly GCA_964056405.1 of Acronicta alni. NCBI lineage: Eukaryota > Metazoa > Arthropoda > Insecta > Lepidoptera > Noctuidae > Acronicta > Acronicta alni. The sequence goes on from OZ043935.1 coordinate 1,082,916, forward strand.
CGTAAACAGTATAAAATGTAGTTTTATTTAAATAGATTATTTAAATTGAAATGAACTACAGGTATGAAAAACACTTATGCCGTAGCTGTAACCTTTTAGAAGACAATACTCCTGACAGATTGCATCCTCGTTGGCTTCTTCGAAGACATCAAATCCGGCTAGGAATCTTAATTTCTGTTGGCTTCGATTTAGTCGTAGTGCCCTCCTTTGGAATCTCCTGGCTTATGGGCACCACATTTAGATCTTCTATAAGAGAACTGTCCCTCGGCTTTGCAAACTCAACAGCATAAGCAGAGCCTACTCCTATGATCTTTATAATTAATTCAGTATCGCGTAAGATCGCGTAAGGCGGGCTGCTTTGTATAATAAATTTTGCATTGTGTCTGTAATACGTGACGGGTTAATATTTTTCTTTACAGGTGGATGTCTTATAATGGCTGTGAACTCTCTCATTTACTTGAACCAGTCCGTGCCTCCTTATGGCGTGTCTTTGAACAGTATTGCAACGCATACAACCAATTTTCCACTCAGTAAGTAAATTGTTGCTATGCTGTATTTGAATTGGCTATTGGACTGATTATTATTATAAGGTGTTTTTAATCTACAAGAATATTTCAGTCCCATTGGATTATTTTTCATGATACCATAAACATTTTCCGTATAAATAGAGATAACAATCAAAATCAAAATCGGTCTAAAAGTAAATAAGATATAAGCATTTTGATTTTATGCTAGACAGTGCGCATTACATCACATCACAAAGATGTGACGTCAATGTTCCGTGCCCCATACAATTAAGCAAATTATTAAGCAAATTATTCTGATGTATAAATAATAATACTGTAAAGTTTCATCAAAACCCGTTCAGTAGTTCTAGCGTGAAAGAGTAACAAATATCCATCCATCTATCCTCACAAATTTTCATTTGGTTCATATTTATAAATGAAATGAAATGATATTTATTTCTGTAAATAGATCTTTTAAAGACACTTTTACAAGTCAATATTTTACAGTTTTTTTTTTAAGCTAGATGGCTCCGGCATTTCCTACCTGACGACCTCTGAGAAGAAACGCCGAAACAAACTCAGAGAATCCTATTTTAAAGTCCAGACATAGAACAGTAACAAATATGTGTCTTACAATGTAGGGCAAAGTCTGAAATGGCCTTTTGAAGAAAGAGCCATAGCGGCTTAGAGTAGACCAGTCCCAACTGACGGCACGCATGCATCAGTCATTGTGTAGCTATATAATATTAGTAGGATTATAAAGAAAGAGTTTTTCAAGTATAAGAGTATATTAGAGGAAGTTAAAAGTGGCGCCAGGGACAGAAAAATTGAAAGGGAACCGTTTGGCATGGTATGGGCATGTGATGAGGAGAGATGAAATGCATCTAACTAAAAGAGTGATGAATATGACCGTGGAGGGATGGAGGGGTACAGGGAGGCCAAAGAAAAGGTGGACGGATTGTGTTAAAGCGGACATGATAGAAAGGAGAGTGACTGATGATGTGACGGCGGCTGACAGATGAATAGAAGAAAAGGACATACTGCGCCGACCACAAATAAATTGGGACAAGCTCAGGAAGATGATGAGAAAGAAAGAAACATTTATTCAGCTGCAAATGAGACATGTAATTACATATACAATTTTATATTTTGATTACATTATGGTGTAATGTCGTTCGTAGGAATTCAAGAAGGTGTTTGCATAACGTTGGACGGTTCGTGCGTGGCTCCCCTGGGCGAGGCCCGGCTGGCTCTGTCCCTGCGCGGCGGACAGCTGTACGTGCTCACCCTGCTGGCCGACTCCGTGCGCACCGTGCGCAGCTTCCACCTCGACCGGGCCGCCGCCTCCGTGCTCACTACTACTGTAACAACATCACATGTCCATCTTCAAACGAGACCTAAAAAGATCCCTCTACCTCGCAGTAGGCGGCACAGCTCTGTCCCCGTTGCTGATGTCCATGGGCGGCGGTAACCACTTACCATCAGGTGGGCCCCTTGCTCATCTGCCATTGTAGCCATAAAAAAAACGTTAAAGTCTCATGCAATAGGCCCCTATTATTGCAATGTACTGGGCATAATGCCAAATTCCAAACTGCTACTGAGAATTTCATAGAAAGACCCAATTACCTCATTGCTAGAGAATTGAATCTAAGACCTCAAACGTAGTAGTCGTGTTTACGACCACTGATGCAGTTACACATCATAACTGTCCCAAAAGACCGTTATTCATGTTCATTATTTTTAAAATTGAATCTTGTTAAATTGTTTTCACTAATGTGGCAAACAAGCATACGACCCACCTGATGGTAAGCGGTTACTGCAGCCTATAGACGCTTGTAACACCAGCGGTATCATTTGCGTGTTGCCGACCCTGTAAACGAAAGAGGAATTATTGGGTTGGCAGTATAAGGATCAAGGTCCACTGCCAACACAACGTTTCCTCGCAGAGCACTAGCAACCTTGCTCACCGTGAAGAAACACAACACAGCTCAAAGCAGTGTTATTTCACTTCGATTTTCTGCAAGAAATGTACTTCCCCAGTCGGGCAGCTCCAATTTGAGTGGAATTACTCCCACTATGCCTACTCTTAAATTTGTTTTCTATATCAACTTGCCAGGTCCCGATGCGCTGTGTTAGTATGATAACATCTTAATAAACTCATAACATCTTAAAAACCCACAGATGTGTGTGATAGAGGAAGACTTTCTATTCCTGGGTTCGCGTCTTGGCAACTCGCTTCTACTGAGGGTTACTGAGAGAGAGAATAGAATGCTGTTCTCGGTAGACAAGCCATTGGAGGCCACTGTGGATCTCACACTTTCGGAGTCTGGTAAGTTTGTGTTTATTGTTTTGACGATGATGTGTTTCGAGGTTCGAGCGTCGGAATGGTGATCATGAGGTCGTGGGTTCGATTCTCAAATGTCACAAATATTTATGTGATGTGTATTAGTGTTTGTGGACGTTTCTTTACATGGACATCATGGCGATAGTGTCTTTTTGCATGTGGTATCACCATGGACTCAGATGTGCCTCGATAAACTAAACTTCGTTTGTACTTATGTATTTACAAAAGTGTGTAATTTGTATTACTATACTATCTGGGTACTAGACAATGGATCTAATACCCAGATAGTACAAGCTCTGCTTACTTTAAAACTTGATGATACTATGTAAATGTGGGATGAGGGGTTGATGATAAAAACCACAAATCTTCCAAACTTTCTTTTTATTTCGGCTTTAATTACACGGACGAACGTTACAGCTCAAACAGTCGTGTCGCCATTGTGTCTTTCATTCTTTCATCTCGCTTACACTTACATACATCACTCTCATGCTATCTCTGTCAGTCCTATACTATTACATTCTCGCTCTTACATTGTACCTCTCAATCTCACAGTTAACATTCCCACATAAATATATCACAAATACTTATTATTCTCTTTATTTGTATATTTTTATTTTTAAATATTTTATCGGTACGTATAAAAACATTTAAAAATACAAAAAATAGTAATCCGGCCGGGAGCATGAGCTACCGGTGTTCAGGTCGCCAGAAAAAAAAACCTAACAATGAGCTGTGTATGTAATATCTAGCCATCCAACGACAACCTCCTTAGATGTTGGTCAAGGCTCTTGGCTATTAGACCGTTGGCTGACACGACGATAAAGAAATTATAATTTCACTAGCTTCTACCCGCAACTTCGTCCGCGTGGAAAAGTTACTTTTAACTATCGTTGTATTAATTAACTCAAAATCGTTATAAATTATAGCCTACTAGCTTTCCGCCCACGGCTTGGCCCATTTGGTTTCTTGGCTTTTCTGTACTATAATATATGAAGAATCGCTCGACCGATTTTGTGCAAACTTCACATAAACCATCTACTAAATAGTCCGAACAAAGCCTAAACATTTGGTTTGGATAGGTGAGCCTGTTCTTGAGTTATAAAATTACAACGTAAAGTGGCATTGATTTTTATAATATATATTGATATGTTATTGTGATGTGTTAATAATAATACTAAGTTTATCTTTTTGTATATTTTTGGCATTTTTCATGCTAAGATTTTTAAAGTTATTTAGAAAAGGGAAAATTCGACCGCGGGCAGGATTCGAACCTGCGTGTTCTGGTTAGGTACACCAGACGCTATGACCACTAAGCCACCGCGATTGCTACCCGTCATTAAATACTAATAAATATTATTATTGAATACTAAGTTTCATAAAAATCGCTCCAGCGGTTTAGACGTGAAGAAGTAACAAACATACACACTCACAAACTTTCGCCTTTATAATATTATAGTGTGATTATTATTATTATTTTCTCAACAGAACTGAACAGAGAACAACAACAAAAGGAGGCGTTGGATCCTGCTGCTAAGAAGCGTCGCCTGGATACTATCAGCGATTGCGTTGCAACCAACGTAATAGAGATCAGCGACAAAGATGAACTGGAAGTGTACGGGTCAGACATCAGAACTTCTACACAGCTCACCAGCTATGTGTTCGAGGTAATTTATCTTGTAGCAGGCCCAGCTATCCAAAAATGTCAAATTCTCCCAATTGAATATGAACCTTATTTCTTTGAATTAAAGTTGAAAATCTATCAAAAAAATTTGATTGTGGTGGCTTAATGTGCTAGCCTCTGTACATCAAGTTGCATAATTGCGTCGGCTTTTAATAGCTTTAGTAAGCTTAGTAGCGTTAATAGATTTTGTAATACATATGTACTACCTATGTACTACCTATTTACTACCTGTGTACTACCTATGTACAACCTGTGTACTACCTATGTACTACCTGTGTACTACCTATGTACTACCTGTGTACTACCTATGTACTACCTGTGTACTACCTATGTACTACCTGTGTACTACCTATGTACTACCTGTGTACTACCTATGTACTACCTGTGTACTACCTATGTACTACCTTGTACTACCTTGTACTACCTATGTACTACCTGTGTACTACCTATGTACTAACTGTGTACTACCTATGTACTACCTATGTACTACCTGTGTACTACCTATGTACTACCTGTGTACTACCTATGTACTACCTGTGTACTACCTATGTACTACCTGTGTACTACCTATGTACTACCTGTGTACTACCTATGTACTACCTGTGTACTACCTATGTACTACCTTGTACTACCTATGTACTACCTGTGTACTACCTATGTACTAACTGTGTACTACCTATGTACTACCTGTGCACTACCTATGTACTACCTGTGCACTACCTATGTACTACCTGTGCACTACCTATGCACTACCTATGTACTACCTATGTACTACCTATGTACTACCTATGTACTACCTATGTACTACCTATGTACTACCTATGTACTACCTATGTACTACCTATGTACTACCTATGTACTACCTATGTACTACCTATGTACTACCTATGTACTACCTATGTACTACCTGTGTACTACCTATGTACTACCTGTGTACTACCTATGTACTACCTGTGTACTACCTATGTACTACCTTGTACTACCTATGTACTACCTATGTACTACCTATGTACTACCTATGTACTACCTATGTACTACCTATGTACTACCTATGTACTACCTATGTACTACCTATGTACTACCTATGTACTACCTTGTACTACCTATGTACTACCTGTGTACTACCTATGTACTACCTGTGTACTACCTATGTACTACCTGTGTACTACCTATGTACTACCTGTGTACTACCTATGTACTACCTATGTACTACCTATGTACTACCTATGTACTACCTATGTACTACCTATGTACTACCTATGTACTACCTATGTACTACCTATGTACTACCTATGTACTACCTATGTACTACCTGTGTACTACCTATGTACTACCTGTGTACTACCTGTGTACTACCTATGTACTACCTGTGTACTACCTATGTACTACCTGTGTACTACCTATGTACTACCTGTGTACTACCTATGTACTACCTGTGTACTACCTATGTACTACCTGTGTACTACCTATGTACTAACTGTGTACTACCTATGTACTACCTGTGTACTACCTATGTACTACCTATGTACTACCTATGTACTACCTATGTACTACCTATGTACTACCTATGTACTACCTATGTACTACCTATGTACTACCTATGTACTACCTATGTATTACCTATGTACTACCTGTGTACTACCTATGTACTACCTGTGTACTACCTATGTACTACCTGTGTACTACCTATGTACTACCTGTGTACTACCTATGTACTACCTGTGTACTACCTATGTACTACCTGTGTACTACCTATGTACTACATTGTACTACCTATGTACTACCTATGTACTACCTATGTACTACCTATGTACTACCTATGTACTACCTATGTACTACCTATGTACTACCTATGTACTACCTATGTACTACCTATGTACTACCTATGTACTACCTATGTACTACCTATGTACTACCTATGTACTACCTATGTACTACCTATGTACTACCTATGTACTACCTATGTACTACCTATGTACTACCTATGTACTACCTATGTACTACCTATGTACTACCTATGTACTACCTATGTACTACCTATGTACTACCTATGTACTACCTATGTACTACCTATGTACTACCTATGTACTACCTATGTACTACTTATGTACTGCGTTATTACATGCCTTACATATTTGTATAGCGAAGATTTTTTTGTGGCACAGGTCTGCGATTCTCTTCTCAACATTTGTCCAATCGGCGATGTATCAATGGGAGAGCCTCAACTACTATCCGAAGAGTACAGTCGGCAGCAAGATAATCCTGTGATAGAACTGGTGGCGTGTAGCGGGAGGGGAAAGAATGGAGCACTCACTGTATTGCAGAGGACCGTGAGGCCACAGCTCATTACTGCTTTTAATTTACCTGGTGAGTTAATTAGTTTATTTTTATTTATTTATTGAAATTAAACTACTTTTTACGGATTTTTAAACACTAAACAACTACAAATTTAACAAATTTAATTTAAGAAAAAGCCGACGAAAAATTCCAACGCAGGGGGGTCCAGAATCATGTACTGAAGTCATGGTAAGCCGTTGCGCGTCAATGTCCCTTCCACCCTGTATATGGGTTGATGATAATGATGATGATTAATTAATACTAGATAGAGCCGGTATTTCCTAGCTGACGACCTCTGAGAAGAAACGCCTAATAATTAGTAATAAATGTCATTGATCATGTAACAATAAAAATTTAGGGTAGCTGTCAGTAATTCTATCATCAAGACGCCAACCACCTCAGTCTACCCGTGACCATGGACGCTGTAAAGGGTCCGAAACGTCGGGATTAATAATATCAATATAACGTAAAAGTAGTTTTATTTCAATGTACTTATAATATTCGCGTAAATGTCAGAAATCAATAATTTATTTATTTTCGGATAACATAGCTTTTAAGAGATGTAGGGCATAGTGGGATCCTGGCGAGCCTTGATAGGTATGACTCAGGAGGGCTCCGGAAGAATACTTTGTTCCCGGAACCCCCAATATGACTGGAGAAGTAACCTCTACCTTGCAGAAAATCGAAGTTGAAATAACACTGCTTTGAGCTGTGTTGTGTTCCTCACGGTGACCAAGGTGAGCTAGTGGTATGACCATTGGACTGCCAAGTCGAAGGTCTTGAGTTCGAATCCAAGGCACGCACCTCTGACTTTTCAAAATCATGTGCGTATTAATAATTAATTATCACTCGCTTAAACGGTGAAAGAAAACATCGTGAAACCTGCATGCCTTAGAGATTATTTCGACGGTGTGTAAAGTCTGCCAACCCGCACTAGGCCAGCGTGGTGGACTATAGCCTAATTCCTCTCATTCTGTGAGAGGAGAGCCGTTCCCAGTAGTGGGACAGTATATGAGTTGATGATGAAACATCGTTATTTTCGCATTTAGGGTAATTTTGATGTTATTAAAACATATGTGTTTGTGATCCACAGGCTGCCTAGACATGTGGTCTGTGCTGGGCGAGAGTACGGATGGTGCGAGGGAGACGGAAGGCGCGCATGCTTACCTCATACTCACACAGGAAGACGGCAGCATGGTGCTGCAGACTGGTCAGTTTACTTTCATATACTTATTGTTCTTTTTTGAGAAGATTACAAATATATAACATAAAGCTAGGCTTAAATATACAACGTGTTACAAAATACCCCGTAAAAAATATAATTAAATATCAAAGCCAAACGTTTTGTCAGCTGTCATGTCAGGGAACCAGATTATTTAACAGAAAGGCTTACGTACCTATTTTACCTAATAATTGTCTACTTTAATAGTTTTTCTATTTTTCATTTATAAATGTTGTTGTTTTCCTTTTTTTGGGGTATGTTATACAGCGTTACTACGGTTCTTAAATATTGTGAATGGACTCGTTATAAGGCCCTATTTAACCTCCTTTCAGCTTTACGGATAGTTTTGTAACACCATATATATGAAGAACACCTATGATAATCGTTAGTGGTACTCAAAAGTCCAAAAAGCCTGACAACCAGTTTATCCTCTGGGCGTCGGTATTACCCAATTGAGTTGCGAAGGTCTTATGGCAGTCGCATCGTGTAAAATACTGATATTCAGCCGCATCTAGTTTAGGTTAGACTGGAAGCCGACCCCAATGTAGTTGGGAAATAGCTTGGAGAAAGAAGAGGCTAATTAAACAGTTCTCCCATTTACAAAGCATAGAACTTCTAACTTATTTATTATATACGTGAAGCGAAAACTTTGTATTCCTTTTTAAGCATATTGCGCGCACGGAGGAGAGAGATTTGTCATAGTTAAAGTTTACATGTAGAAGGAGTGCTGAAAGATAAAATGTATGTGTAATAAATGTTACAAATACATTAAATTAAATTATTACCCTTTTGACCGCCACATCATTATTAACGAAAATCCGTGTTCTCTACGCCAAGCGACAAATTCTAGTATCTAATAATAGGTAAAAAAAAAACAACAAATTTTTATTTTTGTATTTATTTTGAACTAAAAAATAATGGTATTTTTGACGTGCCGTCGTTGGCGTCGTGAGCAAGTTTTCATTTGACGTCTATACACGTCCGTGGCGCTCAAAAGGTTAACGCATCAGTAATTAACGGTTGTTAAACATTTTTGAAGATAATTTACATTTTTACGAAAAAATAATTGGATCTCAGGCAGGATTCGATCCTATGTTAAATACAGACGCCAGCAGGTCAAGCTATCAAAAACTGTCAAATTTTTCCAATTGAATATGAACCTTATAATTTTGTATTAAATTTCAAAATAAATCAAAGAAATTTGACAGATTGTGGTAGCTTGATGTGCTTGCCTCTGTATATCGGACGTTTTAGCCACTAAGCTACCAAAATGTTTAAAGATTGAATATTTCTTTCGCTGAAATTTATCTCTAAACATTCGTGCTGTCAACGTCAATCCTAAACATTTGAATATGTCAAATTCTTTTTAAATAGACTTTGCCAAAAGGACCTCTTTAGCATCTAAACTCAAAATGGTCGAATTTCGGTCAGCTGAGACCACTACTTTTATTTATTTATTTGTTAGGGATAACAAACAGCAGTATAATAGATATTACACATGATAGGAGTACTAAACTAATAGAATTAACAAATACACTACTCACGACGTTATCCACAGATTACCATATAAAATAATTAGCATAGGTACTGTTAATAATAACAACAAGGGCAAACTTAAAGACACTCATTGCAAGGTTAAAATTAATTAATACTCGGTTCGTTATAAAAATGTATCAAAGAGAGCATAAAATAAAGACATACTTACTTATTATTATTTTATCCACAGGACAGGAGATCAACGAAGTAGACAACTCTGGCTTCATGACTGGCTCCCCGACTATCTTCGCGGGCAATTTGGGCAACAACAAGTTTATGGTGCAAGTCACAACCACGGGCATACGACTGATTAAGAGTAAGTACTTAATTTTGTTACGTTCTGATCAGGTTAAAGAGGTTTTTCGCATAGTAGGTTTCGTTAGTAAAGAAGTGTTGTTACCTCTCGTATGAGATGTTAAGGAAGCAGCAGCCTTGGTGCCACTCGCCGAAACATCATATTAGTAAAAAAACTTGAGAGGTGTCAAGGGACACCCGGATGGAACGAAGTTCCTTTCTTAAAATTTAATAATTAAAAATAAAAGAACCTGTATACACTCAACAATTCACAACGCGCGAAATTCAAATATTGTCATTCACTCAATAATATTTGAATGCTTGTCAACAATATTTGAATTTTTTCCGTCTAGCCCCCTTTCACAACGCGCGATAAGGAACTTCGTTTCAATAAATAAATATTGGGAACATTTTACACAAGTCCCAAATTAAGCATATCTTGTACAATCAACAAAAGGGATTGGTATACAGGTAGCGAACGAAATCTGCATCTTTACACAGATTGTGATTTAAATAATTACCCATCAAAGAGTTTGATGTGCAGCTTACAATACGTGCGTTTTGACACATATTGCGTGATACATTATTACACAATCTTTAACAAAACACAGATGTTAATTAGCTGCCTGTATACTTAACTCTTTTGTCGACCGTACTATGCGTACGGTCAGCAACGAAAGTCGACCACAGCTAAATTTTGAAAACATCTCAACTCCAAAACTTGTCAAGAGATTTTTTCTATTAAGGTAACCTAAATATTTAATGGTCATCTATGCAATTATTTCGCATTAACATTGACAGGTCAGTAACTTCATACTTATTAAAAATCATATTGAAGATTGCTACATGTTCAGCCACTTTCGTTGCTGACTGTACCAGACAATGGATAAAATAATTTTAACCTTTTCTTTTGTAAATATAGCCTTGTGATCAGCTGTCCGACATTCAAACTACTAGCCCACAGACGTAAATAAAATATAAAACAAATCTCTAAGTAGTATAAAACAAAGTCGCTTTTCGCGTATCAATAAAGGTTTAAAGAATTTATTTCTCATAAGAACATATTACAGTTCGCTTAAAATTAGATACAAAGAGGTTACATAAGTAGGTATCATAACATTTGCTTCTGGTGTGGTGGCGACTTTATAGGGTACATAATTTATGTTTTACAATATCACTTCTTTATTCTAATATAATAAAGCTGAACAGTTCAATTTCTGTTTGTTTGAACGCGCTAATTCTGAAAACTAGATTTGAAGTTCTTTTTGCATTTGATAGTCCCATTCTAGAGGAAGGTTATAGGGTGTTTAACATCACGCTACACCCTTAGGAGCCGAGCAAAAAGGAAAAGGTCAACGGGGGTGAAATTTATTTTTATTTCGAAGATAAAACGTCTGTCGGATCACCTACTTATTAATATGTTGAAAGACCAATACAAACAACGTCAAACAGGTTTTTTTTTATACCACTAAAGTGGCAAACAAGCGTACGGCTCACCATGATGGTTACCGCAGCCTATGGACGCTTGCAATACCAGGGGTATTACTTGCGCTTTGCTGACCCTGTAAAACGAAAGAGGAACGGTTGCAGTATAAGATTCAAAGTCCTCCCACTGCCAACACAACGTTTCCTCGCAAAGCACTGGCTACCTTACTCACCGTTTAGGAACACAACTCATAGCAGTGTTATTTCACTTAGATTTTCTGCAAGGCAGTCGGGCAGCTCCAATTTGAGTGGAATTACTCTCACTATGCCTTACCTCTCTTAAAAATAAACTGGCGAAGATTTTTTAGTTGGTTGAACTCTGCTGCCGAGTTCTTCGGGGTTGTAATCACCGCATTGCTATGTATTCTGCGGTTTTTCTTCTTATCATGTCAATGATTAAACAATTTGCGAGTAATATAAGGCCACCTAACCCAATAGCGTTACGCGTAGCTGCATAGAGATCGTCCTTCGTGCAGTTTCGGGCACAAAGGACATCAATAGGTGGGACATAGTTTGCTTTAGATCGTCGCAGTGAAATTGAGGAAGGTTAGGATTTCTGAACCCCCATTTGCACAAGTTGGTTCTGCATCAGCCAGATTAGATTTAACGAGTTTCACACAGGTCGCTGTAAGTTGTGTCCAGGCGGTAGTGTGTCCTGAGGAGCAACAAAGTCAGAAAGTCGAGGGTGGCGTTCGATCCAAAGGTTGTGTCTTCCAGCTAGGTGGTCTTTAGCGGCTTGTGTACTGCAAAGATAGCTTCTGCGTCTTTTGAATCAACCGTTAAGCAATATAAATCTGCTAACATTATTGTGTCCCGGTTTGAATAGCAATGTAGCCAGTGAAATTACCAGGCATATGAAACTCGACTACTGAGTTCTCACGATGACAACGCGCAAGTGATACCTACTAATGTTGTTGCTGGTTTTAGTGTTTCGCAACCATTTGCGCTACTGTATAATAGGGTCCTTAGTCTTTTAAGCCCCAGAGATGACGTTATATAACAGAAGGTAGCCGATTCGATGTGTAAAATGTGGGTAGTGTAATGTGTGTTGTGGGCAGACGGCGTCCAGCTGCAGTCCATCCAGCTGGAGTGGACGGCGGTGTACGCGGCGGCGGCCGACCCCTACCTGTGCGTGCTGTCGCTGTGCGGCCGCGCGCTCGTGCTGGCGCTGCGGGAGTTCCGAGGGAAGGACGGCGCGGTGAGTACTGTGCACTGTGCACTGTGCACTGTGCACTGTGCACTGGCTGCAGGCCATCCAGCTGGACAAGACATATACTTCAAATTTTGATCCAGCAAAAACATCGCAATACAAAATGTACGTAATTAGTAAATGATAATGTAGCGACATCTACCGCGCTACATAGAACTACGAAGGCCTGAATCACGCAAGCAACATTCACAACGAAAAGTTGCATATATACAACCGCCCGACATCAACCGTCGGGCCGTGGCCCGCCAGGCACAACACCCGCCTGGTTGTAGGATCCTCCCTTTGGTTGGAGGCGCAACACACCTCACCTCTCCACAATAATAATTGTTCACTTCCGTCACTCAAGAATTCATCGTTTTTTTTGCGAAAAAGCAGATGCGAGAGACGACAGCGATAAGCGAGTGTCGCGACAACAGTGTCGTCAATCGTTGTCGTCTACACATGATTTGCGGCTCTCGTAACTTGTAGCTCCAACTGGCTAAAACGAATATTTGTTGGCCACCTATCACTTTCTCCTCTTGGTGAACACCCACCACCTGCACACCACCGACATATCACATGGGCCGAAACTCACGGAGACGACTGCGAACATAGCCCGCAGATACACTCACTATCACAACGCGCTTCTCCTTATACAAATAAGCTATTGAACTGATTATGATTCCATAAAAAAAATCCCCATAAACAGAAAAAAAAAACTCGTCCATTCACCAGATTACACGTTGTGTTTCTAGATTTTAACAATCAGCCAGTAAACACGCGTGGGGAGACATCGTATGTTTTAGATGTGCCTACTCCCTTAGTATTTTAATTTTATGCTAGACAGAGAGAGTAGTATACAAAAATGTAATGTCAATTTTCCGTGCGTTATACAAATTCTATACTAACACTCGTTTTACGGGAAAGGGACAGAGCATCCCAAACCCCATCAAAAACATTAAAGCCAACATCTTAGAACTTGAGTCGATTTTGATTGTTGTTTCACCATATTGTTTATAATTACTTTTATTTTTCACTAAGCCTATTATTTTTAATAAATAAAAAAACAGTCAATTCTCCAATTATCTCGTTCTGTTCCTGGCTACCTTTTTCTGTTTTCTGGGTCTGCATATGGTGAACAATGTAGTTATTTCCCTACTAATATGTATTATAAATGCGAAAGTTTACTGTCTGTCTGTCACGCTTTCACACCTAAACCACTGAACCGATTGTGATGAAATTTGGTACAGAAATAGAATAGATGTTGGAGAATGACATGTGCAATACCCATATGTCGCAAAATAAATTATTTGAATATAATGTTTATTGTGTTGCCAGTCGTCGGGACGTCTGGCGCCGACTCGGCAGGCCGTGCCGCACCGGCCGGCGCTGGTCCGCGCTACAGTGTACCGCGACCTCAGCGGACTGTTCGCGCCGCCCGAAGCCGACAACTCGCAGGTAACACTAACACACATCCATACTTCATCATCATCAACCCAAGGGGCTCTATCTATCAGCCACGGACATCCACTATTGAACAGGCCTCCCCGAAAGTTCGCCACAAAAATCTGGAAATAGCTCTTTCTTCAAAAGGCCATTTCAGACTTTGCCCTACACTGTAAGACACATATTTGTTACCATTCTATGTCTGGACTTTAAAAGAGACTATGATTCTCTGAGTTTGTTTCGGCGTTTCTTTTCAGAGGTCGTCAGCTAGGAAATGCCAGAGCCATCTAGCTTAAAAAAATCCTCATGATGTTTTCCTTCACCACTTAAGCGAGTGATAATTAATTATCCACACATACATAATTTGGGAACATTTTCGTATAGTAACATCTAGTGCCAAACTAAGTAGAGCTTGTACTGTGGGTACTAGACAATGGATATAAGTATTATCTTATATACTTTTTTGTAAATACATACTTATAGTACATCTCATACTCAAAGCCTTTTTTTCCAACTGTTGGGGTCAACTTCCAGCCTAATAACATGAAAGAAGAAGAGAGAAAGAAACTTTATTCTGACAGCCACAACACAGGACAAAATACAATTTAACATAACAATTTAATAAGTCTTAAAACTAAGGAAGTACGTTATCCTGTGCGATGTCAGAATAGGTCCCTATCTCAGCACTGTGTTGCAGCAAAAAGTAAATCAAGCTGCAGCGCTGATATTCTGATAGGGCCTGTTTATGACTACATGCGGCCTAATATCAGTATTTTACACGAAGTGACTGCCATCAGACCTCCGTAAGCCAATTTCTGGGCCGATATCCTGAGGATAAACTGGTTGTCAAACTTTTTGGGCTTCTGGCTACCACTAACAATTGGCATAGGTGTTTGTTTGACAACCGGGACCTACGGCTTTACGTACTCTCTGAAACACACTAAAAATACATATGAAATATTATTAACGCGAAACTAATTCTATAACGCGAAACTAATTCTATTATAGATAGATTGAATTACATTTTTAATATACTGTTTGCTTAACGATTTAAAGCCTACTTCCCATTGCTATACGTTCTGTTAAGCTGTCATCAATAGCAAATGAAATGAGATTCTATTTACAAATTTAAATGGACATTTGCATACCAGGTGAAAGGTGAGTTCAGTGGCAAGATCAAGCGCAAGAACGTGAAGGCGGAAGGGTTCAAACCGGGCGCCATTTACGAGCTGAACGATGAAGATGAGTTGCTGTACGGTGGAGACCAAACACCTGCATCCATGGCTAGCGTAAGTACTGTAGGGATTGTTGTCTAAGAAAGCTTTTGTATTTTAACTTTAGTTTTATAGAAATGATTTTGTAGTAAGCACCCCCGGGTACTTACTACGAAATACAGATTTAGAATGTTACAGACAGTGCAATAAAACCTTGAGTCTTTTCTGGTAACTCGTTGCTTTGAAAAAAGTCATAAAATAAAGTTGTTTTATAAGAAAGGTGATACCAATTTTCTTTTTTCTTTTCTTTTCTTTTCTTTTCTTTTCTTTTCTTTTCTTTTCTTTTCTTTTCTTTTCTTTTCTTTTCTTTTCTTTTCTTTTCTTTTCTTTTCTTTTCTTTTCTTTTCTTTTCTTTTCTTTTCTTTTCTTTTCTTTTCTTTTCTTTTCTTTTCTTTTCTTTTCTTTTCTTTTCTTTTCTTTTCTTTTCTTTTCTTTTCTTTTCTTTTCTTTTCTTTTCTTTTCTTTTCTTTATTTATTTCTATGTTTCTTTTTTCCTTTCTTTTACATAATAACATATTATTATTTTGTATAAATAATAATAAGTAAATATCTACACTATCTTCTATATAACTATCTTTTTACCTCAGATAATGTTAGCAGAACAATCCAAGAACCCGGGCGTTCCGCGGCGTATCTCCCGATGGTGGAAGAAGTACCTGGTGGAGGTGAAGCCCACTTACTGGCTCTTCGTGTTGCGGCTGAACGGAAACCTGGAGATCTACTCGTTACCAGAGATGAGGCTCAGCTTCCTTGTGCGAGACGCTTGTGCCGGAAATAGGGTAATTATGTTTATTTTTTATTGTAATACTAGTCTATTGCCCTGTTTCATTCGTATCTCAAGAGAGTATTTGAGCAAAAAAGTAGCCTATCACTTAAGGTGTCGCGTAGTGGGGACTATTTAGAGGAGATAAATGACACCAGGAACACAACATATACAAATTTATTGACACTAGGGTTACAATTAAACTACTTTAAGGCAAGAGTAGGGTGAGTTAAGCTCAGGGCGGGTTCGGTGAAGGCTTCGAGGCGAGGTCCGACCGGTAGAGGGCGGCACTTAGCTTCGGGCAGCTGCAGCGGGAAGAAAGAGGCCCGCGCCTCGTCTGCACATGTATTTATGTGCGACCTAACAAATATACTATAAAAATATATAAAAAAATCTGTCTAGCCGTTTCGGAGGAGTTCGATATAGGTACAATGTGTTTGGAGAACGGTTACCGATACTTTAAGGGTACCTATATTCTATGTTCATTTTTATCGACAAATGCACTTTCATATATACTTACTCCTAACCCAACACCGCGCAAATGGCAGCCATCTTATTTTATCAATCGACTTAACCTTTTGACTGCCACGTCAATAACGAAAATCGGTGTTCTCTACGCCAAGCGACAAATTCTAGTATCTAATAATAGGTAAAAAAAAACAACCATTTTTTGTATAGGTATTTGTTTGAACTAAAAGAAAAGTGGTATTGTTGACGTGCCATGCCGTCGTTAGCGTGGTGAGCAAGTTTTAATTTGACGTCTATACACGTCCATGGCGGTCAAAAGGTTAAGGGTATTATATGTATTAGGTATATGCTCATTTTTTTCGACAAATGCACTTTCATATATACTCCAACGCTCCAACGTAACACCCCGCAAATGGCAGCCATCTTATTTTATTAATCTGCTTAAACAGGGTATGTTCAATAAAATGCTGATATCTTTCAATCTAAGAGACCTGTAGACGTGCAAATTACCTTGTTGTAAAGGGAAACGTCGTCATAAAATATTTGATATCCACAGATCCTAGCAGATAGTTTAGAATCAGTTCCAATACCGAGCACCGGCCTGGAAGACGAGGAGCTTAGCAGCGGGGGTCAAAACATCGACGCCGACAAGTGTAAGGAGTTGCTGGTCGTAGGAGTTGGACATAAGGGCACTAGAGTTCTGATGCTCATGCGGTGCGAAGACCAGCTCATGATATACCAGGTGAGGATGCGAGGGACTCCACTGCATATTGGTTTGCATGTCTGTATTCCCCCCGCTGAGGTCTACAATAATGTATACCCATAGTTTTCCGGGACCTGGGACCTAAACATGCTCCCATGTAATAGGGGGCGAGCCTATTGTTGAGGTGATACGGTGATCCATTCAATTTCCTCGAAATGTACGTATATGCAGATCAATCACGTCACGTTTAAATTTAATAAATTTTGATGAGAGCGACGCTGGCGTCATCGCACCATTTATCTTTTCGTTCTGTTGTCGTCTTCCTTACACCCCCCGCGTGTTTTTCTGTTGGCGCATCGGCGGCGCAGCGAGTGAGTCTAAAGTTGCCATCATTGACCGCTAGATGGCGTTAACACCTATTGCTATTAAATAATAATAAAATAATTTAATAATAATAATAAAATAATTTATTTCCAGAAAAAATATTACAAAGTTTGTCGTAATTATTAGCTAGTAGATAACAATTATTCGAAATATTTATAATAGCATCCGCTGCCGAACTAGGTTAGTACCTGTATTTCAGCAAACGGCGCCACTCCCCGTAGTGTCAGAATTTAAACTAGCTTATACTATTTTACAAAAGATAGAAAATAGAAAATAAATGTGAAATAAATGGTGTGAGAGTGCCTCTCTTTGTGTATTGGTGTAGTGTACGTGTGTGTGTGTGAGAGAGGGTGTGTATTGTTTGCATATCTGACTTATGAACACTAATTCAAATTAATAAAAGACTTTATCCAGCTTCTTGATGTATACCAATTTTAATTTTTTATTTTATTGTATTACCAATGTATTTTATTTCTTTGCCTTTATATTATTAATTGATTGAATATGTACGTTCATATTACCGTAAAACCGTCAAGAGCTCCTCAGTATCCTTGTATTCCAAAGTTAGTAACCAAGCTTCAACAGTTTTCTTGCATTTGTGTTTATTAAGGGGATAGATTGTAACAATATTATTTATCTTATTATACAAAAAAGGACCTAATGAGCAAAAGAACTTCCTGATGAAAGCATTGTGAAACTGTTTTGGATATTCACAAACCCTATTTTTGCGTCGTTGCGTATTGTTTTGGGGATTAAAAGTCAATTCGTGATGTTGCTTCAATATTAGAGCCGAAATAAACAATTGTCTAACTGTAAGTACTTCACAGTCTTTATAGAGTAGTGCTATAGGTTACAGGAACGGACGAAAAGTGCTTACCTTAAGTACAGCACGTTGAGCGATTTCGAGGCGCTTTATAATTGTAGCCGGAGCGCCACCCCAAACTGTGATGCAGTATGAAAGCAACGACTGACAGAGTGCAAAATACACCTGTTTTACAAGTTTAGGTTCTGCAACGTATCTTAATGTTTTAAAGACTGTTATAAGTTTGCGGATTCGTCCACTTAAAACCTCAATATGTTTAGCAAAATTTAAGTTTTTATCTAAAATTAAACCGAGATATTTAATATGCTCAGTTAGTTCTAGTTTGGGACAACAACAGTTTCGGGTATTAGAATTAGGTTCCACGCAACTATGAGCTATCAAAACATGGTCATCTGAAACTCCACTTTGGTCACGAATCGTGAAAGTCATGTACTTCGTCTTATCAGCATTTAGAGTCAGGACATTATCGGCGAGCCATATAAAAGCCAAATAAAATAAATAAATTGGTAAATATCCAAACTACGAACTGCTATTGAAAATTGTATAGAAAATCCCAACTAGGTACTGTGTAAAATAAATTTTGTATACAAAAATAATTATTTATATTTTATTTAGTAACCTGCAGTGTTATCGGGTAAGTAAGTGTTAACTGCTGTGTATCTTAGTGTGTTAATTAAGTAATTTTGTTCTTGTAGGCGTACAAATATCCCCGCGGCAACCTGAAGTTGCGGTTCAGTCGGTCGCGGGTTTCGTTCCCGTTCGGGTACAACGCCGCGCCGCTCAGCTCTCCTGAAGACTCCTATGAGACTGCGCTGCTCAAGGAGAACGTACGGCAGTGTCGATACTTCAGTGAGTTATGTTTAAAATATTTACTAGTTGCTTCCCGTGGTTTCACTCGCATCCCATACCGCTTTTTGAGCCAAAACAGCCAGATTAGACCTCGGAGAAGGATTTAAGCTCGTGCGACGGGTCGTTGAGCTTCCTAAATAATGGTTGAGCTACACCATGAATGATGTATGCGTGCCGTCAGTACTAGGACTAGTCAGCTCCCCAGGGATGTGCCTTAATAGGCGTTACACAGGAGGGTTCTGTGGTGGTCTATTAAGAGGATACAGTGCCCCCCTCCATGTGCTGATGGTGGCCTTCGGGGTGGTTTTATTGGGTAAGAATCCCACACTCACCGGTCTAACCTCCGTAGACCAGCAGCCATTTGAAGGTTTCCCCCCGGAAACAAAAAAAAAGGACTAGTGAACTCAAAGCTGATATGGCTCTAGTGTCTGCTACGTCTGTAGTTCGCGTGTTGGACTGCTGATCACGAGGTCGTGGGTTCGATTCCCACAGAATACAAATATTTATGTGATGAACATAAGTGTTTGTGTTTGTCTGGGTGATTCTTACGTATTATAAGTATGTATTAAGAAAAAAAGTAAGCATACATACATACATACACTCACGCCTTTTTCCCATAGGGGTAGGCAGAAACTAAAGAACGCCACTTGCTACGATTCTTGCATACTTCTTTCGCTTCGACCACATTCATACATCTTGTCATACATACACGCCGGTTGCGAGTACTACGCACCTGACCTTTTTGAAGAACCTCACCAATAAGGTCGGTATAAGTTTTTCTAGGGCGTCCCCTCTCGGCGGTTCCACTGACATTCGCCATATAAATTCTTTTTGTTAGTCGCCTTTCATCCATTCTCTCGACATGCCCAAACCATCTCAGCATATTCTTCTCAATTCTCGTCACTACATTGTCTTTTAAGCCGCAACGTTCTCTTATCACACTATTTCTCAATCTGTCATTCCGAGTTACACCGCACATACTTCGCAGGGAAAGTAAGCATATAAGTATTATATCCATTTTCTAGTCCATAGTATAAGCTCTGCTTAGTTTGGGACTGATGACGCATTAAGACATAACTAATTAATTAGAATACGAACTGTAAAAAATAAAATAAATGGTTGAAAAGAGTATAAAGTAGCAGAACGGCCAGAATTGTATTATTTAAGTAGCAGAACGGCCAGAATTGTATTAATTAAGTAGCAGAACGGCCAGAATTGTATTAATTAAGTAGCAGAACGGCCAGAATTGTATTAATTAAGTAGCAGAATGGCCAGAATTGTATTAATTAAGTAGCAGAACGGCCAGAATTGTATTATTTTAGTAGCAGAATGGCCAGAATATATGGTTTAAGTAGCATTATGTTTGTGAAGGTAACGTGGGTGGGTACAACGGCGTGTTTATCTGCGGCGTGTCTCCGTACTTCCTGTTCCTGTCGGCGCGGGGCGAGCTGCGCCTGCACCCGCTCTGCACGGAGGAGGCGCCCGTCGCTACCTTCGCACCATTCAACAACACCAACTGTCCGCAGGGATTCTTGTATTTTAACGCTAAGGTGAGTGGACAATACTGTTTTATTATTAATTTAGCCTCAACTACTACTCAAAGTCTGCGGTCGGCTGGGACTGGTCTACTCAAAGCCGTTGTGTTTTTTTCTTCAAAAGCCTTATCAGACATTGTCCTGCATTATTCACTACACATCATTTTTTTTATGTTTTTTATTCTTTATTATTCTACTAAGGTGGTAAACAAGCATACAGTCCATCTGATGGTAAGCGGTTACCGTAGCTTATAGACGCTTGCAACACCAGGAGTATCATTTGCGCGTTGCCGACCCTGTATCGAAAGGGGAATAGTTGGGATGGCAACGCCAACACAACGTTTCCAAGCAATATGTCTCTCACCTCTAATTTTTGGTGCCTCTAGCATGACCGTCTCTGCATCACCCCAAGGTTATCTGGTAGAAAACGATTAATGCATGCTTTTTTTTAAGTATTTTTTTAAGATAGGAATAAATTAAAAATAATTTATTTTTTCTCGAGTTACCTATTTTACATTGGTGTGAGTGATTGAAGTAAAGCATTATGTATGTTTGTATGTGTCAGTCGTCCCTGCGCATCAGTGCGTTGGCGACGCACCTGTCGTACGACGCGTGGTGGCCGGTGCGCAAGGTGCTAAAGCATTATGTATGTTTGTATGTGTCAGTCGTCCCTGCGCATCAGTGCGTTGGCGACGCACCTGTCGTACGACGCGTGGTGGCCGGTGCGCAAGGTGCTAAAGCATTATGTATGTTTGTATGTGTCAGTCGTCCCTGCGCATCAGTGCGTTGGCGACGCACCTGTCGTACGACGCGTGGTGGCCGGTGCGCAAGGTGCTAAAGCATTATGTATGTTTGTATGTGTCAGTCGTCCCTGCGCATCAGTGCGTTGGCGACGCACCTGTCGTACGACGCGTGGTGGCCGGTGCGCAAGGTGCTAAAGCATTATGTATGTTTGTATGTGTCAGTCGTCCCTGCGCATCAGTGCGTTGGCGACGCACCTGTCGTACGACGCGTGGTGGCCGGTGCGCAAGGTGCTAAAGCATTATGTATGTTTGTATGTGTCAGTCGTCCCTGCGCATCAGTGCGTTGGCGACGCACCTGTCGTACGACGCGTGGTGGCCGGTGCGCAAGGTGCTAAAGCATTATGTATGTTTGTATGTGTCAGTCGTCCCTGCGCATCAGTGCGTTGGCGACGCACCTGTCGTACGACGCGTGGTGGCCGGTGCGCAAGGTGCTAAAGCATTATGTATGTTTGTATGTGTCAGTCGTCCCTGCGCATCAGTGCGTTGGCGACGCACCTGTCGTACGACGCGTGGTGGCCGGTGCGCAAGGTGCTAAAGCATTATGTATGTTTGTATGTGTCAGTCGTCCCTGCGCATCAGTGCGTTGGCGACGCACCTGTCGTACGACGCGTGGTGGCCGGTGCGCAAGGTGCTAAAGCATTATGTATGTTTGTATGTGTCAGTCGTCCCTGCGCATCAGTGCGTTGGCGACGCACCTGTCGTACGACGCGTGGTGGCCGGTGCGCAAGGTGCTAAAGCATTATGTATGTTTGTATGTGTCAGTCGTCCCTGCGCATCAGTGCGTTGGCGACGCACCTGTCGTACGACGCGTGGTGGCCGGTGCGCAAGGTGCTAAAGCATTATGTATGTTTGTATGTGTCAGTCGTCCCTGCGCATCAGTGCGTTGGCGACGCACCTGTCGTACGACGCGTGGTGGCCGGTGCGCAAGGTGCTAAAGCATTATGTATGTTTGTATGTGTCAGTCGTCCCTGCGCATCAGTGCGTTGGCGACGCACCTGTCGTACGACGCGTGGTGGCCGGTGCGCAAGGTGCTAAAGCATTATGTATGTTTGTATGTGTCAGTCGTCCCTGCGCATCAGTGCGTTGGCGACGCACCTGTCGTACGACGCGTGGTGGCCGGTGCGCAAGGTGCTAAAGCATTATGTATGTTTGTATGTGTCAGTCGTCCCTGCGCATCAGTGCGTTGGCGACGCACCTGTCGTACGACGCGTGGTGGCCGGTGCGCAAGGTGCTAAAGCATTATGTATGTTTGTATGTGTCAGTCGTCCCTGCGCATCAGTGCGTTGGCGACGCACCTGTCGTACGACGCGTGGTGGCCGGTGCGCAAGGTGCTAAAGCATTATGTATGTTTGTATGTGTCAGTCGTCCCTGCGCATCAGTGCGTTGGCGACGCACCTGTCGTACGACGCGTGGTGGCCGGTGCGCAAGGTGCTAAAGCATTATGTATGTTTGTATGTGTCAGTCGTCCCTGCGCATCAGTGCGTTGGCGACGCACCTGTCGTACGACGCGTGGTGGCCGGTGCGCAAGGTGCTAAAGCATTATGTATGTTTGTATGTGTCAGTCGTCCCTGCGCATCAGTGCGTTGGCGACGCACCTGTCGTACGACGCGTGGTGGCCGGTGCGCAAGGTGCTAAAGCATTATGTATGTTTGTATGTGTCAGTCGTCCCTGCGCATCAGTGCGTTGGCGACGCACCTGTCGTACGACGCGTGGTGGCCGGTGCGCAAGGTGCTAAAGCATTATGTATGTTTGTATGTGTCAGTCGTCCCTGCGCATCAGTGCGTTGGCGACGCACCTGTCGTACGACGCGTGGTGGCCGGTGCGCAAGGTGCTAAAGCATTATGTATGTTTGTATGTGTCAGTCGTCCCTGCGCATCAGTGCGTTGGCGACGCACCTGTCGTACGACGCGTGGTGGCCGGTGCGCAAGGTGCTAAAGCATTATGTATGTTTGTATGTGTCAGTCGTCCCTGCGCATCAGTGCGTTGGCGACGCACCTGTCGTACGACGCGTGGTGGCCGGTGCGCAAGGTGCTAAAGCATTATGTATGTTTGTATGTGTCAGTCGTCCCTGCGCATCAGTGCGTTGGCGACGCACCTGTCGTACGACGCGTGGTGGCCGGTGCGCAAGGTGCTAAAGCATTATGTATGTTTGTATGTGTCAGTCGTCCCTGCGCATCAGTGCGTTGGCGACGCACCTGTCGTACGACGCGTGGTGGCCGGTGCGCAAGGTGCTAAAGCATTATGTATGTTTGTATGTGTCAGTCGTCCCTGCGCATCAGTGCGTTGGCGACGCACCTGTCGTACGACGCGTGGTGGCCGGTGCGCAAGGTGCCGCTGCGTGTGACGCCGCACTTCGTCACGTTCCACGTGGAGTCCAAGACCTACTGCCTCGTCGCCTCCACGAACGCGCCATCCACCTCATACTACAAGTTCAACGGAGAGGACAAGGAGAAGACTCAGGACAACAAGGGAGACAGGTAACTCATGTCCGAAACTAAACTCGCCACTACTTATGAAAGAAAAATTTTATTTACAGTTACAACAAGAAAAAATACCAAACGGATCAAAATATTCAAGTCTTAACCTACGTTTCTTATTATATATTTGGCAAACAAGTATACGGCCCACCTGATGGTAAGCGGTTACCGTAGCTTGTGTGCTACCGGCACTTGCGCGTTGCCGACCCTGTCAAACGAAAGAGGAACTGCTGGGTTGGCAGTATTAAGGGTCAAAGTCGCCCCACTGCCAACACAACGTTTCCTCGTGGAGTATGGGCAACCTTGCTCACAGTAAAAGCAGTTTCGCACTACGTAAGATCCGAATCCATGAAAATACAGAGAGATTAAACGAATGACGTAGAGAAATCGGATGACGGAAATGAGATCTAATGTGTAAACTACTCTTATAAACCAGAAGTGGAGTTGATTTTAAAAAAAAAAGAACCTCCTGACCGGATGTTGCTAACACTACCATACAAACAGTTCTACGAGTACTCTGGACCGTATTTTCACGGATTCTGATTGGATTCGGATCGGACGTAGTGCAAAACCGCTCAAGGAGCACAACACAGGTCAAAGCAGTGTTATTTCACTTCGATTGTCTCCAACCGGAGGTACTTCCCCTGTCGGGCAGCTCCAATTTGAGTGGATATACATTATCTTATGCGATACTAGAATGATTCCCTATCTTAGCACTATGCTGCAGCAAGCAAATCAAGCTGCCCTGCTGATATTCTGATATGAATCTAAATAACTAATAACATTAAAATCATCGCATTATTTCCGTCTCTTTCAGATTCCCGTACCCGATGCAGGACAGGTTCTTCGTGACTCTGTTCTCTCCAGTGTCGTGGGAGATCATCCCCAACACGCGGATAGAGTTGGAGGAGTGGGAACACGTCACCTGCCTGAAGAACGTAGCGCTCTCCTATGAGGGGACCAGGTCAGTTTTAATCATGGTCATAATAAAATCTGCAAGGTCCACTGCTGAACAAAGGCCTTCCACAAGGACCGGTTATATGCCGCCTATATCCAACGTGACCTGATCAACCTGATGAACTGTGACCTTAACCAGGTCGTACAATTACTGATGACCGCTGGGGGAAAAAAGGTTAGATATCTATCTAAAAATATACTAATACTAGCGACCCGCTTTGCACGGGTGCAATATACATGTATTATACATATAAACCTTTCTCTTCAATCACTCTATCTATTAAAAAAAAACACATCAAAATCCGTTGCGTAGTTTTAAAGATTTAAGCGTACATAGGGATATAGGGACAGAGAAAGCGACTTTGTTTTATACTATGTAGTGATTCTTGGACAAATTTACACAGCACCATCTAGTTCCAGACTAAGCAGAGCTTGTACTATGGGTACTAGACCTGATGACATTGTGAGGAGGCTGACGAAACGCCACTTCATCTCCTAGGGGAATGCGGGTCTCTAATACACAAGCGTAGTGTTCATCTGGGGAAACATATCATAGGTCCAGATGAAATAAAAGAGCTCACCCCTAAGCAAATCCTGCAGTTTATAATAGCCGCAGAATTTAGCGGGGAGCTCTAATAATGCAACGAGTGGCGATCACAATAGACCGACTGCGGTCGCAGTGATACATCAGCATGGATATTATAATTATATACTTTTTTTTTAATAAATTCTTGGTCAGAAAGCCGCAAGTTTAAAATGGAACTGGGCTGGTCACATCTGCCGTATGTCTAACGAACTGTGGGCAAGACTCACCACCGAGTGGAACCCACACAACGTTAGACGTCGCGGCAGACCCAGAAGGAGATGGCGGGACGAGCTAGACCGGTATTGGAAGGATTGGCAGCAGAAGGTTATTAACCGAGATGAGTGGAAGGAGGGTAGGGAGCCTTTGACCTGCAGTGGGACGATAATGGCTGAATAAAAAAAATACTTATAATGTGCGAAATTATCGAATAAATTTGTCTATTTCAGGTCCGGACTGAGAGGCTACATAGCAATAGGGACAAATTATAATTACAGTGAAGATATCACGTCAAGAGGAAGGGTAAGCAATTGCCTATTACGTTCATTATACGAAGGTTTACATAATAATTAATTAATGATCGTTGGTTAAGAGCATCCTAAATCCTAAATCCGATGAACATGCATGACAAGGTTAATCAACGTAAAAGAAGCAAGTGATGCCAGAATCGTAGTAATTAAAAGTCTATAGTATCTGCCTACCCCAATGGGAAAGAGACGTGAAAAGAGGACGTAAGAGAGGGAGGGCATAGTGGGAGAGTGGGGACTATGATTCTTTAAGTTTGTTTCGGCGTTTCTTCTCGAGAGGTCGTCGGTTAGGAAATGCCAGAGCCATCTAGCTTAAAAAAATATGTAGAATATTGACTTGTAAAAGTGTCTTTAAAAGATCAATTTACAGAAATAAATATCATTTATCAGAAGGACATAGGCTAGGTTTTGTCTCAAAAAGTCTTAAGATGTGTGTGGTAAAGAATATTTTCTCTTTGTTCCAGATAATAATCTATGATATAATAGACGTGGTCCCTGAGCCGGGACAGCCGCTGACGAAGAACAGGTTCAAGGAGCTGTACGCCAAGGAACAGAAGGGGCCCGTCACCGCGCTCACACAAGTGCTGGGATACCTCATATCTGCCGTGGGCCAGAAGGTAAGATGGCCTTAAGGTGGATCGTTTGACCTACATACATATAGATGTGTAGTAATGTACACCCACAGTACGTTTAGGTCCCATGTAGTAGGGGATGGGCCTATTATCATAAATTTGGTAAAAATTCAAACTCCGACTCTGATTCTGAGAATTTCTTAGAAAAATGTTTACACACACACACACTAACAAACACACACAAAAATATAACTACCTAAGTAGTCTATTGTCTGTCAGTCCTGGGTCTTGAGATTCTGAGGAACAGCTTGGAGCTTGGAATTGTGCCCAAGGGGAATAGGCTCGACCTCTACAATATGGGACCTAAACATATTGAAGAACTGAGGGTGTACACTAGTACACTTCTACCTAACCCTTCAGCATCCGGCGTGATAGTATACTAAAAATATTATTCATAAAATATTTCTTTTTAATATTTTTTAATTACATTTGGCATTAACGCAAAAAATTTAAAAAGAGAAAGAAAAAATCGATCTAGCTTTTTTCTGTCCACAGATCTACATATGGCAGCTCAAAGACAACGACCTAGTAGGCGTGGCGTTCATAGACACCCAGATCTACGTACACAAGATACTGTCGGTCAAGAACTTGGTGCTGGTGGCCGACGTGTACAAGTCCATATCGTTGTTGCGCTACCAGGCGCAGCACAGGACGCTGTCGCTCGTCTCCAGGGACCTCAGGACTGCTCAGGTACTGTTCAGCTCCTATCAGATATGTACAACTAAACTGTGGAATGAACTGTCGCCTGCAATAAAGTCAAATTAAAACTTGCTCACGACGCCAACGACGGCATAGCACGTCAAAAACGACATTTTTTTATACTTCAAAATAAATATACAAAAATGATTTTATATTCGCGATTCGATCAATGTTTGTTGCAGATATACGACATGGAGTTCATGGTAGACAACACCAGCCTCGGGTTCTTGGTGAGCGAGTCGGAGGGGAACCTCGCGCTGTTCATGTACCAGCCGCAAGCTAGGGAGAGCTATGGAGGTCAATATTACTTTATATTTTAAAGTTATTTAGCGAAGGAAAAATTGGACCGCGGGCAGGATTCGAACCTGCGTCTTCTGGTTAGGTACACCAGACGTTGGAAAGGAAGTAAGGTAAGGTGGCATCATACGACATTGAACTAACAGTAAAGTAAGTCATGTCGGTTGAGAAGCAAATCTTGCTTTTCAGTAGGTCGAATTTCTCCTTCGCTAAATAACTTTTAAATCTTAGTATGGAAAATGCCATAAAATACAAAAAGAAAATTACTTTATCCTACTGCACGATAACAAAGGGAGTTTGAATTTTTGAGTCAAATGAGAGCCTATATCCTTTTCAAAGGTCTACTCCATCTAAGTACCAAAGAATAATATCAATATACGCGATAAAATCCGTAAAGATTTGTTTTGAATAGTTCAATAAATATTCTTGGACATTGTCCAAATTGTCCAATGGACAATTTTACACGCACCATCTAGTCCCAAACTAAGCAAAGCTTGTACAATGGGTACTAGACAATGGAATATACTATTTTTTTTTCTAAATACATACTTATAATACATAACAAACACTTATGTTTATCACATAAATATTAGTGTTCTGAAGGAATCTAAGCCACAACCTTGTGATCAGCAGTCCGAAACGTGAACCAGTAGACCACAGACGTGGTCGTCGCTTGATGTTAGTAATAGTGTTGTATGTTGTCAGGTCAGCGTCTGATCCGCAAGAGTGACTACCACCTGGGGCAGCAGGTCCACGCCATGTTCCGCATCAACGCGAGGCAGCTCACCGGCGCCGCGCACAAGAGACATGTCACCATGTTCAGTAACTATCATTTGTATCTCCGTTTTGGATATGTCCCGTGAGGCAAATCTCCCGTGAGGAAGACATCCGGTTCTTTGGCTTCCGCCTTTGCCTTGTGGACACATATCCAACGCGTAGAGGCCCCTTGGAGAACTTTTATCTAACTATGTGATGGGGCACCAAGCCGGGACACTCCACACCTGCACTATAGAAGTACAGTCATGGAGTATTCCGGGCGGGTGCAGGACTATTGTAAAATATAGACTATAAATTACTGGGTTTATGGATGTGGGGGTTTGGTGGACCGATAGCCTCTACTGCCGGAGGAAAACGGCGTCTGCCTTACAGCCTCGAACATACATCCTTAGGGATGGCAGACGGTGACTCGGTAAGTATTATAATTATTATAAAATTTGAAACATACCAAAGTCAAGTACAGATAGCACACCAAGCTATCCCAATCTGTCAAATTTATTTCGAATTCAAATTCATTTATTTCGTGTACATAGGTTATAAAAGATGTTACATGAAGAAATATAATAATTTGCTCTATATCCCGCCGAAAGGCATACGAATTGTTTATATAATAAGAATTTGCATCTAAGGTCTTCAATTTCACAAATAATAAAAGCATTTAAGGAATATAAAACTAAGAGTAGGTAGTGTAAAATAATAAATGATAATCAATGAGACAAATTACAATTATTCAATGCAATCAAAACCGATTAATTAATTAAAGATAAAATTATAGACATACAAATTGAGCATAATTGGGAAAAAGTTCAGATAGACACAATTAATATAATAGATTTGTCAGTGACAACCCAGTCCCGACTACGCGGCATCCGTTCCGACTTACTGGAACACACTCCTGGCACTCACTGGCACTCACTGGCACTCACTGGCAAGCTCTTCAGACGCACTGACCGCTGACTCATCTGGATCATCGACCTCCGGTCTCGGGGGGAGTGATGTAGCGACATCTACCGCGCTACATGGAACTACGAAGTCCTGAATCGCGCAAGCGACATTCGCAACGCAAGTTGCATAATATATACAACCGCCTGACATTAACTGTTGGAGGATCCTCCCTTTAGTTGGAGGGGCAACATACCTCGCCTTACTCCAGATTTTCTAACTTTTGTATAAAATAATAAGGTTCATTTTCAATTGTGAAGATTTGTAAGATTTGGAGAGCTTGGATCTGCTAGTGTCGACTGCGGGCAGAATTCGAACCTGCGTCTTCTATGTATGTTGAGTCCACTCGTATATACATATTTTGACAGATGCAATTAATGATTGTAGCAACGTAACATTTTGATTTTTATCGATTCGATTATTGACGCTAATTAATATAGGTTTGAAGTTTTTATCGAATCGATAATTGACACAAATGAATATGGGTAGGTATGTAGTTTTTATCGATTTCATAAATCACACTAATGAATATGGGTATGTAGTTTTTATCGATATGATTATTGACACTAATTTGTCTGTAGTTTTATTTCAATGATAATTTCGATTCTTAATAAAATTGTATTATATTTCTCTTTGTTACAGCTACTCTTGACGGCGGCGTGGGCTATGTTCTTCCTATAACTGAGAAAATGTACCGAAGACTTTTGATGTTGCAAAACGTCATGAACAATTACTGCTGTCACATAGCCGGGCTCAACCCTAGGGCGTATAGGTCAGTTATATATAATTACATAAATATATATCATTAATTAAATATTGACGTGTAAAAGTGTCTTTATATAAAATAGAGCTTCTATTTACATAAATAAATATGATATTCATAAAGAGACATTGATTTTTTACATGAAAAATTTACAATAAAGTAACAATTTGGTTAGTTGATGATCTTAACCATATTGGTACAGGTAGTATCTAATACTATCTTTTTGTATTTTTTGGAATTTTCCATGCTAATTTTAAGGTTATTTTAGTGAAGGCAAAATTGGACTGCGGGAAAGATTCTAACCTGCGTCTTCTGGTTAAGTATACTAGACGCTATGACCACTAAGAAGACCACTAAGACCACCGCGTGACTGAGTGGAACTCGCGGTGGCTTAGTGGCCACAGCTTCTGGTGTAGTTAACCAAAAGACGTAGCTTCAATTTTTCCTTCGCTAAAATAACTTTAACATTATATTAGTAGTGTAGTTGATGTTTGTGTGGTGTGGTGTGGTGTGGTCAGGTCGTACAAGTCAGCGCGGCGGGCGGGCGGCGGCGGGCCGGCGCGGGGAATACTGGACGGAGACCTCGTCACGCTCTACACCACCATGCCCAACGCTGAGAAACAGGACGTACGTACACTACACACATATAACTATTACAAGCGCTACAAGAAGCAATTTAATGCATACATGTTACATGACACGTTTGGCGCAACGGCTGAGTATTCTGCAACACGCTCTGTGGGTCAAATATTTGTATGACCTAGGGGTAGTTGTTTCGAGTCTGGGTGTTTGTGTATGTGACAATTTGTGTTTTTACAACGCTTTTTTTTTAATTATATTTTTTTTTCATATTTCTCCACATTTTTTTTTCATCCAAGTGCTATAAAGTAAAGAAAAACATGTATTGAAAAACTTAAATAATATTAAATTGATTAACCTAAACCTATTTTTGCCGAAAAAATAAAAGATTTGCTAAGTTGATCCTTAAGTCTATAAAGATCGATTTTTCAGCTCACTATGTTCCGCAAAATATGTTTGTGTTTTAAGAAATAAATGGTTTTGTTTCAGATCGCCAAGAAAATCGGCACAAAGGTGGAGGAGATAATGTCTGACCTGTACGAGATAGATAGACTGACTGCACACTTCTAATTAATTAATGTTTATGATTAGTAAAGCCTATACTCCATTGACTATAGAATTAGACAAATACCAAAAAAAAACTTTGACCAAAAATGAAAAAAAATATATATTGTGTTATAGATAGATAGAGTAGATATTCTTTATTTTACACCAAAGGATACAGACAACAATTAAAAAAAGTAATGTCACAATTGAAGGAAAACATCGTGAGGAAACCTGCATAGCTTAGAGTTTTTTCTGGACGGTTTGTGAAGTCTGCCAACCCGCACTAGGCCAGCGTGGTTGACTATAGCCTAATCCCTCTCAATATGAGGAGACCCGTGCCCAACAGTGGGTCAGTATATAAGGTTGATGATGAATGTCACATGAGTACAATTGGCGGCCTCATCGCAATTTCTTACTGACAACAATAGGATGGTCAAAAGTCGTGTAAGAAAACGGGTAATGGGCGGTTGAGGTGTACGCAGTACTTATAAATATTAATATAATATAATATTTTTGGGACATTTTACACAACACGATCTAGTCCCAAACTAAGCAGAGCTTGTACTATGGGTACTAGACAATGGATATAATACTTATATACTTTTTTTTTGTAAATATATACTTATAATACATAAGAAACACCCAGACAAACACAAATACTCATGTTTTATCCACACAAATATTTGTGTCCTGTGGGGATCGAACCCACGACCCCATGATCAGCAGTCCGGCACTCGAACCGCTAGACCACAAACTTAAAGGTCGTCAAATATGTGTGTACCTATGTAAAAAAATTTTGTGAAAATGACTGCATTTTAGAGAATACATTTTTTACATACAGGTACATAGGTTAGATAGCTTTGTAGGTATTTATCGGGAAATATTAGAGCTTATTCCAATACAAATTTTAAGGGAGGTAGGACATATGAGACATGGAGATAGGACATGGGGGTAATTCCACTCATATTGTAGCTGCCTGAGTATCGAAGTGAAAGTGTTGTGTTCCTTACGGTGAGCAAGGTTGCCAGTGGTCCACGAGGAAACGTTGTGTTGGCAGTGGGGGGGGGGGGGACTTTGACCCTTATACTGCCAACACAACTATTCCTCTTTCCTTTGACAGGGTCGTCAACGCGCAAGTGATACTCCTGGTGTTACAATCGTCTATAGGCTACGGTAACAGCTTACCATCAGGTGGGTCATATGCTTGTTTGCCACCTTAGTGGTATAAAATAATAATAATAAGCTCTGTCATTTCGATGAGAGGGTTTCATCAAAGGGTATTTCGATGAGAGGGTCCCTTTCATCGAAATACCGATGACGGTATCACGTTGTTTGTCTAAAGTTCTAATGAATGGAGTATATAGCACGTATGATGTAAATAATTTGTAAGGATTAAAGTATTATGTTTTGTATGTTACTGGTTTTATTGTTCACTAGCTTCTGCTCCCGACTTAGTTTGTGTGGACTTTTATTTTTTTATTTATATTGGCACACCAACAACTTATTCACAATTTCCGTGTAGAATGAGATTACATTACAAGTTTGTTCTGTGCGAACAAGTTATTTATAGGTATACACAACTTTGTCAGTCTAACTCGGTACATTTGTAATTAATATAATATAATAATAATTTATAAATTGATAATAACTGATTTATGATAAAAATAAAATAAAATTGATGTACAATTAAGATTGAAATGAAAATTAAATCAAATTGAAATTTGGAAAACATAAAATAAAAACTAAAAATTGAAGGATTAACAAATATGGGCAAACTTACAAGCCTGACAAATGGATGAATTTAATAAATTTAAGCTAGTCAATAAATGTTTGACTGATATTGAACTTAAATTTGGGTAGTGTTCGAAAAGATGTCTATATTGTTGCTGTTGGCACAGTTTGAGTTATAGTAAGTAAGTAGAGACTTCACCTGGATAAAAAGTATCTAAACGTTAAGTTAAGAAATTACAATAATAATTACATGTTTACATAAATAATTCAATCCATGAATAGTACCCAACTTTTTCTTACACTAATTTAATACCTGCACTTGATTTCTGTTGACTACACATCAAACACAAACCGCTTTGCTTGACATCCGTATGTCACAACCAGGCTCCAGCAGAATACCAGCGCCATATGTTAGTCTGGCACATGCTGAGCTGGATACCTTTTTGCTGCAGTGAGACACACACCTAACGTTTAAAATCGGTTTTTTATTTAAGTTTTTTTATTTTATTTGTACTTATCTTTCATTTTTATTTACTTATATAACGTACATATAATTATAGTGTGTCTTGTCTATGGCAAATAAACGTTTTTTCTTTCTTTCTAAGTTTTCTGAAGCAATTTCCTGCGCAATTTTCTAAATTTTTCTTCCCGTAAGAACCCTCTACAAAGTATTAGAAAACTTAAAAGACGTATGAATGAAATCGGTAAAGTCGTTCTCAAGTTATGGCGTGATCAAGGGAAACAGGGATTCTTTTTTTTATTATTCTAGCTGACCCAGTAAATATTGTGTTGCCATATAATATCACTATTAAAAATGGGGTTTGGTGGTAGAAGGCTGAAAATTTAAGGTAAAATAAAATGTTTGGTGTGAACCACCCTTATCACTTACGACTGATTCTCAGACCTACCGAATATACATATAAAATTTCATGAAAATCGGTCAAGCCGGTTCCGAGCAGTAGGTATGGCAACTAACACTATGAAACCAGAATTTTATTTATTAAATAGATTCATTCACTCCTCTTCCCGAAGAAGGGAAGAGACGTGAATAATTGACACTCAGTGTCACGTATTTAGGTCCCATGTCATAGAGGGCAAGCCTATTGCCATTAACCGGGTACAAATCTAACTCACAAATCCAATCCAACAAACATTGCAGACAGTGTTGGCTACAAAACGAAAGAGATTGCGTTGCGTCCTATTGTAGAACGCCATTCATACTATCAACATTTTCTTCGAAATCGTATCAGTGATTAGCAA
Source organism: Acronicta alni (assembly GCA_964056405.1). Taxonomy (NCBI): domain Eukaryota; kingdom Metazoa; phylum Arthropoda; class Insecta; order Lepidoptera; family Noctuidae; genus Acronicta; species Acronicta alni. The sequence goes on from OZ043935.1 coordinate 1,117,328, forward strand.
AAATACTGGGACCTCTATCGAGCTCCGTTTAAGTGAACTGCGTGGCCGCGCGGTTCTTCATGTTTCGACCGCGCGGCCATTGTTAAACCTTTATAACTTTGTGAATATTGGATTGGATCTACGAATTTGTGACTTTCATTGTTAGTGTTTTACAAATTCCTACGTAATGTTGACGTAGTCGTTTTTCTTCTACGACACTGGCCGAGCAGTCGAATCGGACACAAAATGTCAGGGCAGGAATGAGTAGGATATTATTGGGCATTCTACCCCACCTGCCGTTCCTGCGGCTCACTCCGTTCGCCTCCGTCACTTTCGGTGTTGTAGAAAGCCCAATAATATCCTACGGAATGGGCGCCGTTCAAAACTTGATTAGGAGTAGGCGTCGTTCCCATCGAGACTTACAACGGTATACGATTTGTCAAAGCGAACACGCGATGAACCGATTAAATCGTCTGTCTCACATTATAAATTATGAAGTAATTGATGAATTCACTCATTATTAAATAAACCGTTTTAAACAGTTGCCATGAAATTTGTAAAACAACCGCAATCGTTACATTTAAACGAACTCTGCGTTCAGCCTCGAAGGACTGGTTTTCGCCACGGTGAATTATTACCTAATACAATACGATGCATAATTTGCGGACCATCAAATTGTGGAAAAACCAATTTATTAATTGGTCTTCTTTTGCATGAGAATGGTTTAAGATATCAAAATGTTTATTTATATTCGAAAACCGTGCAACAACCCAAGTATATTTTTTTAGAAAAAGTTTTACAACGCGTACCAGGCATTACATTTCAGAAATATCACGAAAATGAGCAAGTACTTAGTGTCCACAACGCAAAATCGAATTCTGTAATTGTATTCGACGATGTGGCTTGTGAAAATCAAAGCAATATGCGTGATTATTTTGCAATGGGAAGACATAAGTTTATCGATTGTTTTTATCTAAATCAGACATATAGTAAAATTCCTAAACAGTTGGTAAGAGACAACGCAAACCTAATCGTACTTTTTAAACAAGATGAAATTAATATGAGACATGTGTATGAAGAACACGTTAATACTGACATGACCTGGAGTGAATTTCGTGAAATGTGTTCAAAAATATGGAGTGAACCATTCAATTATGTTGTAATTAATAAAGATTGCTTCAAAAATAAAGGTTGTTACAGAAATAAATTTGACACTTTTGTAGTTTTTGATTAAGGATATACAAATATAAAAGACTGCACCAACATGACTTCATCATTCTTCACACGGCGCTACACCGATTACGATCAATTTTTACCAATATGGATAAATCATTGAAAAGACAAATTGTAAATGCTGCAGAAGCTGTAAAGAACAAAGTACGAAAAATGCGAAATTTTGAGATTGATCGTAAACAAGCACTGGATGCAGTTTTTAAGCCTGTAACAGAATCTCTAAGCTTAATTGCTAATAGCAGCAAACCAACTCCTCGCCGACATACTATTGAAGAAGAGGAGTCTGAAGTTCCGTTTATAGACGAAACCTTGCAGAAAGAAGGACCTGATGGGGATGAAGATGAATCAGAAATTAACAGTGACTCTTCATATGAATCAATAGTTGATCAAAATCAAGAATGTGACACATCATCCTGGTCAGTATCTTCAGAAGCGTTGGCAGATATTCCATTTGGGGTCAGAGTAGAACGTGATAAATTGATGCTAGGTTCTGCTCCCATAACAATTAGCGATCAATTTATAATCGTGGCTGGTCAAAAATATAAAAATACGATTGGTTTAAAACAACTGCTGCTCAAAAAAGATCCTAATTTAAGTTTGGTTACCGAAGACGATAAGAAAAATTATAAATTGATGTTGCTACATACAAATGCTCATAGACGTGACTATGATCCGAAAAAAGCTATAAAAAGCAACAAGGGAAAAAAGTATATGGATGTTATTAAGCCTCTATTTAAATTGCCAAACGATTTTGAAGAAATAAAAAAAATTTTACCTAAAGGAAAAGGGTTGCTAATGCTGAAAAAATTAAACAAAGATGTTGATTACATATATTGGGATGATCCTAACGAGTTAGTTGAAAGATTGAAACTTCTTATGGCATCTCGGGAAGCTGGAAATACAGGAGTAGATAACGAAATAATATCTATCATAGAGGAACTACGGGAAGGTCAATTTATAAGTTAATAAATATCTTGATAAACAATTATTCTTTTCATTTTACTTATAGCTTTCTTTCTGTCTACACATCATGAATATAGATAAATTTGGTCATCATGTTCATAAAAGAATGCGACTATCAGAACTATTTGATTTTAATGAAAAGGCATTGTTAAAATCAGAAAATGGAGATTTTGACGTTAAAACCTTGAGATTGAGAGGAATTAGATCTCCTATAGAAGCAGATGATGCTGTGAACAAAGATTATGTAGATCATTTGAATGCTAATACGATAAAAGAATTTAATAAAATGATTGGTTTATTGCGTTCTCAAATCATAAAGGATGCTCGAAGCGCAGTTCAAACTTCTTTAAAAGCAAATACACCTGAAGTTTTAACTCATTTGCAAGAACAGTTTTACACCAAAGCAGAAGTAGATACGTTATTTCTAAAAACTAAAACTCCATAATGGCAAAACAGCAAATCGTAAATGAAATACATAAAGCAGCACGACGAAATTTTCTCCGACGTCATGTTATTTTGAAAGGGGTCGGCGACTTGTGGCAAGCAGATTTAATGGATATGCAAAACCTGAGAAAGTATAACAAAGGCTACAATTTTATTTTAGTAGTGATTGACTGCTTCTCAAAGTACGCCTGGGCTGAACCGTTAAAATCGAAAAATAAATTTGATGTTACTCGTGCATTCGAACAAATACTGTGTAGTAGTCTTGAAAATCCTGTTAACTTACAAACTGATAAAGGAACAGAGTTTTATAACAGCACTTTTCAATCTCTTATGAAAAAGTACAATATTAACCATTACTCATCATTCTCTACTAAAAAAGCATCAATAGTAGAGCGACTGATTAGAACTATAAAGAATAAATTATATAAACATTTCAGTCTCAATGGAAATTATAAGTGGATAGGTCCACCGTTGAAAGATATATTTATAGGATACAACAATACGAAACATCGTTCTATCCAATTTAAACCGATCGATGTGAATAAATCAAATGAACCAGCGATAAAAGAAAATTTAAAAAAAATATATAATAATGATTTTGCTAAGGGGAAGCCTAAATTCAAAGTAGGTGATTATGTTCGTATCAGCAAATTTAAACATAATTTTGAGAAAGGTTATACTCCTAATTGGTCAACTGAATTATTTAACATAAAAAAGATTAATAGTACCTCACCAGTGACTTATCTACTAGAAGATCAAAGAAAACAAAACATATTAGGAGCGTTTTATGAGCAAGAACTTCAAAAATCTAGCTATCCTGATATTTATTTGGTAGAAAAAATTTTAAAAAAGAAAGGAAATAAATTATATGTCAAATGGCTAGGTCTTAATAATGGTGAAAACAGTTGGATTGAAAAAGCCGCCATAATGGACTAAGATGTTATATAACCTTTTTAGAAAAAGAAATCACTCATTATACTTTTAGTAATGCGAGGTGGTGGACTAGTTAATAGCATAGTTAATAATCTACCATTCGAAGCTCATTTACCAGGATATAATTATTGCGGACCAGGAACCAAACTTTCCAAACGGTTGGCGCGAGGTGACCGAGGTGTAAATAAGCTAGACGAAGCTTGTATGCATCACGACATTGCATATGCGAACCATACAGACTTAACAAATCGTCACAAAGCTGATTTACAACTACTTAATATGGCTAAACAAAGATTGAAATCAAAAGATGCAGGGACAGGAGAAAAACTAAGCTCATGGTTAGTGAGCAAAGTCATGAAAGCTAAATTGAAGTCCGGTTCCGGGATTAAAACATTTAAAAGTTTAGTCTCTAAAATAAAATCAAAAATTAAGAAACTCAAACACAGCGACAATAAGTCTTTAATAAAAGCAGCTTACTTAGTCGCAAAAAAGTTATTTCCAAACAGCCATCATCGAATTCGGGTGCCACGAGTAATACCCATACCAAAGACTGGAGGAGTTCTGCCTTTGATTCCAATTTTCGCTGGTTTATCGGCTTTGGGAACTTTAGCTGGTGGTGCAGCTGGCATTGCAAAAACTGTTAATGACTACAAAGCAGGCCAGCAAAATTTGCGAGAGTCAGAACGTCACAATAGGGCTATGGAGGCGTTAGTGTTGGGCAAGGGTTTATACATTAAACCGTATAAAAATGGTAATGGATTGTATGTTCATTCTTCAAAAAACTGAAAAACATGCTACCTAATCGATCTCTAACTAATGTAGACATCCTAAAATATTCAAAAGTTATTCCTCATTTTCGTGGAGTCTACATGAAGGATCGATTACCTAGAAACCCTAAACGGATCGAGTGTGGTATCGTAAACTTAGATGATTCTATGAACGAAGGGACGCATTGGGTAGCATATGTTAAGGTAATTGATTATTGCGAATATTTTGATAGCTATGGAAATCTGAAACCACCGATGGAATTAGTCCGATATTTAAAAAATTGTAATGTCTTTTATAACTACACGAGATATCAAAAATTCAATTCTGTAAACTGCGGTCATTTATGTTTAGAATATTTGTGGAGTTTTTGGAATAAAAATGTACTATAAAATATAATGCTTATGTTTCATTTCAATCATTTGCAAGATGTCGCTCACCTTGTCGATAACTGGAAACTCGTCAGTTTTATCTACATATTACCCTAATAGTTTACAGCTTGATGGAGAGTATGAATGTGCTTTATTACACTTTTCAACATTTAATTCTATTCCAAACATTGATAACAGTAATAATAAGTTCTATTATGGACTTAACGAAGTTATAGAAATACCGGAAGGCACATATGAATTGCAAGATATCAATGATTATTTAAAATCAGAAATTAAAGATGCGTCTATCAAACTGCAATGCAATAATAACACTTTAAAAACAACTATTTTCTGTACAAAAGATGTTAATTTTACCAAAGAGAATTCTTTTAGAAGAATGTTAGGATTTAATAAACAAATCTTAAAAGCAAATAAATGGCATGTGTCTCAGTCTCCGGTCAACATTTTACCAACGACCGTGGTCAGGATCGAATGTGATATTGTAAGCGGTTCGTACATAAACGGAAAACCAAGTCATATTATTCACGAATTTGCACTTAACGTACCACCTGGATACAGGATCATAGAAATCCCAAAGAACGCAATATACTTTCCAATCAATCAAAACAATATAAACTGCATAAATATCAAGCTATTAGATATAAACAATAACTTAATTAATTTGCGTGGTGAAGAAGTGCAGCTGTATTTACATCTCAAAAGAAAACCATGATTGACTACAATAAAAACGTACGTCAAGAACATAAGAATATCAGTTCTACTCGAGCTTCATACCAAAGAAGACCTTGCTCTAAAAATAAAATAAAATTAACTAAAGACAATAAAGCATTCCTCAGAGCGATCAAATTGTTGAAATGAATATCTTAGATGTTTTATCTGCTCCAACTTACGATAACACCATAGAAGGAATCGAATTTCATTCCTACAAGCCTTATGTGACGAGTTTCAACAGAAACGATGAAATCCGTATACCTATTAACCAACAAGACTTATACATACTACCATCAGCTAGCACTCTGTATTTGGAAGGAACTGTTATCGTTAGTAAAAAAGACACGAAAGACAAAGCTTCTAGTGTCAATTTCACGAACAATGCGCTAATGTACTTATTCCAAGATATTAGGTATGAGCTTAATGGAGTGGAGATTGATAAAATAAAAAATGCAGGTATAACTACAACCATAAAATCATTAATATCCATGAATGAAAGTGAATCAAAAATATCTAATGCTTGGGGTTGGAATATTGATGGTATAAAAAATATCAATGGAGGAAGATTTTCAGCTTCTATACCACTGTGTTATATCCTCGGATTTGCTGAAGATTTTAAAAAAGTCGTGATAAACAGTAGACATGAACTGATATTGTTACGAAGTAACACCAATTTGAACGCTGTAAAACTGAGCACTGGTGAAATGGTGGATGATGTTCAGATTAACAAAATTATATGGCGCGTACCACATGTTAAAGTATCAGATAAAGAAAAAATTAGTTTGTTAAGACTCCTAGAAAAAGATCGACCACTTCAAATAATATACAGAAATTGGGATCTGTACGAATATCCCACTTTACCTAAAACTACAAAACATACTTGGTCTATCAAAACTTCAACTCAAATAGAAAAACCACGATACATAATTCTTGGTCTACAAACAAATCGAAAAAACAATGCAAGTTCTGACATGTCTCAATTCGATCACTGTCATGTTCGAGACGTTAGAGTTTATCTCAATTCCACGTATTTCCCGTATGAGAACCTAAATGTAAATTTTGCTGACAACAGAATTGCTTTATTATACGAGCAGTACACCAGATTTCAACAGTCGTATTACGGACGTCGCCCAGAGCCCATATTAAGCGAGAAACAATTTAAAGACTTAGCACCGCTGTTTGTCATTGATTGCTCTAGACAAGCGGATAACTTAAAGACAGGTCCAGTAGTGGATGTGCGAGTAGAAATTGAGAGTAATTCCGAAATACCAGAGCAAACTTCAGCCTACTGTCTGATTCTCAACGATTGTATAATTGAATACAAACCCTTAAGTAACATCGTAAAAAAGTTATCATGAAACCGGATACCATTATAGTTGATCTCCAAGGATTTAAAAATTTTAAAAACAATTTTATTGTGAAGGAAGTGGCCATTGTAAGTCAAGAACACACACAAACATTCATGGTAAAACCACCATTTTCTTTCCATTATTTAACGAAAGAAGAAAAGAAGCAAGTGAGATGGATCGAAAAAAACAGTGGAATTTACTGGAGTGAGGGCTACATAGACTACAACGAGTTTAAACGTGTCATAGTGCCATATTTCGAAAATAAAAAGATTATTACAAAGGGTTTGGAAAAGATAAAGTGGATTAAAGACTTATGTGGAAACTGTGAAGTGATCGATATAGGTGAGAAGGGATGTCCTAACCTTTCAGACTTAAAAAATAAATATAGTAAAAATAAAACTGAATTTAATTGTGTGAATCATAAATTTAATTGTGCTTTAAATAATGCTGTGTGTATAAGAAAATGGTATTTTGATAATAATATGTCTGTATTCAAATTATTTTGTTGTTGTCACATATAATAAAAATATCCGATTAACTACTTTTGGTTTTTATTCGAACCTATTACATTATAAATTAGCTGTAGTTATGTTTAATTTGAGGTAAACCTACAATAATTGTAAATGATTACTAAAAACGATAAATAAAATAGCAGTCTGTAAAAAATACAAAGAATTCATCTAAAACTTAATCAGCAAAGCGAACATGTATTTTTTCTCCGAATATTATGTATGTAGTTGTGTATTTCATTCGCGCTCACAGCGGTCCATTAGTTCAATTGGTAGAGCGTCGTGCTAATAACGCGAAGGTTGAGGGTTCGATCCCCTCATGGACCACTGCCGCTTTTTGCATTTTTTGAAGTTAGTAAGTAAAATCTACACAGGTACTATCATGGTTAATTGTAAATGAATTCTAAAAACGGATGACTTGCAGATCTAGTTTATTTTACAGATAATTTTAAATTTGAATTTATTAAGTCATATAAAATAAAACATAAAATTATAAATTAAAATATAGTATTTATTAATCCATATAATTACAGTTACAAACTAATTATAGCTACTACAATAAATATAATTTTAATTGATTTATTACATTTACAATGTTATAATAAAAAAACTGTCATTTAGATTTATGATGTGCGTAGTGGAAAGTATAAAATAATAAAAACAAAAAATAATATTACAAGAACTTTTCTTACAAAATAATCTAACTTGATCATTATAAAATTTACAATATAGGTCTAACGTTTACTTATTTATCTTTATATTTTTTATTATATTTTTTTTTTTTTTTACAATTATTACAGTACCCAATCTAACAATTATTATTACTTGTTACATATTATATCATATTTTTCTGTACTTATTTATTAGAAAAAACATTTAATAATACTCTATTTATTTACAAACTTTCTCATAAAAATAATCTTACCTTTTTTACATTCATAATAAACCTAATTTTTTTTATTTATTTTACAATTTATATTCACATTTTTATATTTTATTTATTTTAATTTAAAGTGTATCATATTTTTCTGTATTTATTATAAAAAACATTTAATAATACTTACTCTATTTATTTACAAACTTTCTCATAAAAATAATCTTACCTTTTTTACATTAATAATAAACCTATTTTTTTTTAATTTATTTTACAATTTATATTCACATTTTTATATTTTATTTATTTTAATTTAAAGTTACAACTATCAATTTCATAACCCACTAATAACAATTGTCCCCACAAAGTTTTTTGGAAATTTTATTCACCAACGATTGTGTCTCTTCCATAATATAGTCCACTGGTTCACTCATTATGTATTGCGCACTCAAAATTACCGCGTCTTCATTATCACTTGCAGATTCTTGTTGCTCACTTATATCCAAAACTTGTATTTGGATCAGTCGCAGACCTTTTCTCTTCTCATTATTTATGACGTATGACTGGCAAGGAGGCAGCTTTCGCTTTTGACAATCCCTTTTCGCTCTTGGTTTCTTATTGGATAGCCTTTGTTGTTCAGATAATTGTCGTTGCTCGGGTACATGCCAACTCAAACTTGGAGTCGGGAAACCTTGACCGTATTGCGAAAAGACAAGGTCAGGGGAATCACACATTGTTGATGTTCTGAAACAAACAAAATAGCAATTAATATAATGTTAATGAATATCAACCTAAGTAATAAATATCATTTAAACGAACTAAGTACTTACTTACAATTGTTTTTGATTCAATGATGGGAAACTGAAAAGTCCGACCAGTTCGGCCAATATCAGCTAAATGAGACGGAGGACTAATATTATTATGTTTGTGTAACAGTACTCCAGAAAGCATTGTGCATATTTTTTATTACAAGTTTGAACTTGTTTCCTATGTGTGACGTAGCCCGTCACTTGCGAGCACCTGATCGGTGTTTTATTACACAAACCAGTCAGCGTAATGCGCTTTGTCATCAGGAACGGAAATGAAACAGATTTATGAACATAAAATATTATTTATTTAACTATATATTTAATAGGTACAAAAGTAGGTACAGATAATAGTACAAGGGACACCAAGAATACACACATTTTAGAATTGTTTACATAATAAAGCTAGGTTCAAAAGTAACTTCTGTCGATACTATGAAACAGATTTATGAACATAAAATATTATTTATTTAAGTATATATTTAGTAGGTACAAAGTACAGATAAAAGCAAACTTATAAAATAACTAGTACAAGGAACACCAAGAATACACACATTTTAGAATTGTTTACATAATAAAGCTAGGTTTAAAAGGAACTTCCATGTTAAAAATGTAACTACTGTAATTACGTTTAAATTGTGGTAATGCATTACATAAATATAGTTGCGTTACCCCAGGCTAAAGTAGAAACTTTATCAAACGATAGCAATCGTTTATCATCATTGCTTGAAAGTGCTATTTTATTTACGTCCTGAGTGAATATTTCATGTTTTATTGACCTAAACAATACATTTTTTTTGCGAATAACATTACAATTGTATAAAACATTTTTATAATCTAACATATTTAAATTTTTGGTAATACATTTTTTTGTACCTTTTGCCTTTTTAATTGTTTTGTTTAAAGTTTTAATACAATAAAGCTTTGAGCGCAGTCCTACGAATTCTTTGATAATGTTGCCACCCATTTCATCCTTAAACAGTCCTGGAACCTTCTTATTCATAATTGGTAAGTTATAGTCGTTGTTACAGTCATAATTGCTGGTATCAAAATATTTTAGAAAATGGAGCTTGAAGTCTTTATAAACGTCATTACTCTGTACATGATATACTAGGCTATCTGTGTCAGTATAACACAATTCAATTCGGTTACCATAAAAAGGTTTTATGATAGAGTAGTGAAAGTCATACATGTGAGTCTTAGATAATTCTAATACTGCAAACCCTATGTATATTGGTTTATTAAGAATAATACGCACAGGTTTCATTTGGATTGCCACTAGATCATCAGAAAATACAGAGGCGCTATGAAAATATGGGCTGGCTATCAATTTTTCAGCACAAGTAGTCTTTTTTGTTTTATTGTTCGAGTCACACCACTTGTTTACTAACTTAACGTCTATTCGATTTTCGTTATTTTCTAGGGTCTTTCCAAAAATACTATTGTTCAATAATTTGAAAAAGTCTTGTTCAAACGCTGACTCTGCTTTTTGGCGTAACTGGGTGTTAATATCAATATATTGCTTTAAAAAACAACTTTGTTTAAATGTAATAGCGCGATGGACCCTTCTCAATACTAAACCGTGCTGTAAACACTTTTTTAAATGTATGTAATGAATAACATAGTGATATTTATCGTATAAATTTGGTATTAGCTTTTTATTCTTACCACCAGGTGGCAAGCATTTTTCTGGACAAAAAGGAAAGTCATTGTGTTCCATGTGCAAATTCTCCGGATATATTAAATCAACTTCAAGAATGTAACCATTTTCCGCAGTATCACTGATGCCTGCTAAGTTCAATTGTAAAAAATCGATTTCTTGTCTATTCATAAATCTAAAACCGGAATAGGGTAGGGATTGACACATGCTATAACCGTATAAATTATTACAATCTAAATAAATGATAAATGAATTTGGACGGGTTGGATCGTATGTATCTAAATATTTATGATTGGCTTTGGCATGTCTTTTGGAACACATACAAACACCGCCTCGAATACCTTTTTGTATCATTCTAAAAATTTCAACATCACTAATCAATTCTAATTGAACCCCTGTTTTTAAAAGCATTGCATCAAAAGATAGGCTTGGTGCTGTAAGATAGAACGCGGGATCGAGCTTGTAATGTAGTTTACAAGTTTGTCTAAAATTTTCAAATACATCTGTTAGCAAAAGAACATCTGTTTTGAGATATAAATCTGTGTACATACCCATGTTTTGAATATTAAATACTGACCAAACAGACCGAGCGTGTTCATAGTCTTCATCAGAAATTGCCTCATTAGTTAAAGAGTTAAAAAAATATTTTTTAGAGGGTAAACATGTATCTTCATAACGTTCCCATTGAGACATATAGTCATATGGATACACTCCTTTACGGGTGAGTAAGTTAAATTGTTTTTTATAAGGAAAATAAAATTTTAATTGTTTAAAGTCTTGTTTTTTCATTGTACTAACTAACTTTTCTAAGCTAGTTCCTAAAAACTTGAAAGAATCTACAAACCGAACCTGGATGCTTTCCCCGGTAGAAATCGGAATAAACTTAGTGAATGAAATATAGTTTTCTTTTGTTTTAGGTATCACTTTAATAGATCCAGGAGCTTCACCTAATTCTTTTATGAAAAGGTGGCAATCGTATCCGGATAAATTATGAAAAAATACTGGCAAAAATGTTGGTAGTTTGTATTGTATGTTACAGTAACTATGTGCTGCACCTCGATATTTACCAGTCAAGTGACAATGATCGCGAACCCTATCGCCAAACAAGAAGTGCTCACAAATATGACATGTCATCGCGTTTTCAAAGTCGCGAGCATTATCATTTGAGTAAATCATAGGAGCATTCTTTTTTAAAATATCGTAAATTTTTTGTGCATCTTTATAGATAGACTTAACAAAATTTGACACACAATCCGCACCGCGATAAGAAACGTAACGATTGTGGCTTTCGTCTAGCGTACACGTAATATGATAAGCGAAAGCTACAGGCACGTGTCGCTGTCGCGTTACAGTACTCGCCTTAGTGGGGTCAGGGTCACAAGATTCATACCGTTCTAGCATTGTTTCAAAATCTGCGTATATAACAAATGGTACAATTTGCTTCCTATTATAATTTTTAAACTGAATGAAAGAACCCTTTGGAGGTAGTTCAGTGGCGACACCTCCACAACTATGCAAACTAAGGTCATCGCTTGAATTAAAAAACATTAAACAAACGTCACAAAAGTACAGTTTACTGTGGTGTTTTGTTATTTGATTTTTAACAAGTCGCGGCAAGTCTTTAATGAGACAGTAATGTGACAAATCATCTCTTTCTAAATATAGTAAATGAATCACCTTTCCGTTCAAGGCTTTTGGTTTGTAAAGCGGTCCTATGACGGTATTATTTTTTAAACCATAAATGTAAATGCAAATTTCAGGGTTATTTATTTCGAACCGCGCAATATCTGAGAAATTAACTGGAAATGACATGTCCTTTACCTTTAAAACGTTACGAAAATCAGGGTAAGAAGATACTCTTTCAGGGTGACTCTTAGCTGGATATAAAGCAGCAACAACAGACCATAAAAAACAATACTCGTCATTATTGTGGATATTAACACATGCTTTTCTCGATTTTATTGCAGGAGGTAATTCGATAAAACCTGAACCGCGCAACGGTTGATATTTGTTAACATTGACTTCCAAATGAGAACTGCTCAAGAACGTCCATCCACTGTCTCGGTCCTGAAATTCTTCTATCTTTTTTGTTAAAGTATTTTTTACCTGAGACATTAATGACTCAAATTCATAATTCTGATGCAAAGTAACGTTTTTTGTGGCAAATGATTTCATCTCCTGAGAATCATTTTTAAACATTAAAAACAAAGCAAAATATTCGAAATTAACTTTTAGGCAATCATGTTCTTTAAGAGATATGTCAATTAACGTTTTAATTTTGTCCCAATTATTATTAAGAAATGGTTCTAGAGAACAATTCTCAGACGGATCGACAATTCTATAAGAAGCTATACGATTACGAAATGCAGAATCTATTATTTCAACACCTTCGCAAAAATGCGAAATAGTTTTGTTTTTATGATTAGTACTACGTAGGTGACCTGTCCAGTGACTGCGCTCAACAGATGTGTTACAAGCAGTACAGAAAGGCATTTTAGATTAAAATAGTTTTAAACTTACTATTAGATGTTGCAATATATTATTAATTATGATTATGATGTACAGACGCCAGCAGGTCAACCTATCCAAAACTGTCAAATATTCCCAATTAAAAATGAACCTTATTATGTTGCTTTAAAGTTGAAAATCTATCAAAGAAATTTGACAGATTGTGGTAGCTTGATGTGCTGGCCTCTGTACCGACGATCACAAAAATACAATAATAGAATATAGGTAGGTACCTGGTGCCCCAACAACTTAAATATTTATTTTATATTAATATTGTCACTATAAAAGACGGGCTCAGAATCATCAAATAATTCATGAGACCGTCTCATAAAAACTTGTAGACCGTCCCACTGCGGCGTGTTACGGTTCAGCTGGGCTTTTAGGGCAACCGAGGCTTTCTTCCACCGAACCTCTTTAGGGGTGGAGGCAACTTCAGCCTTATTATATACCTTTACCTCCACATAGAAGTCCCCGGTTAAGTCTGCCGTTCGCCGCACTTTACCGTTGGCGACACGGCTGGTGAGGGACGAACCGAAGTCTCCTATCGAGGTTGACGGCGGAATGTAGTCCTCCAAGCCAAAGAGGTCCGAGCTCGAACTGCGTCTTTTACTGTAAACAATTTAACATATTCTTTATAATAATTTACACAACACATTACATTGCATTAGTTTTTAATTTAGGTTTAATTTAGGTTATATACGCCTCTGTCGAACCCTACGAGGATAGAAAGCATGATGTTATGTTATAATAATTTCAATAACAATACCTCATGAACTAACTGTCAACATTCCTGCAAGGAATATTTAATGGAAAATTGATTTCAGCGCTCTCTGCGTTACAGTTCTAAATCCATTAACCAACGTATAACTGTGTATAACATTTTATTTTAATTGAAATAACATACACAACAAGCACCTAAAGGTACAAGCAGTAACACAAAATTACCTTGATTTCGATACTGATGGCGATGGCGTGGTGCTCTCGGAAGCTTTGCGCTTCGACACCTTCTTTTTAGGTTGCACCTTCACAACCTCGGCTACAGCTGCGGGTCGTGTCTGGTATTCTGAATCGGAGTCAGACCTGAAATGGAACATATAAAATAATTTTAGAACTAATAACTGTGACTTTTATGACTACCGATACACCAGCCGGCAGGCAGAAACCAGGTCCGTAGCTGGGTAGCGATTAAATGCATTAGCAAATTCAGTAAACTTAGTAGTACTTACTTACATTTTATAAGTTGAAGGTTTTACAACGAAATTACGAAACGAATTTTATAACGAAAGTAATTGGTGTTTATCACTGGAAGATACTGGAGCAAATGTAATATTGTGATCAAAATTGATTGATTTTATACATAAAAAATACCATTTCAGCAATATTTATTCCATTATAAAATTAAACCTTAATTACATGACCTCACAGTTGCATGACTAATTTATGTTACTTACGTCTAATTAAATCGTATTGATTGAAAATCGCTTCTGTCAAATTGCAATTTTATCGTGAGAAATGACATAAAAAACCAACTTTTGACGCTCGCCGACAAAGCTGAAGACGATACATGACACTCATGATTAATACATTATAACATTGTAATAAAGTATGTATGTTTGTTTAATAAACCTTGATATAAAACTCAGCATGACATCACACATGTGAAATAAAATAAAAAAATCATTTTTACAAAGACGAAAATAAAAACGAGTTGAATGAAAAATATCCTGGAAACATTTTTTTGTGCAGACTAATCTACGTAAACAAACTCGCGTCAAAAAGCTAGTTCACTAATATGCTGCAGTAAAACTTGACATTTGTATGAGTAGTAATATCATCTAACGATCAAAACGAATTTTTCATAATCATTTCATGTAAAGGTTCAGTAGGTACTGATATTAAGATTCAGCTTTCAGTCAATTCCTAGATTGATAGAACTAACAATTATTTATTATGAAACATTATAAAATAATAAGCAAAGTTATCAAAACATCTCTTGTTGGAGGCCTTAATAATAATAAATAAATAAAACTGATATAGGAACATTTAAATATTTAAATTAATTGTATTGGTTAGGAAATCCTCTAAAAACCAATTTTAATCAGAGACTGCAACATGCACGATGATCATCTTACATGCAGTGTAATTGTTGAATACGTGGAAATGACTCATACATACGTGTTCGTGTAACAAAGTTCGGATAATGCAATTTTGCAATCTTTGACATTCTAAAGAATCATTTACACCTGTACTGTGTAAGCTTAACACGACCATCGATCCGGCGCCGTCGTCCGGCGGTTCACAAAGAGTAGGGTACAATAGACGACCACGGGACGGCGCACGGAAACCATTTCAAAACGGAAATGTTGAACGGCTCCTACTCAGTAGGATATTATTGGGCCTTCTACCACACCGAAAGTGACGGAGGCGAACGGAGTGAGCCGCAGGAACGGCAGGTGGGTGGCAGCAGGTGGATGATCATCTTACATGCAGTGTAATTGTTGAATACGTGGAAATGACTCATACATACGTACGACCATCGATCCGGCGCCGTCGTCCGGCGGTTTACAAAGAGTTGGGTATAATAGACGACCGCGGGACGGCGCACGGAAACCGTTTCAACGGCGACGGTATAAGTGTGATAGCACCTTAACCAAACGCAACGCAGCAAGTAACAGCAGAGCAACCAGTAGTTGTTTGTTAACGTCTAAGCTAGTGTTGACTGTATGAGTTAATTAAATTAAAATTTGGATGTCCTTGGTGCCCAATCTGGGGTCATAGAAATAGAATGTGCGTGTGCCTGTAGGTGCATGCTATTTCTTGCTCTGTGAAGAGACATGAGACAATCTGTCCCAAATTTTAGTTTAATGTTTACGGTATCCTAAAGTTCAGATGTCCTTGGTGCGCAATCTGGCGTCATAGAAATAGAATGTGCGTGTGCCTGTAGGTGCATGCTATTTCTTGCTCTGTGAAGAGACATGAGACAATCTGTCCTGAATTTTAGCTTATTATGCTCGTATAGTCGTACAGTTCGATTAGTAAACGAAATATGTGTAAAACTTGTGGTTATAAAACTTGTCAACTAAAGTCATAGTGGTTTAGTGTTCAATTCGCGGATCTGCGGTACTCCGAAAGTAACGGTGGCGTAGTTATTACTCTCTAGTGCTGATATAATAGTGGTTCAGAACCACTGCCCAATTTGGTTTTCAGCTAAAACCTAGAAGTAATAATTTCGGGTCTCTAAAGTGCTGAATGACAGTAAAGTAGTGTAGTGAAACAGTGTACCGTGTTCACAAAAGGTTCTTTTCAGAACCGCAAATTCACGTGTCTTAAAAGAACTCGTCAAAACGTACCATTATACACTGTACAGTCAGGCTCGAGGCAAACAAAGTGAGACGTAAGAACGGTAAGTAAATCAAGTTTTAAAACGGAAATGTTGAACGGCTCCTACTCAGTAGGATATTATTGGGCCTTCTACCACACCGAAAGTGACGGAGGCGAACGGAGTGAGCCGCAGGAACGGCAGGTGGGGTAGAATGCCCAATAATATCCTACTGGAATGATTCAGCATCCATTGAAATATAAAAAGCCAATAACACTGCTCGACCTGGGACTCGAACCCAGAACCTCTAGTGTAGCAGACGCTCTTATGAACACTAGAGTGGATGCTTATGCCAACGACTATAACTATGCCAAAAAACAAGAAAAACTAATTTATGAGATGAATTATATTGAGAAACACAGATTTATATCAATACGCATTTGCTCTGAAAGGACAAGATCGGTGTCACAGATTCGCGTCACATTCTCACAATTCTCTATTAAGTACATGCCACAAAAAATAGCACACAGAAAATTACGTGTCATCGTTACATAATAACCGAAAGTAACTTATCAATCGTACACGGAAATGTAACAAGTAGATACACTAGCGACTGAACTCGATTGTTTTACTGTAATGACGGCGCAAGCGCAACAAAGGGGGCTATTAAGTGCACCGCGAGTGTACCTACAGTCATTGTAATTAAAATATAATGTTCATTTTGTATGTTTTGATATTTTTTGCTGGGTCGTTAAGATGGATGAAAGAAGACTACATGCAACGGAAATGAGAATGTTGAGGTGGATTTGTGGAGTAACTAGAATGGGTAAAATCAGGAACAAATAATAAACTTTAGAAAATCAGGAACGAGTATTATTAGAGGAAAATTGAATTTGAACGAATTTGCCAGTGACAGGAAAGTTGAAAGGGTACCGTTTGGCACGGTATGGTTACGTGATGAGGATATATAAAACGCATGTAACTAAAAGAGTGACGAATATGAATGTGGAGGGACGGAGTGGTAGAGGGAGGCCAAAGAAAAGATGGATGGAGTGTGTTAAAGCGGATATGATAGAAAAGAGAGTGAATGAAGATGTAATGGCTGACAGGGATGAATGGAAGAAAAGGACATACTGCGCCGACCCCAAATAAATTGAGACAAGGCCAGGAAGATGATGACATGCAGTTTGCAGACAGCTATTTACATAATTATGGAGTAAGTATAATATTATTACTAGACATCGGATTATAAAGGGTGTCCGGTAATTAATGAATAACCTTGAAATGGTTTATAGCAGAACTGTTTTTTTTTTACTACACATACTGTCCCACTGCTGGACACGAGTCTCTTCTTAGGATGAGAGAGATTAGGCTATTATAGTTTACCACGCTGGCCTAGTGCAGGTTGGCAGACTTCACACACCGTCGAAAAAACTCTAAGACATGCAGGTTTCCCCACGATATGTGGGCGTTTTGGGGGCTGTCTTAATGTAAAAATAACGTTTTAAAAGTACAACCTAGTAGTCTATCTTGAATAAATTATTTTGACTTTGATGTTTTCCTTCACCGTTCAAGCGAGTGATAATTAATTAATTATTTAAATGATTTCAAAGGCATTTCATTACCACTTAGCAAGCTATCCTTTTGACCATCACGGACGTGAATAGACGTCAAATTAAAACTTGCTCACGACGCCAACGACGGCATCGCACGTCAAAAATACCACTTTTTTTTAGTTCAAAATAAATACCTAAGATACAAAAATTTGTTGTTTTTTTTACCTATTATTAGATACTAGAATTTAAATTTTCGCTTAGCGTAGAGAACACGGATTTTCGTTATTGACGTGGCGGTTAAAAGGCTAAGTGGCAATGGACGGCAAATAGCTCGTAGAACTGATGGCCGCTGGGGCAAAAAGGTTCTCTAGTGGAGACCACGCATCGGAAAGTGCTGGAAGTCGTTGGATGCAGGCGGCTTATAACCGGTCTTTGTGGAAGTCTATGGGTGAGGCCTTTGTTCAGCAGTGGACCTCCTGTAGCTGATATGATGATGACGATGATTTCAAAAACTCAGAAGTGCATTACTTGCTTATCTTCAGAACTTTGACTTGGCAGTCCAATGGTCATATTACTAGGTTATCTTCTGTATACACATTTCCTTACAAACCTACAAACTATTACATGTATGTGACTAGACTGTAGTAGCTTCCGGTAAAAGGCACGCGCATTACCTAACACGCGCTACATCTTTTTAGTTTATTTTTGAACTCGGTAATATGTATTGCTCCTTTATGGCACAAATAGCTTTCACTAATATAGTTGTTTTTTCCTTTTTATGCAGAATGATTTATTTTGGTCGTATGGTATGAAAGTATTAGTGTTTTCAATTTATATCAGGAGTAGACGACGTGTGTGAGCAATTTGAGCTGAATAAGCTTTCGACACAGTAATTAAATTGGTTGACGATAATGATGATGATGCTTTCGACAAATCATGTTTTTTTTATACCACTAAGGTGGCAACCCTGCTCACCGTAAGGAACACAACACAGCTCAAAGCTGTCCATTTATTTCCATTCATTTCACATCGATTTTCTGCAAGGTGGAGGTACTTCTCCAGTCAGGTCGCTCCAATTTGAGTGGATGTACTCCCGCTATGCCCTGATTTTCATTGTCATATATTTTGTTCCGATTTGTCATCGATTCGAACGGTCAGTTCCAAAAGGTCCAACTCCACTATTTATCTAAATAATGGTTACTAATCTGAAAAAACCTTTTTATATTATGTTTTTATATTTTTTATATCTACTGAAATCTAGTTCTTATTACAATATAAAATCTCTCTAGGACGGCCAACCAATCTCCTCATCTACCTCTAGAACTACGCTAGAGGTCTTGAGTTCGATTCCTTGGTCAAGAAGTAAAGTGTTATTAGGGTGTTCTTCTTTCTCCGAGCCTTTTCCCAACAATATTGGGGTCGGCTTCCAGTCTAAGCAGGCGTGATGGTATGTGTTATGTATGTATTACTTTACGAGAGCCATACGCCTGCAATCACAACCGTATCAATTATCTTGATTCCTTCTAACTACACATTTGCATAACTATACCTACCTCTGTCGTTACATCACACTTACGTATATCTGCGGGTGGAAGACAAACACAAAGTATAATCTAATCTGATTATTATCCTTTTTTATACCTACCACTAAAGTGGCAAACAAGCATACCTATACGGTCCAACTGATGGATAGCGGTTACCGTAGCCTACAGACGCTTGTAACACCAGGGGTATCACTTGCGCGTTGCCGACCCTGTAAAACAAAAGATAAATATTGTTGGGTTGGCCGTATAAGGGTGAAAGTCACCCCACTGACAACACAACGTTTTCTCGCGGAGCACTGGCAACCTAGCTTACAGCAAGGAGCATCACACAGCTCAAAATTGTGTTATTTCACTTCGATTTACTGCAAGACGGAGGTATCTACTTCCCCAGTCGGGCAGCTCTAATTTGAGTGGAATTACTCCCACTATACCCTACCTCTCTTAAAAATAATGCCGAGATGTATCAATGAGGGGCTCGTGGCTTAGTAGTAACTGTTGATCAAACAATCTGTAAGGTCAAGCTACGTTAGCCGCGGTCGGCCTGTGGATTGGTAACCATTCTTAACACATCGAGAGCTCTCTTTCATCATCACACCGTAAAGCCGTCGGTTCCGGTTCTCATACGAACACCTATGACAATCGTTAGTGGTAGTCAGAAGCCCAAAAAGCCTGACAACCAGTCTATCCTCAAGATAAGGGTATTACTCTGAAATCGGGTTGCGGAGGTCTCGATATGTTAAGAACGGTCACGCATCCACAGACCCACCGCGGTTAGCGTAGCTTGACCTTGCAGAGATCGGTCAAGATATCGAAATCTACAAGCAAATAAACAATAAAAAATACGGTCAAATTGGGAACCATTTTTTAAGTCCGTTAATAATAGGCAGCTAAATCCCTGCAATGAGTATTTAATGGCTGAGTTTGGACATACATTACATCAGCGACCCCGTGAACTCACGAGTCATGACCAAGGCTACGCTCGCGCGTATGTCTCTACAACTGTACCTAGGTGTTATCCCATCATAAACATAATGTGAAATGAGAGCCAAGTTCAATATTATGATGTATGCCTTGGTTTTTGAAGTTATTTAGCAAAACAAATATTCGACCGCGGGCAGAATTCGAACCTGCGTCTTCTTTACTTTTCAATAGGGGCTACTGACGTCACCATAAAGACGTAAATTCAGAATGTGAAGGTAAAATTCGACATGGCGGGTGGGAACCCCAGTGGCTTAGTGGTCATAGCGTCTGGTGTATCTAACCAGAAGACGCTGGTTCGAATTTTTCCTTTGCTAAATAACTTTAAAATCTTAGCATCGAAAATGCCAAAAAATACAAAAAGAAAGTTCAATGGTTAGTCCTGAAATTTATTTAAAGAAACATTAAATTATTACATTAAATATTTTATAACAACTTAAAATAACATTTCTTCTTATAACTTAGGATAATATATTGAAGCAAGGTCTGACTTGGCTAATTCTCATATGAGATGACATGGTTTGGGCATGGTTGAGAGAATGGTTGAAAGGCAACTAACAAAAGGGATTTATAAGGCCAAAGTCAGTGGAACCGTCGAGAGGGGACGCCCTAGAAAAACTTACGCCGACCTTATTGGGGTTCTTCAAAATGGTCAGGTGTGTAGTACTCGCAACCGGCGTGTATGTATGACAAGATGTATGAATGTAGATGAAGCGAAAGAAGGATGCGAGAATTGTAGCGAGTGGCGTTATTTAGTTTCAGCCTACCCCCATATGAAAAAGGCGTGAATGTGTGTATGTAGTATAAAGTATTTTGGACGTGTCAAATGCGTATCCAAGGACCACCTGAGACCCCCGCAGTTTTTTGGTCTCATTTTCCGCATTTCCGCGTTTTCCTCTTATTTCCCGTCTTAGATCATTATGTCATATTTCGTTCCTCTCAGTGGTACGGGAAATTATGTTAATTCTGATATTAAAGGTATTAAATTAGTTATGTAGGTACTTATAAAAAAGATACGCTCTCGAAATACTCTCATTCAAATACTATGCCGAATCAATCTGTAAAAAGACCAAAAAAAGTTAAGCGGAACTGAAACAAAATATCGAGATGGACTATTAACTTTCAATCCATTGCCACTCCGAAACAAACAGGTGATACCATTGTTTGATCTAAAACAGCAATGTATACTAAACTTAGTATAATATTCGTTACTTTTTACTTGGAATGTTACCAGTACTTTCGATGATATAACCGTCCAATTTACGCAGACCTGTCTGTGGCGATAAGTTGTTGGACATTACGTATCAAGATATGTTGGGCATTACATAGAACAAAATAAAACGTGTTTTGTTTCTTATAGACACGTCGTTAGGAGGTGAGGTTCCGTACAAAAAATGTTTTAATGATGTCTGGTAGAGGTAATAAGAGTTTTTATTTGCTTTTGTATCAAAACGGAGTTTTGTTTTTGTTGAAGAACGATGAACCAAAAGCAGGATAAATTGCAATAAGTCATTAATGATAGAAGAAAGCTACTAATATAACGTTATCTACGACACGCTTATCGAATATGTAAAGGGCTTAGGTAAGTATATATATCCCTGACATTTCAAAATAAATTGAAATAATTTAAGCATAGTTTTTTCTGTAATCATAGTTTTTTTTTCAGTTTTATTACAAACGAATATTTATTGATTTCTGCCACTTACGCGAATATTACATTGAAATAAAACTACTCTACGGATTTTATTGCGTTATATTAATATTATTATTCCCGACGTTTCGGACCCTTAGTACTGTCTTCGGTCACGGGTAGACTGTATAATGTATAGACTGACAATCAAAGATATCGCTGATAATATCAATATAACGCGACAAAATCCGTAAAAAGTAGTTTTATTTCAAAACAAATAATTATATGTTACATAATTTATTGTTAAATGAAACGGTCAAAACAATTTTTAGTTTTTTTTACACCCACAGTTCACCGGTTTGTTTAGGTCCTGTGCAATAGAGGACGAGCCTATTGCCATTAACCGGGCACAATTCTAAACTGCGAGAAGCATTCAGGAAGGTATTAGGATGGTTTCAATCTTATAAAACCTGATTTTCTTTTTTTGCAGAGGGCACTTAGATAGCCCCCTCTTACAATCACATTTATCGACGTCACAAATAAAGAAAAAATATTCGTACCAAAGGACCAACATTTCTTTCATCTTCTTGCGGAACCCTAAATACACGGCAGGCTTAACAAAAATAATAACATCGGTCTGCCCGTCACCCGACTATAAAACTGCACTACACTTTATTGTGACATCACAAACACTTGTGAAACGGTCAGAGTTACATCAAAATGTGCACAGTGATTTTATATGTGAGTTTTTTCATATTTTTTTTTGTGATAATTAAGTATATCCTTTTATACACATAGTTTAAGTGAAAATTGTGTAGAAATTTGTTGTCCTAAATGGTGGTGGACTCCTGTTTAGGACAGTTCCTTTGGATTGGTGACCTATACTAGTGAAGTCTTGCTATCTTTCGTTCAGAGATTTAGTCCTATTTTGTGAAGCTTGTAAGACGAGTTATTGTGAATTGTATCATATTAATTCTGGTGGCATTTTTTTTATTTAAAAGATAGATCTCCTTTTATGCGTTCTTTTTAATACTACACTCTTAAATCACAATTACCCATTGATAATTGCCCCTACAAAATATAACTGTTTATTTATTAGTTACAAAAGATTTTCTTAGTTATTCTTATTGATTTTATAATATTTACTAAGGTAGATGTTATGTGTATTATGTTACATTTACGACGACTAAATGTCTGCATCTACCATACAGAAAAACTCATAATGTAAAATAATGTTTTAAAGTAGCAAAAAAAAAACTTACTGTGCAATATATACTGGCGAAATTCCACTGTATTTAAAGTTGTAGAGCTTTTAAGAGTAAATTTATGTTAGTTACTTTTTATACACAAATAACGATCAAGCTAATTTAATATTCTAGGAAATAGAGGTTTAACTAACACCGGTTTACAGTCTACTTTTTTCTATTTGAAAATCTGTTTAGGTATACTGTACATTTTCACGTTATAAATTCTCTAACGTATTGTGAGTCCAATGCTATAAATGGATAACCGAATCAAAGGACCAAAAATGTTATTACTGCGCGACTAAACTCAGCACTTTTTTGTGATTTTATGTCTAATGATATATTAAAATTAATAGTATTTCAAATCCAACCACACTATTATTAAATATGCCAAAGTAACTCTGTCGGTTTGTAAGTATGTTATTTTTACCGCTGAACTGATTTCGATGAAAATTTGCCAAGGAGATAGATGGCATACCGAGGAAGTGTATAGGCTATCTTGATATCTCAAAAAGGTACCTAAATAGTCCTATTAGGACGCGAGTAAAGCCGCGGGAATCAGTTAATTATGTACTCGTATAATCAAAACGGTGATCACCACAGAAGTGCTTATACTTAATTATTATTATTGTGCTGAAACTGTGTTACGAATGCAAAGCAGCGCGGATTTTCGGCACCAAACTCTTAAAAAAAAAAAAAAGTGACGACTGACGTCTCCCGATGTTCAATGAATAGAACTTGCTTATTTGCATACGACATCTTTTGTATGTACAGACGCCAGCAGGTCAAGCTATCCAAATCTGTCAAATTTTTACAATTGAAAATGAACCTTATGGTGTTGTATTAAAGTTGAAAATCTATCAAAGAAATTTGACAGATTGTGGTAGCTTGATGTGCTGGCCTCTGTACCTAAATAATCCTTGTGCTGCCAGTGTTCCATATTAAATAAAATATGTTTCTATCTTTCCCGCCGTTCGAAAGACTGACACATTATAAACTGTCATTTCATTTTCTTTTCCCAGCTCAGTGGAAGCTGCCTTTGTTATTTACTTATGTCGTTAGATAAAGGCTAAAAACTGCTATTATCTGTAATAAATAACGGACTGGGGCTTGTTGCTCGCGCCGTGTATCATCGCAAGCCATTGGACACATTTTATCCTGGCTTCTCGGAACGCGTAACATACGGAAAAACGTTGCGTCTAGGAACGCAGCGGTGTATTTGTGAATTGTAGTGTTCGGGTAATACAGTCTTGGCCAAAAGTATTGAGCACCCTAAAAATTTTGCACGTGCACGATAAGTATCGCGGAAAACCAACCCTATTGTTCAAGGATTCTAAAAAAATTTATGTATAAATGTGTGTAACTCTCAGAAGTTAGCCTTTCCAAACCGCCACGTTGATACACATGGTATCTCCATAAAAAATCTAAAAAAACCTCACATAAAAAAGTGTGCGAATATTTCGAAAGTTCTAAGGCAAATAATCAGGTAGTAGGTAGGTACTTAGTTTTGTAGATTGTGGAGCTATCTAATTATAAATAAATATTTAGGACATTTTACACAACACCATCTAGTCCTAAACTAAGTAGAGCTTGTATTATGGGAATTAGAAAATGGATAATTATAATACCTACATTATATTTTGTATAAATACAAACCCAGCAAAACACACATTAATCTTCATCACATATAATATTTGTATCCTGTAGGAATCTAAGCCACGATCTCGTGATGAGCAGCCCGACTATCGGACCACTGGACCACAGATGTCACCATTAAAAATTGTATAAGTAGTAATAATATCACAATATAGCGCTCATAGATAAATGTGAGAAATGTCAACAGTTCTAATCTGTTCTAATCTTAAGTTCTTAACAGACAAGACTTATATGACAAGTACATATTTAAAAAAATAATAACAGAAAACTGATCCCTGAATTTTCGAAGCTTTGAATTGAAAATCATGTTACAATTAAATTACAGCTAATTATTAATTAGCTGTGCGCCACATTGCTGCCCGCATTGTTCTCGTATTTCCCAAGCCCTTGGGAAATTCCTAAATTTTCTTCCTAAAACTTTGACGTGACAGTTATGAATACAACAAAAAAAAACTGCCGAATTGTTCGAGCTGTTCTCAAGTGAATTTCTTACATACGTACGGCAGTTGTTTTTATTTATATAGAATTTTATATTTTAGCACGTTACCGCTACAAGCGTAAATGTCCCGTATGTTTTTACGACACTATATCAGGCGCATGCTTCGAACAGCGCTAGATACACGTCTGATCTATCGCCACACTGTTCATAACGTATATTTACACTCACACATAAACAAACCTTTATGAATACCTACCTAGTATCAAAAAAATATTTTCGAATTTGGAATACTATATTCCAAATTCGAAAATATTTTTTACCGTAAGTAATAACGGCAGATATTGGAATTTGGAACTAGAAAAACGTTTTTGGTCCTTTTGATTTTTGGTTTGTAAACTGAGCATTTGCAACGAGATTTTTGCCAATATGGCTTTTTATAAAAAAAAACACGGACCTTCTCTTCAAGTGATTTTTATCCCTTATCCTAGCGAACTTTTTTTTCTCAAAATGAAACTGATCTCTGGTAGAATCGATTTCTAGTCCATTCGTTATTTACGTTCTTTAATTAAAAATAACCTACCGAGTTTAAAATTATTATATAATTCGATACTAAATATTCCAGTAAATAAACAAATCCTAATTTTTTCTAACCAAAACTAATTAGATCCAAATTTATTTTAGGTATACTAATAAATTCCAAAGACCAAAATGGGCCCACAAAGTTGCTACCGCATTTCCGTCGTGATCGTAACCAAACCTCTGAACTTTCAGTGTTAGATATTATTTTACATGTAAACAGAGGTATAAAGTAATAATAGACAAACATTGTTCGCCACGAGAAGACGCATTAAGTGAAGGGGAGGAGCTTATGTAACATGACGTATATCTGTAATATTTTCCCGCGCTAATACTCCGCAAACGAAAAAGGTTTTGATAATGAATTCTTACAGAAATAAAACAACAACATAGTTAAGTTTGAATATAGTTTTAAAAATATCCTTGTATTTATTTTAAAAAAATGTGTAGGTTGTGTGATTCATCAAGTTGTCGTGTTAAGATAACTCGAATTTAATTTATAATTTAGATTACGATGAAGTTATTTAGCGAAGTAAATACGACCACGGGCAGGATTCGAACCTGCGTCTTCAAAATTTAAAAAAGTCGTGGCGGGTAGATCTCGCGGTGACTTAGTAGTCATAGCATTACACCTAACCAGAAAAAGGAATTCCGAATCCGAACCAGGTTCGGAAGCCCACAGTCGGATTTTTCCTTCGCTAAAATAACTTTAAAATCTTAGCATGGAAAATGCCAAAAAGTACAGAAAGATTGTCTATGATTTGGGATTTAATTTCATGACACTCACAATCCATTTCCTTTCAATGGTGAACGTTAACTGATCAACGTCATCTTGCTTTCAGTGTGTGAGTGCGCTCCTGATGGCCTCGTGCTGGGCCGAGGAGATGCAGTGGACGCCCTACAACTCACTGCTGCAGCAGTACCAGCAGGCGTCGCAGCAGCAGCTGCAGCAAGCAGCTTCACAGCATGACCAACAGGTGAGGCAAAGTTAGGACCTGATCAGGCCATGTAGGGGTTTATAGGCAATGCGAATCTTGAGGTACTCATCTCGGTGTTTACCGTACTACAAATAATATCCGTCCGTGATATTAGGATCATCGACAATCCTAATATCATGGACGACCTAGACGCCTTCGGAGAGACGTTGGCTCTCTGTGCGCGTTTTGTCATCTGTTTTATGGGGAGTGTTCCCAAGAGCTATTTGAACTGGTGCCTCCGTAACCTTTTTATCATCGCACCACCCGCCTCAGAAACAGATCCCATCCTCACACTCTGGAGACCTGGGTCTCCAAGAATTTTATAGTATCGCGCATTTTTCTCCCTGCTGTTTTTCCTTTATGCTACAATATGGGGTTCTTCAAACGGCGCGTATACGGGTTTCTTAAGGGCCGGCAATGCATCAGTAACTCCTCCGGTGTTGCAGATGTCCATGGGTGACGATGACCACTTACCATGAGGTGGCTCGTCTGCTCGTTTGTCGACGTCAACAAATAACTAAAAAAAACACTTATTTTTTCGGCGCCCTCTAAGCGACACAGGGCCCATAAGCAGTTGCCTACTTTGCCATAAATTAATCCGGTTCTGACTCAAGGTGTCCTCTGACCCAAAATGTCCCCTCAGCGGTTGAGATATCATTCAGCGCAAAAGTGGTCACATATATTGGGGGGACGAACAAAACACCATTAGTCGAGCACAACCCTAAGTTATGGGGCGCAGCAAAATTTAATCAAATTATTTCATCAAAAAATGGTGACCCTTGCATTCGTTTTCTATTGACTCCTAAGTATTCTTTACAGGTTAAATGCACTCATTGCTTATCCGGAGACAAGGATTTTGGGTTGTTAGCAAAATCTTTTAAATCATACTTTATAATACTCTTTAATTCAGCAAATATCGCAAGGACTTCGACGCCAAAAAAGTCTAATAAAAGAAAAATTTTGCATCGAGTAGTTTGGTACTTGACGAGTTAATTACCCACAGTAAATACAGTAAGATCGCGTGTTGTGTTCAAATAAAAAATTAGCAATAATGGCTTTTAAACGACTTATGTTACCGATACATATATTGTACATTCATGCGCCATCTAATAATACACAACCCTTAAATTTTTATACCGTAGATATAAAATCCTCAGACCGCGGAAATTAGGACCAAATGATATTATAACCCACAAAAAATCTCAGTTTTATCATTGGGCTCAACACGCGTGCGTTATTTAATACGGACTTTGATGTTGACACATAAAAACCATCCCCTTTGTAGCTCTCGTACTTATATTAAAAAATTCAAGGGTAATAGGGTTGGATATTTATTTTGTATCCACATAATATATTTTGTGTCCATATATTCCTTTGAGTTCCGTACTTTTAGACAATTTTATTAATTCATTTGATCAACAATTAAGTTTAATATTGTTTTTATTACTATAATCAAAGGGGACATAAAGACAAATAAAAAAAAATATTAATACGATTTAACACTAAATAACACCGGTATTGTAAAAATATAAAAAGGGATAAGCAATGGTGTACTAACATGCACCCACATTTCCCCGATGGTTTTATTTTATTGGGGGAGTTCTCGAGCATTTCCTAGAATAAAAGTTAAATAATACTTGCCCAGCCAGGGAATCAAATTTAGGACCTCAACGTCAATAGCCGCGCTGCAACATTATTCCTTCCTTCCAATGTGAATGGAACCCTAAATACTAAAAGAGTAAGTATGTAATGCGTATTTTCTTTAACAGAAATATATAAAATGCCATAAAAGAAGTGTTTCGTCGCCTTATTTCTTTTTTTATTTTATGTTGTCAAGGCGCTACCGACCTTGGGTTTTACACACCTTTATTGGAAAAACTTCGTTTTAACTCTTTGATTTAAAAAAGGAAGATTTATTGTGTATATTATAATGTTATTATGTTGGTACTAAAATGGTCCTTTGAGTCCTATTTATTTTGGCTGGGCTTGAGCCTCACCAGAGATTTATAAAGATTAATACGATAATCATCAGACTTCTATACTTCAAGAAGTTTATGGAGCCGAAGTATGCAGTATTCAAGATAATTAGAAAAACGATGAAGTACCTAGCGCAAATACTTTAAGACTAGTTTAAGGGCTACGGGTTATAGGTTTTTATGACTACACGGTCAACGGTATTTTATTCACACGAATAGGCGGTTAAAAATATAAATAAATAAATAAATATAAATAAATAATAATATCCATTTGTAAGGGTACTTTGAGGAAAAAATAAGCGAAGATTCCGCATGGCTCAGACTCGGTCTTGCAAAAATACTTTTGAGTAATTTAGGTACAACAAAAGCTATTTAAACGGTTGATTAAAATCTATACCAGTCGATATTCCAAAATCAATTGACAATACTATACACTGATTACATAACATTTATCTATAACAATAGATTTGCTCTGATAACTTGATTTCCGTACGTAACGAAGCGATTAGGTAACAGTTACCGAACGAAAAATAAAACGTCATCGCAAAAAGTAAAACGACCACAGACTGAAAAGAAAAAAAATACCACAGACTAAATAGCGGGCATGTCGTCGCACCGGAAACGGTCGCTTGTTTCTTTTTTTTTAACGTTACACTGTTATTAAATTGTCAAGCAACTGATTCCGAAGAATTTACAGTTAAAAGTGAACAGTTTTATTGCGTTAGCTGAATGCCCTTTGAAGTTTTTGTTTATTTTTTATGCACGGTTATTTAAAACCGGTTTCAA
This sequence comes from Acronicta alni, assembly GCA_964056405.1. Taxonomy (NCBI): domain Eukaryota; kingdom Metazoa; phylum Arthropoda; class Insecta; order Lepidoptera; family Noctuidae; genus Acronicta; species Acronicta alni. The sequence goes on from OZ043935.1 coordinate 1,147,135, forward strand.
TCAAAATATAATGCTTTCTTTCAACTCTGAACACTTGTTAAACTTGACAGATCTCATACTGTTTTGTTGATTTTTCGGGATTAGATATATGAACTACAGTACCAAGTAATCATTTGGACATACTAGTATTCCAAGTTTGCCAGCATGTTTTAGGTGCCAAGGAATCGAGGAATCTTGTTACTAACCGGGCACAACTCCAAACTCCGAGCTACCTTCGATCTACCTACCTACTACTGAGAATGTCCTACTCGGTAAAACCCTATACTTTGCTTGCCCAAAAAATCGACTCCAAGACCACAGTCGAAGTTATCCAATGAAGCATACCTTTCTCCAACAATTTTTGGAATAACTTAAATCATTTTAAATTTCCAATCTGAAATTGACAATTAGTGTTTTGTATTGTTGATTTTAATCGCCCCCTATTACATGGGACCTAAACATACCGGGAACAGTGGGTATAAGTTAGTGCCTACACTTCTGCCTAATGCTTCGAGGAATATTGACGTGATGATATTATGTTGATGTTAAACGTTGTACGTTTTACTCTATTATATTTAAAAACACAATCTTCTTTTACAGTTTCAAGCCAGCGATTACTCTGGTGGGTACGACTTTGGTGGACACGGCGGGAGCTCCGGCGGTGACTATGGCGGAGATAATGGGGGCCACGACTTTGGAGGCCACGACTTCGGGGGCCACGACTTGAAGTCCCACGTGTACCCGGTCCACCAACACGTCGAGGAAGAGAACCCAGAGCCCATTAAACACTACAAAGAAATCGTTGTGCCTCTACCCAAAAACGTAGAATTCAAAATCAACCAACCTGTCATAATTCCGGTGCCACACCCAATTCCAATTCAGGTCCCGGTACCGAAAGCCGTAGTTATTCCTATCATAAAAGAAGTCTCGATTCCAGTTGAGAAGTCGGTACCATACCCTGTTGAAAGGACAGTGCATGTACCCAAAATTAAGGAAGTGCCTTTCGAAGTTGTTAAGCATATTTTAGTACCGGTAGAGAAGCCAGTACCGTTTAAGGTACCGGTATACGAAACTATTATTCACACTAAGAAGGGACAGCACAAGATTTAAATTCGGAATGTTGTTTTAGAGTTGGGTTGAGTTTTCCAATTCAAGTCTTGGACTTAGATTGGAAATTAGGGATTGCATATTAGGCCTTATTCTATTCGATTTTCGATTGAGCTTTCCACAGTCAACTATATTGTACCGGACATTATTTGCAGTAAACTTCACTACCTACTAAAAATGCAACACGCATAGCGGAATATCGATCAACCAAAGTTCGATTTGATTCGCTAAGTTGCATATTTCCTCCTTAATAATTCAGTTAGTTTGAATCAAGTTTGGAGTATAGTTTGACTTTAATTTCCTATATGTACGACGTGGAAAGCATACATTGGTTTACGAATTGATGAAGTTATTTGTAATCCAGTCCGTAGGCTGTATAAATCTATATGTATAGACGTTAATAACTAAAGTTAATAGCCTCAAAAAATGCCTTGCCAAGTCATTTGAAATGTGATTACTCAAGCAACTCCAATTTAGCATCTTTATTAAGGCCAGAATGTCTCCTGTTATTTAATGGGAAACAAAATATTGTCAGGCCCAGCCTGAGACTATAATACATGTTAATCTTTTATGTTCTTCTAACCTACCGCCTTGTTGTTACTGCTGTTGTGTTTTTGTTGCTGTTTAGTTGTTGTTGTTGGGTGTTTGAGTGTGTGTATGTGTGTGTTTGTGTGTTGTAAATATATCGTTGTTATTTAGTTTTAAGTTGTAATAAATATTGTATACAGTATGTACTCTTTTGATTTTTTTATCTTCGACGTAAAACATTGCAAAATTGCTTCGGTAGTGTAATGGACTTAAGCGCAACTGCTTAGAGGTCCTGGGTTCGATTCTCAGGGCAAGCTAAGTGTCGCGTGCTACAGCGAGGTGCACGCGCCGGTTGCTATACCCCGCACCCGGCGCCTACTCCCTCGTCGTCGGAGGTCGAATGATTCTTTTCAAAAATAATTTTAGAAAAATAACATGTGCTAATATGTCAACTTATTTCTTGAGATAGATAATGTAATGCATACCATCACGCCTGTATTCCCCGAAGGGTTAGGCAGAGGTGTACTTATGTACACCCACATTTCGCCGGTATGTTTAAATACCATGTAATAGGGGACGAGCCTATTGCCAATAACGGGGCACAAATCCAGACTCCGAGCTGCTACTGAGAATTTCATAGAAAGACCTAATAACACTTTGCTCGATCTGGGGATCGAACTCAGGACCTCTAGCGTAGCAGTCTCGCTAGACTAATGATAATGTAAATAATGTTTAATATAAATAATGTAATACGTATATCATATACGTTTTATCAGGATTGAAAGTTGGATAACTATCATTATTTTGTGACATACTGGGGCCTGGGTGAGTATAAATAGCAACAAAAGTTAGGATCACTATTAAATACCAACGCCTGTCAAAGTTAAGTTAGCAATATAACTACGAAAGGAGGAATACTATTACAAATAGTTGACGTCTTCCTTATCGGAATGTTTTTTCATGTAAAAGTCAAACACTTTGTGTTGCGCATATTGAAACGAATAAAGGACGTATTTGTGTACCCAATACAAATAAAACCTATGTCGATATATGCCACAATTTAGAATATTTGGGGTTAAAATGTTTTTTAGACATACCATACAATTTTTTGTACAGAGGCCCGCACATCAAGCTACCACAAACTGTCAAATTTCTTTTATAGATTTTCAACTTGAATGCAAAGTAATATGGTTCATGTTCAATTGAGAAAATTTGTCAGTTTTGGATAGGTTGACGTCTGTACATAGGTACTCTACGGGTTATAATGTTTTTTTTAAATATAAAAACGTTATCCCACTCTAGATTTTCTCCTGTATCGTACAAACACAAAATGTCACATGGACAAACACCAACACCCGGTACAACGGTAACGTGTAAGTCGAACAAAAATTCGTTCCGTGCTGGGATCGAATCCACAACTTGTGGCACAGAAGTCGATCGCTCAGCCGCTGCGCCAAATGTTAATACCCCGAAGGGTTAGTTAGAGGAGTAAGTACGTTCGAATTGTGTACCTACACTAATGTAGATCCACAATTCGACAGTATGTTTGTCCCATGTAATAGGGGCGAGCTTATGGCCGGATCGAAATAATCGAACCCGGGACCTCAAGCGTAGCAGTTGTGTTTGTGAATCTTAGGCTAATGAGGCATATTACAAAAGTAAATTGTACCTACACAATACATATACTTACCTGCTTTGGCAACACTTTTTTTTTATTTTATTTTTTTTAACAGTAAGGTACACTGACAGCCAATTACAAGTCTTCACGTATAAAAACATTAGTTAAGTATGAAAAATAAAGTGTGAACAACAGAGCACTGATACCAAGCAATAAACACTTACAAACATTTGACTATAATAAATACTATCTTTTTGTATTTTTTTTTTGGCAATTTTGACCGCGGATGACGTCACCATAAAGACGTAAATTCTGAATGTGAAGGCAAAATTCGTCATGGCGGGTGGGACTCGCGGTGGCTAAGCGGTCATAGCGTCTGGTGTACCTAACCAGAAGACGCAGGTTCGAATCGAATTTTTCCTTCGCTAAATAACTTTATAATAAATACTTTTTTCATGAACAAATACATAGTACGTTCCCAAATATGTTCGGGTCGGCTTCCAGTCTAACAAGTTGCGTCTGAATATCATTAATTTACACGAAGCAATGGACATCAGATCTCTGCAAAATAATTTCTGTGCGATACCGATATCCTAGTCAAAGTCAAAGTCAAAATAATTTATTCAAGATAGACTACCAGGTAGTACTTGTTGAACGTCATTTTTACCCGACTGCCGAAGGAGGAGGGTTATGTGTTTGACGTGTATGTATGTATGTATGTATGTATGTCCGTTCCTATGTCCGCTCGTAACTATTCAACGGTGCAACCGATTTAGATAAATGATACCTCATTAGATTTGTCTCGTGATGGCACGAGTGTCACTGGGTACATGAAATTAAAAAAAAAGCAAAATGGCGGATTTTATGCGCTTTAATGCGTGGGCTGAAAAATATGTTTTGAGCATTCCGTATCATGTATTCTCAAATTTTCGGTAGCAATTAGCGAAAACATTACATTACTTTATTGTTAAGGGACTTGTAGGAAATCATCTACTTTTTCATATAAATAATTTCTTCGTTAAAATGTCCGTAGGTAGTTTTAGATTGAGGTTAGGAAATACGATTTGTTTGTTATAATTTATTTATCAAGCATTCTGAATTATTTTTACTGTCCTTATGTACCTATTTAGTTTTCTTTACGTAATATGTGGGTGACTCACATACACACATACATACACATAGTAAACCATTACATAACTGAAATAAATGACTTAAATACATATTATAATCAAATATATCAATTCATGCATTCATCACACATTACTTGCACAATCGTTTGCGAAATCTTGCACAAGTAAATAACATACCTTAGTTTTAAATTAAGCGTCTGCAGATTTTTCGTAGTTTTGCACTAAAAATCCGGAAACAAGTTACGTAATTAAAATAACTAAAAAACCCGACTGCATAAAAACACTTTAAAAAAACTAAAAAGACAAAAACAAGTCTAGTAGTCCAGACCTATGTAAAGTAATATTGAATAACTACACCATTTCAATGTTTTCATGATCGATAAATACATAAAATAATAAATTATAACGTAGAATAAAGTCAATCTTGTAGTCGGGACCCATTACTGGGAATTTTAGAGACGGTCACGATTTTGAATGGGTCCCGACGGCAAGATTGACTTTATTCTACGTTATAATTTATTATTTTTAGTTATTCAATATTACTTTACATAGGTCTGGACTACTAGACTTGTTTTTGTCTTTTTAGTTTTTTTAAAGTGTTTTTATGCAGTCGGGTTTTTTAGTTATTTTAATTATTTACATTTAAGACAGCCCCCAAAACGCCCGCCCGTCACCGCCTCCTAGTGTTTTAGCTGGGAAGAAGAAGCGGCGCAACAAACTCCCCACCAACACATTTCTGTCTTGTAATTTACTCGTATAATAATATATAGCGGTAAAATTATATAAAACTAGGGCTCGACTGGTCGGGCGTGTGACTACCTTTTTCTATTGCAAATCAAATAGACACTGGATATAATACTTAAATCAAACACAAACACACATAATTATGTTTATCACATAAATTTTAGTGTCCTGTGGTAATCTATCCGAAATAATGGCTCAGTTAAGTAATTATTTGGATGGAAAACCTACTGGGCTTTGAAAGAAATTACAAAAAGCAAGGAAATAGGCATTAAAATCAAGAAGAAGACCTTTGATACCTGTATTTTACCCTGCATTACATATGGCTGCGAAACCTGGGCTTTGACAAAACACCATAGGTATAAACTTGCAAGATGTCAGAGAAGTATGGAAAGAAGCATGTTAGGTTTAAAATTGAAAGACAAAGTAAGAAGTACAGACATCAGGCACAAAACGAAACTAACTGATATCCTGGCTCGTATTGATCAACTTAAATGGAGGTGGACTGGACATAGTACGCATCAAGGTGCATTGCTCTCTTGTACGTCTGACATAACAATGATTTATATTAATTTGATATCAGCAGACATTACTGAAATTATTACTGTGATTATATATTTTTTTTCTTACTATTTAATAATGTTCAACTATAACTGACTAACTGTAAATGTGAGTACTTTGTAGGCTAAATTTACATACTCAGCTTTGAACAGTCTGGTGGCTTTGAGCCTTTTTTTATATGGCCTACGCAAATGTGCCTCTGATCTGGTATCGTCGTGCGACGGGTTGTTGAGCTCCCTAAATTATGGTTGAGCTACACAATGACTGATGCATGCGTGCCGTCAGTTGGGACTGGTCTACTCAAAGCCGCTATGGCTCTTTCTTCAAAAGGCCATTTCAGACTTTGCCCTACATTGTAAGACACATTTTTGTTCTATGTCTGGACTTTAAAAGAGACTATGATTCTCTGAGTTTGTTTCGGCGTTTCTTCTCAGAGGTCGTCAGCTAGGAAATGCCGGAGCCATCTAGCTTAAAAAAAAAAGTGTAAAATATTGACTTGTAAAAGTGTCTTTAAAAGATCTATTTACAGAAATAAATATCATTTCATTTCATTTCATATGCTCAGGTGTAAAAGGGAAAAATGGAGCAAACAGGTAACAATCTGGTACCCAAGAGATGGCACTAGGAGTCGAGGTCGTAAAAAGAGGAGATGGGAGGATGACCTGAAAATGACTTTAGGTCCGCTCTGGAAAAGAGTGGCGGAAGACAGAAGGCAGTGGAAAGAGTTGGAGGAGGCCTTTGCCGTAAGGCACACCTAACTGAGAGACCTTCTACAACTTAATGTAGATTTTATTCATTATTACTTATGTTCTAAATGTGAGAAATTTTCAAAGTTCGGGAATAAAGGCTATATTATTATATGTATAAGTAATTATTTTAATCCCTTGCAATCGTGTATGTAATACTAAGCATGTATGTTAATGAGATGGATGACAACTGAATGTATGACTCACTGATACAGAATCAATAAGATCCCAACTATAGCTCGTCGTAATACCAGTGTTTTCCCGACCAACAAGGTGTATGGCCTATTGTCTGCGCCATACTGACCATATTTGTATACCATAATGTTTCCATACAAATCTTTGCTGACATTATTATGTTAAGAATATTAGTCTAAGTTGATACATCGGTTTAGATCCACACGTGTTCATCAAATAATTATAATTAAAAAGAAACGAGTGTATTTTTTTAAATAGTGGACTAACAAACGTAGAAGATATAAAAAGTTCGTAGTTTGTTTTTAATATAATAAAAAAAAATACAGATAAAGCAGTTTGAAAACTTTTTGGTGCTAAAATAAGATCAAAATGAAATTGTCACAGCCGTTAATGAAGTTAATTATCAAATTACTAATCTTAATGATGTTATTCGTGACAATGTTTCTAATATCATCATTCTTATACAGTGCAAGATATTGGCCTGACGTTTACAACTATATTAATGCTAATATCACTATAAAAAGAATTCCTACTATATCAGAATTAGAATTGACTGTTCTAGAAGTTGATTATACAACAGAAACATGTCATACCACAACTGATGTTGAATATATTGACGTATCAACTATAGACGATTTTGATATCGATGAATTTATGAAAGACGAATTCGACTTCAATAAAAAAGTCAAAAGGAATATAGTAGTAGAACAATTGAAAGATTACATAGAACTACCTCCTAGAGGGATATTTGTTGACTATATATTTCTTGAAGAACCAATGACACACGAAACAAGCACTGGAAAAGATATAGTAGATGATGAAATTGACGCCAAAGACGGCAATGAAGATCCTGGTGATATTTTAAAGACTTCAGTTACTGGAATTGTTTTACAAGACCGATCAACTGCAATAGAAGAAGTCAGTGAACAGCCAGCGGTAACAAAGAAATATTACACAGTTCAACCATCAAACAATAGAGAATCGAAAAGATGTGTTGACGATAACGAAATTTCTGTCATAGAACCTGAAAGTACAGAATCAGAGCATATCCCTGAACTAACCACAACAAAAGAAGGTTATTTGGTTGGCGAAGATCTGAACCTAGTTGATGAGGTTACTGGAGCAACCTTAGTTATAACCACAGAAGCGAACGAGAACGAGTTGGTGAATGAGGAACAAGATGAGAGGTTTATGAAGGATTTGGTCGATATGAGCAAATTGAGCACTAGAGGATCGGACGATGTTGAAATGGTTACAGGGAAGCCAGAGAAACTTCAGATGATGGTAAGTGTTTGGATAGTATTCTAGTTGTATGAAAGCAGTGATATAACCTTTGGAGTGCCTCGTCACAGGTCTCGAGTTCGAAGCCAAGGCACATCACACCTCTGACTTTTCGAATTCATGTATTTCATCATTATTCAATAATTATCACTCAAGTTATTAAGCAAAGGAAAAATTCGACCGCGGGCAGGATTCGAACCTGCGTCTTTTAGTTAGGTACACCAGACGCTATGACCACTAAGCCACCGCGATACCTACCCGCCATGTCGAATTTTGCCTTCGCATTCTGAATTTACGTCTTTTATGGTGACGTCAGTAACACCTATTGAAAAGCAAGTTTTTTTTCCTCAACCGACACGGCTTACTTTACAGTTAGTTCAATGTCGAACGATGCCACCTTACCTACTAACCATCTTTTGTATTTTTTTGGCATTTTCCATGCTAAGATTTTAAAGTTATTAAGCAAAGGAAAAATTCGACCGCGGGCAGGATTCGAACCTGCGTCTTCTGGTTAGGTACACCAGACGCTATGAGCACTAAGCCACCACAAAAAAGATAATTATCACTCACTTAAACGGTGAAGGAAAATCGATGTTTTCCTTCACCGTTTAAGCGAGTGATATGGTATACCTGCATACCTTAGAGAATTCTCTCGACGGCGTGTGCTGTCCGCCAACCTGCATTAGGCCAGCGTTGTGAACTATAGTCTAATCCCTCTCAATCTGAGAGGACACCCGTGCCCAGCAGTGGGACAGTATATGGGTTGATGATGAAATATACCATTTATTTTGCCAAACATATAATAATTATAGTCTGAACACATTAAAGTTTATGCTGTACAAACGCCAGCAGGTAAAGCTATCCAAAACTGACAAATTTTTCCAATTGAATAAGAACCTTAACATGTTGTATTAAAGTTGAAAATCAATCAAAGAAATTAGACAGATTGTGGTACCTTGATAAGCTGGCCTCTATACATAAAAACTTACAACTTAATTAATAGGTGTAGCACGGAAACCAGCTCAGCCTTTGCTGTGCGGAAGGCACAACACTGAGGCCATGCCATTAGAGGCTTTTTTTATTTTTCGACGCACACGAAAATTAATAAAAAAATGCGCGTATGAAGCACATAATATTAATGTGTCATTAATAGATGTCACTGACGTCACTAAGCAAGCAGTGATTGCCTAGTGGTATGACCATTGGACTACCAAGTCGAAGGTCTCGAGTTCGAACCCAAGACACGCACCTCTGACTTTTCGAATTCATGTGCGTATTAATAATTAATTATCACTCGCTTAAAACGGTGAAGGAAAACATCGTGAGGAAACCTGCATACCTTAGAGATTTTTCTCGACGGTTTGTGAAGTCTGCCAACCCGCACTAGGGCAGCGTGGTGGACTATAGCCTAATCCCTCTCAATATGAGAGGAGACCCGTGCCCAGCAGTGGGACAGTATATGGGTTGATGATGATGACGTCACTTTATGATGGACAACGTGGCAATTTTTTTAATAAACGTGGCCCCACACTATGATTTTCGCTTGTCTTCTTCTATATCGTTTCGCTCTTGGCAGAGCGGTCGTGGTCGTCATGTAGTAGCATTATCGGGGGCAGATGTTATACGCCTCACGATATCTCACCATCGTTTTCTGTTGGTGGACATTCTAGTACACTCATGTAAGTGCCCGCTCACGCAAGATTTAACTTGGTCGGTCCATCGCAAGGGTGACCTTCCGCGCGGTCTGGTGCCTTCCACCTTTGCCTGCACGACGTTATCGTGGGTGTCCTGTAGGTGTACCTGTAGGTCATACAAATATAATTATTTTTTTATATCATATCTGATGGTAAGCGGTTACCGTAGTATAGACTAGATAGTGCTGTGTCAAAATGTCCCAATATATTTATGATTTATAATATATTTGTTCATTTTGCCTACCCCTTCGGAGAACCGGCATGACGGTATGATGGCATTGATGGTATTGAATCTGAAAAATTCTTAAGATTCTAAAAATATTTTTTATATTTCTTAAGTTAAAATTAATAGGTAATATTGCGTTGCGTGGTAAGCTCTTAATTAGTCATTATTGCACGTACCGTTGTCCATTACGTGTTATATTCCCATCAGATTACGCAAATAGACAACAATCATTACAATACCACCAACATTCTCATGTACAGTCAACAACACATCAGGTTATACAAAACTGTCAAATTTCTCCAAATGATTTTAAACTTTAAAATGATGCCGGTTAAGTCAAAAATCGAAAGAAAAAAAATTGTCAGTTTTTGGTAACTTGTAATGTACCTACACAGTCTTGGTACATTAATTAACATGCTTGCTACATTTTATACCAAGATATTTTGTAATAGGTCTTTATTTTTATTTTTTTATTCACGTTAGGCCTACGTTTGACCACTAGTTCGCCTGATGTTAAGCGACACTGCGATCTACGGTGGAGCGCGCTTGCCTAGAAGAAACCGATTCACTCGAGATTTAAAGACACACAGATTATAGTTATTGGGGAAGACCTACTCAGGAAGCTCATTCCACATTTCAGCGGCACGCATGATGAAACTTGATTTAAAGCGTTTCGTTCGGGTTTTTGGGATGTCCACCATGAATCGATGACGCTTTTTAGGTAGAAGCAAGGCCTGACTGATAACGGACCAAGTAGGCGGCATGTGTGTTTGTCATACGCGTACCTTCGATTAGGTTGCGCGTTAACCCAGGGCCTTGATAGGCATGAGGCCAAAAAAAAGTTTCTTTCTTTCTTTCTTTCATGACACAGGAGGGTTCCGGAAGAATACTTAGTTCCCGGAGTCCCCTAATATTGTGCTGAAGATGGCGACTTCAACAGTCGGGACCCATTAAAAATTCTAGACCGGATCAAATTTTCTCAATAGTCGGCCCCAACTGTTCCTCGACGTCATGTTTTTTTCTTTTCAGACGGTTATTTTATTTTATAAATTTACTTTTTTATTTTACACTTTTGATAACTATTTTTCACCGATTATATAAGAACTATCAATTTATTTATTTATTTAACCTTATTGTTCAAATACCTAGTATCCAGTTTTTTAGTACCTACTTATAAAACTAGAGCCAGGGTATGTTGAACTCTAAAGCACACTTTCTTGTACGACTTACAAGTCATACATACCGGTGTACATTAGTCCTCTGCCTATCCCTTCGGGGAATACAGATAGTATGATGACGATAAGAAGAAGAAACTAAAAAAAGGTCGATCGCAAGAAGTTTTACATTCAATGCGTATTTATGTCATTAGTATCTGGCCACAACTCACAAAGACCAGTTAATTGGCCTGGACAATTAAAATCTTACAGTTCGTGATCAATCTGTCAAAGTAGGCTTTTATGTTGTGAGCTGCGGCCTTAGTGAGGCCTCGACTTGGACTTAGATTAATTTTATCTGTAGGTATATCCACATTAATTGTATGTTTCATGTTTTTTTTAAATTAACTAGCATCTGCCAGCTTTACCTGGACAAAAAGCCGTTATACATAACTTTCTGTTTGTTTTTTCAATATCCTGCGCAATTCTCTTTTTTTTTGCCTAAGAACCTTCCATAAAGTATTAAAAAACTAAAAAAAGATAAATTAAATCGGTAAATTCATTCTCAAGTTATAGCGTAACCAAGGGAAAAAGGGATTAATTTATTTATTTATCCAAAACTCTTAAATGTTCTCAATTGAACACGAACCTTATTATTCTGTATTAAAGTCAAAAATCTATTAAAGAAATTTGACAGATTGGGGTAAGTTGATGTGCTCTGTACCACTTTAGACGTACTCTGCAGTACCAGCAGAGCCTACTACCTTCCTACGGGGATCTCGACATTTGTTGTTTAAAAGGGACGAAGTGGGATAATGCTCACCCGCTCTCCGCTCCTCCTATCACCAAGTCCTTACAATTCTCACTAATTATCGTGATCGTCCATCAAAGTCAGCAAAGCCACGAAACTTCAAGGTGAAGACATCTTTACCGAAACAAAACAAACAAACGAATATATACTCAAAGCTTAAAACAATAAGGTGTAAACCAACGAATTAGTAATACTGTTACGTACAGAAAAACAATTCATAGTATGCATTTGTATAACATCTCAAGTTGTGTGTTCACGTATATTTAGTAAATATGAATATTATAATACTCGTTTCTTTATTCGTAATAAGTGTTGCAAGTGAATGTGATAATAATAATAATAAATGTGCCGAAGAAATTGTGAAGGATATTCTAAAAGATACTTCTGTTATCGAAAACGTTGATATAAAATTACAAATCCCGAAATTCGAGCAAATAAAAAATGTAGGAATCGAAGATTTGAATCAAATTCTACTGCAATTAACAAATTGGTTCGAAGGCAGATTAAATGAAACCAGTTTTATATACAAACATATTAACAATAAAACGAGAATATTCGTCAGGAGTTTTGATTTTAATGTGGACTTTGAAAAGGGCAACGCTAAAATCGACATCGACCTAACAGAAGAACCGAAAGATAAAAAACCGGACATCGCCGCCGCCGTTCCATTTAAAGAAAAAGAAAATGTAACTGAAAATGTTGCAAATATAACTACATTTAAAAACTTAATCTTACCCACCCTTACAACTACAGAAAGAAACAGACATATTTTCAGGAAGACTAAAATACGGAAAATGGAGGAGATTAATAGAATAATAGAGAAACTTAGCGGTAGAAAGAATAATATCATATTAAAACTCGATCAGTTTGGACCTGCTTATTATGACGATAGTGAGGAGAATTCCACTGACTATCCTATAATAGACTATGTCGATATGTACAAAGACACCACAAATGAATTGAATATTTATGCTCCCACTGAAATATCCACTGTTGTTGATAATATTATCACTGGTATCTATGATGGTGATCGAAAATCTACGGAAAGGAACGCTCCTAAAACAACTACTGTTTCTGTAAGTAAAATATATTAATTTTGTATACAGGATGTTCCTTCATAATGTGCACATATTAAAATAAGGGAATCTATGCTTAATTTTATCGACAAAAACCATATCGGAAAAAATAAAAAATCTTAAATTTATTGACCCCCGTACACAAAACGGTATAACTTTTAAACTAAATGCTCTATCATAACAAAACAAACTTAATAATGATTAGTAATAATTAGGCTCCAAACTAAGAAAAATGAGCATTAAATATCCTAAATCTTATTATATCTTTATTCAATTACCTTTTTAATTACTCTTTTTTTTAACTAAACTAACCTAACCTAACAAAAAATTCCTAACAACCGATAAGGTTTATAGGCTTGATATAAAAACCATCAATTAATAAAAAAAATGACCAATAACTAAAGAAGTAAATCAAATATTATTTTTGTATACAAACACACACAGTTTGAACACACACATCAAAAATTGCTAGCAATTGAACTCAAATCCAAATTGAGTTGCTACTGAGAATTTCATAATAAATCTAATAACGCTGCTTGACCTGGGAATCGAACCCAAGACTCCACACTCAACAGCCGCTCTTAATAACCACTAGATCATTGAGGTAGACATATAAACATCGTTGTATATAAACAATGACACTCCAATTTATGTTGAACGTAAAGTGGTTAGTAACGCTGCTTGACCTGGGAATCGAACCCAAGACTCCACACTCAACAGCCGCTCTTAATAACCACTAGATCATTGAGGTAGACATATAAACATCGTTGTATATAAACAATGACACTCCAATTTATGTTGAACGTAAAGTGGTTAGTAACGCTGCTTGACCTGGGAATCGAACCCAAGACTCCACACTCAACAGCCGCTCTTAATAACCACTAGATCATTGAGGTAGACATATAAACATTGTTGTATATAAACAATGACACTCCAATCTAGGATACGGATGCAATTATGTTGAACGTAAAGTGATTAAGACGTGCGATCTATACAAATGATTCTAATTATTACGAGATACTTATATACAGAATGATATTGAAATAATTAACATATTTTTAAACTTATTTTAGCGAAGGAAAAATTCGACAGCAGGATTCGAACCTGCGTCTTCTGGTTAGGCACACCAGACGCTATGACCACTAAGCATCCGCGAGTTCCACCCGCCGGTTGAAATTTTCCTTCACTAAAATATCTTTTAAATCTTAGCATGGAAAATGCTAAAAAATACAAAAAGATTGTTAATAGGTAAGGTGGCATCTTTCGACATCGAATCTCTAAAGTAAAAACTGTAAAGTAAGTCGTGTCGGTTGAGAAGCAAAAACTTGCTTTTCAATAAATAGGTGTTACTGACGTCACCATAAAGACGTAAATTCAGAATGTGAAGGCAAATTTCGACCTGGGGCGGGTGGGACTCGACTGGTGTAGGCATGTACCTAACCAGAAGATGCAGGTTCGAATCCTGCCTGCAGTCGAATTTTTCCTTCGCTAAAATAACTTTAAAATGGAAAATGCCAAAATATACAAAAAAATATTTTTCTCAATCAATAATTTCTACTTTAATACTTAATTTAATACTCAATTCGTTGATTGCAGTCCACAATATATATAATAATAAATTATCACTCGCTAAAACGGTGAAGAAAAACATTGTGAGGAAACCTGCATGCCTTAGAAATTTTCTCGAAGGCTAAGGATTTAATGATATAATATTTCTGTAAATAGATCTTTTAAAGACACTTTTACAAGTCAATAATTTACATTTTTCTTTTAAGCTAGATGGTTCTGAAGTCTGCCAACCCACTTTAGGCCAGCATGGTGGACTATAGCATAATCCCTCTCATTCTGAGAGGAGACCCGTGTCCAGCAGTGGGACAGTATATGGGGTGATGAATAAATGATGAAGTTAAAAGGATGCTAATGTATTTTAAAACATGCTGTGTATAAATGCGCTTACATCACCCTCCTCGATAGTATGACAGGCTTACTTATTTGTTTACATTTTTACATGATAATAAATTTGTTTTGTTTATTAATATAAACAATACTATTAATATAGTACAGTATTATAGTTACGAAGTCGCAAACGTCATCAAGACTCACGGGCCGCCTAATGGTTAGCGGCAACCGCAGCCTATAGACGCTTGCAACACCAGGAGTATCACTTGCGCGTTACTGACCCTGTAAAATGTAAAAGGAATAGTTGTGTTGGCAGTTTATGGGTCAAAGTCCCCCCACTGCCAACACAACGTTTCCTCGTGGACCACTGGCAACCTTGCTCACCGTAAGGAACACAACACAGCTCAAGGCAGTGTTATTTCACTTCAATTTTCTGCAAGTCGGAGGTACTTCTCCAGTCGGGCAGCTCCAATTTGAGAGGAATTACTCCAACAATACCCTACATCTCTCAAAAAACAAAAAATTAAGACGTTTTTTACAGCTCAATCTAGTCCCAAACTAAGAGCTTGTACTTATGGGTACTAGACACAAACACTTATGTTCATTACATAAATATTTTGTCTCGTGGGAACCCACGACTTATGATCAGCAGTCCGCAACACGATCCACAGACGTCAAAAATAGCACACAGCAATGAATAACATTCAACACAAAATCATCTATATTTATTAAAAAGTTCTTTCCGTTAAGATAATATGAATGCAGCGGGTAATGTTTTATGAGGGACCACCTAACAATAGCTTCACAGTTGTCTGACATACGGACCACAAGATTGGACAGCATTTAACGCCGATCATTCATGCAAGATTTTATGCAAGTAATGTCAGTAATTCTATGCATTTTGCTGAGATGGGGTCCATTTTTTCTTCGTACAGGGCTGCTGTATTAAATGGCTTTCGAATGTAGTCTTGATCTCTGTGCGTGTCAAATAAAGTTTCTTTCTTTCTAATATCAGATTGATTGCCGGTGCATGGCTAAATTATAATTTTATTATACTGATCAACTGTGTGTGAGGTTAAGGTGCGCTTGCCGCGGTAACCGGGTGATGGGTGGGATTACTCCCACTATGCCCTACCTCTCTACTTTGGTCGTCTGGGCATGGTTCTCCTCTCACAATAAGAGGGGTTAACTTATTGTTCTGTACGCTAGCCTAGTGCGAAAAATCCCTTGAGGCATGCTGGTTTCCTTACGACGTTTATCTTAACATTCATACAATTCAAACTGCCTTGGGCTTGAAGTCGAGACCTGAGAGAGATGACATGGAAGTCTAATGGCCGTATCACCGTGCCATCACTGTATTTACACAAGGATCTCAAATTGTTTCTATGCCGTCATGTTGGCTCCCCTGTCTGTCAACATCATCGGTTCTTCAATGGGTCTCCTATTTTCTGATTCGGTCGCTTAGATACCAAGCATTGCGCTCTCCAGAACTCGCTGAGTGACCTTGAGCTTTCTTACTAATCATAATATTATAAATTTCATCTATTAAGAAAATACTTATTTGCATTGCTGCCAACATAACGGCAGAGGAACTATTTGATGAAACGCACGCATAATACATCATCTTAAATTTTTACTAGTGTTGCCCACTTAAGGAGTCCGTATGTATCAATCGCTCGGTTCAACAAGAGTTCGAATCAATCATTCTGTAGCAAAAATACGGCATGGAGGGTGAAAAAAAAAAACGTTTTTTGATTCACGCGAAAAACAATTTTCCATTGGCCTGTATAGGACGTGGTGGGGGCTTTTTCCATGCACGTTTCGATGAATTTCGTCCGTTTGTGGTCGCTTTTGTGTGGCGTGGCTGGCAATTTGATAAGGATTGATGTTCTGTGGCTATTCTGCGTAGTATTTGGATCGGTTTTTGTGTAGAGTGTAAAGAATGGTGCAAAAAAATTGGACCTCAATAAATAAAGGACATAAAAGTTGTGGTCAGTTCTGATTATTATTTTTGGGTTAGCTAAAAACGTCAACAGATAGACGCTTGAAATATTCACTGAATATTTAGTTGTATATTCACTTTAAAAATAAATACTTACATAATAAAATTAAAATAAAATAAATATTTAAGGGGGGCTCTGGCAGGGAACCCTTCGTGCGAGAGTCTGACTCGCACTTCGCCGTTTTTTTTATGAGACTTAAGATTACCTTAACAAAACTATAAAAGTTTATAATTAGTGTGTTTAAACCTTACAATTATGTGCCATAAAACATAATAAATAACTGTACTGGCAATTTGTCAGCAATTAATAATTCAATTAGCATTTTTTATCCGCGTGTTGCGAAATTGATAGTACAATGCTTTATGTAATCATAATTAATTCCTGTAGTGTTTTGATTCCTGTCATTTACGCGAATATTATACATTGAAATAAAACTACTTTTTTACTGAATTTAACGCGTTATATTGATATTAAACGAAACTGAGACATTATGTCACTAACAATATAAAATTGCTTACTTAGAAATTACTTACATAGTGTAGACCAAGCCCAGTCGTGTTTATAATTTAAATTTTAATACATACAAATGGCATGCAAAATCACATAAGTTACCGGACTAAACTCAATGTAAGACGAATATATTATCCTATAGGTGAACAATGTATGTATTTCTCTCATTATTAATCCCGACGTTTTGGACCCTTTACAGCGTCCACGGTCACGGGTAGACAGGTGTAAAGGGTCCGAAACGCCGGGATTAATAATATCAATATAACGCGATAAAATCCGTAACAAAGTAGTTTTATTTCCTGTAGTGTTGTTGCCTTATTTCACGCGACAGATAAGAGAGGTAGGGCATAGTGGGAGGAAAATAAGCGGGAGGAAACCAGCATGCCTCAGAGGTTTTTATTAATTATTTCGCACTAGGCCGGTGGGCGTAAAGAACTATAAGCTGGTTAGCTTATAACTCTCGTTGATTTTGTTGATTAAAGTTCAATTACATATAATTATATAATTGCAATAAGATTTAATAAAACATCGTAATTATGTAGTAGGTGGAGTGAAAGAAAACAAAGAAACTAGCAAACGCCTTATAAAAACATCATAGCACGCACACGGACTGACGACTGATTATTATTAAATTACTGTCAGGCGCTACGCCTTGTCATCGCGAACAGTCAGCTCCTTATGGGTTTAGTGATAAAAAAGGGTATCAAAAGTTGAAAGTATTTATTGTGGTCATCATGATAAGTTTGCTCTTAATGTCAGGAGGTTGGATTGACTAGAGTAATCCTTCATTACCGCATAGTTTGTGGTAGGACGCGGGTAGATAGTGGTATCACGCGATGCCTGGTCATCAATCACTCACACAAAAGACTGCTCGTACTCACGCTTATAGGTACGAAGTGAGAAAATTTGGATACGTGATTTTATTTTATTTTTGTAATATCTGTGTGATGAACATAAGTGCCTGCATTTGGCTTGGTTTTGTTTTTTGTTTTTTTATGCCACTAAGGTGGCAAACAAGCATACGGCCTACCTGATGGTAAGCGTTTACCGTAGCCTATAGACGCTTGCAACACCAGAGGTATCACTTGCGCGTTGCCGACCCTGTAAAACGAAAGAGGAATAGTTGAGTTGGCAGTATAAGGGTCAAAGTCCCCCCACTGCCAACACAACGTTTCCTCGTGGAGCATTCTTCTTCATTCTTAGTTCAATGATGTTTCTTAAGTATATATTTGCAAAAAAGAGAAAATAAGTATTATATCCATTGTCTAGTACCCATTGTAATTTATAATTATTACTGTATCAAATATTATTGTAATATAAAACGATAATTTAAAAGAGTAACCATGGAGTTTCTTGCCGGTTCTTCTCCATAGGAAACGACTAATTTGGAACCGTGCACCTAGACTCGACATTTCAAGTGCCTGTATATGGTTTATATGAAAATAAAACTATTTTGATTTTTATTTTGTATAAAGCTGTAGGTAACTGTTTTGTGTAACTATAAAATAAAATGAATAATAAATACCACATCCACCATCTTACTCTTCTTCGCCGCAAATAATAGTCTCTTCAGATCCCTTAAGGTTGTAATTATGTTTGAAAAAAAAAAAGTGTTTTCTTTCCTCCGTCTAACTGCTGATCCGTCGCAATTAGAACGGTATTCGGTGATATGTTTCCTGGTTCATTAGGAAAGAAAACTTTGGGTGGGAAAGAAAGAAGTTTTATATGGTTTAATTAACTTATCAACTAACTTTTTGTATTTTTCTGGCATTTTCCATGCTAAGATTTTAAAGGGCAGGATTCGAACCTGCATCTTCTGGTTAGGTACACCAGACGCTATGACCACTAAGCCACCGCGATACCTACCCGCCATGTCGAATTTTGCCTTTGCATTGTAAATTTACGTCTTTATGGTGACGTCAGTGACACCTATTGAAAAGCAAGTATTTTGCTCCTCAACCGACACGACTTACTTTACAGTTAGTTCAATGTCGAACGATGCCACCTTAGTACTTATCAAGTATAACTTATAATTATTTTTTTGTTGATGGGGTTGGAAATGCTTATGCACTACTCACCGTTCCGGGGAGAGCGGTGAGGTGTGTCGGGACTCCGCTCTAAAAAGAGCGATCTACCGACTAAAACCAACCTCGACGTTTCGCGTCGCCACTTTAGTGCCGGGACTACGGGAGCGCTGTAGCATTCGTCCGCAGAAACCATAATTTAAGTTGTCTTAAAATAGGCTGAGACATGTATACTGTCTAAATAATGCCATTATCTTCTAAGTCTTTCTCAAATAAATGTTGGGTTCGGCTTCCAGTCTGACCAAGATGTGGCTGAATACCAGTATTTTACTCTCAATGTGTTAATAATGGTCACCCATCCACAGACTGACCGCGACTAGCACAGCTATACCTTTCAGATCGGTTGATCAGCAAGCCCAAAGGAGGTCATCAAAAGTCAATACAACTCAGTCCGAATTTGTACCTGAGGTACATGACAGCTGTCAAGTTGACAGTTTTTACTATGAAATCAGAAACTGTTAATAATGTGCAAAACTGGCGTGCGTTTGACATTCCAAAACTGACACTGACAGCAGATAGCTATCAAGTTGACAGTTTTTACTATAAAAACACTACGAAACTGATACTAATGTGTTAAAATGACGTGCGTTTTTTCAAATTTAAAGTAATTTTTTGTCATCCCCTAGTGAGCATAAAAAAAAGTATGACTAGAGTTTTAACCAGCGTAATACAGGGTATTTTTTCCAATAAGTGTACCCTCGGCACATCATTTGGGATTTTGGTGACATCCTTAAATAATAAAATTGCCATAATGAACTTCTTAAGTTATCCACTCACAATATTAATTGCCATACATTTTCTACCAGAGGCGCGCAGTACGTAAGCTTAATGTCTCAAAACATACTCCATGAGCTTACAAAATAACAATGTATATAAATGCGTTTGAGTATAAATGGCGCTGATTTAATTATATCATTGTGGTTGAGAAAGCTTTGAGGAGTGGAGATTACGTTTGCGGTTTATCTTCCAAATATACTAGGAGCCGTTTCAAAATTCGTGAATTTACTGTAAATAGAATTTCATTTACAATCATCATAATCAACCCATATACTGTCCCATTGCTGGGCACGGGTCTCCTCTCATATTGAGAGGGATTAGGCTATAGTCCACAACGCTGGCCTACTGCGGGTTGGCAGACTTCACAAACCATTGAGAAAAATCTATAAGGTATGCATGCAGGTTACCTCACAAGTTTTCCTTCACCGTTTAAGCGAGTGATAATTAATTATTAATACGCACATGAATTCGAAAAGTAAGTGGTGCGTGCCTTGGGTTCGAACTCGAGACCTTCGAGTTGGCAGTCCAACGGTCATACCACTAGGCTATCACTGCTTTTTTGTCACATTTAGATTCACTTAGATGTAATTAGTAGTCAATTTACGAGCTTTTTCGGTCGGCTTCTAGTCAATTTTAGTCAAGAAATGCGGGTAAATATCAGTAGGTATTTTACGTGAAGCAACCACTATCAGTATTTTCTAACCAAATCTATTATCAATCTTCTTTTTTCGAGCCGTTTTCCAGGGTCAGCTTTCAGCCTAACCAGATGCGGCTAGATAAGGATTTTCCACGAAGCGACTGCCATCTAGGCAGTGATATCCTAGTGGTATTACCATTGGACTGCCAAGTCGAAGGTCTCAAGTCACGCACTTCTGACTTTTCGAATTCATGTGCGTATTAATAATTAATTATCACTCGCTTAAACGGTGAAGGAGAACATCGTGAGGAAACCTGCATACCTTAGAGATTTTCCTCGAAGAAGTCTGCCAATCCGCACTAGGCCAGCGTGGTGGACTATAGCCTGATCCCTCTCAATATGACAGGAGACCCGTGACCAGCAGTGGGACAGTATATGGGTTGATGATGACCGCCATCAGACCTCCGCCACCCTATTTTTGGGTAAGAGTGATACCCTGAGAGACTGGTTGTCAGACTTTTTGGGTTTCTGACTACCACTAACGATTGTCGTAGGTATTGTTATATGACAACCCGTTCACGGTATGACGTGTGTATCCTCACGTCATACGTCGTGAACGGGTGCCGTCCGTCGGGGCTGGTCAGCTCTTACTGTCAGTGGCAGTCTTTTTTTTTTTCGTTTAATTATTATACTGGATTAATTTTACCTACATTGCAATCAAACTGCATTGTTCTCATGAACTATTCAGAACAGAATTGTAAACAAAGATTGACACTGTAAACTTGCTTTTAAAAAAAAAAGTTTGTCTATGGATTTTCTCGCCGGTTCTTCTCCATAAGACCCACTTATTGGAACCGTGCAACGAGTTTCGACTTTTCAAAAGTGCTATTCTAATTGTCTAATTGAAATGAAATAAAATATTTGACTTTCTCTTTGATTTGACAGTGGGGGGCAGTGGGGCTCTAGACGAGGTAGGTCCATTAGTTACTTTCCTTATAAGCTTCATTATTTAAAATGGCTTGACTCAAAGACCCCTCAAAATATTAAAACAAAGTTTAAGTGCGTACCGCTGTACTTCCCATCTTTTGTGCAATCTTATAAAAAAGTTTTCGTAAATTAACGGCTCCGAAGAAAGTTAATAACATTAATTAATTAGAAAAGTCGTAAGGAAGTATAATTAGTGTGTTGTCTTAATTAATTTTTGTTAATGAAGTTTAGGAGGTTAATCAGTTAATTTGGAAGATTAAGATTAACTGCCTTATTTGCTTAGTGGTTACAAGCGCGACTGGGGGTCGAAGCACGAAGTCCGTAGTTTCGACCTTAGTTACGGGTGTTTCCTACTCCGTATCACCTACGGACGGATGATTCGTTCGGGGCCCGAACTAAGAATGAATGACAACACAATTTGACAGTTGTCCCTACTCTCGATGTGTTTTTACCCGTTCGAAAAATTGAATTTGATAAGTACTTGTTTTATGGGACTCCGAAGTTTCGGAGAACTTTCGAACGGCTCGTAAATTCGTTGACGGAGATAGGGAGTAGACCTTCTGCTACGCTTATGGTCTTAGTTCGATCCTAGGTCGAGCAGTGTTATTAGATTTTTCACAGTAGCAGCTCGGAGTTTGGAATTGTGTCCGGTTAATGGCAATAGGCTCATTCCGTATTACCTGTGACCTTTTTTTTTGTTTACGGGGGGAAACCTTCAAAAGGCTACCGGTCTATGGGGGTTAGACCGGGGAGTGTGGGATTCTTACCCACTAAAACCACCCCGGTGGCCACCATCAGCACATGGAGGGGGGCACTGGGTCCTCTTAATAGACCACCACAGAACCCCCCTGTGCACCGCCTATTAAGGCACATCCCTGGGGAGACTGTAAACAGGTCTCCCCTGAATCAGTCCCTGTGCACGGCAGCACGTGACCACTGTGCTACCGTCTTCTCTGGGATCGCATGATGATGGGCGAACAGAGTCCCCTATCTGAACGCCCGCGATCCCAAAGGCCCGCCTGCTTTAGATAGTGCAGGCGGGATTACGTGTGACCTAGAACACATCGGCGAAGTGTGGGTAACTGTGGTACTCTTCTGCCTAGCCCTCATGGGGATTGCAGGCGTGGTTATGATATGTTTATTATCATCAACCCATATACTATCCCACTGCTGGGCACGGGTCTCCTCTCAGATTGAGAGGGATTAGGCTGTAGTCCACCACGCTGGCCTAATGCGGGTTGGCAGACTTCACACACCATCGAGAAAAAATTCTAAGGCAAGGTCACTCCTCACAATGTTTTCCTTCAACGTTTAAGCAAGTGATAATTATTGAAATAAAACTACTTTTTACGGATTTTATCGCGTATATTGATATTATTAATCCCGACGTTTCGGACCCTTTACAACGGTCATGGTATACGCCATAAAATCCGTAAAAAGTAGTTTTATTTTAATGTATAATATTAGTAATGTAAATGTCAGAAATCAATATGTGATAATTAATTATTACTACACACATGAATTTGAAAAGTCAGACGTGCGTTCGTTGGATTCGAACTCGAGACCTTTGACTTGGCAGTCCAATGGTCATATTATAATTATGTTCTCACTGCTATGTAGGTATGTTATGTAATGTTGTTTTAATTTTAAAATGTGTGTGAACACCACGTTTGAATTTATGGATGGGCTTCGCAAAAATACTCATGTCTTTATTTACTTAATTATATTTTAATTATGTACGAATCCTAGGCTTTAGTCTGATGTTTTTTTAATTATTAATTCGTAGCTTTATTGTGTGTGTGTACAGTAAATTAATTTCAACTTTTTTTTGGAACATGGAAACCTGTTGCTTATGTTGATCGTACTGGCTTAGAACGATATACTTAGAGTGTTTTTTTATTAACACGATGTTATTTTTAAATACCAGGCCAATTTACCTACTTTGTTATTATTATTTAGCCGTTGTCGTCCCACTGCAGGGTAAAGGCCTCCCTACCCTCCTTCCATTCCTCACGGTTCAAGGCTATTTTGGGCCAATCCTTACAGAAAAAGTCAAGTTCATCCCGCCATCTTCGTCTATGCCTGCCGCGTTGTCGTCTGTCGTTTTGTGGGATCCATTCGGTACTTCATTTAGCCCACAGCTCATTTGACATGCTATAGACATGTCCAGCCCAGTTCCACTTCAAGCTAGCAGCTTTCTGGCCAATGTCAGTAATCTGGGTTTTGGAGCGCATTATGCTATTTTTGATGCGGTCTGCTAATTTGACTCCCATCATATTGCGCTCCATGGCTCTTTGACAAACCCTAAGTGCGGACAATTACCCCAATTTACTTTAATAATGTCTAATTAAATTTCTTTGAAATAATAACTTATTTTACGAAAGAGGACACAGTCCCTCCATGTGCTCATGGTGGACACTGGGGTGGTTTTAGTGGGTAACAATCCCACACTCCCCGGTCGGACCCCCGTAGACCGGTAGCCTTTTGAAGGTTTCCCCCCGTAAACAAAAAAAAAGCTATATAAGACCACGCTAAGACCAATAGGAGCCGTGCAAAACGGAAAAAAGGCTGGCAACACCGGCGGGGGCAGCTAGTATTCTACATAATAATTCTCGTTTAAAATCCAAATCCATAACCATTTCCCCAAACACTAATTATCATATTCTTCCCCAGCCGTTTACCCAGGATACAATCTGCCATGACAACGAGACCTGCAAGGAGTTCACCAGTTCCGTGTACCCGTGGGTGGCGACCATCTTCGTGACGAACAACAGCAGGGACACACAGTTCAGCTATTACTGTGATGGCGCTCTGGTCACAGACAAGGTCATTATAACTGGTAAGTAATTGTACAACTAGAGAACATAGCTCGTACAACTGACGGCCGCTGGGGCAAAAAAGCCCACCGGAAACGGAGGCGTCTCTAGCCCATGTAGGATGAGCAAGTGAAAAAATTAAATCGATATTTATCGTATTGATATTTTTAACAATATTAAATCCGTTCAGTATCGATATTTTTAACAACATCGATAATTATCGGGTGAAAAATATCGATATATCGTCAGTTTTCGCACGATTAACTATTCATACATATTTCCACAGCATTCAAAATTCGTAAAAAAGAATAGACATGAAGAGATTTATTTTCAAAAAGACATACAATGCCAGTTACATGTAAATAGTATTAACTTATTCTAATGTTGCCGAACACTCAGTCTATAGTTCCAGTCTCAATCGAAATTTGGCTAATTAACTCAAAATCGTTATAAAAAAAACTTGAGAGGTGTCAAGGGACACCCGGATGGAACGAAGTTCCTTTCATTAAAATTTAATAATAAAAAATAAAAAAACCTGTATACACTCAACAATTCACAACGCGCGAAATTCAAATATTGTCATTCACTCAATAATATTTGAATGCTTGTCAACAATATTTGAATTTCGAAAAAAGTGTCGTGACAACTTTTCGTAAGAATTTTTTCCGTCTAGCCCCCTTTCACAACGCGCGATAAGGAACTTCGTTCCAATTATAGTCTTTAAGTTATTCTGATGTATAAATAGTAATACTGTAGTTCCATGTAAATCCGTTCAGTAGTTTTTGCGTTAAAAAGTAGCCTCTTATTTCAATACTAGCTGCCCTCCACGGTGTCACCCGCATTTATTCCATTTTACTCGGCTCCTATTAGTCACAGCAAGATGTTATTAGCCTATAACCTTCCTAAATAAATGGACTATCAAACACAAAAAGAATTCTTCAATTCGACCCAGTAGTTACTGAGATTAGCGCGTTCAACCAAACAAATAAACTCTTTAACTTTATAATATTAGTAGAGATAACAAATATCACAATTGATTTGAGGGACTTATGGATAAGTAACAACTATGCGGATCACTTAATCTGTGCCTTTACTGTCGACATCAAATCAACTTAATGTAACTTTACTATACACTAGCGCCGCCTGGTGGAAACTTCTGGCGTTATTCACAAAAAAAAATTAATAAATGCTAAATTGGGTAAAGAGTTTGTATAACCTTTTTTGACGTAAATATTTAAGAAATGCTAAATTGGGTAGAGTTTGTATGACCTTTTTTGACCTATAAATATAGCGTGATAAATAAATTTACTATAACCTGGATTTCTCACTTTAAAAAAAACTACTAAGTGCGCACTATATTAAATGCTTTTCATTCAATTAATTATTCAATCAAATTATTAAAATACTTATGTTTAACAATTTTTTTTTTTTTTTAGATTGTCTGTCTAGTCTATTGTAAGTAATAAAGTATTTTATTATTATAATAATTATACTTACCAACAGATTTCTTAGGTACTAGGTAAGTTTATTTTTTTTTTAAGAATAAATTAATAACGTATTACGTAACTCAGTATTTCAGTAAAAAAACAACCTATACCTAATAACAGTTTTAAATATTAAGTTAGTTACGTACTATCTGTGACATACACAATTAAATAAAATTAAATACCCAACCTACTTAATTAATTTAAGTTTAACATTATGTCATCGTCATGTTATTACTTGTTTAAGGCATTCTTAAGCCGAACGAACTTTATTCGTGTCGACTGTTCAAAAATTCAATAAAGGAAACATCGTGATGAAAGAGTCTATCTTCACCGCGACATTAGTACTTCCCGTGTGAACGAAACCATAGCGACTTCTAATTCGACGCCAACGCCATCTATCGAGCACGATGACAACTTTGAGCAACTTATAATTTCAGACATTCCTTTGCAAGATTATTTTTTAATAGCATATTGTATGTATAAAAACTTAAATTAAATATAAAAAATAATAGAATATTTTTTCTATCAAAAATATGGGATTAATTTCACATTTTTGAGCTTTGAATAAGTAATAGAACACGTTTATATTGTACGAGTATGTTTTAAATTAACATTACTTACATAATATAACATACCATCACGCCTGTATTCTCCGAAGGGTTAGGCAGAGGTGTACTAATAGTACACCTACAGTTCCCAGGTGTGTTTGGTCCCTAATGCTATTAACTGATTAACCGGGCACAAATCCAAACTCCGAGCTGCTACCTACCATTTTCGTGTGCCGTGTAATTAATATATTTCAGTTATTTTATTTTTTTGATTTATTTAAACATGATTTCTGATACTTACGCGAATATTATACATTGAAATAAAACTACTTTATACGGATTTTATCGCGTTATATTAATATCTACATGACAGTCTACTAATATGAAAGTCTACCCGTGACCTTGGACGCCGTAAAGGGTCCGAAACGTCGGGATTAATAATATCAATATAACGCGATAAAAACCGTAAAAAGCAGTTTTATTTTAATATACCTACATAAACTTACTTATTTTTCTTATTTTATTAGGCCAGATAGAGAATACATCCCATGTGACTTGCTAATAATGTATTTACTATAGGAAAACAATTTTTAAAATCGATAAAAAAAAAATTTGCGTTTATCTGTTACTGGCGACCCGTCCCTGCTTGCATTGCATGTGTGCAATGTTCTAATAACATGCATATAAGACAAATAAAAATATTCGTTATTAATATACACAGAAAATCCAATAACACTTCTCTACCTGGGAATCGAGCCTCTAGCGTACCTAGCTGTCGCGGTTAGGACCATTAGGCTAATGAGGCAGTTATTAACATTGTTAATTAATTAATAATTGACTGCCTCATTAGTCTAGTGGTCCTAAGCGCGACTGCTACGCTAGAGGTCCTGGGTTCGATCCCCAGGTCGAGCAAAGTGTTATTGGGTTTTTCAATGAAATTCTCAGTAGCAGCTCGGAGTCTGGATTTGTGCCCGGTTAATGGCAATAGGCTCGCCCCCTATTACATGGGACCTAAACATACCGGCGAAATGTGGGTGTACATTAGTACACCTCTGCCTAACCCTTCGGGGAATACAGGCGTGATGGTATGTAATTAATAAAATTATTGGATTGTATTCGGTTGGAGCTCGTCCTACGCTGCGCTTTCCGGAAGGAAAGAAGTGGTAGTCTATGGGAGGCCTCTGTTCAGCAGACCTCCTGTGACTGATATCAATAATCAACCCATATACCTGTCTTACTGCTGGGCACGGGTCTCCTCTCACAGAATGAGAGGGATTAAGCTATAGTCCACCACGATGGCCTTGTGCGCGTTAGCAGACTTCACAAACCGTCGAGAGAAGTCCCTAAGATATGCAGGTTTCCTCACGATGTATTCCTTCACCGTTTAAGTGAGTGATAATTAATAATTAATCCGCACATGAAAATTATTATTTCTAAAAGTCAGAGGTGCGTGCCCTAGGTTCGATCTTGAAACCTTCGACTTACTATAATAATACTACTAAGTTAAGTAGTGATTAATATAATGAAAAATAAATAAATAAATATTTTTGGACAATTTTACACAGCACCATCTAGTCCCAAACTAAGCAGAGCTTGTATTATGGGTACTAAGATAATGGATATAATACTTGTATACTATTTTTTTTGTAAATACGTATTTATAATACATATGAAACACCCAGACAAACACAAACACTTATTTTCATCACATAAATATTTGTCTCCAGTGGGAATCGAACCCACGACCTCGTGTTCAGCAGTTTGACACGCGAACCACTAGACGTGTGATGATGATGATGATGATTCTAAAGTTACTTACTTTAAATACTGGGAAATGATTGTAAGTAAACTATAAATAATAGACTATAATTATTGAATTGCAGTTAATTATTACTAATTAGTTTATAGAACTCATGACGTTGATATTTTATAAACACAATAAATATAATACGTAATACTTTTTCATATATACCATTACGCTTGTATACCCCGAAGGGTTAGGCAGAGGTGTACTAAAGTACACAAATAGTCAGGGCCGGATTCAGGACATAGCAACCGGGGCTCTGCTGGCCCAGGGGCCTCCACAAGGATGGGGTCTCCACAAGGAAGGGGCCTCCAATATAGGATTTTATTGTACAGACGCCAGCCAGCAAGTAAAGCTATCCAAAACTGAAAATTTTTGCCAATCCCAATGGAATATGAACCTTATTGCTTTGTATTAAAGTTGAAATTCAATCAAAGAAATTTGACAGCTTGCTGTACTGGCCTCTGTACGTCCCAATAGTTTTCTGGGTCTCCAGACTTCTTGGTTGCCTCAGAGTCTCCATACCTTTAAATCGGCCCGGGCTACAGTTCTCTGGTATATTTAGGTCCCAATTTAAAGAAGCTTATTGCTATTAAACTCAAATCCAAACTCCGAGCTGCTATTGAGAAAAACCCAATAAGACTGTTTGGCCTGTGAATCGAACCCAGGACCTCAGGCATAGCAGTCGCTTTTACAACCACTAGACTAAAGAGGCAGTTAACAATAGAAGTTTGTAATACAAAGGTAGTTTTTTGTTACTTGCAATAAATTAAAAAAATACGTAGTCAGTCTTGGCTCTATTAGCACTTGTCGTTTTTATTTTATTTCTCACAGCGCCTCGCCTCGAACAAGGCAAGGCAGGCGTTAATTTGATTAAAGACCTTCCTCTTTCCGAGTTTGCCTGGCAATGAGGTTTCAACATTGTTTACTGTTATTATTTACTAGTTTTCCGCCCGCGGCTTCGCCCGCGTCGAGTTCGGTTATATCGCGTTTCCAAGAGAACTCTTCAAAACTCCGAGATAAAAACTATCCTATGTTCTTTCTCAAGGTCAACTCTATCTCTGTACCAAATTTCATTAAAATCAGTTCAGTGATTTAGACGTGAAAGCGTAACAGACAGAGTTACTTTCGCATTTATAATATTAGTAGAGATGGGTAGTTATTTTTTAGTCAGAATTAGATGTAAATGCTATGCTGATTAAATGTATATAAGTCCAAAAACACCTGTTTAAATAGTTATTTAAAAAATTATAGCACTAATGTGGAAAACAGGCATACGGCCTACCTGATGGTAAGCGGTTACTGAGGTCCAGGTCCTTAAATTAAAGTAAATTTCGACCTGGCGGGTGGGACTCGCGGTGGCTTGGTGGTCATAGCGTCTGGTGTCGGAATGAGTCCGTCATACAGTCCGACATACAGTCCGACAGCCTGTTTAAAATATTATAAATATTTACTATGTAGATTTATAACAATATTAAATTAATATTAATATTATTGTACCCATAGTACAAGCTCTGCTTAGTTTGGGACTAGATGGTGTTGTGTAAAATGTCCCAAAAATATTATTATTATTATTTTATTCATCTTTAAATACTTATTTATTACATTTTTAAATATTTTTATAAAATAAAACAAGACAAAAACATTTAAAAATATAAAAAATAGAGGCCCACCATTATTATTATTATTATTAATATATAAAAATTAAGCTACTATTTAAATAAGTGTTATAAGTAACTACGTATTTACGAAAAAGTACATATTCATTGTTTAGTAGCTATTAAACTCGGGAATGTGGGTTCTATTTCCGTATGGAACAAATATATGTACGACCTACAGGTAATTTTTCTGGGTCTGGATGTTGGCGCAGTACAAAAGCAGTGATAGCCTAGTGGTTTGACCATTGGACTACTAAGTCGAAGGTTTTGAGTTACAATCCAGGGCACGCACCTCTGACTTTTCGAATTCATGTGCGTATTAATAAATTAATTATCACTCGCTTAAACGGTGAAGGAAAATATCGTGAGGAAACCTACATGCCTTAGAGATTTCCTCGACGGCGAGTGAAGTCTGCCAACCCGCACTAGGCTAGCGTGGTGGACTATAGCTTAATCCCTTTCATTCTGTGAGAGGAGACCCGTGCCCAGCAGTGGGACGATATATGGGTTGATGATGAAAAAGCACTATCCTCAGGTGAATCCTGCTTAGGCGTGAAAATAATAATATACTTAATAATAATAAATAAATATTTTTGGGACATTTTTACACAGCACCATCTAGTCCCAAACTAAGCAGAGTTTGAACTATGGGTACTAGACAATGGATATAATTCTTATATATATTTTTTTTGTTAATACATACATAATACATAAGAAACACCCAGACAATCACAAATACTCATGTTTTACCCAAATATTTCTGTCCTGTGGGAATCGAACCCACGACCCCAAGATCAGCAGTCCGGCACTCGAACCACTAGACCACATATACCGTCGTCGAAAATGTAATACATACATACAGACAATCCCTTTCGCGTTTATAACATTAAGTAGTATGGTTTGTTTCCAGATGCCAGATGTATGCTGGTCTCCAACAAGACCTGGAACCCTGAACATGTGCTGGTGTTCCTGGGAAAAGGGAACTTGCAGTCATTTGGAGACAACGAAAAAGTGCATAAGGTATTATAATCCACAAAACGGGTATACTCGCAATGTGCAACATTTGTTGATGGATTGTGTCTGGAACAGAAGAGAGAGGGAATCACTTTTGAAGGAGCTAAAACTAAATAAGTTAGATGTAGGTTTAATACAATCAATTTAATCTCAAACAACTTTAGAAGTTGCTGAAGAGTTGCTGGAGAAAAAGCTATGTCGCTTATATTTAACAATATCAAATGATTAAATGAATGATTAAATGATGATTGAATGATATTTATTTCTGTAAATAGATCTTTTCAATACACTTTTACATGTCAATATTTAAATATTTTTTTAAGCTAGATGGCTCCGGCATTTCCTAGCTCTGAGAAGAAACGCCGAAACAAACTCAGAGAATCATAGTCTCTTTTAAAGTCCAGTTATAGTAGGTATAATAACAAATATGTATTGTGTCTTGTCAATGTCTGAAATGGTCTGAAAAGTCTGAAATGGCCTTTTGAAGAAAGAGCCATAGCGGTTTTGAGTAGACCAGTCCCAACCGACGGCACGTATGCATCAGTCATTGTGTAGCTCAACCATAATTTAGGGAGCTCAACAACCCGTCGCACGACGATACCAGATCAGAGGAACATTTGCGTAGGCCACTAAAAAGGCTCAAAGCAGCTAGACTGTTCAGAGCTGAGTATGTATATTTAGCCTACAGAGTCCTCAGATTTACATTTTATTGAGTTAAAAGATATTAAATAATAAGAAAAATATAATCACAATAACCATTACAGTAATGTCTGTTAATGTCAAATTAATATAAATCATTGTTATGTCCGACTTACATGTTGTTGCACCATCAAAATTAATCTAGTCTACTAAACAGAAAAAGAACAATAAATAAATAAAGAGATTGCCATGGTATCAGTAATTTAAGTAAGCAGCCATGTTATAGGTATAATTTTGTAACATAACATTGTTAAAGGAACTATAGGGTTGTAGGGTTGACATAAATATCTTTTTAGATAAAGGCGCCTAAACAATTAAATAATTAAAACAAAGGTTGACTCGCAGCAGCGAAAGACGTCGGTCTTAAGATACAATATGTTAAGGTGAAAGAAAGAAAGAGAAATAAGAATCATTTATTGTTAAAGAAATTACATTCACTGCATTGATTCCTGAAACTCACACTAGGTTCCAGACACCTTCGTTCTGTTAAAATTTTTATTTTTACATAAATATGTTCGTTATTATACATTTCTAAATCTAATCTAAATAAAAAAAAAATACTCGTAATCTAAAAATAACAAGGAATACACAAAAAAACAGAAGGTTAGAAAGAAACAGAAAGAGAAAGAAGGAGAAAGAAATATAAAGAAAGAGAAAAAAAGATAGAAAATAGGCTCTGTTCTTGGTGCAGAGTTCGTCTGAGGTGGTGAGGTCTGGTGTTTAGATTGAATCTGTCACATTGATTTTTGACGCAAGTGATACCCCTGGGGGCTTAGACAAGTGGCAATCTGACAATCGAATCGACGAACGAATAGAAACAAAATGTATGGGAATGACATCTATGATCGCCCGATTTGTCGAAAACTTATGTCATTTCAATACTTTTTGTTTCTATTCGTTCGTCGATTCGATTGTCAGATTGCCACTTGTCTACAGGCGCTGGTGTTACAAGCGTCTATAGGCTACGGTAACAATCAGGTGGGCCGTACGCTTGTTTGCCACCTTAGTGGTTTTAAAAAAAATGATTAGACTGGAAGCGACTTCAACATACTTGGGAAAAGACTTAGAGAAAAAAGAATATCGATTCTCAAGTGTAGCAGTCATGCTTAAAACCAACTAATGAGGCTATTATTATTTCCAGATAAAAGATATTGTGATCCATCCGAACTTCACTACTGCAGAGGACGGTCGAGTGGTGAACGCTCTGGCAATCCTAGTGTTGGCAGAACCAGTGGAGCTCAAAGACAACATCCAAACAGCCTGTCTACATCCTGATAATAACTTGGAGGAAGCAGCGGTAAGTATTTTTGAGGGGGTAAAAGTGTGCTGAAAGAAAAAGTATTGTAAACTGGTGACGCTAGCATTTCGGTTGCCACATTAGGTGGCCGGTATTCTTGTTTGAGTTACGTGTAGTAACAGTCACGTGAGGTGAGGAGGAGTCACGTGACGTGTGATGAGTTGATGTCTCGTGAGGTGAGGAGGATTCACGTGAGGTGAGATGGAGTCATGTGAAGTGGAGTCACGTGAGATGAAGTGGAGTCACGTGACGTGAGATGAAGTCACGTGACGTGGGATGGAGTCACGTGAGGTGAGGTGAAGTCACGTGTGGTGAGTTGGTGTCACATGTGATGAGATCAATTCACGTGTGGTGAGGTAAAGTAACGTGAGGTGAGGTGATGTCACGTGTGGTGAAGGCACGTGTGGTGAAGTCTCGTGAGATGAGGTGGAGTCACGTCACGTGAGATGGAGTCACGTGAGGTAAGGTGGAGTCACGTGAAGTGAGGTGGAGTCACGTGAAGTTAAGTAACGTGAGGTGAGGTGGAATCACGTGAGGTGGAGTGACGTGAGGTGGAGTCACGTGTGGTGAGGTGATGTCACGTGAGATGAGGTGAAGTCGCGTGAGTTGAGGTGAAGTCACGTGAGTTGAGGTGAAGTCACGTGAGATGAGGTGGAGTCACGTGTGGTCGGGTGGAGTCACGTGAGGTAAAGTCACGTGTGGTGAGGTGGAGTCACGTGAGTTGAGGCGAAGTCACGTGAGTTGAGGTGAAGTCGCGTGAGGTGAGGTGAAGTCACGTGTGTGAGTTGAGATAAAGTCACGTGAGGTAAGTTGGAGTCACGTGGGTTGAGGTTAAGTCATGTGAGGTGTGGTGAAGTCACGTGAGGTGATGTCAAATCAATGTAAATAGCAATAGGCTCGCCTATTACATTGGCACTTAATAACCGATGGACTGTGGTTGTACGTTATTAGATCTCTGCCAAACCGTTCGGAGAATACAAACGTGGTATGTGTCAAAGTTGGCCTTATTAGCCGAGCAGAACACCAATAAAATAATTTTAAACATATAAGTGATAAACTCGAGCAGCGGCCATTTTGATAGCCCGTATGAATTGTATTTGTAATTAATTCTGTATACTTGCAGCGTGCGATAATATTTGGGACACTGGTTTTGGAGTTAAATGCTAACAATTTATTGGTGTTGTAAATTTAATGCGGTTTTTATCTAGATTTAGATTATAAGGTTATTAGTTCAAAAGCAATTTAGAACTTGACTTACATACCATACTCAATACTCAATATTTATTTCATTCCACAAAGTTATTTAGATGGTAGGTATTCTGGTCATTGTGGACCTCGTCGGTTACAGCAACGTAGGAGAGAGAGTTACTAGTAATTTATGTCAATCATTATAAAAACATTATTATTGTTAAACTATCATTAATTTTATTTATTATAATAATTACCTGTAAGCATATAAATATAATTGTAATATTTCTTCTATTCCAGTTTTTTACATATATTTATATTTCATTATTATTGTGGTATTTTAAAATTATATAATTTACTATTTTTTCTAATTAAATATATTGTGAGCTTATATGGCAAATTATTTATTTTATAATTATTATAGGATTTATTGCATAATTATATAAAAATACCAACAACCATTGTAACGAACGAGTTTTTGAGTGGAGATCAGGTTTGGGCAAGCATAGTGTGGGACGCCCAGGTGGAATGACGACGTATATATCAAGGGCGTGCATTTCTTTTTTCATTTCATATTTAGAATTCGTAATTCGTAATTTGAGGTTTAAATAGAAAAAAGACAGAACACATTTTTAACAATATTAATTCATAATTATTTAGAATTCGTAATTAATAATAATAGTAATAATATTTTTGGGACATTTTACACAACACCATCTAGTCCCAAACTAAGCAGAGCTTGTACTATGGGTACTAGACAATGGATATAATACTTATATAAGTTTTTTTTTGTAAATAGATACTTGTAATACATAAGAAACACCCAGACAAACACAAATACTCATGTTTTATCCACACAAATATTTGTGTCATGTGGGAATCGAACCCACGACCCCATGATCAGCAGTCCGGCACTCGAACCGCTAGACCACAGAGGTCGTCAATTCGAGGTTTAAAAAGGCCAGTAGCTAACACAATCGTGCTTCTGTATTGTTAGTATATAATTTAAATCTAACGTCAGCATTGTCCCTATATATTTATTTTTTGGAAATGGATTTTGACACTTTTAAAAGCAGATGTTTTAATTTCTTTCTCTTTCCCTTGCAGGCCACGGCTTGGGGGCTGAACGGAGCTCTAGTACCTATATTCTTCAAGAAAGAGAAAAGTGAATTCTGTTTTGATAGGGACTCCGATATATTCTGCCTTACTTATGGCAATGGTAAGCAATAATGACATTTAAATATATCCATAGACGGGACATCATTATTAGAGGGGTAGAGCATAGTGGGAGTCACTCAAATTGGAGCTGGACTGGGGAAGTACTTGCAAAAAATCGAAGTGAAATAACACTGCTTTGGGCTGTATTGTCTTCCTTAAATAAGAATTCTTGGACAATTTTACACAGCACAAAACTAAGCAGAGCTTGTACTATGGGTACTAGACAATGGATATAATACTTATAGATTATAGCCTAATCCCTCTCATTTTGAAGAGGAGACCCGTACCCAGCAATGGGACAGCATATGGGTAAGATGATATACCTAACACCCAGTTAAACACAAACACTTAGGTTCATCACATAAATATTAGTGTTCTGTGGGAATCGAACCCACGACCTCGTGAACAGCAGTCCGACACGCGAACCACTAGACCACAGACGTCGTCCTCACGGTGAGCAAGGTTTCCAGTGCTCTACGAGGAAACGTTGTGTTGTCAGTGTGGCTTGATTTGACTTGACCCTTAAACTGCCAACCCAACTATTCATCTTTCGTTTTACACGGTTGGTATCGCGCAAGTGATACCCCTGGTGTTGTAAGCGCCTTTAGGCTACGGAAAGAGCTTACCAACAGATGGGCCGTATGCATGTTTGCCATCTTAGTGGTATAATAAAAAACATAATTGTATAAAAGGAAAAATTGACCTACGAAGTTGTTAGTGTTCTACTAGAACGGGCCCTTAAAAGTTAATTATTGCTTTTTTTCAGATGTGGCCCTTTGTCCAAGCTACGGTGGCGTGCTGGCCACAAGACAGCTGAACCGCTGGTGTCTCCAGGGCATATTCCACGGGAACCCAGCGGACAGGGGCATCTGTTTCTCCAAAGACGTTTACTATACCTCGCTAAGAAGTTACCTCAAATGGCTTGATAATACTATTGGATTATACAAAAATGATATTATGTAATTGTTGGTTTTATTTCATACTATTATCACGCCTTTATTCCCTGAAGAGTTTAACATAGGCCTACTAAAGTACCACAGTTTTCTGTGGTCATAGGTCCCGTATATTAGGCGGGGAGCCTTTTGCCTTTAAGCAGGCACAAATCCAAACTCCGTGAGCGTGAGTGATAGCAGTGATAGCCTAGTGATATTGCCATTGGACCGTCAAGTCAATGGTCTCGAGTTCGAATCCTCTGAGTTCGAGTTTATATGCGTATTAATAATTAATTATCACTGGCTTAAATGGTGGAGGAAAACATCGTGAGGAAACCTGTATACCTTAGAGATTTTTCTCGACGGTGTGTGAAGTCTGCCAATCTGCACTAGACCCGCGTGGTATAGCCTAATCCCTCTCAATCCGAGAGGAGACTCGTGCCCAGCAGTGGGACAATATATGGGTTGATTATGATGAATCCAAATTCCGAGGTGTTTTGTAGCGACATACTCGTACACCGCGCTACATGGGACTACGAAGTCCTGAATCGCGCAAGCAAGATTCGCAACGAAAAGCCGCCATTAATTGTCGCGCCCGACATTAACCGTCGGGCCGTGGCCCGCCAGGCAAAAACACCCGCCTGGTTGGAGGATCCTCCCTTTAATTGGAGGGGCAATACACCTCGCCTCTCCACAGTTTAAAAAAAAAATCAAATAACACTATTACTCAGAAATTGGGCTGCGGAAGGTTGATGGTATTCGCTTCGTTTAAAATAATGATGGCTGATTATATTCCGCTGTATTTGGTTAGACTGGAGTGTACCTAGAGCTATATGTAAAGGGTCTATTTAAGTTTTATACTACTAAGGTGGCAAGCAAGCATACGGCCTACCTGATGTTAAGCTATTACCGTAGCATATAGACGCTTGTAATACCAGAGGTATCACTTGCGCGTTGCCGACCCTGTAAAACGAAAGAGGAATAGTTGCTTTGGCAGTATAAGGGTCAAAGTCCCCCCACTGCCACCACAACGTTTCCTCGTGGAGCATTGGCAACCTTGCTCACACAACACAGCTGAAAGCAGTGTTATTTTACTTCGATTTTCTGCAATGCGGAGGTACTTCCCCAGTCAAGCAACTCCATTCTGAGTGGAATTACCCCACTATGCCCTATCTCTATAATAACTCCTATAGGTTATATCATTCTAGAACATGTCCTGCTGATGTGTCGGTTTATTTTATTCCCTACAACATGGTTGAGTCGAACGACGCCGATACACACGCCATGCTCCTGAACGGGTGCCGTCTGTCAGTTAGCTGGCTGGTCAGCTCTTACTCAGGGGCGTATTTTGGAATTTGGCGCCTCGGGCCAATAATAATAATATAATAATAATATTTTTGGGACATTTTACACAACACCATCTAGTCCCAAACTAAGCAGAGCTTGTACTATGGGTACTAGACAATGGATATAATACTTATATACTTTTTTTTGTAAATACATACTTATAATACATAAGAAACACCCAGACAAACACAAACACTTATGTTCATCACATAAATATTTGTGGTTTGTGGGAATCGAACCCACGACCCTATGATAAGCAGTCCGGCACCACACCAACCGCTAGACCACAGAGGTCGTCGAAATAAGTTTCGCCGCCCCAGAATTCTAGGAAAAAGTGATATAAATGTTTATTTTTTGTATTATTTTTCAATAATGTCTACATTTTTTTGCAGTGTTCAAATTTATTTACAATCAGATTATGAAACAATGATGATCAATATTGGCATATATGTCCGACTGTCTTGTAAATCCGGTAAATTGTTTAACTGAAGTCGCGGGTAAAAGCTAATAAAAAATACGACTGCTTTACGTCGACCTAGTCGGATTGATTTAGATAACAATGTTTAAAAAAATGTTGTATTTGAGATCAATGCTTTGTCACCAATAAAACGCTGGTATCAAAACGAAGTCAAAATAAGTGTTTCAACATGTCAATGGACAGGAATTTTAAGAAAAATTAATGTTCCATTACTGCTTTCCAAATTAAATTATTACGGTTTCGATCATGGTTCTTGTGACCACAGTTATCTCGAAAATCGTAAACAATTAGTAGAACTGCGACTAAATACCGGGTCCATAATGACCTCAGAACTTATTATTTTAGAAAGGGTCGTGCCTCAAGGCTCCACTCCAAGGCTCAGGCCCAATTATTTTTATTTTATATTGTACAGATATCATATAAGTCGTATATAAGGAGTACATAAGGAGTACATAAGGAGTACATAAGGAGTACATAAGGAGTACATAAGGAGTACATAAGGAGTACATAAGGAGTACATAAGGAGTACATAAGGAGTACATAAGGAGTACATAAGGAGTACATAAGGAGTACATAAGGAGTACATAAGGAGTACATAAGGAGTACATAAGGAGTACATAAGGAGTACATAAGGAGTACATAAGGAGTACATAAGGAGTACATAAGGAGTACATAAGGAGTACATAAGGAGTACATAAGGAGTACATAAGGAGTACATAAGGAGTACATAAGGAGTACATAAGGAGTACATAAGGAGTACATAAGGAGTACATAAGGAGTACATAAGGAGTACATAAGGAGTACATAAGGAGTACATAAGGAGTACATAAGGAGTACATAAGGAGTACATAAGGAGTACATAAGGAGTACATAAGGAGTACATAAGGAGTACATAAGGAGTACATAAGGATTACATAAGGAGTACATAAATTCTTGTTTTTTTTTGTTAATTTTAAATTGAGATTTACAAGAAAAATTAAAACAAGTCACCCCTCCTGACGCCGCCCCTGGCGTCGAGTCTGCCAACCCGCAATAGGCCAGCGTGGTGGACTATAGCCTAATCCCACTCAATGTGATAGGACACCCGTGCCCAGCAGTGGGATAGTATATAAGTTGATGACTAATTATTTTTTAATGGTTTAATAGAAATAAAATATTTCACTTTAAACAAACTTAATTTTTAAATGTAAGTATCGTTAAAGCTAACATGTCTGTGAAACACAACAAATGTTTTTCCATTGTTATATTGGCTTGTTAATGTATGTTGATGTGTTTGTGTATGTAAAATCGATTACTATGATAATGTGTTTAGCTCACCGATTGTTTTTCTGTATAATTGGTTGATTATCTGACTAGCATTGAATATGGCGTGGGTTTTCCTTAAGCAACTATTCATTATAGATACGTACCTATTAAAATTACTTTACTTCAGGGTAAAGACACTTATGCTAAAGAGAGGTAGGGCATAGTGGGAGTAATCCCACTCAAATTGAAGCTGCCCGACTGGGGAAGTACCTCCGCCTTGCAGAAATTCGAAGTGAAATAACACTGCTTTCAGCTGTGTTGTGTTCCTTACGGTGAGCAAGGTAGCCAGTGCTCTGCGAGGAAACGTTGTGTTGGAGTGTAGGGACTTTGACCCTTGTACTGCCAAAACAACTATTCCTCTTTCGTTTTACAGGGTCGGCGAAATGCGAATGCTAAATTAACTCTGTTACCTTTTCACGCTAAAAAAGTCGATAGATTTTGATTAAATTTGGCAAGGAGATAGATTGCATTCTCAGGAAGAATATAGGCTACCTTTTGTTACAAGAAGTCCTTTGGAATGCGAGCGAAGTCACGGGCAAACACTAGTATCATCATATAAATAAGACACATATTATATTATAATATATGATTACATTAGAGTCGTAGGTACTAAAGCTTAATAGGTAAATAAATTGTTTCCTTTATACATACGTTACTTAAGTTATGTTTTATACATACATAATTATGTATTAAGAGGGGCTCGTGGTTAAGTATTAGCTACGCTGAACCATCGATCTCGCAAGGTTGTGCTGCTATTGCAGAAAGGAAAGAAGGAAGTAAGGAAGGAAGGAAGGAAGAAAGAAAGAAAGAAAGAAAAAAAGAAAGAAAGAAATATTATTCTGACCGTTACAACACAAGACAAATTACCAAACAACAAAACATTTGATTCAAGTCTTAGCCGAAGTATACTTTATCCTGTGCGATGTCAGAATAGGTCCCTATCTCAGTACTGTGCTGCAGCAAACAAATCAACACCAGGAGTATCACTTGCGCGTTGCCGACCCTGTAAAACTAAAGAGGAATAGTTGTGTTAGCAGTATATGGGTCAAAGTAACACCCTGTAAACGGCCTCATTAGTCTAGAGGTCCTAAGTGCGACTGCGACGGTAAAGGTCCTCGGTTCGATTTCCAGGTCAAGTGAGTCTGTATTTATGCCTGGTTAATGGCAATAGGAAGGAAATGAGGAATCAATCAATCGTGAGGAAACCTGCATGCTTTAAAGATATTTCTCGACGGTTTGTGAAGTCTGCCAACCCGCACTAGGCCAGCATGGTGGACTATAGCCTAATCCCTCTCAATATGAGAGGAGACCCGTGCCCAACAGTGGGACAGTATATGGGTAGACCCGCCCCATATTTAGACCTAAACTTACCGGCGAACTGTTGGCATAAAATTTAGTACACCTCTGCCTATCTCCTCCAGGAGTACAGGCGTGAAGTATGTTATGTTTTGACCCCGTACACTACACGAGTGAATACTCTTCCTTATGTCACTAACTTCCTTATCAAGACTTTTCCCTCTTCCGTAAGCCAAACAACGACTCATATTTTTATCATCACGCCATTAATATGCATTGGGTGTAGGCAGGCATGTTTGAAATATGGTGGACGAACGTACAATGAATACAAATGACGAACCAACCATGCTTCATTTATTCAGAAGTCAATAGTGAAGACGTCAATGCGTGGTGCAGACGAGCGATTCTGTGCGACTAGTCGCTACGATTTTTTCGATACTATTTTTTTACATCAACATAACATACCATTATGTCTGTATTCCCGACTGGTTAGACAGAGGTGGACTTATTTACCCACAGTGCGCCGGTATGTTTAGGTCCCATATAATTGAGGGTGAGCCGATTGGCATACACAAGATATACATCCGAATCCCTGAGTATTGAAAGCTATTTTAGCAAAGGAAAAATTCCCACGAATTTACCTTAAAGAATTTATGTCTTTATGGTGACATCCTGAGAATTTTATATAAAAAACCACTTTACTCAACCTAGGAATCGAATCAAGGACCTCTAGCGTAGCAGTTAAGCTTACGATTACTAGACTAATGAGGAAGTCGGTAACGGTGATGACAGATCATCAGTATTCACATAACACTCAGCTTGTGTGTTGAGTATTTAATCATCCTAATGGGCTTTTTGGAATAAAAGGTAGCTAGGCAGGTAGGTTCTTCTCCAAGGTCTACTCTATCTCTGTAAAAAATTTCATCAAATTAGTTTAAGGCTTGAAAGCGTAACAAACACACAAACAGAGTTACTTTCGGATTTATAATATTATTTGATTTTATACAAAAAAAATGTCTTTTATCATATATTTGACATTAAAAAATATCAATACCTTTTTTTCTATAAATGACTAAATATTTATTGCTAATTATTTATAGCCAGACTGCGCTTGGTGCGGTCAGTCTATGGAAGGGTAACCATTAACACATCGAGACCCCTCCGTGTCTCGGAGCACGTAAAGCCGGGCTCCGGTTGTTATACGAACACCTATGACAATCGTTAGTGGTCAGAAGCTCAAATGGCCTGACAACTAGTCTATCCTCAAGATCTCGGTATGTACTACCCAGAAATTGCTTAGAGTGGAACCACTATAGTTGGGAAAAAGCTCGAAGGATTATGATGCAAATAGATTGTCACACGCCCTCCGGCAAGATGGACTGATGATTTGCGAAAGACTGCTGGTAGAATGCGAAAAGTCGAGGACAGGGTGAAATGGCGCACATTAGGGGAGGCCTACGTTCAGCAGTGGACTAATATAGGTTGATGATGATGATGATAACCACTAGATTTTCCAATAAATTTATTCCCGCGACAAAAAAGTCGCAAGTTTATTCATCCGATACTCAATAACAGAACAATCAGCGAGTTACGATTTTAAAATAAGAATGACCGCCAGTACACACACGCCTATGCGACAAAACGGTACCACGATGTGGCTGCGATTTCTTACATTCTGTGTCCTAGTGTCTTTAGTTTTAGTCGCAGTATTAAGTACCATTTATGGCAAGCCGGTAATTAATATATTCTTCCGAAGATGCTGCAATGATGACATTGAAAATGATCAGACGATCTTCGCGAATCTCAATGATAATTTCTTGAGAGAACGCCTCGTCAGTGATGGTGTATTTTCTGATGGAGATTATGTGGAAGTGAGAGAAGTGAATTCAACAGAACTTTATGAAGATATTGAGGTAAATAGTGGAGTGACTATTGATGATCATAATGTGACTATTAGTGAAGGCTAATTAAATTTTAAAAGGCGCCAGAACTCGGAACTATTACAGTGATGATTCGTGTTGACGAGTTACATCGTAAAATTCTATGCCGCGGTCACGAGCGTGGAGCTGGTTTAGTGAGGCTGTATGTGCAGGGTGCATTGGATGATCATTTATAATATTGTCAATTTGTCATCCAGAATGGGGACGAATGTTCAAATTCCAACTGACCACAGTGAAATGCCAATACCTCCTAACTAACAGAACAAAATTTTACACAAAGTGCAAAGAAAAAAAATCCTAAAACTTTAAAATATTCCGGGGTCAAATTTAGTCGCGTTAATAGGAGATATTGCCATTAATAATATACGCTGATTTAGTTAGAAGCTATTTCAACATAATTTTTATCCAGTCGCTGTTAAAATACACATAAGTGGTTTCATTTACATACGCGGAAATCGACCTTAAACTCCTATGTATAAGAAATTATTTTTCTCAAAAACTATAAGATAGGAGATATTTCTCACTGATTGTTAAATTGTTATGTGTAGCACATTTTTTGCATGTAACTAATTACTTTATTGTTAAGCTAAATGTACAATAAAATGCCAAAGATAAGATAAATTAATTTGTTCTTGAAACTTAATAAATTGAGTATACATGTATTGTTTGACCAGTATTAAAGTACTAGTTAAGTTAGTTAAGTACAAAAAGGTAATTCCATTCAAATTAGAGCTGCCGAACTGGGGAAGTAAGTAGGTATCTCCGGCTTTCAGAAAATTGAAGTGAAATAAATAATACTGCTTTAAGCCGTGTTGTGTTCCTTACGGTAAGCAAGGTTACCACTGTGCTCCGCGAGGAAACGTTGTGTTGGTAGTGGGGGGACTGACCCTTATACTACAAATTCGACTATTCCTCCTTTGTTTTACAGGGTCGGCAACGCGCAAGTAGTACCTCTGGTGTTGCAAGCGTCGTATAAAAAAGCAAGATATTTTTGCAAAATCAAATATAATCAACTTATATGGAAACGTTTGATGAGATAAATCGTGGATTATTTCTTGAAGATTTCCATTATTGTGACCGTGACTATGCAAATAAATATTATTATGATTGCATGATATCTCCTTTGTTTGTGGGGGTTTAAAAATAAACGAGATTGACATATAGTTGTCACAAAATAAAAGGCCCGTATTGACATTTGTCAT
Source organism: Acronicta alni (assembly GCA_964056405.1). Lineage (NCBI taxonomy): Eukaryota > Metazoa > Arthropoda > Insecta > Lepidoptera > Noctuidae > Acronicta > Acronicta alni. The sequence continues at coordinate 1,191,108 of OZ043935.1, forward strand.
CGCGAGGTAACTAGAGATGTAACCATACGACTCGGTACTCGATACTCCCGATAAATCGATTCAAGTTTGTATGAATATTTGATCGATTTCATTATATATTGTAACGTGCATTAGACTAAAGTTCCGATTAGAAAATTTTACTGGTACTGGTACGAAAGCTCAATTAGTCTTTAATATAATATTTTTAGTTACAATAACATTCACTTAATCGCAAAAAAGGGAAACTGATTGAATCGTCATTCAATTATTTTCTTCGGATGTCAAGCCAAAATCGTCAGTTGAGCTATCGTCACCTGTAAATATAATTATTTCTTATTATTCTTATTTCTTATTATTATGTCATAATCCTTTATTATTTTTCGAGGTTTTTCTACCACTTTTGGCAAGTTTTCTCTATAATTTGGGCAAGCTTCTTTTAGCAATGTCATCATTTTCTTAGTAGAGAAAGCTTTGTATTGTGCCGTGCTGCATATCCTTAGATTTGAGCCCAGATCAACTTAATAGCATTGTACTGACAATGGTACAGCGGTCTTTATCACTTTGGGTCCATGCTGAAGTGCCAATTCATCAACTTTATATTTTAGTTTCGCAGGTCTATTTTCTTTTACCTGTTCCAGCAATTCAGCTTTCAACAACTTCATATCAGCTTCAACGCCTTGTCTTTGTAACAATTACATACTATTAAAATCAAATGCAGCTGGTGAAACAACACACTAGTATAAATACTAATTTAAAAAGAAAAAGACTGAGAACGGAACTGTTTTTTGAGACGTCTCGTAATAATTAGAAATTGCATGCTAGGATAAAGTAAGCGCGACAATAATACTCGCAATATATTCTATCATATATTAATTACCGCGTCAAAAAAAAAAGTGTTTTTTAAAAACACTATGTAATTAATTATTATTTTATTGTTTCTTTCAGTTTCATTCCAAGTTACATTCTAGGGTTTTTATCAAATGTCAAAACGGGCTTTTTATTTTGTGACGATTATAGAGGGTTAACTAAGGGTTAGCTACACTGTGCATTTACAGAAACCGTAGAAGAACTGACAAAAATCAATATCATTTTAATTCTACATCATTATACATTTGAATATCAATATTATACATGACATACATTAGAACTTTACAAACATACACTCCGCCTTTTCCCCATAGGCGTAGATAAAAACAAAAGAACGCCACGCCGGAATCGGAAAAAAATTGATGGTCTGTCCAAGGTGTGCCGAAACATCTATGTGTCTTTTACAACCCTGACATGTTCTGCTTCCCTGGTATACACTTCTAGGCTCAATTAGAGAATTATAGCATCTAATTGGTACATTATAAGGCTTTGGATTTTAGGCCACCATTCTGGGCCCGGATTTCATTCTGCTCTGTAGCCTTCTTTTGGCGTCTGGAAAGAAAAAAGGAGTACCATTTTTAGAGGTGGGAAGACTGCAGCTGTTCCTTTAGGAATGTATATGCTAGATCAACAACAGTACATAACATTTTTGTTTCACTGAGGACATTTTATACAGGTCCATCTAGTCCCAAAGTAAGTAGAGCTTGTACTATGGGTACTAGACAATTTTTTTGTAAATACATATCTATCTTTTTGTATTTTTTGGCATTTTCTATGCTAAGATTATTAAGTAATTTTAGCCAAGGAAAAAATCGACTATGGATCTCCATAACATCTCTCAACATAAATGCTATATAAATTGTATACTTACTTGAATAAATTATTGCACAAATTAATCATCGGAGCTTCAATTAACAGCCACATGATAAAACTGAATATAAGAGATACGACCAGGGTGCCCATTGTGTTGGTAATCTGTAAATATGAGTACAATTTATGATAAATACTGATTAGGCTACTGCTTGAGCTTCTATACCTAGCAGGGAATCAAATATCTAGCAAGTACTTACAATTTTAAATAGATCATACTTCATTAGCGATCGTGTCGTGAAATTGGATCGCTGTATAACGATAGAGTGGATGATGTACAAGCTGTACGAGAGACGACTTAGAGGCGTGAAGATGGGCAGGCCAAGGAAGTTGGTGACAAGAGCTGAAACAGAAGTTATTCATGATTGATTAAATAAAAGGGTACGAAATTTTGAAGTAAATAATATCGATTTAAACACAATCACTTCTGTAAAAAGTAGTTTTATTCCGATATGTAATGCCCTGCCTATTTTCACTTAATTCTCACAATCCTCATACCTATAGCCTACACTCACTTAAATAAATAAAAAATGCTATCGACACGCAATAAAGAATAAGATACTCTTAAAATAATTGGTAAGTACTCACGCACAGTCCCATATTCACATAACCCAATGATGCAACACACGGCGATTGCCCAAAAGACTCGGTTCGTGGCAGTAGCCACAGCAGCCTCCAGAGGATAATACTCTCGGACCAGGTAGAAGGAGCCTAGAGCCATCATGGACACCATCACTACCAGAGACGCAGCTGTGCCTAATATTGACCAGGTCTGAAATGAAAACATTGCGGTTCTTTGTACCTACTTAACACAGGATCATGTCATGAAAATTAATAGCCTTTTCGTCACTCGATAGCTACCTATCTACATCCAGATTTTTCTGGATTGGTCCTTATATACTTTTATAACCAGATTCTTTACATTCCTAGGCCCATTTTTGTACAACAGGATAAAGAACTAAATATTTATAACTTAAATTATTTTAGCTGTAAAAAATGTCTAAGTCAATATTTACAAAGCATCTCTTACGAACAAACAAAAGATAATAATATAGACCAATTCTGGAATGAAAAAGAAATAAAGATTTGGGTGGATGCAAGGTAATTCCTATTTTGATGTATAAAACGATTATAATTATATGATATATTGATTTGCTCCGAATACTTATATTTCATCATAATATCTCTACGTACAATAGTATGTAACTATATTTTTAATACGCATAAGGATTCATTCTTTTTTTCTTGTAAAAAAAACTGATATAAGTACGGTATTATTATGTCCGACAAGTTATAAATAGTGAAATAAGATTACGCAGTTCACATTATTGTCTTTAAAGACGCGTTTTAAAGTCAATTTTTACGTAATCTGGTACAGTTACGTTCTGATGTAACTGTCAAAAAGTGAATAATAAACAAGTATTAATCATTTTCCTGACACCAAAGTCTACTTCTAACTAACAACCTTTGGGACAGTCTTCCTATAGTCAGCAGGTTTGTACACAGTCATGAGGTAGCCCATAGCGACACCCACGAGGTACGCACCAGCTCGACTGTAGCTTGGAGTGTATGTGTAATCTAGCTCCCAATAGCTCCTGGTGCCATCCAATAGTTTTCTGAAAACAATATTTTATATTTATTATTTACTATACACAATACGAAGTCTCTTCCCGCTGTCTGTCACTATGTACACTGAGATATTTTAAAACTACGGAATACCATCCATCCACAGATTGACCGTGGTAAGAACAGCTTAACCGTCCATAGCCACGAGCCCCTCTTTTAAACAGGTCGATTTTTCTTTTACATCTGTATATTACCTGGTCCTAAACAGGGTGCATTTTACACCAAAGAACATACCTAATCATTTTATTTATCAATAAAAAAATCACCTTATATCCAGAAAATGAATGACAGGTAGATGGTACCAATACGTCAGGATCCCTGGTATAACCAGAGAGAAGACTGCGGCAGTTCCAAAGGCAGATAATCCAAGTCGCCTGTCCTTCCGGTAGAAGTAGAAGAGAATAGTCGCCATGACTGTGAGCTGGTAGTCGCTGGATAGGTACCAAGTCACAATATGGCACTGGAAAGGAGTAAGGTCATACTAATTTCGGGTTTTGGTGTATTGGTTGTCCTCTGTCAGTCTACCATGTCCATACGACTATCTACAACTTTTTTGTTTTACCCACTAAAACCACCCCGGTGGCCACCATCAGCCAATGGAGGAGGGCATTGTATCCTCTTAATAAATCACTCCAGAGCAACACCTATCAAGGCACATCCCTGGGATGACCATCTACAAATACCTACAGGTAGTAGTTCTATATCTGAATAAATTATATTATTTGGAATTAGTGATTGTAACCGCACCCACAACGTAGGAGAAAGTGAGGGTAGCATCATCAACCCATATACTGTCCCACTGATGGGCACGGGTCTCCTCCCACGATATGAGAGGGATTAGACTATAGTCCATCATGGTGGACTAGTGTGGGTTGGCATATTTCACACGCCGTCGAGAAAATCTCTAAGGTATGCAGGTTTTCTTACCGTTATTCCTTTACCATTTAAAAAGCGAGTGATAATGAATTATTAATTCGCACATAATGTCAGAAGCTATCAATGCTTGAATGAGTGTACCGGAGAGGCCCGACAAGGGACGACCAGCGACAGAGGTGACACCTTATACTACTTGTAAATGTTGCTTGCGCGATGCAGGATTTACGGAAATTCCTTTGTAGCTTGATAGATGTGACTGCTTTAACATTTATGGTCTACTTACAGCACTCCCTATATTCGAGTTGAGCATCAGCAGACTGAACCTCCAGTTTTTGATGCATATTTCTGCTTCTATGTCATTCGTCATTTGCCATATTGGTCCAGAACCAGTGTATTTTGACACTGCTGTTACGTATAACATAGTGACCACAAAGGGTCCTATTAATCTGGAACAGAAAATTATTCAAAGTCATAACTACACAATTAGTTTCAACCCGAGGTGACTGTGCTGTCTCCGCGCGTTTAGTTGAATGATTTTCATGATTTTAAAAGTTGTTGGGCACGCAAATTGTATACCTTATTGGGCCGGGGAACGCATGAGCGGTCTACCAATGCAGGAGTCGCAAAGGTAATGGAAAACCCAACAATACCTGGTGAGGCGGAACACCCGAGTGCTACCATTATTTTGTTCCTGCTTGAAAGGTATTTTAGAAATCACTGTACTTATGAGACTTAACTGCGATCAGTCTGTGGATGGGAAACCATTCTTAACACATTGAGACCCTTCTGTGAATCAGAGAGCACGTACAGTCCCGGTTGACATACGAACATCTTTGATGAATCGTCGGATGACGGAAGCTCAAAACTCCTGACAAGCGGTCTATTCTTAGATATTGCCAAGGTACTGGGTAGCTGAGGTCTGATGGCAGTTGCTTCGAAGATGGAAGCTTAACATATTTGGGTAAATGCACGGAGGGCTATGAGACTTCATCTTAATCGCTTACTAATGGTGTTGCTGGCGTCTATGCCTAGGTTTCGTTTGATACATTTATCCACTTACCATTAAGCATCCAGTATGCTTGTTATCCTAAAACAATAAAAAGCGAAATTTGGGAAAGTATTATCTGAAATATCGCTTCCATAAGACCATAAATAGGTTTTGATATTTATCAGCGTTAGCTAGAAGACCTTTGATGTGAAGTAGACCTGATAAGGCGAAGAATGTGTCCACCGCGATGTCCAGATGTAAAAAAAAGTAGCCTGGTAATCCATAAACGGCCTACAAAAAATGGAATAGATTTGGTTTACTTTTCAGATTTAGTCAGTTTCAACATTTATTCTTATTATTTAATAATGTTTAATTCAATAATAATAAAAACTTTTTAACCAAAAAATAAACCGCCCAAAAATTGGAAAGCAAAAAATCTTATTTAACCTTAATAACTAAGTTCTTAAACTAATGTAAGTATACCTAAGTAATTTTGAGTCGGCGCCAAACAATCGATGAACAAAGATCACTAAATTATGTTAAATTTAAAGAAATAGCCAAATCAAATTAAGATGAAACGTGAAATCTCCAGCGATAAACATTAACATTCCAAAAAAATTGCCGCCGACTCAGTTACTTAGAAAAATATACACGTCAACTTGAGAACCTCGTCCGTTTATTGTTTCGTCGGTTGAAAATAAAATGAACCATCAGTTTTATCATCATCGTGACCGTCAACGTCATCGTCATAGTCATTATTACATGAATCATCATTATTTTCGTACACATCACCATCTTCATTATCGATATCGTCATCGTTATAGTCATGCCTGCTCTCTGATCTGCTCTCAACATATTTCTTTAATTCAAGAGCTCAGCTAATGTCGGTTGATCAATCACCACTGTTATCTATCTTCTGTTTTCCGTTTTACTTCTTCCCATTCCCTCATCATTATCATCGTCGTCATCAACATCAACAACTAGATTATCAACATCTTTAACATCACCTTATCATTGATATCATTATCTCTTAGGCTGAAAGGATCATTATCTTTGAGGTGCTTAAATTGAACAGCAATGGGTTGAATTATATTTTTACTACCTGTTGCCCGCGGTTCCCCAATAGGATTTTTGAAACAAAAGTTAGACTATGTTAGTCTCCAAGGTCCACTATCTCTGTACCAAATTTCATCAAAATCAGTTTAGTGGTTTAGGCGTGAACGCGTAAGAGACGGACAGACAGTTACTTTCGTAATTATAATCGAATATAAAAAATACAGAAATCACTGTAACAACATTCTCAATAATCTAAAACTAGAACACGAACGCAAACGTCTTAATAGTACTGAAGGTAATACCAAAAAAATGTGGTCAGAAATTAAGAATATTTGTAATTTTAATAAACCTAAAGCGGAATATTCAAAACTAATATCAGAAAATAATTTAAATGTTGTCAGTAAATTGAACCATGTTAATTCCTATTTCAGCACAGTTGGACATAACTTAGCTGCTGGTACTCTTAGTAGTTTAAATGTCAGCGAAGACTTTCTAGCTAATGAAAATAACAAACCGCTTAGTAACCACTATAATAGTCCTCACTCTTTTTTCTTCACCCCTACTGACGAGGTTGAGATTTCCGAAATTATTAAAAATTTAAAAAGCACTTCTTTCTGTGGTATAGACGGAATAAGTAACACCTTCATAAAAAGGGAATACACTCATTAGTTAAACCTATCACGTTTTTGTGCAATCTCAGTCTTTCGACCGGTTGCTTACCCGATAGCATGAAGATGGCTAATGTATGTCCCATACATAAGAGTGGTGACGAACTGAATGCCCCCAACTATCGGTCGATCTCTTTGTTGACGACTCTGTCTAAAATTCTGGAGAAAGTCATCAACAAGAGACTACTAGCCTACCTTGAAAAGAACAACCTGTTATCTGAAAACCAGTATGGTTTCAGGGCTGCGAGATCCACGGAGTATCAAATAATATATAAACTTGGGTGTTTACCTGGACAATCATCTGACGTGGTCCAAGCATGTAGAAGCCTTACGCAGTAGGGTGAGAAAACTCCTGTTCATATTTAAACGACTGGCAAAAATAACCACGGCCAAAATTACTAAAACTGTATACTACGCGCTTTGCCAGTCGATATTAGGGTACTGTATTGTAGCTTGGGGAGCATCTGCTAAGATCTACCTACTTAAAGTAGAGAGAGCACAACGTGCGGTATTGAAATGTGCCTACGGACGTACATACAAATACTCAACTGACCTCCTGTATGGGGAAACCCAAGTTCTTAGGGATAGGCAGCTGTACATTTTGGCCGTAATCCTGCGTTTTCATAAAAGTAGCTTTACAAATACCTATAGGTATATCGCGCTCCAAACGCTTACTGAAGTGGGAGACAATAAAATGTCACAAGTCCTAATCTTAAAATAGCGACCTTAATCAAAAATGCTTGCAAATGTATCGTTTTTAAATGGTTACTCGGTTTGGACTATGCTCAAACTGAAGCCTTTCTGAGTATACCAAAATAGACATTACACACGCACACACACATGAACGCACGCACGTAGGCCCATACACACACTCACATACACACACACACATTAACACAAACACACACACACACACACATATATATTTTTCTATTTCTATTGTATTTTAAATATTCTTAGTTCTATGTCTACTGGACTGAAAGAGACTAGACCCCACAACACAGGGATCCTAGTGTGGGGTCTAGGGCTTTATATTAGTGGGAAAGAAAGGATAATATTCACTTACCCTATCATAATCTCGCATATTAATAACTCCAGTGCATAACATGTAGAAAAATTCGTGTATTGAGACGACTAAGATTGCTGTGATGAACCTCATGCCGTTCATCACTCGAATGTCTTCTTTATTATTCTTCATCAGATTTTGGTAATGATTTACCATACAGAAAGATCTCAATGTTTTGGTTACTGAAAAGAAATGATTATAATCTTTTATAACTTAGAAAGGGTAAAAAAAGACTCCTTTTTAGAGGTTTTTTACCCTTCATAATTATTTATATTTTTGTTTTTACCCTTTATCGTTTTTCGTTTTACCCAAATTAACAAAATAACTTTTTGACTCACTCATGCTATCTGTGTTCTGATAATCTTTGTTCCTGCAAGTTGTGTAGTAAGTTGATACCGCGACTATTACTATTAGCGATGCTAACAGCGCCCTAAAAACAAACCAAACTTGAAAAAATATACAGAAAATTGGCACATTCTAGAATCATAAATTTGTAGCTACAAAGGCCTGTCGTTACATATCAATGCTTCCATTTAATTTTTTTTTAATTTAATCTTCCGCATGTGCCTACTTAACGTTTTTTTTGGTCAGTCATCCATATGAAGACATCCGCATTAACGGACATAATAGTAGGCTTGTAGTCACTAAGAATAAATCGGGTAAATGAGCGTTTTAATAATTAAATTATGATAAAAATATGTAGATTCCATAAACTATAATTTTTTATTATAAATAATAAAGATGTTAATATTTTCAGAAAATAATTTAGGCAGAACTATTCGTTTTGTCACGTAACAGTGAACACCAATCACGGAGTATCACGTCACACCGTGCGATTAGCCATCATATTTGTTGACATTTTAGTAACACAGACACGATTGTTTTGCACCGCGTGACGTCTTCAAGACACCATGGCAGTATTTAGTTTCGTCGTGATAAGTTTCGGAAACGCTAAAAACACAATGTTAATATTTTTTTTTAGCAATATGTTTTTGGGGTGTAATAGTTGATACGCTAAAGTATTAAACACTATTCCATATACTTACAAAAACCAATAAAAACCTTCTGTGTACTGTGGCTTTTCTCTAGCCACTTGACAGTAATCCACCGTGATGTTAGGTCTGATTGTTCCAAAGTTGGTGTTCTCATATATGGCTCTGCTAATCTTTACAATAGAGTGGGGGTGGCAGGATGCTGGTACGCACGCCCCCCAAGTGATGTAGTTTGGTGAAACATCTGCTACTGTTTGTGACTGAAAAGCAAGTTTACCCAACATTACGACATCTCTGGTAGTGGTTCGAGTATCGGATTGCTGATAACGACGTCGTGGGTTCGATCCCCACAGGACAGGAAGTAAACTAGAGCTGATGACTTAAAATGAGATATGTCATTATATTGTATATTACCTATTTTATCGACTTTAGACACAAACACCAACACAAACACGAGCTGCACCAAAAAAAAAATATTTTTGTAGTCCTGTGTTATTATTACAAGAAGTATGGTATAGTGTAGTGGAAGTAACTGGGGAAGTACCCCTGCCTTGCTAGAAAATCGATGTGAAATAACACTGTTTTGAGCTGTGTTATGTTCCTTACGGTGAGTGAGGTTACCAGTGCTCCACGAGGAAATGTTGTGTTGACAGTGGGGGGACTTTGACCTTTATATTGCCAACCCAACTATTCCTCCTTCGTTTTCCAGGGTCCCCTGGTTTTAAAAGCGTCTACAGGCTACGGTAACCGTTTACCATCATGTGAGCCGGATGTTAGTTTTCATCTTATGGGTGTAAAAAAATAACAAGGTATTTTTGCAAAATTAAATGCGATAATCCACTTACAGACGCAGTCTTACAGATTGTGACCCTCTCGCTACCTCCTGGTATTCCTCCCTATCCTATCACCCCCGCCCCTTTATCCTATCTCCGTTCTTAAGTAACAATTTGTTTCCAATTATGTGGATGTGAGATTTTAAACAATCTTAGTCGAACAGCTTAGATAGATACAGTATTTTTTATTGTACACCAAAGGATACAGAAGAAAAAATTAAACGTCACATGTCATGAGTACAATTGGTGGTTTTATCGCCGAAAGTAATTTCTTACAGACAACCATGGGATGGGCAAGAATCGTGTCAGAAAATGGGTTACGAGCGATTGAAGTAAACTCCGTAATCATAAATACATAATAATAGCTGATTGTTGTGTTTATTTTGAGAGTATGTTACGCTATAACTCCGCTGATCAACCGATCTGGAAGCTAGCCTCGGTCATTCTGTGGATGGGTGACCATTCCTAACACATCGAGACACCTCCGTGCCTCGTTAAGAAGAAAGAAAGTAATTTTGCCTTTCTACTGCAGTACACGTTCTTTGGTTAATCAGTGGGTTAATCTGATTATCATGTTTGAAATTTTGACTGGACAACTTCTGTCGGAACGGCTAGTTTTGAAAAAAAAAAAAACATATCTTTATACTCACATTAACAAATTCGTCCATTGACCAAAATGGATCGGTTTCTGCAACCTTTTCTGGGTTGTCCACCAACGAGAACCGAGCGATGCAGTACTGTGTTTTGAATTGTGGGTGGGTGACCAACCAAGGAGGTTTCATACACTGGTCGAAGTTGCCCAAATTAACTGGAGAGCCAAATAGATTGCCCGTGGGTAGCATGTTGGCATTCCAAACTGGAAATTAGAATGCTTGCTATTACGTGTACTCTATTCACACATACATACATCATCGACCCATATTATATACTGCTGGGCACGGGTCTCCTCTCACTGAATGAGAGATATTAGGCTTTAGTACACCACGCTGACCGAGTGCGCGTTGGTAGACTTCACACGCCGTGTAAGTCTTTCTAGAGCGTCCCCTCCCGGCTGTTCCACTGACATTCGCCACATAAATCCCTTTTGTTAGTTGCCTTTCATCCAATCTATCTTCTTCCCAAGTTTTATCGGACATAATTAGTTTCGTATAATTACTATACTTACATAATATTATTATAAAGCAAAGTTGCTTCCCACTGTCTATCCCACTGCACTCTGAGATCTTTTAAATTACGCAACGGTTATGATAAGGTGGTTGTGTAAGACTATGCTTTGAAAAAAGCGAGCTACACTTTAGTGCCGGGGCTACGGAAGCGCTGTAGCAATCGTCCGCAGACCCGGCAGTGGCAGGTCGCCTATGCGGCCCCCTACAATGGATTGCTACTTACTCCAAGTTGCCCATACTGTGGAATTCTTGACATTCTCCAGAAGTAATAGCATTTTTTCCAAACACGGGTTTTCTTCATTAGTCCAGTTTTCCAATTTTAATCGCTGTATGTACCCATCTATCGCTAGGAAATTTGTTTTTGGTATCTGATATCCATTATTTAAAGAAATTGTAGCTGAAATAATTATATTGAATACTTAATAAATATAAAAAAATATTGAAATAAAACTACTTTTTACGGATTTTATCGCGTATATTGATATTATTAATCCCGACGTTTCGGACCCTTTACAGCGTCCATGGTCACGGGTAGACTGAGGTGGTGGGCGTCTTGATGATATAATTACTTAGTAGTTAGTAGTTTTATTTCAATGTATAATATTCGCGTAAATGTCAGAAATCAATATAAAAAAATATTTTACGCAGCACGATCTAGTCACAAACTTATCAGAGCGTGTATTATTGGTACTAGAAAATGGATATAAAATCAAGTTAAATATTGCACTTGACTTTGTCCAAGTCAAATCAAGTTTGTAACTTCTTATTGCAATAATGTTGTTAATATGTTAATGTTGTTGCGCGCCGACTAAGCACATACATTACCGTTCCAACCACGAAATAGATAAACTGGTCATACAAATATTTGTTTCGTGTGGGGATCGAACCCACCACCCGTGTCGCAGAAGTTGATTGCTCAGCCGCTGCACCAAACGTGTTCATAATTTTGAAACTTTATGTTGTGAGCATCCCTTAATTAAGGTATAGTAGCTCTGAGTTGGGATTACTGTCCGATTAATTCCAGTCGCCAAGCTGCCTTTTACATGGGACTTACTCTAACTCTTCGGAGAATACCTACAGGCGTGATGGAATGTTATGTTGATTTTATTTTTTATGCTGATAAAATAAAATACAGGGTGTAACAGGGGGGGCGGGGTGGATCATCGTAAGTGAAATGATGGGGTAAGTACTTCAATACCTATCGATATGGCCCCCATGTATGTTCCGTGATATTCAATGGTACCAAAGTTATTTAGATTTTTGTGAAATTTGAGTAAAAACCGGAATTCAGTATAAGATTCCATCGGCCTGGTAAAGTTCTGTCCAAATACTGCTTTACGATACGCGCGAAGTGTCTGGTAGTAGTGGAATGAAATTTTCAGGGTATACTATCCATGAATGTGAGTGAAATCGCGGAAAATACATGGGGGTCATATCGATAGGGATTGAAGTACTTACCCCATCGTTTGACTTGCGATGATCCACTCACTCACGATGTTACACCCTGTATATGAGTTGATGATGATGACGAATGATAAATGCATAAAATAATAAATTTATTAATAACAATTTTGATTGTTATTTGTTTTATTTTTTTCAAAACATAATATTTTTATTTACTTTTAAATGTTTATGTAGTATGTTTTAACTCAGGGCAAAAATAATCGTACAGGGTACGGGATAAAAGGTACAGGCATTTGGACAAGCACAGTTGGAGAAAACAATTTAACAAATTAACATATAGAAAAAGTATATAAATTTACAATGAATCGGTAAATTTGTTTTATTATTAATTACATAAGTTTCAAGAATTAGTGAATACAAAAGTTTTTATAATAAATACCGTTGTAAAATTACCCTTTGAAATAAGAATATTTATTTTGTTATTAATATCAATGTTTAATTGGGATGTATATATGGATATAAATGATAAATTAAATATTACTTACCTAAACTATAATACCACATCCTGTGACTGACTTTTTCGTGCAAACATACTTGAATAACTGGCTAAAAATGTTATGCATGTATAGGTAACCCTCATATAACCTTCTAGAAATTAAGAGATGACTTTACAGGATAAGCCTTTTGGTGTGGGAAATAATTATATTTAAAACACCTCTCATTCGACGGTTTCATTGTGAGTCAGTAGGTAAATAAAGTATTTTAACTAATAAACTTTTGTAATAAAACTACATTTTACGGATTTTATCGCGTCGCTTTGTTGACCACGGAATTCTTCTCAATAAATGTGAAATGTACGGATTTCGAGGAGTAGTTTTTGAATGGTTACAAAGTTACCTTTCTAATAGATCTCAATATACGGCTATCACCAATATAAATACGAATCCAAAATTAGGAATTATAACAGTGGAGTCCCCCAAGGTAGTATTTTAGGCCCGTTACTCTTTATACTATACATTAACGATCTGCCAAGTGTCACAAATCGTTTCTATTCACTTTATGCGGACGACATTGCAGTTTTATTAACAGAAAAGAAATTACTCAATAATTATAATACAGAAATTAACGAAACTGTTAATACCATAGTAACCTGGCTTAATTACAATAATTTGCAAGTAAACATTAATAAAACCTCATATGTACAGAGGCCAGCACATCAAGCTGCCACAATCTGTCAAATTTCTTTGATTGATTTTCAACTTTAATACAAACCAATAAGGTTCATATTCAATTGAGAAAATTTGACAGTTTTGGATAGGTTGATCTGAACACAACATAGCTCAAAGCTGTATTATTTCACTTCGATTTTCTGCAAGGCGGAGGTACTGTCCCAGTCGGGCATCTCTAATTTTGAGTGAAATTACTCGCACTATAAATAAAGTTTGATAGAAAAGGGACTCTAATATTGTTCAAATTAAAATAAACCATTAGAAGACGAATGAAACCTAAAAATTGGATTGACCCCTGCATAGATTTTGATACCTATAGTATTTGCTTGTGTGAATATTTACTAAACAATAACAAATAATTAAAATCATATCAGTTATTTTGAACAATAATCAGTAATTTAGTTTGATTTGAACAAAAAACACAACGCAATGTTTAAAATATTTTCTGTATAATATATAAAATCATAATTGCTTCTTTTATCTGACTTACCAAGTATTTCAGTGATGAACAATGGTCATATTTCAAATATTATGTATGATAAAATGATTACCGACCGACGAAAATAAAACGCGTACTATATTTTTTTATTTATGACCACGCATAACTTTTTACAGAGTAGTCCGATTTTGATAATTCCTTTTTATAAGAAAGGGAAATTATCCCATATAAATTTTGAAAATAAATTTCAACCCTAAGGGTAGGAAAACAGGGGACGATTGATTGTTCACTCACTGATTGTAATGTATGACCACGCATAACTTTTTACAGAGTAGTCCGATTTTGATAATTCCTTTTTATTGAATAGGGTAAACCTCGAAGTTGGTCCCATATACATATGAAAAAAAAAACCTCCTCGCCTAAGGGTGGGAAAATAGGGGTGATTTCACTCACAGATTTTAATGCTGACTGGTGTATTACAATTAATTTACAAGTAATCAAAAATTAAACATGTAGTAATTACTAGATTATTAGCCACAATAAATTATAAATAAAAACTTTTTAACAAAAAAAATAAACCACCGACAAAACTGAAAAGCAAAAAATAATAAACCTTTTTAATTAAGTACAAAAGAGATTGAGTTAGGGGTTAACTAAGGGTTCACTGCACTGTACACTTACAGAAACCGTAGAAGAACTGACAAAAATCAATATCATTTTAATTCTACATCATTACACATTAGAATATTAATATTATACATAACATACATTAGATTATTACAAACATACACTCCGCCTTTCTCCCATTATATTATACATTACAATAATAAACATTTGGGATAATACTACGCCATCTTGCTTATGTATTTACTTTAGTGACCGGAAGAGGAAAAATTTGATGAACTGTCCAAGGTGTGCCAAAACATCTATGAGTCTTTTATAACCCTGACATGTTCTGCTTCCCTGGTATACACTTCTTGGCTCAATTGGAGAGTTAAAGCATCTAATTGGTATATCATAAGGCTTTAGCTTTTAGGTCACCATTCTGGGCCCGGATTTCATTCTGCTCTGTAGTCTTCTTTTGGCGTCTGGAAAGAAAAAAGCAGTACAATTTTTTGAGTTGGCAAGACTGCTACTGTCCCTTTAGGAATGTATATGCTAGATCAACAACAGTACATAACAATTTTTTTTTTATTCTTAGGAAATTTTATATAGCTCCATCTAGTCCTAAAGTAAGGTAGAGCTTGTACTATGGGTACTAGATAATGGATAATATACTTATTTTTGTAAATACATACCTAATATCTTTTTGTATATTTTGGCATTGTCCATGCTAAGATTTTTAAGTGATTTTAGCCAAGGAAAAATTAGACTATGGATCTCCATAACATCTCTCAACATAAATGATATGTAAATTGTATGGGTCCATATTGGCTCACCTAAAGTTTTTTACCCGAAATTGTTCTTCCTAATGATTTGTAATCCGAATGATCACTCTTCCTAAAATTTTTCATCCTAAAGTTTTCATTCATACTATTTGTAGTGCTACCGGCGATGTTCATAACACTCATGTTTCCGAAAACTTTAATTAATAATATCATTAATGTAAATATATTTAAACTCCTACTGTTTTTTATCATAACGCTTTTATCCCTAAACATAATTACCATAACTGGGAGTTTATACCGCAGTTTTAACCGTACCTAAACTAATAACTATAGGAGCGATTCGGTTCTGGCACTTCGCCGGACGCTGCCGCGGCACGCTCGCTTCGCCCGCTCGGCTCGTGCGTTGTGGCCACAGTTCTAACCTAACCTAAACCAATAATTATGAATAGGACCGATTCGTTTCTGGAACTTGACTGAATGACTGGAGTGGGACTTTGAATAATAGCGTAAAAGATGGTTATGTTGAGAAAATATAGGAAAACAAATAAAAGTATAATATAATAGATATTTATTGCTACTGACATTATGGAGTTGAATGTTCGGAATTATGAACATTAGAGACAGAGTAGTTAGGAATTGTGATTGTTAGGGTGAAAAATGTTAGGAAGAACATTTTCGGATTTCCAACTATCGGAGTTGAAAATTTAGGTGAACTTTGGCGCACCCAAATTGTATACTTACTTGAATAAATTATTGCACAAATTAATCATCGGAGCTTCAATTAACAGCCACATGACAAAACTGAATATAAGAGATACGACCACGGTGCCCATTGTATTGGTAATCTGTAAATAAGAGTACAATTTTAAAAGTGGGACAGTATATGAATTGATTACAATTATCTAGCAAGTACTTACAATTTTAAATAGATCGTACTTCATTAGTGATCTCATCGTGAAATTGGATCGCTGTATAATGATAGCGTGGATGATGTACAAGCTGTACGAGAGACGACTTAGAGGCGTGAAGATGGGCAGGCCAAGGAAGTTGGTGACAAGAGCTGAAACAGAAGTTATTCATGATTGGTTAAATAAAAGGGTACGAAATGTTGAAGTTAATAATATTGATTTAAACACAATTAATTCTGTAAAAAGTAGTTTTATTCCGATATGTAATGCCCTGAATATTTCCACTTAATTCTTACAATCCCCAAACCTATACCCTACACTCACTTAACTAAAAAAAAAATGCTATCGACACGCAATAAAGAATAAGATACTCTTAAATTAATTGGTAAGTACTCACGCACAGTCCCATATTCACATAACCCAATGATGCAACACACGGCGATTGCCCAAAAGACTCGGTTCGTGGCAGTAGCCACAGCAGCCTCTAGAGGATAGTACTCTCGGACCAGGTAGAAGGAGCCTAGAGCCATCATGGACACCATCACTACCAGAGACGCAGCTGTGCCTAATATAGACCAATTCTGGAATGAAAAAGAAATAAAGATTTGGGTGGATGCAAGGTAATTCCTATCTTGATGTATAAAACGATTATAATTATATGATATATTGATTTTCACCGAATACTTATATTTCGTCATAATATCTCTACGTACAATAGTATGTAACTATATTTTCAATACGCATTTATAAGGATTCATCTTTTTTCTTGTAAAAAAAAAAACTGATATAAGTACGGTATTATTATGTCCGACAAGTTATAAATAAATAGTGGAATAAGATTGTGCAATTCACATTATTGTCTTCAAAGACGCGTTATAAATCAAATTTTACGTAATCTGGTTCAGTTTCGTTCTGAGGTAACTGTCAAAAGGTGAATAATAAACAACAGTATTAATCATTTTCCCGACACCAAAGTCTACTTGTAACTAATAACCTTCGGGACAATTTTCCTGTAGTCAGCAGGTTTGTATACAGTCATGAGGTAGCCCATAGCGACACCCACGAGGTACGCACCAGCTCGACTGTAGCTTGGAGTGTATGTGTAATCTAGCTCCCAATAGCTCCTCGTGCCATCCGATAGTTTTCTAAAAACAAGATTTTATATTTATTATTAACTATACGCAATACAAAGTCTCTTCCCGTTGTCTCTCTGTACGCTGAGATCTTTTAAACTACAGAATACTATCCATCCATAGACCGTGATAAGAACAGCTTAACCGTACATAGCCACGAGCCCCTTTTTATACAGATCCATTTTCAAATTTTCTTTGACATCTGTTTATTTTACCTGGCCCTAAACTGGGTGCATCTTACACCAAACAACATAATCATTATAACAATAAAAAAATCACCTTATATCCACTAAATGAACGACAGGTAGATGGTACCAATACGTCAGGGTCCCTGGTATAACCAGAGAGAAGACTGCGGCAGTTCCAAAGGCAGATAATCCAAGTCTCCTGTCCTTCCGGTAGAAGTAGAAGAGAATAGTCGCCAGGACCGTAAGCTGGTAGTCGCTGGATAGGTACCAAGTAACAATGTGGCACTGAGAAGGAATAAGGTCATATTAAAATAAAACTACTTTTTAGACTACCCGTGACCATGGACGCTGTAAAGGGTCCGAAACGTCGGGATTAATAATATCAATATACGCGATAAAATCCGTAAAAAGTAATTTTATTTTTAATGTATAATATTCGCGTAAATGTCAGAAATCAATAACGTCATATTAATTTCGGCGTTTGGTGTAGTGGTTGAGTAATCAGCTTCTCTGCCATGTTCATATGACCATCTACATCATATTTACCTGGGGAAATCTTCATTCGTGTGAGAATCTTACCCACTAAAACCACCCCGGTGGCCACCATCAACACATGGAGAGGGACACTGTGCTGTTTTAATAGATCACCCCAGAATTCCCCCGTGCAACTACACCTATCAAGGCACATCCCTGGGATGACCATCTACACTTACCTATATACAGTTAGTGGTTCTGGATGTTTGTATGAAGAATTTATGATTGTAAACGCAGCCAAGATGTAGAAGAAAGTCCAACTGAGGGTTACATGATCAACCCATATACTGTCCCACTGCTGGGCTCCTCTCACAGTATGAGCGGAAATAGGCTGGCCCATTGTGGGTTAGCAGTTTTCACACGCCGCGCCGTCGAGAAAATCTCTAAGGTATTTTCACAGGTTTCCTCACGATGTTTTCCCTTTACCGTTTAAGCGAGTGATAAACTCGAGACCTTCGACTTGGCCGTCCAATGGTCATACCACTAGGTTATCACTGCTTGAGTGACCACCGACAGAGGTGAGACCCACAGTGGAACACCTTATACTACTTGTAAATTTCAAGAGTGGTAGGACATAGTGGGAGTAATTCCACTCAAATTGAAGCTGCCCGACTGGAGAAGTACGGAGGTACTTCTCCAGTCGGGAATTCTCCTTCTATTTTACTTCGATTTTTTGCAAGGTGGAGACCTTGCAGAAAATCGAAGTAAAATAACACTGCTTTGAGCCGTGTTGTATTTCTTACGGTGAGCAAGGTTACCAGTGCTCGACGAGGAAACGTTGTGTTGGCAGTGGTGGGACTTTGACCCTGATACTGCCAACCCAACTATTCCTCTTTCAGTACAGGGTCGACAACGCGCAAGTGATACTCCTGGTGTTGCAAGCGTCTATAGCCTACGGTAACCGCTTACCATCAGGTGGGCCGTATGCTTGTTTGCCACCTTAGTAGAATAAAAAAATAAAATATTATATTGCTTGCGCGATGCACGAATTCTTCTGTAGCTCAATAGATGTCACTACTTTACTATTTGTGGTCTACTTACAGCACTCCCTATATTAGAGTTAAGCATCAGCAGACTGAACCTCCAGTTTTTAACACATATTTCTGCTTCTATGTCATTCGTCATTTGCCATATTGGTCCAGAACCAGTGTGTTTTGACACTGCTGTTACGTATAATATAGTGACTGCATAGGGTCCTATTAATCTGGAACAGAACATTATTCAAAATCTTAACTACATACGGTTTCAACCCGACACGACTGTGGTTTTCGTGCGGTTGGTTGAATGATTTTCATGATTCAAATTATTATTGAGCTGGAGAAGGCATTGGTGGTCTACCACTGCTGGGGTCACGAAGGTAACGGTCCCGTAACCCCAGCAAAACCTGGTGAGGCGGAACAGCCGAGTGCTTACATAATTGTGTTCAGGCTTGAAGGGTAATGTAGACCGTGAAATAACTGTATATCTGTGACTTAACTACGGTCAATCTGTGGACGGGAGACCATTTATAACACATGACGAGACCCCTCCGTGAATCGGAGAGCACGTAAAGCCATCAGTCCCGGTTGTCATACGAACACCTAAGATGAATCATCGGAAGCTCTAAAGGCCTAACAAGCGGTCTATCTTTAGACACTGCCATCAGATCTCCATTACCCAGTACCTTACGGGGTAGCGGAGGTCTGATGGCAGTTGCTTCGAAGATGGAAGCTTAACATATTTGGGAAAATGCTCGGAGGGCTATGAGATTTAATGTTAATCGCTTACTAATGGTGTTCCTGGCGTCTATAGGTTTCATTTGCTACATTTATCCACTTAGCAACGAGCAGACAGTAGGCTTGTTATCCTAAAACAATAAAAAGCGAAATTTGGGAAAGTATTACCTGAAATATCGCTTCCATAAGACCATAAATAGGTTTTGATATTTATCAGCGTTCCCTAGAAGACCTTTGATGTGAAGTAAACCTGATAAGGCGAAGAATGTGTCCACCGCGATGTCCAGATGTAAAAAAAAGTAGCCTGGTAATCCATGAACGGCCTAAAAAAAATGGAATAGTTTTGGTTTACTTTTCAGATTTAGTCAGTTTCAACATTTATTCTTATTATTTAATAATGTTTAGTTCAATAATAATAAAAACTATTTAACAAAAAATTTAACCGCCGAAAAATTTAAAAGCAAAAAATAATAAACATTTCATATTTAACCTTAATAACTAAGTTCTTAAAAAAATGTAAGTATACCGTAATTTAGAGTCGGCGCCAAACAATCAATGAACAAAGATCACTAAATTACCTTAAATTAAAAAATAAATAGCCAAATCAAAATAAGATGAAACGTGAAATCTCCAGCGATAAACATTAACTTTCCAAAAAAATTGGCTCCGACTCATAATTACTTAGAAAAATATACACATTGCCTCGAGAACCTCCTCCGTTTTTTGTTTAGTCGGTTGAAAATAAAATTAACCGTCATCTTTATCATCATAGTGACCATCAACGTCATCGTCATAGTCATTATCATAGTAATCATCATCATTTTCGTCCACATCACCATCTTCATCATCGATATTGTCATCGTTATAGTCATGCCTGCCTTCTGATCTGCTTCAAGAGGTCAGCTAATGTCAATTGATCAATCACCACCGTTGTCTATCTTCTGCTTTCCGTTTTACTTCTTCCCATCCCCTCATCATTATCATCGTCATCATCATCATCGACAACTAATTATCAACATCTTTAACATCACCTTATCATTGATATCATTATCTCTTAGGTTGAAAGGATCATTATCTTTGAGGTGCTTAAGCTGAACAGCAATGGGTTGAATTATATTTTTACTAGCTATTGCCCGCGGTTCCCCAATAAGATTTTTGAAACAAATGTTAGACTATGTTAGTCTCCGAGGTCTAATCTATCTCTGTACCAAATTTCATCAACATCGGTTTAGTGGTTTAGGCGTGAACGCGTAAGAGACAGACAGAGAGTTTCGTATTTATAATATTAGTAGGAAAGAAAGGATAATATTCACTAACCCTATCATAATCTCGCATATTAATAGCTCCAGTGCATAACATGTAGAAAATTTCGTGTATTGAGACGATTAAGATTGCTGTGATGAACCTCATGCCGTTCATCACTCGAATGTCTTCTTTATTATTCTTCATCAGATTTTGGTAATTATTTACCATACAGAAAGATCTCAATGTTGTGGTTACTGAAAAAAAATGATTATAACATTGTATAAGTTAGAAAGGGTAAAAAAAGACTCCTTTTTAGAGGTTTTTTAACCTTCATAATTATTTAGATTTTTGTTTTTACCCTTTATCGTTTTTCGTTTTACCTAAATTAACAAAATAACTTTTTGACTCACTCATGCTGTCTGTGTTCTGATCATCTTTGTTCGTGCAAGTTGTGTAGTAAGTTGATACCACGACTATAACTATTAGCGATGATAACAGCGCCCTAAAAACAACCCAAACTTGAAAAAAGATGCAGAAAATTGGCACATTCTAGAATCATAAATTCGTAGCTATAAAGGTCTGTCGGCATACATCAATGCTTTCATTTCAAGCTTTTTTTTATTAATGCTTCCACATTTGCTTACTTAACGTTTTTTTTGGCCATTCATCCATATGAAGACATCCGCATTGACGGACATAGCAATAGGCTTGTTTTCACTAAGAATAAATCGGGAAAGTGAGCGTTTTTAATGATTTAATTATGATCACAATAATTATGTAGATTCCAAAAATATATTTAGCTTCGTCGCGATAAATTTAAATATTTTTTTGGATACATAATAATAATATTTTTTAACAATATGTTTTTGGGGTGTACTGGATGATACGCTAAAGTATTAAACACTTCTTCAAATTTTGTCAACTATCCTATTTTAAATGAAAAATTATACTTACAAAAACCAATAAAAACCTTCTGTGTACTGTGGTTTTTCTCCAGCCACTTGACAGTAATCCACCGTGATGT
Organism: Acronicta alni; assembly: GCA_964056405.1. Lineage (NCBI taxonomy): Eukaryota > Metazoa > Arthropoda > Insecta > Lepidoptera > Noctuidae > Acronicta > Acronicta alni. The sequence continues at coordinate 1,213,302 of OZ043935.1, forward strand.
TAGGTCTGATTGTTCCAAAGTTGGTGTTCTCATATATGGCTCTGCTAATCTTTACAATAGAGTGGGGGTGGCAGGATGCTGGTACGCACGCCCCCCAAGTGATGTAGTTTGGTGGAACATCTGCTACTGTTTGTGACTGAAAAGCGAGGGTAAAAATATATTTTAAATTTTACCCAACATTACATCTGATGTTTTAGTTTTGTTTTTAATTATTTGCCGATTCACGCAGAACGAGCTCACAGTATCCCTTGGTCTTGCAGTTGTAGGTCTGGGTTTTGGTTTAATAGAATCTATAATAGGATTCCAAGCAGGTGGTAAGACCCAGGCATCTTCTCTATTGAAATTTGGTTTGGTGTTTTTTAATTTCAATATTTAATTTCAATAATTCTGAGGCTATTGAAATTAAAAAACATCCAAAAGTAGTTTTATTTCAACCACGGGATGGACAAGAATCGTGTCAGAAAAGGCGTTACGAGCGGTTGAGGTGTACTCAGTAATCATAAATACATAATAATAGCTGACTGTTGTGTTTGTTTTGAGAGTATGTTACGCTATAACTACGCTGATCAACCGATCTAGAAGGTTAAGCTGCGCTAGCCTCGGTCAGTCTGTGGAGGGGTGACCATTCCTAACACATCGAGACCGTGCCTCGTTAAGAAGAAAGAAAGTAATTTTGCCTTTTTACTGCAGTACACGTTCTTTGGTTGATCAGAGGGTCTACTCCCTATCTCCGTCAACGAAGTTACGAGCCGTTCGAAAGTTCTCCGAAACTTCGTAGTCCGATAAAACAAGTGTCAAATTTAATTTTTCGAACGGGTACATAATACATCGGGAGTAGGGACAACTGTGTTGTCATTCATTCTTAGTTCGGGGTTTTACGTAGGTGATACGGAGTAGGAAACACCCGTAACGAAGGTCGAAACTACGGACTTCGTGCTGAGGGAGTAGACCCCCTGATTATGATATTTGAAATTTTGACCTGACATCTGTCGGAACGGCTAGTTTTGAAAAAAAAAATCACATCATTGTACTCACATTAACAAATTCGTCCATTGACCAAAATGGATCGGTTTCTGCAACCTTTTCTGGGTTGTCCACCAGCGAGAACCGAGCGATGCAGTACTGTGTTTTGAATTGTGGATGGGTGACCAACCAAGGAGGTTTCATACACTGGTCGAAGTTGCCCAAATTAACTGGAGAGCCGAATAGATTGCCCGTGGGAAGCATGTTGGCATTCCAAACTGGAAATTAGAATTGTTTATTAGTTGAGCTACACAATGAAGACCAAGAACAACAATGATGCATGCGTGCCGTTGGTTGGGACTGGTCTACTCAAAGCCGCTGTGGATCGTTCTTCAAAAGGCCCTTCAGACATTGCCCTGCATTGTAACCCTTACATACTCACTTGCTACTATCCGAGGTCTGAATTTTAAACGAGACTATGATTATCTGAGTTTGTTTCGGTGTTTATTTTCAAAGGTCATCAGTTAGGTTAGATTAGTTTAATTCCGGAGCCATCTAACTTCAAAAAATGTAAAACATTGACTTGTAATAGTATTTTTAAAAGATCTAAGTACGTATTGTTTACAGAAATAAATATCATTTATCATTACTAAAATTATAAATGTGAAAGTTTGTGAGGACGGATGGATGGATGTTTGTTGCCCTTTCTCGCTTAAAACTACTGAAAGGATTTTGATGAAACTTACAGTATTACTGTTTGTGCATCAGAGTAACATATAGGCTATAATTTATAAGGATATTGAGTTAATTAGGCAAATTACAACTGCAAATAATTAGACTACTTCTAACTAGTAACTACTAAATTTGAATTGTCTTTAGTTGAATAAAATTCGGAAAAAATGATGATGACGATAATGCTGGGATCCATGCCGGGTCCATAGGCTACGGCGACTATTTCCTAAATAAAAAAAAAGTTCTACCATTGTATGAAACGTTTTTGATACTTGTAATAAAAAATTACAACGATGACACAGTACAGAAAAATTTCTCAATAGTAAATGACTTTTATTTCTGTAAATATCTTTTAAAGACACATACAAGTCAATGTTTAATTTAATACTAGATGACGCCGGAATTTCCTAGCTTCGTCTGAGAAGAAACGCCGAAAGAAACTCAGAGAATCATGGTCTCTTTTAAAGTCAGACAGTAACAATATTCAAAGCATAACAATGTATGTGTTTAACAATGTAGGGCAAATTTGAAGTGGCCTTATGAAAAAATCCATAGCAGCTTTGAGTAGACCAGTCCTAAATGACAGTACGCATACATCAGTTAACGTGTAAAAAAAATTTGCTACGCCAAACGTGCAGTATCTCAATTAAATGCATTTGAAGTATTCTCGCACGGATGCAAACTCGGTAAGTACTAACATATTGTTTGTATTGTATACAATAATAAACTCCAAATATAAAAGTGACAAAAAGCAACAAGTGACAAATGAGCATTATTATAGTCGTATATTAAGTTATATTTTTTTGAGTATCAAACGTGATTCTCATAATAAAAAATTTATTTATGTATTTTATTATAATACTTAATGCTCAAAAATTGTACAGAGGCGGACAACATTCTCTATGTTGACCATAGGGTGGTACAGAGACAAAGCGTGGCAGATGCAAGCATTCATAACACAGTTTCAGCATAATGCTGAGCGCTACATACCTACACTGACCAACATTGACCCCTTTTCCTTGCGGAGATGAGATGCACTATTCATGTAAAATTATGTAATTTTGTTTCTATTTTATTTTTTGTTTTAACTTTTTGCAAGGAATTAATTAATAAAAACATAATAAATATTTTTTATTGAGCAACAAATAGAGGTTTACATATTTAAATATCACTGATCTCCACACTAAAATGCCCTGTGTTGTGGAGACCAGTCTCTTTCGCCTTAAAATAATTAATCTTAAGTAAATGACTAATAATAAATTACAATTACAAAGTTGCGGTGCCATGTGTGTGTGTGTGAGCGCATGAGTGGGTGTATGTGTGTGTGTGTGTGTGAGCGCATGAGTGGGTGTATGTGTGTGTGAGCGGGTGAGTGCGTTTGTGTATGTATATGTGTGTGTGTGAGTGGTTGTTTCATATGTTAACTAATAAGTAAGAATTGCTTTTCTTTCTTTATTTCTTCTAGATGAATTTAACAGTCATGTTGATAAACATTGATCCCTACGAAATACTATATAGGTACAGTATGTGTCTTCATATTGTAAATTTTATCCACAAAAATCATATTTTAAAATAAATAAAATAATCCTAAATGTATTGATCCCGTGTAAACAAAACAAAACTTTTCAATTAAATGATGGATGAACTCTATAATGATTAGTACATATTACTATTAATTATAGAGTTTGTTTTGTTAAGATAAATGTTGATGTATATACTTAATACATGCGTGTTATTAGTAAATGTCGCTAGTTTATAATATTATTATAGGATTTATACTTACCCCAAGTTGCCCATACCGTGGAGTTCTTCACATTCTCCAAAAATGTTAAGGTTTTCTCCAAACACGGGGTTTCTTCATTAGTCCAGTTCTCCAGTTTTAATCGTTGTATGTAACCATCTATCGCTAGGGATTGTTTTTGTGGTATCTGATATCCATTATTTGAAGAAATTGTGGCTGAAATAATAAATATAAAAAAATATTTTACGCAACACCATCTTGTCGCAAACTAAATAGAGCTTGTACTGGGTGTAGAGCTTGTAATGGGTTCTAGCTCTGCGTCACTTACCGTATGCTTATTTGCCACTAAAGTGGCAAATAAGCATACGGCCCACCTGATGGTAAGCGGTTACCGTAGCCTATAGACGCTTGCAATACCAGGGGTATCACTTGCGCGTTGTCAACACTGTAAAACGAAAGAGGAATAGTTGGGTTGGCAGTATAATGGTCAAAGTCCCCCCACTGCCAACACAACGTCTCCTCGTGGAGCACTGTGATAATATATAAAATAGTAACTTCATCATCATCATCAACCCATATACTGTCCCACTGCTGGGCACGGGTCTCCTCTCATATTGAGAGGGATTAGGCTATAGTCCACCACGCGGGCCTACTGCGGGTTGGCAGACTTCACATGCCGTCGAGAAAATCTCTAAGGCATGCAGGTTTTCTCACGATGTTTTCCTTCACCGTTTAAGCGAGTTTCTTGCCGGTTCTTCTCCATAGGAAACAATTAATTTGGAACCGTGCACCTAGACTCGACATTTCATAAGTGCCTGTTTATGGTTTATATGAAAATAAAACTATTTTGATTGATTGCTTTTGATTTTAGCCTATTTTCGTCCACTGCTGAACGTAGGCCTCCCCCAAAAGCATCCCCCTCCTTCAAAATTATCATAAAAAAATAGTATATAAATTTACGATAAATCAGTAACTTTACTTTAATTTTACATACTTATGTTTCAAGAATCTGAAGATAAAAAAGTTTTTACTAATAAGTAATACCCTTGGACAATTACGCTTTGAAATAAGAATATTTATTTTTTAAATTAATATGAATGTTTAATTTGGAAATAAATATGGACACTAAATAAATGTTAAATTAAATTACTTACCTAAAACAATAAATATAAAAAAATAATAATGACACATCCTGCGACTGACTTTTTCGCGCAAACACACTCGAATAAATGGCCAATAATAATTTCATGCCTATAAATAACCTTCTAAAAACGAAAAGATGTCATTACAGGACGAGCCGTACGATGTGGGAAATAATGTACTTAAAAACACGTATCGGATTATAAGTTTTATTGTGAGGCAGTAAACAAAGTATTTTGAACTTATGAACTTTTGTCACCGCCGGCCATTTCTAACCGCTGAAGCTCAATTACTGTTAGATTAATAAGGCCGCTTTTAAAGAAACATAATTATTATGAAAAAATTATAATGATAAATAATAAAATACGTTTATGAATACACTCAATTATTACGGAGCTGTGATGGGTTCCAAATATAAAATAATTGCAGAGGAATTGTCGTAATGTGATTCGTCAGAAGTTGCTATTCAGTGTTCACAGGTTTTAAATGTCTGGTGGCTTTGGGATTATTTTTATGAGGCTTCCGCAAATGTTGCTCCGATCTGGTATCGTCATGCGACGGGTTGTTGAGCTCACTCTTATAAGGTCGAGCTACACAATGACTGATGCATGTGTGCCGTCGGCTGGAATTAGCCTATTCAAAGCCTTTGTGGCTCTTTCTTCAAAAGATTTTTTTTTTAATAATTTTTTTTTTTTTTTTGGACATTTTACACAACAGCTTCTAGTCCCAAACTAAGCAAAGCTTGTACTATGGGTACTAGACAATGGATATAATACTTATATACTTTTTATTTTTTGTAAATACATAGTTATAATACATAAGAAACACCCAGACAAACACAAATACTCATGTTTTACCCACACAAATATTTGTGTCTTGTGGGAATCGAACCCACGACTCTATGATCAGCAGTCCGGCACACGAACCACTAGACCACAGACGTCGTCAAATCAGACATGACATGAGATCATTTCAGACATTGCCCTACATTGTGAAACTCACATATTATTTGATATTATAATGTCTGGACTTTAAAAGAGACCATGATTCTCTGAGTTTGTATCGGTGTTTCTTCTCAGAGGTCGTCAGTTAGGAAATGCCTTCTAGCATCAAAAATCAATCAAAAAATCAACTGTAAAGTATGTCGTGTTCAATAGGTGTCACTGACGTCACCATAAAGACGTAAATTCAAAAAGTGAAGGCAAAATTCGACATGGCGGTATCGCGGTGGCTTAGTGGTCATAGCGTCTGGTGTACCTAAACAGAAGACCCAGGTTCGAATCCTACCCGCGGTTGAATTTTTCCTTTGCTTAATAACAAAATATTTTTTTCAATATGTTCAGTAAATAATAAAAATCATAATTGTTATTTTTTACCTGACGTTTATTTCAGCGTCATTAAAAAAACCTTGTAATGTATAATTTTCATATTTCAAATATTACGTAGGTATAATAAAATGAATATTTAATAATTTGAAGATTCAGTCTTACTTTTGAGAGGTAGATACATTATAGAATAATATTGAAATAAAACTATTTTTTATGGTTTTTATCGCATTATATTGATAATTATTATTAATCCCGAGCGATATTTCGGACTATTTATAGAGTCCATGGTAGTAGTTTTATTTGTTTTTTTTTTATGAAACCATACTATTATAATTCGATTCCGTTAGGTCTTAAATATTTCCGTTAGGTCGTAAGTGTTTGTGTTTGTCTGGGTGTTTCGTAGGTATTATAAAAAATATATTTACAAAAAAAAGTTGTTGTTATTGATAGTGGATACCAAATTGATGCTATTTATACTGACTTTTCAAGTGCTTTTGACAAAGTCAACCATAAACTCTTAATACTGAAACTTGAATCGTATGGTATTCAGGACTCTCTTTTAAGTTGGTTTAATTTGTACTTGGACAATAGACTACAAGTGGTTTCTATTAGTGTTTCTGATGTATTTTATGCTAGATCGGGTGTACCTCAAGGGTTGCACTTGGTACCTCTCCTGTTCATTGCCTTTATAAATGATCTCACCTATCGACTTTATTGTAACTTTTTACTGACGATTTACATACATACATACCATCACGCCTGTATTCCCCGAAGGGTTAGGCAGAGGTGTACTAATGTACACCCACATTTCGCCGGTATGTTTAGGTCCCATGTAATAGGGGGCGAGCCTATTGCCATTAACCGGGCACAAGTCCAGACTCCGAGCTGCTACTGAGAATTTCATTGAAAAACCCAATAACACTTTGCTCGACCTGGGAATCGAACCCAGGACCTCTAGCGTAGCAGTCGCGCTTAGGACCACTAGACTAATGAGGCAGTCAACGATTTCAAAATATATAAAAGAATTGAAACATTTTTTATTTAAAATAGTCAATGGCCTTGTTGAATGTAAACAGTTACTTGAACGTATTAACGATATCGATTCCATAATTATAATCTTCCGATACAGTCAATTAGCAGATTTTTTCAGCCTCTTGCCTACAGAACTAACGTTCGAAGACATTCTCCAGTTTCTCGAATGAGTATACAATATAAAGAAATCTGTAATAAACTGCCAGAGTTGGGCGTGTTTTTTGGTTCCTATATTAAGTTTAAAAAGATATTGCGTTGTCACGTCAGTGGTATTGTTTCATTGTTAATTTCTGTTGTTTTTTTATTGTTTTTAGGTTAAGTACTTATATTGCTGAATGATGCTGCAAGTTGAATGTTGTGTATATTTAATATGACATACACATCAGTTAATGCAATTTTTTTTTTCTCTTTTAATGTGTGATGTGTATGTTGGTGTACCTATTATAAATAAATAAATAAAATATGTATTCCATTGTCTAGTACCCGTAGCTATCCATTGTCTAGTGCCCATACAAGCTCTGCTTAGTTTGGGACTAGATAGTGCTGTGTAAAATAATTGTTCAAGAATATATTTAGTAGCTAACCCAGAAAACGTTGTTTTGCCATCACTATTAAAAAATGGGGGCTGGTGGTAGAAGGGTGAAAATTTAGGGTTGAATGTATTTTTCATTGAGAGATCATAATAATTAAAAATAAAAATAAAATCAAACGAAAAAAAATATAGGGGTGGGTAACCCTTATCATTTAGGGGTATGAAAAATAGATGTTGGCCAATTCTCAAAATTACCCGATATGCACACAAAATTTCATACAAATCGTTCCAGCCGTTTCGGATGAATTTCGTAACAAACACCGCGACACGAGAATTTTATAAATATTAGTTACATTATTATTATATATAATCTAAATAGGTAATATAATTTTTTATATGATATTTGCGAAAGAAAGATCGGTCCTGTTTATCTATCTAAAATTTATTTTTAGTAAAATAATGGAATCCAAGACCTCGCACTCTGCAGCACCGCTTGACCTATAAGGCGATCAATCAAAAGTCATTAAATAAAATTATACAATACAAATTGAACGTCAGGATTATAATATATTATAATTATATTATTTGATTATACACAATAATTATTAATCTTCCATATTTAGTTATTGACGTTTCTAAAAATAAATTGTTACTTATCGTAGTATGTATGTGTATTTAATGCGTAGGTACTTTCATCATCATCAACCCATATACAGTCCCACTGCTGAGCACGGGTCTCCTCTCAAAGAATGAGAGGGATATTTTAAAAATTACAATTATTACATTATTATTATTTAATAATATAATAATAGTGTAACAATAAATGAAAATATAACAAATTATAATACAAAAATAATAACTATAAAATATTATAAATTAAATTAAAAGAATAAATTTATACATACGTAGGTACTTATATCAAATAGCAATTCTTCCTCTCTCCTACTAAACTATGCTGTGCCCAGGGTCCATAATTGTTTCAAGAAATATAAGCTGACCAGCTGTAATACATTATGGAATGCAATAAAATTGATTTGATTTGATTATACATTTTAGTCCACCACGCTGTGGTAGACTATTATGTATAATCAAATCAAGTCTAGTCGCCTAGTGCGGGTTGGCAGACTTCACACGCCGTCGAGAAAACCTCTAAGGCATGCAGGTTTCCTGACGATGTTTTCCTTCACCGTTTAAGCGAGTGATCATTAATTTTTAATACGCACATGATTTCGAAAAGTCAGAGGCGTGCCTTGGGTTCGAACTCGAGACCTTCGACTTATCAGTCCAATGGTCATACCACTCGGCTATCACTGTTTGCCACCTGTGGTAGGTATATAAAAAAACAATGCACAAGGTGCTTTCCCACGCATTCGCGTTCCAGTTCATAGTTCATGAATAGAATATAATAGAATTATTTTAATTTTCAAATGTGAACAATTTACGTAGGGGTTACATTGTTTGAGTTGTCTGTATTCACAACGTGTTACAAAATACCCCGTAAAAAATATAATTAAATTTTAAAATTAAAACAAAGCCAAAAATTTTGTCGGCTGTCATGTCAAGGAACCAGATTATTTAACAGAAAGGCCTACGTACCTATTTTACCTAATAATTGACTACTTTAATAGTTTTTTTATTTTTCATTCATAAATGTTGTTGTTTTCCCTTTTTTGGGGTATGTTATACAGCGTTACTACGGTTCTTAAATATTGTGAATGGACTCGTTATAAGGCCCGATTTAACCTCCTTTCGGCTTTACGGGTAGTTTTGTTACACCTGTATATACGCGCAATAGGTATATATGTATATAAACATGACTATATTCACAGAGTATTTTATAATATACTCAAAACTATTTAAACATACTGGTAGTGACTTGCCCTGGCTTCGCACGGGTGCTATGTATACCATACTCATTCCAACTTCTTTTTTATACTACTAAGGTTGCAAACAAGCGTACGGTCCACCTGATGGTAAGCTGTTACCGTAGCCTATAGACGCTTGTAATACCAGGGGTATCACTTGCGCGCTGTTGACCCTGTAAAACGAAAGAGGAATAGTTGGTTTGGTAGTATAAGGGTCAAAGTCCCCCCCCCACTGCCAACACAACGTTTCCTCGTGGAGCACTGGCAGCCTTGGTCACCGTAAGAAACACAACACAACTCAAAGTAGTGTTATTTTACTTCAATTTGCTGTAAGGCGGAGGTACTTCCCCAGTCGGGCAGCTCCAATTTTAGTGGAATTACTCCCACTATGCCTCTCTTAAATTGTTTTATTTTTTTATTTTTTATTTTGTGTGGATGTGGCGCATACCTTCCGTAAAAATGTCACGTTTTCATATCGTTCTTATGTTCTTCTCTGGTGTGCGTTTTCTATATTTTGACAAATATACTTAGTTTCTTTCTTTCTTTATTTATTTTACTTTTGATAGCTCAAGTACCGAATCGATTAATTATAACGACCGATTTTATTAATTATATTAAGAAGTTTTAATCGATTCAAGATGGATACTTTATTTTTGCTAATATATTGTATTGTGTTATAAACATACCCAGGTGTTTAAATTACTATATTTGATGTATTCAAATAAACCTTTTAATGTGACCCACTACGGTAAATGTAAGTATTTATAATTTGAGAACATTAATCAGGCAGTTCATACTCATAGAGAACATGTCTCTGCCATCACCAACGATGCGGCGATGTCAGTTCATTGTCAGTATCATTCGCAACAAGACCCAAGCAGTGTTTCCTTATAGTCAAAGTCAAAATAATTCATTCAAGATTACTATACTCCATTTGGTTAGGTACTTACCTAAAGGTAAACAATAAAAATGGCGGCGTTCAGGGCTGTTCAACCTTTTATTACAATTGTATTTTATGAATTGGGAGTGAAATGAATATACCTTTTAATTATCTTTCTAACAATCTTTGGACCATGTTTTCTCGACATATTTATATATGTTTATAATTGTACATTTCTCCAATGACGAAAGAGGCCCTTCTGGAACGTATTTGCTTTGGTGATCGAAATGTAAGCCAGGCTAGTACCTGGCTCGGGAGCACTCATTTTAACAATTAAAATTAATAACAATACAACTAAAAACAACGAACAAACGGAATAATAACTAATTAACACAATTTACGGCAAAAGAAACACAAAAACGAACGAAAATAAAGTAAACACAAACTGTCACGAATGGCGTCTGGTTACCTGACTTAGGTGTAATATCGGTTATATATTTTGCAGCACTTCCCCGCAGTACTATTTCTCAGTTTTTTCAGAGTTATCAAAAGTCCAGTACATAGAAAAAAAGTTTTGAATATCTGTCTTTTTAGGTTCTTTTTAGTAGGCACATTGCAATACTTTATGACATAATTATAAATTTTAATATAATTAACTGTTCGCAAGGTTAAGAATTAATAATTACCATTTAATATTAATCAAAGTAGTTAAATATACCAGTATATAAAAGGCAAAGTGATTTTAAATGATTAAATAATTTATTTTGGTTACGTTTTATTTCGAAATGAGAAATGGCCCTATAAAAGAACCTTTTTTATGATTTGTTTACCTTAGTTAAGTACCTAACTAAATGGAGTATAGGTAGTACTCTTTGAACGTCATTTTTAAATTTAAGACAGCCCCCAAAACACTTGCCCGTCACCGTCTCCTACTGTTTTAGCTGGGAAGAAGAAGCGGCGCAACAAACTGCCCACCAACACTTTTCTGGTGTTGCAAGTGTCTATAGGCTACAGTAACCGCTTACCATCAGGTGGGCCGTATGCTTGTTTGCCAACTTAGTAGAATAAAAAAAAAGAGACGTTATTTTATACTATCAAAATCGACACTGAAATAGTTTATTACATTATTTCACACCTAAACAATTTTCTATAAAATTTTGCTGTTGAAGAAGTACATACGCCAGCAGGTAAAGCTATCCAAAACTGTCAAATTTTCCCAATTTAATATGAACCTTATGACTTTGTGTTAAAGTTGAAAATCAATCAAATACATTTGATAGATTATGGTAGTTTGACTGGCCTCTGTACAATAAGGTAGTTCTCAGAAAATTAATAGTACTTTAATTGCCATTTTAGGGCCAGGTAACAAGTTCGCACGAAAATAGACTCTATTCAGATGCAAATATGGATTTAGTATAGCCTATTCAGTTGTGAATTCAAAATAATGTAAATTATGTTGTAAATATTTATAACGACATAGTACTTACATTATATTCATTTAATTTAGTTGAGACCGTTGTACGAATAGGTGTGGTTCGAATGTGGTGTATATTCCTATTATGTTTTGGTCTTGGTAAGTTTTGTGAACCATTTATTTATAACGAACTAGGATAGACTAGTTGTCAGGATTTTTGGGCTTCTAACTACAGTCAACAAAAGAGATTGGTATACAGGTAGCGAACGAAATCTGCATCTTTAAAACAGATTGTGATTTAAATAATTACGCGTCAATGGGTTTGATGTGTAGCAGCTTACAATACCTGCGTTTTAACACATATTGCGTGATACATTATTAAAAAATCTTTAACAAAACACAGATGTTTAATTAGCTGCCTGTATACAACTCTTTTGTCGACCGTACCACTAACGATTGTCATAGGTGTTCGTATGACAACCGGGACCGATGGCTTTACGTGCTCTCCGAGGCACGGAGGGGTCTCGATATGTTAAGAATGGTCACCCATCCACAGAATTACCGTGGCTTGCCCAGCGTGCTAGCGTAGTAGTCATTCATTATGAACAACTTGTTCAAATATTTTAGTTAATAAATAATTATTTTTTAAAATAAATACATAATTTTATCATATTTTTTATTTAACTGGTGGAGAAAATATGATTTTTTGTTGATGTAATTCTTGAGGCTTTCTGTCTTGTTGAATAATCGCTGAATTATAATCCTAACTAAAAAGTGTCACCAATAAGGTGTTAAACAAGCATACGGCCCACCTGATGGTAAGCGGTTACCGTTGCCTATAGACGCTTGTAACACCAGGGGTTTCACTTGCGCGTTGCCGACCCTGTATAATGAAGAGGAATAGTTGTGTTGGCAGTATAAGGGTCAAAGTCCCCCCACTGACAACACAACGTTTCCTCGCGGAGCACTGGCAACCTTGCTCACTGTAAGGAAACACAACACAGCTCAAAGTAGTGTTATTTTACTTCGATTTTCTGCAAGTTGAAGGTAGGTATTTTCCCGGTCGGGCAGGTTCAATTTGAGTGCAATTACCTACTTCCTCACTATGTCCTACCTCTCTTAAATTAATATCATGGATGCACCTTTTAATCTGTAATAATGTAATTTTTAATAACTAATTTGATTCGAATAAAGTTATGAATCTTGCTTTCTTTCTTTTCTGTCCTTATAGAACATACGAGCCGTTCGAAAGTTCTCCGAAACTTCGGAGTCCGATAAAACAAGTGTCAAATTAATTTTTCGAACGGGTAAAACACATCGAGAGTAGGGACAACTGTCAAATTGTGTTGTCATTCATTCTTAGTTCGGGACCCGAACGAATCATCCATCCGTAGGTGATACGGAGTAGGAAACGCCCGTAACTAAGGTCGAAACTACAGACTTCGTGCTTAGGGAGTAGACCCCCAGTTTAGACTGGAAGCCAGAAAGGAGTTGGTAGAAACTTTGTATTTGAGAATTCGTGACTAGTCAACAGTGTATTTCGCTTTTATACACCGTGTTTTTTTTTGTCGTCTTACTGCCGAAAGGAAACCATTATGTCAATATTATTTCTACTAGATATGGGACTAAGTCTGACAAAAAGGAGTTGTTTCTTAGTAAAAGTTCAGGTCTCTCGACAAGATGGATGTAGCTGTTTTTTTTTTGCACTTCATGGTTGATTCCATGCAAGAAATTGTTGATCATGATGAGTAGAAATATATCCTTTCGGCTATAAGACGACAAAAAAATACGGTGTATACAACGTGCTACAAAATACCACGTTAAAATAAAATTAATTATCAACGCCAATAATTTTGTCAGCTGTCATGTCAGGGAACCAGATTACTTAACAGAAAGGCCTACGTACCTATTTTACCTAATAATTGTCTACTTTAATAGTTTTTCTAGTTTTCATTCATAAATGTTGTTATTTTCCTTTTTTTGGAGTAGTCACTATTCCACGCGTATGAAGTCGCGGGCACAGTTGCTAGTACGGTCAACAAAAGAGTTAGGTATACAGGCAGATCTTTGGAGCTGAGATGTTTTCAAAATTTAGCTGTGTTTGCTTTCGTTGCGAACCGTACATCTTTTTTTGGCTAATAATGCCTACTGTACATCTTTTTTTTATGCAGCCACAGCTTCGAGCGATGGATCCCAAACACCAGGGACAAATTCACTAGTTCTAGACAGTTTCATACGAAGATTACAACAAGAAAATTGGAACAAGGAAGAAGGACCGTGCTTGGAGAATATCCTAACGACTTTAGAGAATGTGAAGAACTCCACACTTTGGGCAACTTGGAGTGAGTGTCAACAATCATTACCCATTTTTATTTTATGGAAGTCCGCCAGGGGAAGGGACAATCAAGCAATCAAATTAGTTTTATTTTCATATAAACCATAAACAGGCACTTAAGAAATGTCGAGTGGAGAAGTTCCTATGGAGAAGTTCTTCTCCATAGGAAACGACTAATTTGGAATTTGGATTCTTCTCCATTCGACAAGAAACTCCATGGTTACTCTTTTAAAATATCGTTTTGTATTGTCCAATGATGAATTATAAATTGGATTGGATACTTAAATAAGAGAACAATTTAGGAATGTTGCAAAGATTACAATTTATGTGACAGGATATGTGGAACCAGAATAAAACCTGCACTTGTTTTCCTATGGTCGGGCCATGGGACTCATGGTAACCACGACAGCCTAGCATTTTTTTATAGTACGGAAAATTCTCATGGCTCCTCCGCCACCCAGGGAGGTGGCAGGGTATGTTGGACTCGTACGAACTGGCGCTAGAGATCTTGGATTTGATTCCCAGGTCTAGCAGGGTTTATGGGGTTTTTCTATGAGATTTTCAGTAACAGTTAAAGAAGCAATGAGAACTTAATTACATTTGAAATTCTTCAATAATTACATTAGAAATTCTCTAATTATTACATTAGAAATTCTTCAATAATTACATTAGAAATTCTTCAATAATTACATTAGAAATTCTTCAATAATTACATTAGAAATTATTCAATAATTACATTAGAAATTCTTCAATAATTACATTAGAAATTCTTCAATAATTACATTAGAAATTCTTCAATAATTACATTAGAATTTTTTCAATAATTACATTAGAAATTCTTCAATAATTGCATTAGAAATTTTCAATTATTACATTAGAAATTCTTCAATAATTACATTATAAATTCGTCAAAATAAATAAATATTTGGGACATTTTTACACAGCACCATTTAGTCCCAAATACGTAAGTTAGGCAATGGATACTTTTTTGAAAAAACATACTTAAACACTCGTTTCTCGTTCACGTTTTTTTCCACATGAGTAGCCAAAACCTAAAGAACGCCAATTGCTACAATTCTTGCTTACTTTTGCTTCGTCCATCTTCATACATCTTGTTACTTGTTACATACATCTTTCATCCATCCATCTTCATACATCTTGTCACTTGTTACACGGCGTGTGTGTATCACACGCCGTTTGCGAGTACTACGCATTTGACCTTTTTGAAGAACAGAAGTGGGAGTAATTCCACTTAAATTGGAGCTGCCCGACTGGGGAAGTACCTCCGCCTTGAAGAAAATCGAAGTAAATAACACTCCTTTGAGATGTGTTTTGTTCCTTACGGTGTGCAAGGTTGCCAGTGCTCCACGAGGAAACGTTGAGTTGGCAGTGGGTGGACATTGACCCTTATACTGCCAACTCAACTATTCCTCTTTCTTTCTACAGGGTTGGCAACGCGAAAGTGATACTCCTGGTGTTGCAAGCGTCTATAGGCTATGGTAACTGCTTACCATCAAGTGGGCCGTATGTTTGTTTGCCACCTTAGTAGTATAAAAAAAAGATAAAACCTTTTTGCTAACTAACCATTTTATCTTTCAGTTTGGAATGCGAACACGATACCAACGGGCAATCTGTTCGGCTCTTCGGCTAATTTCGGCAACTTTGATCAGTGCATAAAACCTCCTTGGCTGGTCACCCATCCACAATTTAGCACAAAGTACTGCATCGCTCAGTTCTCGCTGGCGGATAACCCGAAGTCAGTTGCGGAATTTGACCCTTACGGTTCTATAAACGATTTTATTAATGTGAGTAATGTATGTGAGTAGTACTTTTATTTTAAATGCGAAAGTGACCCCGCCTTTTATGATTTTACGCCTAAACCGCTGAACTGATTTTGATGAAATTTGGTACAGAAATAGATTACACCTTGCAGGAGGACATAGGTTGCCTTTTGTTTAAAAATTCCTTTGGGACGCGAGAGAACTAGTATTACAAATGCGAAAGTAACTCTGTCTGTTACGCCTTAACCGCTGAACCGATTTCGATGAAACTTTGTACAGCGATAGATTAGATGTTGGAGAAGATCATAGGCTACCTTTTGTCTCATTATATCCTTTGGGATGCGAGTGAAACTGTGGACAATAGCTAGTCTATCTGTATAAATAAACAGGAAATGCTATTTGTTGGTAAGTGCATCACTTGAGAAAGGGTGGACCAATTTTGCTACTTAAAAAAAAAAGGTTTTAAGGAAAAGAAAATTTGAAAAAATTGAAATTTGGGAAAAACTGAAAGTTCCTTTTTTCTATGGATTTTTAGGATTCTATGGAATTTTCCCCGCCTTCCCTCGTTGTTGCACCGGCTTATCGATAGGTTTCTGCGCTACGGGTTGCGAGTTTGACCCCGCACGGAACAAATTAATATTCTTGGACAATTTTACATAGTCCCAAACTAAGCAGAGCTTGACGCTAGTTATGTGTACATGGATATAATACATATTATTATATACCTACTTTTTTTTGTTCATCATCATTCATATACTGTCCCACTGCTGGGCACGGGTCTCCACTCACAGAATGAGAGGGTTTAGGCTATAGTCCACCATGCTGGCCTAGTGCGGGTTGGCAGACTTCACACGCCGTCGAAAAAATCTCTAAGGCATGCAGGTTTCCTCACGATGTTTCCCTTCACCGTTCAAGCGAGTGATCATTAATTATTAATACGCACATGACCTTCGACTTGGCAGTCCAACAGTCTTACCACTATGCTATCACTGCTTTTTTTTAAAACATACAAATATTTGTATAACCTGCGGCTAGTTGTTTCGGGTCTGGGTGTTTGTGTGTTTAGGTTAGGTTATTTTAAGCTTGACTGACTAGCTGACTAACAGTAACGATTGTCATAGGTGTTACAAGACTTGTAACACCTGTGACAATCGTTAGTAGGGTTGCCACCGTACTATAATACATAGGTATTGTACTGTATTTCGGGTCTACGTACTATATATTGTTGAAGAAGTTCTCCCTCTGGACCGCATCCAACGGAGAGCGATTCGAATCGTCGACTGCCAAGATATTTCAAACCGGCTAGACCCCTTGGCGCTGCGTAGAGATGTGGCCTCGCTATGCATCTTCTATCGCATGTACTATGGGGAATGCTCCGGGGAATTGTTCGGATTGATCCCTGCTGCTACTTTCCGCCATCGTTCCACGCGACAGCAGTTCCATCCACATCATCTAGATGGTTGGCAGTCCACTACTGTGCGTTTCTCTAGAAACTTTCTGCCTCACACAACTAAACTGTGGAATGAACTGTCGCCTGCAGTATTTCCAAACCAATATGACCTTCAAACCTTCAAGAAAAGAGCGTACTCCCTTTTAAAGGCCGGCAACGCGCTTGTGACTCCTCTGGTGTTGCGGGTGTCCATGGGCGGCGGAAATCGCTTACCATCAGGCGATCCGTCTGCTCGATTGCCACCTATCCCATAAAAAAGAAACATATAGTACGCAAAAATACTACATTTTCAACACCAAAATCTAACAAACAAATCTTTTATTTTAAAAGTATAAGGATGTCCTTGCAAGTCTACTCTGTCAAATTGACAGAGTCAAACGCATGTTTGGTTACATGGTCTGCTTTATTTTTGACTAGCGTCCCGTCCCTGCTTCGCACGGGTGCAATGTACTAATAACATACATGTATTATACATATAAACCTTCCTCTTAAATCACTCTATCTATTAAAAAAAACCGCATCAAAATCCGTTGCGTAGTTTTAAAGATTTAAGCAAACATAGGGATATAGGGACAGAGAAAGCGACTTTGTTTTATACTATGTAGTGGAAAGGCATATTAATATGACACTTTTATTTTAAACAAAATATTGTTAAAAAATGCAAGAAGTGCAAATATAGATTTTCCGAAAATGTTTTCCGTTAAATACTATTTAATTTTGAAGTGTACTATATTTTGTATAGATTCGTCTGAAAAATACTATATTCGCTGAATAAATGTTGGCAACCTAGTTACAAGTATGACAACCGGGATTTGTAAAATGCAAAAAATATACAAAAATATTTTTCTTACTTTCCAGTCTAAAACAATAGCAGGCCTTCCAACCAACAAGCTGACATGGGGGGTGTGTGTGCCGGCAGCGTGCAACCCCCCTTCAATTGTGAAGATCACCAGGGCTATGTATGACATGACTAACTTTGGAAGTATCAGACCTAACATTACGGTGGATTATTGCAAAATCTCTGGAGAAAGACCAGAGTACACTATGGACTTCTATTTGTTTATGTAAGTATTAAAAAAACTGCCTCGTTATTCTTTTTCTTTTATACCACTAATGTGGCAAACAAGCATACGGCCCACCTGATGGTAAGCGGCTACCGTAGCCTATAGACGCTTGCAACAACAGGGGTATCACTTGCGCGTTGCCGACCCTGTATATTGAAAGAGGAACATTTGGGTTGGCAGTGTAAGGTTCAAAGTCCTCAACATTTCATAATGAATTCGCGAAAGCCCTCTATATATGCTATAAATTAAAATAAGAAATAGTTCCTGATAGTTTAAATAGGATATAAGTATATAAGTAGTATAACGTAGTATGTAAATAATTACATTGTGTCCATCAGTTGCCTAGTACTCTGAGCTTGTCATGCTCACTAAAATGTCCTGCTGATGGTGGCGTTGTGTGTCGGGTCGTTTTATTCCCTGCAACATGGTTGAGTCGAACGACGCCGATACACACGTCATACTCGTGAACTGGTGCCGTCTGTCGGGGCTGGTCAGCTCTTACTGTCTATGGCAATCTCTTTATTTATTTATTGTTCTTTTTCTGTTTAGTAGACTAGATTAATTTGATGGTGCAACAACATCAAACTGCATTGTTCTCATGTAAGTCGGACATAACAATGATTTATATTAATTTGACATTAACAGACATTACTGTAATGGTTATTGTGATTATATTTTTCTTATTATTTAATAACTTTTAACTCAATAAAATGTAAATGTGAGTACTCTGTAGGCTAAATATACATACTCAGCTCTGAACAGTCTGGCGGCTTTGAGCCTTTTTAGTGGCCTACGCAAATGTTCCTCTGATCTGGTATCGTCGTGTGACGGGTTGTTGAGCTCCCTAAATTATGGTTGAGCTACACAATGACTGATGCATGCGAGCCGTCGGTTGGGACTGGTCTACTCAAAGCCGCTATGGCTCTTTCTTCAAAAGGCCATTTCAGACTTTGCCCTACATTGTAAGACACATATTTGTTATTATACCTACTATGTCTGGACTTTAAAAGAGACTATGATTCTCTGAGTTTGTTTCGGCGTTTCTTCTCAGAGGTCGTCAGTTAGGAAATGCCGGAGCCATCTAGCTTAAAAAAATGTTAAATTTTGACTTGTAAAAGTGTCTTTAAAAGATCTATTTACAGAAATAAATATCTTTATCTTTATGTAAACTATTATTATTCAAAGTCAAAGTCAAAGTCAAATATTTTATTTCAATTAGACCATTAAAATAGCACTTTTGAAAAGTCAAACTAGTTGCACGGTTCCAAAAAGTGGGTCTTATGGAGAAGAACCGGCAAGAAACTCCATAGACACTCTTTTCAACAAAAAAAAACATGATTACAGTGTTCAGTATTACAGTCTAAATCTGAATAGTTCATGAGAACAATGCAGTTTGATGTGTACAATTAAATTAATCTAGCATAATAAACAGAGAAAAAAAAAAGAAAAAAGACGTTGCCATTGACAGTAAGAGCTGACCAGCCCCGACAGACGGCACTCGTTCACGAGTATGACGTGCGTATCGGCGTCGTTCGACTCAACCATGTTGTAGGGAATAAAACGACCCGACACACAACGCCACCATCAGCAGGACATTTTAGTGAGCATGACAAGCTCAGACCGCTAGGCAACTGAAGGGCACAATGTAATTTTAAGTCATTATAATGCATATCAACATATGCAACATCAATGGCTGCACGACTCTCATACTTTACAATTCATGTTTTTACAAACAAAGATTATTAAATTGTATAACGTACAGTAAAATTATTGATTTACAAGATGTTCATCTTGTGGAGCTGGACCAGCATTCCGCCAAACATTTTTATCTAGAAGATAATCTTCCAATTTATAGTAAGCTTGCCTGCACAGGGTAGACTTAATGAATTTTTTGAATTTGTTTTCTGTAAGTTCTAAAATTGCGTTCGGAATTTTATTATAAAATCTAACGCAGTACCCTCTAAAAGAATTATGAACTTTAGCTAGACGAAATTGTGGCTGCATTAATTTTGATTTATGTCTAGTATTATAATTATGCAGTTCACATTTTCTGACGTACAAGTGCAAATTTTTTCTTACATATAAAATATTCTCATAGATGTACTGAGAAGGCACTGTCATTATATTTATTTCTTTAAAGATTTCCCTGAGTGAATCTCGACTACGTAGGTTATAAATAGCTCTAATAGCTCTTTTCTGCAATATAAAAACAGATTCTATGTCTGCAGCGCGGCCCCATAGTAATATTCCGTAAGACATAATGCTATGAAAATAACTAAAGTAGACTAGTCTTGCAGTTTCTACATCTGTAAGTAGTCTGATTTTTCTAACTGCATAAGCAGCTGAACTCAGGCGTCCTGCTAAAGTTCTAATGTGTGGACCCCACTGAAGCTTTGAGTCTATCCTGATTCCCAGGAAAACCGTTTGGTCGACAAATTCAAGTTTATCATTATTTAGTATAACATCGCATTCCATAGATCTTACGTTAGGTAGAGCAAACTTTATGCATTTGGTTTTCTGCCCATTTAATACTAAATTATTAGCTGTGAACCACTCATGGACCTTAAGAAGTGCGTTATTTACATCGTCAGTATTAGGTATACGTCTGTTTAGTTTAAAAATTAAAGAAGTATCATCCGCAAATAACACAATCTTCGATTGATCCTCAAGCATGTAGGGTAAATCATTTATGTACACTAGAAATAAGAATGGACCTAGAATGGAACCCTGAGGTACGCCCATTTTCACCTGAGTGCCGGGCGATTTTACCCCATTAATTTGAACTTTTTGTTGTCTACCTTGCAAGTATGATTTGACAAGTTTCAAAGTTTTATGCTTCAAACCATAATGCTCCAATTTTAATAACAGAGTTTCATGACTTACGCAGTCAAAGGCTTTTGAAAGGTCACAGAATATACCGATCGCATCTTGAGACTCTTCCCAGGCATCAAAGATGTTTTTAATGAGTGTGATACCAGCGTCAGTAGTATTACGTCCTTTGGTGAAGCCATATTGCTGGTCATGAAAAAGCCTATTTATATTGAAATGCAATAGCATTTGATTGAGCATGATTTTTTCAAATATTTTGCTAAGTACAGGCAGAACAGAAACCGGCCTAAAATTGCCAGGATCTTGACTATCTCCAGATTTAAATAAGGGTATAACTTTGCTGTATTTCATTAGATCTGGGAAGGTTCCTTGGTCTACGCACTCGTTAAATATTATCGCTAGGTGGGGTGCTATAGTGTTAATAATACTTTTACAAACATTTACCGAAAGGCCCCATAAGTCTTCAGTTAATTTAACTTTTATTTCTTTAAAAGTTTTAAAAATACAATTGGGGCTTACATGCTTAAATCTGAACGTTACAGGACAGGTAGCTACATTTTGTTTCAATAAAGCAGCCGAATGTGCAGGTGACGAGTTTAAAGATTCAGTGATCTTCCAGGGAATATTGGTAAAAAATGTCTCAAATTCTTGGGCTACTTCGGAATCTGCGTTTATGAGACCGCGTACTGTTTGAAGAGCGACATTTTTATTCCCATCTAATTTCGATTTACCACTTTCGGCGTTAATTATATTCCAAGTGGTTTTGATCTTATTATCGGCACATTTAATTTTTTTACTTATATACTGAGATTTTGCTATTTGACATACCTTTTTAAAAGTTTTTGAATATATATTTACATACTGAATAAAGTTTTCACTTTTGTTATAGCACTTTAACCCGTACAATTCAAATAAACGTTCCCTGCTTTTACGAATACCTGTAGTAGCCCAATCACTAAACTTATATCTACAGTTAATAGTTTTTGATTTTACTTTGAAAAATCTATCGAATTCATTTCTCACAATAGAAAAAAAATGCGAGTAATGTCCATCGCAATTGTTAAATCTTTTTTGAACAGCTAATTTACTAATTAATGAATTGTTATATTTTTCTAATTTATCTAACGTTATATGCCTAGACTTAATTTGTATTTTACTTGCATGTATACTAGTATTAAATGTGACGGTTTGTCCACTGTGATCAGATGAGAGACAGTTTATGATAGCCTCTTCAAAGTAATCACAGTTGCAGAAAACATTATCAATGCAAGTTGCAGATGTCGACGTAACTCTAGTAGGTTCCAAAAATACATTAATTAAGTTAAAAGATTTAAATAAACACAGTAATTTGGAAGTAATTATATTATCCTCTAAAATATTAACGTTAAAGTCGCCACACACAATTATAGATTTGTTCGAATCTGAAAGTATTTTAAGTACGTCCTCCATTATGGATTCAAAAGTGGCAAAATTTTGGCTATTTGGAGGTCTATATACACATAATACAATATGCTTATCCAGCTCAACACAAGAGATTTCAGTACAATGTTCAACCGACCTCGAGACTATATCCTTACGTCCTTTTGCTTTCAACGAGTTTTTAACTAATATAAGCGAACCACCGTGTATCATAGACTTTCGGTTGAAACAACTAGCTACAAAATAATTTTCATAATTGATTGCCATCTGGTATTCTTTTAACCAGTGTTCCGTTATACAAATAATGTCAAATTTATATTTTTCCAAGAAAAGTTCAACTTCTAACATTTTGGAAGAGAATCCTTGAATATTCTGATGACATATTTTCAAATTATTCAGATTACTTTCCTTTGTATCAGAGTATTTTAATATGCCAGAAGATTTTATTATTTTATTATTGCTATTATCTTCTGTTGTCTTATTGACTAGTTTAAACTATGATCCGGAGTAAGATCCACAACGCTAGTGTCAGAACTAGTTGGCAAGGCCGTACTTCCCGTACGTCTCCCCATCTGTGAACAATAGTTCACCTTGCTGGTGAGGGCACCAGGCGTCATGAATTGCAAAAAGGGACACTCCTTCGTTTTGCCACCAATGTTATCAGTACAACTAGATACCATCGGCCTGTCATGTGAGATTAAATTAATATTGTGAGCTATCAATGTAGCGATTAAACACTTGTATTTCTTAGGCAGAAACATAGCTTCCTGTGTCAATTGAAATCCACTAACAAATTTGTTTGTGTCAAAATACATTAATTTGTCACTATGACGACATGTCAACAAGTGCATTGTGTTATTTAATTTATAAATACAAGTATTTTGGTAGTCTGTAAAAGAATTAGAGTAGGGAAATGCACATAAAATTATTTTTCCAACATTTAATTTTAATAAGGTGTCTATACCATCCACAATGTCCTTTTTTTTAACACTTGAACTATTGCCTAACAATAAGACCAAGGATGTGTGATCATCTATAGGTTTATTTATAATATCCTTTATAATTGCATTTAATTTTCTATTAGGATAGCAATAATTTCTTACACCTTGGGACAGGTTGTTCTGTATTAATGAACCAAAACCAGATCCCAATTGATCTGTGAAAATGACCGTTTTGTGTTTAGTAATAGTAATATTGACACCGCTTGCCACTGGCTGAGCTACTATAGGTGAAGGTACAGGTACAGCAGGTTGGGACTTGGGAGCTGGTGGGGGGCAGGCACAGGTGCATAAAAGATTGTTGGTCAATGACTCATATCTCTCAGCATTGTACCTAACCAAGTCCACCAACTCCCCTGCCTCCAACATGTGTTTGCTCAGTTCTTGTTGAGCAGTCTCATATTTACTAAAAATATCAGACAATAATTTCTCCCTGAGGAATAACTCTTCCTGCAAGCCCTTGGTATCAAGGTCATACATGGCCCTACTGTGTTCTAATTCACTGGTGCATGTGTTCAATTCTTTTAATAAATTGATGCGTTCCTTTCTTAGGCCTATATTTAATTTCCATAAATTTTGTTTTCTAATGGTTTTATGGCACCTTTTCATAAATCTCTTAATTTTAATATATTTTTTTAACTTATTATGACTAAATAACATAGGGCATGTGGATGTAGTATCATCACCAGTCAAATCAATTGTCACGGCTGGCTCACACCCAGTACTGAACCCGCTGTGACCAACCAACTCATTAAACAGACTTTGGGTGTGAGCAGTCTGTATGTTGGCATTAACCGACTCCATGTCAAGTATTTTGTTATGGGCATCGGACAATTCATATTCTAACTGTGAAATCCGTTTCAAAGCCAACACATGTGTGTCTGTACAGTCTTGAAAATTTGACAATTGTTGTTGTAACTTGTTGTGTTGGTCAAGCAAGTCCATGTGCTGTATATGCAGCTCAGCCAGGTCATTTTTGAGCAGAGTGTTCTTGTCAATAATGTTCTTGACCTCCACTTCACTGTCCTCCCTTTCTTGAAGAAGTTGTTCACATAGGCGTTTGGAAGAGTCTAATTCCTTAAGGGTTGCTCTCAATTTGACCTCCATATCCCTTGCAATTGCATTGCGGGTCATCATTTTCCACTATATGATTCCAGTCACCTGGAATGTGAAAATAGACAGCTGAATAGTAAGAAATAAAGAAAGATAAAATTGAGATACAGAAAAAGGGGTGCAATGTAGTAAGTAAGCTAAAATACTGGAAAGTAAAAGAATTTAACTAATTATTATAGTGAAAAATGAGATCTCTTCATAAGTGAATGAGTTCTGACTTTATTGTTTTGTTATTTAGTTTAAAGGTAATTATTTTAGAAATCAAAACAATAGTGAATCTAAATAACAAAATATATAATACTTGTAGGTACTATTTATTAGATAACAATGTAAACTGCACTTATATTCTCAATCTATTATTAATACTTTTATGGAAAGTCTGTGAACTGAAATTTAATGTATAATGTACATTTGTAAACAATGATATTGCAAAAAACTATATTGTAAAGCAAAAGAGGCACAGTGAGTGGTGGATGAAGCTCAGAACATTTAGTTAATTATGGGAAATTGAGCACTGTATACAATTAGTTATTATAAAAAGAAGAATACTCCCCAGGATTGATAAATTCTGCTGATTTTCGAAATCAAAGTTCAAATTCGAATCCGTCCGTTGATGCCGTGGACTGGTTGACAGCCGGTAGAAGTTATCTTCTTGATTTATGTTAAAAATACCACACAATCTTCCACTTAACAATTAACACATTGGTGTGGTTGTTAATTAGAGTAAATTACATTCACATAAAATAACATTTAATCAGTATTTATGTTTAAATTAAATTAAATTTAATCAGAGCACTTTTTTTGACAACCGGCTACCAGTGTTGCCAGTAGTCGTGTGTATTGTATATAAACGTAGTATGTAGACTATTATTATTGTAATATTGTAGGTATAATAGGCTCGCCTCCTATTAGATGGGACCTAAACGTACCGGCGAAATGTGTGTGTACATTAGTACACCTCTGCCTAACCCTTCGAAGAATACAGGCGTGATGGTATTTTTGTATATGTTTTTATTGTAGGTATCTAGTGTATAAATGTCTTAGACCTTGCAATGCGTTAGCATTGGGTGACAACATGCAATGATAGCTATATGGGGATAAATAAATAAATTAATTAAATATTTAAAACATTCATTATTACTTTTTTACTTTCACACACGTCTTGCTCGGACGACGACTGCCGCGTCACTGCCACACGAATGAAAATTGTATATTTACAAGCCCACGCACACATAGGGCCGCGCGCACAACTGAGTTGAACTATCTATAGGTTCTTGTTGTCAATGTCAAACACATAATTAATGTTATTAATATATCCATTGCCTTTTAAATTGGTTTTGACAAAGGAGCCTCTTTATCATTGATACTTAAAAAGGTTGTGACCGCGAGGAAACGTTGTGTTGGCAGTGGGGGGACTGACCCACGTATATTGCTAACCTAACTATTCCTCTTTCAACTTACAACGCGGGTCGGCAACGCGAAATTGATACCGCTGGTATTGCAAGCGTCTATTGTCACCTTAACGGTTTATAAAAAAAAAACAAATGAAATTTGGAAATCTTAGACCAACGTACGAGGAGACGTAGTAAAATGACTTTTTGGTGTAAATGAGTTTTGTTTGTTTTTCAGGACTTTGATAGCGTCATTAATAATGACAGTGGCGATCTCAACGTTTTATAGCAATTACATAGATAATGATAACAAGAATCCAGCCCGTTTAGGTAAGAAAAGCAATAAACTTTGTCACATTCATCATCATCAACCTATATACTGTCCCACTGCTGGGCACGGGTCTCCTCTTATATTGAGGGGGATTAGGCTATAGTCCACCACGCTGGCCAAGTGCGGGTTGGTTGACTCCGCTTAGTGAATCGCTCTCGCATGATCCGCGATCCCATCACGGAGTCCAGTGTCAGACCCTCCTCGAGGGCCAAGTGCAATGGGCGACTGACGACCCCGATTCCGCCGCCCAAGGCCCTCTTTGCGGCGGGACAGATGTCCGTGGTCCCGCCGTCCACATTTCGGCCGTAGAGGGTACGGAGAACCGCGCATCGTAATACCGACACCCCTCTCACCCTGCGGCCCCACCGTGTCCGCAGTCCTGCGGCTGCGACCTCGCCGCGACAAGGCGAGAACCCTTTTACCTGGCCGGCAGAAATCCTAGACTACGCTTGCCAGCTTCTCCGCGAGATGTCACCCGCCCATTGCCACTTCAGCTAATCCTTTGAGCTATGTCGGCAACTTTGTTTCTCTAACAAACAACTTCGTTAATTAATGTTTTTTATTAATTTGATGAGTATAATCCGATAGGTCATAAAAATATTATTCTCATAATTAAGTCTGTAGTGTTTAATACCGCTAATTTTAAGCTTCAACCTTGAGCCCACTTGTAAAAATTATATTGTACTGTTTATTTGAGTAAGTAGGTATAGTTGTAAATGTGTAATTGTATTTAAATTTTGATTACGTCTTAGATTTTTCATGTCAGTATTTAAATACTTTTAATTTACTGCAGCATTTAATTAGTTCGTAAGCAGGATAGCCTAATGATATCAACATTGGAACATTGGAATTTAAAGTCGCACAGCGAGCTATGGAAAGAACTGTGCTCGGAGTCTCTCTGAGGGATAAAATTCGCAACGAAGTTATCCGTCAGAGAACCAAAGTTGCACATATAGCTCAAAGAATAAGCAAGCTAAAGTGGCAATGGGCCGGTCACATCTCACGGACAACTGATAAACGGTGGAGCAAAACGAGTTCTCGAGTGGCGACCGCGTCTAGTTAAGCGTAGTGTAGGACACCCGCCGGCCACGTGGAGCGACGACTTGCGGAAGGCAGCTGGCAGTGACTGGATGAGGAAAGCCGATAGCTTTGTGGCGTTCACTGGGAGAGGCCTACGTTCAGCATTGGACGAATATGGGCTGATGATGATGAACATTGAACTGTCACGTCAAAGGTCTCGAGTTCGAATCTAAGGCACGTACCTCTGACTTTGTAAATTCATGTGCAAATTATGACTCGCTTAAACGGTGAGGGACAAATCAAGAAGCCTTAAAGATTTTTCTCGACGGAAGTCTGCCAACCCGCACTAGGCCAGCGTGGTGGACTATAGCCTAATCCCCTCAATATGAGAGGAGACCCGTGCAGTGGGATAATATATGGGTTGATGATGATGAAGATTTAATTAGCTAACTGCTTTGTTTGAGGTTGAGGCTTCGATTCCCTGGTCGAGTAAAGTGGTAAATGTTTTCTATAAAATTCTTTGTAGCAGCTCGGAGTACGGATTTGTGCCCGTTTAATGGCAATAAGCTCGAGCTTATTATATGGGACCTAAACGTATCAGTGAACTGTAGATGTACAATATGGCCGCTCCAAATAACCTATCAATCGGTAGATTTGCTTACTAGAGATAGGATTTCGCATTACTTATATACATATTATTTGATGTCTATTGTAAATATTTTTGCAATACAGTACCTACATATTTACAAAACATACCTACTTTATATATAAAAAAAAACGCTACTAAGCGTCAAGGTATTCCTCGGCATTGCTGTAGTCCGGCAGACGTGTTCAGAAGACTAGCTGCATTGCCACGTTGAATGGAAATGGTTATACGTTCAGCTAGAAACAAGCTAACCTTCTCACGTGAAGAGTAGACCAGTCTCCTTGAGATTTCCTTGAAAAGGGACGTCATTCATCCACAGAATAACCGCCAGCGCAGCTTGACCTTGCAGATTTACTCATCAGCATAGTTATAATAGCGACGATACGTTTCGCTTAATTATAAAATTTTATTAAATTGCAGAAATAATATGCAACTCTTTCTGCATGGTGCAGAACTACCGAAGACTTTTAAAGGAGAACGCACAGGAGATCCGGGTGATGAACGGCATGAGATTCCTCACTGCAGTGATGGTCGTCTCACTGCATGAAGTTTTTTTCATGACGATCGCCGGAATGTCCAATATACGGGACTATGATAAGGTATCCTCATTATCATTAAACTACAGTGTGAGTCTTCTTAATGTGCACATATTCAATCATAAATCATGTCAGCATATTGCCGTCCACTGCTGAACGTAGGTCTCCCACAAAGAGCGCCAACCATTGCCCGGTCTTGGGCAGCTCGCATCCATCCGCTGCCAGCCACCTTCTTCAAATCGTTTGTCCATCGTGTCGCAGGGCGTCCCACACTACGCTTGCCCAAACGTGGTCTCCACTCTAACACTCGTCTGCTCCACCGATCGTCGGTGCGTCTGCAGTTGTGCACATGAAAATAAGGGAAGCTATGTTTACTAGATCCCACTGCTGGGAACAGGTCTCCTCTCAGATTATTACTTTTTTTTAGATGGAGAATTAGGGGTATTATTAGTAATAGAACTCTTCAATAAAAGATAGTGTAAATGGTGGTACCTATGCTAGTATGAAGTGTGTGACAGCAGCTTATTTCTTTGTTTGCTGCGAGGAGAAAACTTTTAAAAGATTTGAAGATGTGTGGCAATCCCCCCAGGGTGTCAGTGCTCCGCGAGGAAATCTTGTATTGTCAGTGGGGGGACCAACTATTCCACTTTTGTTTTCAGGGTCGGCAACGTGCATGTGATATTCAGGTTATGCAAGCGTCTATAGGCTACAGTAACCGCTTACCAACAGGTGGGCCAGACGCTTGTTTGCCACCTTAGTGGTACAAAAAAAAGTGGCCATCTTCAGCACAATATTGGGAGGCTCCAGGAACTAATGTACCTTTTGGTTTTTTTTAAACGTTGCCCCAAATTAAGATTTTCTTCTGTTTCGTGAGTGCGTTTACAAACACAAACTTTCACATGCACTAACACCCAGACCCGGAACAGCTACATGTGGGTCATAAAAATATTTGTTCCATGTGGAGATCGAACCCTCAACCCGTGGCGCAGAAGCCGATCGGAGAAAGGTGTCGTCATCTTTAATCTTTCGGAACCCTTCCTGTGTCACGCTTATTACGACCCGTCCCAGGGAACTCTGCTTCACAAGGCCCCAGCCTACCTACATGTTAATGGCCGGTCTCGAGAGCAAATCAATCGGCAAAAGAGGTCATCAAAAGTCCATACAACTCAGGCTAAATTTGTACCTGAAGTACATGACAGCTGTCAAGTTGACAGTTTATTATGAAATCGCTATGAAATTGTTATTAATGTGCCAAAATGACATGCGTCTGACACTCCACTGACAGCAGATAGCTATCAAGTTGACAGTTTTTACTATAAAAACACTATGAAATTGATACTAGTGTGTTAAAATTACATGCGTTTTTTTTTCAAATTTAAAGTTATTTTTTCTCATCCCCTAGTGAGCATCAAAAAAGTATGATTAGAGTTTTAACCAGCGTAATATAGAATATTTTTTCCAATAAGTGTACCCTCAGTACATCATTTGGGCAGATTTTGGTGACATCCTT
Organism: Acronicta alni; assembly: GCA_964056405.1. Classification (NCBI taxonomy): domain Eukaryota; kingdom Metazoa; phylum Arthropoda; class Insecta; order Lepidoptera; family Noctuidae; genus Acronicta; species Acronicta alni. Next base: position 1,243,352 of record OZ043935.1, read on the forward strand.
TACCTACTAGAGATAAGACTTTTAGACTTACTTTAGACTTTTAGGAATGCTTAGATTCAGTTTTAATAGATAAGATTCATAGATGTTTAGAGAGACATCTATAAAAACTGTACATTTACCTACACGGCATAATTAGTCACAAATTAAGCAGAGCTTGTACAGTGGCTGACATTAATATCTATCTCTATACTCTCTACATTAAGCTACCACAATCTGTCAAATTTCTTTGACAGATTTTGAACTTTAACATAACAAAATAAGGTTCATTTTCAATTGGGAAAATATGACAGTTTTAGATAGCTTGACCTGCTGGCGTCTGTACTATGGATAATACTTCTATACTTTTTTTTTTGTAAATACATACTTACAATACATAAGAAACACCCAGAAAACACAAACACTTTTGATCATCAAATAAATATTGTGTCCTGTGGGAATCGAACCCATGATTACCAGCCCGATACTTGAACCACTAGACAACAGACATCGTCAGCTACTTAAAACAATGACAATGACTTATGCCGAAAGCAACTAAAATTACGAAATAAGCCGTCTTGTCAGCGAGTCGATTTTTTATTGTGTAATGACAAACAAACATAATTCTCTTAGTTTGTGTTGCGGTTATTCTTCTTAGAGGTCATCAGTAGGCCGCCTTATGTGCTTATATGTGAACATCATCATCAACCCATATACTGTCCCACTGCTGGGCACGGGTCTCCTCTCATATTGAGAGGGATTAGGTCTCGAGTTCGAATCCAAGGCACGCTCCTCTGACTTTTCGAAGCGATTTGCGTATTAACAATTAATTATCACTCGCTTAAACGGTGAAGGAAAACATCGTGAGGAAACCTGCATGCCTTAGAGATTTTCACGACGGCGTGTGAAGTCTACCAATCCGCACTAGGCCAGCGTGGTGGACTATCCCTTTCATATTGTGAGAGGAGACCCGTGCCCAGCAGTGGGACAATATATGGGTTGATGATGATGATGATTGTTATTTGCAGGATCTTGCAGGATTATTAGGCATGTTTCTCCACGTAGACGTGGTGGTGGACACGTTCTTCGCTATGTCAGGTCTTCTGCACGTCAAGGGTCTTCTAGCTAATGCTGACAAACACCAAAACCTATTGGAAGTGTTGTTGAAGCGATATTTAAGGTAAGAATTTGAAAGCTCTTACTAGCAGCTTTGCTAAATAGGAAGGTAGTTGATCTAACCTTATTTTGCAAACCCTCCACTTTCCATTGATGCACATTACGGTAGCTTCTAAACCACTTAAAAGGAACATAACTGGTTTCCGTGATTAAAAGTCGGTTTTGGGTTCCGTACCTCAAAAGGAAAAAACTGAACACTTATAGGATCACTTTGCTTTGTTGTCCGTCCGTCTGTCAGTCTGTCAAGACTCTTTTTCTCAGGAACGCGTGGAGGTACTAGCAAAACTTTATATCAAATACTCGGGTCTATAACTGTCCCTTGTAGCTGTGAAAAAATAAAACTTCTAAGCTAACACAATCAAAAGATACCTGACAGCCGTTTATGCCGCAAATTTCCGTAAATTTTCGAAACTCGCAAGGGAATCTAAACCTACAGGGGGTTTAGGCGCATTAAGGCTAATTCTCATTTTGGCAACCGACTCGCTAATGGACTACTTCTCATTATGGCCACTTCTCATTTTGGCTACTTCTGTACTTCCGGTGAACTCAGAATCTTTGAAATTTGGTACGAACAAGGTCTTATAGCACAGATGAAGGAAAAATTGCGAAAACCGTAAAATTTTAGTTACGTCATATAATAAAAAAAATATTTTTAATAATTTTACAGTTACTACCCCGTCTATAATACCTTTAAGCTGTAACAAAATCAAACTTCTATGTCAACGCAATCAAAAGTATACCTACAGGTTTGTACGGAACCCTCGGTGCGCGAGTCCTACTCGCACTTGGCCGGTTTTTTGTTGTTATACCATTACGATGGCAAACAAGCATACAGCCCACCTGACGGTAAGCGGTTACCGTAGCCTATTGACGCTTGCAACACCAGAGGTATCACTTGCACGTTGGCGATCCTATAAAACGAAAGAGGAATAGTTGGTTTGGCCGTTATAGGGGTAAAAGTCCTCCCAATTCCAATGCCCAATGCAGCGTCTGGTGTACCTTACTAGAAGACGCAGGTTCGAAACTTGCCCGCGGTAATTTTTTTCCTTTGCTATATAACTTCATGAATAACTTGTTTAAATTTCTTAGGGTTAATATTTTCAAGGTAAAAATATGACGATTTCTTGTTCCAGGTTAATAGGACCCTTTGCGTTAAGTATGTTCTATGTGACAGCAGTATCAAAGTACGCTGGTTCTGGGCCTATATGGGAACTAAGTGATGACGTAATAGAGAGGAAAATATGCTTCAGGACTTGGAAGCTCAGTCTGCTAATGCTTAATAGCACTACGAAAGATGCTGTGAGTATTCCAAATGCGATCAATCATCATCAACTCATATACTGTCCCACTGCCGGATACAGGTCTCCTCTCGGTTGACAGGGGATAGGCTATAGTCCACCACGCTGCCGCTGGCCTACTGTGGGTTTCCTCATGATGTTTTCCTTCACCGTGTCAGCGAGTGATAATTAATTATTATACGCACATGAATTCGAAAAGTCAGAGGTGCATGTCTTGGATTCGAACTCGATACCTTAGATTTGGTCGTCTAATGGTCATATCACTAGGCTATCACTACTATCTACGTAATGCAGTAGGTACCTACCTACTGCATTAAGTAGATACTGCTATTGATAGATATTATTGATAGATAGGGCTATTCTGGCTTTGTTTCTTTGTATCTACCTAGATACAAAGAAACAAAGCCAGAATAGCCCTGTGTTCTGGGCTCAATTCTTTTGCCATTAACCCGGCGTAAATCCAAAATTCAAGATGCTGAAAGACTTGAATAGGTAAAACTTTTTGCTTAACTAAGGATTTTTTTTTATATACCGCTAAGGTGGCAAACATGCCAGAGAGATAGGGCATAGTGGGAGTAATTCCATTCAAATTTTAGCTGCCCGACTGGGGAAGTACCTCCGCACTGCAGAAAATCGAAGTGAAATTACACTGCTTTGAGCTGTGTTGTGTTTCTTACGGTGAGCAAGGTTACCAGTGCTCCACGAGGAAACGTTGTGTTGGCAGTGGGGGGAGTTTGACTCTTATACTGCCAATCCAACTATTCCTCTTTCAATACAGGGTTGGCAACGCGCAAGTAATACCTCTGGTGTTGCAAGCATCTATAGGCTATGGTAACTACTTAACATCAGGTGGGCCGTATGCTTGTTAACCACCTTAGTACTATAAAAAAAATGCATGTGGCCCACCTGATGGTAAGCGGTTACCGTAGACACTTGCGACACAGGGGAATCACTTGCATGTTACCGTTATAAGTAAATTGGCAGTATAGGTTAAAAGTTCCCATACTGCTCACAACGTTTTCTCACAGAGCACTGGCAACCCTGTTCACCGTTATCGCACCAATAAGGTCCCGTCAACCTGTCATCATGAAGTTTTTCAAGGTCCTATTCCTTCTCAGTGCAACGTGGTCACTTGGTACATTGCCAGTGACTACCAGCTGGCGGTCTTGGCGACCGTGCTCTTCTACTTCTATCGTAAAGACAGAAGACTGGGATTGGCTGCCTTCGGAGCTGCTGCAGTCTTCTCCTTGACCATACCAGGCGTTCTGACTTATTGGTATCAACTGCCAGCGATTCATTTCATGGATATAAGGTGAGGTGTGTAGTTGGACTAAATCAAATACTCATGTCTACTGTCCCTTGGAGCTGTGAAAAAATCAAATTTCTCGTGAACTCAGAATTTTAAAATTTGGTACGAAGCAACGTATAGCCCAGATTAAGGAAAAATTGCGAAAACCGTACGTACAGCAGGTCAACCTATCCAAAACTATCAAATTTTCCCAATTGAATATGAACCTTATCAGTTTTTATTAAAGTTGAAAATCAATCAAAGAAATTTGACAGATTGTGGCAGCTTCATGTGCTGACCTCTGTACATCATGGCTCCAAACAAATGTCTGTAGATATATTCTTGGACAATTTTACACAGCATCATCTTTCATCCATTTTGACGACGTCTGTGGTCTAATGGTTCGACGGACTGCTGATCATGGGGTCGTGGGTTCGATTCCCACAGGACACAAATATTTGTGTGGGTAAAACATGAGTATTTGTGTTTGTCTGGGTGGTTCTTATGTATTATAAGTATGTATTTACAAATAAACTGTTTTGTTACAGTCAATATGTTCAAGACTTCAGAAACTGTTCGGGGCTCGGATACACGTATTGCCCGAGCTACAGTCGAGCTGGTGCGTACCTCGTGGGCGTCGCTATGGGTTACCTCATGACTGTGTACAAACCTGCTGACTATAGGAAGACTGTACCCAAGGTGAGTGTTAAATTGCTCCAGGTAGAGCCCATTTTTGTAGTACGGATGATTCTCATGGGTTCCCTTGCCCTATAGTCACGCGATCTGTGAAATTCACCATGTCAATGGCAGGCTGTGGTCCAGCAGCCGTTGGACCCCTGCAATTGATGGGGTATCGTGGGAAGAAAATACTTTATTATCATCATATCAGCCATAGGAGGTCCACTGCTGAACAAATGCTTCCCCAATTCCACAAGGACCAGCTACATGCCGCCTGCGTCCAACGGCTTCTCTGTCCAACGTCTGTCCATCTCGTTGGAGGCCGTTCTATCTATGCTATCCACTGCGTGGTCTCCAATCGAGAACCTTATTGTCCCAGCCCCACTTTTTGGAACCGTGCAAAGTTTTGACTTTCTAAAAGTGCTATTTTAATGGTTTATTTGAAATAAAATATTTGTCTTTTTTTGACCAGTGGTCATCAGTTGTACGAGCTATGTGCTCCATACACTGCCACTTCAGCTTGCTAATCCTTTCAGCTATGTCAGTTATCTTAAAACAACAAGAAAATATCTGGCGTAAGCTTACCACCCTAATCGAGTCCAAATTTTATTAGAAAAGTGCACCCTTAACGACCTCAAAATAATAATAATAAATTGTTTATTTAGAAAAAAGGTGCAATACTTTTAACACTGTCTTACAATATTTAAAAATTATGGCTAATTACATTTATGTATGCCTGAACTAGGTTGACCCTGTGTTTCAGGCAAGGAAGTGCATAGATAACATAAATTATAAATTAACAACTTAAATACACTTAATTATAATTATCTATAAAGTATCTAATGTTTATAAACTAATATATATATTGAAAAATGCTAAGTACGTTATTTATTTGCATATTACGAGTAACTCTTCTGTTTGTTCGTAAAAGAAAAAAAAAAAGACTTTGTAAATATTGACATATACATTTTTTACAGCTAAAATAATTTAAGTTATAAATATTTAGTTCTTTATCCTGTTGTACAAAAATGGGCCTAGGAATGTAAAGAATCTGGTTATAAAAGTATATAAGGACCAATCCAGAAAAATCTGGATGTAGATAGGTAGCTATCGAGTGACGAAAAGGCTATTAATTTTCATGACATGATCCTGTGTTAAGTAGGTACAAAGAACCGCAATGTTTTCATTTCAGACCTGGTCAATATTAGGCACAGCGGCGTCTCTGGTAGTGATGGTGTCCATAATGGCTCTAGGCTCCTTCTACCTTGGCCGGGAGTACTATCCTCTGGAGACTGCTGTGGTTGCTGCCACGAATCGGGTCTTTTGGGCAGTCGCCGTGTGCTGCATCATCGGGTTTTGTGAATATGGGACTGTGCGTGAGTATACATACCATCACGTATTCCCCAAAGAGTTACCAGTTGTAGACAAACAATCAAGAAGATAAAATTAAGAATAACTTCTTTCAGCTCTAGTCACCGATATCCTGAGCTCGTCTATCTTCACACCTCTAAGTCACCTCTCCTACAGCTTATATGTGATCCATGTCCTGGTCATACTCCGGAAGAAGTTCTCACTCCGATCACCATGGAAATATGATGTTTTTAGTATCGTACGTATATTTTTATTACATTATAAGATAACAAACAAATAAGTTAGGTTCGTGGCTAATTAATAACTTGTAATCTAGCTTAAAAAATGTTTATAAGATCTATTTTGATGACCTCTGTGGTCTAGCGGTTCGAGAGACTGCTGATCATGGGGTTGTGGGTTCGATTCCCATAGGACATAAATAATTGTGTGGGTAAAACATGAGTGTTAGTCCGGGTGTTTCTTGTATTTACAAAAAAAAGTATTTATGTATTATATCAATTGTCTAGTACCCATAGTACAAGCTCTACTTAGTTTGGGACTAGATGTTGTGTAAAATGTCCCAAAAAATATATTTACAGAATAAATATCATTTGTGACGTCACCATGACGTAAGTTGAGAATGTGACAACAAATTTCGACCTGGTGGGTAGGAGTAGCGGTGGCATAGTGGTCATAGCCTCTGGTGTACCTAACCAGAAGACGCAGGTTCAAATCCTGCCCGTGGTCGAATTTTTCCTTCGCTAAAATAATTTTAAATATCAATTTATCGACTGTGGAAGTTCCTCCGCCTTGCAAAAAATCGAAGTACCTAAAATAACATTGCTTTGAGCTGTGTTGTTTTTTTTACAGTGAGCAAGGTTGCCAGTGCTCCACGAGGAAACGTTGTGTTGGCAGTGGGGGGACTTTGACCCTTATACTGCCAACCCAACTATTCCTCTTTCAATATAGGGCTATGGGAACCGCTTACCATCAGGTGGGCCGTATGCTTGTTTGCCACCTTTGTAGAATAAAAAAATGAACAATACCGATATCTCTATCTATTTTATTTTATTTACACATTACAATCGTTACAAAAAAAAAACCTTAGAGCTAAAAGTTTTGAACTAGATTATAACATCTAATATATAAAATTCTCGTGTCACAGTTTTCGTTGCCATACTCCTCCGAAACGGCTTGACCGATTTTGATGAATTTTTTTGTGCTTATCGGGGAGGTCTGAGAATAGGCCAACATCTATTTTTCATACCCCTAAATTTTTTTTTTATGGCAAAACAACGTTTGCGGGGTCAGCTAGTAAAACTATGTGCACACAGCAAAATTATTGTTACAATAATGAAACCTGAAGATAGATTGGTTTTCAGGATTTTTGGGCTTCCAACTACAAATAATGATTGTCATATGTATTTATTTGTACACGAGACCACGGGGTTGCAACGAGTTGCAATGGCATCTACCGCTGACCGCAACTAGTGCAGCTTAACTTTACAACTCAGCTAAATATATAACCTTGCTATTTTACTTCTAGGCTACAGACACAGTGGGCACTGTGACAGTATCTCTTGGACTCAGTTTCATCATGTGGCTGCTGGTTGAAGCTCCGATGATCAACATGTGCAACCAACTATTCTTTGCTAAGTAGGTATTTCTTTAAGTATTTAAACCACACACACACACACACACACACACACACACACACACACACACACACACATACACACACACATACACACACGTACACGCACGCAAAGGAAAAGATTCCCTCACATTCCGTGTAGTAATTTAGCAGGTTTACTACCTAAATCTTTAATATGCACTTTACCTGAAAAACTAACTTCGTAAAGTCAATAATGTAAGAAGGTTTGAAAGTTGATTTCCTTATTTTATCCAGTCGATTTTCAGCTAGTTTAATCTGCGAAACTGGAAAGCTGCTGGTTACTGGCACAGGATAACCCATTTTGGAGATACAAATAAAATAATAATAATAATATTTTTTATTATTATTTTATTCTGCCTCATTGGTCTAGTGGTCCTAAGCGCGACTGCTACGCTAGAGGTCCTGGGTTCGATCCCCAGGTCGAGCAAAGTGTTATTGGGTTTTTCTATGAAATTCTCAGTAGCAGCTCGGAGTCTGGATTAATTGTGCCCGGTTAATGGCAATAGGCTCGCCCCCTATTACATGGGACCTAAACATACCGGCGAAATGTGGGTGTACATAAGTACACCTCTGCCTAACCCTTTGGGGAATACAGGCGTGATGGTATGTTTATGTATGTAATAATCTTTATTTGCAGTAAAATGTAGTAGGTACATAACTAAGGTGTTACAAACAGTAGTAAAGATCACACATCTTTGTCATAATAATATTATTGACATGTAAATAGTAAAAAAAAAACTTGTTTTTTTTGTCCAGGCGAAAAGGCGAGTCTAAAGCTTTAGAGAAAAATGGTGTCCTGCACCAGAATGGAAAACTTAAAGGCTTTTAATAATACGTAGTTTACTTACTTCAACTTTATTTGTAAACCAAGATATTGTATTTCAATTTCTATTGTGTCTTCATGAGTTAGTTACACAATAAAAAAATATCAAGTGATTATAGCATAGTGGAAGTACCTAACACCACTCAAATTGGAGCTTGAGCCTGGTAGAGAAAATCAAAGTAAATAACACTTTAAAGTTATTAAGCAAAGGAAAAATTCGACCGCGGGCAGGATTCGAACCTGCGTCTTCTGGTTAGGTACACCAGACAATATGACCACTAAGCCACCGCGATACTGTAGAGGTCGCTACCATCGCTAGAATGTTTAGTGAAAAAAGTGAACAATGATTGTGTCAGAATTCCCTTGACCTTTGAAGAATAAAGTCGCAGAGTACCTTTTAACCGAGAGTTTCTTTGAATAGGCCTCCTAGAACCCCGTCAGGGTCCTATAAAGTGGTGGAGGCGTAGCTGATGTAGAGGTCGCTACCAGGAGCCAGCATGAGACTGGCTGGTTTAAGAAGAAATAATCATTTGAAATTATTGTAGAATGTTTAGTGAAAAAAGTGAACAATGATTGTGTCAGAATTCCCTTGACCTTTGAAGAATAAAGTCGCAGAGTACCTTTTAACTGAGAGTTTCTTTGAATAGGCCTCCTAGGACCCCGATTCGGAAAAAGCTGTTTTCGACTTTGTTGATAAGATATAGTCTTTGCAAAGTGTGTTTGTTTTGAACACAACCGATCCAGCAATATCCGAAGGTTCCATAACATATTTAATTCGATATTAATGGAACGTTAATGTATATTTATTGAGATTTAAATATGGGAAGTCAAGTAAATTTTTGCATTTTATTCGGAGTGATTTCATCCTAAGACAATATGGCAATTTAATCTTTTCCTTTCTCTGACTCAATTGCGTTAAAAAAAAGTTAAGGCTTAAGATGTGGTATTGTATTTAATTTGAATTTCTTAGACCCTTCAGGAATGATGCGTTGCTGATTGTACTTTAAATTTTGAAGCATCAGTAGTGAGGAGGCTGCTTCGCGTCTTTTCCAGGCGTTTTGTCGTGTTGAAGTTTGTGGCGACATTGTTCTCTTAATTCTTTACTGTGATAGATATTATTTCTCTTGTGTATAGTATGCACATAAATATAAGTTTAGGTAAATGTTTTTTTTTTATTTAGCACAAGAGATGCAACACGCCACAAACTATCCTTTAGCAAAGGACATGCCTCACGTGCGGTGTAATTATATTTTCGCCTGAAACTGACAGTTCGTGTTAGGCACTAGGTAGGGACATGTTCATTTCTTCTATGGATAACACTGAAAGTATTATCCATGATGGTGGGCGTAGCTGATGTAGAGGTCGCTACTAGGAGTCAGCATGAGACTGGCTGGTTTAAGAAGAAATAATCATTTGAAATTATTGTAGAATGTTTAGTGGAAAAAGTGAACAATGATTGTGTCAAAATTCCCTTGACCTTTGAAGAATAAAGTCGCAGAGTACCTTTTAACCGAGAGTTTCTTTGAATAGGCCTCCTAGGACCCCATCAGGGTCCTATAATACCTACCCGACATGTCGAATTTAGTAAAATAAGTCGTGTCGGTTGAGAAGCAAAATACTTGCTTTTCAATAGGTGTCACTGACGTCACCGTAAAGACGTAAATTCAAAAAGCGAAGGCAAAATTCGACATGTCGGGTAGGTATCGCGGTGGCTTAGTGGTCATAGCGTCTGGTGTACCTAACCAGAAGACGCAGGTTCGAATCCTGCCCGCGGTCGAATTTTTCCTTTGCTTAATAACTTTAAAATCTTAGCATGGAAAATGCCAAAAAATACAAAAAGGTAAAGTAACACTGTTTTGAGCTGTGTTGTGCAATTCCTAACGGTGAGCAAGGTTGTCAGTGCTCCGCGAGGAAACGTTGTGTTGGCAGTGGGGGGACTTTGACCCTTATACTGCCAACCCAACTATTCCTCTTTCGTTTTACAGGGTCAGCAACGCACAAGTTAGTGATACCCCTGGTGTTGCAAGCGTTTATAGGCTAAGGTGATCACTTACCATCAGGTGGATCGTATGCTTGTTTGCCACCTGTAGTATATAAAAAATATGATAAGCCAATAAGCAGGTAACTGCTACGCTACAAGTTCTGGATTCGATTCTCAGGTCAACAAAGTGTTACACTGGATTTTTCTATGAAATTCTCAATAACATTCTCAGTATTATAGATTTGTGCCAGGTTAATAGCAATAGGCTCGACCCTATTATATGGGACCTAAGTATACCGGCGAACTGTGGGTATACATTAGTAGACCTCTACCTAATCCTTTTGATAATATAAGCTGGGGTGATGGTTTATGTTCCAGACCACTATAATTTTTATTGCAAAATTTTTATTTAAAAATTGAAATTGTAAATAATTAATATTTGATCCCTGTTCTGTTATTATGTAGATTTTCTAAAGAGCAAAATGTACTTTAAATACCTTTGTAAATATTTATGTTTTGATTTGATACAGTTTTTGGGATTAAAATAAAGAAAAAAGAATATTTTGTCATACAAACATTGTCGCACCGTCTTTACATTTACAAAACTAAATCTAAAAACACTAATATTACATGTAATTGAAAATTAAAAAAACCACATCACATCACAGGCAGATCTTGATAGCTTAGCTAAAGCCTCCCGTGTACTTAACTGGAACGACGCAGATTCGAATCCTGCCTGAGATCGAACTTTACTTCCGCTAAAATTTATAATATATAACGGAATATCGGGATCGCTGGCATTTTTAAAAAGGGCAGAACCGTTGACCATATTTGACTCAACGGTTCTGTCATTGAATCTATCCATTAGAATATGAGATTATTAAAGGAAACACGAAACACCAATTTGATAATTATTATTATTTCACTACAACAGCACAAATTAAATTTAACACGATATCTAGAAAAGTGGGTGGTAAATACAGTTAACACTATGATAACAAAAGGATAGAAATTAGCTGCAGTTTTGAATTTTTAGACAATAGAATAGAAAAAACAATATTTAAAACGGCTAGCACAGTAAATAGCAATGTTGATAGCTTACGACCTTTTATGAGAAATTTCTGAAGTAAAAGAGGACGAGCCGCCATTTGCCATCCCCTTTTATCTGTTCGGTTCCACCATAATAATTTTGTCCCCACTGAAGTTAGCAAACATGACTATGTTGTAAAGCCGTTCATACGAACTTCATACTGAACTGCTTTACCCAGAGTTGATACAGATGGCGCCACGTACACTACGTAGTAATAAATTAAGTGACGTTTTATAATTAACAAATACGCAAAGCATTTAAAGCGATTAACTAATTTGCCAAAATTCACCATAGAATTTAAAACGAATTTACATAGCAAAAATAGCTAGCATAGTAAATAAGTAAACTTACTTTGTTATTAGAATAGATAAACACTTCTCATTATAATCAAATCATTACAAATTAATGAAATAAACATTACTTTGAACATTAGATCAGGCAAACAGTTTAGTAAATTATGTTACGAATTTACATCAAATAATTATGTATTCAAGTTTAGAATAGGATTATCTTGATTTGAAGACCGGAGCACCCTCGCGGCGACACGGCCATACTGATGTGCGGTGCGTGCTCTGTAGCGCTCCCTTTAATTAGGGTATCCTGAAATTGAGAAAATTGTTTTGGTTTAGGTACCTTCCACAGTCACCTAAGCCGACGCTTTGGGTATGACCAAGCTTAGAATTATTCAAAATAGATTTCCTTAGGCCAAGGCAAAATCTAACTCGGGTCTTATAATTTAGCGGTTGTTACATTATTGTGTGCTACATGCAGCAACAATGAGATAAAATATGGCATACAACCCACATGAGATTGCAATAACCTTCAGTTCAACAGTGACTGTTCATTCCACATGAAAGCAGTTGAATAGATTTGTGAGAATGTTATGTAATGGTACTGTTCACTCCACGTGACAACAGCAAATAATATAAACAACATAGCGTCATAGTCATTCCACATGACAACAGTAGATACATAGCATGTGTTGTTTATAATATGTATGGAAAGGATTAGGTCGGTGAGAGGTCGGTGCTGTAATAATACAGAGGTCCTAAAGGATATCAGGATAAGGTCGATGCTGTGCTCTGGGCGGTCTTGAACGCCGTGGTACACAGGGGACTATTTTTTTTTTTTTTTTTTTTTACGATAGGGCTAAAGTTTGGTCATTGGACGGCTCCACACGCCAATGACATCTTTTGGACAAGTTGACATTATTGGACGGCTCCACACGACCATAACGCCTTTTAGATAAATTGGTTATTGTTTCATTTGTGTACGTGTGTGTATGCGTGTACATGAGTATGTGAAACATATCACGAGAAATATAGGAACGAAATGAAAGGTGCTCACCGTGTATAACGTTTAGCAGATTTTCTAGGCCATGGGTAGCGAACTCTCGCTCTCGTGTCTGTTCGCAACACTGCCGTCCTCCGCGGACTGGGCCAGATGCAGCGACCTTGTAGTCATGCTGGAGGAACCAGCTTGCTGCTCATCTTGGGGCGACACGGCTGCCTGACAGGCCGCGCCAGGTTGTGGAGCGCGTCGCAATTGGTCATGTGCGACTTTGCGAGGCCGCCCATGGTGACCGACGACTTTCTTGACAAGGTAGCGGTCGTTCTCCAGTACCCTGTGAACTTCGTAAGGCTCTGTGAATTTTAAATCGAGGGAGGTTTGGTTCCTGGGGTTGTTTTTTATTAAAACAAAGTCCCCTCGTTGAAAACTGTATATCTTGGCTCGTCCTCTATCAAACCTTACTTTGTCTTTAGCAGACACCTCGGTCATCTTTCGTTGTACATGTCGTTGTAACGCTTCTATATCTATCGACGTGTCCTCGAAATTGACCAAGTTCAGCAGCTCTGGTGGCACGCAGTTTTGACGCCTGGTTAGCAATGTTAATGGGGCTACGCCTGTAGTCCCATGTACAGTACAGTTCAGAGCTAGTTGCAGCCCTTCCAGAGCCGTATGCCAGTCGGGAGTCTCGTAGTTTTTAATCATAATTAGACCGTTTTTCAGCGTTGCCATGACTCTCTCGACTTGCCCGTTTGCTCTGCTCACACCAGGAGCTATAGCATGAATTTCAACACCAAACCTGTCGCAGTAACTTTTGTATTCACCTAGGAACTCTCGACCGCCGTCAACAATAATTTGTTTAGGCGTTCCAAAGAGGTGGATAACTTGTTTCAAAGCGGCAAGAGTACTGTGCTGGTTTTTGTTGTTTGTATGACGCAGTAATACGTACTTTGTAAAGGCGTCGATGGTTACGACGACGTACTCTTGATCATCGGGCGTACCAAGCTTGCCCGTGATGTCCATGTGAATCACCTCGAACGCTACGGTTGGCTTATCAATTGGATGCATTCGTACCTGCGTGGCTCCAGATGTTTGCTTGGATGTTCTGCATACCACACAGTTGTCAACAAATTCTCGAACAGTGGAGCTCATTCTGTCGAAATGGTAGGTTTCTCGGATTTTGTGCAAGGTTTTCTCCCAGCCTGGGTGTTTGAGAGCAGTGTGGTACGTGTTAATTAAGCTCCATTGAAAAGACTTCGGGACGACTATGAGTTTTAGCAATCCTGTAATAGAATCTGTCCGCTTATATTTGAGTACATTGCCTTCAAGTAGGTAGCCCTGGACATCGACTCCGTTGTGTAAAGAGTCTATGATGGGTCGCAGCTGGGCGTCACGACGCTGTTCGATGTTCAGCCATTCTAGGTTCTTTGTCACGACATTGACAGAGAGGGGATCCAAGTTACGGCTGAAAAAATCAGCATGTTGCATCCGCTCGCCCTTCCTGTACTCAATCTCAAAGTCAAAATTCTGAAGATAGCCCCACCACCTATGAATACGAGGGAGCAGGTCTCGTTTATGCTTTGAGGCCTTTAGTGCATTGCAGTCCGTTATTATTTTGAAGCTACGCCCGTAAAGAAAATGTCTAAAATGCTTGATGGCGCGTACAACCGCCAGTGTCTCCAGCTCATAGGAGTGATACTTATTTTCGGTGTCTGTGGTGCGCATGCTGAAGTATGCTACCACATGTTGACGCCCATTGATAATCTGGATAAGTATCGCCCCGAAGCCGAGACTGCTGGCATCTGTAAATAATTCTATGGGCTCACCCTCTCTAAAGATGGTCAGGACCGGTGAAGATATAAGATGGCTGATTATCTTCTGGCGTGCTTCCTCATGAGCATGGGTCCATTGCCACTTGGTGCCTTGTTTGGTAAGGTTATATAAAGGGACCATGGTTCGTGCAAAATCCGGAATGAAACGACGGAAATAGCCGGCTAGGCCATTAAATTGGCGAACCTGCTTTACGGTTGTTGGAACAGGGGCTTTCGATAAAGCCTCTACCTTTTTTGGGCTGGGGCGAACTTGCCCGTCCTCTACTATATTACCTAGGTATTCTATGGTACGTTTAAAGAACATGCATTTTTCAATATTGATTGAAAATCCGGAGTCACGTAAAGCAATCAAAATTCTCTCTAACGATACAAGGCCTCGAGGGAAGTCGCGGCATTTGCTAATTACGTCATCTATATAAACTTGGGCTACGCTATCCTGGTGTCCATTATTGGCACTACCTGGATTTAATAGTGACCCTAACGCGCGATTTATGCATCTCTGATAGACTGGTGGTGCATTACACAGACCAAATGGCATAGTCAGGTACTCGTATAAACCGTCTGGGGTAACGAAGGCAGTTTTTTCAATAGAAGAAGCTGAGACAGGTATCTGATGGAACCCTGATGCCATATCGAGGGTAGTGTAGTATTTCCCTCCTGCCAATTGGTCTATCTGGTCCGCAATCAACGGGAGAGGGTAATGGTCACGTACCGTATTAGCATTCAGTTCGCGATAGTCTACGCACATTCTGTCGTCTCCATTTTTCTTTCTAACTAGAATAATAGGGCTAGAATATGGAGACTTACTCTCGCGAACAATGTTGTTTTCTATTAATTCACTAACAATGCCCTTAACTCTCTCGCGTTCGACGGGACTTAGCCTATAAGGTCGGCGTTCAACAAATTTATTAGGATTTTTTAAACGAATCTCCAATTCACCGGTATTTACCCGAGACTTAGCAAACCCGCGGGTAAAAAGGTAGGAAAATTTATTTAGTAACATCAATAGTTGATTAGTTTCCGATTCATCAGCTAAATCATGTTGTAGATTATCGAATATAGAATTATTGGATCGAACGTGCGATATACTAGCCCGAGATAGTAACGTTGCCCGATTTTGAGTCACTATAACACTCAAACCAGTGTCGTGTAACAAATTGGCACCAATAAGAATGTCAGATGTCATTTCGTAATCTGGCAAGATATGAAACAGTATTTCCACATTAACGTTATCAATAACACAAATAGTTGACAGCTTACTTGTTGAAATTACCGTAAAGGGTCCAATTCCACGTAAGTAGTTAACTGTCAACTGACGGCGCCCGGGTAGTTTATTTGCAATAGACTCCCGCATAAGCGAACACTCGGCACCGCTGTCGAAAATCGCATCTATATTCACCTCACCGACTCGTATACTCATCGTATTTAAGATTGACTTTCCATTAGACACAGAGTTAATATTTGAACCAATTTGTTTTTCGCGACGAAAACACGTGTCAAACGTGTGGCCGGATTTGGAACAAAAAGAACAAACTGTGTTTTGTCGAGGTAACGTATGAGATGAGGGTTGTACATTAGAGTCACTAGATAAATTCTTACTTCGACAATCGCTAACTAGATGTCCCGGCTTTTTGCAAAATGAACAAACGCTGTGATTTCGGTTATCAATTGAAAATTTTGACCGTTTTTGAGATGGTTGGCTTGAAATTAGGTGTGACCCACCAGGGCGTTTAGTGCGAATAGAAGAGGCCACTGATATTAGTTCCGGGACAGAAGTGGCTCGAACATTCATCAACTCTATTCTAAGACGTTCGTCACTTATCATACCTATGACGGCCTCTACCGCATCATTATTATCGAGTTTATCCCTGGTGATGCGTCGCCATAGGATCCAAGCTTGCGACAAAAACTCGGCTATGTCTTTAGAAGGGTAATACACATGCTCCCTAAATTTAAGTATGTCACGAGAGTAACGACTTTCGGGTTCAAAAGTCGTAATGATGTTCTGACGTAACTCATCCCAAGTGGATGTCGTTACCAACCAATTATCTGCCCATATTTTGGCACGACCTTTTAACAAACTAGTGACCTTCATACGAATATCATAATCAGATAGGTTATACGTACTTTTAGCAGTACAAATGTGATTGCACCACTCGCGCACTCCTACGTTACCATCGGGGTCGTAAGAGGGTAGAAACACTTCAGTAATCTTAACTTTGTTACCTGGATTCTGAAGCAGACGCTCCGTCAAGCTCTGCATCATACCCATCATGTGTGCGAAGAACTCCGGTGGAACGTTGCCTGCTTGCAGCGACTGCGGCAGCGGCTGCGGCAGCGACGTGGTGGCAGGCGAACGTGCACTATGTGGGGTAGGCGGCTGCTCGCTTGAATCCCGTACACGTGTAGGCTCACCGGCGCTGGTCGTCATTAGGTCAGGATCTGAAATATATTGACCGGCAGGAGGGGATTGCTGGAGCAATCCCACTTCTGATAACGGAATATCGGGATCGCTGGCATTTTTAAAAAGGGCAGAACCGTTGACCATATTTGACTCAACGGTTCTGTCATTGAATCTATCCATTAGAATATGAGATTATTAAAGGAAACACGAAACACCAATTTGATAATTATTATTATTTCACTACAACAGCACAAATTAAATTTAACACGATATCTAGAAAAGTGGGTGGTAAATACAGTTAACACTATGATAACAAAAGGATAGAAATTAGCTGCAGTTTTGAATTTTTAGACAATAGAATAGAAAAAACAATATTTAAAACGGCTAGCACAGTAAATAGCAATGTTGATAGCTTACGACCTTTTATGAGAAATTTCTGAAGTAAAAGAGGACGAGCCGCCATTTGCCATCCCCTTTTATCTGTTCGGTTCCACCATAATAATTTTGTCCCCACTGAAGTTAGCAAACATGACTATGTTGTAAAGCCGTTCATACGAACTTCATACTGAACTGCTTTACCCAGAGTTGATACAGATGGCGCCACGTACACTACGTAGTAATAAATTAAGTGACGTTTTATAATTAACAAATACGCAAAGCATTTAAAGCGATTAACTAATTTGCCAAAATTCACCATAGAATTTAAAACGAATTTACATAGCAAAAATAGCTAGCATAGTAAATAAGTAAACTTACTTTGTTATTAGAATAGATAAACACTTCTCATTATAATCAAATCATTACAAATTAATGAAATAAACATTACTTTGAACATTAGATCAGGCAAACAGTTTAGTAAATTATGTTACGAATTTACATCAAATAATTATGTATTCAAGTTTAGAATAGGATTATCTTGATTTGAAGACCGGAGCACCCTCGCGGCGACATATATGAAAGAAAGAAAAAGTATTTATTTTCGCCCAATTCAACGCATGACAATTATTAATGGGCCAAAGGCCAACATGTCAGTTTAGACACTAAGTTGGTAACCAACATAATAAAAAGTAAACTATAAACAATAATAAAAACGAATAGTAAATACGATTGTTAAATTAATTTAAGCCATAAGTTTAAATAAATGAGAGGGATGTGCATCGCGTGAGCGAAAAAAGGTCAAAGCTCAGCATGTTGTTGCGGAGATGCAACACCGACAGCACTGTTCAGATTTAGCTCTACTTTAAAAATAAAATAACTATTTACAAAAATAATTCGCATATGCGTCCATCTGGGTAAGTATTACGAAGTACTTCAGGTCAACCCCGTTAGCAAAAATAAATGATTTGAATACTGCCTGACTTCGAATTTTCTTTCGTTAAAATTAATACTTATCTCAGTTACCCATCCTTTTCCGTAATTACGCGTTACGAGTTATTTGGATTTTGTGTTCTTAAAAAAAATCTTAATTCATATAACTGGTGGTGCATATTGATAAATTTAAAAAAAACCGGCTCAGTGCGAGTCGAACTCGCGCACCGAGGGTTCCGTAAAACCTGTAGGTATACTTTTGATTGCGTTGACATAGAAGTTTGATTTTGTTACAGCTTAAAGGTATTATAGACCTGAGTATTTGATATGAATTTCAATTTAATACCTCTACGCGTTCATGAGGAAAGGGGTAGTAACTGTAAAATTATTAAAAATATTTATATTATATGATGTAACTAAAAATTTACGGTTTTCGTAATTTTCCTTTATCTATGCTATAAGACGCTACTTCGTACCAAATTTCAAGATTCTGAGTTTACGGGTAGTTTTTGATTCCCTTGCGAGTTTCGAAAATTTGCGGCATTAACGGCGTATCAAACGTATCTTTTGATTGCATAGGCTTAGAAATTAGATTTTTTCACAGCTCCAAGGGACAGTAGACCTGAGTATTTTATATATATTTTAGCTTGATACCTCCACGCGTTCCTGAGAAAAAGGGTCTTGACAGTCGGACAGACGGACGGACGGACAACAAAGTGATCCTATAAGGGTTTCGTTTTTTCCTTTTGAGGCACGGAACCCTAAAAACAACTTAAAAACATTTTTCTCATTGAAATAAAACTACATTTACGGATTTCATCGCGTTATATTGACTGAAATCAATATGACGCCATAAAATCCGTAAAAATAAATTTCAGAGATTAGTGCGCTCAAAGAAACAAAGAAAAAAAATCTTCAGCTTCATTATATTAGTAAGAAGTTGTTATTACTACAATCCTTTTGCTTTAAGTTTTCCATTCTGGTGGAGAACTCCATTTTTCTCTTGCAGTTTAGATATGCTTTTTCGCCTGGAAAATAAACCAATATCAAATTAGTTATGATGCTCCAACTTAAAAACTGCGGCACTTTTTATCTCAATTAGATGAAAAGATACTGGGAAACTGCTTGACACACACAGGTACATATCGCATATATTTTTTTTATTCTACTAAGGTGGCAAACAAGCATACGGCATAAGCATGATGGTAAGCGATTACCGTAGCCTATAGACTTTTGCAACACCAGGAGTATCACTTGCGCGTTACCGACCCTGTATATTGAAAGAGGAATAGTTGGGTGGGGAGTATAAGGGTCAAAGTCCCCCCACTGACAGAGGAAACGTTGTGTTGGACAACGTTTCCTCTTGGAACACTGGCAACCTTGCTTACCGTAAGAAACACAACACAGCTCAAAGCAGTGTTATTTTACTTCGATTTTCTGCAAGGCGGAGGTACTTCCCCAGTCGGACAGCTCCAATTTGAGTGGAATTACTTCCACTATGCCCTACCTCTCTTTATTGTTAAATACATCCTTTCTTCGATAGTATTTCAGAAGTTGCAAGCGTCTATAGGCTACGGTACCCTCTTACCATCAGGTGGGCCTTATTCTTGTTTGCCAGCTTAGTGGTAACGTGCATCCACGCCGTAGTTACTTTTTGTGGAGCAAGTGTTAGTGGGCAACATCCGATAACAAAAAGTTATTTGTTGTTAGTATAATGTTCAAAAAAGCAGTGATAGTCTAGTGGTATGACCATTGAACTACCAAGTCGAAGGTCTTGAGTTCGAACCCAAGGCACGCACCTCTGACTTTTCGAATTCATGTGCGTATTAATAATTAATTATCACTCGCTTAAACGGTGAAGGAAAACATCGTGAGGAAACCTGCATACCTTAGAGATTTTTCTCGACGGTTTGTAAAGTCTGCCAACCCGCACTAGGCCAGTGTGGTGAACTACAGCCTAATCCCTCTCAATATGAGAGGAGACCCGTGCCCAGCAGTGGGACAGTATATGGGTTGATGATGAAGTGTACATAAAGATATT
Source organism: Acronicta alni (assembly GCA_964056405.1). Classification (NCBI taxonomy): domain Eukaryota; kingdom Metazoa; phylum Arthropoda; class Insecta; order Lepidoptera; family Noctuidae; genus Acronicta; species Acronicta alni. Next base: position 1,263,559 of record OZ043935.1, read on the forward strand.
ATTTTATGGTAAGTGCCTTTGTCAGACATTGCAATATTTAGGGCTAGAAAAATTTAATTATATGAAAAATTTATTTTAATTATAATATATGTGCGTATTAACAATTAATTATCACTCGCTTAAACGGTGAAGGAAAACATCGTGAGAAAACCTACATGCCTGAGAAATTTTCTCGACGGCTTGTGAAGTCTGCCAACCCGCACTAGGCCAGCGTGGTGGACTAGCCTAATCCCTCTCAATATGAGAGGAGACCCGTGTCCAGCAGTGGGACAGTATATGGGTTGATGATGAGTATAATGTTGCCGTGTTAGGTAAAGTTGCGTCAACATGGTGGTAACTCGATAACATTTGTTAGTTCTTGAACATTATGTTGTGCAACTCGCTGGTTACTACTTGTTACTTTATGTTATTGACGTTATGGATGCGATCATTCAACAAAGAGTAACAAGCATTCGCAAAAGTTGAAGAATGTTAACTGTGTTGCATTCTGTTGCTCCACAAAAAGTAATCGTGGATGTACCTGTATAAAAAAACTTGAGAGGTGTCAAAGGACAAATGTCAAAAGAAAATTTAATAATAAAAAATAAAAAAACCTGTATACACTCAACAATTCACAACGCGCGAAATTCAAATATTATATATATTGCTTGTCAACAATATTTGAATTTCGAAAAAAGTGTCGTGACAACTTTTCGTAAGAATTTTTTCCGTCTAGCCCCCTTTCACAACGCGCGATAAGGAACTTCGTTCCAAAAAAACTTACTTAGCAAAGAATAGTTGGTTGCACATATTGATCATCGGAGCTTCAACCAGCAGCCACATGATGAAACTGAGTCCAAGAGATACTGTCACAGTGCCCACTGTGTCTGTAGCCTAGAAGTAAAATAGCAAGGTTACACTTCGATTTTCTACAAGGCGGAGGTACTTCCCCAGTCGGGCAGCTCCAATTTGAGTGGAATTACTCTCACTGTGCCCTACCTCTCTTAAAACTAGTAGGTAGGTACTTACAATGGAAAATGTATCATATTTCCATGGTGATCGGAGTGAGAACTTGTTCCGCTGTATGACTAGCGTATGGATCACATACAAGCTGTAGGAGAGACGACTTAGAGGCGTGAAGATAGACGAGCTCAGGATGTCGGTGACTAGAGCTGAAAGCAGAAATGACGCGTCGTGTTATAAGTTTGACGTATCTGTGTATGATTATGATATTGATTTTGTTCTTTTTTGTTTGAAAGGTGAATTAGTCGGCAGTGTTCTTAGCTATGTTTGATGAAAATCGGTCCAAGATGGCCGCAACTGCTACAGAGGTAGCAGCTCGGAGTATAGCAGTAGGCTCGCCCTTACATAGGACCTTAACTTATAAGTGAACTATGGGTGTACATTAGTACACATTTCCTTAACTCTTTTGGGGAACACGTGATAGTATATTTATCTTGTTTCTACACTTACGCACAATCCCATATTCACAAAACCCAATGATGCAGCACACGGCGACTGCCCAAAAGACCCGATTCGTGGCAGCAACCACAGCAGCCTCCAGGGGATAGTACTCCCGGCCCAAGTAGAAGGAGCCTAGAGCCATCAGGAACACCATCACTACCAGAGACACAGCTGTGCCTACTATAGACCAGGTCTGAAATTGAAAGGATATTGAGGAGTGTATATTGTTGGCTGTGCAGCAAATAGAAGAATAGACATTTTCATCATAGCCCGAGGATTTTCCCAACTATTTTGGGGTGTTCTTACAGTCTAACCAGATGCGGCTGAATATCAGTATTATACGCAAACTGCCATCAGACCTCCGCAACCCAATTTATAGGCAATACCGATATCCCAAAGATAATTATGTTGCCTTTTTGGGCTTCTGACTACTACTAACGATTATCATAGGTGTTCGTTTGACAACCGGGATCGACAGCTTCCCGAGATACGGGGTCTCGATGTGTTAAGAATGGTCTGGTCCACAGACTGACCTGACTGAGATAGAAAAGTGCCGCTTAAATTTGCAGATCAGTTGACTCAGTGGGGCCAGAATTCCGATCTAAACGACCAGGGTTTTCGACTGTTGACCAAGGTCAAATAATTTTTTGATGGCAGGCTTTTATAAAAGCAACGAACTGCTCACCTTAGGTATAGTCTTCCTGTAGTCAGCAGGTTTGTACACAGTCATGAGGTAGCCCATAGCGACACCCACGAGGTATGCACCAGCTCGACTGTAGCTCGGAGTATACGTGTATCTGATCTCCCAATAGTCTCTTACGTCATAAAGAATTTTGCTGAAATGGAATAGTGTATTACAACTTTTCAAGAAGGTGGAATTTTAGGTGTTAACTCTTTGACTCCAAAGGTCAATAGGTACCACTGTATTCCCCAGGGATGTGCCTTAATAGGGTGCACAGGGGGGTTCTGGGGTGGTCTATTAAGAGGGCACAGTGCCCCCCTCCATGTGCTGATGGTGGCCACCGGGGTGGTTTTAATGGGTAAGAATCCCACACTCCCCCGTCTAACCCCCGTAGACTGGTAGCCTTTCGAAGGTTTCCCCCCGTAAACAAAAAAAAGGTACCACTGTATTAGTCATTATTGCCCGCTGGGTGAAACACAGAGGTGCAGCTGTATATGCGCATTTTGAAGGTAAGTTTTTAGGACCTGCTTGAAGGCGAGTTTATTTCTATAAACCGAGCATACACCTAAACACGTTCACTGCTATTATCGTTAACAAATTCATCTTCTTAGCCGCTGTCTTTATTACTGAACGTCGTGTCTAGTCAGACGCGCTCGCTCGTTGCACTAGGCAACTTCGTGTTTCTGTTCTCGACGCTTAATTGTTTCGGTTATTGTTAGGCCAGTGAGGGTCTTTACTAGGTCTAACCGACGTGTAGGTGAGCAACCTCGTGGTCTTTTCCCGTTGACCTGACCAACAACCATCAGCTTTTCAAGCCAATCAGGGTTTCTACGAGTGACGTGTCAAAAGCATTTGAGTACAAAAGAAATTAACAAAAACATAAAAAAGTCACCACAATGTAATATACGCACACACACATATACACACACTTGTACACAGGAGTGCTATACATTTACATAGTTCTGGCAAAATGGCTGCTACTGAAAATTTCATAGAAAACCCCAATGACACCATACTCTTCCACTTGAGACTAATGTTAAACCTGCAAACAGTCGAAAAACCTCACCTTACATCCAGAAAATGAATTGCAGGCAGTTGGTACCAATAAGTTAGAACGCCTGGTATGATCAAGGAGAAGATTGCAGCAGCTCCGTAGGCAGCCAATCCTAGGCTTCTGTCTTTACGATAGAAGTAAAAGAGAACGGTCGCCAAGGTCGCCAGCTGGTAGTCACTGGCTAGGTACCAGGTAACCGCGTGGCACTGAGAAGGAATAAGACCTTGAATGACTTGAGGAACTAAAATATCCACTTTTGTTGGATCACGCCTGTATTCCCCTAAGAGTTATGCAGACGTGTACACAGTTTGCCGGTATGTTTCGGCTTCATGTAAGAGGGGGAGAACTTATTGCCATTGACCGTGCACAATACCAAATTCCGAGCTGCTGTAGAGAACATTTCTTAGAAAAACCCATTAACACTGCCACTCCCAGTCACTCCTACGAACACTAGAGTAATAAGGCAATTTTAAGCAGGATAGTAAAGAATGAACATTTAATCCTATTATGGTGTACTCACAACATCTCTTGTATTGGAGTTGAGCATTAGCAGGCTGAGTTTCCAAGTATTAAGACATACTTTGGTTTCCAGATCATTGCACAGCTGCCAGACCGGTCCAGAACCAGTGTACTTTGACACTGCTGTTAGATAGAAGATGCTTAACGCGAAGGGTCCTATTAATCTGGAAAAAAAAATCCTTTACGGCCAGCTAGGCTAATGTATGTGTGGAATAAGTGGAAAGGTTTTCGGAGAGGTAGGGCATAGTGGGAGTAATTTCACTCAAATTGAGTTGCTCGACTGAAGAAGTACCTCCGCCTTGCAGATAAACACTGCTTTGAGCAGTGTTATTTTCCTTACGGTAAGCAAAGTTGCCAGTCTACAAAACGATATTTTAAAAGAGTAACCAAGGAGTTTCTTGCCGGTTCTTCTCCATAGAAAACGACTACTTTGGAACCGTGCACCTAGACTCGACATTTCATAAGTGCCTGTATATGGTTTATATGAAAATAAAACTATTTTGATTTTGATTTTGAGTGCTCTGCGAGGAAACGTTGTGTTGGCAATGGGGGGGGACTTTGACTCTCATACTGCCAACCCAACTATTCCGCTTTCATGTTACAGGGTCGACAACGCGCAAGTTGCCTTGCTGTTACATGCGTCTATAGGCTACGGTAACCGCTTACTATCAGGTGGACCGTAAGCAAGTTTACCACCTTATTGCTATATAAAAAAAAACCGTCACGGAGGAGCAGCTGTTGAGGCCTTCAGCTTCCAGCTGACGCAAGTACTCACGAGACATGAGTGTTTTGAGAAATATCCATATTGTATACGCCGAGAGCCAATGCCTAGTGTCACCACTGTGAGGACTGGTCTGAGGATACTGCGCAATACACAACGACATACGCAGTATACGCTGGAGCTATGCCTAGCGTAGACAGATCCGTGGTCTAATCACGGTGGTAGGTGGTGATCTCTCGCTTCCAGCTCTCACTTCCATGGTTGAGAGTATAACCCTTAAATCCATACTCTGGTCGGGAGTAAGCCCTCTCCTACAAAGGAGGTGATGGAACGGGAGGGAGAAGCGTTGAGGTTCTGTAATTGCGATCTGTCACCTACGATTAAATTTTTGCGATAATCAGACCTCTTTTTATTGCAATGTAAATAAATTCTTACCTAAGGTATCGCTTCCACAACACCATGAACAGATTTTGGTGATTGTCAGTATTGGCCAGAAGACCTTTGATGTGCAGGAGACCTGACATGGCGAAGAACGTGTCAACCACGACGTCTAGATGGAGAAATATGCCCGAAACTCCTGCAATGTCCTGCAAATGTGTATTGAATTATGTCATGTGGCGCAGGAGACAATTTCTCTCTCTCTCTCATCTGCTCAGACATTTCACGTTTAGTAGGTACCAAGATTTTAGGCATCCGCTGAGACTGGATTAACGGAAATTCTACGGGATTGGTCCAAAACAAAATCACACCGTTTTTTAATTTAATAGGCGACCACTCTCTCATCTGTTGATGATGACGATGACGTGATCGACGATGGGGCAGGCTTGCCTAGAAGTAACCTGTTCACTCATGAGTTGAAGACACCCAAGTTGTAGGATTGCGGCAAAGAGTTCCACTCCCTGGTGGTACATACGTAAAGGAGGGAGTATAGCGCTTCGTGTATATAGGAGGAATATCTACCATAAGACTGCCAAGTCAAAGCTCTTGTGTTCAAATCCTAGGCACGCACCTCTGGCTTTTCGAATTCATGTGCGTATTAATAACATCACTCGTTTAAACGGTGAAGGAAAACATCGTGAGGAAACCTGGATGCCTTAGAGATTTTTCTCGACGGTGTGTGAAGTCTGCCAACCCGCACTAGGCCAGCGTGGTGGACTATTCCCTCTCTTTCTGAGAGGAGACCCATGCCCAGTAATGGGACATATATGGGTTGATGATGATGATGATCTACCATAATAATGGTGACACAGTGCCGTGGTAAACGAAAATAAGGATTTAATATAATAATAATATAATAAAATGGATACTATAATGAATAATATAATTTGGCCTTTTGGCATTGGAGGACTTTGAGGTTTGGTCAGAAGGTCCTTTTGGAAGGCAACATTAGAAGGCAAAATGATCTATGATTATATTTCACATAAAACTGCATAATTATTATTCTCACATTGATAGAACAAAATTGTACAGAAGAAAAAAAAATATAAACATTAATTATTTAAAGGAGTATCTATAGTTTCTTGCCGGCCGTTTTCCATATGACTCATCCTTTTTAAACGTGCAACTAGTTTTTGACATTTCAAAAACACCTGTAATTATGGTTTAACTGAAATATAACAATCGAAAGAGCTCAAAGAGCAATTCTCAAGGTGTCTACTTTCCGTCCTTTCGTTTTTCCCACTAACCTCCTCTATAAATCTTGTAATGTACTAACAGTTCGACAGTTGTTCATAATGAGCATAGTACTAAAGCAGCACGCAGCACTTCCTTTCAGCACTGAATTCACTAACAAAAGACGGAAAGATATAGTTTGCCCTCACAATATAGGAATTAAACGTGCTTTTACGTCAAAATTTTTTGTGTTCATAGGTCCGCTACTCTACAATAGAATTAATGCAAAATTAAATATCTACCCCCTCAATTTCAGTAATTGTAAAAAAATACTCCAGGAAGCCCTTCAAAGTATGTCCTACGAAGATACAGAGAAGTTATTAGTTGTGTTAAAGTAAACATCATTTGTTATAGTGATTCTAATTAGTTTTTATTTATACATCTAACAAGTTATTTTTGTTAATATCTCTGTTTAACTACCTATATTATATATATACCTTGATTAATTTATAATTATTTGTGATTATTTTAGAATTTGTTAGCCCCACTCGCCTGAAACACAGGATTACCTAGTTCAGGCATAATTATGTATTGTATTATACCTAATTTATACTTTGTTTTGTCTAGTTAAGTTATCTTAAGCCAAACGTTATTTGAATAAATTTATTATTATTATATTATTATTATTTGATTTTGACTTTAATGCTTAAATTAATAATACAATAAATAAATAAATCTTTCTTGGGCAATTTTACACAGTCCCAAACTGTCAGAGCTTGTACTATGGGTACTAGACAGTGGATATAATACATATAATTATATATATATATTTTTGTTGCTAATACATACTTATAATATACAACGTGTTACAAAATACCCCGTAAAAAATATAATTAATTATCAAAGCCAAAAATTTTGTCAGCTGTCATGTCAGGGAACCAGATTATTTAACAAAAAGGTCTACGCACCTATTTTACCTAATAATTGTCTACTTTAATAGTTTTTCTATTTTTCATTCATAAATGTTGTTGTTTTCCTTTTTTGGGGTATGTTATACAGCGTCACTACGGGGCCTAAATATTATGAATGGACTCATTATACGGCCCCATTTAACCTCCTTTCGGCTTAACGAGTAGTTTTGTAACACCCTGTATAAGAAACACCCAGACAAACACAAACACTTATGTTAATCACATAAATGTTTGTGTTCTGTGGGAATCGAACTCGACACACAAATCACTAGAGCACAGACGTCGAGTTAGAAAAAGCTGTTAAGAATTTGATGGTAAAAAAGACATACCCTATCAAAGTCCCGGATATTAGAAATTCCGGCAACTGCCATGATAAAAACTTCATGCAGTGAGACAACCATCACTGCAGTGATGAATCTCATGCCGTTCATCACCCGGATCTCTTGTGCGTTCTCCTTTACAAGGCTTCGGTAATTCTGCACGATGCAGAAACAGTTGGACATTATTTTTAAAGTGTCTGGATTCTTATCATCTTTAGCTATGCAGTTTTTATAAAATGTTGAAGCCGCTACTATTGTTGTTAGTGACGCTATCAATGTCCTGAAAAATATATATTTTTTAAAATAACGCCACGTCCGCTAAGGCTTGCTCCTCAAATTGAGACTTTAAATCGTTCACTATAAAGTATAATTATTTTTAATACGGAATTTTATGGCTATGGCTCTTTCTTCAAAAGGCCATTTCAGCTAGAAGATCTATGTGTGTGTGTGTGTGTGTTTGTGTGTGTGGGTGGGTGGGTGTGGTTGTGTGTGTGTGTGTGTGTGTGTTTGTGTGTGTGGGTGGGTGGGTGTGGTTGTGTGTGTGTGTGTGTGTGTGTGTGTGTGTGTGTGTGTGTGTGTTTGTGTAGCTATGTTAAATGAAAATCGGTCCAAGGTGGCCGCCCCGGCACCAAATGGCGGATTACATATTATTTCACAACTCGCTCATTAAGGGTATCAAATCCTTGACTAGTAGAATACTATAAACTATGATAAATTTCAAATCCAAGATGGCCGTGCTGTGTCGGGGGTTTTAATTTTTAATTTATGGATGTTATAATTATATTCTAGTTAAGGTAAAGCTTGTAATTATCTTATAGACAAAGAATTCGAGCTACTTTCCTGGGTCAGTAACTTCTAAATAATAAAAAAATTAAAACGATTTAAAAATTGCATCGCATTCAGCGTCTTCCATTGCTGACTGTATGTATGAACTTATAATTTTTGCTTTTGCTCGTCCTAGGAATCGAACCCAGGACCTCAAGCGCTTACGACCAACAGGCTAATGAGTTTTTTTTAATACTTACAAAAACAAATAAAAATCGATAGTATACTCTGGTCTTTCTCCAGCAACTTGGCAATAATCCACTGTGATGTTAGGCCTGATTGCTCCAAAGTTGGTGTTCTCGTACATAACCCTGATGATCTTCACTATGGATGGGGGGTTGCAGGCTGCTGGAACACATACACCCCAGGTCAAGCGATTCGTTGGAAGACCTGATATTGGTTTAGACTGGAAAAGCGAAGAATATAAATTATTTCGGGCCGATCTGGGTTGACTCATTAATTTTTTTCCACTGTGGAAATCATCATGGACATCCGCCATCCGGGGAGACGTCGGGGTGTGTGGGACTCCACCCAAAATGGGCGACCTACCGATTAAAACCACAGGAGGTGGTCACTAGTTACCACCAATGGTCGGGAACGCGGGAACCAGTTGTTATTCCTCCGAGAATTACTCATTAATATGGGTCCACCCAAATTAAATTGAAAGCGCAGAAGTAATTAAATAAATTTAATAAATTATTTGCGGCGTTACAGCTTTTATTAAAACCCGTAGTTCTTAATAGCACCACACTTTTACCCTCATAGTTGTTAGTAAGCCCAAAGTTTTTAGTAAGCCGTGGTCCACCGTTTTAGTTTTAAATCACCCCAAGTCTTAATCACTACATAGTATAAAGTCGTTTCCCGGTGTCTGTCTGTCCCTATGTATGTATCTTTAAAACTACGCAATGGATTTTAATGCGGTATTTAATAGATAGAGTGATTCAAGAGGAAGGTTTATATGTATAATAGATGTATGTTATGTTATTAGTACATTGCACCCGTGCGAAGCAGGGGCGGGTCGCTAGTTAATTAATAAAAAAATCTAGTTAGTCCTGAGTATTTAGTTCACCCCTGAGTATAGTTCCGTATTTAGTTTGCCCCTGAATTTTAGTAGGAACCTAAGTATTTAGTTTGCCCTGACTATTTAGTTCGCCCCAAGTATTTAGTTCGTCTATATGCTTCTTTAGCGCACCCCTGTGTTTTTAGTTAGTCCCTTAGTGTTTAGTGCGCCCCCTAAGTATTTAGTGCGTCCCCTTAGTATTCAATACACACCTGAGTTTTCAGTTAACATTATTGTTTTCACATAGCATTTTTTTAATACTCTATCATAGTATTTAATATCGTAACGTAAAAAACTAAGCCAAAACAAAAACTATGCAGCTTATAAATGAGGTGTTGTTTCCGGTAATCCCCATTAAAAAAAAATTGCCAGCCCATTTTGTGAACCCAATAGTTTTTGATTAGCCAAATCAAAAGTACTTAAATATTATATGCAGGCACTCACGTTAATATAATCATCCGTAAAGTCATATGGATCAAATTCTGCAACCGTTTTTGGGCTATCCGCCAATAAGAATTTAGCGATACAGTACTTCGTGCCAAATTGTGGGTGGCTGACCAGCCAGGGCGGTTTCATGCACTGATCAAAGTTGCCGAAATTTGCCGAAGAGCCGAAAAGATTGCCCGTCGGTAGCATGTTGGCATTCCAAACTGGAAGGTAAAATGAATACATGAACAACCCATACGGTGTCCCACTACTGAGCACAGTTCTCCTCTCAGATTGAGAGGAATTTTATTCATATCATCATCATCATCATCATCATCCCATATACTGTCCCACTGCTGGGCACGGGTCTCCTCTTACATTGAGAGGGATTAGGCTATACTCCACCACGCTGGCCTAGTGCGGGTTGGCAGACTTCACAAACCATCGAGAAAAATCTCTAAGGCATGCAGATTTCCTCACGATGTTTTCGTGTTTAAGCGAGTGATAATAATTAATTATTGATACGCACATGAATTCGAAAAGTCGGAGGTGCGTGCCTTGGATTTGAGCTCGAGACCTTCGACTTGGCAGTCCAATGGTCATACCACTAGGCTATCACTGCTTAATGCTTATTCATATGATGAGTAGCAATCTACTTACTCCAAGTCGCCCATAGTGTGGAGTTTTTCACATTCTCCAGAGTCGTTAGAATATTCTCCAGACATGGTCCTTCTTCTTTGTTCCATTTTTCTTGTTGTAATCTTTTTGTAAAACTATCTAGAACTAATGAATTTGTCCGTAGTGTTTGGGACCCATCGTACGAAGAAACTGTAGCTTTAACAAGAAACAATAACATTGATAAATTAATCCTTACTAATATTAAAAATGCGAAAGTAACTCTGTCTGTCTGTGTGTTACGCAATCACGACTAAACTACTGGAACGATTTAAATGAAATTTGGTACAGAGATAGTCTAGAGCCTGAGAATGAACATACTACTACTTTTAATTGCGAAAAAAGGGCTGTAAGGTTGAAATAGGGGAGGAAAATTTGTATGGAAATTACGTCATTTTTAAAGTTAGAAGCTTGAAATGCAAATAAGAAAAAAAAATCTTTATTTAAAACTCTTACAAAAAGGTGTACAATTTCGTCAACATTAAAATTTAACAGTTTGGTATATGATTAGGGTCTTAATAATAATTAAAACTAAAGTACATAGTTATTTATAATAGGTGTAAAAATAAATATTCTGAGCTAGAGGTATGTAGCGACCTACCTGATCTAGGTTTGCCAGACACCTAGTTAGACATTCAAAGTTTGTATAAATTTTACCCTAAAGGGGGTAAAAACAGGGGATGAAAGTTTTTGTGTGATGATGATACATTTAACCCCAAAATGATGTGGGAATTTAATAAATAAATATTCTTGGACAATTTCACACAGCACCATCTAGTCCCAAACTAAGCAGAGCTTGTAATGGGTACTAGACAATGGATATAATACTTATATACTTTTTTTTTTGTAAATAAATACTTATAATACATAGAAACACCCAGACAAACACAAACACTTATGATTTAACCACACAAATATTTGTGTCCTGTGGGAATCAAACCCACGACCCCATGATTAGCAGTCCGACACTCGAACCACTAGACCACAGACGTCGTCCCATTTCCCAGAAAACTTATGTAGGAGACCTACTTACTTGATTTGAATGAAATTTCATACACACATAGTATGTGGCCGAAAATAACAAAACAAAATTATGTGGGAATATCCCGGAAACTCCGAAAAACTGATATATTAGATTTACGTACGGGATTTGAATGAAATATCATACACAAATAGTGGGTGTAGGACGCCCTCAGCCAGATGGACCGACGATCTAAAGAGGGCTGGGTCAGATTGGATGTGGAAGGCGGAGAACCGGGGGTTGTGGCGCGATTATTGAGAGGCCTATGTCCAGCAGTGGACTGCGATAGGCTGATTTGAATATACTTCGTTTGTGACTGGGAATAACAAACAGGCTAAATTTTATCCCACAATTAAGTGTGAATTTTCCAGAAAACTGTTAACGGAGACTTACGGCATTTGAATATAATTTCGTAAACAATTAGTATGTGACATGGAATAACATATTACTACGTTACTTTTGGAACGAAGTTCCTTATCGCGCGTTGTGAAAGGGGGCTAGACGGAAAAAAATCTTACGAAAAGTCACGACACTTTTTTCGAAATTCAAATATTGTTGACAAGCATTCAAATATTATTGGGTGAATGACAATATTTGAATTTCGCGCGTTGTGAATTGTTGAGTGTATACAGGTTTTTTTATTTTTAATTATTCAATTTTAATGAAAGGAAGAATGAAATTTCGTTCCATCCGGGTGTCCCTTGACACCTCTCAAGTTTTTTTATCCCAGAGAAATGTGGGAACATCCGGGAAACTGATACTGAACTGACAGGTGAACTACTTACAAGATTTGAATGAAATTTTGGTACTCAATAGTTTGTGACTAGCACTGGCATATTAAATACTTACTTCCAATCTCGAAAAAAACGGGAATTTCTCTAACATTGAGTACTTATAACCCATGAAATCAATCCGACAACAATTGTGTTACTAAGTCTAAAATCTAAAGTCAAAGTCTAAGTCGCTGGTAAAGGCTAGTTATATATATTATATTAGTAAGATTGAAGAATTAAAGATTATTAATAATTATCTATTATTATTAATAATTACCGAAAGTCGAGGTTAAAGTGATAAATGTACATAAGTAACGCTCAAGGATCAAAAACAGCTCACAACGCGTCAATTATATTAGTTGAGCTCCAATATGCAAGGAATTATAAAAACTAAATAAAATTAAAAGTCGTACTTAGGCCAGGTTAGGTTGTTAGGTTTTTTTTTATATATTCAAAAACTAAAAGTAATAAATTTCGATCGTTTATTCACATTTACCAAAACATGTGGTTATTATAAATAATTTTGTAAAAATATTAATAATATTCTATTAATCAGATTTACCGTAACATATATATGAACAATAAGATACACATTAAGTGAATAAATACATATTATAATATATATTAATTTAGATAATTAGACAAAACTTACTTACCAGAGCAAAAATATAATAAAAATATATACCACATCTCAAGCAGACCTACTCCTATAACGGCCTCAAAGACAATAACTGAATATAAATCAACACCCTGTAGAGAACTTATGTAATTATAACACCATAATTACCAAGTACTTACTTCAAGATTAAATAGATATTATTGTGTTCCGTATTTATTTCTAGATTATTCTAGTTGTGACATAGAAGGAGAAGAATCATGACATAGAATAAATGCTGCTGTAGAAATGCGAAGTATGTACGTGCGGTGTACCTTCTTTTTTTTTCTTTTTTTATAGTACCTACGGAAAATCCTCATGGATCCTCCGCCACCCGGGGAGGTGGCAGGGTATGTTGGACTCACACCGACTAAAAGCCGCACTTGCCTTCACCTGCCCTATAATCAAGGCCATGGGATTCTCGAAAGTCGCCTCGACCATGACAGGCTGTTATCCAGCTGTCGCTGGACCCCACCAATTAGTGAGGCCTTCCCTCGCATAGCAATTGAAGGCACGCGTGTTCGCCACATGCGTACCGCTTACTAGGGCCATTGTCTGGTCGGGCAGTGGAAAAACAATGAAAAATTCCCAATTAAAATACAGGCAAATCGGTTTACATAAGAAAAAATATTTTTACTAAATATACTCGTACCAGCTGATCCGAAAGACGTTGTGCCGCCTAAATTTTAATAAATTTCACTCGCTCTATTTCCTTTTTGCTCGGCTCCTATTAGTGGTAGGGTAATATTTATTTTTATTTACTTTTATTTATACACACTACCTATGTACTAAATCCTATGTTATCAGATCAAATTATATTATATTAATACCCACCATATCTAATTAATGAAATAAATATAACAGGTCCAAGCGTAGATAGAGTAACTGAGGAAGAGTATACATAACTTCACAAAATTCCAATGTGCCAACTGAACCCTAATGAGGAAGAATTCAACAAGATTTTAGAGTAGTGGAATCTGTCTCACCTCAACACTTTCACACAAACTTTAGGTAGGTATTCTATTTTGCGTGCGCACATAGATATGGTGGGGCAAAACCTTAATGATCTCAACTTGATACCTCCATGCGTTCCCGAGAAATAGTTTATATTTATATATTGACATCAAGACCCTTTAATATACAAACAGACAGATGAAGAAGTGCAAGGTGTTTCAATCAAGATTACAAGTAGTACACTTTCGTAATGTAATAACATTACGCTAAACTTCCTCAAGAATAAGGCTATTAAATGCAAAAAGAGTTTTTCAGTTCCGACTGGTAATTTTAGAGATTGGCGCGTTCAAACAAACAGGCAATAACTCTACAGGTTTATTATATTATATATAGCGACCCGCCCCCGCTCCGCACGGGTTCAATGTACTAATGAAATACATATGAACCTTCCTCTTCAATCACCCTGTCTATTAAAAAAAAACCGCATCAAAATCCGTTGCGTAGTTTTAAAGATTTAAGCATACATAGGGATATAGAGACAGAGAAAGCGATTTTATACTATGTAGTGATACTAGCTGCCCTTTTTGCTCCTATTGGTCGTAGCGTGATGTTATATAGAAAAGAAAAAAGAAGGAAAAAAGAAACTCTAGAATATAGCCTATAACCTTCCTCGATAAATGGACTATCCAACACAAAAATATTTTTTCAATTCGAATCAGCAGTTGCTGAGATAAGCGCGTTCAAACAAACAAACAAAATCTTCAGCTTTATAATATTCCTTATTAGAACAAACAATAAAATTATAATAATTATTAACATACCATCACGCATGTATACCTCGAAGGGTTAAGCAGAAATGTACCAATGTACACCCCCAGCTCGCCGTATGTTTTTTTTCCCTAGACGTCCAAGTCCGTAGCGTAGTACTAGTAGCGCTTAGAACCACTAGACTAACGAGACGGACACACAAACAATCAAATTACAATAATTATAATCATGATAGAATAATATGCTTACGCGAGGTAACTACCTATTATCTTCCCACGATGCCCCGCGATTACGTCACAATGTTATAATCAATGTAATTGGCGTTGATTGACATCTTCGATACAATTAAAGAGATTTTTAATTCATGATATTTTTTATACTGCTAAGGTGGCATCGTTCGACATTGAACTAACTGTAAAGTAAGTTGTGTCGGTTGAAAAGCAAAAACCTGCATTTCAATAGGTGTTACTGACGTCACCATAAAGACGTAAATTCAGTATGTGAAGGAAAAATTCGACATGACGTGTAGGTATCGCGGTGGCTTAGTGGTCATAGCGTCTGGTGTACCTAACCAGAAGACGCAGGTTCGAATCCTGCCCGCGGTCGAATTTTTCCTTTTCTAAATAACTTTAAAATATATGCACGACATGGAAATGTCGTGTTTTCTATAAATTAATTACACCAGTATATAAATTATATACTTATGTAATTAATGCCAAGTCACGTATTAATGTAGGTCTTAGATCATAAAAAGGCTACAGGTCTTGCTTCACCAACACTTAAATCTATTATAATAATAACGTTATTGTTAAAATGGTCATAAAATATGGTCATTGCAATTTGCATATTAATTTATAATCATACCATCATGCCCGCAAACCCGTAGGGTTGCAGCAGAGCTTTTGTCAGTCGCCCATTGCACTTGGCCCTCTGGGAAGGGTCTATGGTGGGATCGCGGATTATGCGAGAGCGATTCCCGTGATCTCACCACTATGCGGAAGGTGGTAGTGTTGGTGGTTTTAGTCGACATAGCCGTCCCGCATCCCCGAGCGGGGCGGCATGCATAAGGAGCATTTCCTCACCTCATTTTCCTCACACGACAAAAAAAAGGGTTCAGCAAAGCAGTGCTGCTGTACACCCATAGTTCGCCGGCATGTTTAGGTTCCATGTACATCATCATCATCATCATCAACCCATATACTGTCCCACTGCTGGCCACGGATCTCCTCTTACATTGAGAGGGATTAGGCTATAGTCCACCACGCTGGCCTAGTGCGGGTTGGCAGACTTCACAAACCGTCGAGAAAAATCTCTAGGGCATGCAGGTTTCCTCACGATGTTTTCCTTCACCGTTTAAGCGAGTGATAATTATTCTATAATACGCACATGAATTCGAAAAGTCAGAGGTACGTGCCTTGGGTTCGAACTCGAGACCTTCGACTTGGCAGTCCAATGGTCATACCACTAGGCTATCAGTCTCTATTACAGAAATAAATTATCATTTTATAATTTTAAGCAAACAGAATTCGAAAAACTCGGATAAAACGCGAGAATTGCAAGGAAAATTATTTCATATTTCAATTCCAAGTGTAAATGTGGATTTAATTGAAAATACAGAATACAATTTTTAATTGGATTTCAAATAAGATTGCAGTCGATTCATGCATGAAATGAACTGTTCCTGTTTGTTGTCCTTTAAGCTTTTTTTTCATGCTCTCATATGAGAAGGAATGTGGGATGGAGGAAGGAAAAATATGTCAAGATTTGTTACGTTAAATCATCCTCCGAGCGTTTTCCTAATTATTTTTTATTTCATGTTCTTCTATTCTATATCTATTTAGTTTAAAAAAGTAAAATGTAAGAAATTAATATTTCAAAACTGCTTCAATAAAGATACAAAAAAAATGTATTTTGTTCGGATAATTCATTGACACTTAGTAAAAATATATCAAATGTCAGTGTCGATGACGTTACTGTGGGGCTATACAGATATCCTAACGATAGATTAGTTCTTAACTAATTAGAAATTGTTTACATAAAAAGTACAATACTCATAAATACGACGTTGTATTTATATTATAATATAATATTTTAGGACATTTTTTTTACACAACACCATCTAGTCCCAAACTAAGCAGAGCTTGTACTATGGGTACTAGACAATGGATATAATACTTATATACTTATTTTTTTGTAAATACATACTTATAATACAGAAACACCCAGACAAACACAAATACTCATGTTTTATCCACACAAATATTTGTGTCCTGTGGGAATCGAACCCACGACCCCATGATCAGCAGTCGAACCGCTAGACCACAGAGGTCGTCAAAATATTTGTCGTCGTATTTATGTGTTTTCCTATGGAGGATTCGGCTTCCAGTTTAACCAGATGCGGCTGAATATCAGTATTTTACACGAAGACACTGACTGTCATCAGACCTCCGTAACCAAATTTCTGGGCAATACCGATATCCTGAGGATAGGCTGGTTGTCAAGCTTTTTGGGCTTCTGACTACCACTAACAATTTTGTTTTGAACCACTTAGGTGGCAAACAACATACGGCCTACCTGATGGTAAGCGGTTACCGTAGCCTATAGACGCTTGTAACACCAGGGGTATCATTTGGGCCGACCCTGTAAAATGAAAGAAGATTAGATGGGTTGGTAGTATAAGGGTCAAAGTGTCCTCACTGCCAACACAAGATTTCCTTGCGGAGCTCTGGCAACCTTGCTCACCGTAAGAAACACAACACAGCTCAAAGCAGTGTTATTTCACTTCGATTTTCTACAAGGTACTTCCCCAGTCGGGCAGCTACAATTTAAGAGAAATTACACCCACTAAACCGTAGGTCTTGTAAAAAAAACTGGTTAACTTAATGCCGTTTAAAAAATACAATTGAATCAGTGGAGAGTTTTCGATGCTCTTGCATTGTGACAACTATCAGTGTTTACAGAGCATGAAATCACTACTGATTTAAAGTTAAACGAAGCCTGCCAACCAGTGGAAACAGCGGATTAAACATCAAATAAATTATACTGTGGTTTTTATTGTTAATGCCATTTCGTGAATTTTTAAGAGAGGCAGGGCATAGTGGGAGTAATTCCACTCAAATTGGAGCTGCCTGACTGGGAAAGTAGGTACTCCGCTTTACAGAAAATCGAAGTGAAATAACACAGCTTTGAGCTGTGTTGTGTTCCTTACGGTGAGCAAGGTTGCAGGAAAATTGATCGAGATTTTTTCCGGAAATGACAATTGCAACTTTGAGATAACAATAATGGTATTGTTTTGAAAATACTGGGTTTTTATTATTATTTTTTAAACCATTGCCCCACACTAGGATTTTCTCCTGTATGGCAGGTGCGTTTACTAACACAAGCTTTCACATACACAAACGTCTAGATGCGGAGGCATCTAGACGAGGAGAGGTTTTTTTTATACCACTAAGGTGGCAAACCAAGCATACGGCCCACCTGATGGTAAGCGGTTACCGTAGCCTATAGACGCTTGTAACACCAGGGGTATCACTTGCGCGTTGCCGACCCTGTAAAACGAAAGAGGAATAGTTGGGTTGGCAGTATAAGGGTCAAAGTCCACTGCCAACACAACGTTTCCTCGCGGAGCGGATTATACGCACCCCAAAAACAGGTGTGACATAGAAAGCTCACATAAAACATACATTATCCATCAGCTGATGATTGACAACACCGCTCATAACAGCTATTAAGTTGCTTTCAACACGGTGGGGCCACGCAACATCCGTTTTGACGCGACAACCGCTCACTCATCAATATTCGGGTTCGGTAAACGCTTTAAGTTATAGGCGACAGCGATAATATTTTTATACTTGGAGTGGCTCATCATTATCTGTTCTTATTATTATTTGGGTTGGCGCAGCATGTAAAGGACTGTGTGAGTGAGTGAGTGAGTTTTTAGATAATAATAATAACTGGTGTCCCCGTGATGGCCAATATTCGACCATTTTAGTTTTAATGTTATAGAGGCTGTTTTTCGTATTAAAAAAAACAATTGTCACGTTATGTAGATATGTTTGACATTGACAGCTCGAATGTAAATAATGAATATTTTATTTTATTTTATTGAATTTAGGGAATTTGTAACATTTATTATACAAAAAAAATAGCCTTCTGCACTTCTTCTATAATTTTTAACTATGCGAAATCTCATACTCCTCCGTGCGCGCAATATTCTTTAAAAGGGGTACAACGTTTTCGGTTCACGTATTAATTTATAGATAATTTATTTGTCTTTAGAGTACGCAAATACAGGTGACACTTAAGTAGGAGTACTGATAGCTAGGTACACAAAGAAATGTTCAATGACTCCCGTGCTAGGAAAATCCTGTTACAGGGGTCATAATATTCGTCCATTAGGATTGTTATATATTTGTAACAAAATTAGTACCTATGTGTAGATTTTAAACAGTATTTGGTTTTGACAAAAGGAATGTCACTCGATTTTCGACACAATAGGAGGCCTTAATCCTTTTCTATGTTTTAATCTATCAGTGTACTAAATTTCATCAAAATCGGTTGTGGGGGTTGTACGTGGAAGCGTAACAGGCAAACAGATAGTTATTTTCGCATTAATAACATTAAGTAGGGATTGCTTGTATATATACCTCATAAAAAATACTTATAATATATATTTCTGTGCGTTTCTCTAGAAACTTTCTGCCTAGCAGAACAAAACTATGGAATGAACTGTCGCCTGCAGTATTTCCGGACCAATACGAAATTTAAACCTTCAAGAAGAGACCGTACTCCCTTTTAAAGGCGGCAACGCACTTGTGACTCCTCTGGTGTAGCGGGTGTCCATGGACAGCGATAATCGCTTACCCTCAGGCGATCCATCACTCGTTTGCCCCCATCTCATAAAAAAAAACTTTCAAAAGAAATATGATTGTAATCGCTTGTCGCTTATCCCATGGACTGTAATATAACCTATTAATATTCATAGTGTAATTAATTTCAGTGCGGCAACGACACGATATTTATTTTAACCCTATAATTATAGCCTGCTATTGGTTAGCGCTTTGTTTCGCTAATTAATGCTATTTCAATAACACACTGATTTGGAACAATGGGAAAATTGAATTTATATTGTTTAATTAGACATTTTGACTATAAATTAGACCGTTTCATTAGCCTAATGGTCGTAAACGGGACTTTCTGGATTCCAGGGTCGAGCAGTGTCATGGTGCATCCATACGGCTTGTCATGGTCGTGGCGAATTGCGCGGATCCCATGGCCATGACAATAGGGCACGTGAAGGCAAGTGCGGGTTTTAGTCGGTCATAGTAGGGTAGTCCGACATACCCTGCCACCTCCCCGGGTGGCGGAGCATTCATGAGGATTTTCCGTAATATAAAAAAAAAAAACTATTTGTGGAGCAACGTTTCCAAGTGTTAGTGGGCAACAATCGATAACAAAAAGTTATTTTGTTGTAAGTATTATTTATTCAAATCAAATCATTTTATTTGCAATATAAGTACAAAATGTTGTTACAGGATGAGGTTAGTGTAATATAATGAAAGTTATATTAAACTATAACTCATATAATTTAGTGGTTACTCATGTCAATATTATGAGTTTTTCTATAAAAAATTGCCGATTGCTAGTCGACAATAAGATTGCACTTTTGACAAAAACTTCCATCCAAATTAAATTTCACTAAGACTCATTATGTCGCTGTTACTAGGTCTTGTAAGCAAAAATAGACCTTGTTGTTTTGTTATATTCAAACAACTATCACTCTAAGGATCGGTTTTTTTATACCAATAAGGTGGCAAGCAAGCATACGGCCTACCTGATGATAAGCGTTACCGTAGCCTATAGACGCTTGTAACACAACATCAATCAATTGCGCGTTGCCAACCTTGTAAAACGAAAGAGGAATATTTGGGTTGGCAATATAAGGGTCAAAGTCCTCCCACTGCCAACACAACATTTCCTCGCGGAGCACTGGTGTTCTTGCTCACCGTTAAGAACACAACACAGCTCAACGCAGTGTTATTTTGCTTCGATTTTCTGCAAGGCGGAGGTACTTCCCCAGTCGGGCAGCTCCAATTTGAGTGGAATTACTCCCACTATCGTATCTCTCTTTTAAAATTAGGTTATAGGCACACAATATCATTCATCAGTGAATAGAAAAGGTTCTAATCAAGGCATAAGCTAGTTTCCTCTTTAAATACAGAATGACAGGATGCCTACATCCCGCCGCACCAGGGGAAATCGATTGGGGAGTGGGATATCCGTAATTATATAAAGGAAAAGCTTATGTTCAGCGAGATTCTGATTGAATGTAGAGATTTGTTTCCTGTCTGGAATGGAGGGATGGTAGACGATTTCAGGAAGGAGTATTACTTGAAGGTATATTTCGCGTAGTAGGTGACAGCTCATGTACCAAAGGTTGTGAGCTCGACCCCCGCACGGAACTATTCGTAGAAATAAATCCCTATTACTACCTAGTCCGGCAGACAAACTACCGGGGTCAATTTGTGAATTTAAACCATCCATCGGTTTTTTTTTATGGGATAGAGGGCAAACGAGCAGACGGATCGCCTGATGGTAAGCGATTACCGCCGCCCATGGACACCCAGAGGAGTCACAAGCGCGTTGCTGGTTTTTAAAAAGGAGTAGGTAGGTACGCTCTTTTCTTGAAGGTTTTGGTCCGGAAATAGTGCAAGCGATAGTTAATTGCACAGTTTAAATATTAA
Source organism: Acronicta alni (assembly GCA_964056405.1). Lineage (NCBI taxonomy): Eukaryota > Metazoa > Arthropoda > Insecta > Lepidoptera > Noctuidae > Acronicta > Acronicta alni. The sequence continues at coordinate 1,284,780 of OZ043935.1, forward strand.
TGTTTAAATATATTATTAATTATTAATAATTAAAAAAGCAGTGATAGCCTAGTGGTATGACAATTGGACTGCCAAATCTAAGGTCTCGAGTTCGAACCCAAGGCACGCACCTCGGACTTTTCGAATTCATGTGAGTATTTATAATTAATTATCACTCGCTTAAACGGTGAAGGAGCACATCGAGAGGAAACCTAAGAGATTTTTCTCGACGGTTTGTGAAGTCTGCCAACCCGCACTAGGCCAGCGTGGTGGACTACAGCCTAATCCCTCTCAATATGAGAGGAGACCCGTGCCCAGCAGTGGGACAGTATATGGGTTGATGATGATGAATAATTATTATTATTGTATAATTTAAAAGATACACCATGGAGTTTCTTGCCGGTTCTTCTTCATAGGAAACGACTAATTTGGAACCGTGCACCTAAACTCGACATTTCTTATGTGCTTGTATATGGTTTATATGAAAATAAAATTATTTTGATTTTGATTTTAGAATGCGAGGCAGAAAATTTCTAGAGAAACGCACAGTAGTGGACTGCCAACCACCGGTTGATGGTTGATAAGCCACGAGCGCCATATTCCAATAAATAAATTATTCTGCTTTTCACTTACTTATAGATTGCGCTATATCTATGTGTACTATTATTCCTAAGGATTGAATATAAAAGCAATCAAATACGACCCATATTATGTATGTACACATTGCTCAGATAGCGTCGTAAAGGAATTTAATATGCTCCACTGTCTTATCTCCACACATAACAGCTGGTATTTCACAGTTGGAAATGACTACGAAATGAATTTCTTTAGGTTGGGTAAAATATAATATTACAATTGTATTATTACAATACAAACTATTTTTTTTTGTAAAAATCATTCATTTTCTAGGTACTGCTTAGGATACAGATTTTTTTTTCAAATCAAATCAAATCAAATTGTTTATTGCATTCCACAATGTAAGAATAGATGATAAATACAGTTTTGCGATCATCGTGGACCCTGTAGGGCACAGCAACATAGGAGAGAGGGAGATGAATTGTAATTAATATTTATATTGTAATTATTTGTTATGTAATAAATTAATTAGTGTACTTGTAATTATTTATTTTTATAGTGAATTAATTAATGCAAAATATTTTTTTTTTGTATAATTATTGTAATTATTTAGTAAGTAATTATAATAAAATAAATTTACAATTAGTATTATTGAATTTTTGCATTATTAATATAATTTATCAATTTATTATAGTTCACTTGTAATATTATTAAATATGTTTACTATTATTACCTATATTAGAGTTTGTGATGGCATTACCAAATATTGTGGTAACATTAAAATAATTGAAATAAAACTACTTTGAAATAAAACTACTTTTTACGTATTTTATCGCGTTATATTGATATTATTGCGAAAGGCTGCTGGTAGCGACATTAATTATTACTTTGACGACGGTACGGTCAGCAACGAAAGTCGCTGAACACAGGTAAATTTTGATTTATTATTTATTAAAAACGTACAAGTTGAAATTATCTATTTAAATACGAAGTTGCATGAAATGAGCAAGCAATAGGTACATTAATTTATTTGTACTATTTATTGAACACGATTTTTTTTGTATAGAAACTTTTTTAAGAACAAACCAACTCAACTAATAAAATAAAAAAAAACCCTATAACTCACTTGTGAATAATAGCAATGAAAAAGTCACAGTTTAATTATAGGTATAGTAATTGCGGTGAAATAAGAGCCATTTTATGAGCAAGTGTGTTGAAAAACATTTTATTGACCTTTATTGAACTCGATTTTGCGGGAAAATCGAAACCTAATATCGGTGTGTACCGAGAAAATTATTTAAATTAAGTACCTTTTTCAAACACATAAGCCGACTTCAAACGATTATCGATTTATTTCGAATCGATGGTCGAATGAAGTCAACCTTTTTAACATTCTCTATGGCTCTTAGATCAAAAGGCTATTTCAAATTATTGCCTTAGCTTGTAATAGGTACACATATTAAGACCGCAGCCTCCGTGTCTGGGATTTTCTTAATTTTAATTTTAGTAAAATCAAGATTTTAATTTAATCAATATAGTTTTTTTTCAAGATTTTAATTTAATCAACATTATGTTAACATGATTTTATTTTAATTACAATTATTTTTTTATAATTTTAAAATCAAAATTAATTTGGATAAAATTAGTTTAATAAAATCAAAATTAATTTTAATAAAATCAAAATTAATTTTAATAAAATCAAAATTAATTTTAATGAAATCAAAATTAATTTTTAATGAAATCAAAATTAATTTTAATAACAATAAAATTTATTTCCATAACATTAAAATTAAATGTATTGTAAGTATAGGTATATTGTGACTTTATCCACGTTACTTAAATCAATAAGGCGGTCCAAGACAATATTCTAAGTTAGACACCGGAATTCAATAAAGACTTTACTTAGAATAGCGAAGCGTGGAAGTGTAACTTTTAAAATACCTAGAAAAAGCTACCAACAGAGACTGAACAATGACGTCTGTGTTTTGAGTGTGTCTGCCTGCTGATCATGAGAAACACACAGACAAACACAAAATTACAAAGGTACTTCTAATATAATACGTACACAATAATGTATCTCAAAATAATCCGATTTCACGAGTGTAGTCATACATTTGTAATGCGGCAATTGATTTTTATTTATAAAGTTAGAAGTATTTAAAAATATATATTGATTAGTAATATTTAAAAGAGACTATGATTATCTGAGTTTGTTTCGGCGTTTCTTCTCAGAGATCGTCAGTTAGGAAATGCCGGAGCCATCTAGCTTAAAAAAATATGTAAAATATTGAGTTAGTCAGATTTGTACCGACTAAAAACATTTGTGTCTTAAGAGAATCGAACCCACGAACTCGTGAACAGTCCTTAACTCCAACAACTAAACTACAGTCGTTGTCAATGTTACATAACATCAACCTTTCCTATCTTGTACCTAATTACTCGAGTTAGTTACTATTTGCCTCGACAGTACAGAGTTGAAGTAGACTATGTATTAGTACATAAGTATACAAATACATACATATGTAGAATCCCACTCACAGTGCTACACAGTCCTCGCTATGTCTTAACGAGGTTTATATTTTGCTGACGTTTGAGGCCAGTAAAGGATGCAAATGCATGTTCTTTGGCTTGGAATAAATAGATGTTGACAATAATTAGCATCCCTGTATTGTCTTAGGCTAGTGTTTTGTCTAGTTAGTGGCTTTAAGTGCGTCTATGACGCCAGAAGTCGTGGATTCAGTTCATTGGGTTCGTGGTCCAGCAATGTTATTGGGTTTTTCTATAAAATCTCCGAAGCAACTCGTAGTTTGGATTTCTGCCAGGTTAAGGGCAATATTTCTCTCCAAAAACTCGAGAACTTTTAAGTACAGACGCTAACATTACAGGACAAGCTATCCAAAACTGTCAAATTTTCCCAATTAACCTATCATCCTACCATCATCCTACGATGATAATATTAATATATCTTAAGCAGTAATAGCCTAGTGGTATGACCGTTGCTGCTAGGTACTGAGAATTTCATAGAAAATCCAATAACACTTTGCTCAACCTGGTAACTGAATCTAGAACTTCTAGCGTAGCAGGCATCTGAAAACGTTCGACAAAAGTTTCTTTAAGGCCCGTCACAGACGTAGCTATAATATATATTAATATGAATCATAGCAAGGCATAATATATATTGCGACATATTTTCTTTATAAATTTTCGATTGACCGCACAGTACGCAACTTATATTTCTATGACGTCACCAAATATATCGACATATACATATATCTGGGTATATATTGGCATATTCATAATAAAATTATGCAAGGACGACCGTAGACCGAGTGAGGGCAAAATATATAATAAATTATAGCTCCCATGTGTGGTAGCTTGCTATACTATAAAATATATCTTGATATACCTACTATAAAATATATCTTGATATATTATAGCTACATCGGTGACGGGCTTAAGATAAAGTCAGTCTTAGTTTGCTGTCTCTTTCTACCGAGACGTCGTCGGAGCAGTTTATCGGATCGTTTAGTACCCAATGAGGCGACCAGAGAGCGCCACTAGACCGAAACTCTGGCTGAATCCGTTTAATTGTCTTAATTGTTTTTGTGAAGCTCTTTAGAGTTTCCACGTCTGGATGTGAATCTAAAGTTCACTTTACTTATATAGAACTTGCGTATGTTTATTTTTTTATTCTACTAAGTTGGCAAACAAGCATACGGCCCACCTACCTACGCAACGCCAGGAGTATCACTTGCGCGTTGCCGACCCTGCATTGAAAGAGGAATAGTTGGGTTGGCAGTATAAGGTTCAAAGTCCCCCCACTGCCAACACAACGTTTCCTCGTGGAGCACTGTTGGCAACCTTGCTCACCGTAAGAAACACAACACAGCTCAAAGCAGTGTTATTTTACTTCGATTTTCTGCAAGTTGGAGGTACCGCCCCAGTCGGGCAACTCCAATTTGAGTAGAATTACTCCTACTATGCCCTACCTCTCTTAAAGGTTAAGCTGCGCATGCCAAGGACAGCCCATGGATGGGTGACCATTTTTAACGCTTTCTTGTATGGGATCAACCATGAAGTGCAAAAAGAAAAACAGCTACATCCTACATTTTGTCACGAGACCTGAACTTTATTCTAAGAAAAAGCCCTTTTTTTTCAAGATTTCAGACTTAATCCCACATATTGATTTCTGACATTTACGCGAATATTATACATTGAAATAAAATTACTTTTTACGGATTTAATCGTGTATATTCGCGTCCATGGTCACGGGTAGTCTACCCGTGACCATGGACGCTGTAAAGGGTCAGAAACATTGGGATTAATAATATCAATAGACGCAATAAAATCCGTAAAAAGTAGTTTTATTAGTCCCACATAGCTAGTAGAAATAATATTGAAATAATGATTTCCTTTCGACTGTAAGACGACAAAAGAAAACACGATGTATACACTCGCTTAAACGGTGAAGGAAAACACGAGGGAGTAACAGTACCTATATGGATTGACGTTGATTTAAAAGAACAATCGTAGAATTGCAAAAGAGTAAAGGTAGGTATATATTTAAACAAGAAGCCATAAAAATATAGCAACCAGCAAAACAATTCGCGCAACACACGTAAAAGCTAAAATTACATAAGAATCAATATGGGTTCCTCTGGGAGGGAAGTCGGGACGACTTAACGAGGTCTCAAAGATTGCCTGGCTCTCCAGAGGATACTGCCACATTTCTTACGTGAAGCTTATGAACGAGGTTTGAGTATATGAAACTGAATTTTGGAGTGATATTGAAGAAATAGCGTTATAGTAATATACATACATACCATCACGCCTGTATTCCCCGAAGGGTTAGGCAGACGTGTACTATTTGTCCACCCACATTTCGCCGGTATGTGTTTAGGTCCCATGTAATAGGGGGCGAGCCTATTGCCATTAACCGGGCACATATCCAGACTCCGAGTTGCTACTGAGAATTGCATAGAAAAACCCAATAACACTTTGTTCGACCTGGGTATCGAACCCAGGACCTCTAGCGTAGCAGTCGTGCTTAGGATCACTAGTCTAATGAGTATGTTAAATATAAGAAAAAATAAAAAAATCAGACACGTTAACATACGTAAAATCACAAGATCGATAGATGTTCTTTGTTATGCTAAAAGCTTAAAATGGAAGTGGGCTGGACATGTAGCAACACTTCAGGACCACTTCAGGAGTCACTTCTTGGAAAGGACCGCTAGGGAAAAGAAAGAAGGGTCGCCCAACATCAAGATGGGACGACGATATAAAAAATATTGCTGGTCAAAAATGGCTAGAAGTGGCAAAAGAGCGGACCAAATGGAAGTATTTGGAGGAGGCCTTCACCTGTTAATACGGGGTTCCTTAGAAATTTTGTATAGTGAAACCATTTACATAGGAAATAAAAGGCTTTTTTATTATTTTATTATTTTATTATTTACTAGCTGACCCCGCAAACGTTGTTTTGCCATAAAAAAAATAATTTAGGGGTATGAAAAATAGATGTTGGCCTATTCTCAGACCTCCCCGATAAGCACAAAAAATTTCATCAAAATCGGTCAAGCCGTTTCGAAGGAGTATGGCAACGAAAACTGTGACACGAGAATTTTATATATTAGACTAGCTGACCCCGCAAACGTTGTTTTGCCATAAAAAAAAAAATTTAGGGGTATGAAAAATAGATGTTGGCCTATTCTCAGACCTCCCCGATAAGCACAAAAAATTTCATCAAAATCGGTCAAGCCGTTTCGGAGGAGTATGGCAACGAAAACTGTGACACGAGAATTTTATATATTAGATTAAACTGCTATAAAAACTCATTAGGTAATCTTACTTCGATTACCCTGCATGGAAAGCAGTCGGCTAAGAAATCATTTGGACCTAACATCTGAGCTGGGGTTCATTTAGCCCTCTAAAAGGCTCCTATTGTGCACTAAAGTAGTGGAAAACGAGTACTATTTCAGGGTTCCTCAGCGCAGTTGTAAAACCTCTTTGTAATTTACGGATTTTACATAGTTAAATCGAAATTTTTTATTACAATTGACGACGACGAATTGATGATGACGACGTTTGTGGTCTAGTGGTCCGCGTATCGGACTGCTGAACACGAGGTCGTGGCTTCCATTCCCACAGGACACAAATATTTATGTGATGAACTTAAGTGTTTGTGTATGTCTGGGTGTTTCTTTTATAAGTAATGTATGTATTTACAAAAAAAAAGTTATTGTATAGTATTATATCCATTGTCTATTAGGTACCTACCCATGGTGCAAGCTTAGGACTATACGGTGCTGTATAATATTGTCCATCATCATCAACCCATACTGTCCCACTGCTGGGCACGGCTCTCATATTGAGAGGGATTAGGCTATAATCCAGCACGCTGGCCTAGTGCGGGTTAACATAACATTGTCCAAGAATATTTATTTATTTAATTAGAACATAGTTATTTTAAAGTCTAATATTACGTAATTACACGGCTCCAAAGAATGAGACTTTATGAATTCAGCCGCTTCTGATTAAACAGATCTGAGCAATACTATTATATTCGAAGGAAAGACAAACATGATGGCACTGATCTCCTCTCAGAATGAAAGGGATAAGGCTGCCAGTCCACCACGCTAGCGTAGTGCGGGTTGGCAGACTTCACACGCCGCCGAGAAAATCTCTGACGCATGCAGGTTTCCTCACGATGTTTTCCTTCACCGTTTTAATTACTAATAAAATAGACAAAAATAGGACCTATACATAATATTATCTGTTATTAAAATATTCATAATCATGCAGAACCACAATACCAATATTACTCGTGCTTACCGGCTTCATCGTCGCAATCCAAAGGCGGATGGTTTTAGCATTTAGATTAAAAATAGCTTCGATCCCCTCTCCCCCCACGTGCGGCGACAGAATTCTAATTTCTAATACACTTCCATCATCCATAGTCACAGGACGTGACTTAGAATTTGATGCATAATTATTGTTAATAACTTAGGTACGGTCAGCAACGAAAATCGCTGAACGCAGCTAATTTTTGAAAACCTCACACCTCCGAAACTTTTAAACTTAAAGTTTTTAAATTTTTTTAACCACTTTTTCAAGTTAAACATTTTTTACTTTTTCAGTCATACCACTAGGCTATCACTTAAAATCTTAATGTAACTCACTAAATCACTATATCTGATATCGTATATACCTTTAGGTACGTATGATATAAGTGATTTTTCGTTGCACGAAACAATCTGATATACGCGTATAGTGTAACCGACATCAGTCAATGAATAGGTATATAGATTCGCAAAATAGGTATAGGAGTGTTTCCGTTTTAAAATTCGATATCAAATATCGAGTATATAGTTTCAATTTTGGTATTCAAAAAAAGCTATACCCTCTCCAGCTACCCACTCCTACCTCTACCTAATATTGTTCGCAGTCAAGAACTAAATAAAAATCTGACTACGGCCCAGCTTCATAATAGCAACTTTATCGTCGGTATCTACCTACCTACTCTAAATAATAATGATGACATATTTGACGTATTGGCTGAGCTATCGGCTTCTGTGGCATTAATGGGTTAAATTGACGTGAAGTGTATGTACTAATTACATATAGGTACCCACTATAGACGCACGTAGGAAATATGTTTATGACCCCACGTTTTTTCCTATTTTAGCATTATTCACACATGAAGCAATAAAGAATTTTGACTTCATTATTTCATAATTGTTGTTCCGGTTTAATAAAGGCAATCTGTTTTTTTACAACAAATTGCTATTAAATTTTATCAGGCGTTACATTTAGGGAATAGAGAAAATAAACTTAATTAATAGATAAAAATCGAATGAAGCAAAAATATTGTTCTTCTTCTGAGTCTTTTACCAAATATGTTAGGGTCATCTTCCAGTCTAACCAGATGCGGCTGAACATCAGTATTTTATACGTAGCGACTGTAACCCAATTTCTGAATAATACTCGTCACTACTACACTAACACTTGTCAGCCTTTTTAGGCTTCTGACTACCACTAACAATTGTCATAGGTGTTCGTATGACAAGTAGGACCGACGGTTTTACATGCTCTCCGAGGCACGTAGGGGTCTACATGTGTTAGTAATGGTTACGCATCCACAGACTGACCGTGACTAGCGCAGCTTAACCTTAGTTATTTCCTAAGTAATAACTAAGATGATCAACCTATCTCTGCGCTATTCACCATCAGCCTGTGGATGGATAACCACGATAAGGAAGAAAAATTATTCTAAACATAAATACTTAATAATTTATTGATTCCTATAGCCATTACACTATTGATGTTTTTTTTTTACAATAGATGGCGGTATGCTCTATTTGTCATTGTCATGTTTAGATCGTGTAAAATTCAGAAAATAAAATAGACCTTGATAACGAATTTAAAAAAACTGACTATGAAAAATAAATTAATGTATTTATACAATATACATCATTATATTATATATATACATAATACAATACCAATAAAAACTTAATAATTCCAACAATCTTCGTCAAATAAGTTTACTTTCTGTATTAATAGATGGCGCTGTTTTCATTTTCAGAATTTTTACCTACGTAAAAACGTATACGTCACAGTGAAGACAAAGAATTGATTCATTTTAAAAATTATCAGCCTTTTTGCAATTTAGTATCACATTAATATTCCTGTGCAAATTTTTTTTTATGAAATACAGAAATCCGAAGCAATGTTACCATAGCTAAGACTTTACCACAGCAGTTGTCATGGCAACAGAATATTTATTTAGTTCTGTGCGGTCTTTGTCAGTTTTGACACTTTTTGCATTTTGTGATAGCAAATCGTAACAAACCAGTTTTTTACCGCGACAAATACTACAGCTGCTTACTAAACTATGTTTAACTGTGTAACACAAATTTCTTATCAATGAAACTCGACAGTTTATATAACTTTGTCCTTAGTAGTTCGGTGAACTCACAACTGTTTTGTCACTCGGAATCCACGCGGGTGCGAGCTGGCAACAGCGCAGTGACCAATGCCTTAGCACAAACGACTTTTTAGTTTCTGCCGGCTGCTAACCGAGTGTAGGCCACGTGTTGTTTACAGTATTTTTAGTTTCTCAGTGTCTTGTGAAGTGATGTCGTCGGATTCGTTAATAGTTCAACTTGATACAGAATTGTTGATACAAGAAGTGAAAGCACGGCCAGCTTTATACGCAAAAGACGCGCCAAAATACAATGATCCCATTTTCAAAAAAGTTTTATGGGATGAGGTTACCAGTACATTGTATGCCAATGTTTGGTCAAAATATTCCACCGATGAGAAGGCGGAAAAATGTAAGTTATGTTTGTTGTTTGATTTTAAATGAATTTGTAACGTAGTTCATCTATGTATTTTATTTTGTAGTCTGTCAAGTAGGTATTGTGTTGTTTATTGACCTAAGGGTTAAAGTCCTGTGCGCATTGTAGAAAAATAAGGGTTATTTTGGCTTTCAAGATTGATGTAGGTTATAAAAACGCTATTGTCATGTTTACTATGGTGTTGTGTTGATATTATCAAATTAAGAGCAATTAGAGCAATTTGTCGTCAATACTTGTACTCAAAAGTTCTTAAGTAATTGATTTAGTAAGCAGGTAGGTGCTACCTACATTTATATACTGGTATGTACTTTTACCCATAATTTTATTACTGAGGTAAGTTACCTAATTAAGTAGGTAAGTAATTTTTGAGATTTCTATTCTATGGTGGTAGGTAGGTTGAATAATATCGGTAAAAACTTCTGATAGATAATTAAGTAAATAAAAAAAAACGATGCAAATGTTGGTTTCAGTAGGTACTTACCTTTTTTTTAAAAAATAACATTGAAGAAATACCTACTATTAAAATATGAATAACCTTTTTGAATTGTTATCTATTTCGAATTAAGTTAACGGCTACAGCTGCAAGCGCGCGATAATAGTACGTCGATTAGAACAAATAAGGTTGAAAATGGCAATGCAGAATCTCAACAATGTTTATGACGAATTTTATTTCGGACCAAAACACTTTTCATTCATTTCGCTGTTTTATCGTACAATTGAATTACCCGACTGCGCCACGCAAAGGAGGGTAATATGTTTAGTAAGGCAATGTATGTATGTTTGTTCCTTTGTGGTCAGTAGTATCATTGAATAGATACACTAGGTAATTTGAAAAGAATCTTTAGGAATCATTATTAGGAAAATTTGATCCGATCTAAAATTTTTAATGGGTCCTGACTGTTAAAGTCGCTGTGTTCATGACATATTGTTTTTATCTTTACAGTCGGGTTATTATAATCTTTAAATTTACTTTATGTGACCCTCCAGAGGGTCATAGTTGTTTTTCTATTGAGTCTGCTAACTTGTTCAATTTTTAACAAATTGCATAAGAAATACTATTACGCCTGTATTACCCGAAGGGTTAGGCAGACGTGTACCAATGTATACCTACCCACAGTTCGACGGTATGTTTAGGTCCCATGTGATAGGGAAAATTGCCTATGATATTTATTATTATTTATCTTTTCCAGCGGACCTAGTACAAAGAAGATGGAAGAACTTGAGAGCATGTTTTACGAGAGAATTAAAGCGCCAGAAAGACCCACAATGGATATACGGAGTCTCGTACAAAAGGCGTAAATATTTGTACTATAATGAACTTTCCTTTCTGAAATCAGAATTCGAAAAATTAACCGGGGAAGACGAAACTCCGCATGACATTGATCTTCCAGAGAAAACTGATGGACGTGATAACACTACTGTCACTATTGACACTAATATTGAAGAAACTCCAATACCAGACCCTGTTCCTATACCACCAATTCACAAAAATGTCAGCCAACCAACCTCAAGCCCAAAAATTAATTCAACAAAAAATAACGACTCGGATTCAACCAATTTCGCCTTATCGATTGTTCCAATGTTAAATATGATACCGATTGAGAAAAGAATCGATGTTCATATATCGATACTGTCGATTTTAAAACAGTTTTTGAAAGGAGAAAATGATAAAGCAATTCGTAAAACTCAGTCGGTATCAAAAAGGCCGTATACAAATAAAAGTAGAGTAGAAATAGTTCCTATTGAAATTAAAAGTGAAGCGGAGAGTGATGACGAAGATATTAAGTACTTTAGTAAATAAACGATTTAGTTGTAAGTACCAGTTACCTAATTGTTTTATTCTTCCTTGAAATACAGCTCTAGAGAACAAGCCCTATATACGGCCCATCTGATGGTAAGCGGTTACCGTAGCCTGTAGACGCTTGCAACAACAGGGGTATCACTTGTGCAATGCCGACCCTACAAAAGGATTACGTGGGTTGGTAGTTTACGGGTCAAATTCCCCTTACTGCCAACACAACGTTTCCTCGCGGAGCACTGGCAACCTTGCTCACCGTATGGAACACAACACAGCTTAAAGCAGTGTTATTTCACTTGTGGAATTACTCCCGTTATGCCCTGCCTCTCTTAAATTGATACTAATAATTTCAATAACACTGCTCAACCTGGTACTCGAATCCAAGATCTCAAGTGTAGCAGTCGCGCTTATAACCACTTGGCTGATTAGGAACTTAGTTAATATAAAGCGAGCAAATCCGTAAACAATAGTTTTATATTGATTTCTGACACTATATAATTATAGTTACAAAACTTTGAAAAGGATTTTTAGCTTAATGATTAATATCATTAAGCTAAAAATCCTTTTCAAAGTTTTGTCTCGATACCGAAAAATCCGTCAAACGTTTTTTCTGTAAATAAAAAGTAGTTTTATTTCAATTCTTTACCATTCTCACAGTGTACCTAAGCATCGTTTACACCAATTGTTTTATTTTGTAAGTTAGCACTTTGCTGGCCAATGGAGCTACAAGCAACCAGAATAGCCCCACACGATTTATGAGCCTATTAATTTAGTGGGTAACTGTAAAGTTTGCCATTTTTCCAGTTTATACCCGAGTAGGCGGCCATTTTAAGTTGGAATGCGCCGCCTGTACGACCAATGTGGGCAAGAGAAATGGACTCAGTTGCTATTATGTTTATTTTTGATTTAAGAGAGAGGGGCTCGTGGCTGTGTTCAAGTAGTTCGCGTGCAGGATTGCTGATCACGAGGTCGTGGATTCCATTCTCACAAATATTTATGTGATGAACATAAGTGATTATGTTTTTCTGGGTATCGAAGTATCCACCGTGCTCCACGAGGAAATATTGTATTGGCAGTGACCTTGACTTGACTTTGACCCTTATACTGCTTACCCAAATATTCCTCTTTCGTTTTACAGGGTCGGTAACGCGCGAGTGATACTCTTGGTGTTGCAGGCGTCTATAGGCTACGGTAACTGCTTGCCATCAGGTGGGCCGTCTGCTTGTTTGCCCCCTTGGTGGTGGACTATAACCTAATTCAATTTTGAGAGGAGACCCGTGCCCAGCAGTGGAAAGAAAAAAACCTCTGACAAAAATTATAAAAAATCTTCCTAAAGGTATTAGCGTATTAATCCTAGACCCACAACTTCATCCGTCTAGTTTTAAATAAGCCGCAGTCAGTTTTTATGATCAAACTTTAATATAGGTGGCGAATGTCTGAAACTTTTGCGACGGGCGTAAAATTAGAATTTGCAAGATTAACATGACAGTCATGCTGTAGTAGGTAAGCTTATAGTCCACCACGCTGGCCTAATGCGGGTTGGCAGCAATTTACTCTTCGTTCGGCCTACTGAGTTTTGTCCCACATAAAAAAATCCTTGTTGGTCCCAAACAATATGCTTTCTTCATCCCAAAATATAATTTTAATTATTTTATTCCCGATTCGGTCCATTTCATATTCCTTCTACGGCCCATATTTTTTTTGTACTTACTTTTTTGTACATCATCAACCCATATACTGTCCCACTGCTGGGAACGGGTCTCCTCTCACAGAATGAGAGGGCTTAGGGCCTTAGGCTATAGTCCACCACGCTGGCTTGAGGGTTGGCAGACTTCACACACCGTCGAGAAAAATATCTCTGACAGGCAGGTTTTTTCACGATGTTTTTAGAAAAGTCAGAGATGGACCTTAGATTCGAACTCGAGACCTTTGACTTGGCAGTCCAATGGTCATATCACTAGGCTATCACTGCTAGAACATGGCCACTTTCTATTTCAGACAAAAAAATAATACAGATTTAGTCCCAAAAATATGTATCGAAGCTTTGCATATTCAAATACATGTAAATGTGATTATAAACAATATCTTCCTCCAGCCTTTTCCCAAATCTGTTAGGGTCGGCTTAGACAAGTTGCAATCTAACAATCGAATCAACGAACGAATAGAAACAAAAAGTATGTAAATGACATAAGCTTTCGACAAATCGGGCGATCATAGATGTCATTCCCATACATTTTGTTTCTATTCGTTCGTCGATTCGATTGTCAGATTGCAACTTGTCTACAGGCGCAGATGCGGCTGAAAGACCTTCGTAACCCAATTTCTGGGCAAAATCGATATGCTGAGGATAGACTCAAAAGAGGTAGGCATAGTGGGAGTAATTCCATTCAAATTGGAGCTGCCCGACTGAGGAAGTACCTCCGCCTTGCAGAAAATCGAAGTGAAATAACACTGCTTTGAGCTGTGTTGCAGTTTTTACGGTGAGCAAGGTTGCTAGTGCTCCGTAAGGAAACTTAGTGTCGGCAGTGGGAGCGACTTTGATCCTTACACTGCCAACCCAACTATTCCTCCTTCATTTTACAGGGTCGGCAACGCGCAAGTGATACCCCTGGTGTTACAAGCGTCTATAGGCTACGGTAACCGCTTACCATCAGGGATTCATGCTTATTTGCCACCTTAGTAGTATATCAATACTAAAAATTAAACTAGGAAGGAGTTTTTAGTCTTGGTAAACTTATTTTTAACTTGGCTACTATCACCCAAAAAAAAGACTGGTTATCAAGCTTTTTAGGCTTCTGAATACCACTAACGACTGTCATATGTGTTAGTATATGACAACCGGGACCGACGGCTTTACATAGGTACTTTCCGAAACACGTAGGGGTTTCGAAATGTTAAGAATGGTCACCCATCCACATACTGACTACGGCTAGCGCAGCTTAACCATGCAGATCGGTTGATCAGAGTAGTTATTACTAAGCCATGAGCCCCTCCTTAGACATTATAAGGAAGAAAATAACCAGAAATGCTTTATTTTGTAACATTTGAATCTCATTGGGAAAAAGGAATAAGTAAAATATAAACAACATTTGTATAAAAAGCCCCGGGGAATAAAAACGGCTCGCGGCGGAAACAAAGTATAACCCACTATGTATTTATTTCACTGCTTCTCCATACACAGAAAAAGTTCTTATTTTTACATACATACATTCGCGCCTGCATTCCTCGAAGGATTAGGTGAAGGTGTGCTTATTCACGCCCACAGGTCGCGCGGCAAATAGGGGGTGAGCCTATTGCCATTAACCGGGCACAATTTATCCGAACTCCCAATCTGCTACAGAGTTTTTTTATAGAAAAACCCAATAACACTTTCCGCGCCCTGGAAATCGAACCCAAGACCTCTCAGCAGTCGGTTTAAAAGATCTTTCATCATCATCAACCCATATACTGTCCCACTGCAGGGCATGAGTCTCCTCTCATATTGAGAGGGATTAGGCTATAGTCCACCACGCTGGCCTAGTGCGGGTTGGTAGACTTCACAAACCGTCGAGAAAAATCTCTAAGGTATGCAGGTTTCCTCATGATGTTTTCCTTCACCGTTTAAGCGAGTGATAATTAATTATTAATACGCAGATGACTTCGAAAAGTCAGAGGTACGTGCCTTGGGTTCAAACTCGAGATCTTCGACTTCGCAGTCCAATGGTCATACCACTAAGGCATTTAGATTAAGGCACTAGGCTATCACTGCTGTTTAAAAGGTCTTTACATAGTAAAAAACAAGGTCGCTTTCCGCCGTCTCTCTGTACACCGAGGTCTTTTAAACTACACAACAGATTTTAATGCGGTTTTCACTACCATTTAGATAATTTCTTGTGGAAGGTTTATATCTATACTCATATTATAAAGAGGTAAAGTTTGTGAGGCTGTAGGGGGTAATCTCTGGATCTACCGTACTGATGTTGAAAATTCTTTTACCAATAGAAAGCCACATTATTTGTGAGTGTCATAGACTATATTTATGTATATTTAATTACTGTGTGTTGACTTCTTCTCAACAATTACTGATGATTGCTCATAAGTTTCTGCAATGCAGTATTTATTAGTTGCTTAAATTTAAACTCATTTTTGTGTTACTATTATTGTTTTTTTTTTCTTTCAAGTAATGTATAGTTTTGTTTTGTACTTTTGCTCTAGCTCAATTTAGTATGTTACTATCTGTGAGGACATTTAATTGGCCTACTATTGCTTAATGTGTGTTTATCAATGTTAATTGTGCTGTTTGTCTTCCTAAAATAAAAAAAAATAAAAATAATAATAAGTTGAGTTGGGTGGCTGGGTTAAGGGCCTGATTCAGAAGGCAGTACTCCTTGATACGGCGCGTATTGTGAGGAGGTTCCTGTCTCTGGGGCCCTAACCACCGGTAACTTGGACCCTGTTCCCGATATCGGTAGTCTGACTATTTTTTTATATTTTTAAATGTTTTTGTTGTCTTTTTTTTTGTAAAAATATTTAAAAATGTAAAATAGATTAATAAAGGACATAATAATATAAGCATGTTATTATGCAGTACATTGCATCCGAGCGAAGCCGGGTGGGTCGACAGTGTGTTACGACATAATTATAAAAAATATGTATGGAGTGGAGACGAAGTGAACCGCTCGCCATTTATGAAACTTTATTTTGATGTTGAAGGATGTCCGACATTTTGCATGTCCATGTATGTTTGTGTATGCTCCTAGTTTTGTAATAAAATATTTTGTAGGAAAATATACCGTTTACAGTTTGAAATAATTTATTTCCAAAGATTACAAATCACTTTTTACAAAAATATTCTTTATTAGCTGTGCTGACTTCGTCCGCGTGGTGTCACTATTCCACGCGGACGAAGTCAGCATTTTTGGATGTCTTTGGATTATAAACACGGTTGTTTGGGTATTTATAAAAAATCTACTTTACAGTAATGCCTCTCTTTATACGATATTAGACGTATAGCCATCGGGGATCAAAGCATACAGGCTGCTAGGATTGCTAACACATGACAGAGCCACATAAAGTTGACCGTGCGAAAAACAGCTAATACTTAGATCCCACACACAACTTTTACCGTCTGACCTTGGGCGTTATAGGCTATTATGATAATTATATTATTAGGCACGCGGACGAAGTCATGTGTAAATATTTTGTACCTACCCTAGGTACAAAATATTTTAAAAACGCCGTGTGTCGTGTTGCTTTATTTTGATGTTGAGGGATGTCCAACATTTTGCACGTCCGTGTGTGTTTGTGTATGCTCCTAGTTTTGTAATAACATATTTAGTAGGAAAATATCGCAGTATTTTATGTAAAAGGTACGAGTAATTAAGGTGTAAGTAGGGTTGCCAACAATATTTTTTGCATCGTACATCAAGGATGCATCGTGTATGCTTTAACATACACAACTCTCTAATATAATTAACTTTATAATTTACATTCATCACGCCTGTATTCTCCTAAGGGTTAGGCAGAGGTGTACTAATGTACACCCACAGTTCGTCAGTAGGTCTCAGGATCCCATAATAAATAGTACCTAAAGCACTACAACATTTTTATTGAATAACAACAAAATAAATAAATAAAACGCCCATCTTTTTCTCGTCCTCACGAGCCGTAACTTAACCTTTCGGATCTCCATTTTCCTTCCGATCCTCATAATCCGATGAACACAAATAAATTAATGTAATAATCTCTAAGCGGATACCAGTCAAGTGATACAACGGAAATGCGTGTTTAAATCATGACCGTGCCACCGGAAACGGAAGTGGTTCGCTAATAAATATGGCGCCCGCTCAGCCGCGAATTTCTCGCTAAATATTACTCTGCTATCTGTTTGTGGTATATTCCACTTTGTACTTCTACTTATGCACAGTTTATGTCACTTTCTGGTGACGTAATGTAATAGGGGTTAAAAAGTAGGTCCAAACGGCGACACAGACGGCGTAGTTACTGTAATATTTTATGTTAAGATGCCTGAATATAAAACATTATAGTAGCTGGTATCACACACTGTTAAGTTGCTATGATATATCAGCTCGAATCATTCAAAGGCTTGGTGTACACTCTGTATAAAGATCTTGCGATATATTTTGTATGTTAAGATATATTTTGCATCTTAACATAAAATTTCTATATCGCTCGATAGCTTAAGATAGTGTAATATGAAATATTATATTATCTTAGCCGTTTGTGAAAGTTCAGACAAATTATAATTGTAGTGAGCGACATTTTTATCTTAATATAAAATATTATAGTATCTTCGCCCTGTGTGACGCCCATTATGGAGAAGAACCGGCAAGAAACTCCATAGACACTCCTTTTTTTATAAGAGATAGGTTAGCGTTTGACCACAATCTCACCTGATGGTAAGTGACGATGTGGTCTAAGATGTAGCACGCTTACCTAGAAGATACCTATTCACTCGTGACTTGAAGACCCCCAAATTTTGTAGTGCACTTCAGGAAATACAGACTCAGGCAGCTGATTCATTCCTTCGCTGTACGGATAAGGAATGTCGAGGCAAAACGCTTAGTGCGGGTTTCGGGAATTTCCACCATAAAACGGTGACGCTTTACAGCTTGCCTGGTTGTGCGCTGGTAAAAGGGAGATGGCAGAATTAGATTGTGCAGTTCTGATGCACACTCTCCGAAATGTGCCCGGTAGAAGACCAACAAGCCTGCCACCCTACGACGATGATCAAGGCTTTGAAGCCTGTTGTTGGCCAGCTTATCGTCGCCAATAAGCCTCCTGGCTCTCCTCTATATAGACTCCAACGCCTCCAGGGCGTTTTTGTTTTTAAAAATGAAAAACGTGATTACAGTGTCTCGGTTTACATCTATGTTCTGGATAGTTTATCAATCCAGTTTGATGTATACAACAATAATAATTAATCCAGTAAATTAAACCGAAAAAGATTGCCATTGACAGTTTTGTCAGATTATTGTGTTTCCCCCGTAAACAAAATAAAAGTATTCCTCGAATAGCAACTTCCAATATATTTGACGGTTGTTCTTCCGGGATAGGGGATAATACCTACGTTTAAGTACTTTTTAGGGATGTGGTAGTTTTGTTATCAAATAATAAATAATGATATATGAATAACATATGAATAAATAATAAATGAAATCAAATGGCGACAAAAGGAACACAACAAAACGGAATTCGATGGGAAGGAAACACGTTCTATCCAGCTAATGCCGGCGACTGCTGAAATTTACATTTGTTATACGTATGTGCCGACGAACAGAGTATGTAGAGATTTAAACGAGTATCGTGGGAGAAGATTTGTAGAGGGGAGAAGAACGTTGATACCATGGAGGAACTCGTTCGCTTGGCTAAGTTATAATTACGCTATGAACCGATCTCCGAGGTCAAGCTGCGCTAGCTCTGATCAATCTATGGCCATTCTGACGACGTCCGTAGTCTAAATAGTGTGATGAACATTTATGTGATGAACATAAGTGTTTGTGTTTGTCTGGGTGTTTCTCATGTACTTACCTATTATAAGAATACAGGGTGGAAGGGACATCGACGCGCAACGGCTTACCATGACTTCAGTACATGATTCTGGACCCGCCTGCGTTGGAATTTTTCGTCGGCTTTTTCTTAAATTTTACTTTTTTTTTTTTTTTGCAGTTTTTTCAACTTTACACTGTATAAAATCATTATTTCTATCTAACCCAATAAGAATTTTAATTAAAAAGTCATTAATTCACTTTTTTCACTAAAAACAGCATTGTAAATTAAACTCAAAAGATCTTCTGGTCAGCTGTTTCCTTAGAGTTCACTTGCGAGTTGTACAATTAAAAAAAAAGCCGACGAAAAATTCTAACGCAGGGGTGTCCAGAATCATGTACTGAAGTCATGGTAAGCCGTTGCGCGTCGATGTCCCTTCCACCCTGTATATTTACTAGTTTAGTAGTAAATCGATATTTGCCACCATATATCTCGGTAACGTGACATTTTGGGGCACCATGTTAAGTACTGTTTTTTATATATCTTAGAAGTATCTAAAATAAAAAAAATACGAACAAAATATATCGTAAGCAATACGATATATTTTGTTCGTATTTTTTTCTGAACGGCCATAAGTTCTAATATAAGCTATTTCAAGGTTATCCATTAATTACCGGATACCCTGTATAGACGTTAAAATAATGCTAGTATAGGAAGGTGAAAAATGTAAGAGAAGTATTAAAAGTTGCTTTTTTTTTGCGCTCAAAGGCCCCCGTTTAAGTCCTGTTTGCTTCAAGCCCGGGGTAATAAACATAAATTATCGCTAACCGTGGCGATTCTCATGTTTAAAGTTATTGCCTGGCCAATAAAAATACTCGGCAATGTTTTATATCTCTGGGTATCTGTATTTTTTTTTTTTTTTTTTAATCTTTATTTTAAGGGACTTTTGAACACAGTTCACGTCAGCTATTTACGACGTTGCTTATTTTGTTGCGTTCCTATTTTCTTTAAGTTTACATGCATCTGAGAGACGTTGTAAGTAATTGCTTGTACAGTCAGCAACGAAAGTCGCTGTACATGTCACAAACTACGATACGATTTTTAATAAATATGAAGTTACTTTACTTAAAGTTATTTAGTGAAGGTAGGCAGCAGGGTTTGAACCTGCGCCTTCTGGTTAGGTACATCAGACGCTATGACCGCTATCCACCGCGAGTATCGTAGCGTCTGGTATTCCTACATACGAGTGCATAGTCCATTTTACACATTAAATCCTTATTACTCCTCAAAAATAAACCTGTGACGTCATTCCCTCTCAGTCACTCAAGGAATCTTCGAAAAGTCAAAAAGCACTAAAATATTTGAATTTAAGGAGATTTAAAAGATGTCCGGACATCTGACTTAGGCGATAGGTCAACCCATCTGCGCTGTGAGCGGCGGAGCGAAGCGACCGAAAAAGGGGGTAAGATAAAGGAAAAACGGGTTGGGTAGCGTTTGTAGCGGGGATCGCAGAAGTACAATCAAGTTAAAGCTGTTATGGATCTGTCCTTAAAAGAACATTTGTAGACACGGTGCTATGTTTATACTACTAAGGTAAACGAGCTTACGGCCCACCAGATTGTAAGCGGTTACCGTAGCCTATAGACGCTTGTAACACCAGGGGTATCATTTGCGCGTTGCTGTAAAACGAAAGAGGAATAGTTGGGTTGGCAGTGCAAGGGTCAAAGTCGCCGCCACTGCTGACACAACGTTTCCTCGCGGAGAACTGGCAACCTTGGCCACCGTGATAACACAACAAAGCTCAAAGCAGTGTTATTTTACTTTGATATTCTGCAAGGCGGAGGTATCTCCCCAGTCAGCTCCAATTGAGTGGAATTAAATTGTGTTACTCACATATTTAACGCTAACATAGGTGATGTAGATGTTACTACAAGGAGTCACCACTAGCTGGGCTAGGCTGGTATTATAAAGAAATTATCATTTGAATTTCTAAGGCATGCAGGATTCTTACGATGTTTTCCTTCACCGTTTAAGCGAGTGATAATCATGACTTGGAAAAGTTGGAGGTGCGTGTCTTGAATGTTAACTCGAGACATTTGACTTGGCAGTCCAATGGTCATACCACTAGGCTATCACTGCTGTAAATATGTAGGTAAATGTATCCAAAAAGATTCAAACTTCATTTAAAAAAAAACACATTACAGAAACTACTTTCGTATATCTACAACACTTCGTTACTCGAGTATCAAAGGTGCTCGTTTGCCGCCCAGAGTGGGGCCCCACTTGTGGGCAAAAGAGGAACAATTCAGCTGCGTTCGTTATTCGGGACGGCG
Organism: Acronicta alni; assembly: GCA_964056405.1. Taxonomy (NCBI): domain Eukaryota; kingdom Metazoa; phylum Arthropoda; class Insecta; order Lepidoptera; family Noctuidae; genus Acronicta; species Acronicta alni. Next base: position 1,306,313 of record OZ043935.1, read on the forward strand.
CGGCGCAGTCACCTGATTACGCGCTCCGGTGGGCAATAGTGTTGTGCAGCGTGTCGATTCAATATGTCGATATGTTACAATTTATTTAAAAAATATAATATATTCTGACATAATAATAACGTATTGTAGGGTTTGTGGATAATGCTGATGGTGGTGGTTTCTTACTAAAACTGGTATCAGGTATACATATACTAATTAAATAATTTTACTTATAAACGAACGACCTAACTGACTGGGTGCGGGGAGACGACTGCTGCGCCGCGCTAATACAGTAGGTATTGGGCCTGTAGGTATGCAAATCGAATGCGTCAGCAGTGTCCCTACAGTACCATTACGCTTGTATCTCCGAAGGCTTATCCAGAGGTGTCTACTGTACTGTGGGACTAATGTACACCAACAGTTCGCTGGTATGTTTAGGTCCCATGTAATAGGGCATGCCTATTGCAATTAACATGGCAAAAATCAAAACTCTGAGCTGTTACTGAAAATTTCATAGAAAAACCAATAACACGCTGCTCGTCCTAGATATAAACCCAGGACCAATAGACTTAAAAGGAAAACTTAACTTTAACCGACTATATTGAAAGGTAAAATATGTTAAGAGTTATTAATACGATATGCGACAACTTATAATATTATTGAACGCGGAATGATAATTTATTGAGACGCGTATCGACTGTAGATTACGATCGGGTACTGAATTTATTATAATTAATTTGCCAGACAACAAACGACGCCTGTAGTCACGTAATAAGACTATTTTTAATGATTGTCGTTGTTCTCATATGTCAATTTTTACCTAAAAATATCTCGGTAACGTGACATTTTGGGGTAACTTATGACTCACATTTTTTGTTCGTTTATGTGTTTATGTGTCCTCTATCCATAAATATCAATTTCATCGTACGCCGTGATTAAAAAAAAATCAATATGCCAGCTTCCATACAAAAAGGTCCGAACCCCTTGAATGAACAAAACTTAGGTACAATACAATTTTATCGATACCGTATTCACATCCCTAAAAGCATCCTGGCAGCTTTAAGTGAACATTTGGTCCAGCGTCGACCTCTCTACTTACATCTACGATTCCGGTCGTATGAATAAATACTTTTGTAGAATAACGTCAAGTTGTGTGTGTAAAATGTTTAGCGAAATTATTTAGGAATTTGATGTATTATAAAATATTTAAAATTATTTTAATTTAATTAGTTTTACTTACCTACCCATTATCAATATTTTTTGTTGATGACATTTTAAACTTTTTATTATTAATGTACAGTAGCCAGCACATCAAGCTACCACAATCTGTCAAATGTCTTTGATTGATTTTCAACTTTAACACAAACTGATAAGGTTCATATTCAATTGGGAAAATTTGACAGTTTTGGATAGCTTGACCTGCTGGCGTCTGTACAAAACATTCGCAATTAAGATGACTGACAATTATACATGACATGACAATAAAAGTATACGCGTCGACTTGAGAACCTGCTCCGTTTTTTGTTTCACCGGTTGAAAAATTTTGGACAGGTCTGGGGTGAAAAGAAAAGATTAGTAAGCATGTGTATACCAATCGCTGATCCAATATGAGATAAAATAGTTTTTATCTTACAACAATTGTGAATTACAACTGTTTTTTTTTTCAATCACATGGTATATATTTTTTATTCTTATTATGTAATATCATCATCAACCCATATACCATCCTACTACCGTGAAAAAGTCTCCTCAAAAGAGAAAGGCAACCATGCTAACATAATTTAGTTATTAGAAATGCCTAAATATAATTAATTCTATATTTATTTGGTCTTTTATATTTGTACCAACATGAGAGATTTATGCTAAATCTTAAAAGTATAAGCTTGGAACTCAAGCAACCTTAAAAATAAAAAATAAATACAGTGCATATCATTTAAATCGCATAATGCAAACACGTTAAAGTAAAATATTTAAAAGCACTCATATGCAAAAGCTGTTTGAATGTAATATGCTTTGATTATACATATACTTGTCTAGATGGAGCAATGCAAACAAACGACACGCGAAACCTGTCCCCAAATTGCGTGATATGTGTGAGTACCGCTTGTGTACTTATTGTAGTCAAACTGTCAAGGTGTGCGTGTTTAGGGATGCCTGCTCCAAATTATTAACTTACCTTTTCTCCATTATTTAATGGGATGACAGTTAAACGAAATAGGCTGAATAAAGTAATTGTTTTGTAGATTAGTGTTTTATTTATTTTAGTAAAAACAAAAAATACAATGAAAAAATATATACTTACAGCAATTTATAGATCAAAATCCATCTCTTTGTATTTGTTTTCGGAAGTTTTTTTTTTTAATTTCATTTCGTGTCCGCTGTATAATATCTCTCCAGTCTTAAGAAATCTGAAACCCAAAATATTAGAAAGAACAAAAATACTATTTAGTGAATGACTTCATTTATTTTGTGAAGGCAAGTTATCATTTACTGATCAAATAAATTATGTAGGTAATTATTAAAATAATAAAATTTTCTGCTGATCGAAAGATGATGATTGATATTTTCATTTTCCCTCCTATAGTTTCGCCAAATCTCCCTTGTAATAAATTGACAACACCGGCTAATCTGTCGAACCTACAAATTAACGAATTGAAAAATCATGTTTTCATAAAATAATAGAGGTTAAATAACAAAACTTACCGATGTAATGTGATCTTAGTGTAATTATACGGTTTTCCCACATAATTGCGACACAATTTGACAGCACATACCGACATAATTAATTATTTTTCGAGAACTCGACACCCTGAAGTAATCCAAATGACACTGACGTAAGTGAGAAGAGAGTCTACCAATTTTAGTAGACTTTATTTGGGCCGTTCTGTACGTGTCAATGTGGCATCTAGACAAGTATATAATCAAAGGTAATATGTATAATACTACATTTGCATGTGACTGAATAGCATATAAAAACAGGTTTGGTTTTCATTCATACAAAATAACAACCGTTAACAAATTTCTAAATTCAAAAATAGAGTTCGTTCTAAATTTAAATATCGTGAATTTTTTCGTGAATGACTTTACAAAGTTCTCAATTAGTTATGTTTGAAATGATTTATTGAATTTCGATTGTGGTTGTTCGCGTTTTGAAAAATAACGTTTCATCGCTCAAACGTGGATTGAATAGAATTTGTGTAGGTATTAAGGTATTAAATAAAAAATTGGAATCTCTGATTTTTTATTTCATACCGATTTCTCGGAGCATATTTTATATCAAACATGACAATGTTGTTTGATATAAAATATGCTCCGAGTGATTATTTGTTAAAAAGTTCTTTAACTGTTATAAAAAAGGTTTATTATAATGAGCTTCATCATCAACCTATACATATATTGTCCCACTGCTGGGCACGGAGCTCTTCTAAGATTGAGACGGATTAGGCTATAGTCCACCACGCTGGCCTAGTGTGGGTTGGCAGACTTCACACACCATCGAGTTCCTTGAGAATGGTTAAGTTGGTTCGGCGTGCAGTCCAGATTCGTAACATATGCCTTCAACACCACATAAACCATGTTATTCAAAGTAAAATAGTTCCAAAATCCAGTATCCGGCCACTACTAACTGCGCCTATCCTAGCAATTTCCACTTTGTACGTCTAAGCCAGCTTACCCCACGTGGCAAATGCCATTTATCACGATCATGCGCTCACAAGAGGCCTTAGTGAATGCAATTTTGAACCAAATTGGGCCCGTATTGGCCCCGATACATTAGGAGGGAATTTCATAGCAATTTAATAAACAAGGGTAGATTAAATTTCGCGTTCAAAGAGTTTTGTGTATAAAAGGTTTTATAATAATAATAATAATGGTTTATTTGCATAGAAACACGATTTACACTTTTATAAACACTGATAAACAATCACAATAATTACAATCACTTATAATTTAGGCCAAAGTTTAATGTTTAAGTGTGTTGCAACAAGTGCCCTTGCTAAGTTTGATTAAAAACTTGTATTAAAGTCACTAGTCCCAATCCCATACAATCAATCATAAAAAATGTTATAAGGTTCTAGGGTGTAAGCGTTAAGTTGCAGTAAATAAACAAACAAAGAAAAATAAAAAATAATAATTAAAAAAAGTAACAAATAATTAGAATAAGAAAGACAATGAAGCCCGTATTTTACGTAAGTGTAATACGTGTGTGTGTGTGTGTGTGAGATAGTGTGTGTTTGTGTGAGTGTGTGTATGTTAAATGCGAGTGTTGAGTGCGGGTGTGTTTATGCGAATATTAGTGAGAATGGCTTAAGTTTATGTGGCCTACCATAAACACACACACACACACACTCTCTCTCTCACACACACACACACTCTCTCACACACACACACACACATACTTTTTTTTTGTATGTTTATGTCTCATGTAATAGGAGGCAAGCCTAGTGTCATTACCGGGGCACAAGCTTCCTCACGATGTTTTCCTTCACCGTTTAAACGAGTGATAATTATTAATACGCACATGATTTCGAAAAGTCGAGAGGTGCGTGCCTTTGATTCGAACTCAAGACCTTTGACTTGGCAGTCCAATGGTTATATCACTAGGTTATCGGTGCTGCTACAGCAAAATACCTCTGCCTAACCCTACGGGGAATAAAGACGTGTGTATGAGCTTAATAACCTTCAAAGACCTTTGAGCTTTCAGTTTGCAATAATGTATTCTAAGTATTCATACTGCCGTGTCACCTAGGCAATTTATTATTTGCTTTCACCACATGTAAAAATGAAATGTAACCCTTTAACGTGTACCTTGTAATACTTACTCAGTTTTTAGGTCACTGGATACAAAAATTGGAAAGAAAAAATATGTAAGTTTACTTAATCTGTAGGTACTCATTCTATCCGAGTCATAATTGTGTGGTCTTAGTATAGAAGTAGGTACTTGCAATTCTTGAATAAGTTATCTCAGGGTGTGGTCAGAGAATCTTTTCAAATCGAATTTAAATTTGGAATTTATCCAAATTTAAATTGCCACCGTTTTGAATTTAAGGCTAAACTCACACTGCCTGTTAGCCTTGTGTAAGCGCGATTTTTATGCTATGCTATGATGTATAATTGTATATATCTATACTAATCCTATTCTACTATCCTATCCTATCCTACTATTAATATAAACGTGAAAGTTTGTGAGGATAGGTGGATGGATTATTTATACATCAGAATAACTTATAGGCTATAACTTATAAAAATTTTGAGTTAATTAGCCAAATTACAAGGGTAATTAAACGCGGACGAAGTCGCGGACAGAAGTTAGTGTTATATATTTCTATAAATAGTTTTTCTCTTATTTATACTGATATAAATGAGCCTCTATGAAAAGCGCGTGTAATTAGTATTATTATATTTTATATAAATAACATTTCATTTCTTTAATAGTTAGTTATTTTGTTTTATAATAGGTAAGTACCTACGTGGATAATCTTTATTTTGATACTACTGTTTTTATTTTATTTATTTATTCATAAAGTACACGAACAGCAAATACATAGTGCTTAACGTCTATAAAATAAGATATTTTCTCTTATGCATATACCAATTACAGGTGTACATAACATTCACATACGAAGACAAACAGATAAAATGAATGAATTACAATTTAAGAAAAAAAAAAATAGCTGAAGTATTAGGTATATTAGTACAGACGCCAGCAGGTCAAGCTATCCAAAACTGTCAAATTTTCCCAATTGAAAATGAACCTTATTGTTTCGTATTAAAGTTGAAAATCTATCAAAGTAAATTGACAGATTGGGGCAGCTTGATGTACTGGCCTCAGTACATATTTGTCAAATTAGGTACATACATTGAAATAAAACTGCTTTTACGGATTTTATCGCGTTATATTGATATTATTAATCCTATTAATATAACGCGATAAAATCCGTAAAAGTACCTAGTTTTATTTCAATGTATAATATTCGCGTAAATGTCAGAAATCAATAAATTATATACATTTTAGAAATTAATAATAATTAATTTTATTAATTAATTTCTATTAATTTGTTAGATACTACAGTTTGTTCAATGTTGAGTATACTGCTGTTTTTTATCCCTAATACAATAAAATAAAATACTGGCTTGATGGTATGTTATGTAAATTATTGTTCTACTGAACCCTTAAGCCGAAGGATGTTTCAAATAAAGGGTTCCGTACCTTTTACCGAAAGTCGAGAAAGTATTAGTAATCTGTTTTCAACTGCAATATTTCATGGCGCCCCGCTGCGTACGTTTTAATAACATTGTAACGAAGAACGTATTCATTTACGGTATATTAAAAGGCCTTTGGATATGAGACCTGTTTTTTACACGACTGCGCGACGCAAGGGAGGGTGATGTGTTTATCAGTCTATGTATGTATGTATGTTTGTTCCTTTGTGGCCCACTAGAGACCAAATGCGTGGGCTGATTTTGATGATTCTTACGTCAATGCATTTGTCTTAATCTTGTAAGTGTCACTAAAAACATGACAGTAATCAAAATTCAATATGGCGACTACCAGACGCCATATTGTGAAAAAGAAACAAATGAAAGTTGCCGAACTATGTTTTAAGTGGGATTATTAGGATATCCGGTCTAGAATTTTTAATGGGTCCCGACTATTAAAGTCGCTGTGTTCCTGACGTCTTGTTTTTTTTTCTGTTCAGTCAAGTTTTTTAAATTTATTATTTTATTTCTATATTAGCTTTTATCCCGTGACTTCGACTCTGTGGTCTAGTGGTTTGATTGTCGGATTACTGATCACGAGGTCGTGGGTTCGATTCCCACGGAATATTTATGTGAATAAGTGTTTGTTTGGCTGGGTGTTTATTATGGGATCCAATCTACGGCTCCCACCGCCGTGACTAGGCGAAAACCCTTTGGCCCCCAAGGGGTTCTTGCCTAGCGTACGTACGGAGCGTACGAAAAGTCTATACAAGCGTTTCACTTCATAATTTCTAGTGCGCACGGCCACGCTGTGGAATTCCGGCCACTGGGTTTCCTGTTACTTACAATAGGGGTATTTTCATGGCCAGAGTGAATAGGCATCTTGTAGGTAAGCGCGGTCCTAGTCTTGTGTAGGTCCTGAACGAACGAACTAAAAGACACGGTTCCGACCAGTGAAGTAGATGACACGTTTCCTAAATGAGATCGCTAATCGTTCATTCGGTCAACAGTACTTCGATACTAGTGAGGGTTAATATAGCATTATAAAGTAGCATGCATAATAAATATAGCATAAAGCAAATTATATCGCGGTTCGCACTTTATGCTATAATGCTATAAAGCTATTTTGCTTTAATCGCATAACACTCTCTCTCTATATCAAGCAACTGTCCGTCGGGCGCGGCCCACCCGTTTTGTAACATAAGAAGCAGGCATATAAATTAAGCATGCTATTAATAGGTATAGCACATAAAATCGCATGTGTAAACAATTAAGCATATAGCATTAAGCATGTTATTGATTTATAGTAACTTTGAAACCACTACTCGATACGAACGACGTAACGACGTCAGTTCGAAGACCCATCCATGATAAAAAAAAATGCGTGTCAGCTTATATTGGAAATGCATGGTCCCTTCTGTAGAGCTGTGTCCATGATCCTTCTAATTACGAACATCTTTTGTATCTCTCTAATCCGCAACACTTTACAACTAACATTAAATTGCAGTGAAAATTCTATTAAAACCTCTTTATGTCTTCTAAATAAGAACTATAGAGACGGCAAAATAAAACTTGTACTAAAGCGACTCATCTTAGTTTTTAACAAATTTATAAAAGCACTCAAAACAAGCGATAATAGAATTTAAGCTGACGACATAAAGTGCTAAGTTAGTGTATAAAACAAAGTGGTGTTACCATACAAAAGAAGACACTAATAATGAAAGTTTCTTTGTCAAAGAAAAACGCGTCTTCAAAGACAGTGTATTAAGACCTCTTTTTATCTAATCGCATCTGTCTTGTTATGTGATTAGGAAGTTTTAACGTAATAAGTAACGGTGGAGGGTTCAATTTGTAAGTTGAACGTCTAATTGGGTATTGGGTTACAAAGTTGTTAGGTGTTAATCCGTACTGCTGAAAGTAGTACGAGAATTGTCATAGTCGGTTTCAGGTTTATGTATCTAGGTATATACACTAACTTTCTCGCTGTTTCGCCCGCATTCCAAAGGACTGCTCTGTGGAATCAATGACCATCGGAGGAGTTATTTCCGATCTGGTACGACATGGCAACCTTCAAGAAGCGAGCCTCTTTTTCTCTCAAAGGCCGGCAACGCACTGGCAACCCCTCTGGTGTTGTGGGTGTCAATGGGCGGCGGTGATCACTTACCATCAGGTGACCCCCTTGCTCGCTTGCCTCCCTCTTGCATAAAAAAAGGCTTTTTGATATAAAATGTAGCCTATGTCCTTTTCCAAGATCTAATCTAACTCTTTACCAAGTTTCATCAAAATCAGTTCAGTCATTTAGGCGTGAAGGCATAACAGACAGAGTTACTTTCGCATTTATAATATTACTAGCGACCCGCCCCCGCTTCGCACGGGTGCAATATACATGTATTATACATATAAACGTTCCTCTTAAATCACTTTATCTATTAAAAAAACCCGCATCAGAATCCGTTGCGTAGTTTTAAAGATTTAAGCATACATAGGGATATAGGGACAGAGGAAGCGACTTTGTTTTATACTATGTAGTGATGATGATAGTGAAGTAAGGATAACATTACGGATGTCTTCCTCGAAAGGTTATGCAGAGGTATACACTAATGTACACCCACAGTTCGCGGGTATGTTTACGTCCCATGTAATAGGGGGCGAGCCTAATAACCGGGTACAAATCTAAACTCTGAGCTGCTACTGAGAATTTCATAGACAAACCGAATATTAGAGAATCATAATCATCATCGTCAACTCATATACTGTCCCACTGTTGGGCACGGGTCTCCTCTCACAGAATGAGAGGGATTAGGCTATAGTCCACCACGCTGGCCTAGTGCGGGTTGGCAGACATCACGCGCCGTCAAGATAATCTCTAAGGTATGCAGGTTTCCTCACGATGTTTTCCTTCACCGTTTAAGCGAGTGATAATTAATTATTATTACGCTCATGATTTCGAAAAGACAGAGGTGCGTGCCTTGGTTTCGAACTCGCCTTTGAAACCAAGAGACTTTCGACTTGGCAGTCCAATGGTCATACCACTAGGCCATCACTGTTGCTGCTACATACAACAGTTACATAAATATAAACTAATACACACTTAACCCTCTCCACACCACAGGAAAACTAACAAAATATCGAAAAGAACAACGAAAAAACAAAGCTTAATAAATCTTTCCACTTTTCCGCCTTCCTTCCTTTTATCTCCCAACATAATGACAGCACTTAAATAGTGGAAGTCTAATTGAATAATTCGGTACATCGTTGGGTGGCTAATAAATCTACCGCCAGTGAAATACCAGCCGAGGATTAGCGGGCTAAAACCGGGATAAATAGGGTTGTGTATTACACCGAAGTGTATCATAGACAATGATTTTTAATTTCATTCTAAGACCATCTTTATATGTCGAATAGAAAAATTCATAACATACACACACTAGGCTGTCACGGCTAATATTATACAGGGTGTTACAAAACTACCTCTAAACCCGGCCTTATAACGAGTCCATTCACAATATTTAAGAACCGTAGTAACGATGTATAACATACCCCAAAAAAAGGAAAACACCAACATTTATGAATGAAAAATAGAAAAATTATTAAAGTAGATAATAATATTAGTAGGTAAAAGAGGTACGTAGGCCTTTATGTTAAATAATCTGGTCCCCTGACATGACAGCTGACTTCAGACATTGCAACCGAGCTTAACTTATAATTTCACTGGCTCCATTGTCCTACAAACCGCAACAAAATAAGGTTAGCCCATTACTGTTTAGTGGCAGAATTCGATGGTACTAAACAAGACAAACTCAGTACCAGAGTTCAACAACCTCAAAAATTCATAGTTGAACTCTACTAATAAAGATTCAAAGTCCTACCATTTCACTCGCTATCTCGAGGGCATTGTCTAGTTAGTCCACACACAACTTCTACCTACATAAGTTTGTGCAGTTACATCACGTTAACTCGCTCCTTGGAGACTTGCGGATTACTTAGAAACGTTTTGTAAGTTTCTAGTATTTGCCTGATTGTGTGGAGGAGAGTTTGTCGAGTGGTTGAGTCTAAAAGTGAATGGTTGCAATATTTTATGTTAAAAGGAAAATTGAACTTTAAGACTGAAGAGGAATTAAATTCTGTCTGTTCCAAAGTGCATTACTATCTTATGCATGATTCATCCGATTGAAGTCACCCTTAACCAAATACTGTCCTCTCAGAATGAGAGCTATGCGGTTATAATTGTTGGGCCTAATGTGGGTTAGCAGACTTCACACACCGTCGATAAATTCTCTCAGGTATACAGGTTTCCGATGTTTGCCTTCGAGTGATCATTAATTATTAATACCCACATGATTTTGAAGACAGAAGTGCGTGCTTTGTATTTTAACCTAAGATATGTGATTTTAAAAAACTTACTAACCTAAGATATATGATTTGAAAAAATGAAAAAGCAGCTACACAAATACCCAGACCCGGAACAACTACCTACCTGTAGGTTAACAAAATATTTGTTCTATGTGGAGATCGAATCCTAAACCCGTTGCGTATATAACAATTAAGGTTACACAAAGTCATCACAAATGTGTTCCTGTGTAGTAAAGCACTCGACTCCTTAATGAGTCGAGTGCTTTACTGTATCTGTGAAACTAAGCATCCTTCACAAGTGTGTTCTCTCCGTATATATACAACACCTACTGTTACGAACGCATCCGTAACAAATGCAAATTAGCGAACGTTTCCAAAAGAGTTTTTCCATAAACAATCCCTGGATAAACATATGTGGCGTATCGGCACGCCTCTAATAGTTCAACTATTTATTGTCTTTGGTTGAACGACTAAAAAAATACCACAGATGATTGTCTGTGGATGGGGGCGGAGCGTGCTTGCATCAGATCGCGCGCTCGCTCTCTCCGCTTCCTGCCGTCAATCGACTCGCACGCATGTCGCGTTGCCCGAGCCGACAGTAATGGCCGCTTGGCAATAATGTAAAATACTTTCGTGGGATTAAACCAATTTCGTACACATTGGCGAGTATCATTTCTCGGCTAGGAGTAGGCCGATCCCGAAATACTCCAAAGTGGTGACCCGACGGGAACAATCCTCGTCTTGCCGGCTGCCATTCAGCCCTACGCAGCTGTAAAACGACACCTTACGGCCGCGGCCGTTATTGTTCGTCCAACTCCAGCCCGGCCGTCTCCAAGGTCAAGTCAGGTGATCCAACGCCGGATATGAAGGTACTGTACACCGGCTGATACCTTATACTGCCACGGGATTCGTCGTCGTCAGCTAGAAATCTTATTTTTGCAACGCAAAGCACAGCGCTTTCAATTTCTTCAAATTGTTTCGCTAACAAAATGGCGTCCCGGCAATATAATATTACGTTGTGATGGAGAAATGGTGACTTTAACAGTGTTACTAAACTAACTTGTACGGCATTAGTAATCGTCAAAAGATATTATAGTTTTTTTTCTGCAACGAAGTTTACCTACGCCAGTGACTATGGTGGAATTATTATTTTATGTTTGCATTCTAAATTCCAATCAATTCATATTGGATCTGTGTATTTAGGTACTATAAATAAGTGCTACAAATTATCTCAATAATTAATTATTCTTGCGTTACACTTGTAACATCAATGTAATTAATTTACGTGTTGTACTTTGAACATTTTGTCATAATTTTCGTGCTAACCAATCTGACGTATGCTTGATTTAGGTGTACATTAATTATTTAATATGTCATTACCTATTAACAAGGCACTGATATTTTTGGTGAACGGAGAGCATGCTAGATAAATTATGTAATCGTATGACAATATTATGCATCTTGTGTTTTAATGTTTTAGTTACAATCTTGACATTTTTCTTTTATCGATTGTTTTTATTACCCGACGTTGTCTAATTATGTAACGGTAATGCTTTTCTGAATGAATGGTGACTAACATTTTTTACTATAAAATTAAGTGCATGTTTAAATGCCTACGTGTTCTATTTTGTTTGTTTACACGTTTTTAAATTTTTAATGATTCTTTTATTGCTTCTTTTGCATTTCGTTTGTATTTTTGTGTTATAAATATTATTTTTTGTACTAACCGTTTACCTACTTGTGTTTTTGATGTTCATTGCTTTTACATTGCGTTCTGCTGGGTCGTGTGATATCGGGTTTTTAGTTTTACGACTTTCTTTGCCTTACTTTTTATTCTCCTACCGCTTTCTCTGCAAGCATGGCCGCTGAAAAGTTGCAAGCTCAATTACAGGACCTCATGGCCACAAATACTGCTTTACAGGAACAGCTCACCCAGGGGAAATCTGGCATTTACAAAGTATCTGTTAAACTGCCACCATTCTGGGCAGATAAACCTGCAATATGGTTTGCTCAAGTCGAGGCCCAATTTCAAATAGCTGGCATCACCGCTGACACAACCAAATACAACTATGTCATAGGGCATCTAGACCAGCGATTTGCAGGCGAAATAGAAGACATCATAACGAATCCTCCCGCTGAAGGCCGCTATGATAAATTGAAATCAGAATTAGTTCGGCGCCTGTCCATATCTGAAGAACAGCGGGTTAGACAACTAGTTAGTGACGAGGAACTCGGGGATAGGAAACCATCCCAGTTTCTTCGCCACCTCCGTTCTCTTGCTGGAGAAACTTTGTTTGATCAAAACATTCTACGACAGCTATGGTTGCGTCGCTTACCCCAACATGTTCAAGCTATTCTGGCAGCTCAAGGTGACCTAGGTTTGGACAATGTTGCAGAACTTGCAGACAAAATCATAGAGCTCTCGCCCGCCTCGGCAAATGTTTGCTCTGCGGCTAGTGGGCCCGCCCCTGCATTGGTCACTACATTAATTGACCGTGTCGATCAACTAACCCGGCAAGTAGCGGCACTGTCATCAGCACAGCAACGCAGTCGCTCTCGTAGCCGTTCTCGCAGCGGCTCTCCACAAAATACTAGCAAAATGTGCTGGTATCATAAAAAATTCGGACCCAAGGCCAGTAAATGCTATGCCCCATGTAACTGGACTGCGGAAAACCAGTCGGGCAGTCAGTAGCGGCGACGACTGATTGCCTACCTTACGGTCGTCGTCTTTTTGTAACAGATAAATGTTCTAAACGTCTTTTCCTCATTGACACTGGGTCGGATCTATGTTGCTACCCCCACTGCTGGCTCCCAGGTCGTAGACAATCCACAGACTACGAGCTCAGCGCTGCTAACGGTAGCCATATTAAGACATTTGGGACTATAAACCTGAGGCTGAATCTTGGACTTCGTCGTGAATTTGTGTGGAGGTTTGTGGTAGCCGATGTGAGCGCCGCTATCATCGGTTCAGACTTTTTGGCTTACTATCACCTTTTACCAGACTGTCGTAACATGAAACTTGTCGATGGTACTACTGGGCTGTCGTCTTTCATCTCTGCTGCTAGCGTTGACCAGCCTAGTATTAAAGCCGTAGCCACTAGTAACACTTCGTGTGCCCATATATTAGCGGAATTCCCGGAAGTTTCCAAACCACCTGGACTACCGAGGATTATCAAGCACAGCACAGTGCACTATATAAAAACCACGGACGGACCTCCTGTCTCTTCTCGTCCTCGGCGACTAGCCCCTCACAAACTTATTTCTGCAAAAAAGGAGTTTGAGGAAATGGTCAAGTGTGGCACGGCTAGACCTTCAAAGAGCGCATGGTCATCACCGCTGCACATGACTATGAAAAAAGATAATACCTGGCGCCCTTGTGGTGATTATCGTGCTTTGAACGCTAGGACCATCCCAGACCGATATCCGGTCCGGCACATTAATGACTTTGGCCACAACCTTTCCGCTGCCACCGTGTTCAGTACCATTGACCTGGTTAAGGCCTATCATCAGATCCCGGTGTTTGAAGAGGATGTACCGAAGACGGCAATCACAACCCCGTTTGGCCTCTTCGAATTTCCCTTCATGACCTTCGGGTTGCGCAACGCAGGACAAACTTTCCAGCGCTTTATCGATGAGGTCACACGGGGTCTTGATTTCTGCTTCCCATACGTCGATGACATACTCGTATTTTCAAAAACCGAGACTCAACATATGGAGCATTTACGAATCCTTTTTAGACGCCTACAAGACTATGGAGTTGTAGTCAACCCTACCAAGTGCTGTCTTGGCGTTAGAGAGGTGGTGTTTTTAGGTTTTCACATAAGTGCTGAAGGTACTCGTCCTCCCCAGGATCGCATTCAAACCCTGCTGGATTTTCCTCCTCCCAAAACGCTTCAAGGCATGCGCCGCTTTCTTGGTATGTTAAATTATTACCGTCGCTTTGTGCCACAAGCAGCTCAATTTCAGGCACCCCTCATTGACGTCCTGGTCGCGGCTAACGGCAAAGGTGCTAAACCATATCCATGGACACCGGAGCTTTTGCAGCAATTTGAAAGTTGTAAGAAAAGCCTGTCAAACGCCACTCTGCTTCAGCACCCAGTCGCCGAAGCTCCACTTGGCCTTTTTACTGATGCCTCTAGTGTGCATATCGGCTCCTGTTTACAGCAACAGGTCAATGGAGAATGGCTTCCGATTGCTTTCTTTAGCAAAAAGTTAACACCGAAGCAGTCAGAGTGGCCAGCATATTACAGGGAACTTTTGGCGGTGTATGAAAGCGTACAACATTTCCGCTATATTTTAGAAACCCAGACCGCAACAATCTTCACCGATCACAAACCATTGCTGTACGCCTTTGTGCAGCGCAGAGAGAAACTCCCGCCTTCTCAACTAAATCAGCTGGCTTTTATCAGTCAATTTACCACGGACATCAGGTATATCAAGGGGGAGGACAATGTAGTGGCTGACGCTATGTCACGGGTCGACGCTATCGTTCTAGAGCAGGATTATGAGGACCTTGCTAAATCCCAAGCGTCGGATAAAGAACTCGCAAAATTAATGAAGAGTGATTCCGGCCTGAACCTTATTCAAGTCACTGTCCCTAATACAGATATCTCTCTAACTTGCGACATTTCTTCTGGCAAACCACGTCCTTATGTAACCCCTCCTTTCCGTCGTGCCATTTTCGACAAATTGCATAATTTAAGCCACCCCGGTGCTCGAGCTACTACCCGTCTTGTAACCGATCGTTTTGTCTGGCCGTCCATCAACAAGGACTGCCGCGACTGGTGTCGTACTTGTGAAACATGTCAGCGCAGCAAGGTGTCGAGACATAATTACGCTCCTTTAGGTAAATTCGATACACCAACGGGTCGATTTATGCACGTGCATATGGACATCATTGGTCCTCTGCCTGTCTGTAACGAATACCGTTACTGTCTCACGGCAATTGACAGAGTGACCAGATGGCCTGAAGTGTGGCCCATGCGTACTATCACTGCAGAAGAGGTGGCCGAGACTTTTACAAGAGAATGGATTTCTCGCTTTGGCGTTCCTACAGTTATAACAACAGACCAGGGTACTCAATTTGAATCAGATCTGTTCCGCCGACTCCTGCTGCAATTCGCCACTAAGCGCATTAGAACTACTTCTTATCACCCTGCAGCTAACGGCATGATCGAACGTGTCCACCGACAACTCAAAGCCGCTCTAATGTGCCACCAAGAGTCTTGGGTTAGGTCTTTGCCATTAGTCTTACTTGGAATGCGTTCCGCATTCAAGGATGACCTTAAAACGACTGCTGCTGAGATGCTCTACGGCGAGACGCTGCGCCTTCCCGGTGAACTGCTTGTACATAGTCCTGGTGCAGAAAAGGCTGAGGATCTAGGTGACTTCGTCGTACAGCTGCGTCATAAGATGTCGACAATTCGACCTGTTCCAGCCTCTCGACATGCTAATCCGGCTTCTTTTGTCTTCAAAGACTTGGCTACGGCGACACACGTCTTTTTACGAGATGACGCCGTTAGGCGCGCGCTACAGCCTCCTTACACTGGCCCATTTGAAATCCTGGAGCGCACCGGTGATGGGAAGACCCTGACCTTGGGTATCAAAGGTAAGAGAGTGACTGTGAGCATCGATAGAGTCAAACCGGCTTATATTGAGCAACAGACTCCTCAGTGCCAACCCAGTCCGGTCATACAAACTCCGCCGCCAATTAATGTCCCGCCTAATGCAGCGACTACAAAACAATCTACTAAAAATACTGCGTCTCCCAAACAACCGTATACCACACGATCTGGCAGACGCGTTAGGTTTAAGGATTATTCTTAATTTTTCTTTCTTTGTATATTATCCTAAATTCACATGCTATCTAACATAGTATCTAATAATAAGTTGTTTATGTGATTTATCCCTCTCCGTGGGGGGGTGGTGTGGCGTATCGGCACGCCTCTAATAGTTCAACTATTTATTGTCTTTGGTTGAACGACTAAAAAAATACCACAGATGATTGTCTGTGGATGGGGGCGGAGCGTGCTTGCATCAGATCGCGCGCTCGCTCTCTCCGCTTCCTGCCGTCAATCGACTCGCACGCATGTCGCGTTGCCCGAGCCGACAGTAATGGCCGCTTGGCAATAATGTAAAATACTTTCGTGGGATTAAACCAATTTCGTACACATTGGCGAGTATCATTTCTCGGCTAGGAGTAGGCCGATCCCGAAATACTCCAAACATACATAAATATACATTTTTTACCAGTGATCAAATTGTTTTAAATTTGTGTATAATTTTATGATCTTAATCATAGCATTTTTATAAAATTAAAATAACACTTTTGAAAAGTCTAAACTAGTTGCACGGTTCCAAGTGGGTTTTATGGACAATAACCGGCAAGAAACTCGATAGACACTCTTTAAAAAAAACATGATTGCAATGTTAATCTTGGTTTACAATTTTTGTTATTAATTGATAGTGAGAACAATGCAGTTTGATGTATACTAATAGATTAATCCAGTATAATAAGCAGAAAATATAAATAAAAAAGATTGTCATTGACACACCGAAAACCTTTATAAATTACGATACAGTTATCGAAGAATTAAGGTTACCTAAACGCCTAAAGGTAACCGCTATCTGGGAAAAAACATGTTACCTCTATTTAAGTTACTCTTTTAATACCAGTTACCTAAAAATGGCCTTGCTTGAAAAAGTATTATTTTAAATATTCGACACACAGGCGATGACCCTTTGACTAAAACCGACGGCACGTGTAAGATAGAGGTAATTTCTATTTTGGTTACCGGTATTGATAATGGTTGTCTATTAAATTTAGGAATTAGGGTAACCTTTAAAAGTACCTCTATAAGAATAGGTTGTAACCGAAAAAAATATCGGTATTGATCGTACCATGTTTGTCCCCTTCTTAGAACACACGCGCGATGATAATGCTATATTATTACCCTTTACAAAGCAGTGTGATTGTTACCCCATATAGGCTTACACAGTGTTCACCCCTGAGTTATTGAAGACTTAACAGGTGACGCAATGTACGGATATAGCTCGGGTTTGTCTGCCATTGTTTTATACGAGCAAACAGACTGATATATTGTGGAGTGTTCGTGATTTCGTCGGAACTTGCATTACGACAAATTGTTTTGATGTGAATATATTGAGTAACTAGATATTGCCCACCGTTTTACTCGTTTGTTCCCACTGTTGTTCTACTATGCAGTTCTATGGTAGAAATAATGTTTTTTTTTTCGTCTCAATAGTCCTACGAAAAAATTTAGTTAAACCCAAATTTGAGATTGTTATGCATAGTCCCCGGTATCAAGCTGTACGAATTTTTAATAAACTCCCAGTGAATTTAAAAAGTATAATTGACACCAGCTCATTCGAAACTAAGCTCAAGGCCTTCCTTTTGAATAAATGTTTGTACTCTACTGATGAATTGTAATCTTGTCTCATCATCAACCCATATATTGTCCCACTGCTGGGCACGAGTCTCCCCTCACAGAATGAGAGGGATTAGGCTAAAGTCCACCACGCTGGCCTAGTGCGGGTTGGCAGACTTCACACGCCGTCGAGAAAATCTCTCAGGCATGCAGGTTTCCTTACTCGTTTATATGCAGATGGGGTGCAGAAAGCTAAAATTTAAAACTGTAATTGAGAGTAAATAAAATTTTATTGTTTGTTTACGTTCATGCTTTCAATCAAATCAGCCTATCGCAGTCTAATGCTGGACATAGGCCTCTCCCAAATCGTCGATCCAATGGCTGACGGGCGTCCCACACTACGTTTTTTTTTAAGAGATAGGTTAGCGTTTGACCACAATCTCACCTGATGGTAAGTGACGATGTGGTCTAAGATGTAGCACGCTTACCTAGAAGATACCTATTCACTCGTGACTTGAAGTCCCCCAAATTATACACGGTGGAACGTTTGCCGATTTCTGGTCTCCACTCAAGGACTCGTCTGCTTTAACGGCCCTTGGTCCGTTGACAGACATGGCGGGCCCACTGTCACTTCAGTTTGCTTGATCGGGGAGCTATTTCAGTGACTCCAGTTCTTTTCCAGATAACTTCATTGTGGATTTTATCATTTATAGAAACTAAGAAATCGCTTGCTGAACAACTTTAATTCTGTGGACCAGTCCAACTGTCAGTGTCCACGTTTCAGCACCATATGTCATGACAGGCAGGACGCGCTGAAAACTTTCGGCTTCAAGCACTGCGGTATAGGCGACGCGAAGACTCGGCGAATCTTTTAATGTCAATGGGTTTTTAAATAGTTTTTGACAGACGTCTCTATAAATTTCAAATTTCACAAGGTTGAATTTCCACCGTGGCACCATTCGGTTTCTTATGCTAGTGTCACAATATAGAACAAAAATATCTAGTATTTAGTAGGTAAGTTTGGCCGACCAATAAACAGACCAATGCCAATGTCTGTTTCCTTAAACTTCAAGTATAATAATATAATTATGTTTTATTTTCTAAGCTTGAAATATAATGTTAATGTTAACCAAACCTTTCCCAACTCTTAACGCAATAAAAACAAATAAATTTGTAATAAACCGCATTTTCCGGGATAACATTGAAGAATCCAACGGAACTTTCTTTTAGAAACTTAAATGGTTAAAAATTATAAAAAATGTAACGTTAAAAGAAGATCGCGAGGGTTACTGGGCTTAATCGTAACCTGACGAGGAAAACCGTCCGGAAAATACCCACCACTTTTAAAAACGTAGGTATTACGTAAGTATTTTCCACCTTCCTGTATTTTAGGGATGGGAGCAGTTGTCGATATATCGATTGTGACTATTGTTGTTTCATATTTTTTGTTTGTTTGCAATTAATTTATTGTTAATACTTACTTAGGCACTGGTATTAAAATGAAAACATTAACATTGCCAGTTCAAAGTGTTACATAGCACAAAAACAATTAAAATTACTTTTTAGGAAAAGAAAACCGACTTTAAGCATTGTTTGTAAAAGAAAATTGTCGAGTTAAACTAATATATAGCTTAATAACGGATCCATGTGGATGACGTCACGGGGCGTGCATTTACTGTATACCAAAATCTTCTCCAGAATATAACAAATACTTTTCTGAAAACCGCATCAAAATCGGTTCAGCCAAACGCGAGATAATCGCGGACAAACATACATACAGGTGAAACTGGGAACATCCTGTTTTTGAGTCGGTTAAAAACATACCATCAGACCTGTGATACCGCGGGAAAGTGCTGGTTTCTTAAGAAAACAAGAACGCTTTTCTCTACATAAGAATTGACCCAGGGTTTTCCAATTAGCAGCTGCGCTTGAAACACTAGACTAATAACTGCTAATAAAGCTGTTACTAAGTTTCTTATCTATAAATTCATACGTGAAGAGATAGCTTTGTATCCCTTTTTAAGAATATTGCGCGCATTGAGGAGTGTAATATGTCACATAGAGTTTAAGCGTTGGATGAGCGCAGAAAGCTAAAATTTATCCATAATATAATTGTTCTTATATAAAGGAAAACAAACAGGATTCATAATAACATTTAAACAAGCTACATTACTGTGACACAAAAAGCCAATAAAGTGTTCACTATTTTATATAAATGGAGTAAACATAATTTTGTAAAGACAAAGGAGAGAAAAAGGAGTATTTTTTGTCAATTTCTGTTACACATTTATATAATATGTGTTACATATTGTTAATAAATTATTATTCATTTGAAAATGTGTTTTTCGCATGCCTCTTACGGAAAAATGTGTGGAGACTTTCTAGCACTGTAACCATGTATTTGTACCTATATTTTTGGCGAAATAAATGACTATTGACTATACAAATGCATTATCTCAAGCTTACTTTCGACTGCTGGTCGAACCGCGCGCTCGTACTAACCTTCTGCGTGAGGCGCCTCTGACGCGTGCATTTCGCACTCTCAACCTCTTAGCTAGTGACATAGATCTATTCCATTGTACTCTGAATGAATTCACAAAGGTAGCAATGTAATTTGTTATACACAAAGTATTTAATACTTATAACGTAAAATTGTTTAACTACACTATCGCATTGGGGCATAAAAAAAAACCTGTAATGATAGCTAAGTAAGGTGAAAAATAAATAAATAAATAAAAACTTCGTTTATTATAATTGTGAATAACGTCAATTGATTTTTAACCTTAATAACTTAATAAATCTATCCTAACATGGAATTTCATTATTTAATTACCGTTATCCTCATTTGATTACACTTTTACAAATTTATCATTATTATTTGTTACAAAAATGTTACAATAAATGAATTACTAAAATATCGACTTGATATTACATTGGGCACCTCCCTAATCTACGGGAAGATATCCCTTAAATCCCCTACGGGTCTGATAAATTGTGTTTCGCCTTTCTGTGGATATTATTAATATTTTAGTATTACATAAAAATTTTAAGTAATCTAAATACTTGACAATCTAATTTAATTCACATATTGGCGGTCTAGTCAGTTCTTTCGCGACGCACAAAACTTTTTAGACTTTTGTGGCAAACAAGCATACGGCCCACCTGATGGTAAGCGGTTACCGTAGCCTATAGATGCTTGCAATACCAGAGGTACCTATCACTTGCGTGTTGCCGACCCTGTAAAACGAAAGAGGAATAGTTTGGTTGGCACTATTAGGGTTAAAGTACACAGTTAAACAAAGTTTTTTACAAAACTACCCGTAAAGCCGAGAGGAGGTTAAATGGGGCCTTATAACGAGTCCATTCACAATATTTAAGAACCGTAGTAACGCTGTATAACATACCCCAAAAAAAGGAAAACAACAACATTTATGAATGAAAATTAGAAAATCTAGTAAAGAAGACAATTATTAGGTAAAATAGGTACGTAAGCCTTTCTGTTAAATAATCTGGTTCCCTGACATGACCGCTGACAAAATTTTTGGCTTTGTTAATCAATTATATTTCTTACGGGGTATTTTGTAACACGTTGTATAAACGTTTATACATAGTTTTTTACGAATACAAATATTTAAGCATGCCAACGTGTTAATCTGGAACCATACTTTTTTATAGTACGGGAAATCCTCATGGATCCTCCGCCACCCGGAGAGGTGGCAGGGTATGTCAGACTCGTACCGAATAAAAACCGCACTTGCCTTCACCTGCCCTATAGTCATGGCCATGGGATCCGCGAAATTCGCCACGAATGAAAGGCATCTGAATCATCTACACTGGCTTTTTTTATAGCACTGGAAATTCTCATGGATCATCATTCTCATTCGACGACGTCAGTGGTCTAGTGGCGGACTGCTGATCACGAGGTCGTGGGTTCGATTCCCACAGGGCACAAATATTTATGTGATGAACATTAAGTATTTGTGTTTGTCAGGGTGTTTGTTATATAATTTAAGTACGTATTTACAAAAAAAAAAGTATTATATCCATTGTCTAGTACCCATAGTACAAGCTCTGCTTAGTTTGGGACTAGATGGTGTTGTGTGAAATTGTCCAGGAATATTTATTTATTTACCACCTAAGGAGGTAGCAGGGTATGTTGGAGTCGTACTGTAATTAAACACAAATGTCTCAACAAAAATAAAATTAATGTTGATTTCTGACATTTACGCGAATATTGTGCATCTATAAAACTATGTTTTACGGACTGTCTTTTCGTATGTTTTGGCATTTTCCATGCTAAGATTTTAAAGTTATTTAGCGAAGGAAAAATTCGACCGCGGCAGGATTCGAATCTGCGTCTTCTGGTTAGGTACACCAGACGCTATGACCACTAAGCCACCGCAAGTCCCACCCGCCATGACTATTTTGCCTTCACATTCACAATTTTACTTCTTAATGGTGACAGTAACAACTGTAGAAAAGCAAATTTTTGCTTTTCAACCGACACAACTTACTTTACAGTTAGTTCAATGTCGAACGATGCCACCTTACTTACTACCTTTTTGTATTTTTTGGCATTTTCCATGCTAAGATTTTAAAGTTATTTAGCGAAGGATAAATTCGACCGCGGGCATTACAGCGTCCATGGTCACAGGGGTTCTGTGATGTGTCTTCAGGACCGATAGTCTATTAAAATTTATATGGAACTAACTATATAGTGCGTATTAATAATTCATTATCACTCCCTTAAACGGTGAAGGAAAACATCGTGAGGAAACCTGCATAGCTTAGAGATTTTTCTCGACGGTTTGTGAAGTCTGCCAACCCGCACTAGGCCAGCGTGGTGGACTATAGCCTAATCCCTCTCAATATGAGAGGCGACCCGTGCCCAGCAGTGGGACAGTATATGGGTTGATGATGATGATGATGATGATGAACTATATAGTATACTTTATCAAATGAAAAATAATGGTCAATATCCTGTTCATAAACTATACAGTTGTGCATAGCAATTTACCCAGTAGTTTTCCTCTATTTTTCATTTTTTTTATGAAATTATGTGCCTTGACTGTGACAAATAAATCTTATTTCTTTTTTGCTTGTGAACAAATTTAATAAACTTGAGAGGTGTCAAGGGACACCCGGATGGAACGAAATTCCTTTCATTAAAATTTAATAATTAAAAATAAAAAAACCTGTATACACTCAACAATTCACAACGCGCGAAATTCAAATATTGTCATTCACTCAATAATATTTGAATGCTTGTCAACAATATTTGAATTTCGAAAAAAGTGTCGTGACAACTTTTCGTAAGAATTTTTTCCGTCTAGCCCCCTTTCACAACGCGCGATAACGAACTTCGTTCCAAAAAATAATATGTGCTTCTACGATTTCACAACATTCCTGTCTATTTTTCAGCTCTTTATGGTCTTTTTTAGACCATAAAACAAAAGATTTCACGGTAATTATATTAAACGTCCATAATTTAATTGAAGTTGCAAAGTCCCAAAATCGACTAATTGAATTAATGGAATATTTTCATTAATTAACAAATTATTCAACAAAAGGATAATAAGCTTATACTTAATCCACTTTTTCCTAATTATCAGTAATGGACGGGATCCGTTTAATATAATAATGATACACGAAGAGAAAACTTTGTAACTCTTTTTAAGCATATTGCGCGCACGGAGGAGTGATGTGAGCGAACTTAGCAGATCATTGTCCAACAGATCAAAAATAAATGTGAGTTCTTTTCGCATGCACCATAGTTCTACAGTTCCTGATACTTTTCAAGAATAGTTCTGAGGGTTTTCTATGAAAAAAATAATTGACAAAATGATCTGCCAACTTCCCGTAGCAGATCATTGTCCAGCAGATCATAACCAAATGTGATTTTCTTGTGAATGCAACTGAGTTCTACAGTTCCTGATACGTTTCAAGAATAGTACTGGCGTTTTTTTAAAAAAAAACTCAAGTGGCATGATGATTTTCCAAGTTGTGTGGAAAAGTCGAAAAATATATATTTCAATAGTTTCAACCCACTAGAGGCTAGAACTTTCTTGTTTCTCATAGATCCGTATAAGAACTACAACTTAGAACCTGATTTTATTCCAGAACTTACAGCAGATTCCCAGCAGATCATGGTTATATGGGTGAAAACTCCTTATGTACTCCTTATGTACTCCTTATGTACTCCTTATGTACTCCTCATGTACTCCTTATGTACTCCTTATGTACTCCTTATGTACTCCTTATGTATTCCTTATGTACTCCTTATGTACTCCTTATGTACTCCTTATGTACTCCTTATGTACTCCTTATGTACTCCTTATGTACTCCTTATGTAGTCCTTATGTACTCCTTATGTACTCCTTATGTACTCCTTATGTACTCCTTATGTACTCCTTATGTACTCCTTATGTACTCCTTATTTATTCTAGTTTTAAGTTACTTTGCTGCGCTTTAACAGGGTCATGTATTCACTAGTTTAAGCCAAGAGCCAAGCTTGTTACTTAGTATACATTGTTCAATAAATAAATTTAATAAAATAATCCTGACAGGGTCGTGGCGAATTCCACGGATCCCATGGCTAGGGCACATCACATCACAGTTCATGTGCCTGCTAGTATTGATGCCAGTTTCTTGATGTGAGTTAATATTCTCGTCTGATAGTTTTCATTAAATGTAGCAATCTCTTTTTCTTCTTCTCTTTATTGCTAACGTAGTATGGTAACACCTGTCGTGGTCGTGACAAATTTCACGGATCCCATGGCCATGACTATAGGGGAAGTGAAGGAAAGTACCTACGGTTTTTAGTCGGTAGGAGTCCGAAATACTCTGCCAACTCCTAGGGTGGCGGATGATCAATGAGGACGTCCCGTACTATAAAAAAAGGTAATTCTGACAATTATTTAGTAGGTATTCAGAATCAAAGAGTAAAATGTGTCAGCCTGACACTTTTTACTCTTTAAGCAATTTAATGATAAATGATATTCATTTTTGCAAATAGATCTTTTAAAGACACTTTCACAAGTCAATATTTAACTAATACTAAATGGCGCCGCCATTTCCTAGCTGACGACCTCTGAGAAGTAACGCCGAAACAAACTCAGAGAAAGTCTCTTTTAAAGTCCAGACAGTAACAATATTCAATGCTTATTAGATGTGTTTTACAATGTAGGCAAATTTGAAATGGACCTTTTGAAGAAAATGCCTTAGCAGTTTTGAGTTGAACAAATTAATGTGTTATAACATAATAGTACGTAGTCCGCGAGAAACTACCAATGTCCCCTCAAAACAATCCGTGTTAGAGTTTCACCTAGTTTGAGAGTCATAGGGGTTTAAAACTAACATACATACATAGCCTTAGTTTACTACCCTAGCGTTGTAATATTTAATTTTATGTGTCAGTTTGATTGAAATAAATTTCATATCATTTCATTTCAAATATACTTTAAATTATATTTAAAAATAAGTCAACATTATTTAATTTAACAATAAATTTATTTTAACAGCTAGCAACATTATTTATAAAAAGCTAGCTATTAGCTAATAACAGTAATAATCTATATGCAATCTATCTATTGATGAATTGGAGGCTTTTTCGTTTTAAATACTCCTCATTTTTACCTCTACCAGATTCTTCTCTAAACAGATTCAACGTAGTTGCACTGAGGCAAACTTCTATGCTTTTAGAACGAAACTTCACAGCAAAACTTAACCCTAAATAGGTTATCGAAAACTTTTCCGTACGTAACAACGACACTCACAATACGGTCAGACGGAAAGGTCAACGTGGCATCGATTGGATCGGTAGATACGATAAAGAGAAATTTATCGATACTTTTAGCTTTTGCAGCTAGTGTGGGGAAAATAACTTAGTTTTAGTCGAAGGAGTTTCCTGTTCGAAAAAAGT
Source organism: Acronicta alni (assembly GCA_964056405.1). Lineage (NCBI taxonomy): Eukaryota > Metazoa > Arthropoda > Insecta > Lepidoptera > Noctuidae > Acronicta > Acronicta alni. The sequence continues at coordinate 1,332,152 of OZ043935.1, forward strand.
TGCGTCGTATTTTGTTGATTTTACACCTATGGGCTCGTGGTTAAGTGAAATCTAAGCTTCTGCAAGATTAAACTACATTTGCCATGCTCAGTGTTTGGATGGGTAACCGTTCTTAGCACTAGACCTTAAATGATAACAATTGTACTCAAATTGGGGAAAAGGACATTATTGTGATTAATCATCTATCATCTATTTAGTACAGGTTACACTGTAACCTAACTAAGATATCAGTTGCTATCCGTCTATCTATCTATCAGCCACGGACGTCCACTGCTGAACATAGGCCTCCCCTAATGATTGCCACAAAAATCGGTCTTGCGCAAACCGCACTCACCGACTTCCTGCGACCCTCACGAGGTCGTCCGTCCACCTAGTTGAGGGCCAAGTTGCGATCCGTACCGTGACCATAAAACCAAAATAATCACTCCGATAAATTGTATTTTATAATCCTAAGGTTTTATTGTGTGGCTAATAAAGTATTATTGTTATTATTTCCTTTATTCATATTTATATTTTTTTTTATTTTGGAACGAAGTTCCTTATCGCGCGTTGTGAAACGGGGCTAGACGGAAAAAATTCTTACGAAATTCGAAATTCAAATATTGTTGACAAGCATTCAAATATTATTGAGTGAATGACATAATTTGAATTTCGCGCGTTGTGAATTGTTGAGTGTATACAGGTTTTTTTATTTTTAATTATTAAATTTTAATGAAAGGAACTTCGTTCCATCCGGGTGTCCCTTGACACCTCTCAAGTTTTTTAATTATGTTATCATAAGTATAAAAAACAACTGAAGTGGCGGTGGGCCGGCCATGTCTGTCGACGGACCGATGGCCGTTGGATCAGACGAGTCCTTGAGTGGAGACCGCGAATCGGCAAACGTAGTGTGGGACGCCCCCCAGCCAGATGGACCGACGATCTTAAGAGGGCGGCTAGATCAGACTGGATGCGGAAGGCGGAGAACCGGGTGCTGTGGCGCAATTTGGGAGAGGCCTATGTCCAGCAGGTGGACTGCAATATGCTGATTTGATTGATTGATAAAAAACATAATATAAAAACAGTTATTATTATTAGCACGAGACCCTTTTGTGCCTCAAAGAGTACGTAAAGTCAGTCCCAACCCTGTCTTGTATAACTGTGATATTCCTTATCTTGTAGTAGTCAGAACCCCAGAAAACCCGACAGCCAGTTTTTCTCTGTGTCCGTTTCGACTGCTCGGACATAGTGTCGCAGAAGAAAAACGAATACGTCAAAATTACGAAGCAATATGTAAAACACTAACAATAAAAGTCGCAAATTCGCAGATCCAATATCACAAAGTTATATAGGTTTAACCATGGCTGCGCGGTCGAAACATGGAGAACCTCGCGGCCATGCAGTTCACTTAAACAGAGGTCAGTAGAAGTCCCAATCTTTTTGGTAACCACTGCTAACTACTGGGATATCGGTATCGCCGAGAAATTGGGTTCCGAACACCTTGACAATAATAATTAGTAGTAGTCAGAAACCCAAAAAGCCTGACAATTAATCGGTCCTCAGAATATCAGTATTGCCCATAAATTAGGTTGCAGAGGTCTGATGGCAGTCGCTTCGTGTAAAATAATATTCAGCCGAATCTGCGGGCTTAGACAAGTTGCAATCTGACAATCGAATCGACGAACGAATAGAAACAAAAAGTATGGAAATGACATACCTAAGCTTTATTTATTTATTTAAAAGACATGCCAACGATAATTGCTTGAGACAAATCGGGCGATCATAGATATCATTCCCATACATTTTGTTTCTATTCGTTCGTCGATTGTCTACAGGCGCTGGTTCGACTGGAAAACAACCCCAAAATAGTTGGGAAAGAGCTAGAAGAATGAAATATTAGTGATGTTGATAATCGTTTATAAATAATCGATTAATCGATTATCAACATCACTATCACAGAATTGAAATGACAGGAAGCAAAGATAAATAAATCTTTAGCTTCATTCTTTCATGATTATTGATTATTTGAGTGAGATAATTAAGATAATTTTACCTGTTTCGATCCATTTATCAATAATCGATTAATCAATTATAAACATCACTACTTATTAACGGTACTTTTTTTAAAGTCGGTACGTAAAGGTGAACTAGGCCAAGTATGGACTGGCCTTTTAGATAAAGTAGTACTTCTGACTTGACCAAAGAAGTACTTTCAACTTGTATTGCGAATAATATTTTCTGCATTTATGTTAGAACTGCGGGCTTAGACAAGTTGCAATCTGACAATCGAATCGACGAACGAATAGAAACAAAAATTATGGAAATGACATAAGCTTTCGACAAATCGGGCGATTATAGATGTCGTTCCCATACATTTTGTTTCTATTCGTTCGTCGATTCGATTGTCAGATTGCAACTTGTCTACAGGCGTTGTATCGATAGTGTAGTCCTGAGCGTGACTACCTTGAGTTCCATTCACAGGTCCAGCAAAGCGTTATTGGGTTATTCTATGAAATTTTCAGTAGTAGCTCGAAGTTTGGATTTGTGCCTATTTCGTGCAGTGATAGCCTCGTCATATAACCATTGGACTGCCAAGTTAAAGCTCTCGAGTTCGAATCCAAGGCACGCACCTCTGACTTTTCGAATTTATGTGCGTAGGTATTATTATTATTTGACGATGTCTCTGTTCTAGTGGTTCGCGTCGTGGGTTCGATTCCCACATGACACGAATATTTGTATGGTTAAAACATAAGTGTTTGTGTTTGTCTGGGTGTTTCTTATATATTATAAGTATGTATTTACAAAAAATAAGTATATAAGTATTATATCCATTGTCTAGTCCCCATAGTACAAGCTCTGCTTAGTTTGGGACTGTACAGGTGTTGTGTAACATTGTCCAAGAATATAATTTTTATTAATAATTATCACTCGGTTAAACGGTGAAGGAAAACATCGTGTACAAACCTGCATACCATATTTTTCTCGATGTGTGTGAAGTTTGCCAACCCGCACTACGCCAGCGTGGTGGACTATAGCCTAATCCCTCTCAACCTGAGAGGAGACCCGTGCCCAGCAGTGGGACAGTATATAGGTTGATGATGTTGATGATGGTTGCTTATCTTATTACAATAACAAAATAGAAAAACAAAAGTTACGGTTCTTATATTACTACTCTTTTTGCGTCAGGGGGTAAAACTCAGAAATAAATAATAGACACTACTTTATAAACGCAAGCTTTACGCAAAATAAGCAATATGGTGATGTTTCCATACACCCGATGCTGTTATAAATAATATACTTAGCTTATGTTAATATACCTATCCCCTATACAACATTAGATTCGTCATCATCATCATATCTGCCACAGGAGTCCACTACAGTACTGAACAAAGGTAGGAAATCGAAGTGAAATAATACTGCTTTTCAGCTGTGTATTCCTAATGCTGAGCAAGGTTGTCAGTAATCCGCGAGGAAACGTTGTGTTGGCAGTGGGGGGGACTTTGATCCTTATACTGCCAACTCAACTTAATTCCTCTTTCTGGATAAATTTTGGTGTACATGAAAATAAATATATTTTGATCTGATTTGAATTTTGATTCAGCCTAGTGTTCACAAGTGCGACTGTTATGCTAGACGTCCTTGGTTAGATTACCATGTCAAGCATTGAACTGTTATTGGGTTTTTCTATGAAATTCTTAGTAACAGCTCGGAGTTTGGATTTGTACCCGGTAAATGACATTATGGCCCTATTACATAGGGCCTAAACATACCGGCAAGATGGAGTGATGATTTGCGAAAGGCTGCTGGTAGAAGCTGGATGCGAAAAGCCGAGGACAGGGTGAAATGGCGCACATTAGGAGAGGCCTACGTCCCGCAGTGGACTAATATAGGCTGATGATGATGATAAAACATACCGGAGAACTATGGGTGTACATTATTACACATCTGCCTTCCCTCTGCTACCTTCCGGGGAATATGCGTGGATAATTCAGCTGGTTTTTTTGATATAGATAATATTATGAAACTAGCAAACCTACATACACCGCCATTAAATATAATTACAGTAAAGCTCGTGTCAAAAAAAAATACCAAGTTAGACTGGTAAAATGTAAAAACATTCCTGTCACGTAGCGTAACCTAAATGTGTCGACATCGTCATTTATATGGGTTATTCTCAAGAATGCAGTAGTTGTTTAAGAAAGTAGGGCAAGGAAAACAAAAGAAATGGTGTGTTTTCACCCTTAGATATATTCAGTAGATATATATCAGATGTATGAGTATGTATAATAAAGAAAAAAAAAGCATATTTTAAGGCATTAACATATGTAAAAGCTATATAATACGAAATTTACACAATCACTATCACAACAAAGTATAAAACAAAGTCGCTTTCTCTGTCCCTATATCCCTACGTATGTTTAAATCTTTATTTATTTATGTACACACTTAACAAAAAAAGTAAATTGAGAACATAGGACTATAGAGTACAAAGGTGCTGCTTATTTCTAAACTCCTTTTCTAAAGAAATCTCTTCCAGCAGACCTGCGAGAGGAGAAATTAATATAAGAAATGTAGACATTAGTGTGAAAGAAAAATAAACACATAGAACTTTAAAACTACGCAACGGATTTTGATGCGGTTTTTTTTAATAGATAGAGTGATTGGAGAGGAAGGTTTATATGTATAATACATGTATTTTATTAGTACATTACACCCGTGCGAAGCGGGGGCGGGTCGCTAGTCTTTACAATAATTTGGTACCTTTTTCATTGGCACGATCTAGTCCCAAACTAAGCAGATAATATTATACTGGTAGGTACTAGACAATGGTTATAATATATGTATATATATATTTTAAATATTTTAATACATATGAAACACATTACATAAATATTTGAGTCCTGTGCTGCTACTGAGAATTTCATGGAAATATTCAATAACACTGTTTGACCTGGAAATCGAACCTAGGACATGCTCATGAGGCAGTATGTATGGGTGTAGTGAGACAATAATGCGAATATTAGGAGAACTTCTTTAGATAAAACTAGCGACACGCCCCGGTTCCCACGGGTGTAATGTACTGCCTAATAACATGCATATATTATAAATATTATAGCCTATGACACTCACAAATAATGTGACTTTCTATTGGTAAAAGAGTTTTCAAAATCGGTTCAGTAGTCCACTTTCCTTCATCTGACTACCAGACGCCGAGAGGGCTTTCTTCACGTGGTCGAATTCCCTTTTCAGTGCACGAAGCGACATGCTTCATCTTTTCTAATTCGCACCGCAAATGGGTGGAATGCTCTCCCTGCGTCTGTGTTCCCTGATTCATACAACCTTTTTGTTTTTAAGGTAAGAGTGAATAGGCATTTTCTGGGTAAGCGTGTTCCACCTTCGACCTCGTCATCGCTTACCATCAGGTGAGACTGAGGTCAAACGCAAGCCCATCAACCATTAAAAAAAAAAAAAAGATACAGAGATTACCCTCTACAAACTCACAAACTTTACCTCTTTATAATATTACTACTCGTAGCTTCTGCTCGCGACTTCTACCCTGTGGAAAAGTCACTTTTAATTATCGCTGTAATTTGGCTAACTAACTCAAAATCATTACTTATAAAATAAATGCAAGCTTCGAGCTGCTACTGAGAATTTTATAGAAAATCCGAATAACAACCTGGTCTGGTCCTGGTCAACAGTCTAACCAGATGCGGCTGAATATCAGTATTTTACACGAAGCGACTGCCATCAGACCTCCGCAACCCAATTTTTTGTACCGATACACTGAGGTTGTCAGGCTTCTGACTACCACTAACGATTTTCATAGGTGTTCGTGTGACAACCGGACCGACAGATTTACGTGCTCTCTGAGGCACGGAGGGGTCTCGATGTGTTAAGAATGGTCACCCATCCACAGACTGACCGCGACTAGCGCAGTTTAACCTTGCAGATCGGTTGATCAGCGTAGTTATTACTTAGCTACGAGCCCTTCTATAAGCATAGATATAGATAATATAGCATAGCATAGCGTAGCAATCGCGTTTACTAGCGCAAGGCTAATAGGCAGTGTGAATAAAGTCTTAATTAAAATTGTAACGGTGGCAATTTGAATTTGGATCAATTCCAAATTTAAATTGCGACCCCCGACCACACCCTGTGATAACTTATTCAAGAATTGCAAGTGCTTCTACACTAAGACGTCAATCAAAATATTACAGACAAAACACACAATTCTGAACTCTAGTACGACAGCAATAAGAAGTTATAGAAACGCATACAAATTGCTTGAAAGTACCCTCAAATTACTTAAAAGAAGATTTTTTTCTCGAACTTTCCGTATTTCTCCTGTTCCGAACTTAAAATATACAAGTTTTAATTAATGTAGACAAATTTTGTTTTAGTGTTTTCCTTGAAGAATTGTTTTGGATGATTACCTACCATTGAAGGGTTTCTATATTTACTTGAAAAAAATATATAATTATATTAATTATAAATATAGTATCGCAGCGGCTGAGTGTTAGGCTTCCAGCCTCGGGTTGTGGGTTCGATCCCCGCACGGAACAAACATTTGTAGGACCTACATGTAGTTGTTCCGGGTCTTCGTGTTTGTGTATGTGAAAGTTTGTATTCGTAAACGTACCCACAATACAGTAGAAAATCTTAGTGTGTGCAACGTTAAAAAAAAAAACTGCTGCGTTTGAGGTATTGAGTTTAATTCCTTGGTCTAGGAAAGTGCTAATGGATTTTCCGATAAGATTTGCAGTACTAGCTCAGAGTTCAGATTTGTGCCCGTTAATAGGCTCGCCCCTTAATTATGGGACGTAAGTATGCCGCCTGAACTGTGGTGTACACATTAGGAGACCTCTGCATACCTCTTTGTATAGATAGCGTAGATAGATAGCGTAGATAGATATAGTATTCTTTATTGTAGATATGCCAACACATTATTAAGAGAGGTAGGGCATAGTGGGAGTAATTCCACTCATATTGGAGCTGCCCAACTGTGGAAGTACCTCCGCCTTGCAGAAAATCGAACTAAAATAACACTGTTTTAAGCTGTGTTGTGTTTCTTACGGTGAGCAAGGTTACCAGTGCTCCACGAGGAAACGTTGTGTTGGCAGTGGGGGGACTTTTACCCTTATACTGCCAACCCAACTATTCTTCTTTCAATACAGGGTCGGCAACGCGCAAGTGATACTCCTGGTGTTGCAAGGGTAACCGCTTACCATCAGGTGGGTCGTATGCTCGTTTGCCACCTTTTAGATTAAAAAAAATCATGATCATTTTTGTCCTTGTGTTCCACTTTTGCGTATCCGTTTGCCAAGTGGCCTGCTCCAATTTTCTCCATTCTGTCAATCAATAATATAAATAATGTACAGACGCCAGCAGGTCAAGCTATCCAAAACTGTCAAATTTTCCCAATCGAATATGAACCTTATTACTTTAACTATCTTTTTGTATATTTTTGGCATTTTTCATGCTAAGATTTTAAAGTTATTTAGAAAAGGAAAAATTCGACCGCGGGCAGGATTCGAACCTGCGTCTTCTGGTTAGGTTAGGTTAACTTACTTTACAGTTAGTTCAATGTCGAACGATGCCACCTTACCTTCTAACTATCTTTTTGTATATTTTTGGCGTCACCATAAAGACGTAAATTCAGTATGTGAAGGAAAAATTCGACATGACGGGTAGGTATCGCGGTGTCTTAGTGGTCATAGCGTCTGGTGTACCTAACCAGAAGACGCAGGTTCGAATCCTGCCCGCGATCGAATTTTTCCTTTTCTAAATAACTTATTACTTTAAGTTAAAGTTGAAAATCAATCAAAGAAATTTTACAGATTGTGGTAGCTTGATGTGCTGGCCTCTACTTACCATTGAGACGAAAATAACAAAAACAAAAGCAAAAAAAACAAATCTATCCACATACCTAACACCCATCTCATTCATTCCCGACTCGAACTATACGACCTCCTAATAGCGGCTAAGCCGTAATAAAGATCCTATCTCAACTAGCGCAAAAGCCTCAAAAGAAACTTTGAAAGTCGGTTAGCGCTAAGGGTCGACGGTTTACCGGAAGCACACGGCGACGACGTCACATCCTGTGATTAACGACGGTAACCCAATTTCCTTTAAACTTGGAAGAAAATATCATTGTATGGTCTAAGTTAAAAGCGATCAAGCCTTAAAATTTCTACTTCTTCTTATCGTTTTATTTTATTTTTGACAATATGGCGACTGGTTGTATATTGAACTCTCGCAAGACAAAGTCAAAGTATAATATTTTATTTTAAGTATACCATTAAAATAGCACTTTGAAAAGTCAAAACTAGTTGCACGGTTCCAAGGAGTGGGTTTTATGGAGAAGAACCGGCAAGAAACTCCATATAAACTTTTTATAAAAAACATGATTACAATGTTAATCTTAGTTTACAATTTTTGCTATGAATAGTTACTGAGAATAATGCAGTTTGATGTGTACAAATTGACTGACGTAACAATTATTAAAATAGGCTTACGCGTTTCGTCTTTAGAGTGCCACAAATGAACTGACATATATGCATACATAGGCTGCATAAACACATTACCCTCTTTTGCGTCTTGCAGTCGGGTAAAAAAGGCTAATGAGTTAAAGAAGACAATAACCAATTTTTAATATCTTTTTGATTTTAAAGTAATTTAGCAAAGGAAAAATTCGACCGCGGGCAAAATTTGACATGGCGGGTAGGACTTGCGGTGGCTTAGTGGTCATAGCGTCTGGTGTACCTAACCAGAAGACGCAGGTTGGTTCGAACCTTGCCCGCGGTCGAATTTTCCCTTTGCTTAATAACCAATTTTTATTACAAAATTTGCAAGGTCATTTCCGCTGCTCTCTCACCTTGTACCAATCGAATGAATCAGTATAGCATATCCTTTCAATAGATTATGATTTATAACTAGAGCGGCTGCCGATGATTTGCCAAAGATATTCAACTTCTTGTGTGTCTGGGTGGCACTGGCATAGCTTCGTGTCTATGAAATCTATCCTCATCTATAATGTATATATAATAAAATAGAAATACCCCTCAATTGGTATCGTCGTGCGACGGTTTGTTGAGCTCCCTCTAATATGGTCGAGCTACACAATGACTGATGCATGCGTGCCGCTGTGGCTCTTTCTTCAAAAGGCCATTTCAGATATTGCCCTGCATTGTGACACTCACATAATTTTGAACTTTAAAAGAGACTACGATTCTCTGAGTTTGTTTCGATATTTCTTCTCAGAGGAAATGCCGGCGCCATCTAGATTTAAAAATTCAAAACATTGACTTGTAAAAGTGTCTTTAAAAGATAAATTTACAGAAATAACATAACATACCATCATGCCTGTACTCCCCGAAGGGTTAGGCAGAGGTGTACTAATTGTACACCCACATTTCCCCGGTATGTTTAGGTCCCATATAATAGGGGGCGAGCCTATTGCATTACCGGACACAAACCCAGACTCCGAACTGCTACTGAGAATTTCTTAAAAAACCCAATTTAACACATTGCTCGACCTGGGGATCGAACCCAGGACCCAGGACCGTGCTTAGAACCACTACACTAACGAGGCGGTTTCATTCACGTTATTATCAGCTAAGTAATAACTACGCTGACCAACTGATGTGCAAGGTTATGCTGCACAAGCCGCGGTCAGTCTGTGGATGGTTGAGTTCTCAACACACTAAGACGTCCCCATGCCTCGAGCATGCCTCATCAGATTACGCGCGTCCAGTTTATGTCAATAGGCTCGCCCCTAATTACGGGATGTACCTACAGCTTATATTTTTACATCTCTGCCTACCCCTTCAGAAAATACAGGCGTGATGGTATGTCATGTAACAAAAAAGAACAACTGAAAAGCTTCAAAAACATCTGCACAATAACTTATCGACACCATTACAATTTCGGCAATAAATAAGAGAAAAAAACATACAATCTTAAATGAACAAATACATTTCATCGAATATGGAAAGCGTCGAAATGAAAGCGAAACCACGGTGGCTCTGTGTAAGGATGTGTTCACAGGAGATTTCGACATCATACGAGCATTTTAACACGATATACGAACAGTACTTAATTAGTAATTTAGAAAAGGAAAAATTGGACCGCGGGCAGGATTCGAACCTGCGTCTTCTGGTTAGGTACACCAGACGCTATGACCACTAAGCCACCGCGATACCTACCCGTCATGTCGAATTTTTCCTTCACATACTGAATTTACGTCTTTATGGTGACGTCAATTATTCCTTTTCTAAATAACTTTAAAATCTTAGCATGGAAAATGCCAAAAATATACAAAAAGATAGTACTTAATTAATTATGTATCACTAGCTTCTAGCCCGCAACTTCGTACGCGAGGAAAAGTTACTTTTAGTATCGTTGTAATTTTGCAAATGAACTACAAAATCATTATAAATTATAGCCTATATGTTATTCTGATGTATAAATAACAATACTGTAAAGTTTCATCAAAATCAGTTCAGTAGTTTTAGCGTGAAAGAGTAACAAACATCCATACATACTCACAAAATTTCACATTTATAATTTTAGTAGGATATGATAGGATGATTCTTTATTATGTAGGTATTATATTTATTTATTTTAATATTGATTTCTGACATTTACGCGAATATTATACATTGAAATAAAACTACTTTTTATGGTCACGGGTAGACTGCGAGTCTACCTGTGACCATGGACGCTGTAAAGGGTCCGAAACGTCGGGATTAATAATATCAATATACGCGATAAAATCCGTAAAAAGTAGTTTTATTTCAATATTTTAATATTTATTGTACACCAGAAATACAAAGAAAAAGATGTCTTCCAGGCCGCGAAATTAATTTTTAGGACAAGATAATGATATTAATATCTTTATAGATCCTTACTTCTTTACTAACATTTATAAACTCGAAAGTAACACTGCCTGTCTGTTGCGCTTTCATGCCTAAACCACTGCAACGATTTTGATGAAATTTGGCACAGAAATATATTAGATTTTGGAGGGGTAGGCTATATAAATTTTAGTGTAAGAAAAATTCGATTACAGAAAGGATTCGATCCTGCGGCCATATTATATAGTTTAAAAATTTCAAAAGAAGAAAATTAATTTGTTTGCAAGCTGTACTTTTTTAACAGATCGCGGTCATAGACGGTACTGTTCTTATTTGAAACGTCTTATAAATCTCCTATTGCTTTTAAGTATTTTGTCTTCTTTTCTCTGTAATAAAATTGTGCAGGTCAAAACAAGACAAAACATATAATTAGCAATAGGAGATATAAAGACGTTTTATATTTTTATGAATAAAGCTGACTTTATTTGACCTCGAAGTCATCAGTGTGCACACATCTTAAGCCGCTCTTAAAAACAATTTATTTTCGAGTAGGGCGCGGTTGACGGACAGTTTTTCATTACAGAAATACAATTTATTTAGAAACAGATGGAAAAACAAGTGAAAATGTTGACTTTCAATAAGAAATGTATCGGCTGGGTATAATTTAAGTGACATATAATGTATGATAGGTGAGGGGCTTGTGCTTTTAAGCACACGCAGTGATACCCTAATGATCTCACAAAGGTTCGAATCTGCCCGTAACCAATATCAAAACTATACCTGTTTGAGAGAAAATAATATTACTTTTTAACCGATTTAAAAAAAGGAGGTTTCACCTGTATGTATGTTTGTGGGTGAACCAATTTTGATGCGGTTTTCAGAAAAGTATTTGTTATATTCTGGAGAAGGTTTTGTTATACAATAAATAGATGCCCCGTGACGTCAATCGCGTGGATCCGTTAATAATTTAAAAAAATGGCTGCCAAATCATTAGTCTAAAATGTGTAATTCATAAAGTCTTTTAAATTATAATCATTTATTAATAGCATTATAATTATTTAAAGTAATTTATTAAATATTTTAAGACCCATAATAGTATTTCTAATTTAATTTTCAAGCGCACTTAATGGGTGCGTTTCGAGGAATATTTTAGGTGCGCTTGATTAGGTGCGTTTCAAAATGGTTGCGCTTCGAGGAATACCCCTACTTTATATTATATGACATGAGCTGGGTTGAAAAAAGGCGCAACGAACTTCGTTCTTGACGGGGTCCAACCACCGCAGACGTTTTTTTTGACTTTGCAACACAACTTTGGGTTTTATCCTGTATTGTAGGTGCGTAAACACAAACTTTCACATACACAAGCACTTAGACCCGGAAAAAGTACCTGCAGGTCTTATAAATATGTGTTCTATACAGAAGCCGTTCGTTCAGGAGCTGAGCCGAACGTATAATTATGAATCGATTAATCAGTCAATATTTAAACACGATTTTTTCATCGATTAGATCGTTGGAATACAAATTGTCGAGGCTTTCCTTCTTGGAGCCATGAGTATAACGCTTGATTAAATATTGACTACTTCTCAACGTCTAGGAAATGCGCTATCTCTTTCTCACCATGCTACCTAATGAATGAGAGAACGAAACGGAATATGTTTCATCGCTACATCGTTTTCAATTCACATGAGCTTATTATACTAATCACTGACTGATTGATGTTTGGTGTCACTGACAGCGAGGGAACAGGAGTTATTGAACTTGTTTTTATTCTTTTTTTTTATACAATGACATTGTCGGGAGAGCTTGCTCTAGAACAGTGTTTTCCAAAGTTCTTGAACACGTGACCCCTTTATAAATTTAAAAAATGTAGCGACCCCGTAGGTCTATGACTGTGTCGTGAAAATAAAGTATTTTTACTATAGTAGCTTCAACCTTTGCTTTTAAGTTTTACCTGACTATCAAGCGCAACCCCCTGAGAAAGACTTGGCGGCCCCCGTGGGGATGGGACCCCCAGTTTGAAAAACGCTGCTCTAATAATAATAATATTTATTTTCATATTAAAGTACACTATAGAAACAAAAACACTGTCCACTAATACAGGTTATATAGGTACAAAATAGTTGTAAGATTTAACTTGAGTTTTAGGCACCAGGGTCCTCACAATTAAATGATGAAACAATATGTGGTGCAACTCGTGTGAGTTTCTACAAAGTTATTTTTATGGTGGTATGCTATAAATGTCATAATATAGTTTATTACAAAATTAAAAAAAAAAAAAAAGTTAAATGTTTGGTTCCTTCCTTGTACGCGTGTGTGTGTGAGTGTGTGTGTACATTATAAAGCATGAACGAATTCTATTAGAGTACTGTTAACTTTAAAAGGTCTTCCGTTTCATCATAGGATTTAGTCAGAAGTGTATATCTACTTTCGTTTTGCACTCGAATTTAGACAATGGATGAATGTTGCAGTGTTTGCTCTAGAAGGACACAGAACTTATTGGTGAGGTCCTTCAAAACGTCATGTGCATAGTACTCGCATCCAGCGTGTGTGTACGACAAGATCGCAATTAAATACAATTGTACGAATGTGTTCGAAGCAAAAGAAGTATGCAAGAATCGTAGCAAGTGGCGCTACTTAGTTTCTGCCTACCCCCATGGAAAAAAGGTGTGGGTATATGTATGTATGTATAGTATTAAATACAAAAAAAAACTTTAAAGAAACACTGAGTCGGTGACTAAGACTTTTACATTATTTTTTAAATGTTATTTTTCTTATTTGTGTGTGTTTTTATATTTGTCTTAGTGTGTGTTTCCTTTATTATTATGCAGTGATAGTATAGCACCTTTGACTTTTCGAATTCATGTGCATATTAATAATTAATTATCACTCGCTTAAACGGTGAAGGAAAACATCGTGAGGAAACCTGCATACCTTAGAGATATTTCTCGACGGTTTGTGAAGTCTGCCAACCCGCACTAGGCCAGCGTGGTGGACTATAGCCTAATCCCTCTCAATATGAGAGGACACCCGTGCCCAGCAGTGGGACAGTATATGGGTTGATGATGATTTTTCTTATTTATAAAGTAGATATATTGTAATACCTACTTAATGTTACGAAAATGTTAAATGTAGTATTGTATTGTATGTAATTCCTTAAAATACCTACTTACCTACTAATATTAAATGCAAAACTAACTCTGTCTGTCTATACGCATTCACACTTAAACCGTTGAACAAATTTTGATGAAATTTGCTACAGAGATAGATTTGACCTTGAAGAAGGACAGGACAGACATTTTGTCTTAAAAGCCTTTTGGGATACAGGTGAAATTACTGGCAACAGCTAGTACCGTATTATTATTATTAAAAAAAAAATTAGCAAAATCCAACGCATCCGCATTTTTATTTTAATATTCCTTCATTTGGAACCCGACATCCGCGCCCGCTTTTACATCCGCTTCCGCTACAACATCCGCGTCGCTTCCTGTCGTACCTATAACCAGGATCTCAAGGCGGCTTGGGTGCCCCAATTTTGTCAAAATCCGATTAACAGAGCTGGGTTCAAGGGAAATTGTCTAATATTAAATTTATCGAAGTCCTTGCACGGAATATAATTACGAATACAGAAGCTCGGTGATTATTAACTCATTTATTGGCCCACTGCTGGGCACGGGTCTCATCTATGTATGATTAAGAGAGGTAGGGCATAGTGGCTATAATTCCATTCAAATTGGAGCTGCCCGACTGGGGTACCTTCGCCTTGCAGAAAATCGAAGTAAAATCATACAGCTTTAAGCTGTGTTGTGTTCCTAACGGTGAGCAAGGTTGCCAGTGCTCCGCGAGCAAACGTTGTGTTGACAGTGGGGGCACTCTGATCCTTATTATTTATTATAATGCTAACTCAACTATTCCAATTTCGTTTTACAGGTTTCAACGCGCAAGTGATACTCCTGGTGTTGCAAGCGTCTATAGGCTACGGTAACCGTTTCCCATCAGGTGGGCTGTATGCTTGTTTTCCACTTTATTGGAATAAAAAAAATTAGAGGTTAAAGTCAAAAAAATTTCATCTTGTTCAACTTTCCTTTATTTTCTGTTGAGCCTAACCTTTAAAATAATTGGCGTAGAGTCAACATTTTGTATCTCAAATACTTTTGACTAAACATTTGAAAATATTATTATTATTATGGGTTAATTTTGCACTAGAGTAGAAAACTCAAAAACTATAAGTCATTTTTGTATAAAATTTCGTAATTTAACATATTTTTAACCCTTTTTGTTTATTATTCAGGAAAAAATGTTTAATTATTCCATAGCCTTAACGCTTATCTTTACAATAAGGCAATTTGCACCTCTGTAAGTCTCTTAAATTGAAAGATATTAGCATTTTATTGAACATACCCTATTTTAAAATAATATGGCTGCCATTCGCGTGGTGTTGGGTTAGGAGTATTTATAAAAGTACATTTGTCGATAAAATTGAGCATATAATATGCCCTTAAAGTATCAGTAACCGTTTCCCAAACACACTGTATACATATAACGCATACTAATAAAACAGAGCTCGTACAAATTGTTGTTTCATTAATTATTCATTAGCATCCGACATCAGGTAGGTAACTAATTTAGTTCAAAGTAACATTTGGTTGTTAGACACATTTGTCAAGCACATTAATTGTCGATAAGGCTTGTTTCTGCGTAGTTTTGGCCCAGGGATTTTTGGTTGATTTCGACGATTTCTTTGGTCATGATGTGGTTCGAGTTTCGGATGACTGATACAAGGTTCGATTTCCACAGGACACAAATATTTTTATGGTGAGTAAAGAGTTTGTTTTATGTATTGTATTTACAAAGAAAAGTATGGAAGTATTATATCCATTTGTGTCCATAATACAAATGCCAGTAGGTCAAACTATCCAAAACTGTCAAATATTCCCAAATGAAAATGAACCTTATTGCGTTCGTCTTAAAGTTGAAAATCTATCAAAGAAATTTGACAGATAGTGGTAGCTTGATGTGCTGGCGTCTGTACAAGTTCTGCTTAGTTTTGAACTAGGTGTTGTGTAAAAATGTCCCACATATTAATTTATTATGTAATATACTTAAATTAATTTTTCAGGTCGATAAAAATTCGTACCTATCGAAACAAAAAAAAACCATCGAAGTTTTCTTCAAAATCACAATTAGGAATCGATTACATACACAGAAAGCAGTGATAGCCTAGTGGTATGACCATTGGACTGCCAAGTCGAAGGTCTCGAGTTCGAACCCAAGGCACGCACCTCTGACTTTTCGAATTCATGTGCGTATTAATAATTAATTATCACTCGCTTAAACGGTGAAGGAAAACATCGTGAGGAAACCTGCATACCTTAGAGAATTTTCTAGACGGTTTGTGAAGTCTGCCAACCCGCACTAGGCCAGCGTGGTGGACTATAGCCTAATCCCTCTCAATATGATGAGAGGAGACCCGTGCCCAGCAGTGAGACAGTATATGGGTTGATGATGATGACACAGAAATTTAAGTCAGAGAATCGAGTTTTGAAGTCACGTTGACTTATAATAATTTTCATACTACCGTATAATTTAACAACAATTTCATTCGTCCGCCCTACAATCAGAAACTGACAACGGTGTATTAATCACTAACACATAAGAAGATTAATGAGCACCATTTATTTATACATCAATGACCAGTATACTTTGGCCTCTCATCGCGGCACTGCTAGCAAAGATAAGTGTCAAGTATATGTCAAATTGGGTATATTTTGTTCTAGTTCCTTATTTTGCCACGTCTCAAGATATGCTGGTTATTTATCACTCGTGAGGAATATATATAAACCGAACCATTTTCAGTGCTTTGTAATAAAGGGACAGATTGTCTACCTGAAGTTATGGAGAAAATAAAGTTATTTTTTTATTCTTATCCAATTTTGGGCAATTTTTTTTTAAACATTGTCCCGCACTAATATTTTCTTTTGTAACGTGGGTGCGTTCACCTATACAAACACCCAGGCCCGGAACAACTACCTGTAGATCACAAAAATTTTGTACCATATGGGGTTCAAACCCATAACCCGTATCGCACAACATTCAAAAGTACCTATTTTAATAGTCTAATTGAATAGAGAGCCATGGAGCTATGATGATGGGAGTCAAATTAAATAGCATACTGCGCTCCAAAACCCAGATCGCTGACATAGGCCAAAAAGCTGCTAGCTTGAAGTGGAAATGGGCTGGACATGTCTGTCGTATGTCAAATGCTGGAGGCTAAAAGGAGCTGTGGGCTAAAAGAAGTACTGAATGGGTCCCACAAAACGGCAGGCCTAGACGAAGATGGCGGGATGAGCTTGACTTTTTCTGGAAGGATTGGCCCAAAATAGCCTTGAACCGTGAGGAATGGAAGGAGGGTAGGGAGGCCTTTGCCCTGCAGTGGAACGACATCATCATCAACCCATATACTGTCCCACTGCTGGGCACGGGTCTCCTCTCATATTGAGAGGGATTAGGCTATAGTCCACCACGCTAGCCTAGTGCGGGTTGGCAGACTTCACAAACCGTCGAGAAAAATCTCTAAGGCATGCAGGTTTCCTCACGATGTTTTCCTTCACCGTTTAAGCGAGTGATAATTAATTATTAATACGCACATAAATTCGAAAAGTCAGAGGTGCGTGCCTTGGGTTTGAACTCGAGACCTTCGACTTGGCAGTCCAATGGTCATACCACTAGGCTATCACTGCTTAAATAACGACAACGGCTAAATAATAATAATAATTGAAATAAAACCTTTGACAGTAACCTTGAAATACAATCTTCATTAAAAAAATTGCTAATCAGTTCTCAAAGTACCCTCATTTTTATAACGAATAGCTCCCAGACTGCTTACCCTTTTCTAAATTAGAGCGTAATTCACAAGTTTTAATATAAATTTAAGGCCTGATCTCCACAGGGAGGGTGCTATAAATTTCCGAGATATGCTTTGAAAATAATTTATCGCAGATCTTTGTGTTTGGGTTTTGGGGTACTTAGATGGGGTTTATGTTGGCCTGGTAACCTCAGCCTCATTGGTTGCAAGCGCAGCTGCTGTATAAAATAAAATAAAAAAAAGCCTTTTATTTCCTATTACAAGGTTATTTATACATTTCATATTTAACAAGAAAAAAGATTTAGCTAATTTAGGAACCCCTCTCAGGTAAAGGCCTCCTCCAAAGATTGCATTTTTCACGGTCTTCAGCTATCTGTCTCAATTGTGGTCCTGCTATTTTTTTAATGTCGTCCTCCCAGCGTGCATAAGGTCTACCCTTAGGACGTTTGCCCAGTGGTCCCTTCCATGACGTAACCCGTTTTGTCCACCTGTTGTCCTTAAGACGCGCTACATGTCCCGCCCATTACCATTTTAATTTTTGTGCTTACGTAATAGCATCAATTGTTTTTGTTTTTGATCTTATATCTGTGTGTCTTATTTTTTGTTTTTTTTTTTATATATTTAACTTACCTAAGTAAAATATAAAAAAAACTTAACTAAGTTAAATATAGCTGCTGTATAAGAGGTCCTAATCGAGACCCCTCCGTGCCTCGGAGAGCACGTAAAGCCGTCGATCGCGGTAGTCATGCGAACACCTATGACAATCGTTAGTGGTAATCAGAAGCCCATAAATTCTGCGTGTTCAGTCTATCCTCAGGATATCAGTATTCCCAAGAGATACGAGGTCGTGGGTTTGATTCCTACAGAACACAAATATTTATATGATGAATATAAGTGTTTGTGTTTATCTAGGTGTTTCTTATGTAAATTATGGTTGGGCTACACAATGACTGGTGCATGCGTGCCGTCAGTTGGGACTGGTCTACTCAAAGCCGCCATGGCTCTTTCTTCAAAAGGCCATTTTAGACTTTGCCCTACATTGTAAGACACATATTTGTTACTATTTTATGTCTGGACTTTAAAAGAGACTATGATTCTCTGAGTTTGTTTCGGCGTTTCTTCTCAGAGGTCGTCAGTTAGGAAATGCCGGAGCCATCTTAAAAAAAATAATGTAAAATATTGACTTGTAAAAGTGTCTTTAAAAGATCTATTTACATAAATAAATATCGTTTATCGTTATTATAAGTATGTATTTACAAAAAAAAGTATATAAGTATTATATCCACTGTCTAGTACCCATAATACAAGCTCTGCTTAGTTTGGGACTAGATGGTGCTGTGTAAAATTGTCCAAGACAATTTTTTATTTATTTACCTATTGATTTATTGGGTTGCCGAGGTCTGATGGCAGTCGCTTCGTGTAAAATACTGATATTCAGCCGCATCTGGTTACACTGGAAGCCGATCACAACATAATTAAGATGAAGGCCCTGAAGCTTATGAAAATCAACAACACACACGCAGAAGTAGGACCAAGAATAACAATAAAATAATAATAAACAATTTATATAATAATACCTAATAACATTTGAAATAATAGTTTAACTGCTTGAACGTAAATACTAAAATAAAAAATAGCATCCTTCTCTCCCCTACGTTTACCTACTTATATATTATGTAACACCTTAATATGGAGTGAAATAAAGATATTGTATTGTATTGTACTTTTAAATCTAACAAAACTGAAAGTCTCAAAACAAAACTACCTTCAGCTAAATGCTCCAATGTTCCTATCTATGTATACGTATACGAGGATTTCGCGAAATGGCATATTAATGAGGCTGACTAAATCCCGCGATATATTTAGCTAACGCTACGCCACGCCGAAGTACGTGTTAAGTGAGCGCTCATGACATTAATAACGGTTATTAAACGCGATTAAGCTGTTGTGTTGTTTCGTTGTTTCAATGTTTTTTTATTTCAGCAGTGAAGGAGGTTCAGTAAATGAAGTTTGATATGGAATTCGGACCTTTTTAAATTTGGTGCAAGATACATACTATCACGCCTGTGTTCACCGAAGGGTAGGTAAAGCAGGTGTTTAGGTCCAATGTAATAGGGGCTAAGCCTATTGCAATTAACCGGGCAAATCCATATTCAGGATTTGCTACTGAGAAGAGAGCTGTTACTGAGAATTTTAAAGAAAATCTCATTAACACTGTCTAACCTGGGAATCAAAATCTTTAGCGTAGCGATCTCTAGTGCAGCAGTTACACTTAGTGCAACTGCTGCACTGGCCACTAGCCACAAGCACCAATGACAAAATGTTATAATATTTTTTTTTTCTATACAAATTCAATTTATGAGCAGCCAAACTTAGATGTCGTTTATTTTTCAATCCATGGATATTAATTGATTAAAAATAACACCTCACCTCAGCCTTGCAGATCTGTTGATTACAGATCATCTTGATGATGGTGATGATTCGGACCGATTTGTAGTCATTACTTAGATAGGGGTAACTTCACTGTGGAACTTCTGATGTACTTTGTTATTACAACAGTAATTTTTAATATTAGGTTCAGGGTGTTATATGATATTATGGTTCCGATAACAAAATATATGTGTTTGTGGACTAATTTACATGTCCGGTTACAAAAGAAAATTATAGTGTGGAGTTCATATTATGATTGCTAGAAGCAGGAAGCGAGCGTGGTTTTATGACCCTAACTTGTTTTGTTGCTTCATGGTTTGGGGTTAGAAATATATATGTATATAAATATAATTGTATATGAATATTTTAAGGCAACTTTAACGACTCTGATTATGCTGCGAATTTTGTCTATGGTACCACCATATTGTCCAATATTCGGCCGTCAAGCAATAATGTGCTAACATTATTGTGTTCCGCTTTAAAGGGCAATGTAGCTAGTAAAGTATGTATAAAGTTTTTTAAGCAAAGGAAAAATTCGACCGCGGGCAGGATTCGAACCTGCGTCTTCTGGTTAGGTACACCAGACGCTATGACCGCTAAGCCACCGCGATACCTACCCGCCGTGTCGAATTTTGCCTTCGCTTTCTGAATTTACGTCTTTATGGTGACGTATGGTCGAATTTTTCCTTTGCTTAAAAAACTTTAAAATCTAAAATAGAAAATGTTAAAAAAAATACAAAAAGATAAGTATGTATAAGTAACTACTAATATTCTTATTGATTCTAAGATTAAATTATTCATATTCATGTTGTATAAAAGAATCCAAGAGTTTACTTATTACTTACTAATTTATCTACCAAAAAATTACCTGTAATTTTATATTGGCTCCAATTCAAGTGGTGGATTTTACATATCATAAATAGTAATCCTCTGAACTAACAAGAGGTTACTACTGTTTACCACTAGCGTAACCAATGGCTTCGACAAGCCAAGTAGCTGATGACCCTGGCTGATGGTTACTGCATTTTTTTTATACCAATGGGATACGGCCCATCTGATGATAAGCGGTTACGGTAGCCTGTAGACGCTGCATCACCAGGGGTATCACTTGCGCGTTGCTGACCCCTGTAAAACGAAATAGAGAATAGTTGGGTTGATATTGTTTTATATGGCCCAAATATACATTTTTTTGAGCAAACGAGGCACCAACCGCTACAGTTAAAATGACGTCACCGCTTAGCGTATACTAGACTTGTCTTTAGTGAAGATACCGTACTGACGGTATCTTAATGAGTACTAATTTGGGCATAAACACTTGTACCATGTTTTATCTTAAGTGAAGATGAAGCATTTAGCTTATGCTTAAGCAATTTAGCTTCCATGATACGTTAATAGCTTCAACGCTTAGTGATACATTTTTCCTTACATTTTTATTTATTAATTCAGGATATACATCTTTTGAAGAAAATCCTAAATAAATGAATAGTATCTCCAAAAAAGATGTATATCTTTCGTTGGAGATCCTGTGTACACATGACTGACAAAATATAGCAAAAAGGAGTTTTGTAATTAACTTAGTGAAGGAGTGTAGTTCAATAACACAACTAATATCTATAACAATGTTAAATTATGAATTAAATAAAAAATTAAAAGGATATAAAATAGATAAACACTTTACCCTTCTTTGCGTCGCCCAGTCGGATAGAAATAGGAAAATGATATATTTGTTTACTTAGACTATAAATTATCGTCAACTTATATATATACTGTCCCACTGCTGGGCACGGTTCTCCTCTCAGATTGAGAGGGATTAGGCTATAGTCTACCACGCTGACCTAGTGCGGGTTGGCAGAGTTCACACACCATCGAGAAAAGTCTCTATGGCATGCAGGTTTCGTCACAATGTTTTCCTTCGTTTTTTATGCGAGTGATAATTAATTAAAATATGGTCATGAATTCGAAAAGTCAGAGGTGCGTGCCTTGGATTCGAATGCGAGGCTTTTGACTGTTGATATTATATCAATAAAAACACATAAACATATTAAACACCACCATGCCGTTATTTTCCAAAGGCAGAGAAGTATACTAATTTAAATCTTAAGTTAGCATATATGTTTTGAGTCTCACGTAATATGGAGCGAGCTTATTGAGATTAACCGGGCTCAAATCGAAATTTCGAGATGATGCTAAGAATTGTATCATCATCATAATCAACTCATATACTTTCCTACTGCTGGGTACGGGTCTTCTCTCAGAATGTGAGGGATAAGGCTCTAGTCCAAGATTTTTATAACCAAGCCCAATAAGTATCAATCCTAGACTAGAAATTAGAACCCAAGGTCTCAGATCAGCCACGCTTGTAATAACCCAAAAAAATGTATACAATTCGTAATCTCATTCAGAATGCACAGAAAAAGTATAAAAGAAAAAGCAAAAAGGTGATACAACCTTTTTTATCCATTTATTTCTTTTTCCCATCGCTATTCCAAAAAAAACTGTATACACAAACGATTTCACAACACAATACATTGAATGAGCTCTTAAAAAAGAAAGTTTGAAAACCTTTTTGATACTTCCACCATCTTTTGAAATTTGAGGTTCATTGTAAATAGTATTTATATCAAATTGTATCAGGCCTCTGTAGTGAAAGCGGCCCCTTGTCTTCTTGTGTTCAATAAACCTGACAGTCTTGTCCAGTAAAATACCTCTAGGCTACATTATATGGTGAAATTAAGGAGTATTTGTTACACCGTGATGTAAATATGTTTAGGAATATCATTTTTTTTTTAAAGATGTCTCCTGGAGGAAAATAGTACATAGGTAGTACATAGGTAGTACATAGGTAGTT
This sequence comes from Acronicta alni, assembly GCA_964056405.1. Lineage (NCBI taxonomy): Eukaryota > Metazoa > Arthropoda > Insecta > Lepidoptera > Noctuidae > Acronicta > Acronicta alni. Next base: position 1,355,130 of record OZ043935.1, read on the forward strand.
CATAGGTAGTACATAGGTAGTACATAGGTAGTACATAGGTAGTACATAGGTAGTACATAGGTAGTACATAGGTAGTACATAGGTAGTACATAGGTAGTACATAGGTAGTACATAGGTAGTACATAGGTAGTACATAGGTAGTACATAGGTAGTACATAGGTAGTACATAAGTAGTACATAGGTGGTACATAGGTAGTACATAGGTGGTACATAGGTAGTACATAGGTGGTACATAGGTAGTACATAGGTGGTACATAGGTAGTACATAGGTGGTACATAGGTAGTACATAGGTGGTACATAGGTAGTACATAGGTGGTACATAGGTAGTACATAGGTGGTACATAGGTAGTACATAGGTGGTACATAGGTAGTACATAGGTGGTACATAGGTAGTACATAGGTGGTACATAGGTAGTACATAGGTAGTACATAGGTAGTACACGCTTTCACGTCTAAACCGCTAAATTGATTTTGATGAAATTTGGTGTAGACACAGACTAGACCTTGTAGCCGACATAGGCTATATTTTATTTTTCTCAATAAGCTCTTTAAGATGCAGGTGAAACCGCATGCAACAGTTCGTAATTATATCTTTTATCATCATTAATTACTCAATTCAACATTAAAACAATGCAAATAACTTCAAGTAGATATACACGGAGCTCCGAATTGTTCCTCGTGAGAGCAAATGCAAATATACAGAGCTGATTGCTAACATTATGCTCCTCGGCGGGGCACTACCGAAACTTAATTGAGAACTAAATCTTATCCCTTTAGTCTTCTGAAGCCCTGGTAGATTGAGTTGGGCTAAACTAGGTATTCAGCGTTGTTTTACTCGGCTTAAGCGGGGTACTCACATGGGGAGCATTTTTAAATAGTTTTTTCTTTTGCACCATCAAGGTGGCAAACACACATTCGGCCCACCTGATGGTAATCGGTTACCGTAGCCTATAACGCTTGTAACATCAGGTGTATCACTTGCACGTTACCGACCTCTTAAAATGAAAGAGGAATATTTAGGTTGGCAGTATAAGGGTCCATGGTCACGGGTAGACTCACACGCGACCATGGACGCTGTAAAGGGTCCGAAACGTCGGGATTAATAATTATCAAAGTAGTTTTATTTTAATTATTATTCGCTTAAACGTTGAAGGAAAACATCGTGAGGAAACCTGCATACCTTAGAGATTTTTCTCGACGGTTTGTGAAGTTTGCCAACCCGCACTAGGCCAGCGTGGTGGACTATAGCCTAATCCCTCTCAATATGAGAGTAGACCCGTGCCCAGCAGTGGGACAGTATATGGGTTGATGATGAAATATTTAATCGAATTTTGACATTTTTAATAATTTGCTTCCATTCTGGCACAGCTGCTGCAGTAGGTATTATGATATATTCAAAGCTAATGATACAAGAGTGTTACGAACTAAAGCCAGTATTACACAACTGTGGGAGTTCTGTTCACTTGACGCTTCATTTACATTTGAATGTAGCCCTACCCTTTGTTTATTCGCGTTATACATTTACTTGTTCACTATAGAAAGGGCTTAAGGTGATTGCTCCACTGATCCATGTTTTAAAATTTAAAATTAAAAAATCACACGTTATTTTCTTTGAAGGTTTTCATGGAAGCGGTTACTAGTGTAGTTAAGTAATGAAAAAAAAAATAGATTCTAACGTTAAATTGTTTGATAACTGTTACCTATATGAATTTCAATATTTAATATGCACACGAGCATGTTTACCTAATGTCTCTTTGATTTGTTTCAAAATAATTTAATCTTACCTTACTTCTGTCACTTTTGAATGAAGGAGAGGACATAATTTAAAATAAATAAGGATAAGGTATTTAGGATAAAAATATTAAAAAAAACATTATATACATTTTTTCGGGTGTCCTGTATCCCGAAAATATAAATATTTATAAGTAATTGTGTTTGTGCCTGTTGCCTGTGGTTTTACTCGAATCCCTATGGATTTTTTTTAAAAAAGGGTGCCTATGTTTGTGCGCTTAACAGATAGACAGACAGCTGCTTTCGTATGTATAATAATAGCAGGGATCAATAATGCAGTAAGAATATTTTTATAACAATATTCTTGTTCTGCTAAATTAAATAAAACATATGTTTTTAAACTAATTTCTTCCCAACATAAAAGTTATAAAACAAATCTTTAAAATTTTAAAAGCTAGAGTTACCACCTTAAACACAGTTTGATGTATGAGAGGTACGGTTGGCCTTACTTAGTTCATTTGCATATTTTCTGTGTCTATTCCGGTAAGGGATGATATTGTTGGAACTTTGGAAGTAGGTTACATTTTAAAATCAGATAAAGCTATTATTATAGTTTTAAATAGCTGTTTCCTTTTCTTAACATAATAGTATCGTGTAGGTATATCATGATTTTTCATTACTCTAAATGGTTCTAAAGATAGCAATTGCCCAATATGTTTCACGGGGATTACAGGCATAACGATAATAATATGACAGTTGTTTAAGATAATTATGTATGTCATGAAGTCAGTAATGACCTGTCATCAACACAAAGTAACGTATTTACCTCCAATTAATTTCCGCTGGATTCAAGAGATGATAGGACTGTCAAACGATTGCCCAAATTGATGGGCTTAGAATTAAGTGGATTTGAGACATGGAGTAAGACACAAATGGAGCGATTATACTGTTACGAGCTGGGGTTCGGGATAAATTTATAAACACCAATTTAATCGAGTAATAAAAAAACTTTTATTAAGTACACGAGTACAGAAAATAAATCATCAGTATGGCATTAATACACACTTCACTCACATCGCACAGGTAATCACTTCCTATTTTATTTTACTGCACCGTGTCAAAACTGAACAGACCTGCCTACATTTCAAAACCGATATATAAACGGCCCACGAAGATTCCAGAATCGAATAATCCCGCTTACGTTATAAAATATGAGTAGATACTCGCTTGTCTATTGTTAGTGGGAGTTGCTCTTAAGCTATTGTGTCGCGAGCGGCTGTGTCCTTGAAGTATTGTTATTAGGTAACTACTCTTTCAGGAGCTATGACCTATTTTTAGATCCTTTGTGAGCCATCTTCGTCATTGTATCAGTAACCCAGCGTAACAATACATTTGGCTTTTTGGCCTATTATAAATTTGTATTTAGCCGCTACATCACTGATGTTATTTGATAATAAGGTTGACAATTTTGGTGGTTTCAGATGTTGGCGATGATTTTGGAGTGATCATTTGAACGGATAAGACACCGTAAGGTATTTCTATCAAAGTGCTGGTAACTGAGCAGAAATTGTGTTACAAAGCCACACCCTTTAAATCCATTTATTAATTTTATTTAGATAGATTTATTTATATTACATTCTATTATTTTATATATTTTAAACTGCCAGAAGCCTCTTCTCCTTCGCGGCTTCTTTTTTTCTCTCCATTTATACTGTATCCAGTGCTCCTAAACTGAGAGGTATAACACTCCATCTGTTTAATACTCTGTGAATTCTTAGTGTTTGTGTATTTTGAATGAGTTCAAGTGTAACCAATTTGATTGAATATTATAAATTAATTGTTTACTGTACTTGATAAACAACTATCGAACATTTTAGTAAATGGATTATTTTGAAGGGTAGTGAACTAAAACAATTATGTGGCTTGTAAAATTAATTGTTTTTAGAAATACATATTATGTATACCAGCTTATTAGTATTTAATATACAAACGTATCACTGATAACCCTTCAACAACCCATCTACACTTAACCTGAGCCCGCTCATAATTCCTCTAAAAACATCCCATTCAAACGCATAAACACGAGAGATACTCGTGAAGTGGGCTAGACAAAAAGAGACAAAAAGAGGCTAAACGGACCCAAATCTGATACCCTCACGAACTTAATGAAACTTGATGTGTGCAAAAACGTATACGCTGACTGCTACAACTTAAGCCTTTATGGGGGCGCCACTTGTATTGCGTTAGTTGTGCACAGTAGTGTTTTGTTTATTTTAAATCCATTTCCTAGTACAGAGGTCAGCACATCAAGCTACCACAAAATGTCAAAATTCTTTGATTGATTTTCAAGTTTAACACAAAACAATGAGGTTCATATTCAATTGGAAAAAAATTACAGTTTTCGGTAGGTTGACCTGCTGACGTCTGTACAAGCTCTGCTTAGTTTAGACTAGACTAGGAGCTGCGTAAAAATGCCCCAAATATTTTAGCCAGATGCACTTTTTATGTTGTTTCTGTTGCATTGTTTTTAAAGGAAACTTTGAAGCTGAAACTGGCTGTAAGGTCTATTGGAAAATTTGTAATCTGTAAGAGCTGTGTGTGTGTGTATAGTTTTGTAAATAATACCTACTTAATAATCAATTTTATAACCAGTCGTGCTGTTCTGGAAAATACTTTAATTCATAGTCACTAGGTGTAATTAATTCTAGTATTTTAATCGGCTTAAACACGGAGTAGATTTTCAATTTTCTTCATTCGATTCGTCACCTCGTACCAATCTCCAAAATGTTTTAACCGATTTCAGTGATTTGCTTTTTTACTGCGTTGAGTAAGTCTCATATAAACTGCATTTAGGTAACTTGGTTAAGCAGTTACTTTACTAGCTACAAGCCTGTTGAGAATTGGATGCAGTAGTGAAGTGTCTAATTCACCGCGTCTCAAAATATGGTGGGCGCTCTATATTTACAGTAGCGGGCTTAGGGATGTGCTGTCCCTGTTGTATGGGTGTTTAGTTTGCAAGTCCCGGGGTTCTGATGTCAGTTTAAAGGCATATCTATGTTTGAGCGGCAGATAATCGGTTTTGTTGGACATTGTACGTAGTTGCTGATAGTTTGAAATCATTTAGAATTCCTTAAATTGTGATATGGCATAATTAAGGGTATTTATTGAGATTTATACTTGTTCTTTCTATAAATAGTTTTTATAGAATGAGAGAATTTACACTATAGGTCCACCCCGCTGGCCTAGTGCGGGTTAGCAGACATTAGAGAAAAATCTTTAAGGCATGCAGGTTTCCTCAAAATGTTTTCCTTCACCGTTTAAACAAGTGATAATTATGTAATAATACGCAAATGAGTTCGAAAAGTCAAAGGTGCGTGCCTTGGAGTCAAACTTAAGACCTTTGACTTGGCAGTCCAATGCTTATATCTAGGCAATCACTGCTGCTGAAATGACACACGCTTTCGATAAACTTTCGGGAAGTAGGTACATGTGTCGCATACGCCGGGAGCCGACGCCAGGGTATCATTGCGTGGACTACCACGGGACACCGCCACAGCCTATTATAATCATGGGGTATTCTACGGATCCCATATTTTTAATCCCTGCAACATGGTTGAGTCGAACGACGCCGATAACACTTTATACTCGTGAACGGGTGCCGTCTGTCGGGGCTGGTCAGCTCTTACTGTCAATGGCACTCTTATTCATTTATATTTTTCTGTTTATTATACTGGATTAATTAAATTTATTAGTACAAATCAAACTGCATTGTTCTCATGAACTATTTATAACAAACATTGTACACCAAGAAAACATTGTAATCATGTTTTTCTTTAAAGAGTGTCTATGGAGTTTCTTGCCGGTTCTTCTCCATAAGACCCACTTTTTGGAACCGCGCAACTAGTTTTGACTTTCAAAAGTGCTATTTGAATGGTCCAATTGAAAAAAAAAACATTTGACTTTGACTTTTTTATTTTTCACTCGATAGACTGGTTGATATGATAATGTTCATATTATTATAACCGGACCGACAGCTTTACGTGCGCTCCGAGGCACGAAGAGTTTTTAGTTCATTTTTGTTACTAAATTAAAAGTGTCAGGTAAAAGCAATATCATTAGAAAACAATATAACCGGTGGCAACTCTTATTATAGTGATGTGGGATTTGGAGTAGTGTTGACCGAGTCCCGGGAATTTTTGTCCATTTTGCAATATCCCGTTCGAAATGACAGACGAACGTAAACAGAATGTATAAAAATATCGTAAGCTTAGCTCTCTGTCAGATTTTTTTTTTTTTTTTTATACCACTAAGGTGGCAAACAAGCGTACGCTGCGGTAACCACTTACCATCAGGTGGGCCCTGATGGTAAGCGGTTACCGTAGCGTAAAGACGGTTGTAACACCAGAGGTAACACTTGCGCGTTGCCGACCCTGTAAAATGAAAGAGTAATAGTTGGGTTGGCAGTATAAGGGTCAAAGTCCCCCCACTGCCAACACAACGTTTCCTCGTGGAGCACTGGCAACCTTGCTCACCGTAAGGAACACAACACAGCTCAAGGCAGTGTTATTTCACGTCCATTTTCTGCAAGGCGGAGGTACTTCTCCAGTCGGGCAGCTCCAATTTGAGTAGAATTACTCCCACTATGTCCTACCTCTCTTAAAAAGATATTCAAATATACACCTACAGTACGTCAGATATATTTATTATGTTTAGATCCCATGTAATAGGGGGCGAGCTTATTGCCATTAACCGGCCACAAATCCAAACTACAAACAGCTAGAACTGAGAATTTCATAGAAAAGCCCAATGGCACTGCTTGACCTGGGAATCGAACCCTTGAGCTCTTAGGACCACTAAGACAAACGAGAGTTATACATAGTACACCTTTATTTTACGGAAAATCTTCACGGATCAACTGCCATTTGGGAACGCGGCAGGGTATGCCTGACTCGTATCGACTAATAGTAACTGTCCCATAGTCATAGTGTTTTCGTTTCGCCGTTTTCGTTTAATATAAATGAAAGATCGTAATTTTGTACTTTTAAGTAGGTATAATCGTAAAATAATAAACGTTTTAACAATTCAGTGTTTCGTTCGATATAATTATGATGTTGTTCGTGTCGTGGCTCTACGGCAAAGAGAAAAAAAGACCGAGAATTTTTTTCGCCACAGATAATGTAGATGGATAATGCATGATTTTATACAAATCAATAATATTTTAAAGTTCGTGGCGCCATCTGTCTGCAGAACGCGCGCTACACCGCTAAACTACCGCGCGCCCCCGCAAACAAATGGCGCTGAACACATGGCCATGGGTCAATGTCAAATGTTTTCTTTCAATAATACCATTAAAATAGTACTTTTGAAAAGTCAATACTAGTTGCACGGTTCCAAAAAGTGGGTCTTATGGAGAAGAACCGGCAAGAAACTCCATAGACACTCTTTCTTTTTTAAAGATGATTACAATGTCAATCTTGGCTTACAATTTTTGCTATTAATAGTTAATGAGAACAATGCAGTTTGATGTGTATTAATAAATTAACCCAGTATAATAAACAGAAAATAAAAAGATTACCATTGGGTTGCGAAGGTTTGATGGCAGTTGCTTTAAGTACGGATATTTCACTGCCTCTGGTTAGACTGGAAGCCAACCCCGATATAGTTGGGAAATGGGAATTGGGAAACTCGGAGCATCATCATCATCAACCCATATACTGTCCCACTGCTGGGCACGGGTCTCCTACACAGAATGATAGGGTAAAAATATTAACACTTACGTCTGTATATGGCAGCAGATGCCGTTTGCTTTTTTATTCCACTCTCTCTCTTGAACCTTTGATAGAAAAAATGTTTGGACGCTGGCCTTCTGAGAGGAGACCCGTATCCTACATTAGCTCGTAAATAGATTTTGACAAAAATATTTAATACAAGACAGTCGTCATCATCATCATCATCAACCCATATACTGTCCCACTGGGCACGGGTCTCCTTTCACATAATGAGAGGGATTAGGCTATAGTCCACCACGCTGGCCTAGTGCAGGTTGACAGACTTCACACACCGTCGAGAAAAATCTCTAAGGCATACAGGTTTCCTAACGATGTTGTCCTTCACCGTTTAAGCGAGTGATAATTAATTATTAATACGCACATAAATTCGAAAAGTCAGAGGTGCGTGCCTTGGATTCGAACTCGAGACCTTTGACTTGGCAGTCCAATGGTCATATCACTAGGCTATCACTTTTATATTCTATACTAGCTGACCCCGCAAACGTTGTTTTGCCATAAAAAAAAAATTTAGGGGTATGAAAAATAGATGTTGCCCTATTCTCAGACCTCCCCGATAAGCACAAAAAATTTCATCAAAATCGGTCAAGCCGTTTCGGAGGAGTACGGCAACGAAAACTGTGACACGAGAATTTTATATATTAGATATAACTCGAAGGATAATTAGGTATTATTAATTGCAATTTGTCCACTGTTGGATATCCCTTTTAACGAACTCCACAATGTCCTATATTCAGGGGAAAAACACCAAAATCTCCACATAAAGAGATCAAAAATATACCCCAGTTTATTATTTGCACAAGTTCTTTCGAAGAAACTTTGTCCTGTGTATCCATTACAGCACAAGTTTCGTAGAAATATTGGTACAGCACAACGTTAGCCGATCATAAACTTGTGTGGTTTATCGTACTTGGTTCAGTTTCAAACGGGAGCACTATTCCTATTGTTTTACGAAGTTCCGTTTGAAATAAAATGTTCGTTTCAGTAGATATATTATGAAGTGGTGCCAATTTAATAGGGCTCGTGAATCATTTGAATTTAAACCTTATAAATGTAGTTTTAAAAGCCACCTGATCCGCACTCTTACCTTGCAACTACTATGTTAGTAACATGCAATGTATGGGACCATGGGTATCGTTTTTTTGGTGCGTAGTATGTATGTAGTGAAGCTACTACGTGGCGTGGCGCATAACCCAGGAGTGCTGCAACACCTACAGCTGTATGTGCCCGACCGGTACGTGTGGAAGCGGCAACGCCCGTCCCTGCTCGCTGTGCCTGCGGCCAGGACCAACCTGCTGGCAAGAACTCCTCTCACTAGGGCCATACGCGTGGTGAATGAGGTTCACGGGAGGGTGGATGTATTGTGGTGCAACTTGAGTGAATTCGCAAAAGTTACACTATATGTAATAAGTTATTTAGATTAAGATATTTTTTAACTAGGTATATGGCGAAGATTTAGTTAGTAAGGCCACTCTGTCGCATTGGATCATAGATCTGTAATGATAGTGTAGGTAAGATTGTTATAAATAAATATGTGTAAAAACATAGATACATTATTAATGAACATTGTTATATTTATGAAAAAATAAAAAAATACCAATTACATACTACCTACTGGCTAGTCCCACGTATTCCTGTAAAAAATTCAATAAAAATTAATAATTTCTTAATATTGATGGTGGAGAATTCCGGAGACTGGGACCGCAATTAACTCGAACCGCGGTCCCATTCGCCGGATCGATTTATTTGAACTGATGAACCAATGAACACTATTTGTCTTCAATATCATAGCTTAGTATGTTTACAACATTTTTAAAAAATTTAATATAGTTGGATTATATCTTATTATTATCTGGGCCTTATACCCTCAAATACATAATAATTAAAAAAAAAACTTCGCTGCTCTAAAAACAAATAAACAACCTCTCATCCTAAACCTTTGCCGTTACGTAGCGGGTTTGCAAAAATGCAAATAATAATAATATAATATTTTTGGGACATTTTACACAACACCATCTAGTCCCAAACTAAGCAGAGCTTGTACTATGGGTACTAGACAATGGATATAATACATAAGAAACACCCAGACAAATACAAATACTTATGTTTTATCCACAGAAATATTTGTGTCCTGTGGGAATCGAACCCGAAATGTGGGAATCGAAACGCTCGACCACATAGGTCGTCAAAGAATCTCCTCTGAGAACCTCTTCTTTTGAAGTCGGTTAAAAAGGTATTTTTAAAAAAATACAGCCTGTTAGTATTAAATAAAATATACTCAATAATACATACATTTTACTGCAAAAATAAATTTTATTTCAGTCCTGTCACTTGCAATATGACAATATAAATAAAAACCTCACGTAGAAATTATTTTATAAATATTTTGCAAATCGTTCGTAGGATTTGAAGGGATTTTCTTAAAACTTTTTCAACAAACAAAAGTATGAAATGCTCATTTTAATTTTATATATTTAGGGTACCGTGTGTCGCAAGTGGGAATGCGAGTATTATTTTTTCGTACTGTTGATAACATTAAAGGACTTCGAAGGTTCCTCATGATGATGGGTCAGACTGGATGCTGAAGGCGGATAATCGGGAGTTGTGGCGCAATTTGGGAGACGCCTATGTCCAGCAGTGGACTGCGATTAGCTGATTTCGTGGTGAATTTCACGGACCCAATGGCCATAACTATAAGGCAAGTTAAGGAAAGTGCGGTTTTTAGTCGGTATACCCTGATTCCAACATACCCTGCCACCTCCCCGGGTGGCGGGGGATCCACGAGGATTTTCCGCATTATAAAAAAAAAGGCTGATTTGACGCAGATTTCAAATTTATATTGATCTGAATAGAAAGAAAAGACAAAAATGGAAGAGTGGTATTAGTAAATTATCATGTAATATCTTGTTAGTTACAAAATGTTTGGCTAATTATTTAAAAACATACCATAACACCGGTATTCCCCGAAGGGTTAGGCAGAGGCGTACTAATGTGCACCCACATTAATTTCACCGGTGTATTTAGGTCCCATGTAATAGAGGGCGAGCCTATTGCCATTAACCGGGCACAAATCCAGACTCCGAGCTGCTACTGATATTAATTATTTAATATCTATCTAGTCCCAAACTTTAGCTTGTACTATGGGTAAAATCATCAACCCATATACTGTTCCACTGCTGGGCACGGGTCTCCTCTCAGATTGACAGGAATTACAGGGCCAAAGTCCACCACGTTGGCCTAGTGGCAGACTTCACACACCGATACACTGAGACAATGGATATAATACTTATAAACTTTTTCTTTGTAAATACGTACTTGTAATACATAAGAAACACCCAGCCACACACAAACACTTCATGTTCAACACATAAATATTTGTGTCCTGTGGGAATTGAACCCTCGACCTCATGATCAGCAGTCCGACACTAGAACCACTAGACCACAGACGTGGAGAAATTGTTTAGCTCATAAAAATAACGCACTAGCTTCCATGCAGATACGGAACCCTTGTTGACTGAGTACAACTCACACTTTGCGTGTCTTTTTAAAGGTCATCCGGATTTTGAACTCAACCGATTAGGATGAAAAGACAAGACCTTTTGGGTGTGAAAAAAAAGTGACATAAATTTTGTTCAGGCCCCTATTAGGCAAATTAAATCTTATTATGGTGTCTTTATAGCGACATCTACCGATCTACATGGAACTATTAAGAAATCCTGAATCGCAACATTCACAACGCAACATGCTGACATCAACCGTCGGGCCGTGGCCCGCCAGGCAAAACATCCACACGGTTGGAGTATCCTCACTTAGGTTGGAGGGGCAATACATCTCGCCTCTCCACATCTTCAAATTTAATTCTGATACTTGTGTGATTATTATAACATCTTGGACTTAGCCTAATCCCTTTTCATAATGGAAGAGATCCGTGCCCAGCAGTTGGTGGGTTGATGATGATGATGAGACCATCTTGCGAGCATTTTACCAACTATGTTGAGGTTAGCTTCCAGTGTAACCAGATCCGGCTGAATATCAGTATTACACGAATCGACTGCCATCAGACCTCGGTAGCCCAATTTCTGGGCAATACCGATAAAGATAAAAATAAATTTATTATGTCAAAACATGAGTAGTACAGACGCCAGCAGTAAGCATACGGATCACCGGTAAGTGGTTACTGTAGCTTGTTACACCAGGTGTATTACTTGAACGTCATTTCACGTCGATTTTCTGCAAGGCGGAGGTACTTCCCCAGTCAGGCAGCTCCAATTTGAGTGGAATTACTCCCACTATGCCCTACCTCTCTTAAACTCCTTCTACAGAACTTGTCCAATTACCGGACATTTTTATTTCATTCGCAGCTGTTGTTGGAATCAAATAGCGCACCAGTGTAACCTGTAGGTCCACACAAAGCGGAGTGATCGTTAGCCATGCGATTGTGAGACGCCACTTCAAAACAAACGCGTTACCACGAGTTCAAGTTACTTTCGAAAGTAGGAAAGAAAAATAAAAAGGAAAGAAACATAATTTATTTCCCACAAACACATCAATAAATTATTACAGGTAGGTGTCTACGCCAATAGGACGGCGTGGGCGCGATGGCGCGATCACGGGGTCTGTCGTGACCAATCGCGGCCCCGACGCGCCATAATTTGTATTTTCCCGCTCATCCGGACCAATCCGCGTCCAACTTATGGACGTCACTGTCCGGACTCATCCGCGTTCAGTTTTTAGACGCCACTGCGTTTGCTCAACCAACGTTTTTTAATATAGCCATGTCCGCCATCACGCCTACAATATTTGTATTTTAATTCCGTATTCGATGTAACTAATTATGGTTAAAATAAATGTGTTTGTGTATCAAGCTAAAACTCTCAAGTTTTCTTTGTTCATCACGAACAGTAGGTATTAAGCATCATTAATTATCAATCAACTCCCAAAAACTACACCAAAACCGAACGCAGCCTACTTAGTGTGTGTATTATGAGAGGTAGACCTTAGTGGGAGTAATTCCACTCATACCTCCGCCTTGCAGAAAATCGAAGTGAAATAATGTACTGCGTTGAGCTATGTTGTGTTTCCTACGGTGAGTAAGGTTACCAAGCGCTCCGCGAGGAAACGTGTTGGCAGTGGGGAGACTTTGATCCTTATACTGCCAACCCAACAATTCCTCTTTCGTTTTACAGGGTCGACAACGTGGAGGTGATACTCCTGGTGTTGCAAGCGTCTATAGGCTACTGTAACCGCTTACCATCAGGTGAGCCGTATCCTTGTTTTCTTAGTAGTATAAAAAAATAATATAAACGATACACAAACCGCATTCGATGGTAACGTTGAATATTGATTGATTATAATTATGACGTTCTGGCGAAGAAACAGATGAGTCATCTTGGTAACGGATACCCGAAGCCAGAGAACTACAGGTTCCTTCCCCTTAGTGGGCTAGCCGCCTTCATGAACCACTTCTTTGAAGAGTAAGGTATGTACAACAGATTACATTTGGTCGAAGTGTTGCTGGCCATACCAGCCCCCACAGTTAAGATTAAGAATAAGATGAGACCACTCAGCATGATGCTGTGTTATGGCGGGAGTCTACGTTAAGTTACCAATTAAAATAGTTACGAAACAATATTTTTAATTATAAAACTTTAGCATACTATCAGGCCTGTATTCCTCGAAAGGTTTGGTAGAGGTGTATCTTATATAATCATAGTTCGCCGGTGTATTTAGATGCCATATAATAATGATGACGCAGGTTCTAATCCTGCTCGCAGTCCAACTTGTCCTTCGCTAAAAGAACTTTATAATTTTAGTATGAAAAATGCAAAAAGAAATAATTATGATGTAATACATTGTAATTATAATTTTAAAAACCAAAATTCAAACAGGAACAGTATAATGTTAGCATTATTGATCAGCGGCAGAATTATTAGCAATGCGTTGGTACCACTCCAGATAGACTTAGCAACAGAGTTTAGTCACCTCAGAAACAATTTATTACCGTGGGAGAGCCATGCTTCGGCACGAATGGGCCGGCTCGACCGGACTTGATACCACGGCCTCACAGAAAACCGGCGTGAAATAAAGTTTTCGTTGTGTTTCGTCGAGTGAGTGAGGATACCGGACGCCCAAACCCCTTAAAAGGGCGGCAACGCACCTGAAACTCCTCTGGTGTTGCGGGTGTCCATGGGCGGCGGTAATCGCTTACCATCAGGTGATCCGTCTGCTCGTTTGCCCAACCTATCACATAAAAAAAAAAAAAAAAAACAAGTGAGATTCGTACAAAAAGTGAGTTTGAAACCATTAGTAAGAGAAGAGAACAAGCCCACAAACCTATCTCGTTATGTTGAAGAAAGTGACACACTTCCAACTATTCTGTTTGCGTTCTCAACTATTTATTATCTCAATGACCTTTCAGTCTGTTGTCTACGTAATTTATTTCAAGAAATGCTGTGTCTTGTTAAGTTTAGTATTATGAATTAAAATTTGAATAATCTGACTATATAATAATAATAAGACTGCCTCATTAGTCTAGTGGTCCTAAGCGCGATTGCTACGCTAGAGGTCCTGGGTTCGATCCCCAGGTCGAGCAAAGTGTTATTGGGTTTTTCTATGAAATTCTCAGTAGCAGCTCGGAGTCTGGATTAATTGTGCCCGGTTAATGGCAATAGGCTCGCCCCCTATTACATGGGACCTAAACATACCGGCGAAATGTGGGTGTACATTAGTACACCTCTGCCTAACCCTTCGGGGAATACAGGCGTGATGGTATGTATGTATGTATTTGAATAATCATGAATTTGCAGAGAAAAGATAAAAATAAATAAAGCATAAGAAACTGCTTCATTAGCTTAGTGGTAAACACGACTGCTATGACAATAATCCTGAGTTCGTTTCCCAGCTCGTGCAATGATTTATAATATATTATTGAGACCATGATTCTCTGAGTTTGTTTCGGCGTTTCTTTTCAGAGGTCGTCAACTAGGAAATGTCGGCTCCATCTATTATCATTAATAATTAGTAATAAATATCATTGATCATGACACAATAAAAATGTAGGGTAGCTGTCAGTAATTATTTCATCAAGACGCCAACCACCTCAGTCTACCCGTGACCATGGACGCTGTAAAGTGTCCGAAACGGGATTAATAATATCAATATACGCGATAAAATCCGTAAAAAGTAGTTTTATTTCAATATATTATTGAGTTTTTTTATGAAATTATAATTAAGGTGGGTGTCGACTAGACTAGAGCAGTTGCTAAAGTATTTCATTGTAATGTAACTTTTTACGAATGGTACACTAAAGGAAAATGCTCAGTTTTCTAAAAACATTTCCATGTAATGTAACATTCTTGCGAATGTTCTACGCTGTGTTCGACGGTGAGTTACATAATATACTTGTAATATTTCTTAAAAAATATCAATTACTTACTCTCTACCGTCCCCCGCGCTCATGCGTTTACTCATTGTATGCTTCACCGAAACGCTCGTTGATTCTTAAAATAAAGTTGTAATAAAAACCTTTATGCCAAAACACAGATGTCGTTAGCTGCCTATATCTCTTTTGCCGTCTGTACTATGAACATACCTTACAAAGAAAAACATGATCACAAGGAAAACAGCCCGAATTCCAAGTAAACCACCCTTGTAACTAAAACAAAAGCAATATCGAATGTAACTCCTTGATTTACTCCAACCATCTTGAATATCCAACTAACTTATAATAAAATAGGATACGACTGTCTTGTATTCGATGATACGACTTGAAGCAGAGATAGTCCAGTGGTATGACCATTGGACTGCCAAGTCGAAGGTCTAGTGTAGAGTTGGAATCCAAGGCTGGCACCTCTGACCTTTCGAATTCATGTGCGTATTAATAATTAATTATCACTCGCTTAAACGGTGAAGGAAAACATCGTGAGGAAACCGGCATACCTTAGAGATTTTTCTCGACGGTTTGTGAAGTCCGCCAACCCGCACTAGGCCAGCGTGGTAGACTATAGCCTAATCCCTCTCAATATGAGAGGAGACCCGTGCCCAGCAGTGGGACAGTATATGGGTTGATGATGATGATGATGCTGTTTGGTATCAAATATTTTTGGCAAAATCCATTTACGATCTAATGTAGAATACGGTTCTCCTCTCAAAAGGCCAGCGTCCAAGCATTTTTTTATCAAAGGTTCAAGAGAAAGAGTGGAATAAAAAAGCAAACGGCATCTGCTACCGTATTTCCATATTCAACAGACAAATTCGCGGGCAGACGTAAGTATTAATATTTTTCTTCTCCGCTGTTTGTCCCTACTTTCTTGATTCCAATGCATGTAGATAATAATATCTTGTAATTGGATAAGCGCAGAGCCTGCAAAGTCTATGACAATGGTAATCCTATGTTGATTCAGAGATCAGATGAATAATGCTGATGTCAGTTGGTATATGTAAGTATAGTACAAAGTTAATAACTCATTCGGCAATCATCGGAAGACTTCGGTAGCTTCTCAATCGCTGATTGGTGGTGTGAAGTGCGCGTTATAAATAGATTGTTATTTTTATTTTCAAATTTAATCTTATTCAAATTCTATTTTTTTTAACCTACTAAGGTGGCAAACACGCATACGGTCCACTTGATGGCAAGAGGTTACCGTAGCCTATAGACCTATAGCCGTAGCTTGTAACACCAGGAGTATCACCAGGGGTTTCCTCGCAGAGTACTGGCATCCTTGCTCACCGTAAGAAACACAACACAGCTCAAAGCAGTGTTATTTCACTTAGATTTTCTGCAAGGCGGACGTACTTCCCCAGTCGGGCAGCTCTAATTGGAGTGGAATTACTCTATTTTGTCATTATGTCTTTATTGCGTTCATAATATAACATACAAATATAGGTACATATTATGTACCTACATAAGCTATTACAAAAACGTTTTTTATATAAATATAAAATAGATTCAAGACTTAACATTATTCTAAAGTTATTTAGCAAAGGTAAAAATCCGACCACGGGCAGGATTCGAACCTGCGTCTTCTGGTGAGGTACACCAGACGCTATGACCACCAAGCCACCGTCGATTCCCACCCGCGATGTCGAATTTTGCCTTAACATTTTGAATTTACGTTTTTATAGTGATGTCAGTAACACCTATTGAAATGCAAGTTTTTGCTTCTCAACCGACATGACTTACTTTAAAGTTAGTTCAATGTCGAACGATGCCACCTTACCTACTAACTATCTTTTTGTATTTTTTTGGAATTTTCCATGCTAAGATTTTAAAGTTATTAATTGTCAAAAGGAAAAATTCGACCGCGAGCATGGCACCATACCGTACCGTTTTTTAGAAAACGAATAATTTTAATCGAAAAACCCCTTCTATAAAAATACTTAATAACTAAAATCAGGTCATCAACTTGACAATCTACAGCAAATGCAGTTCAATTGAACAGAGCAGTTACTATTTAACCACGAGCCCCCCTACATATACAAACAAACAAGTATTCCGATCCTTCTAATATAAAAAAATAAAAAGTTGAACATAATTCCCATAGCATAGTTTCCAACTTCAACTAACCTGTTTGCATTCGTACTTAGAGATTCCTCTTCAGCTGCAAATACGGAAAAGAAGAAGGTCAACTTTGTACAAACAGCTGGTAAATAATCTGCCGAGACCTATTTTGTAGTTTACACAAATCATTTTGCATCATAGTATATATAATTATTTAAATAAATAAATATAATACTTTGGGACATATTTACACAGCATCATCTAGTCCCAAACTAAGCAGAGTTTGTACTATACGTACTGGACTTAGAATAATTAAGAAAAATGTCCCATAGGAGCAGCCTAACTGCCCAAATATAATTAATTACGCAAATGAATCAATTATTGTAAAAAAAGGCGCGGAACTCCAAGTCCGCGGAAAATAACTCAATAATAAAAAAATAACACAAAAAGAGCAAGCCACAAGGTCGCTATAATAGCTTTTTGCTCAAGCAAACAGTTTCTAATTTGGAGCTTGAGTTGTTACTACTTTATTTGATTTCTCGGACTTCACGTTCGACAACTATTCTACTAAGGTGGCATACAAGCATACGGCCCATCGATGGTAAGCGGTTACCGTAGGCTATAGACACTTGCAACACCAGGAGTATCACTTGCGCGTTGCCGACCCTGTATTGAAAGAAGAATAGTTGAGTTGGCAGTATAAGGATCTAATTCCCCCACTGCCAACAAAACGTTTCCTCGTGGAGCACTGGCAACCTTGCTCACCGTTAGAAACACGACACAGCTCAAAGCAGTGTTATTTTACTTCGATTTTCTGCAAGGCGGAGGTACTTCCCCAGTCGGGTAGCTCCAATTTGAGTGGAATTACTCCCACTTTACCCTACCTCTCTTAAAGTGACCTCTAAACATAGGACAAGTTCAAGTCTACTATACACCCCACTAATCAAGAATTACTTGAACTTCTGACCTCCTCTTCGCTTTAAAACTGCTTAATCCAGCTCAACCAATCCCAATATCTGTTTACTGACCAGCTTATGTATCCCATAAGTTAAGTCTGCGAGTATTACGTAAAAGAAAAATATATTTCGGATAAGCCGAAGGACAGAAGTCCTATTTCTTGGAGTTCCATTATAAGGAATTATAGTTGGAGACCAGTTTGGAGATATTATTGCTTAGAAAAGAAGTTAGATGGCTTAGTTGATATTTTGGTTGAATTAGATGAAACTATTTTCTTTCTAGAGTTATCGTCTGTATTCTCCAGGGGTTAGACGGAGTAGGTAAAATTACTGATGTAAGTACTGTCGATAAAAGAGCTAGGTATACAGGTAGCAAATACATACTTAAAATACATAAGACACATATATAATACATAAGATATCAGGAAGAGCGCTCAGCAAGATCAGACGAACTTAGGTGGACTAAAGCAATATGGTGCAAATGGTGGCCAAGGTTTACAAAACGATCGCAGGGCAGACCACCTGTCCGATGATCGGACGATACTGTGATGACAGTGAGGAATCAATGGGTGCGAATTACACAAGATTTTTTGATATACCACTAAGTTGGCAAACAAGAGTAAGGCCCACCTGATGGTAAGCAGTTACCGTAGCCTATAGACGATTGTAACACGCTTGCAACGCGCATGTGATAGCCCTCGGTATCACTTGTGCTTTTCCGACCCTGTAAAACGAAAGAGGAATAGTTGGGTTGGAAGTCTAAGGGTCAAAGTCCCCCCACTGCCAACACAACGTTTTATCACGGAGCACTGGCAACCGTGCTCACCGTTAGGAACACAGCACAGCTCAAAGCAGGGTTGTTTTCACTTCAATTTTCTGTAAGGCGGAGGTACTTCCCTCCAATTCAAGCTCCAATTTAAGTGGAATAACACCCACTATGCCCTTCCTCTCTTTAAAAAAAAAGGATCATTAGGAACATCAACAAAGGTGGCGAAATAGGGAAGAGGCCTTCACTCAGCAGTGGTTGTTACCAGCTGAATAGATAGACAAATACAGAAAAAATAATACACAGTCTTTTCTTTCCACCGTCGTCGGGTTATAGCTTTGCAAACAGTAAGCTTATTGGCTGTTTCGCAGATTAAAAGTTACTTCGTCTGAAACTTGCTCGTTTCTGATAGCGAAAGTTACTTACGTACTTGGTGATTTATTTACATTGAACAAAAAACTACAGAAAGCTCAATAGGATTATTTTGTATTATTCTTATTCAGCTGTGTCATTAGTCATTCCTTAAAGGTTATTAGCGAAAGAAAAATTCGACCGCGGGCTGGATTACAACCTGCGTCTTCTGGTTAGGTACACCAGACGCTATGGCCAATAAGCCACCGCGAGTCCCAAACTAAGCAGAGCTTGTACTATGGCTACTAGACAATGGATATAATACTTATACATTTTTTTTTGTAAAAACTTACTTAAATTATATAACAAACTCTCATTCATCCTTCTACGTTCTACAAACCGACCGAAAATCTCCCAATAATTTGAACAAAATTGACATAAATATCGGCGCGGGTTCCCTGCCTCCTTGACTATAATATGCATTCGTATCACGCACACACATCACGTAGAGCTCCTAGAGCTACGTATTGAATTTTGGTCACGTAAAATCTTTGTATTTTCTTCTTCTTGTGTCTCTTGTCTAGGGTTCCGTGAACCATTATTAAATTTGTTAAAATCGAGTATCGAAGAGGAAGCCACGAGCCCCTCTCGGCTAAGTAATTACTTACGATCTGCCCGACTGGGGAAATACCTCCGCCTTGCAGAAAATCGAAGTAAAATAAGCTTTGAGCTGTCTTGTGTTTCTCACGGTGAGAAAGGTTACCAGTACTCTACGAGGAAACGTTGTCTTGGCAGTGGGGGGACTTTGACCCTTATACTGCCAACCCAACTATTCCAATACAATACAGGGTCAGCAACGCGCAAGTGATACTCCTGGTGTTGCAAGCGTCTATAGGATACGGTAACCGCTTACCATCAGTTGGGTCGTATGTTTGTTTGCCACCTGAGTAGAATAAAAAAAAGCTGGTCAATCGATCTGCTAGGTTAAGCTGCGCTAAGTTGCGGTAAGTCTGGTGAATGGGTGACAATTTTTAACACATCGAGACCACGCTAATAGTAGACACGATAGTCCACCACGCTGGCCTAGTGCGGGGTTGACAATAACAATTGGCAGTTTTTGTCTACCACTTGTTAGTGGTAGACAAAAACTCAAAAAGTCTGACAAGTTTAGTATCCTCAGGATATTAATATTGCCCAGAAATTGTGTTGTGAAGGTCTGATGGCGGTCGCTTCGTGTAAAATACTGATATTCAGCCGCATCTGGTTAGACTGGAAGCCGACCCAATTCTCAATTTAAGAATCAAACCGAGGACTTTACGCTTTGCAGCCACGATTGTGATCATTGAGGATGTTAGGCTATTTATATGTGCTACTAATTCACTGTCATCTATATTTACATTTTTATGTATAGACGCCAGCCAGGTCAAGCTATCCAAAACTGTCAAATTTTCAATCGAATATGAACATTATTGCTTAGTGCTAAAGTTGAAAATAAATCAAAGAAATTTGACAGGTTGTGGTAACTTGATTTGCTGGCGTCTGTACACTTGGCAAAATAATTATGTGTGCAGGCAGACGAAATCTGTGAATTGACAAAGATATTGAAATAACGTAATAATAGGTGTAAATGTCAAAACGCAGGTGTTGTTAACTGCCTAACCACACTTAACTGTACTGGTGGTAAGCGTGACTGCTACGCTAGAGGTCCTGAATTCGATTCGCAGGTCTAGTAGAGTTATTGGGTATTTCAAAAACGTCTTCAAATAAAAATATTACGTTAAAATAAGAATTTAAATTGTATTTTGGACGTATGATTAGATATCTAGGCTACATAAATTAATGTAAAATGAAAAAAAAGCTGTAAAATATTGCCAGTTTCCTATGAAATGAAATTGCACGTAAGAGTAGGAAAACTTTAAAACTTTTGTTCTGACTGACTTCGAACGTGTTAATATTTAAAATGTTATCTATGTCAATACGTAGATGTCATTTGTTACCTGTATAACAAACTCTTTGCTCAACTGTACAATAAAATGTACCTATTTCTATTTATCTCTTACGGAACCAAATATCAAAAATTCCGTTCAATCTTACCTCCCGTTTACTTATCATAGTTAGCCAGTTTCAAGGGCCCGGTAATAGAGATCCCGAAACGGAATTAGGTACAGAAAAAGATTTGGTTTCGTATTGGTTATTTGTTTAGGCTTTTCCTAACTGTGATGGGGTCGGATTCAAGATTAATCAGATGCGGTAGAAATATCAATACTGTGCAGCTGGAGATTTTAAGATTATGAAGACAAAAATATATTTTTTAAATTTTTTGGCACTTTCCATGCTAAGATTTTAAAGTTATTTAGCGAAGGAAAAATTCAACCGCGGCAAGATTTGAACTTGCGTCTTCTGGTTAGGTACACCAGACGCTATGACCACTAAGCCACCGCGATACCTACCCGCCATGTCGAATTTCGCCTTCACATTCTGAATTTACGTCTTTATGGTGATGTCAGTAAAACCTATTAAAAAGCAAGTTTTTGCTCCTCAACCGACACGACGTACTTTACAGTTAGTTCAATGTCGAACGATGCTACCTTACCCACTTACTATCTTTTTGTATTTTTTATGCTAAGATTTTAAAGTTATTAAGCAAAGTAAATAAATTTACTAACCATAAAGACGTAAATTCGCCACGAAACCTTTGGTCATGATCTCATGACTCTATAGGTGTTTGACCATTGTTTTTTTTTTAAACCACTAATGTGACAAAACAACCACCTGCCCACTTGTCACCGTAGCCTATAGACGCTTGCAACTTGCGACCTTACGTGCTCTCTGAGGCACGGAGAATAATCACCTATCCTCCACGGCTAGCGCAACTTAACCTTGCTGATCGGTTGATCAGCTCAGTTATTACTTAGCCATGCTCACCTTTTTAAAGAGCTTGAACTATCTAAGTATAGTAGTATAGTCATCAAAAGAAGTTTGCGATCACTGTGAAAAATCGAAATCTTTTTTGTTACGGAACAGAAGGGAAAACTCGTAAGGGAAACGTTGTAACTCGGCGTTGCAACATATCTAATATATAAAATTCTCGTGTCACAGTTTTCGTTGCCATACTCCTCCGAAACGGCTTGACCGATTTTGATGAAATTTTTTGTGATTATCGGGGAGGTCTGAGAATAGGCCAACATCTATTTTTCATACCCCTAAATTTTTTTTTTTATGGCAAAACAACGTTTGCGGGGTCAGCTAGTATATATATATATATATAATATGAAACAGGGTAATTCTTTTTAATTGACGACGTCTGTGGTCTAGTGGTTCGCGTGTCGGACTTCTGATCACAAGGTCGTGGGTTCGATTCCCACAGAACACAAATATTTATTATGAACATAAGTGTTTGTGTTTGGCTGGGCATTTCTTATGTATTATAAGTATGTATTTACAAAAAAAAAAGTATATATGTATTATAATCCATTGTCTAGTACCCATAGTACAAGCTCTGCTCAGTTTGGGACTAGATGGTGCTGTGTAAAATTGTCCAAAAATATTTATTTATTTATAATTCTATTTAAAGAAAACACAAATTAAAAAAATATTTATTATGTTGTTGTAGTTGTAGTGTTCGCAAACTTTTTTTGATGTGTGTACCTGGCTACCTATACCATCATTAAATAAGTATGTTACCATTTAGCCTGTTTTTCATTTGCGCACGCGGCGTAAATTCCGCTGATCCGAATAAATGGTTTTTGTTTCTGGAGCGAAAAATTGGAGCGGCCGGGAAAATGAGTTGGGTACAGATACGTCTTTGTTTGTTTTTAAATTAAAAAAATTACTTACAGTATCCTCAACCTTTTGCCGTCTATGTAAGGGTCAGATTCTTGTCCAACTAGATGGATGGATGGACGCAGTCTATCTGACAAGATTCTAAGGATAAACTAGAGGTCAGACATTTTAGGGTTCTTAGTTTTTAATACTGTGGAGAGGCGAGGTGTGTTGCCCCTCCAACCAAAGGGGAGGATCCTCCAACCAGGCGGGTGTTTTGCCTGGCGGGCCACGGCCCGACGGTTGATGTCGGGCGGTTGTATATATGCAACTTTTCGTTGCGAATGTTGCTTGCGCGATTCAGGCCTTCGTAGTTCTATGTAGCGCGGTAGATGTCGCTACAATACCAATAAAGATTGTCATATTATTATATTCTCTTTCTCCGAACCTTTTCTCTATATTGGGGCCGGCTTTCAATCTAACCAGATGCGGCTGAATATTAGTATTTTACACGAAGCAACTCCCAACAGACCTCCGTAGCCCAATTTTTAAGTAATACCGATACCTTGTTTCACTGGGCACTTTACAAATATAAGGAAGACAAAGTACTAAGGCCAGCACATCAAGCTACCCCAATCTGTCAAATTTATTTGATAGATTTTAATATTTAATACAATATGTTAAGGTTCATATTCAATATATAATTTGTGGAATGAGCTTCCTGAGTGGGTCTTCCCCAATAACTATAATCTGTGTGTCTTTAAATCTTGAGTGAATGGGTTTCTTCTAGGCAAGCTCCATCGTAGATCGCAGTGTCGCTTAACATCAGGCGAACTAGTGGTCAAGATTAGGCCTATCGTGAATAATAAAAAAAAAATTGACAAAATTGTCAGTTTTGGATAGCTTGACCTGTTAGCGTCTGTACATCGAGACTTGAAACAAATATTTGTAGATCACACAAAGATTAGTGTAAAAATGCTACCGTGATTTGGAATGAAAGTGCTTGAGAAAAAGAAATCAAGTGACGTGTAGTCGGCGCCCGATCGCGTAGGTGTCGTCGCCGCTGGTCGATGTGAAGTGTCCTCCGTTGTGTGCGCTGGCGCGACCGCCGGCTCCCCCTCCCCGCACGCCGCCTCAGCTGCCCCTCGCCGCTCGTCAGCAGTGCGTAGACAGCATTTTTTTTGTAGTCTACGCTGAACAGAATTATTGTTTGTTTGTTTGAATATGCTAATATCTGAAACTACTATCTCTTATACAACGTGTTACAAAATACCCCGGAAAAAATATAATTAATTATCAAAGCCAAAAATTTTGTCAGCTGTCATGTCAGGGAACTAGATTATTTAACAGAAAGGCTTACGTATCTATTTTACCTAATTATTGTTCACTTTAATAGTTTTTCTATTATTCATTCATAAATGTTGTTGTTTTTCTCTTTTTGGGGTATGTTATACAGCGTTACTATAGTTCTTAAATATTGTGAATGGACTAGTTATAAGGCCTCATTTAACCTCCTCTCGGCTTTACGGGTAGTTTTGTAACATCCTGTATAAGTATTTTATCTTTCTGATAACTGCTAGAATATACTTCCTAGATTATCCTATATAAATTTGGTTGACGTCTGACCACCCGTTCTGAAGATACACTTCAAAATTAGTGACGTAGGTTTTATTGCCTAAAAAAAAATATATACCACTAAGGTGGCAAACAAGCATACGGCCCACCTGATTGTAAGTGGTTATCGTAACCTATAGACGCTTGCAATACAAGGTATCACTTGCGCGTTGCCGACCCTGTAAAACGAAAGACGAATTGTTGGTTTGGCAGTATATTTATTTATTTCAGGTAACAAAGCCCATAGACAAACATAATAATACAATATAAAATAAAACAAAATATATAAGTACCATTAAGTACTATTTCACACGTAAATTCGTCGTGCTCAACCGGGTAAAAGTCAAAGTCGGGGGGACTTTGACTTTGCACACACAGTCGACACTAACCTTTCGGGGACACAAAAAGGGATCTATTTAATTTTTAAACTGAAATTGTCGTAATGATAGACTGCTGAATCTCCAACCGATAAATAATCTATTCTCAAATAAATATTACTGAAAACCTTTTTTTTTATTTTTTAAATGTTGTAGCAATATAATAATATAAAATAATATTTTTGTCACATTTTACACAGCACCATCTAGTCCCAAACTAAGCAGAGCTTGTACTATGGGTACTAGACAATGAATATAATACTTACATACTTTTTTTTTGTAAATACATACGTATAATACATAAGAAACACCCAGACAAACACAAATACTCATGTTTTATCCACACAAATATTTGTGTCCTGTGGGAATCGAACCCACGACCCCATGATCAGCAGTCCGGTACTCGAACCGCTAGACCACAGTGGTCGTCATGCTGAGATAGGGGCCTTTTTGGGTTCGTGCAGGTTTTATTTTTAATGTTTATAATGTAAATAGGTACATATGTTGTTTGTTTGTATTTTTATTAATTTCCTGTGCGAGTCCAAAATGAATTATTTTTGAAATAAAACTACTTTTTACGGATTTTATCGCGTTATATTGATATTCTACCAGTGACCATGGACGCTGTAAAAGGGCCGAAACGTCGGGATTAGGTATATATCAATATAACGCGATAAAATCCGTAAAAAGTAGTTTTATTTCAATGTATAATATTCGCGTAAATATCAGAAATAAGAAAAGAAAGAAAGAAACATATTTATTTTATCCATATGAAATCAATATGAATTATGTTTCTTTCTTTCAAATATTTACACACCCAGTAGGACATTCGTACGTAATATTAACGTTAACCTTCGCTATCATCAATCGCTTTGAGAGCGCTCGCACTATATTTTATCGCCTGTAACAGGTATGTTCCCAGTTAAGAAACCTCCCATTTGTCTGTGTGGTGGGTATCCATATATCGCTGTTGATCCGGACGCGAGCGGCGACGCACGCAGCTTAATTTGGAAAGGTTTGCTTCTAATTCAGGAGAGTATGTGTTATTTAGCGAATATTATATATTATAATTCGAACCTGCGTCTTCTGGTTAGGTACACCAGACGTATGACCACTAAGCCACCTAACCTACCTGGTGGTCAGCTTGGTGGCTCAAATATTTCAATCATTATGAGCAGGGCGCATACAATGATTTAAATCTTTCATCATCATCAACCCATATACTGTCCCACTGCTGGGCACGGGTCTCCTCTCATATTGAGAGGGATTAGGCTATAGTCCACCACGCTGGCCTAGTGCGGGTTGGCAGACTTCATAAACCGTCGAGAAAAATCTCTAAGGTATGCAGGTTTCCTCACGATGTTTTCCTTCACCGTTTAAGCGAGTGATAATTAATTATTAATACGCACATGAATTCGAAAAGTCAGAGGTGGGTGCCTTGTGTTCGAACTCGACCTTCGACTTGGCAGTCCAATGGTCATACCATTAGGCTATCACTGCTATATAAATCTTTGAGCCTGCCTAATTTATTTTACTTTGTTAATATGATAAACTAAGTTCTAAAAGCAATTACGAACAAATGAAAAATACTAATTTGTTTATGTTGTTCAATAAACTGTAAGTACCGTTGTTTGTATATTTATTAATAGTTCAATAGCTTTTCAGCATCAAGTTTTATAGTTAAAGTACCTAATTTAGTTAAAATTTATTTAATTAAATCGGTCCAATTTAGTTACGAGTATAAGTACTTATTTAAGTGGGCTGTGAAATGTAACAGTTTTTTAATTGAACGCTGTACTCAAAATTAACTTAATTGGAGATGTCTTTTATGGTTTGAAGTTGACAAACAAGTATACGGGCCGGCTGATGGTAAGCGGTTATCGTAAATAAGTCGAGTTATTTTGTGAGTTACAGCCCTTACTCAACAACTCCTGGAGCAAAAAATATTTTCGTGGTATATTCAACTCGATGGATCTCAAACGTCAATACAATTATATGACTAGACTAATCCGTATTACATTGTTCACGCAACTCTGTCCGGAG
Organism: Acronicta alni; assembly: GCA_964056405.1. Classification (NCBI taxonomy): domain Eukaryota; kingdom Metazoa; phylum Arthropoda; class Insecta; order Lepidoptera; family Noctuidae; genus Acronicta; species Acronicta alni. The sequence continues at coordinate 1,382,016 of OZ043935.1, forward strand.
TTGTCAGAAGTAATATAAATTCTAGTTTATTTCCCCACACGCTTACTTCGATTCAACTTAGATATTGGTTTTTCTTGACCTTAGGATCGAACGAGGCCTGGCATGGAGTCAGCCGATTAATATTTATTTTGAGACGTGAACGTATAGACTAGAGATTTCGTGGAGACGGATCCAGTTAATATAATTATATTTTATTATATTAGACGATGACTGTGGTCTTGTGGTTTGATTGTAGGACTGCTGATCACGAGGTCGTGGGTTCGATTCCCACAGGACACAAATATTTATGTGATGAATATAAGTGTTTGTTTTTGTGTGGGTGTTTCTTATGTATTATAAGTATGAATTTACAAGAAAGAGTATATAATTAGGTATTATATCCCTTGTCTAGTACCCATAGTACAAGCTCTGCTTAGTTTGGGACTAGATAGTGCTGTGTAAAATTGTCCAAGATAATTATTATTATAATACCACTAAGGTGTCAAACAAGCATACGGTCCACCTGATTGTAAGCGGTTACCGTAGCCTATAGACGTTAGCAAAACCAGGGGTCTCACTTTTTTTTTTTTTTATGACGGACATAGTTTTTAGCTCGAGGGAGCTTTAAAAACTTAACCGGACTAGGTGGCGAGGCACCAAATGCCTCCAGCCAGGGGCAACTTATAAACTAAGCAACACAGCTAAGGGTGTCCCCTGCGGGACTCGGACCTCGGCTTAGGGCGTTGCTGGGGGGGCAGCTAGGGACGGCTGGATCTGGGTTTAAATTATTTAGGGGCGAATTTAAAGCTACTGGCTCGGCACGGGCCGGCTCGAGCAAGGGACGGGGAGGATTACCGTTAAGGGGTCTTCGCGACGGGCCTCGCCGGCGAGGACGGTATATCGGGCGGCGTTTTTGTGCGTGTGTTTTGAGAGTGCTAGTCACTCTGTTTGACTCCTGCGCTAGGGTAATTTGGTCGTCAGGGTAAGTGAGTGCGTGCCTTGGGCGGCGCACTCTACTTATCTGAGAGGGTTTGTAGTCTACGCTACTGACCACAAGGAGATTAGGGTGAAGGGGGGCCAAATCGAAATAGCGCTTAGAGGCGCGTTTCATAAACTGCTTGATGGTAGGCAGTTTTAAGTCTAAGTGAAGGGGTATCACTTGCGCGTTGCTGACCTTATAAAGAAAAGAGGAATAGTTGGGTTGGCAGTATAAGGGTCAAAGTCCCCCCACTGCCACTACCATCCCACTGCAACGTTTCCTCGCAGTGCACCAGCAACCTTGCTCACCGTAAGGAACACAACACAGCTCAAAGCAGTGTTATTTCACTTTGATTTTCTACAAGGCGGAGGTACTTCCCAGTCGGGCAGCTCAAATTTGAGTGGAATTACTCCCACTACTAATTTACACTAAAAATTACACACTAACTCACAGGTTGTTGGTATATTTAAGTCCCATGTTATAGGGGACGAGATTATTGTCGTACACCGGGCACAATTTCAGAGAATTTCATAGAGAAACCCAATAACACTGCGCGTCCTTCTTTTATATGTATAGGCTGGTTTGATGTCTGTACGTCACTAGGTGGCCACTGAAAATCAGCGCTTTGTTGTGGTCTCGTGCCACAGCACAGCATAATGCTGAGTGGTAGCCTGTTTTGTCGCGGACAAGACATGCAGCAGTTAGGCATTAGATAGATTAGATTTGTGATTTGTGTTTCCTGTGTTGTAAATTGTATTTTGTTAATGTTTCTGTACATCGTGCTTAATTAAGTTAAAAACTTTTCTTGTATGTGTTTCTGCGGCAAATAAATGTTTTTTCTTTCTTCTCTTTTTTTCTTTTTTTATAGTACGGATAATCTTCATGGATCTTCCATCACCCGGGGAGGTGGCAGGTTATGTCGGATTCGTACCGACTAAAATCCGCACTTTCCTCCACTTGCCTTACAGTCATGACCATGGAGTCCGTGATATTTACCACGACCATAACAGACTGTGGCCCAGCACTCACTGAACCCCATCATTAAGCGACGCCTTGACCTGCATCCTATCTGAAGACACGCGTGCTGCCTATTGGGGAACATTGCGCGTCCTGGGAATCAAACCCACAACCTCAAGCATAGCAGTCTTGTTAACGACTACTAAGCTAATGTGGCAACAAATACGTCGCCCTTGACATATGGAGGTTTCAAGGCCACTCGATGTCAATTCAAGGTTGCCAGCGTTGGAAAAATGTTCACCCGACAAATGGCTTACAAGATTGATCGTTAAAAATAAAGGTTTGTGTGTTACAGTGCGTGAAAATAGAATTTATGGTGAGATTTCTGTGTTTTTCTTGATGTCACCTTTTTTTAACCTCCAAATAGAGGGGAGTTTAACGTTCAACGTATCTGTAGAATCTGTTTATTAAAGGAGAAGGGTTAGGCTGAAGTGTATACTAGTATACACTTAAATTCAAAACATTTACTCTTGTAAAAGTGTCTTTAAAAGATCTATTTAAAGAAAATAAATATAATTTCATTTCAAATATCATCATTTCATTTCATTTCATTTCATCATACTTCTGCTTTATTGACGGTTATTTTAAAAACTGCTTCAATAGTCTAGTTGCCTTAATCACGACTGCTGAGCTAGAGCTTCTGGGTTCTATTCCCAGGTCAAGCAGTGTTATTGGGTGTTTCTATGAAATCAGAGGGATTAGGCTATAGTCCACCACGCTTGCCTAGTTCGGTTCGGCAGACTACACACACCTTCGAGAAAAATCTCTAGGCATGCAGGTTTCCTCACGATATTTTCCTTCACCGTTTAAGCGAGTGATAATTATTTATTAATATGCACATGAATTTTAAAAGTCAGACGTGTGTGCCGTGGATTCGTAATTGAGACCTTTGACTTGGCAGTCCAATGTTCATATCACTAGGCTATCACTGTTTTTTTTATACCATTTGGCATTAACGCTAAATATTTTTAAAAATTTAATTTTGTTTTTAGGGAAAGAAAGATTCATTCTCACTGTTAATAACGCCTTGGAGTCAACATTACGTATTAATTGTAACTTAATTATTTTCAAACATATTATACATTAGTCAGTACATACATAGGTGTATTAATTGCAAACACCCACCACGCATCATAGCCCGCTCAAACACGAAACCTGCTGTTCGTACACTCATTTTTCAAACCATACCAACCAACCAATAACCAAGGAACTTGATGATATTATTCAAACCATAGCAGTCCTCTATCCTGAATAAACCTAAATTGTGAATTCTATAACAATCTGGGAATTGAAAGCAAACTTTGAATGCAAATGTCTCGGCATTCATTTGATAGTTCTGCTTATAATTAGTACAGGTACCGGTCCAACGTCATTAGAGAGTACTGTGCTATAATTTAAAACTAAATATTATAATAAAGCAGAGTTTCCAAGAAAATAGAACACCTCATTAAATGGATAAAAGGGTCAAAGTCAAAGTCAAATATTTTATTTCAATCAGACCATTAAAACAGCACTTTTGAAAAGTCAAAACTTGTTGCACAGTTCCAAAAAGTGGGTCTTATGGAGAAGAACCGGCAAGAAACTCCATACCCATCATGTTTGCTTTTAAAAAAAAACATGATGGGTATAATAATAATAACATAACATACCATCACGCCTGTATTCCCCGAAGGGTTAGGCAGAGGTGTACTTATGTACACCCACATTTCGCCGGTGTGTTTAGGTTCCATGTAATAGGGGGGCGAGCATAACGGGGCACAAAATCAAACTCCGATCTGCTACTGAGAATTTCATAGAAAAACCCAATAACACCTGTCCTGGGGATCGAACCCACTTTAGAATATAGAGTTTCTAGTGGTCCCAAACTAGGCTAGGCCTGTATCTTAGGCACGAAAATGTTCATCTAAAGTTTTAATAAAATTTTAGTCAATCTGAAAAATCCATCATACATGGAAATAATTAGGGTAACAAAAATAAACAATCGGTAAATAATAGAATTATAACTTAAAATGTGTCCTAAGGAATAATATAATATTGACTTGTGTTTATGTGTGTGTGTGTGTGCGTTTACGTGCGTGTGTGTGCGTTTAAGTGCGTGTGTTTGTTTGAGTGCCTAGGTTAATATGTGATTGCTTGTATTTTTAGAAGAAATCTTACACAGGAACGTCCTTTTAAGTAAAATCAAAATCAAATCAAACTAGTTGTATTTTCACACAAACCTTAAATAGGCACTTAAGAGATGTCGAGTCTAGGTGCTCGGTTCTAAATTAGTCGTTTCCTATAAAGACGAACTGGCAAGAAAATCCATTGTTACTCTTTTAAATTATAAATTATCGTTTTGTACAATGATGTTCGATATAATAATAATTATAAATTGGACACTTACATGAGAACAATTAAGGAATGTTGCGAAGATTACAAATATATAAAATACAGCTAGGCATAAAAGAAGGTTCTAGCAAGATATACCTGTGCTAAGAGGCCTCGCTATATTAGTACGTAGTGTATGATATTATTAGTAGACTATGGCTTCTATGAGCAATGCTAGCATAGTTTCTGAAACGGCTTTGCAAACTGACTGGTAAACAACTACTCAAATTCAGTGAATGGTCAGTATTTGCTTTCAAAGTTTACAAGTAATTTTGTTAGTCAATATTGAAGTTACATTTTGAGTTTAACACTTGAATGTTTGCGTAAATACATAATAAACTAGGTTTTAATTTGAATAAACTGTCTTAATGGGCAATCGGTCGCGAGCGTGGCTACCGAATGTGAAGTCTCTGGTTTGATTCCCAGGTTAACCAAAGTGAACTTTTTTATTTTATTCTACTAAGTTAGCAAACAAGCATACGGCCCACCTGATGGTAAGCGGTTACCGTAGCCTATAGACGCTTGCAACACCAGGAGTATTACTTGCGCGTTGCCGACCCTGTATTGAAAGAGGAATAGTTGGGTTGGCAGTATAAGGTTCAAAGTCTCCCCCACTACCAACACAACGTTTCCTCGTGGAGCACTGGCAACCTTGCTCACCGTAAGAAACACAACACAGCTCAAAGCAGTGTTATTTTACTACGATTTTCTACAAGGCGGAGGTACTTACCCAGTCGGGCAGCTCCAATTTGAGTGGAATTACTCCCACTATGCCCTACCTCTCTTGAACTTAAAACATACTGCTGTACATCATTATCATCGTCAATCCATATACTGTCTCACTGCTGGGCATGGGTCTCCTCACAGAATGAGAGGGATTAGGCTATAGTCTACCACGCTGGCCTAGTGCGGGATGGCAGACATAACACAACGTCGAGAATCTCTAAGGCATGCAGGTTTCCTCACGATGTTTTTCTTCACCGTTGAAGCGATGGATAATTAATTAATACGCACATGATTTCGACAGAGGTGCGTACCTTGGATTCGAACTCGAGACCTTTGGCAGTTTGTACTGAGGCCCGCACATCAAGCTACCCCAATCTGTAAAATTTCTTTGATAGATTTTCAAGTTTAAGACAAAATAATAAGGTTAATTTTCAATTGAGAAAATTTGACAGTTATGGATAGAACTACTTTTTACGGATTTATTTCAATTTTTTATTACAATTTATAATATTCGCGTAAATGTCAGAAATCAATAAGTTATGGATAGCTTGACCTGCTGGGGTCTGTACTATGGCTACTAGATAATGGATATAGACTTATATAATAAACACATTCTTCTTATAGATAAACGACCCAGAAGAATACAAACACTTATGTTCATTACATAAATATTTGTGTCCGGAACTGAACCCACGACCTCGTGATCAGCAGTCCAACACTCAAACCATTAGACCACACACGTAATAAATTAAATTATTATTTGGTTACTTATCCCTCAAATTTGTAGAAAAGCTGATTATTATAGGTATTCGTAATAGGACCCAGAATTCATAATAGAAACAATGGAATATATATCCGTTTTGGGCGTCGAGGCCCTGCCGTCTATCCGCTGGGACGCCGCAGAATGATTGAATTAATAATTTCGATTGAGACCAAGACCAAATAACCGATATATCGAACCAGTAACAGCCCTAGACAGACCTCTACCGATCATATGCTCGAGCGGACCGCTATGCACGGACCGTGCTTCTAGTGATGTGACGGAATAATTACGTGAGGTATCGATAGAGGGAATATATTATTATACCCGCTCATTTTCTTTTTTGTCGGTGGAGCAATCGCCACTGTTCTCTATCTTCAGCTTTCCGTATTACCTCTTGATAGCACCCTTTCCTTCGCTTGTTCCACAAAACTTCGTCTAGGTCTTACCCTTCCTCGTTTTCCTTAAATTTTATCTTCTAATATAATTTTAAAGTAGTCGTCGTGTCGTATCAAGTGGCCAAATTTCTTTCCTCTCCTTAGTTAAGAGCACAACACAGCTTAAAGCTGTCTTATTTTCCTGCGATGTTCTACAAGGAGAAGATACTTTCCCAGTCGGGCAGCTCCAATTTTAGTGAAATTATTCCCCATACCTCTCTTAAAAACCTAAAAATCAAGAATCATTCATTTTATGTTGAATTAATTCCTTATTTTATTAAAATTACCGATAGGCACTACATTAGCCACACCACTAGTGAACCGAAGCGCGCATACAGAACACTCTTTGGTACTTTCGCGGTAAAGGGGCAGTGAGTCGCAAACGACTACGTGCTGACGTCATAAACGTGTCGTCGACCCGTCGTAACGTCGCTTGTAAATGACTATTTATGAGCTGTTCTATAATATTTTATATCACTTGTGGCTACATTTCCGTCAATAATATATTTCACCTGTACTCCTCAACGATTTAAGTAGAAGTGTACTAATGTACACCAACTACTATTAATACTATAAATGCAAAAATAATTCTGTATTCTGTCTATTACACTTTCATGCCTAAACCGCTAAACCAATTCTGATGAAATTTTGTACAGAGATGATTTACGTTTGTAACTTCATTTTGTAAAAAAATCCCTTGGAATACGAGCGATATCGCTGGCAACAGCTAGTATTAAAAGGTCATACACGAAGACGCGAAAATATTATAATTCAAATTCAAATCTTTATTGCTTTCATATATATAAATAAGATGTTATAATAATTAGGTATCAATATGAAAAAATAAAAAAAACAATATATAGTCAACCGGGGTAATTGTAAACAGAAAATACATGGGGTAACTGGAAATAGTAGCGGCAATACCGGCCCCGTTTCCGATTACCCCTTGCATTTACTGTTTACAGTTACCCTGGTTGACCCTAATATTTTATGTTAAGATGCCTGGATATAAAATATTATAGTATCTTAAGGTAGCACACACTGATAAGTTACTATAATATATCCGCTTGAATCATGCTCTCATTTTTAAGTTAGCATGTTAAGATTTATTTCGCATCTTAAGATGACATCATTGCATCGCTCGGTATCTTAACATGAAATTTCCATATCGCTTCATAGCTTAAGATTGTGTAATATGAAAATATATAGTATCTTAGCCGTTTATCCAAACTGTTCATACAAACTGTACAGTGAGCGATATTTTATCTTAATATAAAATAATTATAATAATTAACTCGCTTAAACGATAAAGAAAAACGTCGTGAGGAAACCTGCATTCCTTAGAGATTTTTCTCGACGGTTGTGAAGTCTGCCAACCCGCACTAGGCCAGCATGGTGGACTATAGCCTAATCTCTCTCAATATGAGAGGAGACACGTGCCTAGCAGTGGGACAGTATATGGGTTGATGATAAAATATTATAGTACCTTTGCGTGTGTGTGTGATGCCCTTTAATATAGTAAGGAAATAGGGATAGTATTAATGGGTTCGTCCTTTCATTCAAATACCATTCATTCAATAACTATGGAACGTGAGTTGCTGCATGAAAACCCTCGAAGGTTTTTGACAAAGAAGGATTGCAAGGTATGCCAAACTTTTTAAGGAAATTAATCTTAAAGGCCCAGTCAACACCCCAACACCCGGAGAGTAAACACAGCCCAAGTCAAAGCTCTAAATAAAATCACGCACATCAAAGGCGTTTTAAGCGAGTTAACACGTAACTGGATTTGAATGATGGCGACGACACGAGGACGTAACGATATTAAAGCGGATTCATTTTAAAACGGAAGATTAGTTTATGAACGTAGTTTTAGGTTACTGGTGTAATAAATAAAGAATTATATTTTTATTATTGCCTGCCTCATTAGTGTAGTAGTCAGTCCTAAGCGCAACTGCTACGCTCCTCGGTTCGAGCAGTGTTTTTTTTTTTTTCATTTGTTTGGGTAACAAACAATAGCACAATAAATTCATTTATAAGTTTAGTATTAGGCATACAATGTTGATAATTGTGATATCCACTTCGTTTACCACTAATTGTGTTATTGGGTTTTTGTATGAAATTCTCAGCAGCAGCTCGGAGTCTGGATTTGTGCCCGGTTAATGGCAATAGGCTCGCCCCCTATTACAACGGATCTAAAACATACCGGCGAAATGTAGGTGTACTTAGTAGTAATTAGTGTACACCTCTGTTTAACCCTTCGGGGAATACAGGCGTGATGGTATGTATGTACATTTTCATCGACTGCCGAAACAGAGTAATGAGATATTTCTTGAATATGGGTGTATATGTATCTACAGCAACCAACACTTAAAGCTACCACAATCTTGATTGATTTTCAACTTTAATACAAAACTTATTCTTTCGAACCTTTTCCGTACTATATCGGGGTCGGCTTCCAGTGTAACCAGATGCGGCTGAATATCAGGACTTTACACGAAGCGACTGCCATGAGACCTCCGCAACCCAATTTCTGAGTAATACTGATACCCTGAGGATAGACTGGTTGTCAGGCTTTTTTTACCACTAACGATTGTCATAGGTGTTCGTATGACAACCGGAACCGACGGCTTTACGTGCTCTCCGAGGCACGGAGGAGTTTCGAAGTGTTAAGAATGGTCACCCATCCGCAGACTGACCGCACCTAGCGCAGCTTAACCTTGCAGATCGGTTGAGCTTAGTTATTACTTAGTCACGAACCCCTCTGGGCTTTAATCGGCCTGCAAAAACGTTGACGTAGATAATATAATTAAAAAAATATTTTTCAAAAAGGTTTTTATCTATTAAAACAAACACCAGTTGTAACCAACCTTATATTTCGTTACCTAACTTCGATCCTCAAGTCCGTAGTGACAGATGGCAGGCCTTTTTAAGCCCCATTAAGTTGCCCGCATCTCCTCATTTGCGAGGCGGGTAAATAAGGGTAAACAATACGATGTTGCTTTTGCCCCTTCAATCAGTTCTGGGATATTGGGCAGACAAATTTGGGCTTACTCGAAAAGTTTCTGTTGGATATTTTTCCAGCAGAATTACAAAATGAGTGTTAATTTTATTCGAATAATTCAATTCAATCAAAAAAGTAGTGATAGCCTAGTAATATGATCATTGGACTACCAAGACAGAGGTATCGTGTTCAAATCCGCGAGAAAACGCTGTGTTGGCAATGGGGGGACTTTGATCCTTATACACTCTCAACCCAACTATTCCTCTTTTGATTTACAGGGTTGGCAACGCGCAAGTGATACCTCTGGTGTTACAAGCGTCTTTAGGCTGCGGTAACCGCTTACCATCATTACCATCAGGTGGGCCGTATGATTGTTTGCCACCTTAGTGGTATTTATAGAAAAAAAACTAGCTAGCTAGGAATTGAACTCCAGGACCACTTGTAAGACTAACAAGGAAGATTTAAGCGAGTGATTATTAATTATTAACGACATGATTTTGAAAAGTCAGAGGTTTATTTACCTTACTCACCGTGCAATATCGCGCTCTTCATCCTCTCCTCTAAAAAAGAAAAAATAACTTGCTGTGCCCAACAGGGTCCATAATTGTTTCTCTTTAATTTTACCCACCAGCTTTTGTATACATTACTAGCTGACCCCGCAAACGTTGTTTTGCCATAAAAAAAAAAATTTAGGGGTATGAAAAATAGATGTTGGCCTATTCTTAGACCTCCCCGATAAGCACAAAAAATTTCATCAAAATCGGTCAAGCCGTTTCGGAGGAGTATGGCAACGAAAACTGTGACACGAGAATTTTATATATTAGATAGATGGGATGCAATAAAGTTATTGAGTATTGAGTTCCTGCCTTGGATTCCAACACGAGTCGTAGCAGTCCAATACTCATACCACTAGGCTATCACTGCTTCATGATTTGCTTTCTTATTTTGGTCCTAAAGACCAGTATATCGCGTGTCCCGTTTTAAAAATAAAACAACATCTGGCATCGGATGTGCCAATTCTTTTCTCATTTACCAATAAATAAAAACGGTTAAAGCCCGCCAATCAACTAAACGGCGGCCTGTATTCGAATGCAGAATATTAAATCATAAATATTCGTCGAACTTTCTAGGCGGTTTTTGTTTATCATTCTTTGTATAAATCCGCATTTGAGACACATAATTCAGTTTCTGGTGGGCCACTGGTAGAAGCTGGATGCGAAAAGCCGAAGACAGGGTGAAATAATAATAATAATCATTTATTGAAACACTTCAAGTACAATATTAAAACAAGTAACAATTTCACTTAAAGTTATTTAGAAAAGGAAAAATTCGACCGCGGGCAGGATTCGAACCTGCGTCTTCTGGTTAGGTACACCAGACGCTATGACCACTAAGCCACTGCGATACCTACCCGTCATGTCGAATTTTTCCTTGTCGAACCTTACCTTCTAACTATCTTTTTGTATACTTTTGGCATTTTCCATACTAAGGTGGCATCGTTCGACATTGAACTAACTGTAAAGTAAGTTGTGTCGGTTGAAAAGCAAAAACTTGCATTGAGGTGTTACTGACGTCACCATAAAGACGTAAATTCAGTATGTGAAGGAAAAATTCGACAAAATTTGACGGGTAGGCATCGCGGTGGCTCAGTGGTCATAGCGTCTGGTGTACCTAACCAGAAGACGCAGGTTCGAATCCTGCCCGCGGTCCAATTTTTCCTTTTCTAAGTAACTTTAAAATCTTAGCATGGAAAATGCCAAAAATATACAAAAAGATAATTTCACTTAAAGCTAATTTACTTAGTAACTGTTACTGTGTCCCTGTACCCCACACTAGGATTCCCTGTGTCGTGAGGTACAGTCTTTTCCCAGTTTCATGAGTACGCATATCTTTTTTTTGTTACAAGAAATGGTGACATTAACGGAGGCCCACGTCCAGTAGTGGACTAATATAGGCTGATGATGATATAATTCAGTACTTGGTTTTCAATGTTTTTTTTTATTCCGCTAAGGTGGCAATCAAGCATACGGTCCACCCGATGCTAAGTGGTTACCGTAGCCTATAGACGCTTGTAACACCAGGAGTATCACTTGCGCGCTGTTGACCCTGTAAAACGAAAGAGGAATAGTTGGGTTGGCAGTATAAGGGTCAAAGTCCCCCCACTGCCAACACGTTTCCTCGCGGAGCACTGGCAACCTTGCTAGTAACTCAAATACTTATGAGATGAACTTGAGTGTTTGTGTTTGTTAAAATGTATTATAAATGTTTATTATAATATTTATTTATTTATTATTTGGTTAGCCAACAATTACTTACACTAATACAGAAATTAATTTAAAAGATACGGTTACATTTAAAAGTGTAGTAATTACTTACAGGCTAACACATATCATGCACTATATACGGTAAACATCATCGAGAACAAATAAAATTTAAAAGAAAACAGTATTTAAACAATATATATAATATATAATATATGTATATGTTACGCTCAAACATTGAAAACGCTCATTGAGCGAAAAAACAACTATAATCTGTGTATCTTTAAATCTCGAGTGAATCGGTGTCTTCTAGGCAAGCGCGCTCCACCGTAGATCGCAGTGTCGCTTAACATCAGGCGAACTAGTGGTCAAGCGTAGGCCTAATATAAAAAAAAAAAACAGTTCACAACGCGTTGTGGTCAAATTATATTAGATGAGCATCAAAATACAAGGAATCATAAAAACTAAATACCTAAAATTTCCTACTTAGACTAGGTTAGTTTGTTAGGTTTTTTTTTATAGAATACGAAAACTCGATGCCAGTTAAAATTAAAACAAAGCTAACAACTACTTAATTATTAAACTGCTGCTTCTACTTTCTAATATAATTGACCACAACGCGTCGTGAGCTGGTTTTCCTCTCAATGAGCGTTTTTGATCTTTGAGGGTAACATATATGTACCGGGTGTTTCTTAAGTAACATACCATCACGCCTGTATTCCCCGAAGGGTTAGGCAGAGGTGTACTTATGTACTCCCACACTTCACCGGTATGTTTTAGGTCCCATGTAATAGGGGGCGAGCCTATTGCCATTAACCGAGCACAAATCCAGACTCCGAGCTGCTACTGAGAATTTCATAGAAAAACCCAATAACACTTTGCTCGACCTGGGGATCGAACCCACGACCCTACGCTAGAGGTCGTGGGTTCGATCCCCAGGTCGAGCTTAGGACCCACTAGACTAATGAGCCAGTGTTTCTTAAGTATAATATGTATTATAACTATGCATTTACAAAAAAAAAGTATATCAGTATTATATCCATTGTCTAGTACGCATAGTACAAGCTCTACTTAGTTTGGGACTGGATCGTGTGTGATATGTTCCGAAATATTCATATTATTATTTAATTATAAATTAAATTACGTAATTTTATTAGTCAGGATTGCCGTCAACGGAAACTAAGAGGACGGGACTATAACGTATGTTAATATAAAATACAAAATATGTCTTAAGATTTCAATTCAACAATTAAAAAATAAGTACAATTTATTTCAATATTGCGCAAGACAAACTCCAATCTGCATTGCAGTTGACGTTTAAGTAAATGGAACACAACAATGTTAGCTGAAGGTTATTATTACACAACAGGTTGTCAACACCACAAAAACCATTTACCCGTTGACTTGGTAATTGCAACTATAGCAATTCACATAAGGAAATGTCGTGAAGTTCCCAGCTTAGTACAGTCAACAAACGAGTTTGGTATACAGACAGCGAATGATACCTTTTTTTAAACCACTGAGGTGGCAAACAAGTATACGGCCGACCGGCTTGCAGGGGTATCACTTGGGCGTTGTCGACCCTGTAAAACGGAAGAGAGAGAAACGAGTTGGGTTGACATTACAAGCGTCAAAGTCCAACCACTGCCAACACAACGTTTCCTCGTAGAGCACTGGCACTTGCTCACCGTTACGAAAGTAGTATTATTTCACTTGGGCGCTACAATTTGAGTGGAATTACTCCCAATATATAGTGATCGGTAGGGCACGTCTCGTACGTGTAAGTACCTACCGACTAAAAATGTCATTTTCCTTTACTTGCCCCATAATCATAGCCATGATTATTTGGATCCCATGATTCAGGAAATTCGTCACGACCATAACAGGCTGTGCATCAGTCACTGGATACATTTTACTCGAAGGCACGCGTGTTTTGGTCAAATAAGCAAAATCCCCCGCACAATATCCGCATTAAGACACATATTTTATGATACAATATTATAACACAATTTTTGTCAAAACTCCGATGCTTCATTACCTGCCTGTATACCTAACTCGTTGGCCGACTGTACGTGACACCCCATCTCATTTTATGTTACTATTGTCTTGGTGAATGTAATTACAAACCCTTCGGCAGTGACTATAAGGAAACAGTAGGTAACAGTGGTTTTTAGTCGCTAAAAGTGTTATATACCACTATATACGAGCTACACAATGACTGATGCATGCTTGCCGTCGGTTGAGATTGGTCTACTCAAAGCCGCTGTGGCTCTTTCTTCAAAAGGTCATTTCAGACATTGCCCTACATTGTAACACTCACATATTTGATATTATTATATCTGAACTTTAAAAGAGACCATGATTCTCTAAGTTTGTTTCGCGGTATTTCTTCTCAGAGGTCGTCAGTTAGAAAATGCCGGCGTTATCTAGCATAAAGTGTCTTTAAAAGATCTATTTACAGAAAATAAATACCATTTAATTTAATTTGGCTAAGTAATAACTAGCCAATCAACCGAACTGCAAGGTTAAGCTACGCCAACTGCTGCCAGTCAGTGGATCGGTGACCATTCTTAACACATCAAGACCCATCCATGCCTCGGAAAACACGTAAAGTCGTCGTTCCCGGTTGTCATCTCTATACCAAATTTCACCAAAATTTGTTTAGTGGTTTAGGCGTGAGAGTGTAACAGACAGACACAGAGTTACTTTAGAATTTATAATATGATTGGGGATAATAATTCAAATCTTTTCCCATAGAGGTCGGCAGAAACGATAGAACGCTTCTTGCTTTATTTATAAAGAAAGAGGAAGAATGTCGGACTGCTGTTCACGAGGTCGTGGGTTCATTTCACATTCTTTCTCAAATATTTACAAAAATACAGGATGTTACAAAACTACCCAAAAAACCGAGAGGAGGTTAAATGGGGCTTTATAACGAGTCCATTCACAATATTAATAAGAACCGTAATAACGCTGTATAACATACTCCAAAAAAAGGAAAATAACAACATTTATGAATGAAAAATAGAAAAACTATTAAAGTAGACAATTATTAGGTAAAATAGATACGTAGGCCTTTCTGTTAAATAATCTGGTTACCCGACATGACAGCTGACAACATTTTTGGCTTTGATAATAAATTATATTTTTTACGGGGTATTTTGTAACACGTTGTATATACACCGTATTTTTTTTGTCGTCTTACAGCCGAAAGGATTATTCTTCTTCTCATCATGATCAACAATTTCTTGTATTTCTTGTAAAAAAAGCAGCTAAGTACATCCTACATATTGTCGAGAGACCTGAACTTTTTTCTAAAAAACAGCTCCCTTTATTCAAGATTACAGACTTAGTCCCATAACTATTAGGAATAATATTGAAATAATGGTTTCCTTTCAGCTGTAAGACGACTAACATATTAACGGTGTATACTTATTAATATACATTTATAAGTATTATATCCATTGTCTAGTACCCATAGTACAAGCTCTGCTTAGTTTAGGACTAGATCATCATCATCATTATCATCAACCCATATACTGTCCCACTGCTGGGCACGGGTCTCCTCTCATATTGAGGAGGATTAGGCTATAGTCCACCATGCTGCCCTAGTGCGGGTTGGCAGACTTCACAAACCGTCGAGAAAATCTCTAAGGTATGCAGGTTTCCTCACGATGATTTCCTTCACCGTTTAAGTGAGTGATAATTAATTATTAATACGCACATAATAAGCAGAGATAGCCTAGTGGTATGACCATTGGACTGGCAAGTCGAAGGTCTCGAGTTCAAATCCAAGGCACCTCTGACTTTTCGAATTTATGTGCGTATAGGACTAGATAGTGCTGTGTAATAAATAAATATTTAGGAATCTATTTACTTATATTTCCTAGTCTATTATTTTCTATTCTTGATGTTATACAAGCATGATCTAGCTTCGCCATGTTTAACCTGGAATCAACAATCAACATCAAGGCTGGAGTACCGCAGGGTTCAGTGATTGGCCCTATTCTCTACAAAATATTCACTCACGACTTACCCACATCAAATAATGTGACTGTTGCTACCTATGCGGACGACATCGCTTATCTATCTTGTCACGACTCAGCTGAAACAGCTAGTGAGCAGCTGCAGCAAGTACTGAACAGCACGTACTGCTGGCTAGTGAAATGGAGGATTAAAACCAGCGCCCAAAAATCTAATCACATCACGTTCAGCTTGAGAAGAGGAATCTGCCCCCCAGTCAAACTAGGCAATGATATTTTGCCATATTGCGAATGCATCAAGTACCTAGGGTTCCACTTGGATCGTCGCCTCACTTGGAAGACCCATATAAAGCATAAACGCAATGAAGTCAACCTAAAATTCAAAAACCTTTACTGGCTGATGAGACGGAATTCAATTCTTTCTTTGGAAAATAAATTACTGCTGTACAACGCAGTTATCAAACCAGTATGGACCTACGGCATTCAACTATGGGGAATTGCCAGCAATAGTAACATAACATGTCTGCAAAGAGCTCAAAACGCGATTCTGCGGACAATTGTAAATGCACCCTGGTTTGCTCGCAGTAACGAGATTCATGAATATCTCAACATGCCCGCCATAAAGGAGGAAATAAATGAGTACACAAGACGCTATGCCGAACGCTTAGCCGTACACCCAAACCCCCTGGCTATTAAATTGCTTGATACCTCTCAAGCCATGAGACGACTGAAACGAAGGCAAATATCGTTGAAATAATGGTTGGTTGAGGCGATGGCCTCCAAAACCTAAATCCCAAACCAAGCTCAACCGAACTGATTATAGTCGCAACCGACTAATGGCAGTTTCACAAAAAAAAAAAAAATATTTTCTATTCTATACCTTCACTAGCTGTACCCTTTAGGGATCTCAAGCCCTTGGTTATGTAGAATTATTCAAATAGTAAAGTAATCAAGGTTAGGTTTAATCAAGTGTACACTAAAGTAAATCTAAGTTAGCTTGACAAATATTTGGCTTCAGTAATTAGGTAGGGGACTTGGTGCTTTGTACCTTACAATATTAAGCGGTACTGATTCTATATTCAAAGACGGTAGTTAAAATTTAACTTACAACCGAATTAAACCGTTAAGGTGTGGGTGTTTTATGTACAGTGGCAACCACATCAAGCTATCCCAATCTGTTCAAAATTTCTTTGATAGATTTCCAACTTTAATAAAAAACTATAAGGTTCATTTTCAATTGAGAAAAAAACTGTTTTGATAAATGATATTTATTTCTGTAAATAGATCTTGTAAAGACACTTTTACAAGTCAATGTTTTAAATTTTTTTAAGCTGGAGGAGCTTTCCGTCTCTGGAATTTCCTAACTGACGACCTCTGAGAAGAAACACCGAGACAAACCCAGAGAATCATAGTCACTTTTAAAGTCCAGACATAGAATAGTAACAATTATGTCATTAAGAATGGCAATGTCTGAAATGGCCTTTTGCAGAAACAGGCATAGCAGCTTTGAGTAGACCAGTCCCAGCTGACGGCAAGCATGCATCAGTCATTGTGTAGCTCAACCATAATTTAGGGAGATCAATATTTTGGTTCGTTGACCTGCTGGCATCAATATATATCTAACTTTGGAATATAAAAGCGTGTTGTATGTTATGTTTCGTAACCATCATATACCAATTGAGCTGTGTTGTGTTCTTAACAGTGAGCAAATTTGCCAGAGCTCGACGAGGAAACGTTGTGATGTCGGGGGGACTTTGACCCTTACACTGCCAACCCATCTATTCCTCTTTCATTTTACAGGGTCGGCAACGCGTAAGTGAGGTATCACTCCGCACTGTGAGCCCCGTGTAAGTTAGACGCACGCTCGCTGAACTAAATATTATTCATTTTGTAATTATACCTACCGCCTACTATATTTCTAAGTAATAATTTTATTTAACCACTTCAATCCTATTCTATTTAATAGTGAGTAAATTAAGTGAGTGATTTAACCCCGTGATCGGGGTTTAAGTTCACCCCACTGTCGCCTTGGTTACTGTCACCTTGGCTACTGTCACCCTGGGGTAAGCTCCACTGACAAACACCTCGCTAGCTGCTGTCCTGCCTGTCGGCCTGCCGCGCACCCCGACGGAAGTTCGCCGGACCGCTGCTGCCTACCCTGCACTACTTACGAGCGTAGCGTTTGGTATTCCGCCAGACGGTGTAATAAGAGAGTGAGATAGGCTCGAACCACCCCATATATCTAATTATAATATTCTTATAGTAGTATTTTATCTAAATATTCTTATTGGTACTACCCGGATTTTTTTTATTGTTTGTACGTAAGTTCGTCGGCAAACGCAACAGCGCTTGCAACACCAGGGATACCTGGTGTTGCAAGCGTCTATAGGCCACGGTAACCGCTTACCACCAGGTGGACCATATGCTTGTTTGCCACCTTAGTAGTATAAAAAAAAGCAACTGTTAGTATTATGGAGAGCAATAAACGAAATGATTATTGGGTTGAGCAGCGGTGTTCTAATTTAAACCCACCGTTCACCATTTTAGGTTTATTATGTAATGGAAGCAAGCAGTGATATTCTATTGGTATAACCATTGGACTGCCAAGTCGAAGGCCTCGAGTTCGAATCCAAGGCACCTCTGACTTTTTGAAATCATGTGCGTATTAATAATTAATTATCACTCGCTTAAACGGTGAAAGAAAAACATCGTGAGGAAACCTGCATGCCTTAGAATTTTTCTCGACGGCGTGTGAGTTCTGTTAACCCGGACTAGGTCGGCGTGGTGGACTATAGCCTCATCCCTCTCATTCTGTGAGAGGAGACCAGTGCCCAGCAGTGGGATAGTATATGGGATGTTCAGTTCAGACGGTGATGATGTAATGGAAGATGAGGATCTTAACAAAAAAGGTTTTTAATATCGTTTTAATTTTTGTCTTCTATATTTTATTATACTCAATATTTTATTGCATTCCATAATGTTTTGTACAGGTGGATTATAATTTAAATGTGTTCATTATGGACACTGTCGGGCACAGCAAAAATTAGGAGAGAGGAAGAGGGTTTAGCAGCAATTTAAATAAATTGGTTGTCCATGAAGTATATGATTACAATGACTGCATAATTATGTATTTATAATCATATATATTTTATTATTATTTATTATATTACATAGGAACATAAAACAGCTACACTGTAAAAAACAGAATACATGGAGTTATAAATACTAATGTAGCCAGTGCTGTTCACATAATGAATGAATTAGAATGAATGATAGATGTTTTAGAATCAAAAACTCTACGTGTTTTATTTCAATGGATAACCTTAACCTTTTTCGTTGCCTGGAAACAGAACACTCAATTAAAAGCGTATTATCACTCCTAATGTACCAGTTACATCTTCCAACGAAGAAAATCAAGTTGATTCCATACTTTGACTTATTTTAAGTATTCATGTGAAGCGAATAAAGTATGTAAATGTAGACAAACAGCGATGTTTACATAGGGATTAAGGAGAATGATTTATTACTAAGAACTCCTCGGAGATCAAATGAGAGTATTATTGCCAAAAAAGGAGGCCAAACCGATACGTCGTGAGAATTTTTTGTTCGAACAAAAGGGACTACGAAGATCGTCTACGCGTGCTACGGCGTAGCTTTCGTAAGCTACGAGTGCTACGCAAACGTAGCTGATCATCGATTTGCTACGCGTTAATTTATTTCCGAGTTCCGACTTCGAAAATGTTTGTGTTTTATATTCATGTTTGTTGTTTAATAACCGATTTCGATGTTTTTCTTTTTCTAATATAAAAATTTTTGTGAATGAAAAAATCGAACTGGTTTATAAAATAAAATTTATGGATGGTCACCCATCCGTAGACTGACCGTGGAAAGCGCAGCTTATCCTTGCAGATTGATTTATTAGGTCAGTAATAACTTGGCCATGAAGCCTTCTTAAAATAACACAAAAAACAAAAAAAAATGCTTTAACGTTAATCTTGAATTGTCCAAACGGAAGCATAAGGAACAAAATCTTGAGACATTTTCACGTATCAACGCGCCGGAGTTTAGTCTAAATGATAAATGGTGAGGGGACAGTGAAGTAACTTTTTTGGCACTCAAGACTAAATCTCTGAGCCTTAAGGGGACAATTAAAACTGTTTTTCTGATGTCTTCGAAAATAGTAGAACTTTTGATTTAGTATTTGTTATATAATTTAAAAATTAAATAACATGTTTACGTGTAAGAATTTACTTATTATCAACTAATCAAAAACAACCTAGAACGTCAAACATAGTTAAACATAAAAATACAAACTTCTTTTTGAAATCGATCATGAAGGTTAGATAGGTACAAAAGTAGTGTACAACGAATGTTACCTTAGCGAAGGGAAAATTTAACTACAGGCAGGATTTGGACCTGCATCTTCTGTTTCAATACACCAGACGCTATGATCAAGCCACTGAAGTACCTCCGCCTTGCAGAAAAACAATGTGAAATTACACTGCTTTGAGCTGTGTTGTGTTCCTTACGGTAAGTAACGTTGTGTTGGCAGTGACTTTCATCCTTATACTGCCAACCCAACTATTCCTCTTTCGTTTTACGGGGTTGGTAAAAAATATTTCAAAATATTAGCTACTGCCCGCTGTTTCACTCGGATCGCAAAGGAATTTTGAGACAAGAGGTATATCGGTAAGTATAACTGACAGCCAAACAGACGAATTTACTTTCGCATTTATAATATTAGTAAAGACAGTAAGGATTTTAACTGATAAATAATTCGAACATTAAGAATAAAAATAATTATTGTAAAAACCGAAGGAAAATGTTACCTATTGCCATTGACTGGGCACAAATCCAAATTCCGGGCTTTTACTGAGAATTTCCTAAATCAGATTACCGTGCACGGCAAGAGGCTGTCAAAGGTAGGTTTACTAAAAACCAGCTAGATTCTATTTCAGCAAAAACGAAGAGAAACTTTTCCGTAAAGACCTTCATGCCTTTTTTTTAAGAAAAAACGGTACTAGAAAATCGTAATGAAATAACACTGCTTTGAGCTGTGTTGTGTTCGTAACGGTGAGCACTGTAGCTAGTACTCCGCGAGGAAACGTTGTGTTGGCAGTAGGCCACTTTTGACGCTTATACTGCCAACCCAACTATTCCTCTTTCATTTTACAGGGTCGGCAACGCGCAAGTGATACCCCTGGTGTTACCTCGCATCCTAATTGAAGACACGCGTGTGGCGAACACACGTGCCGTCTACAAGGGTCAAGTCCGACAAAACCCTTTTTTTTCGAGTGGGGAAATGCTCCTTATGCATGCCTCACTCGTGGATGCGAGACAGTTATGTCGTGCTCTCCGACCAGGTGGCCATTATACCGACTAAAACCACCACCACTAATACTTTCCATATAATGGTAGGGTCACGGGAATCGCTCTCGCATGATCTGCGAACCCACCGCGGACGTCCATTGATGGTCCCTCCCGGAGAGCCAAGTGCAATCGGCGACTGACGAATGTCCAACACATGAGACAGACTAGAGGTATTTCTGAACCCCAAAAAATGACCCACAAGTCTGTACTTGTGGGTCATCACCTGCTAGCGTCTGTACGCTAGCAGGTCAAGCTATCCAAAACGTATTGATTTCTGACATTTACGCAAATATTATTATACATTGAAATAAAACTACTTTTTATGGATTTTATCGCTTTGATATTATTAATCTCGACATTTCGGATCCTTTACAGCGTCCATGGTCACGGGTAGACTGTCAGACAGGTAGTCTGAATAATAATATCAATATAACGCGATAAAATCCGTAAAAAGTAGTTTTATTTCAATCTATCCTAAACTGTCAAATTTTCCCAATTGAAAATGAACCTTATTCCTATGTGTTAAAGTTGAAAATGTATCAATGAAATTTGACAGATTGGGGTAGCATGATGCTGCCCCTGTATATGTTCTACGCGGGTATCAAACCATAACACATATAGTTCCTCATTAAAACACAAAAAGCAGCAGCCATTTTAACCAATCATCTTTTAAACAAACCCAACATTCTTTAAACTTCAAAATAAGTAAATTAATGTCCTTTAAGACGCTTCAGGCTTCAATTTTGATGCTGAAAATGAAAACGTCAGGCTTTTTATTCGTAATAAAGGAAATAAGACATTTGTAAAAGGAATGCCATGGATGTATTATGTCTAGCATTTCCATTTCCTGTTCTGCGGTTTTTAAATCAAATTTTAGAATAGGGGACTTTTTTGTTTTGTTTTTTTTTTGCTGTTGTTAAGTGGAAAGAAAGGAAGAAAGAAAAGAAGAAAGAGAACTCTTTAATAGTGGACTCGCACAGAACACATAGATCTTGACGCAGAACGGCACTTTCGGAAAATGTCATCGTGAAACATTTGAATACTTTCGCAAAACGTCATTTACGCAGAAATTAAATAAATATTCTTGAACAATTTTACACAGCCGTCTAGTCCCAAACTAAACAGAGCTTGTACTTTGGGTATTAGACAATGGATATAATACTTATATAACTACCTTTTTTGGAAATACATACATATAATACAAATAAGAAATACCCAGACAAACGAATCACATAAATATTTGTAATTTGTGGGAATTGAAACCACAAGCTCGTGATCAGCATCCCGACACGCAAACGACTACACCATAGACGTGGAAAAAATAACAGATATCAGATTTAAAAACATGAAAATTTAAATAAAAGTATTATGCTCGCTCCCTATTACATGGGTCCTAAACATACCAGCGAAATGTTTTTAATATTTTTCTGTATTTTTTTTTCAGCAACTTGTACACCTTTGTCCGACACACGTGGCAGACTAGAGGTATTTCCGAACACCAAAAAATGGCCCACAAGTCCAGACGCTATCAGGTCAAGCTATCCAAAACTGTCAAATTTTCCCAATTGAAAACATACTTTCTTATTCAAACACACAAAGCAGCAGCCATTTTTACTAATCATATTTTATTGGTTATAATACTTTTATACTTTTTATGCATAACTCTTATTCTATTTGCCTCATCCAATCTCCGTGGCTCCGCGCGACAATGGGGCCGTTTCATCTGCATTAGTGAAGTCCGACAGAGGCCTGAAGGCTCCACTTAATAGATTTCCGGACTCAGTTTGTAATGCTAAGGGTACGGAAGCCTTTTTGAAGACATGTCTATTTGGAATAGGAAGGTTTGCTGGGAGCTAAAATAGACAATTATAATAAATCACAATATGATTCACGGATCTTAGGGGCTAGGGAGAAGCAGAGATAGTCGAGTTCGAACTCAGGGCACTCACCTCTGACTTTGTGATGTCATGTGCGTATCGATACCGTCAGTAACACCTATTGGAAAGCAAGTATTTTGCTTTTCAAAATTTTGCCTATTGAAATGCAAATAACTTGCTTTTCAATAGGTGTTACTGACGTCACCATAAAGACGTAAATTCTGAATTTGAAGGCAAAATTCGTCATGGCGGGTGGGACTCACGGTGGCTTAGTAGTCATAGCGTCTGGTGTAACTAATCAGAAGACGCAGGTTCGAACCCTGCCCGAGGTCGAATTTTTCCTTTGCTTAATAACTTTAAAAACTATTATTTTGTCTAACCACAGAAACTTGGCAACACTTCTTCGAAAAAAAAATGTAATGAGCAAAAGCATTCTTATACATCCCCAAAATAGGAGCAATTTTACAAGCGCAATTTGGCACACGTAAGTAAACCAGAAAAATAAGGGGGAATGTAGAGGAATGGGGGTAGTCGGGCTCAGAGATAGTGTTGGGTAATACTGACATGAATTTACTCAGTGAAACGGGCTTATCTTAACGCTAGCTACATATACATTACCTTCAAGAAGGTCGGATGTTTATGACATAGATTTGAAGGCTTTGAAGTAGACATGTATCGTTTATTAATTGGAGAGTAGATAACTTTTGAATTCCCAAAAAATATTATTGCGCATAATATTAAACGTAAATAAATAACAGTCTACCCGTGACCATGGATGCTGTAAAGTGGCCAAACCGTCGGGATTAATAATATCATTATAACGCAATAAAATCCGTAAGAAGTAGTTTTATTTAAATAAATAAATAAATATTATTAGACAATTTTACACAGCACAATCTAATCTTAAACAAAGCACAGTTTGTACTATGAGTACTAGATAATGGATATAATACTTAGTTTATATATATATTTTTTTGTAAATATATACTTATAATACATAAGAAACACCCAGACAAACACAAACACTTATGTTTATCACTTAAATATTTGTGTTCTGTGGGAATCGAACCCACGACCCCGACAGCTGATCTACCACTAACGTCGTCCACTGACGTCTATGGTCTACCACAGACGTCGTCAAATATATAATTTATGTCATTATTTTTTAAATTACAACCGGTCATAAGAGAGGTAGGGCATAGTAGGAGTAAATCCACTGAAATTGGTGCTGCCCGACTGGAGAAGTACCTTTGCATAAAATTTAACCAAAAAGCTTACACACAAGAACCAATACAATTTACCGACGTCACCAGAAACTGTTTCAATATTATATTGAAACGATATTTCAACTTCAATACGACATCATCAACAATAAAACAATTTTAGTAATATAGTTTGCAATTTCTAGTTGTTATAGTTGCTATTTCGGCAGCCATCCGTGCGTAAAAAGGATTTAGCTTCGGTTAGTCTGTTGTCTATGAAAACAAAAGAATATCGAAAATAGTTCTCGTAATATAATGTTCAACGGGCTTTAATATTTGACTTTAAGTTTTTTTTTATAACACTAAATATGGGTGGGCCGTATGCTTGTTTGCCACGAATATGGCCCACCTGTTGATAAGCGATTACCGTATCCCATAGACGCTTGCAACACCAGGAGTATCAATTGCGCGTTGCCGACCCTGTAAAACGAAAGAGGAATAGTCGGGTGGTCAGTATGAGGGTTAAAATCCCTCCACTGCCAACAAAACGTTTCCTCCCAGAGCACTGGCTACCTTGCTCACCGTAAATAACACAGCACAGCTCAAAGCAGTGTTATTTTACTTTGATTTTCTGCAAGGCGGAGGTATTCCCCAGTCGGGCAGCTCCAATTTGAGTGGAATTATTCCCACTATGCTCTAGCTCTCTTAGTAGACCTGGCAATCGAACCCAGGATTTCTAGCGTAGCAGCCGTTCTTACGACAATTAGACAAAGCTGCTCAGCTTGTGCATTTTTACACAAAGTCCTAAACTGTCGACAGGTTCACATAATTTCCTTTACCTTAATTTTAAAAGGCTTCTTTTAATACGCAAACACATTGTAACTAAACTTAACAAGCTAATCTTCCACCATCTCGCTATCTTTTGACTAACAAAGTAACTCACTTTAACCGTACTTACATTTTACAACCTCGTAAAAATTACCGTAAAACGGAACGACACTTTTTATTTATGACTCTTCATAAACGAAACAAAATGGCGTCGTTAATAATTATCAGGATTTTTGATAATGGCAATTTGCATACTTGGAGTCTAGTTATAACTTTAGTAGAAGAGAGATGAACTTATGGGAAGTATATAGCGCTATCTCCTTTTAATTTCCAACAAAAAACGGCTTCGTGTCATCAAGATTTTTAAAACACTGCGTAAACGGTGCTCAGCGATTATTACACTTTAAGCTTCAGCATGCATGAAATAAAATAAAGTTTTATCTGATCTTCATGGTAAAGCTATGCCAGCCGCGGTTAGTTTGCGGATGAGTGACCATTCTTTCACCTTGATACCCCTTCGTGCCTTGGAGAGCAGATAAAACCGTCGGTTGTCATACGAACATAATTAACAGTCATTAATGTTAGTCAGAAGCCCAAAAAATCTGACATGCAGTCTATCCTCAGGTTTTTGTAATTACGCAGCGGAGGTCTGATGGCAGTCGCTTCGTGTAAAATACTGATATTCAGCCCCATCTGGTTTTACTGGAAGCCGAACCCAACAAAGTGGGGAAAAGGCCCCTAGAATGATAACTAGCGTTATACAAAGCCTATTTATTTAAATGTTTGGAAAACCAACAGCCATGAACATAACAAAATAAGCATTATATATAGGAAACAGATAGCCAATTATATGTCGTCACGAATAATGTTTGGATATAATAAACAAAGGGAAATGTAAATGTGAGTACTTTGTAGGCTAGATATACATACTCAGCTTTAAACAGTCTGGTGGCTTTGAACCTTTTCTATGTGGCCTACGCAAATGTTCCTCTGATCTGGTATCGTCGTGCGACGGGTTGTTGAGCTCCCTAAATTATGGTTGAGCTACACAATTACTGATGCATGCGTGCCGTCGGTTGGGACTGGTCTACTCAAAGCCGCTAAGGCTCTTTCTTCAAAAGGCCATTTCAGACTTTGCCCTACATTGTAAGACACATACTTGTTACTATCCTATGTCTGGACTTTAAAAGGGACTATAATAAAATTCTCTGAGTTTGTTTCGGCGTTTCTTCTCAGAGGTCGTCAGCTAGGAAATGCCGGAGCCATCTAGCTTAAAAAAATATGGAAAATATTGACTTGTAAAAGTATCTTTAAAAGATCTATTTACAAAAATAAATATCATTTATCATTTTATCATTTAAAAGAACATACATGTGGCCAAAGAAGCTTAACTAAGCTAAACCAAATTAAACAAAACAAGAGAATATTATAAGAGTGTTAATTACAAACCATGTTACACTCTATCTGTTATATTTCGTTACCAAAGCGTGCGGTTTCTGTAAATTGGACGAAATAGGAGTGTTTAGTTATAAATCATGTTGTGGGGGAGGGCCGAAGTCGCAGGAGGGAAGCGAGAGGAAAATCGTTACCTCCTATATGGATAATGTGTAGAAATTTCATGCCTCCCTTAAGATTAGGGGAGTGCAGCCAAATGCTGAGTTGGCAATTTGTTCGCTTCGGAAAAAATTAGAGAAAGAAGTCAAAATTGATTTTGATTTACTTATTTTACTCTCTAAACAAAGTATCGTTAGTCTATTGGTCTTAAGCACAACTGAGAGGTCCTGGGTTTGATTACCAGTTCGAGTAATGGGTTTTTCTAAATCATAGAATCCTTTCGTTACGATTTACTCATATTGTATATGAAATTTGTGCTCATATTTATGAAAGTAATGACGACGTCTGTGGTCTAGTGGCGCGCGTATCGGACTGCTGATCACAGGGTCGTGAGTTCGATTCCCACAGGACACAAATATTTATGTGATGAACACAATTGTTTGTGTTTGTCTGGGTGTTCTTATGTATAAGTATGTATTTACAAAAAAAAGTATTATAAACATTGTCTAGTACCCATAGTACAAGCTCTGCTTAGTTTGGGACTAGATGGTGCTTGTGTAAAATGTCCCAAAAAATACAAGCAGTGATCCTAGTGGTTTGACCATTGGACTGCCAAGTCGTAGGTCTCGAGTTCGAATCCAAGGCACGCACCTCTGACTTTTCGTATTCATGTGCGTTATTAATAATTAATTATAACTCGCTTAAACGGTGAAGGAAAACATCGTGAGGAAACCTGTATGCCTTAGAGATTTTTCTCGACGGTTTGTGAAGTCTGCCAACCCGCACTACACCAGCGTGGTGGACTATAGCCTAATCCATCTCATTATGAGAGGAGACCCGTGCCCAGCAGTGGGACTGTATATGGGTTGATGATGATAATGATATTACGAGTAGCTATCGCAACTTAACCTACCATATCCGTAGATTAGTGTAGTTTTTACTTAACCACGTAATGGTATAAAAAATGGGAAATGATTCCATGATTTAGTAGTATCGTGGCGCTCAGCTCCAAATGGCTTCGGATCCCTTGAAATCTATGGCATGGGCCACTTATCATGCCCCTATGGTGAGGGTGTGTAGGAAAGTGGATTTCTTAATGGCCTACATGTGTAAGGGGTTTGTAATTTTCCGACATTTCCGATTTCGAGAGAGCTCTTAAATTTATTGCATTTAATTTATTGAGTAAAAAATATAATATGGTTTTTTTTCTTCATTTCATTTTCAGTTAAGTGGTCATAACCGCGCCTACTACGCTAAAGGTCCTGGGTTCGATTCCCAGGTCAAGCAAAGTTTTATTGAAGTATGCCCAAAATATGCGACTTTCCTTGTCTTGTAAATCAATAATAAAAAAGTAATTCAATAGTTTTAAGTAAATAAAATAATAAAATACAATAATTATTGTTGTAAGTTGATAAAATTTTGCATGCCATGCGGCAGAATGTATAAGGATTCAAAATATTATGTAACACATTCTATGCAAATAAATGAATTTATCTCTCTATCTTGACTGTCTTTGAAATTTCGAGGTATTTCATCAATCTCCTTAAAATATCTTTTTGTATTTTTTTGTCATTTTCCATGCTAAGATTCTAAAGTCATTAAGCAAACGCTAGACGCTATGACCACTAAGTGGTGGCTTAGTGGTCATAGCCACTGGTGTACCTAACCTGAAGACGCAGGTTTGAATCCAATTTTTCCTTAGCTTAATAACTTTAAAAGTCTTCTTAAAACTTCAATGTTAGTTACTCTCAATGAAATTTTCAGGATTCTTCTGCAGCCACATTTCAGTTATTTGCTTTGTTTTTCAATTTATTTGTTTTGGATATCTGTAATAATATACTTTCTCGTACACTGCTGTGATCATCATTCTTCGAGCATTTTCCCAACTATATTGGGGTCGGCTCCCAGTCTAACCAGATGCGGCTGAATATCAGTATTCTACAGGCCATGCTGTAAAGGGCTTGAAACATCGAGATCAATATTATCAATATAACTTGATAAAATCCGTAAAATGTTGATTTATTACAATACTAGCGACCCGTCCCCGCTTCGCACGGGTTCAATATACTAATAACATACACATGTATTATACATATAAACCTTCCTCTTGAGTCACTCTATCTATTAAAAAAATCCGCATCAAAATCCGTTGCGTAGTTTTAAAGATTTAAGCATACATACGGATATAGGGACAGAGAAAGCGACTTTGTTTTGTACTATGTAGTGATTTAGTGTCATAAACTAAAATTAATGCTTACAACATAAATAATTAATTAAAATCGTTTGCCCTTTTATTATTACACAGTAATTACCTACTACTCGCCTAAACGGTGAAGGAAAACATCGTGAGGAAACCTGCATGCCTTAGAGATTTTCTCGACGGCGTGTGAAGTCTGCCAACCCGCACTAGGCCAGCGTGGTGGACTGTAGCCTAATCCCTTTCATTCTGTGAGAGGAGACCCATGCCCAGCAGTGGGACTGTATTTAGGATGATGATGATGAATTAACTGCGTAATTATAATTATGCTTCATTACCTTAGTGGTCTTAAATGTGACTGTTATACGAAGTCCTTGGTTTTCCATTCCCAGGCCGAGCTAAGTGTTAAAGAGTTTTTTCTAAGAAATTCTGAAGCAGTTCGGAGTTTAGATTCGTGAAGGCTCGCTCCCTATTACATGGGTGAACTGTGGGTGGACATTGGTAAACATCTGCCTAGACAACAGCGTTTTTAAAAAAACACGCCTGTATTCTCCGAAGGGTTAGGCAGAGGTGTACTAATGTACACCCACATTTCGCGGGTATGTTTTAGGTTCCATGTAATAGGGGCGAGCATATTGCCATTAACCGGGCACAAATCCAGACTCGGAGCTACTACTGAGAATTTCATAGAAAAACCCAATAACACTTTGCTCGACCTGGGGATCGAACCCAGGACCTGTAGCGTAGCAGTCGCGCTTAGGACCACTAGACTAATCAGGCAGTCAGTAATGGCTGAAATTATATTACATAATTCGCTATTTCTTAATTCATAGACCACCGTAGCAGCCTTGGGAAAAGAAACGGGAGACTGGTTGACGGTTTCAGATGCCTCCTCATCACATTAAGGTTTAAATTTACAAAGAATGACAATATGTGTTAATAAAGTCATTTGAGGGAGACTCCCTTGAGCTTGAGCTCTCTCTAATATGGTCGAGCTACAGAATGAGTGATGCATGCGTACCGTTGGCTGGGATTGCTCTACTCCAAGCCCCTGTGGCTCTTTCTTTTAAAGGATATTTCAGACATTGCCCTACATTGTGGCACACATATTATTTTGATTATTATTATGTCTAGACTTTACGAGACCATGATTCTCTGAGTTACTTTCGGTGTTTCTTTTCAGAGGTCGTCAGTTAGGAAATAGCGGTGCCATCTAGCATAAAAAATTCAAAACATTAACATCTATATATATATAACATCATTCTAATTCTGTTCCGATATGTCCATCCAAAGGTTGCTTGGAAGAAATCGCTGTTCGCGATAAGGCCGCCCATTGTATGTTTTAAATTAATTTGTGTCCTGATGTATTGTATTTTTATCGGTGTACAATAAAGTGTACATAAATAAATAAATCTAAAAGGGCCATAGCAGCTTTGAGTAGACCAATCTCAGCATGGAAATTAAAAAATAAATAAATTTAAAAAAGAACTCAAAAAGTACCTAATAAGAAAATGTTACTATAGTATAAATGAATATTTAACTGATAAACAATCTATAGATAAACAGCATTATACTCATTATAAATTAACATAAACCTTAATCTATAATAATATAAAACAATCCAAAAACATGAATCTTGATAATCAAGATTCTGTGTAATAATAATATTTGTATTGTGTAATGTTAGCTTGTAAGTCTATTTTAGATAAAAAACTTGAGAGGTGTCAAGGGACACCCGGATGGAACGAAGTTCTTTTCATTAAAATTTAATAATTAAAAATAAAAAAACCTGTATACACTCAACAATTCACAACGCGCGAAATTCAAATATTGTCATTCACTCAATAATTCGAAATACAAATATTGTTGACAAGCAAAAAGTGTCGTGACAACTTTTCGTAAGAATTTTTTCCGTCTAGCCCCCTTTCACAACGCGCGATAAGGAACTTCGTTCCAAAATTTAATTGTAATGCCTTTGCTGTGCCCATACTGATACCTATACGTAAGATTACCACCTAATTTATATTGTGGGACTGCAAATAAAGGATATAATAGTATGATATGATCAGTCATTGTGTAGCTCGACCATACACTAATCGTCATCAACCCCTAAACTATCCCAGTACGATGTAGGAAGAGTAATTTGTCTTAATTATTACCATTTTTTTTTTGCTATAAATCATATTAATTTCTGTAAAAACAAGTAAATGTTTTATATATACATTTTATTCTTTATAATAGAAATATAAAGTTGATCATTTGATTATTCTCTAAAGTTGTTGCGGCGTTTCTTCTCCGAGGTCATCAGATAGGAAATGCCGGCGCCATCTAATATAATTTAAACGAATTGTGAAAGTGTCTTCAAAGATCTATTTAAAGAAATAATGTCATTTATCATTTAAAAGAGTACTTGAAATACTTCAGCTTTCACTTTCGACACGAGGAAGTATTTTTCGGCGCCAAAAACCAACTGCTAAAAGTTTTAATTGCTGCTCAAATTAATGCTTGGCGGTGAAGCTAGTTGAGTGTATACGGGGGACTATTCTATACGGACACGAGCAACAATTGAACAACAGTAAAAAACGTCATTTGACGTACGTTTGATGACGTATCAAATGACGTCATCAAACGTACGTCAAATGACGTTTTTTACTGTTGTTCTATTGTTGTACGTTTGATGACGACATTGAACGTGAATGACGTTTTTTACTGTTGCATAATAACATGACGTCCTCAGAGCCGTTTTTTTATTTTTTATTTAATAATAAACACTTGTACAGAAAACAATCAAGTTTATTTTTACAAAATTTTACAGTATTCCTCTAGGATTCCCTGTGTCGTGGGAGTCCCTTTTCTCAACTATATTTGGGTTGGCTTCCAGTGAAACCAGATGCGGCTGAATATCAGTATTTTACATGAAGCTACTGTCATCAGACCTCCATAACCCAATCTGGGCAATACCGATATCCTGAGGATAGACTGGTTGTCAGGCTTTTAGGGCTTCTGACCACTAATGATTGTCATTTGTGTTCATATGACAACCGGGACCGACAACGGCTTTACGTGCTCTCCGAGGCACGGAGGGGTCTCGACGTGTTAAGAAGGGTCACCCATACCGCAGCTAGTGGCAATTAACCACCTTGCTGATCGATTGGTCAGTATAATTATAGATACGTCAAATGACGTTTGTTACTGATTAATGTCATCTGCTTTATATTTATGGTCGCAAGGTCTTGAGTTCAATGCCCAGATTGAGCAGTGTTTGTTTTTTTTTTTATTTCATATCAAAATCAAAATAGTTTTATTTTTATATTAACCATATACAGGCACTTATGAAATGTCGAGTCTAGGTGCACGGTTCCAAATTAGTCGTTTCCTATGGAGAAGAACTGGCCAGAAACTCCATGGTTACTCAACGACGTATTCACAGAATTTTTTTCTAAAGTAATATTTTTTTTTCTCAATGCATTAACCATTAAACTATAAATTGTTTTAAATATTTCACCCACAAATGTCCTCCCTTACATTTTCATTTAACAAATTTCGTCCCATCCTAGCTGTACAGTTGACATTTTATTTATAGGGACACTCGGTTAAGCCGGACTTTTTTAGATGATGGCCATAATTTTGGGCAGAGCCGACGCCGGGATAAATACCGCGGTTCCCGGTGTTAAGTTTTGCGAAACTCTGGTATAGTGTTATTCAGTGGGTTATATACGAGGGCTTCGTGGCTAAGTAATAACTAAGCTGGTCAACCGATCTGCAAGGTTAAGCTGCGCTAGTCGCGGTCAGTCTAAGGATGGGTGACCATTCTTAATACATCGAGAACCCTCCGTGCCTCGGAGAGTAAATAAAGCCGTCGCTCCCGGTTGTCATACGAACACCTATGACAATCGTTAGTGGTAGTGAGAAGCCCACAAAGCCTGACAACTAGTCTATCGGTATTACCCATAAATTGGGCTGCGGAGGTCTGATGGCAGTCGCTTCGTGTAAAATAATGATATTCAGCCGCATCTGGTTAGACTTGAAGCCGACCCCAATATAGTTGGGAAAAGGCTTATTAATACGCACATGATTTCGAAAAGTCAGAGGTGCGTGCCCTGGGTTTGAACTCGAAACCTTCGACTTGGCAGTCCAATGGTCATACCACTAGGATATCACTGCTTTGGTATGTTAAGTTATATTTTAAAATTCCCACCACAGAAAACCGGTACAGTAAATACAAAATATACAAAAAAGTAAAAACAAAAGTTAACCCGTAAAATCTGGGTGTGGGCACAAAAAACCCCAAGCGAACTGTACACAGTTAATTTAAGCAAAAAGTTAATTCAAAAAGTTAATAACATAATGTCCGTTGTTTTGAACGCAAACGGATACGGGTAATGAAGCGTGCACGTGAGCTGTTAAGGGTTAGGTTAAGCAACACGTTTCTCACAAGCATTCTGTGTGGCTCAGTCTTTATATAAAAAAAATAGAATTTAAGGGGAATGCCTTTTTGACAATTACGCGAATATTATACGAGAGTCTACCCGTGACCATGGGCGCTGTAAAGGGTCCGAAACGTTGGGATTAATAATATCCATATAACGCGATAAAATGCGTAAAAAGTAGTTTTGGGTATGGCAGAAGAAACATGAAAGTAGAATAAATTCTGTAGAAATGCGTTCCCTGCGAAGTATGTGCGGTGTAACTCGGAATGACAGATTGAGAAATGGTGTGATAAGAGAACGTTGTGGCTTAAAAGACGATGTAGTGACGAGAATTGAGAAGAATATGCTGAGATGGTTTGGGCATGTCGAGAGAATGGATGAAAGGCGACTAACAAAAAGGATTTATAAGGCGAATGTCAGTGGAACCGCCGAGAGGGGACGCCCTAGAAAAACTTATACCGACCTTATTGGTGAGGTTCTTCATAAAGGTCAGGTGCGTAGTACTCGCAACCGGCGTGTATGTACGACAAGATATATGAATGTGGTCGAAGCGAAAGAAGTATGCAACATAGCATTACGACCACTAGGGTAATAGGCAGTTCAAAAAAAAATTAAGTGGGTAAATGTGTAATCCGTTAAGTTCCAAATTTAAGGGGAATGCCTTTTCTGTCTTTTTTTGATGCACTTTTTTGTTATATTTTTTCAATTCACTTAAGTAAGCATCTATAATCATCCTGTGAATGCCTCCCTTGCCCTATTGTCGGGACCTTGGGACCCATGATCAAATTCAACGAGATCTCGAAACGTTGCGGTACTCTGTCTTTCCTTAATACAACATTTAGGTACAGACGCCAGCAGGTCAAGTTATCCAAAACTAACAAAATTTCCAGTTAAATATGAACCTTACAGCTCTGTATTAAAGTTGAAAATCAATCAAAGAAATTTGACAGATTGTGGTAAAGTTATTTAGAAAAGGAAAAATACGACCGCGGGCAGGATTCGAACCTGCGTCTTCTGGTTCGGTACACCAGACGCTATGACCACTAAGCCACCGCGATACCTACCTTTTCTAAATAACTTTAAAATCTTAGCATGGAAAATGCCAAAAATATACAAAAAGATAGTTAGAAGGTAAGGTGGCATCGTTCGGCATTTAACTAACTGTAAAGTAAGTTGTGTCGGTTGAAAAGCAAACTTGCATTTCAATAGGTGTTACTGACGTCACCATAAAGACGTAAATTCAATATGTGAAGGAAAAATTCGACATGACGGGTAGGTATCGCGGTGGCTTAGTGGTCATAGCGTCTGGTGTACCGAACCAGAAGACGCAGGTTCGAATCCTGCCCGCGGTCGTATTTTTCCTTTTCTAAATAACTTTAAAATCTTAGCATGGAAAATGCCAAAAATATACAAAAAGATAGATTGTGGTAACTTGATGTGTTGGCCTCTGTACTTGCTATTTTTAACTTTATTATAATTTAATTTTAATTATTTATTCCAACAGTTTTTCAATTTATTTTGTAAGTTTTAATTTTGTGTCGTTACGTCATGTAAAAGTTTTTTTTCTTTCTTTCCCTTGAGAGAGATTGCATCATATAACAAACATAAATACTAAAAACACAAACAAACAGTTCATTAACGATCTTCACAAACGCTAAACGTTCTATTTTTGAACGGTCCTAGACTTTGTTTCGTTTGGATTACGTTTGTTCTATTTAGAAAACCTGAAGAATGCACTCTAGGAGGAAAAGGATTTAATTGCACTCGTTTTCTGCTGTCGTTAGTACGGTTCGTATTTTCTGCACTTTTTAAAGTATTTTCCAAGTCATTGAAGCATTTAGCTCACGTGTTTTCTGTTTACAAAGTTAGAGACGTAACAATTTACGAAAGATATAACAGAAAATTATTTTGTCATCATCGCATTACAATCATAGTATCATCATAATATCAGCCACAGGAGGTCCATTGCCGAACAAAGGCCTCGCGCATATACTTCCACGAGGACCTGTTATACGCAACCTGCATCCAACGACTTCCAGCAACCTTTACCAGGTTATCCGTCCACCTTGTTGGAAACCGTCCTACTCTGCGCATTCCGGTACGTGTTCTCCACTCGAGAACCTTTTTGGTTTTCCCCAGCGCAGTAGCCATCAGTTCTACGAGCTTTGTGGCTCGATTTTAATAAAAACTTGTCAGTGATGTTAATAAACATTTTTTTTAGAAATAAGGAGATTATCATGTGGGTAATCACCTTATCAGCCACAGGGGGCGGCCTTTATTCAGGAATGGACCTCCTCTGCTGAAAAAAGGCTTCCCCCATAGGCTTCCACATCGTGTAGGTAACGAATTTATATTAAAAGTTTGCCTAAAGGTGCAGTTATTATACTTAGTTATACCTACTACAGCTATACTATAGCATGTGTCAATATCAAAATGACATTAGACGACCGTTTACAAAGCAACCTTCAATTTCAAATTATGACAGATTGATAGTTGTTCACAAAGCTTCTTACAAACTAGTTTAAACTTCAGAAACCAGCATGAAATATCAAACAAAAGCAGGTAAAGTATCGATTACAGCACAATAAATAATGCACACCCAATTAACTCTCGCATAACACCTCATTTCGCTCAAAATTACAATTCAATACCGAAATTTCGGCACGTGAAACTAATTTATCTGGACAATTTATGAGTGTCAGATAAAAAGTAAAGTAATTAGCCATTACTGGGGGCTAGAGTACACCCATTGGAGTTATCTGGGCTTGTGATATTGTGGTGATTTATTTTTATTCGTCTCATTGGTCTTTTGGACTAGTAGTGTGTGTAGGATTCAGTTTTATGAACTAGGTAGATACTAGGTAGATAGTGGCTAAGTAATAACTAAGCTGATCAACCGATCTGCAAGGTTAAGCTGCACTAGTCACGGTCAGTCTGTGGATGGGTGACCATTCTTCACATCGAGACCCTACATTGAGTGGGGACGAGCCTAATTCCCATTTACCGGACACTAATCCAAACGCTAGACTACTAACGAACTGGCTTTAACAACTCACATAATTATGCACGTTTGCAATCGCTGTGCTTTGCTGTTTCACTCATGTCCCGAAAGGACAATTAACATTTTTATTAAAAAAAAAATCTCAAAAACCTAACTCCTTGAAGAATTTTATCGAAATCTGTTACTACAGTTTAGGCATGGAAAGATAACAGACAAACAGAGTTACTTTCGCATTTATATATAAAGATTTCAATTTAAAAAAATTAAGTCAAGTATTTTTATTTAAACGGAGTATCAATGTTATACTAGCAGCTTAACCTTTTTAATATTCCAACTTTGAAAAGCACTTCGCCTTAACTATTATGTTGTGAGTAAAACTCTCATTTTGCAGCCGACGTGCTCACACGGTTATGATGGATTAATGGTTATATAACTCATTAGGCAATTCGCAGATTTAAGGGATTATCGATCACCATTTCCTATTTAAAAGAGGTGAGCCGATATAAAAATGTAAAATATTACCACGCCTTTATTTCCAGAGGGCTAGGCAGACCTTACCAGTTCAAGCAAACAGCTGCGCCGACTCGTTAGTATATCTACATTAGTATAGTCGTCGACAACAACAACTGAAGGGCTCAACATACTGTTGACAACAACTCAAGAGCTCAATAACCCGTTGACAACAACAACTGAAGAGCTCAACAACTCGTTGACAACAATAACTCAAAAGTATGGATCAGATGCATGCGTGCCGTCGGCTTGGACTGGGTCTACTCAAAGCGGCTGTGGCCCTTTCTTCAAAAGGCAATTCCAGACATTACCCTACATTGTGACACATTTTAGTATTTGTATATAGTTTTGTTTTTTAAATAATTATAACAATGAAATAGGTTCTTAAATATGTGTAACGATTTGGAAGAGCGGAGTCACCTAAGACAGGCTTTTCTAGCTTAAAAAGAGGCTCCAAACACTAGTTGATAAGAAAAACCTGTTAAACTAATAAATCTTTTTTATTTTTTTCATTTTCATTTCATTTTCACATTATTTACTACTATTATGTCTGGGCCTTAAAAGAGGCGATGATTTCTGAGTTTGTTTCGGTGTTTCTTCTCAGAGATCGTCAGTTAGGAAATGCCAGCGCCATCTAGCATTAATAATTCAAAACATTGACTTGTAGAAGTGTCTATAAGATATATTTACAGAAATAAAGATCAATAATTGTCATCATTTATCATCAGACAGAATTTACGACGATTATAAATTAGTTCTGCTCTCTACTACTAACATTATTTTATTAGGCAGAGACAAAATGAAAAGTGCCACTGTCTCTTTTGTTTGAGAGTTGATTTAATTGTAATTCATTCATACTATTAATACTTATTTGTAAGAATATTGTAGTTAACAGGTTGTTACAGTTTAATGTGTCCAAAATATTATTTTAAGGGATAGACAAAGTATGACAAAAAATTTGAAGTGGTATGACAAAAAGCAGTGATAGCTTAGTGGTATGACCATTTTACTGCCAATTCGAAGGTCTCGAGTTCGAACCCAAGACACGCACCTCTGACTTTTCGAATTCATGTGCGTATTAATAATTAATTATCACTCGCGTAAACGGTGAAGGGAAACATCGTGTGGAAACCTGCATACCTTAGAGATTTTTCTCGACGGTTTGGGAAGTCTGCCAACCCGCACTAGACCAGCGTGGTGGCCTATTGCCTAATCCCTCTTAATATGAAAGGAGACCAGTGCCCAGCAGTGGGACAGTATATGGGTTGATGATGATGAAGATTCTTTTAAGATAGGTAGGGCAAGAAATTCCACTCAAATTGGAGCTGCCCGACTGGGGAAGTAGGTACCTCCGTGAGAAAACCTACATGCCATCTTGACGGCGTGTGAACTCTGCCAACCCACACTAGGCCAGCGTAGTGGGGCTTTAGTCTAATCCTTCTCATTCTATCCGAGAAGACCCGTGCCCAGCAGTGGGACGGTATATGGGTTGATGAAACAAATAAACTTATTTATTTATTATACTCTTTATTGTACACCAGAAATGGAAAGCAAACAAAAAACAAATTATATCTAAAAAGAAATAATAATAATAATTTATTGTTTTCTTCCACAAAGGTAGAAATAGTAGAAAATGTTACGAGTATTTTGGCAGTATATCCTTGGTGGGAGACTGGTATCTGAACTAGGTAAACCTGTCATACAGATTACCAGGCCCCCTCCAGTTTAGTTTTGTAGCAGATATATCAGAAATGTACATTGGGCGGCCTTATCACTTAAAGTGATTTCTTCCAGGCTACCAAAGTGAAATAAATACTAAGTCTAGAGCTGTTGTTGTCCCAAGTAGTGCTTTGTAGGGGCTTTTTAAACGACGGCAAATATTGTGCACGTCTTATTGTAACTGGTAACGCATTCCACAATCGGGATGCGGCCCGATTGTGGAATGCGTTACACATAAGGATACAAAGGGTTATGTCAATAAATTAAATTGTTAAATGCAGTAAAATCTCACCTTATTCGTGGAAATAAAAAAGTTAGAATTTCCTCCCCAACTCTTGCTTATTATCAGTATCTTGGAAGATTAATCCCCATTTTGCGGGTGGAAACAAAGTCGACGTGATGTAAACGATACGGTGTGACAGGTGGGGAGTCGTTTAGAGTTGGGAAAATGTCGATAAAATCATTATTTTCTTACTCGATAAATATTAGTACCAAGATTTGCTCAAGACAGTGATGCTAACGTTTAGCATCACTGTCTTGAGCAAAGCTTGATGCTAACTTAGATTACTTACTTACTTAGATTAGTTGCTTTAGCCTTTAAAACGGAGATAGTTTTTATTTCCAAATATGAGATCTTTTTTTGCCGCTGGCGTACTGCATTCACCGCATATCGTTTAGATTGAAGTCAATTGTAAGTACTTAATTACAGTTCAATATAAGATTATTTTGTTATATTGTACCAAGTGATACCTATACTTAATTAACTTCATCAAACCACGTGGATCATGGAAGACACTAATGTAGGTCATTTTACGCCTACGTATATAAAAGAAATGAAAAATAATCACTTAATTAATTTATTGTTAGTATTATAAATTAACATCAATAACTAGTCTTCGAGTGTGATGGTATCAATATACAACGTGTTACAAAATACCCCGTAAAAAATATAATTAATTATCAAAGCCAAAAATTTTGTCAACTGCCACGTCAGGGAACCAGATTATTTAACAGAAAGGTACCTATTTTACTTAATAATTGTCTACTTTAATAGTTTTTCTATTTTTCATTCATAAATGTTGTTGTTTTCCTTTTTTGGGGTATGTTATACAGCGTTACTACGGTTCTTAAATATTGTGAATGGACTCGTTATAAGGCCCCATTTAACCTCCTTCTGGCTTTACGGGTAGTTTTGTAACACCCTGTATATAAAGAAATGAAACTTTTATTTGACACAGTACAAAAATACACAAAGAAATAACATTACCACAAAAAAAATAAAGAAATAGTATTTTAATTATCTTAGAATATAAAATTTTATCGACAAATTGTCGAATTTTCCCAGCCCAACGTCCCGAAATACTTAAGTATACGGGCACATCTGTAACATGTCAAGAATAAAGTATGTTGATAAGATTTTTTTCGCCACTCGGCTGTATTTGCACGACTTTTAGCTTTAGGGCTCAGGAGGGATCCAGACGCTTTCATTGTTAAGTTACTGAATAATAATAGGAGAGCTATTAGTATTTTTCCACACTCAGCATCACTATTCTTCGGTGATATAAAACGATTTTTCGGCATCTGGCTCTTCGTCTAAAAAGTTTGCTGACCCCTGCACAAGGCTCACACTATATTTTTTCACAAAACTATGTATTTTCATCTCATACTGCCTTAATAACGTACGACTCAAATCCGAGTCGACACAATGTCAGCATCGATTCAACCGAGCTGATTTGGCACAACTCCAAAATGTATCACGTAGGGACGTCAATATTGACAGGCTTTTGTGGATCTAGGTTTTGAGGTAAATAAAGACAGATGATAACATCATAAAGTCCCTGAACTCTCCGTGCCTCGGAGAGCACGTAAAACCGTCTGTGCCGGTTTTCATATAGGTATGAAAACCGGCACAGACGGTTTGTAACACGTTGTATAGGTACAAAGTGTTACAAAATACCCCGTAAAAAATATAATTAATTATCAAAGCCAAAAATTTTACTAGCTGTCATGTCAGTAAACCAGATTATTGAACGAAAAGGCCTACGTACCTATTTTACCTAATAATTGTCTACTTTAATAGTTTTTCTATTTTTCATTCATAAATGTTGTTGTTTTCCTTTTTTTGGGGTATGTTATACAGCGTTACTACGGTTCTTAAATATTGTGAATGGACTCGTTATAAGACCAATCATTGTTTTGTAACACCCTGTATAGATGTCCATAGAACCTCACAACCAGTCTCATACTCAAGATATCGGTATTATCTCAAAATTCGGAGGTCTGATGGAAGTCGGTTCATGTAAAATATTAATTTTCAACCGCATCTGGTTACACTGAAAGCCAACCCCAACATTAGACCTCCACATCCCAATTTCTGCGCAATACCAAGAGGGGGGATGCCTTGGAGAGACTAACACTGACCTTATTGGTGACGTTCTTCAAAAAAATCAGGTGCGTAGAACTCGAAACCGGCGTTTTTGTATGACAAAATGTGAGAATGTGGACGAAGCAAAAGAAGTATGCAAGAATCGTAGCAAATGGTGTTCTTTAGTTTTTGCCTACTGAAATGGGTAGTGATACGGTCAGCAACGAAAGTCGCTGAACACAGCTAAATTTTGAAAACATCATAACTCCAAAATTTGTTAAGAAGTTTATTCTATTAATGTGACCTAAATATTTAATGGTCATCTATGCAATTATTT
Source organism: Acronicta alni (assembly GCA_964056405.1). Classification (NCBI taxonomy): domain Eukaryota; kingdom Metazoa; phylum Arthropoda; class Insecta; order Lepidoptera; family Noctuidae; genus Acronicta; species Acronicta alni. Next base: position 1,422,919 of record OZ043935.1, read on the forward strand.
CGCATAACCTTCACAGGTCAGTATCTTTATACTTATTAAAAATTTGAAGATTAAAACATGCTCAGCGACTTTCCTTGTTGACTGTACAACCTCAGGCGATGTAGTTCCACAGCAGTTCTACAATCAACCTCAATCTTTTTTTTTGTGTTTTGCCACGTGAGCGTGCTAATCCTTTCACTATGTAGGTTACTTTGGTTCTTTGACGGATACTTTCTCCATAGTTTGCTGTATGACTTTAAACTTATGAATTAGCCTCATCGTAGGTATCACGTTTCGGCTCCGTAGATTATAATTGGTAGAAAGCACGCAGAAATGTCGAAAATTTTCACCTTGAAAGGAAAGGAAGGAAGAAGGAAGGAAGAAGGAAAAAGGAAAAAGGAAGGAAGAAGGAAGGAAGGATTGAAGGAGTCAAAGTCCAACATTTTATTTCAGTTAGACCATTGCGGCTCTTTTGAAAAGTCAAAACTAGATGCAGTTGTTGAGTACTTAGGTACTACGGAAAGAACGACAAGAAAATTTTGCCGAAGTCTTTGAAACTTACGTAGAATTATTGTAATGTGGTAGTACCACTCCAGACAAAATATCAGCAAATTCTACCACTTCAAAAAAGTTTTTATCTAACGGAAACAACGTTTTATTATTCGTGTAACTGCCCCTATATTTCGCAGGAACGTAATTAAGCTCATCGGGTGTCGCAAATAAATTCGTCACGGAGCGATCGACGCGACAGTTTTCAATGGAAATAAAATTGCTAATGATCGGATAGGGCCGCATCCACTGAGGGAGAATAATTGCTTTGTTGGACATTGGCAGATTGTGACCCTGATTCATAGTGATTACTGAATTTCTATAATCCTCTGAGCGTTTTCTCAACTATGTTGTTGTAATTGCGATTAGCGATAAGACCGCCAATTGTACTCTTGTAATGTTTGCATTTTTTTCTGATTTGTCCTATGGTGTACAACTCTATCTATCTATCTATGTTGGGATTGGCTTTACTAACCAGGGGTGGCTGATTTATCAATTTACACGAAACGACTGTCGTCAGACCTCCACAGCCCAAGTTCTTCGCAATACTCATAATTATCCTGAGGATAAACTGGTTATAATTTTACTGTCTCATTATTATTTATTAAAACGCTTTTATACACTTCTATAGCTGCTATAGATAAATACATAAATACATTTACGTGATATCAGTATGATGGTGACATCATCAACCCATATACTGTTCCACTGCTGGGCACGGGTCTTTTTTTTTTAATTGGGAGGGTTTAAGCTATAGTCTACCATGTTGGTTTAGTACAGGTTGGCAGACTTCACATACCGTAGAGAAAAATCTCTCAGGCATTCAGGTTTCCTCACGATGTTTCCCTTCACCTTTTTAAGCGAGTGATAATTAATTATTTATTAATACGCCCATGATTTCGAAATGTCAGAGGTACTTGACGATTTGAACTCGAAACTTTTGACTTAGCAGTCCAGGGGCCATACCACAACGTATTAATGCGATTATTTTTAGGTTGTGAGAAAGGGATGGCGCTATTTAATTTATAGAGCGACATCTCTCTCTCTCAAACGGAAAACGATCGCAATAAGAGGTAAGGCCTCAGTAGTCATATCACTAGGCTATTACTGCTTTTGTTATCTTTAACAGAAAACAGTTTGCTTTTAAAATATTTTATCAGTATTCTAGATAATGAAATTCTAATTTATTTATTTATTGGTATACCAACAGCAATATATATAGAGTAATTTATAAAAAATAGTAATTATAAGAGTGCGAATATGTATGCCATTACAGGTACACGCAGCATTCACAATAAATACAAAGAATATATGTTACAGTATTACCATAATATAACAGTATTATAGAATAATAGGAACAGAAAGGAAAACAAAAAAAGGAGGTTATATTCGGATTAAAATCCACTGAAAGTTGTTTCCCTTTCTTCAAGAGGTACAGTATCTTGCCACTACCTTCACTCTTTTTAATTGAAGAAGGTCTTTTTGTAAAACAAAATCCCAAACTATTGGAGCTGGCATCGGAAGTCTTCAATCGATGCCAAAGAGATGAAACTCGATTGTGTTATCGCAGAATGAACACTGCTTTAATGCATAAGAGTATTTTTCATATGGCACCAGTTATCCCTACTAATATTATAAATGCGAAAGTAACTCTATCTGTCTGTTACGCTTTCATGTCAAAATCACTGAACTGATTTTAATGAAATTTGGTACAGAGATAGAGTTGACCTTGAGAAAGAACATAGGATAGTTTTTATCTTGGACTTTTGAAGAGTTCTCTTGGAAACGCGATATAACCGAACTCGACGCGGGCGAAGCCGCGGGCGGAAAACTAGTTTATAATAAATTACCAAGACATTTCAAAACTCTGAGCGAATAATTATTTAAAAAACATCTAAAAACAATGCTGTGTCAGAAATGTAATTATAGTGTCACAGATTTTCTAGCTGATAAATTTAACATTACGTTAATTTTGGATTAATTTTGAATTACTTTTAATGAACTAATTTATAACTTTATAATTAATGAATAAAATCACAATAAAATTTACAATATTAAATTTAAACTGTATAATTATCAAAACAGATTTATGTAACAATTTTGTATGCAATTGAAATAATAATAATGATAAGTTTGTATGCCTTTAATTGGCTGATCATAGAGCACTCAAAATTATTAAACTACAAACCAACCATTGTAATTATGTATCACAAATAAAAATTTCTTTATCTTTACCTTTATACAACAAAAATAAAAAAGAACTTAACTATTACAAGTAATTACACAATGCACTATTTTCATGTCCCCAAACCTCTGTAATTGATTTTCTGAATCTGTTCATAGAAACACTATGTAAATCATTGCCAAAATAAAAATCAAAATAGTTTTATTTTCATATAAACCATTATACAGACACTTATGAAATGTCGAGTCTAGGTGCACGGTTCCAAATTAGTCGTTTCCTATGGAGAAGAACTGGAGAAACTCCATGGTTACTCTTTTAAAATATTGTTTTGTATTTGTACAACGATGTTAGATACAGTAATAGTTATAAATTGGATTGGATACATGAGAGCACAATTTAGGAATGTTGCGAAGATTATAATTATATAAAATACACCTAGGCATAAAAGAAAGTTCTAAACAGTTTTCCCATTTACAAACGGTCGATCTATCTATCATCTAATTCGCACATGAACGCGAAATGTTATAGATGCGTACACCGGCTTTGATTCTGACCAGTATTCAATTGACCTCTCAATCTATCACTGGTTACCATAGTAACCGCAGCACAATTGATGGTGGCTATGAATCTACATAATTGATACGCGTCGGTACCAATCCGAGATTAATATTTACTTGGGTTTACTCGATTTGCTAACTAATAGTTGCTTATCAGATAGCGGTGTTTGGGGAAAAAATTCCGGCAGCTGATTGGATGAGGCCAGGAAAACAGCTGACGATTATGGGCGAGGCTACTGTTAGAGGTTTAAATTTTTTGTGAAAGGACAATTTGTTCTCAGGTAGTGTTTCGGTCGTCAGTTGCCCATTACACATGGCCCTCCAGGAGGGTCCATCAATAGCCATCCGTGGTGGGATCGCGGATCATGCGAGAGCGATTCTCGAGATCCCACCACTATGCGAAAGGTGGTAGTGGTAGTCTGGTGGTGGTCGGTTTACTAGCCACGTGCTCAGAGAAACAGACATAACCGTCCCGAATCCCCGAGCGGGGCGGCCATGCATACGGCGCATTTCCCCACCTGAAAAAAAAGGTTGAAGCTTCATACGGACGCATTATGCTGTACCAAGCAACTTCTAGTCATACTTAGTAGTCTAGATAGCTTAGTTGCCTAAGGCATTGGGTTCACAACGACGGAATTGTATGTGATTAATAATTAATTAAATTCAAGAAAATGATATTTAGCTATATAACATACCATCAAGCCTGTATTCCCCGAAGGGTTAGGCAGAGGTGTACTAATGTACACCCACATTTCACGGGTATGTTTAGGTCCCATGTACCCGGATATTTAGATATTTACCTCTAAAGTACTACACTGTCGCATTAAGTAAATAAAAAAAAAATAATGATTATAAAATTGTACTATCTTTTTGTATTTTCTGGCATTTTCCATGCTAAGATTTTAAGGTTATTTAGCGAAGGAAAAATTCGACCGTGGGCAGGATTCGAATCTGCATCTTCTGGTTAGGTACACCAGACGCTATGACCACTAAGCCACTGCAAGTCCCACCCACCGTGATGAAGCAGAAAATTGCTTTTCAATAGGTGTTACTGACGTCACCATAAAGACGTAAATTCTGAATATGAAGGCAAAATCCTGACCGCGGTCGAATTTTTCCTTCGCTAAACAACTTTAAAATTATAATTGTTTATATATATATAAAGAAAGAAAAAGAAAGAAAAAACATTTATTTGCCGCAGAAACACATACAAGCAAATTTTTTAGCTTAATTAGCACGATGTACAGAAACATTAACAAAATACAAATTACAACACAGGAAACACAAATCACAAATCTTAATACCTAACTGCTGCATGTCGTGTCCGCGACAAAACAGGCTACCACTCAGCATTATGCTGTGCTGTGGCACGAGACCACAACAAAGCGCTGATTTTCAGTGGCCACCTAGAGACGTACAGATATCAAACCAGCCTATACATATTTATAATAAAATATCTATATATAATGAGCACATATAATTTAACTATATACATATAATTTTTATAGTACAATATGCTATTAAACAAAACTGAAAAAATACGCCAATTAGGTATTCATATACATACATCCTCGCATCATTATTGTGCCAGCGAGCCTGCGCCTGAGCGACAAACGAATAAACGATCTCGCGGCATTCCTACCGGCGCCAGAGTCGAGTGAGGTCGCGTGACTAATGTCGTATATAGTATATGTAAGTATATTACAACATTTACTTCCGAGTGGGCTAAGGAAATTTAGACCCTGCAGGGAGGTGCTCACTTGCTGGTAGATATGTGCGGGAGAAATATCTACTGCCACAGTTGGCTGAAGGCGTCGGCCGGGCATCCCGATAGTGCCTCTGCCGATTTTGGGAGCGACTAAAATTGATCTAATATTATTAAATTACAATTACTAGTAACAAAATCAAATAATACTAATTAATATTAACTTCAATGTCAGTGGAACCGCCGAGAGGGGACGCCCTAGAAAAACTTATACCGACCTTATTGGTGAGGTTCTTCAAAAAGGTCAGGTGCGTAGTACTCGCAACCGGCGTGTATGTATGACAAGATGTATGAATGTGGTCGAAGCGAAAGAAGTATGCAAGAATCGTAGCAAGTGGCGTTCTTTAGTTTCTGCCTACCCCTATGGGAAAAAGGCGTGAGTGTATGTATGTAATATTAACTTCATCAATCTGCACTAGAATTGGAGGTTAATTGAGGATAATTATCAAATTATCACTACCAACGTGCCGATGACCTTAATTACATTAATAGGTAATTGTTGTCAATCAGTGACGTCATTAATTTTATTGTGACGCAGTGGTATGTCAATTAACAGTAAAATCATTTGTTTTGAATCGGATGTATCACTACTAGAGAGGTATTAAACTGCAACTGTATAAATAAGAAAAGAATTATCTTAACTTTATTATTAACTTAACTCTTGGACTACTCTGAAAGAAGTTAATCGTGGTCATAAATTACAATCAGTGAGTGAACAATCAATCATCCCCTGTTTTCCTACCCTTAGGGTTAGATTTTTTTTTTCCAAATATATATGGGACTTCAACTCAGTTTTTTCTCGTCGGTTGAAAGTGAGGAGGTCTGGTGTTATGGGTGTTAATGGGTGGCGATAATTACTTACCATCAGGAGACCCGTTTACTCGCTTGCCTCCCTCTTCTATAAAAAAGTAATCAAAATAAAGAATCAATAGATGCCATCTTCACCGATCTACCACCACACCACTCGACACCGCAGTAGAGTCCATCCGTATTACTTGGAATCGATCTCGTCCAGCACAGTCCGCTTCCAAAGATCATTCTTACCACGTACTATCAGGCTCTGGAACTACCTGCGATGTTCCCCGTGCGTAACGGCAAGTCCTTCTTCAAACGAGGCCCAAAATGAGCTTTCAAAGTCAAAGTCAAAACTAGTTGCACGGTTCCAAAAAGTGGGTCTTATGGAGAAGAACCGAAAAGAAACTCCATAGACACTCTTTTAAAAAAAACATGATAACAGTGTGGGTACAGAGCTGTCCCCAACGTTGCTGATGTCCATTTACCATCAGGTGGGCCGCTTGCTCATCTCTGCCACTGTAAGCAATAAAAAAAGAAAGACGAAAATCTCTCCTCCTCCCGTACTCTCCCTTTCCGTGGCCCCAAAAATTTGAGGGTCAATTTAATTAAATCGTCCAAACGAACCGCTTTGGAAGGTCTAAATAAATCATGGAAGGCTTTATCGGCGGTCCAGTTGTGGTTGTATTAATGAGACCTCCCGGTGGATTTTAACGCCTTCAGACATCTTGAGATCCAACCTAATCCCTAATAACGAATGTTACGTTTTTCTTCTTTTGTTTTATTTTTTACTAGCTTTTGCCCGTGACTTCGGCTGCGTAGACTTTACCTGAAAGTATCTAGTAGTTAAGTTTTCTAAATTTTCACAGATAATATTTTGATGAATAAAAGTTAGTAACGTACACGTAAATTAAAATCCTACTTCTACTTATAATATTCTTAGAAATAAAGAGCTCGAGTAACCTTTTAAAAGGATTTAATATGGCTGTAGGCCAAAGTAACAATTACATTTTTAAGATTAATAAATACACAATGATCGGACAGAGATTCGCTGTTACTCTCACAACGACAAGCGGCAAAGTGGGCGAGTGTTTTTTTTTTTTTAGGTTGGACATAGTTTTTAGCTCGAGGGAGCTTTAAAAACTTAACCGGACTAGGTGGCGAGGCACCAAATGACTCCAGCCAGGGGCAACTTATAAACTAAGCAACACAGCTAAGGGCGTCCCCTGTGGGACTCGGACCTCGGCTTAGGCGTTGCTGGGGGGGCAGCTATGGACGGCTGGATCTGGGTTTAAATTATTTAGGGTCGAGTTTAAAGCTACTGGCTCGGCACGGGCCGGCTCGAGAAAGGGACGGGGACGAGTGACGTCTGTGCCTTGCTTTTATACAGTACGTGTTCAGCGCCATCTGTTTGCAGGGGCGCGCGGTTGTTTAGCGGTGTTGCGCGCGGTTGTTTAGCGGTGTTGCGCGCGTTCTGCAGACAGATGACGCCACGAACTTTAAATTATTATTGATTTGTATTAAATCATGCATTAGCTATTTATATTATTAGTGGCAAGAAAAAGGCGCTCGGTCTCTCTCTTTTTGCCTTACAACCACGACACGAACAACGTCTATAAAATTTCATATCGTACATTTGTAACTTTTATTTATTTTTACGATTATTTTTTTATTATAACACGATCTTTAATTTACAAAACGACGAAACGAAAACAGTATGCGAGACACTGAAATTTTAAAATTGGCGGTAATCGTAGGTAGGCGGTAGTATTTAAATAAAATTAAATAACTGTTTTTGTGATCATTCTTAACACAATCGAGACCCCTCCGTGTCTCGGAGAGTACGTAAAGCTGTCGGGTCCAGGTATCGTAATAACATCTACGACAGTCGTTAGTGGTAGTCAGATATGGTAATATTATTATTGGACTATAGCTTAATCCCTCTCAATATGAGAGGAGACCCGTGCCCAGCAGTGGGAAAGTATATGGGTTAATGATGATAATAATAATAAGTTAATTCATTTAAAATTATAATATTCAGCTGGCTGGTTACACTGAAAGCCGACCATAGTTGGGAAAAGGCTCTGAGGATGGTTGCCAGTGCTCCGCGAGGAAACGTTGTGTTGGCAGTGGGGGGACTTTGACCCTTTGTTCGATGTCAATTGTCAAAGCTGTCAAGGGTGTCAAAAAAAACTGATGCGGTCAAATGAACTACTGTCAGTCTGTCATTGCCTTGCTGTTGTTATTGTGGATAGTTCAAATAAAATAGTATGTTTTATTATCAGTTTTAATATATTTAAGTTTTTGTTTTTGTTGAAATAAAACTACTTTTTACGGATTTTATCGCGTATATTGATATTATTAATTCCGACGTTTCGGACCCTTTACAGCGTCCATGGTCACGGGTAGACTGAGGTGGTGGGCGTCTTGATGATATAATTACTGACAGTTACCCTACATTTTTTATTGTTACATGATCAATGACATTTATTACTAATTATTAATTAAAACTAGATGGAGCCGGCATTTCCTATCTGACGACCTCTGAGAAGAAACGAAACGTCGAGATTAATAATATCAATATACGCGATAAAATCCGTAAAAAGTAGTTTTATTTCAATGTATAATATTCGCGTAAATGTCAGAAATCAATATTTTTGTTTTTGTTTAACTTCATTATAATAATATGAACGTAGTTATAGTTTGTTTTTGTATATACATATTTTTTCTTTTTGTTTAAATTTGGGCCACTGGGTCTCGGACGATCGGAAGGACGACATTGACATGGAGCGGGAGCGCAGGTCACTGGCTGTTCGATGTGGGATGTTGGCCCACAGGTTCGCACGTTGTACGGCTGAGGTTAAGGTGACGCTTTTCAAAGCATATTGTCAATCCTTTTACACGTGCAGCCTGTGGGTTGACTTCACGCAGAGGGCATATAGTGGCCTGCGCATACAATATAACAACACGTTCCGGGTGTTGATGGGGCTGCCGCGTTTTTGTAGCGCGTCCGGCATGTTTGCCGACGCGGAGGTTGATAGTTTCTCGGCCATTATGCGCAAGAGATGCGCATCTCTTCTACGCCGTGTTCGCGACAGCCCCAACATCATTCTCAGAACGTTAGGTGACAGGTGGGACTCTCCGGTCTTGGGGCGATGGATACGACTGCATGCAGTCAAGTAGACGCTCCCCGGGATCTGCCTCCCTAATGCAGCTTAAAATAAGAATATTACTAACACTAGTTTATAAGTTTCTATTGTTACTAACAAAATATGGATGTAATTCCGAAATAAAAATATATTATTATTATTATTAAATTCTGTGCTGTGGCAACACCAAACCGGTCCAATCGGAAGACCAGCGTCGTTTTGCCTTAACTGGCAACTCGGCAATTTTGCTGAGATTGGACCGATTTGTAAGGTTCACTTGAATGCTTTTAGTTGTAGCTTTACTGTTTACAACTGCTACTGCAAGCTGTATTTACTGTTTTATGTAATTCAGGTGTTCTACAAATAAATTTTCTTTTCTTTCTTTCTTTCTTATACTGACAACCCGATTATTCCTCTTTCATTTTACAGGGTCTGCAACGCGCAAGTAATACCTCTTGTGTTGCAAGTACCTGTAGGCTACGCTAACCTTACTATCAGGTGGGCCGTATACTTGTTTGCTACTTCATTGGTATAAAAAACATTGGTACAAACACGGATGTCATATTTTAACGCAATAAAATCTGGAATCGTCGTTGAAATAAAACTATGGTCAAAAGGGTCCGAAACGGCAAGATTAATAACATCAATATAACACAATAAAATCCGTAAAAAGTAATTTTAATAGCTTATATGTCATAAATCCATCTGGAAACGTTAAAATGAGACCTGGCATTACATAACAAGAAAATAATATCAAGTATCAACATGAACTGCGATGCAAAACTCTTGAGGCCACAGCGAACAACAAAAAAGTAGTTCTCAAAGATTGCAATTACAAGTTAGCAGTTACTGACAACTTGCTAACGAGGGCCTGATAGTAGTTAGCCAGATGTTTATACTTGAGAAACATTGCAGTTAACGTTTTCTTGAAAACTTTGTTATCATTAATAATATTTATATGAAAGAAAAAAAGCAGTGTTGGCCTAGCGATATTATAATCACAGGACTACCAAGTCAAAGGTCTCCAGTTCGAATTTAAACCTTAATTTTTCGAAATCATGTGCGTATTAATATTACTCGCTTAAACCGTGAAGCTGAAGAAAAAGCAGTGTTAGCCTAGTGGTAAAACCATTGGGCTGCCAAGTCGAAGGTCTCGAGGTTGAACCTAAGGCACGAACCTCTGACTTTTTGAAAACATGTGCGAATTAATAATTAATTATCACACGCTTAAACGGTGAAGGAAAACATCGTGAGGAAACCTGCATACCTTAGAGATTTTTCTCGACGGTTTCTGAAGTCTGCCAACCCGCACTAGGCCAGCGTGGTGGACTGTAGCCTAATCCCTCTCAATATGACAGGAGACCCGTGCCCAGCAGTGGGACAGTATATGGGTTGATGATGATGATGAAAAGAAAAAAAGCAGTGTGACAACACGTTTGGCGCAGCGGCTGAGCAATCAGCTTCAGCGACACGGGTTGTGGGTTCGATCCCCACACGGAACAAATATTTGTATGACCAACAGGTAGTTGTTCCGGGTCTGGGTGTTTGTGTTTGTGCACACACGATACAGGAGACAATCGAAGTGTGGGGCAAAGTTTAAAAAAAAGTGTTAGCCTAGTCATAACCATTGGGCTGCCAAGTCGAAGGTCTCGAGTTCGAACCCAAGGCACACACCTCTGACTTTTCGAATTCATGTGCGTATTAATAATTAATTATCACTCACTTGAACGGTGAAGGAAAACATTGTGAGGAAACCTGCATGCCTTAGAGATTTACTCGACGGTGTGTGAAGTCTGCCAACCCGCACTAGGCCAGCGTGATGGACTATAGCCTAATCCCTCTCAATATGAGAAGAGACCCAATGCCCAGCATAATATCCATTATATGAGTTGATGATGAAGTTATGTAACGCCAAGTCTCATTTCAACAGACTTTTGCCGATTTTATCGCGGTAAAATAATTATCATCTCTATAAAGTAGTTTTATTAGGGTTCCGTACCCAAAGGGTAAAAACGGGACCCAATTACTAAGACTCCGCTGTCCCTCTGTCTGTCTGTTCGTCCGTCCGTCCGTGCGTCCGTCTATCACCAGGCCGTGTATCTCATGAACCGTGATAGCTACAGTTGACATTTTCACAAATGATGTATTTCTGTTGCCCCTATAACAACCACTAACAACCCTACAAAATACTCATACAACAAACGTGATTTTCTTTCCGTATTTTGCCCGATATTAGTAACGGCATGTTTTGCCAAATATTGGTAGGGAACCTTTCGTGCGCGAGTCCTACTCTCACTTGGCCAGTTTTTTTATAATAAAAGTGGTGGCTTCGATTTTTTTACGAAACAATTCGGCAGAGTAATGTATAATATAGCTATCAACTAACTAAATCAATACCAATATTCACAGATAATTAATTCGTCGCAATATTTCGTAACACAAAAAACTTGACACAAATTCCAATAGGCATTAATTCGCGAAATACGAATCTCGTAAAATAAACCGTTGCCAGTCAAGGAAGTGATTAAATGAGGGACATAAATCAGTCTACGAAGGGGGGAGGACTCAAAAATAGACTACCATCCATTTAGATTTGTTACTGTCATCCAATTTAAGGAAGACTTGTGGTTAAATGGATCGATTGATCCGCCGGAATTCGATAGCACCGTCATTACAAAGCGTTTTTTAAGCGGCAGGTAACGTTGCTTGATCCCATGGCCATGACTATAGGCAAGTGAATGCATGTGCGTTTTTTAGTCGGTACGACTCCAACATTATACAACGCATTGATTTCTGACATTTACGCGAATATTATACATTGAAATAAAACTACTTTTGACAGATTTTATCGCGTATATTGATATTATTAATCCCGACGTTTCGGACCCTTTACAGCGTCCGCCAGTCTACCCGTGACCATGGACGCTGTAAAGGGTCTGGGTCGGGATTAATAATATCAATATACGCGATAAAATCCGTAAAAAATAGTTTTATTTCAATTATACAACGTGTTACAAAATACCCTGTAAAAATATAATTAATTATCAAAGCCAAAAATTTTGTCAGCTGTCATGTCAGGGAACCAGATTATTTAACAGAAAGGCCTACGTACCTATTTTACCTAATAATTTTCTAGTTTAATAGCTTTTCGATTTTTAATTCATAAAGGTTTTTTTTTTAGTTTTTTTGGGGTATGTTATACAGCGTTACTACGGTTCTTAAATATTGTGAATGGGCTCGTTATAAGGCCCCATTTAACCTCCTCTCGGCTTTAAGGGTAGTTTTGTAACACCCTGTATTATGACTAGCTTCTACCCGCGACTTCGTCCGCGTGGAAAAGTTACTTTTAATTATAGTTGTAATTTGGCTAATTAACTCTAAATCGTTATAAATTATAGCCTATATGTTATTTTGATGTATAAATAATAAAACTGTAAAGTTTCATCAAAATCCGTTCAGTAGTTTTAGCGTGAACAACAGAGTAACAAACTTTCAACTTCATAAGACGTGTTAAGAATGTTTACCCATCCACAAATTGACCGCGGCTAGCGCAGCTTAACCTTGCATCTATTGATCAGCGTATTTATAACTTAGCCACGAGCCCTTCAAGTACAATAAACTGATATCTAAATAAACTTAGTAACTTTAATTTTGATTTGGAAACGTGTCAGTTTCAATTGAACGGTTACCTTAAGGACCTGAAGTTTCCACAAACTTGCGATTCGATTCAAAATAGCCTTCGAATTTAGCTCCCAAATCCCAGATCAAGCAGTGTTAGGTATTGGTTTTTTTTTGTGCCCGGTTAATGGCATAAGGCTCAACCCCTATTACATGGGACCTAAACAGGGGACCCGAGAAACTGTGTGGTAGGTACACCTCTGCCATTATTTTTCATATAGGGAAATGCGCCTTATGCATGCCGTTCGAGGATGCGAGACGTTTATGTCAGGCTCTCCGGCCAGGTGCCAGCATAATGACTAAAACCTCCACCACTTCAACCTTCCGCATAGTGGTGGGATCACGGGAAACGCTCTCGCATGATCCACGATCCCACCGCGGACGTCTATTGACGGACCTTCCCGGTACACACCCCTGCCTAACCCTTCAAGAAATACTAGTATATTAGCGTAATGGCATAAAGTGTATGTAACTCATTATATAATCAGTAAGCATGTATTCCCAAAAGGATTAAGCAGAGATATGCTAATGTATACCCACAGTTCGCTGGTTTGTGTAGATTCCATGTAATAGGGGTCAAGCCTATGCCATTAACCGGGCACAAATCAGAACTCCGAGCTGCTACTGAGAATTTTATAGAAAAACCCAATAACATTTTTTTTCTAGAAATAGCAGAAATACTTCCTTTGTATAGATGGTTTGGGCATGTCGAGAGAATGGATGAAAGGCGACTAACAAAAAGGATTTATATGGCGAATGTCAGTGGAACCGCCGAGAGGGGACGCCCTAGAAAAACTTATACCGACCTTATGGGTGAGGTTCTTCAAAAAGGTCAGGTGCGTAGTACTCGCAACCGACGTGTATGTATGACAAGATGTATGAATGTGGTCGAAGCGAAAGAAGTATGCAAGAATCGTAGCAAGTGGCGTTCTTTAGTTTCTGCCTACCCCTATGGGAAAAAGGCGTGAGTGTATGTATGTATGTACTTCCTTTGTAATAAATGTCATAAATTTATCATCATCAACCCATATACTGTCCCACTGCTGGGCACGGGTCTCCTATCAGAATGAGAGGGATTAGGCTAGTCCACCACGCTGGCCTATTGCAGGTTGGCAGACTTCACACGCCATTGAGAAAATCTCTAAGGCATCCTCACGATGTTTTCCTTTACCGTTTAAGCAAGTGATTATTCATTATTAATACGAACACGATTTTGAAAATCAGGTTCTTGCCTTGGATTCGAAATTGAGACCTTACACTTGGCAGTCCAATGGTCATACCACTAGGTTATCACTACTAGCTAGCTGCTTTCATACATTAACTTCCATGTAATTATCTTATAATTAATGACGAACACAGTATATAATATGTAGGCTTCAATTGAAGTAGTCTACATCAAAGGAATTGCACATATAAAATATCTCATAATTATAGATCTCGCGAAATTAAATATGGCGTCTATATGTAATTAATGTCTCCAATTCATTAGTTGAGACAGTCAGCTACCTTTAATTTATTAGTCTCGATTGATTTACTTTCCTTCCAAAGCCTTTGTTTCAGAACCTCGAAGAGTAATTGTGGTTTCGTCTTAAAATTGGAGACGGAAAATCGGTTAATATCTTCAAAATGGAGTTGTTTTGAGGTATATCATCATCATCAACCCATATACAGATTGAGGGGGACTAGGCTATAGTCCACCACGCTGGCCTAGTGCGCGTTGGCAGACTTCACACGCTGTCAAAAAAATCTCTCAGGCATGCAGGTTTCCTTCACCGTTCAAGTGAGTGATAATTAATTATTAATACGCAAATCATTACTAAAAATAAGACGCGAAGCGTGTCTTGTATTCGAACTTGAGACGGTTTACTTGGCGGTCTTATAATATAGGTAATAATAATAATAATTTATTTACTTCTTCTGGTTTATGGTGGACAAAAATACACCCAGGCTCGAAACAAAAATATCTCTCGATTACAGAAAGATTTACCTCTGGTAGGAATCGAACCCACAACACACAACGGTAGTGGCAATTTAACCACCTTAACCGCTCCACCAAACGTGCAAATTAACTTTAATAAAAAAAGAATTTAGTAATAAGTCGGTTCCACGCCACTCTATTCGAGTCTGTCGTTTCAATAATTACTGCAGCGGCTCTACGCGCCGTTAAGACCTAGAAACTAGACATAGCTAGGGAATGACGCTTAAGTACTGAACATTACGACTGTCCAATATTGAGAGCACATCTACACTTTTATTCTTTACGGTGGTGATAGGAACCAGAAAGTTTTATCCGTTTTTTACGTTAAATGAAAAGAAAAACCACTTAAATCTGGGGGAAAATGGCTACTTTTATTTAATTTACAGAGGTCAGCACATCAGCTACCATATTCTGTCAAATTTATTTGATTGATTTTCAACTTTAATACAAAATCATAAGGTTCATATTCAATTGGGAAAATTTGACAGTTTCGGATAGCTTGACCTGTTGGCGTCTGTACTGTAACTATGTTTCATATTAAAAAAATTGCTACGATTTCACACAACAGGTTCTTTTTTAGAATTCACTAGTTTATTGATTTCACTAGTTTTCTATTCTATTCTTTCTTCTAATAATTCTCGATCCATTTTTAACTCGATTTTCCTTGATTGTTAGGTACGGTCAGCAACAAAAGTCGATGAATACAGCTAAATTTTGAAACTCCTAAACTTGTCAAGAGGTTTTTTCAATTAAAGTAACCTAAATAATTATTTAATGGTCATCTATGCAATAACTTCACATATCCTTCATAGGTCAGATACTTCTGACTTATAATAATCATATTGAAGATGACAACATGTTCAGCGACTTTCGTTGCTGACTGTACTACTAAAATATCTGCAGACTTTGTAGAAATAATATGGCAAATACAAAATACGGAACGTTCTTCAGTTTGCAGTAGCAATTTAAAATAGCTGAGTCCTGCAATTCTGAAATACGAAAGACAGCATTGTGCACTTTTCAGGAAGGTTCCGAATCAAATCTATACTTCCATCCATACATAGTATAAAACAATGACACTTCCTACTGTATCCCTCTGTTCGCTGAGGTCTTTTAAACTACGCAACGAATTTTAATGCGATTTTCACTACCATTTAGATAATTTCTTCTAAAGATAAGTATGTAATTAGTGATAGCATATTGGTATGACCATTAGACTGCCAAGTCAAAGCTCTTGAGTTCGAACCCAAGGCACTCACCTCTGAATTTTCGAACTCATGTGCGTATTCATAATTAATTATCACTCGCTTAAACGGTGAAGAAAATATCGTGAGCAAACCTGCATACCTTAAAGATTTTTCTCGACGGTTTGTGAAGTCTGCCAACCCGCACTAGGCCAGCGTGGTGGACTATAACCTAATCCCTCTCAATATGAGAGGAGACCCGTGCCCAGCAGTGGGACAGTATATGGGTTGATGATGATGATGGTTAAATGTAATTAGTACATCCGTGCGAATCCAGGGCGTGTCGGTAATAATATTAAAAGTGCAATGTAACTCAGAGCTTTCCTACGAGCCTTTATATTGGGATCGGCCTCCAAATGCAGTCTTCAGTTTTATCCTCTAAGTATTATTTAATAATATTTATTTAGTTTACAAATATTGCTGCTGGGTTGCTTAGATTAAGTTGGGAATTTATTTATTTTATTTATAAACCCTTTATTGCACACCAGAACACAATTACAAAAATAAAAATGTTACAGAAAGAGTAGGTACAATGGGCGGTCTTATCGCACAAGGCTATATGCTTACCAGTGTATGCAACTTAAATTTTTTGAAGTTGGCACTTGTCTGGTTTGCCAGATTACATCGCCATTTTAGTCAATCGTATTTTTTTTGGTGTTTTTTTTTAACAATTTTTTATGCATCGTTAAAAATAAAAGGACGAAAAAGAAAACAAATTCTTTCTTTCTTTCTTTCTTTTCTTTCTTTCTTTCTTTCTTTCTTTCTTTCTTTCTTTCTTTCTTTCTTTCTTTCGTTCTTTCTTTCTTTTCTTCTTTCTTTCTTTCCTTTCTCTTTTCCTTTCTGTCTTACTTTCTTTTATATACGGGTAAGAAAATTCTTAGACCCCAAAGACTAGAGTAGATAAAACGCTATAATACTGAAACAATAGCTTGAGTATTGACGTTTAATCCAGAGTATCGCACAGACAGCCCGTAGCCTGGCTCAATTAACTAACTTGACACCAATCAACTAATCACTATCGGCCTGCTATGCCCATGGGTGAGACTGTGAAATTGGTTCGCATGCAATCTGAAATCCGTCTTTCATCTATAACAGCTGGTAAAGATTGAGAGTACTTTGACAATATTGAATAGAACAATTGAAAGACGCAGTGATAGCCTAGCAATATAACCATTTTTAGTTTAGTTTAGTTAGTTTTATTTAAAATAACTTTGCCCAACAATAGGATTTTCTTATGTACTTTCACATCGGAGCAACTACTTGTAGGTCAACCAAAATATTTGTTCCGTGCAGGAATCGCACCCACAACCCGTCGCAATGAAGCCGATCACTCAGCCGCCGTGCTAAACGTGTCAATTGCTAAGTTAAAAACTCTAACTTTTTGAAATAATGTCCGTACATGATCACCCGATTAGCCAAATTACTACAAAAGTAACTTTTCTACGCGAACGAAGTCGCGGGTAGAATATAGTTACTCTTAAATTTATTGCATTTCATAATGTTCACTTACAGGTCGTTAATACAATGACGATGTTTTTACGGTGAAAAAAAAAAAACAGTTGTAATTTGGCTAATTAACTCAAAATCGTTATAAATTATAGCCTATATGATATTCTGATGTATTAATACTAATACTGTAAAGTTTCATCAAAATCCGTTCAGTAGTTTTAACGTGAAAGAGTAACAGTATCCATCCATCCCTCCTCACAAACTTTCACGTTTATAATATTTGTAGGATAGGATAGTAGGATTAAAAAAAAAATTACACAAAACTGAGTGACTCCTTTTTTAGAAGTTGGATATTTTTGTGATAAATTAACCCACAAAAAGATCACTCGCTCCACAATTCCACTTCATGCCTCTAGCTCTCCACTTCAGCACAAAAAATCCAAAAAACTAAATAAGCTTTTGCGCCATCCTACTCCACTACTTTCCATATTCATGTTTGCACGCTGACGAAGTTGTTAGCGGGCGACGCAATGATCATTTCGTCTCCGGCAGCTTCTCCGTCCTTTTCTTTCCCTTTATCTTTGCACCTTTTGTCTCTTTCTTCCATTTCCGCTACTTCGCTTTTGTACTTTTCTTCCCTAAACAATATTATAATTCTGCTGTGTAAGTGAGAATGGATGAAAAAATAATTTCCTATATTATTAACGTTGTTAGGTAAAAGAATTGAGGCCCGTTTTGTAGAATGGCGCTCAAAATTTATTAATATTTGAGTGGCGTTTAAGTTATAAATTTTAGCGAGAGAAAAATTCGAACTGTAGGTTTTAAAAAATATATCTATCTATATATAAATAAAAATCCATTACCGCATGTATGTAAGATCTTCGCTTGAACGATTTGGCAGATATTTTGTTGTCTTCATTTGGACAAGGTTTGTATGAAACACAATTTGGGAATTTCTCAATGCTGTTAAAGATAAACCTGTAACAAATAAAATTACTCCATTTATTTAAGTCGCTATATCGCATCTTTAACGTCTCAGTGACGTCTCACGTCAGTAACAAAAATATTCAAGCACCAAGGAATAACAATCAATGACAGCCATATTTACAGAGGTGTGACGTCATTATAGATTCAGCCAATTCACAAAAAAAACTTACGGAGGAATTTTTTACACAGCACCCTCTACTCCTAAACTAAGCAGAGCTTGTATGTACAGACGCCAGCAGGTCAAGCTATCCAAAACTGCCAAATTATCCCAATTGAATATGAACCTTATAACTTTGTATTAAAGTTGAAAATCAATCAAAGAAATTTGACAGACTGTGGTAACTTGTTGTGCTGGCCTCTGTACTATGGGTACTAGACATTGGATATAATACTTATGTACTTTTTTTTGTAAATACATATTTATTATGCATAAGAAATACTTACACACAAAAAATCTTATGTTCATAACATAAACATTTATGTCCTGTTGGAACTGAAACCACGACCTCGTGATCAGTAAACCAACAGATGTCGTCAAAACCAATTTTCTGGTAATATTTAAAAAGCAAAATAAAATATTGGAGAATTGGCTATATTGTCCCCCCTAAGGGTTTCAAGCACTAAAATAAAAAAATATAGATATTTAAAATAATTTTAGCCAATGGGTTGCGTTCAATGTGTGGGGGAGCGTGCAAAAGTGTTGTCAATCGAAAAAAAATAAGTCTTTTGGTAGATAATAGAGCGAATAGTACGATTAAACCAACAGTACATACAATATAATCGACTAGCCTCTATATAAAAGTCGTTAACCAAAAGTTTTTGTTTATGATGTTACTAATGGTATTGCGAGGTTGTTAGTGTTTTCTAGTAATCCTGTACACTATAGTAATTTAAATACTAAGCCCATTTCAGTCACAAAGTTACGAGGTCACTACTTGCAACAGTTTCAACACCAAAAGACTCCCAAACTGCAATATAACGACATATCTTCCTTCGCCTCCACGTTACCAAATTTCAAAGCTCGACACGAAAATTTAATCAAAATTCATAGGATGCTATAAATCCAGCGGATGAGGCGTCCTGATAATGAAATTCCATAAGCTGGACCTTTTTGAACCGTTCAGATGTATTATTATGTTGGAGATCAGGGTATCAGTGTATTAAGGCGTGTGAGAACCATTGTAAGAATCATGTCAAGGACGCATAGCGTTTTAAACGAGGACATGACACGACTTTTCCGCCAATGGGGAGAATATTGGCTACCATATAACACATAATATATTACATAACATACATTTGTATTCCCCGTAGCGATATGCAAAGGCATTACTGCAGAAGTGGCGATGTTTTGGGTAAACATTTTTTATTTTTTTGTACAACGACACAGAGGAAGGGTTAAGTAGGGATGTACTAAGAAATTAATGTAAGAGGCCAGCACATCAAGCTTCCCCAATCTGTCAAAGGATGTCACCAAAATCTGCCCAAATTATGTACCGAGAGTACACTCATTGGAAAAAATACCCTGTATTACGCTGGTTAAAACTCTAGTCATATACTTTTTATTTATGCTCTCTAGAGGATGAGAAAAAATAACTTTAAATTTGAAAATACGCAAGCCATTTTGACACACTAGTATCAGTTTCATAGTGTTTATAAAGTAAAAAACAGTTTTTACTTTTGTCAAGTTGACAGCAATTTGACAGCTATCTGCTGTCAGTGTTAGTTTTGGAATGTCATACGCACGCCATTTTGGCACATTAACAACAGTGTTATAGTGATTTCATAGTAAAAACTGTCGAACTTGACAGCTGTCATGAACCTCAGGTACAAATTTTGGCTGAGTTGTATGGACTTTTGATGGCCTCCTTTATTTGAAAGATTTTCAACTTTAATTGAAAGTAATAAGTTTCATTTTTCGGCTGGCGTCTGTACAGTGACGCCAGTCAGCTCCAATTTGAGAGGAATTACTCGCACTGCAGTAAGCACTGATAGCCTAGTGGTATGACCGTTGGAATGCCAACTCGAAGATCCCGAGTTCGAATCCAAGGCACGCTTGATTTTTCGAAATCATTTGTGTGTCCCTAATAATTAATTATCACTTGCTTAAATGGTGAAGGAAAACATCGTGAGGAAACCTGCATGCTTTAGAGATTACCTCAACGGCGTGTGAAGTCTGCCAACCCGCATTAGGCCAGCTTGATAGACTATAGCCTAATCCCTCTAATTCTGTGAGAGGAGATCCGTGCCCAGCAGTGGGACTGTATATGGGTTGATGATGACTCCCACTATGCTCTACCTCTCTTAAAAAAATTGATAAAAGAAACTAAAGAGACACAATTGTTATTTATCCATAGTTTGTTATTAGTCTGTAAGCTTTCCTGAAATAAATAATAGTATTTATATAAATAAATATCTAAGATGCCATATTTCATTTTCATTTGCACCAAGAAAGCGAGCGTCATAACCACTAATGTCTTTTGTTCTATCTAAGTACGGTATGCATTTAGCTCTCAAGCCTTCAAGATGCGTTAATGATAAAAGCTAAGATGGCGTCTACAACAATGGTAGTCTATGGTAAAGTAACGTTATGTTCATAGTATAGGCGTAAGCAGGTCAAGCTATCCAAAATTATCATTTTCCCAACTGAATATGAACCTTGTTATTTTGTATTAAAGTTGAAAATCTATCAAAGTAATTTAACAGATTGGGGTAGTTTGATGTGCTGTACTTAACCTTTTGACCGCCACGGACGTGTATAGACGTCAAATTAAAACGTGCTGACGACGCCAACGACGGGATGGAAAATACATCTTTTATTTGTTCAAAATAAATATACAAAAATATGTTTAGTGTTTTTTTTAACCTATTATTAGATATTAAAATTTGTCGCTTGATGTAGTGAACACAGCTTTTTGTTATTGACATGGCGATCAAAAGGATAATATACCGTCACGCTTGTATTCCCTGAAGGATTAGGCAGAGTCGCTATACAAATGTACAGAGGCCAGAACATCACTTCCCCAATCTGTCAAATTTCCTTGATAGATTTTCAACTTTAAAACAAAACAATAAGGTTCATATTCAATTGGGAAAATTTGACAGTTTTGAATAGCTTGATCTGCTGGCGTCTGTACATACCATACCATCACGCTATATTCCCCGAAGGATTAGGCAGAGCTGTACAAATGTAGACCCACAGTTTGTTTTAGGTCCCATGTAAAAGATCATTGCCATTAATCGGGCACAAATCCGAACTCCGATTGTACATAATTTCATATAAAAACTCAATAAAATGAGAAGAAACACCCAGCCAAACACAAATGCTCATGTTTTGTGGGCATTGAACCCACGACCCCATGATCAGCAGTCCGGCACTCGAACCAATAGACCGCAGACGTCATCTATTATTAGTATATTTATATGTTGCCGTGTTAGTAAGAATTTATTTATACATAATACGGATTGTATCGCGTTATATTGATATTATTAATCCCGACGTGTCGGACCCTTTACAGCATCCATCCTCAAGACGCCAACCACCTCAGTCTACCCGTGACCATGGATGCTGTAAAGGGTCCGAAACGTCGGGATTAATAATATCAATATAACGCGATAAAATCCGTTAAAAGTAGTTTTATTTCAATGTCTAATATTCGCGTAAATGTCAGAGTGAGAAATCAATAAAAAAAGTATATAAGTATTATATCCAAAGCTCTGCTTAGTTTGGGACTATATGGTCATCAACAACCCATATACTGTCCCACTGCTGGGCACGGGTCTCCTCTCATATTGAGAGGGATTAGGCTATAGTCCACCACGCTAACCTACTGCGGGTTGGCAGACTTCACAAACTGTCGAGAAAAATCTCTAAGGTATGTAGGTTTCCTCACGATGTTTTCCTTCACCGTATAAGCGAGTGATAATTAATTATTAATACGCACATGAATTCGAAAAGTCAGAGGTGTGTGCCTTGGGTTCGAACTCGAGACCTTCGACTTGGCAGTCCAATGGTCATACCACTAGGCTATCACTGCTTTTACTATATGGTGCTGTGTAAGAATGTCCCAAAATATTTATTAAATAAAATAAACAAATAACTTTTTGTTATCGGATGTTGCCCACTAACATTTGGAAACGTTACTCCACAAAAAGTACCTAACTTCGGTGTGGATGCACTTTTAAACGGTTTCACTTGCCGTGTACTGACAAGGTATTTACACACTACCCACTGTGTTTCCTTCTTCCAGTCCATCCAAAGGTTGTCTGGAAGAGATCGCCTTGTGCGATAACACCGCCCATTGTACAGTCAACAAAAGAGTTAAGTATTATACAGATAGCAAACAAAATATGCATTTTTATACAGATTTCGACATAAATAATTACGTGCCAAAGGGTTAGGTATGTAGCTGCTTACAATACCCACGTTTTGACACATATTGCATGATACATGAATACACCATTTTTAAAGTTATTTAGAAAAGGAATAATCCAACCGCGGGCAGGATTCAAACCTGCGTCTTCTGGTTAGGTACACCAGGCGCTATGACCACTAAGCCACCGCGATACCTACCCGTCATGTCGAATTTTTCCTTCACATACTGAATTTACGTCTTTATGGTGGTTTAAAATCTTAGCATGGAAAATGCCAAAAATATACCAAAAGATACACAATTTTTATCAAAACACAGATTATTAATTAGCTGCCTGTATACCTAACTCTTTTGTTGACCGTACCTACCTATGTGTAAACTTTGCTCATTTCTATTATAATTGTGTTTGTATTGGTGTGCAATAAAGCGTATGTAAATAAATAAATATTTATCACAAATAACTCAAACATATCATTAGTCTGAGAACAGTTTCAGCTACCCCATTGTGCCATTGTATCGTTAATGATGAACACCATTGTGACGGGAACTAATTATGGGGACTCGCGAGGAAATAAATTGCTTTGTGTTTTCATGTTGATTTTAGTTAATGTGCGAGATTGTGTTTTGTTAGGGGAAAGGCTCGTGGTTCTATAATAACTAAGCTGATCAACCGATCTGCAAGGTCGGCCTGTGGATGGGTGACCATACTTAAGGCATAGGGATCCCTCCGTGCCTCGGAGAACACGTAAAGCTATTGGTCCCGGTGGTCATATACACTGGAAGGCAAACCAGATACGGCTAAATATCAGTATTTTACACGAAGTGACTATCATCAGACCTCCGCAACCCAATTTCTGGGTATACCGATACCCTGAGGATAAACTGGTTGTCAGGCTTTTTGGGCATCTGACTACCATTAACGATTGTGAAAATGCCAAAAACTACAAAAAGAAAGATGAGAAAAAATAATTTTCCCAAAAATCTTCAAAACTATTTTTTAACCTCAATCTAAATGGGGTTATTTAGATTGAGGTTAAAAATAGTTTTTTTTGTAGCCACAAACCACATAATTTAACATGAAATAACTTAAAATATTGCGAGTTTAATAAGGTGATCATGTTGGCATATTAAATCAGAACGCAACTGTATTCTCCCTGGAGCGCTATTGGACCGCTCGCATTACGTCACCGGAGCGGGATAGTATAGTGATGTACGTATTTATCCATAAATCCCGGGATTCTTAATTTAAAACAGAAATATTTTAATCCGTAAGTCATCAGCATCATCCCATTATCCCATTTTACTTGGGGTTGGTACAGTATGTGTTCTTCCATCGGGTTCGCGGAGGCTTAGCAACTGGTTCCCGCGTTCCCGACTATTGGTGGTGAGGCGAATACCTCTTGTGGTTTTAGTCGGTAGGTCGCCCAGTTTGGGCGGAGTCCGACACACCCCGTCGTCTCCTCGGATGGTGGCAGTCCATGAGGATTTCTACAGAGGAAAAAAAAATTAGTATGTCTTTTTCTTCCACACAACTCTAACCGGGGTAGGAAAACACGCCTGTATTCCTTGAAGGGTTTGGCAGAGATTTGCTGTAAACCCACAGTTCGTCCATATGCTTTAGGACCCATGTAATATGAAGCCAAGCAATGAGCTATTCACTGGGCACAAATTCAAACTTCAAGCTGCTAATTTTAAAAGCTTTATGTATCGTAAAATCCCTGCAATAACTTCCAGACTATAAAACAACTTTTATGAGAAATAAAGGCTTACTTCTTTATAGATTATATAATTTATTATCTTTGCCTTTTTCTATGTTGGGGTCGGCTTCCAGTCTAACCAGTAACTTCTTATAACCATTTTTTTATACGTAACTGTCATACTGACCTCCGCAATTAATGAGCAATACCGATATCTTAAGTTACAAGTTGTTTATCAGCATTTTTAGTCCTCTTATTGCCTCTTCCTATTATTCCTACGAGAAACAGGCCTGACGGTTTGAAGTACTTTGTGAGGCATGGACTACGATTTTTTTATTTATGGTTACAGCAAACGAGCAGACGTATCGCCTGATGGTAAGCGATTACCGCTGCCCAAGGAGTCACAAGAGGAGTCAACACCTGAGTAGTTACAAGTGCGTTGCCAGCCTCTAAAAGGGAGTGCGCACTTTTCTTGAAGGTTTTCAACTACGTGTTTCTTTATTTGCTCAGTAGTAAGCGAATCTGTACCGGAGTACGGATTGATTTTTTGATTTGATTGACAGCACTGAGCGGTTTCTCCATACGGGAATTGCCTCACTTTTGAACACTCAGTGCTATTCCGATCAAAGTCCAACAAATAAAATCAGAATTTTTCGACATTAAAAAAATTACAACCATTATGTTTTCATTAAGATAAGATTATACATACAAATGTTTTGAAAGATCGAGGTCTGTGTCGTTCACTAGGAGAGGCCTACGTCCAGCAGTATACTAATATAGGCTGATAATAATGACAGTAAAAAACCAGTCTTTCTCTGATTAGAGTATTGATGAAAAATTACTCCCGAAAAGAAATCCCGGGATCGTCCCTCTTAAAATTTACATCACTAAACAGAGGCCAGTTCGAACTTTGAACTTAATGGCGCGACCTCACTGCGTTTGACGGCGCACAATACACTGATTGCCGATAAATAGCAAGTTCATAGTTAGTTTGAAGCCTACGGGTCTTACCGGGCTTAAGACTTTGAAACACTTTATAAACTTATTACATACTGAGTTTGTTTCATACATACCATGTATTATTGCAATAGTTTTGAGAGCAATCCATACAAATATTACAAATACGAAGGTTACTCCAACCGCTTGTCAGTTTGTTTGTTACTTCATGCTTATAACGCTGAATCAATTCAGTTCACTGATGAAATAGTTTTTTTTTTTAATTATATTTGGTATTAATGCATGTTAAACTTTATTAAAAATAATTATACATTTTAGTGAAAGCAAATCTCGATTATGGAAAGATGCAGGTTCAATTGCTTGCCAATTCTTACGCTTAAATTTATCTTTGATAATTAATTTGTTTGCAAGAACATAGGTAGTTAACATTCGTTCGTAAGCATGTTACGCCTATTTTCGGGCACGGTGTTGCATAACAAGCTCGCTGTTTCGTTACATTATGAATAAA
Organism: Acronicta alni; assembly: GCA_964056405.1. NCBI lineage: Eukaryota > Metazoa > Arthropoda > Insecta > Lepidoptera > Noctuidae > Acronicta > Acronicta alni. Next base: position 1,448,763 of record OZ043935.1, read on the forward strand.
CGTTCGCTTCATACCCTTTGTAGTAACCGGAGCACGACGCATAGCATTTCTTAGTGAAACTATTAAGCATCCTTCATACCTATGCATAATATTTAAGGTAAAACCCTTAGTATATTAAACAGGATTAAACTGTCAAGGGATTCTGTAACCCTCTATTCACCTTGAGACATTCTTACGTAGTACTCAGGGGGGTTAAGTTGGGTGAGCATTTGATAATATTATTCATATATTTTGAACTCATGTTGTTTACCGATAAAGGTGAATACGTAGTCTATGGTATTGAAATGATTGATTAGGTACTAACCTTGTTACTAGGAATTACATTAAGGTATAGAAAGGATATAGGAGGTGATTTTAATAATAATGTTTATTTATTAATTAATAGTCCCACTGCTGGACACAGGTCTCCTCTCAGCATGGGCGTACCCACAGTGGGACAAGGGGCATCTACTCCACCAAACCTTTTTAAGAAATGTAGGGGATTGCGGGAGTAATTCCACTCAAATTGGAGCTGCCCGACTGGGGAAGTACCTCTGCCTTACAGAAAATCGAAGTAAAATAACACTGCTGCAGTATAAGAGTCAAAGTAAAGCTCCACAGCCTAACGTTTCCACGTGCACCGGCAACCTTGCTCACCGTTAGGAACACAACACAGCTCAAAGCAGTGTTATTTTCACCTCGATTTTCTGCAAGGCGGAGGTACTTCCACAGACGGGCAGCTCCAATTTGAGTGAAATTACTCCCACTATGCCCTACCCCACTTATAACGTGACAAAGAAAACATCGAACAACAACTGCTATACTAAGAGCCAGTGTCAGTTTTGTTTAAATATTTTTACAATACCTACAATTAATTTGCTGCCCAATTTTCAAGTCTGTGTGTTTCTTATCAAGACTCGTTTCTCTGTAAAGGCACTAACGTACCTATAATTTCAGTGCGTATTAATTAACAGAAACCTGCAAAGTACATTAAAATAATTCAGCTATTCTACTGGGTATCTTAGTAACAATTGTGCTTTTATATAACACTAGTTATTGCCCGCGGTAACACTGCTACCCAAAGTTTTTTTAAGACAAAAGATATCTTATGTCCTTTTCCAAGGTCTAATCTATGTATGTACCAAATTTCATCAAAATCGATCCACCAGCTTAGGCATAAAACCGTAATAGATAGACAGACAAGTCAGTTTTATATACCACTGAGATGGCAAACAAGTATACGGCTCACCTGATGGTAAACGGTTACCGTAGCCTATAGACGCTTGCAACACCTCGCACTTGCGCGTTGCCGATACTGTAAAACGCAATTTCTGCAAGTCCGGGGTACTTACACGCATGCACTCATATCATCATATGTACACACGGCACGAACGCACAATCATATATGCACATGCACACATTTTTAATAAACGAGGGGTCCAAGTAAGAAACAGCGTCAAGTGCTTAAATGTGCTTGACATTAAGCTGACCTTGGATGCCTTTTTGGGCTTGCTTAGGAGACACAATCGTGTTAGTAACTAGTGCTAATTTTGTAGATATATTCTGTAACTAGTATTTATTAATGTAAATTGTGTTTTTCTGAGCATTGTCCAAATAAATATATTTCTTTCTTTCTTGTTTCTTCCCCAGTCGGGCAGCTCCAATTTGAGTGGAATTACTCCCACTATGCCCTACCTCTCTTTAAGTATGTTATTAGTGCATTGTACATATATAATACAAACTGTTGCACGCTGTTTCAATGGCATCCTAAAGGGCAAAAAGTAACCTGTGTCCTTCTCCAAATTTCATCAAATCTGTTCAGTGTTAGAACGTAACAGATATAAATACAACGTAACTTTGGCATTTATAATATTAGTAGTAGGGATAAACAGCGTTTAATAAAAACCCTGTAACGTAACATACCTACACCTAAGTTTTACTGTAGCATACACGGTCTAAATTTCCTAACCGGATCACGTGCGAGATGTCCTTTTGAAGACGTTTAGCTAAAGTGGCAGCCGAATAACAAGTACTATGTAAGATTTACAGTAATATATATTATATTTTCTTTGTAGCATATGGCATTATTTATTGTTAAGATCAGTTTCAGAATTTTGTGTAAACGTTGTGTTGGAAGTGGGAGGACTTTCAATCAAAATCAAAATAGTTTTATTTTCATATAAACCATATACAGGCACTTATGAAATGTCGAGTCTAGGTGCACGATTCCAAATTGGTCGTTTCCTATGGAGAAGAACCGACAAGAAACTCCATGGTTACTCTTTTAAATTATAGTGGTTTACAATGATGTTCGGTACAATAATAATTATAAATTGGATACTTACATGAGAGGACAATTTAGGGAGGTTGCGAAGATTACAATTAAATAAAATACAGCTAGGCGTAAAATAAAGTTCTAAACAGTTCTCCCATTTACAAACAGTAGTGACTAATAAACTATATTAGCAACTGACAAACTTTGACCCTTATCTGCAAAACTTCTTTCTTTTTGCAGGGTCAGCAACCAGCAAGTGATACCCTTGGTGTTACAAGCGTTTATAGGCTACGGTAACCGCATAACATTGGGTGGGCCGTATGCTTGTTAAAGAGGCCCGTATAATTCTTTTTCATCTCTCAAAATATATAAAACAAAAACTATCATTACGACGACTATGAAGAAATTGTAAAAAATTAAAGTAAAATATCAAGTCCACAAGACGTTTAAGTACCCGGATAAACGATAGAAATACCCGGATATATCCGTCCGCGCATCACCGATTCATAATACACGGAAATACCTGCCCGTGTAGGATTTCCAATTACTTAAACCCGAAACCGTTTCAAATACGATTCTACCGGAAAATAATATTCAATATTACCCGCAACCCGGATGTATTTAACAGGGTGGCGTAGTGAGAGGTAGCCTTTACGTGATTTTAATGTCATATTATTATCATTTCTGCGTCACGCGGGTGGATATTATTATTGGTCTCAAATAATATAATTTACTCAGGTCCGATTTTATGTTTTTCATGTTGATATAACCCCTTTCATGGTCGTGGCGAATTTCACGGCCATACCTATAGGGTATTTTTTTTTTTTTTCGAATGCAGTATCACTGCGACCGCCGTCGGTCTATTGTGATCGCCACTCGTTGCGTTAGAGTTCACTGCTAAACCCTGCGGCTACTATACACTGCAGGATTTGCTTAGGAGTGAGCTCCTTTATTTCATCTCGGCTTACGATGTGTTAAATGAATCCTTAAATGAGCACACTTTCGGGATACGTCCTGGGGGAACGTTAGTCATGAAGCCTGGTGCAACCTGGGCAACACGCCAACTATTGAGGTAGGTAGCCTTAATATTATTTGACCATTGACATGATAAGAAGAAGAAGCTACATCAGCTGCCGTACGCTTTTTTATCGTCTTAGTAGTAAATAAACTGTTCTGAGTTCAAATGGATGTGCTCAAGGAAAATTCTAATTTATATGCCGGCAGCCACATTATGCAAGAGCATCGTGGTGGACTATGACCTGATGTTTCTCATCTTGAGGCTTTTAACCAGAAATGAAAGTACCTAAGTAATGGAGAAACCTTTTTTGTACTTATTTATTTTTGTACTAACTTTTTTATACCTACTTTTTGAAAGCTTTACCTACTAAAGATGTAAACTATAGGTACTTAGACAATGTTATCTAGGTATTACGAAGAAAAACCTTCTAGAAAAACTTATGAAACAGTTTCTGTATCACGTTAAACTTACAAAAAATACTGTTACATTTTTGCGCGAACTAAAATGAAATTCATCATTATTCTAGCCCTACGGCTCAGCAAGTGAGCGAAAAATACAGAATAAAAAAATACCAAAACGCCAACACAGTCATGTTTTGTATTGTCAGTGTAAATCAAAATAACGAGGAGGCCTAACAAACAAACATACGTAAAGGTCGTTGAACACTGGAGGAGCCGGATAAAAATGACAGTTACCCGGGTTGTTGAAAGGATTTTCAGTTGTATGTATTGTTGAGAGATTTAATAATTGCTACATTATAAGATTTTGTCTTACTTTGAAACTGTTATATTTTTTATATATTTTTTTCTGAAGCCGATAGTCAGCATATTTTTGCTTTGCCTGTGCTTAAGTAAAGAGATAGCTTGATGTTCTGGCCTCTGTGCCTCGAGGCAAAAAAGCCAACACATCAAGCTACCCCAATCTATCAAATTTCTTTGACAGATTATAAACTTTAATACAAAGCAATAAGGTTCATGTTCAATTGTACTCTGTATGTTTTCGCAAGATATTGGACACTACATAGAAGGGATTTCTGTTTGTGGATGCAGTTATGGATTGGTATCCATAACTGCATCAACAAAAATAAAATCCTTGACATATGTTAGGAATATGTGTTTCCATGTTTCACTTATGTTCATCACATAAATATGTTGTGTCCTGTGAGAACCACAGATCACTAAACCACAGACATCATCATCATCATCATCATCAACCCATATACTGTCCCACTGCTGGGCACGGGTCTCCTTTCAGATTGAGGAATTAGGCTACAGTCCACCACGCTGGCCTAGAGCGGGTTGGCAGACTTCACTCACCGTCGGGAAAATCTCTCAGTCATTCAGATTTCCTTTCGATGTTTTCCTTAGAGTGATCATTAATTATTTATACGCACATGTTTTCGTAAATTCAGAGGTGTGTAGTGATACCTTGGCTTGGATGCGGACTCAAGACCTTTGACTTGGCAGTCCAATGGTCATACCACTAAAGTATCACTGTTCTTTAGGTCAGGTCTTATTGAATTTTTATCATCACATCGGTCTAGTGGTTGACTGGCATGAAGGTAAATTTTGCCCGACTTTTCAGCTTATCTCAAGGTTGAAGTTCGCATGTTTGTTTTGCTCTTACAGTTTTGGATTTCGTTTTCAGTACAATGATTGTATGTAGGGGAACATTTTATTTTACAATATCGTAGTGATTTGGGTTCTGAATTATATTTTCTCCAGTTTTTTCAAAGTGACGTTTTTTGGAACGAAGTTTCATTGTCGGCTTGCGGTAGGAATTTCCTGAGAGAAATCGTCATATTATAATACTGTGATAATTATAATAGTTGTATGTGTGAAATAAATAATGAAAAAAAGATTGCGTGCTTTCTTGTTTTGTTCGCCTGTTCGCGATACTTGTTTACATCTTGTGATATAAGCTGAGCTGAAGCAAGCTGAGCTGAACTAAGCCAAGCCGAATTGCGCTGAGCTGAGACGAGCCGAGCCGAACAGAGCCGAGCAGAGCCGAACAGAGCCGAGCAGAGCCGAACCTAGTCTTTTTCTTTTTTCGAGCCGAACTGAGCATAACCGGGCCGACCCTTTTTCTTTTTTCTCAATTACCTAGAAAAATTAAAGATGTCTGTTCTAGAAAATAATGTTTTTAGAGGAATGTAGTGATACGTTTACGTTACGTTAATCTGTGAATGAAAATTTATTTTATACAATACACAATGCACAATGGGGGCTTTTCGTATCACATGACAATACTAGACAGCCAGAGTCTACCAGACAACCTTCTGAAGGACGAATTTAACATAGCGGTGTTCTGCACCAAAAACTGATAAAAAAATATATGGATGAAACCCATACCCCCCATATTTTACTTTTAGAATATCTTGTGTACTTAAGTAAACTGCCTATCTGTGCGACTGCTACTCTAGAGGTCTGGTTCGATTCCTAGGTCGAGGACATGGTATTGGGCTTTTCTAAGAAATTGGATTGCTTTGGTTAGGTTGGAATTGTGTCCGGACATACCGATGAACTATGAATGTACATTAACTATACCTCTGCCGAACACAAAACTGTCAAATTTTCCCAATTTAAAATGAACCTTAAAATTTTGTATTAAAGTTGAAAATCAATCAAGGAAATTTGACAGATTGTGGTAGCTTGATGTGCTGGCATCTGTACATTACATTATTGTAAAACACATTCATTTTTAGCCAAGTTTAGTGTTTCTAAATACGTGACTAACATACGTACAGTCAGCAACGAAAGTCGCTGAACACAGCAAAATTTTTTTATTGTCACAGCTCCAGAACTTGGCAATAGGTCTTTTTTACTAAGGTAACCTAAATATTTAATGGTCATCTATGCAATTATTTCGCATAACCTTCGTAGGTCAGTAACTTCATACTTGTTAAAAATCATATTGAAGATTGCAACATGTTCAGCGACTTTCGTTGCTGACTGTACCTACAATCCACATCCCACCTGTGTTCCACGAAGTTCGCCGGCACGTTTAGGTCCAATGTAATAGGGGGCGAGCCCATTACCATTAACCGGGTACCAATCCAAACTCCGAGCTACTCCTGAGAATTTCATAGAAAAAACCCAATAACACTGCTGCATCTGTAAATCAAACCAGGACCTCTAGTATAGCAGTCGCGTTTAAGGCCGCGAGACTAACGTGACTAAAGTACTATAAATACCAAAAAGGTTGTTATATAAAAGCCTTAAAACTTTATAACCACACATCCTCCCACTATCTTCCCTGGGGTAAAAGTAAAACTCATTCACAGTTGGATAATACGGGACTGCGGCGTTTTATCGTAGTGAGAGCGTTTATCGTACATCGTTTAGGCGCCAGGCCGCGGCCTCGAAGGTAGCGGTGAGGCCATAAAATGTAAAACAATTACCTACCTACCTTAAACATTTTTTGAAGAAAAAAAAATTGAAATAACATCTATTTATGCAAGGATAATAAATGTAAATGATTTAGTCTTCTAATAAATGTAAAAGTTTTATAAAATAAATTAAAGGTTTCATCATCATCATATCAGCCTCAGAAAGTCCACTGCTGAACAAAGGCCTCCCCCACAGATTTCCACAAGGACCGGTTACCAGGAAAGACCTTTACCAGGTAGTCCATCCTTCTCGTTGGAGAAACCCGTCCCACGCTGCACTTTCCGGTACGTCGTCTCCACTCGAGAATCTTTTTGCCCCAGCGGCCATCAGTTCTACGAGCTATGTGCCCCGCCCATAGCCACTTAAGCTTGCTACTTACTTCTTTCAACAATATCGTTAACTTTCGTTCTTCTACGGGTTTCGTCATGTAGAGACATAATAATTATAAGTAAGAGATATATTTTTTTTTTTTTTATGTGATAGGGTGGGCAAACGAGCAGACGGATCACCTGATGGTAAGCGATTACCGCCGCCCATGGACACCCGCAACACCAGAGGAGTTTCAGGTGCGTTGCCGCCCTTTTAAGGGGTTTGGGCGTCCGGTATCCTCACTCACTCGACGAAACACAACGAAAACGTTATTTCACGCCGGTTTTCTGTGAGGCCGTGGTATCAAGTCCGGTCGAGCTGGCCCATTCGTGCCGAAGCATGGCTCTCCCACATATGATGATCATCACATATCATTCCATGATATTTTTTTTTAAGATAGATCAACAACACAGGAGATAATTATGGCAAACAAAGAAAATTTTAACGAGAATATAGACAGATAACTATAGATTCAAGATATTATATGGTCAATCTCAAACATCATCAATATCATTTATAATAAAATGTATTACCTTCAGTAGCCAGGGTCTGCAGCACTTTATATTTAGAATAAGAACAAGAAGTAATACTTACAGAAATCCTAGCAAGGATCGCTGTTTTATTTCAAAATGAAAATTTCTTTTGATAAAATAAATATTTAGTATTCAGGATAAATTAATATAATATTATAATTTCTAATTTTGGTCTGATAAAAAATCTTCTCCAATGTCCAGTACCTATCCAACTACTCACAAACCTGTCATACTATAAATAACAAAATTATGTAAGGCCTCGTTCGTTTCGAGGCCACGGCCTGTACCTTACCTATTGCCACCCACGGAACGCTTTAATGTAAACACTATTAAGACTTATTTAGGCCACAAATAAGATGAAAGACGTAGTGGAAAGGAAGTTTACGACTCTGTTACGCACGTCCATTATGTGTTAATTTGTTAGAGATTTTATGGATACTTATGTTACGAGGCGGTTAAATGGTTAAGGGGCAAATAAATTTACTTCACTTTGGATATTGATTACAATGTTCTGCAACTTTTTTTAAGGTACGGAATATCCTTATGGAAAATCTGCTACCTAGGGAGGTGCCAGGGTATGTTAGACTCTGTGATCGTGGGCGAATTTAACGGATCCCAGTTTTTAGTCGGTATGAGTCCGACACATCCTGCCGCCTCCCCAGGTGGCGGATAGTCCAAGAGGATTTTCCGTATTATAAAAAGAAGGGTATTTCAGACTCCTACCGACTAAAAAAAGCACGCCTTTCCATGCTCTTTACGTCACGGCATGGGATTCGTTCACGGATGACGTTCACCACGACCGTGACAGGTTGTGCTCCAGTCAACGTTGGACCCCTTCAAACGGCGAGGCTTCTCCTCGCTTCCTACTCAAAGGCACACGTGGTTCAAACACACGCACTGCCTACTTGAAAATGGGGTCTGTTCCTAAGCCTAACTTACTCATTGATTTAGCGGTGGCAAGTATGACTTTTACACGCGAGTTCTCAGGATAAGATTTCTAGGTCGAGCAAACTGTGAAATTCTTTCTATGAAATTCTAAGACTCAATGTAGGTCTAAAAATACCGACGGACTGTGCAAGAGGCCATTATAAGTTGACCTATATGTATAAGAATAGCTTTTACAATGTGAGGTCTGCTTATACTGGACCAGCATTCATGAAAAGTAGTTAGTTATTTTAGCCCTCTATAGGTATAGAGGGCTAAAATAACTAACATCGTCACGCTAGGTTAGGCAGGTGCCTAACCCATAAGAGATGGTAGGCGTCATGATATATTTAGGATCTGTAAGCAGACCAAAAGTGGTTGTGTATAGATCATAAAATATACCGTTGCTGAGCATGCTCAGCATTCCAGCCAGGAATCTCATGAGATTCGGGGTTCGAAACTCCCAGGTCGAGCAGCGTTATTTACCTTTTGCCTCAAAAACATACCTCTGAATGGCAATATTATTTAGCAAATTTTTGAAAATACTTATATTATGTGAATTTTAAAAACAGTAAGTATTTTGTCAGAAACCTAAAAAAGCAATGACAACCAATCTATCTTAGGAATATCGGAAGCTATTCCTGGGTTGCGGAGGCCTGATGGCAGTCGCGTCGTGTAGAATTCTGATATTCGGCTGTAACTAGTCAGACTGGCGGTAGCCGACCCTAACATAGTGGAGACTATCATTCTCCTAGCCCTAGCTAGGAGAATGATAGTGAGATATTTAGTAATGTTTTCTGGCCCTTTTCGTTCCTTATTCTTTTATATATATCTAAATTTTATTTCTTTTATAATTTTTATAATTATGTAAATATCTGGCTAATAATAATACTCAATTAATATGCTTTGCAAAATAATTTTGTTTGTATGACCATGATTGCTGAAACGAAACGTAACATTTGTTATCTGTGGAAAACTCAATGTGAAATTGTGAATTTCAACTTGTCAAACAATCGGAATGTCAAAAGTGTCAAATAAAACAAAACAACATACAGAAAATATTCCGAAATTTGTTCTAAAACTGTGTTTTATAATGGATGATTATGAGAATATGTATAAAACTATATGCCGCCTGTGTTTATCTCGATCTAGTCCTGACAAAATGGTCACTTTAATTGATAATTCCAACGAAGACGGACTCAGTTGTTTTGGCAAAGCGATCACAATAGTCACTAATATTTTGATACGAAAAGACGATAAACTACCGAATATGATGTGTCAGAAGTGTATAGTTTTACTTAAACAAACCATCTACTTCAAGTTAATGTGTGAATCGACCGAAAAACAGTTAAAAAAACTCGTAAATACAGTATACGTAAACAGTGCATCTTCAGACCATAATATTAAAGAAATTGTGTGTGAATACGTTATGTTTAACCAATATTTTCCCGTAGAACATAATGTACAATCTACTAAAAGTAAGACTAAACACAAAAAGCGTGTAAAAGTTGACAATTTCATACATAAAACTAACCAAAAAACATCTTTAGAAAATGTTGAAACAGACATCGATTTATCAGAAGTACCGTACGATTTTGATGATTTTAGAGATACAGAAGATAGGACGAACGACCAGCAAGACGAACATTCAAGTGAGATCAACAATATTTTAGATTCCATACAAGAGCTTATAAATTCTGACACAAACATTACTTATAATCAACGCAGAAAGCGGAAAATCAAGAGGGAACAGAGATACCGGTCCGTCCCAGTCAAAGAACGCAACTTAATATGTAAAATATGCCACAAAATACTTGCAAACCGTCTAACGTATGACCATCACATGCAACGCCACAATCACTGCAGATATATTTGCGATCAGTGCGGTAAAGGATCCCCCACACTCACAGAAATGCACATGCATCAAATAGCCCGCCACGGAATTGGCCCGTACCTACAATGCGACCACTGTCCGTACAAAGCACCCAGAAAACTCAACTTAATTGAACATTTGAGACTTCACACCGGAGAAAGACCATTCACTTGTGATAAATGTGGTTTAACATTCCGTAGGAAAGCAATATGGAGAAACCACCTTGTCTGTCATATGGAGAAGAGATTCCAATGTACGTATTGTCCTAGAAAGTTCTATCGGCGTGGGTCAATGCTTGCTCACTGTAATAATGTTCATGAGAGGGTATATATGTATATGTGTAGCGTTTGTAGTGTAACCTATACTAAGACGGAGACGGTTAAACGTCATATGCTCATAAAGCATGGTATACCGAGGGAAAAACAGGGAAGAATAATGAGAATTATGAATGGTAGTAGTGAGTTCCCTGGAAAAGTTATTTAAATGTATATAATTTACTATTGTTTGCAATTTACATGTATTTGTAATACATGTAAATACAACCAGAATTGTCTTAAAAAGATTAGATTTTATCATCTATATTTATCATGTTTTTTTTTTTTGAGAGAGCTTGTACTATGGGTACTAGACAATGGATATAATACTTATATACTTTTTTTTTGTAAATTCATACTTATAATACTGAAACACCCAGACAAACACAAATACTCATGTTTTATCCACACAAATATTTGTGTCCTGTGGGAATTGAACCCACAATCCCATGATCAGCAGTCCGGCACTCGAACCGCTAGACCACAGAGGTCGAATGATTAATATGTACATGATTTCAAAAAGTCAGGGGTGTGTGCCTTGGATACGAACTTGATACCTTTGACTTGGCAGTCCAGTGGTCGTATCAATAGGCTATCACAAAAAAAAAGTTTATTGAAATCTGCAACATCTGAAAGCCTTTTTGCTTTCAATTAATTAATTTTGTTGTTAATATTAACAAAATATTAAAGTAATTGATCAAAAACTCCTATGGCAGGTTTGTTTTATTTTATAGTCTCATGATTTAATCTTTCAACATATTTTATTAAAGTATTATCAAACGAATGCCTAGTTCTGTTAAAAAATTGGTAGTTGTTTAAAAAAAAATTATGTAATCTCAGTGTAAGTACAGACGCCAGCAGGTCACGCTATCCAAAACTGTCAAATTTTCCCAATTAAACATGAACCTTATGGGTTTGGATTAAAGTTGAAAATCAATCAAATAGTTTTGACAGATTGGGGTAGCTTGATGTGCTGGCCTCCGTACAATGCTATGTTAAAATAAAAAAAATATATAAAGAAAGAAATGTAAATTATATTATCTTCTGTTTTTTTTTGTACAATATTTTTCATTTAAGTTAGAATACATACATACATACACTCACGCTTTTTTCCCATAGGGGTAGGCAGAAACTAAAGAACTCCACTTGCTGCGATTCTTGCATACTTCTTTCGCTTCGACCACATTCATACATCTTGTCATACATACACGCCGGTTGCGAGTACTACGCAACCGAAGTTACTAAGTTAGAATACTCAGTATTTTATAGTTTTATAAGTTTAATAGAGCCAGAGAGCTCCCCCTTCTAATGTTTTAAAAAAAATTGAAACATAAAATTATTAAAAAAAGAAAAATATGATTGGTTTTTAATTTTATCGTTAACCCTATAAATAAAGTTCTGTAAATGGAGCTCGTGGCTAAGTTATAACCACGTAGTACGTTGATCAACTGAACTGCAAGGTTAAGCTGAGCCAGCTGCGGTCAATCTGAGGATGGGTGACCATTCTTGACACTTGGAGATATTTCCAGAAGGGTTAGGCAGTGGTATAGTAATGTTTACCCACAATTCACCTGTATGGTTGGGTCCAATTGGAGGCGCGATTATTGCCATTAACTGGGCACAAATCCAAATTCCGAGAATTTCATAGAAAAACCCAGTAACTCAAAGAGAGGGGCATAGTAGGAGTAATTCTACTCAAATTGGAGCTGCCCGATTCAGGAAGTACCTCCATTTCGTTATGGTGAGCAAGGTTGCCAGTGCTCCACGAGGAAACGTGTTGGCAGTGGGGGACTTTGACCCATATACTGCCAAGTGCCAACCCAACTATTCCTCTTTCGTTTTAAAAGTCGGCAACACGCAAGTGATAACCCTGGTTGTTGCAAGCGTCTATAGGCTACGGTAACCGCTTACCATCAGGTGGGCCGTATGGTTGTTTGACTCGAAACCAGGACCTCATGTTTACAGTCGCTCACAACCACTAGACTATGGGATCAATTTTAATGCTGACTGTATCGAATCAATATTATATTTTACCCGAAAACTAATCTAACGTAGATTTTCGGATTGTCTAGCAAACATAAACAAAGTTCTTATTTATTTTAAATAAACAACATAGTTTTCTTCAGCCAGATCAAACAACAAACAAAACAAAATAATATTCTCAAATATTAATTTAATAGATATTGTTAAAATCAACGTAGACTTAACTGTTTCGTAAATCATCTCTATTTATATTATAAATACAACAATTATAAATGCGAAAGCAAATCTATCTGTTACGCTTCCACCCCTAAACCGCTACACCGATTTTGATAAAATTTGGTACAGAGATAGATTAGACCTTCAAATTCCTTTTGGTTGCTTGACCTACAAAATACGGTACGCGTACAAACTACGGTAAAAAAACAATAATATTCGAGGGCGCACAACTGTTTAATACTCAATACTCAATACATTTATTGCACTCCACAAGTTAAATAGATGTTACAATGGTATAATATAAGAAACATGTGTGGGCCTTGTCGGCACGGCAAGATGTAGGAGACAGGAGGAAGTTTTATATTTATTTTATTATTTTCATATTTTACTTAAATTGATATTCATTGACTATTAGGTATATTATATAGGTGATTATTAAACTGCGATTTCTATATATATATGTATATATTATATTACTACAACTGTTTTTATTATATGATATTCTATTATGTAGTTATAACTATATTGTTTTATTTATATGTAATATTATTTTATTAACTATATATTATTGTATTTATGTCATTATTATCAGAGTTTGTAAAAAGAAAAGAAATTAAATGTCCCAGATATTGTTATTATAAATGTATGTCATGTTTGTTTATATAATATGTATGTATTTGTGTTTATGTTATTATTAGGTATATTATTAGTATTCATTTAAATCTCCATTTATTATATTTCATATACTTTTATCATTTAGGTATTCATTTATATGGTAGTAACATTTAGTTAATTTTTTTATAAATATGCTGTCTTTAATTTCATTTTTTATTCGTGGGGGTAGTTTATTATATATTTTTATCGACATGACATGTGGACTAGAAGAGTGCATTTTAAGACGGGAGCTTGGTAGGTTTAGTCTATTTTTATGTCTTAGACTCTGGTTTTTGTCTTCTCGTGTTGTATATAAATTTTGGTGGCTTCTAACAAACTTACATATTTCTAAAATGTATAGACTAGGTAGCGTTAGTATTTTATGTTCTTTAAAATGCGGCTTACAGCTATCAGTATCCTCTATATGTACCTACAAGTATTCGTATAAGTTTCTTTTGAAAACTAATAAGCTACCCGCAGCAATAAAGGAATGTGAAAACATTAACATTTTTAAAACTAAACTAAGAAAGCACGTAAGCATGATATATAATTGATATTTTATGTAAGTGGTCGTAATTAGATTATAAAATCAGGAAATAAAATTTATGATATTTATTATAAATTATTAAATGAATTTTCTATTTGTTATAAATTGTTACTTAGTTAATGAATCATAATATCATACTATATTGTGTCAGAGATAAATGAAATTTTATTATGAATTGTAATTACTTATTTCTTATTCTAAATGAACTGTAAACCGCGGAAAACAGGTAGTTTTTAATGATGTTTTATGTAGATATCTGTGAAATACTATTTTAATTGCGACACTGGAAGGTTGCTGGTTCTTATAGCACAAATTCTCCTTTATTAAGTACCAGCGAAATCATTAAATTGTTAATTTTCTTTTAAGTCACATTAATTTGGACCTCCAATTTTTCTTTTGTGGCAATAAATATAATAATTATTATCATTACCACAATAATACCCAATGTTTGGTTAAAGCAATTACTACTATCCTACATAATATTTAAAATGTATCCATTTCGGTTGCCCTTAGGCTGTGGATACGCCAATAATTTTCGTCCTTTGGGCACAATTTCTATATTTACTTAGGCGCTGATATTTGACCAATAAATGGGGTCAATTACATTATTTTGTTGTGAAAGGGACCAAAGCTTTGAAGGTTGAAACGCCTGCGGTTAGCAGTGCTCAGATAAAATGTTTTCTGATAAATAATAATTATTTATACTAACAAATATAAATAAATAAAAAATAATAAAACCCTCTCACCGACAGACTGTCTGTCAAAATTCTGTACGTTTCAGGTTTCAGTCCAAGGTGATAAAATGATATCGTCCAGTAATCGTTATTGTTTAGAAGCTAAAACTCAATCGTTGTTGATTGGTGATCGAAGGGTCGTGGTTCCGAATTGAACTTCATCCGACCCCGTCGAACTATTGTGGTCAGCCTACCTCTATTGAGTTTAATTGGAGAGGTTTAATGTCATAATGCTATAGGGTGGTTTTCATATGTAGGTATATCGATATTATATGTGTGACTATGATAGATTGAGAAAACAGTGTGATAAGGCAACGTTGCGGTTTAAAAGAAGATGTAGTGACGAGAATTGAGAAGAATAGATATAAGAGCATGGTTGAAAAGTGATTTCTTCTTTTTGTAGTGTCAATGGTAAAACAATTTAATATAAGGCCACCTCAATAGTGTTAAGCGTGGCATAGAGATCGTCCTTTGTGCATGTGTTTGCACTAGGGACACACCATCATCATCATCATCATAAGCCCATATTCATCCATTGCTAGACGTAGGCCTCTCCTAGTGAATGCTACAAAGCCCGATCTTCGGCTTTCCTCATCCAGTCACTGCCAGCTGCCTTCCGCAAGTCGTCGCTCCACCTGGGCGGCGGGCGTCCTACACTACGCTTAACTAGACGCGGTCGCCACTCGAGAACTCGTTTGCTCCAGCGTTTATCAGTTCTTCGCGAGATGTGACGGGCCCATTGCCACTTATCCTTTGAGCTATGTCTGCAACTTTCGTTCTCTGATGGATAACTTCGTTGCGAATTTTATCCCTCAGAGAGACTCCGAGCAGAGTTATTTCCATAGCTCGCTGTGCGACTTTAAATTTGTCGATCAGTCTCATCGTGAGTGTCCATGTTTCGGTTCCGTAGGTCATTACTGGTAGGACGCACGCATTGTAGACTTTCGTCTTAAGGGATTGAGGTATGGGTGACGAGAAGACTTGACGAAATTTGACGAAGGGACACATCAATAGGTGTGATATAGTGTGCTCTGGATTGCCAGAGTCACATTGAGCAAGGTCTCTGGACCCCTATTTGCTTTTCTTCATCTGCCAGTCTGGATAAAAAGTCGATTTAACGGCTACCAAACGGGATTGGTATGGAGAATGTCAGCGGGTTTTTCTTTTTAGAAACGACTACTATAAAGACTTACACTGACCTTATTGGTGAGGTTCTTCAAAAAAGTCCGGTGCGTAGTTACTCCTGGCGCGTTTGTATGACAAGCGACACTGACATTATTGGTGAGGATCTTCAAAAAAGTCTGGTGCGTAGGTACCTACTCCTGGCGCAAGTAGATATGAATGTTGACGAAGTAAAAAAACAGCAAGAATCGTAGCAAGTGGCGTTCTTTAGTTTCTGCCTACCCCTATAGGAAAAAGGTGTGAGCGTATGTATTCGGTATTACCTAGAAATTGCAGAGGTCTGATGGTGGTATTCAGCTTCATCTGGTTAGACTAGAAGCTGGCCCCAACATAGTTGAGAAAAGATGAAATGAAATAAATGTCACCTTACGTTTTTCTTTATTTAACTCAAAGTAAATGTAAACATTCATCAAACATTTTAAAATTATTTTAGAAATTGATACTTGAAAAGGAAGCGAGGAAGACTTGTAGACAATGGGCAACAATTGGCAACAATAGACATTTTAGGGTTTCACCACCACAAAAATATTACCAATTACTTATAGTTATATTTTTGTCGAATTTTATTCAAGGTATTTTCAGAGAATTCTCCGAACAACAAAATTCCTTGAATAAAATTTCTTTGACAAGCGCTTGATACATCATTTTCCGATAAACCCTAGGTCTTTCAAAAGAAATTGGAGAGTCAATAACACCCTTATCAACCCCGACATTTTATTTCAATAAAAATCGTTGAAGGTACCATTTTTATTTCATTTTAGGGGTGGCGAAGGCAAAAGATAAAATATAAGATCTGGAATAGTTACAAGAATATTTTAATTGTACCTACATAACATATCATCACGCCTGTATTCCCCGAACGGTTAGGCAGAGGTGTACTAATTTACAGCCATAGTTCGCCGGTATGTTTAGATTTTTTTTATGGGATAGGTGGCAAACGAGCAGACGGATAGCCTGATGGTAAGCGATTACCGCCGCCCATGGACACCCGCAACACCAGAGGAGTCACAAGCGCGTTGCTGGTCAGATCCCATATAATAGAGGACCAACGCGTAATAGGCCAGAGTGATGGATTATATCCTAATTCCTCTCACGTGAATTGACGGGTGGGGGCATGTAAAGTGTGTCCCTGGATGAGTCGGAAACCGCAGGAGCAGTCTACCACTGCTGGAATCACCGAGGAATGAAACTTCGCTCCGTAAAACCCCAGCAAAAAGTGGTGAGGTGAAACACTCGTGTGGTTTTAGTCGGTAGGTCACTCTGTGTTGTCGGACCGCACCGTCGCTTTTCCTAGGCGGCAGCAGTCTATGAGAATTTCTACACTCTATAAAAAAACCGGGTAAGTAAAAAATCTATGACCCATTCTCGCTCTGAAAATAAATAAAGCTTGACCTTGCACACGAATCCATTACAAAGATTTAATCTAATTTTCTTTCGTCACATAACTGCAGCTTATACCTCCTTAATTCCGAGAAAAACACTTGAAAAAGTTTCCCTTTGAACATGTTGTAATACGCCTAATTACAAAACGAAACAGGTAAACAGGACGAAAAACATTCTGACCGTTTAAATGTCAAAGGCGATACGGTTAACCGTATTTCACCCGGGTAAAAGTAACATGGGGTCTAAATGACCAGGGAGTTGCAGGTAAACGACACGTCGCCCACGGGACCTAGTAACCCGCTATCGTTTGAAGTTTATTGGTGGGTTAAGTTGAGAGAGGAAAGCGATTTGCATTTTCCATTGTGTCAGCGTGCGTTTCCGAACAGAAATAACAGAGGTAGGGCACAATGAAAGTAATTCCAATCAAATTGGAGCTCTCCGACTGAAGATGTACCTCCGCTTTGCAGGAAATCTAAGTGAAATAATACTGCTTTGGGCCGTGTTGTGTTACTAACAGTGAGCAAGGTTGCCAGCGCTCTGCGATGAAACGTTGTGTTGGCAGTGGGGGACTTTGTCCCTTATACTACCAACCCAGCTATTTTTTAATCGTTTTACTGGGTCAGCGACCCACAAGTGTTGCAAGTGTCTATAGGGATACGGTAACCGCTTACCATCAGCTGGGCCGTATGCTTTACCATATTGGCAAAAATAATATGTATTTACTATTAACGTTAGTCAATCCCCGATGAAATCGCTTCAGTCTATGCCTTAAACCCGTCTTAAAAACATTCGAATTCAAGAGAAATATATTTAGAAGTACCAGCAGTTAGACAGATTTTTTCTGTACCGCTGTAAAACGTGACAACCGAACTTAATTCCTAGAGGGAATGAATTCCCTAGGCACAAAGTAATTAGGTCATTCTACGTTTTTATAGACTTTTACCGGCAGGACAGAATAAAATTACCCTGTTTTTTGGAGCGGCTGGATTCTCCACAGTTTTTATTATCATATTCGTAATAAGAATAATAATACCTTTTCTTTTTTTTTCTCTAGTGCCCTGACAAGCTGTCCAAGCTACCGGTAGCTTGGACCCTGCTCCCGATGCCGGTGGGTTTCTATTTTATATATTTACTAAATGCCCACGCAAACGTTGTTTTGCCATAAAAAAATAATTTAGGGGTATGAAAAATAGATGTTGGCCTATTCTCAGACCTCCCCGATAAGCACAAAAAATTTCATCAAAATCGGTCAAGCCGTTTCGGAGGAGTGTGGCAACGAAAACTGTGACACGAGAATTTTATATTAGATAAATGTTTTATACTTAAAATAAAATATTTAATAATAAAAAAAATATGTGTGTAAGACGGCGAACTTATTGGCATTTTTAACCGGGAACATATCCGATTTATTATCGATATCGATTTGCTACTGAGAATTTAGTTAACTTATTTAGTTTATAGTATTTCCAACTTCTTCGAAAAATCAATAAAACTGCTCGACCTGGCAAGCGAATCCAGGACTTCAACCGTAGCAGTCGCGACTATCACTAGGATAATGAAAAAGTTTTATTTCTGAAAACATCGTTCATATTTTCAATCAAATATAATGATAAATTTGCTGTCTGACTTTCTGAAGATAAAATGCTTGAAGATAAATGATGTTCTTTTAAAACCTGTAATTATAAATAAATACACTTGAACACAATTAAAAGAAGTAATAATTACATCACCCCCCCATATAACACCCCAAATACCCCCCCAACACAAACACACCAACAACAAGTTTATCGCAGTGTAGCCAATCACAAAGTTTAGCTCATTAGCCGTTTATCTTTTTAGCGTTAATTAGTTAAGTCAACAACTGACCCTCTCGCCCCACTTCCTGGTGCCAGCATGTGTGCTCCCAACTTGTTTCAAAGAGTAATTACATTGATCAGACTTTCGGGGAGGGGCTCGTGGCTAAGCTGATCCACCGACCTGCAAGGTTAAGCACTTGCCACTTGTCAGTCTGGAACGGAACGGTCTGGTCGGAGCGTTTCCCACTAGTCGGGTTGAGACCCGGTATTTTATTTTGAAGGCCCCGTACCGGGTCGTGACCAGTCTAATGGGAAACGCTGTATTAGACAATGGATAAAGAAAAAAAGTAAAACTTTAATTTCAGACTCCCACAAAACAAATAACTCTGTGTTCTATAGACTGTAGAGAGGCGAGGTGTGTTGCCCTCCAACGAAAGGAAGGATCCTCCGAACAGGCCGGTGTTTTGCATGGAAGGCCACCGCTTTACGGTTGATGTCAACTTGCGAATGTTGATAGCGCGATTCAGGATTTGCACATCGTAGTTTTAATTAGCGCGATAGATGACGCTACTAGGGTATCACTGCTTTGATAGCTTCATATTCATATCCATTTATCGCATTCCATAATGTACAAAAATATAGTGATATGCTAGCTTCATATTATGATAGCTTAGTGATATGAGTCCGCTACTCGCAGTTCGAGCGGTGTTATTGGGTTTTAATGAAATTCTCAGTACCAGCTAGGAGTCTGGATTCTGGGTGTTACCTAATTGGACGTCAACCCAAGCTAGCAAGTATGCATACACTCATAGTACGTACTAACACTAGTTTATCTATTTATTTATTTATTAACCAACTTATACTTACAGTTTACACTACACATACAAGTTATCGGTCAATTATAATACTGATATACCTAACTATTCAATACAATAAATTATAATTATTTTGGAATGTAAAATTAAAAGTAGGAAATAAGAGATTGTTATGAAATTGTGCTAGGTTTGGCAATAGATTCTAGGTATCGAGTAGCAGTAGGTACTCGGGAATCTGTAATAGGTATATGTAAGCATACTGACCCGCGGCCCTACGTTTATTTATTTAGCTCACAACTCGAAAACGGATGTAATTAAAAATTTGCGCAACAGCACATGAGGTCTCGCTTTTCAAGCCAAGATTTCGTTTTCATCCCCGTCAAAGGTTTTATTAGGATTGAAGTTTGAATTCACATGATATATTGCGTTTAATTTAAATTTATAAAACATCAGTGTAATTATTTTATACTAGTTTTTGCCGGTGGCTTCACCCGCATTCCCAAGTGCTTTCATAGATAAGATGTAGCCTTTAATTTAAATTTATAAAACATCAGTGTAATTATTTTATACTAGTTTTTGCCCGTGGCTTCAGCCGCATTCCCAAGTGCTTTCATAGATAAGATGTAGCCTATGTTCTTTTCCAAGGTCGTATCTATCTCTGTACCAAATTTCATCAAAATCGATTCAGCGGTTTAGGTGTGAAAGCGTAACAGACAGATAGACAGAGTAACTTTCGCATTTATATTATTCGTAGGGAATGTAAGGATTAATTTATAGTAAATTAAAATACTCACATAAAAAATAAACACGGTAATTCAGGGACAGTGTTAACACGGTCCCTGAATTTATATATAACATTCTATAAAAACGCTATTTTGGGTAGGTAATATGGTAAATTTGCACAAAAATCGTGCATATTAAATTCCATCCAAGTACAGACAGCAGCAGGTCAAGCTATCCAAAACAGTAAAATTTTCACAATTAAATATGAACCTTATTATTTTTGATTAAATTTGAAAATGTATCAAAGTGTGCCACAAAGGATCAAACACGCATACATACATAGACTGATAAACACATTACCCTCCCTGGCATCGCACAGTCGCGTAAAAAGTTATGGCGACATCGTTAGGCATAGAACTAACTGTAGTAGTCATGTCGGTTGAAGAGTATAGTAATACTTCTTCGAATACTGAAAGACGACGTGAGTAAAAAAGGACACTATAATAAATATGAATTTTGAGATATGAAACCTGCTTACTAAAATGTTAGGACAAATTTCTTAGAAGGACATTTCATTAAGTTGGCCATATGTTATTAGATATTCTCTGATAAATATAAGTACTATGTTATTATACATCATCATCAACCCATATAATGTCCCACTGCTGGGCTTGGGTCTCCTCTCAGATGGAGAAGGATTAGGCTATAGTCCAACACGCTGGCCTAGTGCGGGTTGGCAGACCACACACCGCCACTGCTGAGAAAAATCTTCAAGACATGCCGGTTTCATCACGATGTTATCCTTCACCATTTAAGCGAGTGATAATTAATTACTGATACGCACTTGATTTCTTAAAGGCAGAGGTACGTGCCTTGGCCAAGTATACCAAGTTTGTACTTGAAATTGATTCCGATACCGATTACATAAGTTCTAATTCTCGCTGAAATCGAATTTTTCCTTCGCTAAAATTTTTATCTTTACAATGCAATGCATAATGGAACAAAAAAAAAATCCTTTTACTTTTATTGATTTTATGCTGTTGAAACCACGAGCAATAGCTTTCCTATTCAATTACATTTAGTTATTTCCTTAGTAACCAAGATGAAAGTGAATAGGTAACAAAAAGAAAAATAATATATCATGAGATATAAATAGGTAGCAGGAGTTCCTTTTATCCTTCGAGTGCATTGTAAAACGAAGTTGTTTTACTGTTACGGATTTTTTCATTGGGGAAAATTGGTACTTGTGTTCAAAAATGAGAGGGGCTCATGGTTAAATAATGTTACGCTGAATATCCATCACAGTCCCATCATCGCCATCACAGTCGTTCTATGATAGAATGACTGTGATGGCGCACGAAGGTTCTGGAAACACGTGAAATTTCCCGAAAGAGCGCGATAAATCGCGACACTCACGTAGGTATAAGTAGGTACCTATAACAATACCTCAAGGCCACAGCCATGCGCGACACTATATTTTGAGGTCAATGCCCGCTAAACAATAGACAAGCGAGTACTTACTCGAATTTTATAGCGTTTTCAGGATGATTCGATTCTGGCACTTTCTGAGCCGTATAAATAGTGGTCGTGGGCCGGCAGAGCAGTTCAATTATTGTGGACACGGTAAAGTGAAGATCGAAGCAAACGACGAAGCGACTACAGTGCGATAGTGGATCGTGACTTCACACACCGCCGAGAAAGGTCTGTGATAGAGGGCTCCTTTTAGGCCTCGTTTGAAGAAGGACATGTCATAACGCACGAGGAACACCGCAGCAGGTAGATCATTCCAGTGCCTGATGGTACGTGGTAGGAATGATCTTTGGAAGCGGCCTGTGCTGGATGAGATCGATTCCAGGTAATACGGGTGGACTCTACTGCGGTGTCGAGTGGTGCGGTGGTAGAACGGTGAAGAAGGCACCAGGTCAAACGATTCTTCGGAGCACTCCCCATGAAATAGACGATAGAGCACACAGAGAGAACCTAAAGAAACTAAAGAACGCCACTTGCTACGATTTTTGCATACTTCTTTCGCTGCGACCACATTCATACATCTTGTCATACATACACTCCGGTTGCGAGTACTACGTACCTGACCTTTTTGAAGAACCTTACTAATAAGGTTGGTATAAGTTTTTCTAGGGCGTCCCCTCCCGGCGGTTCCACTGACACCTTAGTGCAGTAAAATAAAAAACAAAATTTACCCATTCTCCCCAACTGAGAGCACGCCGCACCACATCTTACCAACAGACAGCTATTACACACGCGTGCCATTTTATTATACCCCACTATTAATCAAACTCTCTCGAGCTCTTCCTACTATTTTATTAGTACGCTTCGCTTCTTTCTGAGAAGTATTTGACATCGCCAAGATGAAAAGAAAGTTGAATGGGAATATTTTACTTATACAAAGTTGTCAAGTTTAGTGATTTATGTATTATGTGTGTTAAATATATTTTTTACGTTACGCGTATCAGGATTTGGTGCTGTACCGTGGGAACATGCGAGCAATCAGATCTGGAACAACTATTTGTAGGCTATACGTATATTTACTCAGTGCGGCAATTAAACCCGCGTGCAGTGAATCAGCGGTCATATATTATTATGTACATATATTTGCTTACTCAAGAGACATTAGTATTTTCTAGAAAGTACTTTAAATACATAAAAGTACTAAAAATACTATTTTCGCTTGAGTGCCGTTGCACCCTATAATTATGGCTACACCACGTAAATTTATGAATTCATTGAATATATTCTATGAACTCTTTGGCATATGCTTTGTTGATTGTAATGTTCTTAAAAATAAATAAGGGTGCCGAGTTATATACATATAACAGCAATACTTTTAATTTTTTTTAGATCCCTTTTTTATAATATCCTATGTAAATAGTTACTTTGGCTTAGGGACATACTTTTTTAAAGTCAATAGATGTCTCTATTTTTATCATTATTATTAAGACATTGTTAATATTTTACACAGTTCATCCATCTTGGTTTATACCTACCTTTATGTTTTTATTCATTAACTACTAATTCATCTGATTATTTGGTTAAGATAAAGGCAAACCGATCCTCTATTTACATATCTGGCTTTAAATCCAGATTTCTCAACTTAAAACTCGAAAGTGAAATTCTTGCCTCACCTTTGGGATTTCATCAAATACCAGTAAAATAAGCCAAAGTAGTTAGACGAACTAATGTGAACGAACATCAAAGGCCCTTTCAGGTTAATGAAAACTGAATTGAATTGGTACAATTCGTCGTTCTTTGGACTTCATGGAATTAGTTTCAGTCTATAATAGTAGACGGGACGTTCTTAGACGTTTTATTGGGTTTTTCACTGATCTGAGCAAAAATAGCAAGTCAACATAATATGTATCCATTGTAGTGAGCTAAAATGAATTCGCAACGTTTGGACCAAATGGAAATGTAATGAAATGTAATTTTCTTTTTGAAGTTAATGCATAGTATTGATTAAATTGTTTATTTTTTTGGTTTATTTGGTTGTTGAAAAATTTCATTGGAATTTTCATACCTAAAACCGAAAAATAAATTGCTTTTTGAACTAGAACACTTGCTAATGCAGCGGTATTATCAGTAATCTGTAGATATCAACATAAATACTAGGCTAACCTGGTTTTCAAACTTCACAGGTCAGTAGCTTCATGTTAAAAATCGTATTGCAGATTGCAACATATTCAGTGACTTTCGTTGCTCACTGTAACAACGCATTGAATAAGTACCTACAAAACAATGAAACTAAAATTAATATTTTGCCGCTAAGTAATATGCTAACATGTGTTTTGGCTCGAAGACTAATGTAGCCAGTGAAATTACTGAGCATATGAAACTTAACAGCAGAGGTTTCAAGATGACAATTTGCGAGTGTTACCATTGTTGGCCGCGGTTGCCGCTTTGAAAATGGGGATTTATTTGTTGTACCTTTTATTTTGGCATAGGGCCGTGACAACTATTGGCAATTCTCGATGTGTAATGATAAATGATATTTATTTCTTCAAATAAACCTTTTAAACTTTTGACCGCCATATCAATAACGAAAAGCTGTGTTCTCTATGCCAAGCGACAAATTCTACTATCTAATAATAGGTTAGAAAAAACACTATAAACATATTTTTGTATATTTATTTTGAACAAAAAAAGTTGTATTTTTGAAGTGCCATTCCGTCGTTGGCGTCGTGAGCAAGTTTTAATTTGACGTCTATACACGTCCGTGGCGGTCAAAAGGTCAAAGACACTTTTACAAGTCTATATTTAATACTAGCTGATAACCTCTGAGAAGAAACGCCGAAACAAACTCAGAGAATCATGGTCTCTTTTAATCATGATAAATTTAATGTAGCTTCAAATATTATTCTTTGTAGAGAATCTCTCAATTCTATTTATTTTAGTTGGACAAGTCTCATGACTTGCTCTGACAAGTCTAAATTAGATACATTTTTCTCTGTCTTACTGATTAATAAGGGATTACATTTCTCATTCATTATTGTCCTGATATGTTAAAATAAAGGGCAGTGACATGACAATATTCATTGTAAACCTTTTTGCGCTACCATAACTATCATGCCCTTATTTCTTGGAAAGGTTGGGCAGAGGAATACTGCTATACAGTCATGAGCATAATGTATTCCGGGTAATGCTAGAAGATTGAGTAAACCTAAGTTTACCCGGGTTAACTTAGAATCACTCAAGCTACTTGGATAAAATCAGAATAATAACTGAAATAAATTTTAATTCGTGATTTTTCCGTACTCACCTTTTTTTGTTCACGGGGTTGGAAATGATTTATGGTTTATGGATTATCACTCTCCACTACGGGGAGAGTGGTGGAGTGTGTCAGACTCCGCTCTGAAAAGAGTGATTTACCAACTAAAACCAACTTTAGCGTTTCGCGTCACCACTTTAGTGCTGGGACTACGGGAGCACTGTAGCAGTGGGAGACCGCCTATGCGGCCCCCTACGTATAAAGGGAGAGAAACGTAGACGTTCTCCCTCCCCTTCTCTCACCAATCCGCATAAGCTGAGCGGGGCGCAGAAACTGCAAACCGCGTCGCCTGCTCTGGACTCACCTAGGTTTACCCAATTCTTGCCGGGTTTGTCAGGCTTTTTGGGCTTCTGACTAACGATTGTCATAGGTGTTCGCAAGGCAACCGGGACCGACGGGTTTACGTGCTCTTTAAGGCACTCGGGGTAGATGTATAAAGAATGATCACCCATCCAATGACTGACCGCGGCTTAATCTTGCATCGGTTGATCAGCGTTATTAATTAGCCACGAGCCCAGTAAAAGTACTTCTAATGGATATAATAAAATATATTATTGTGCTCACACATACACACACACACATACACGCATGCGCACGCACGCGCACACGCACATACACAACACAACACATACACACAATACAACACACACACACACTCATACAGTAGTCATAATCTTAGCATTAAGGAAACGATGGGTCCAGGTGAAAACAACGTCAAGTACATTGGTGTACTTGGTAAAAGCTGAACCTGGATGTCTATTTGGTCGGGCCGGAAAACAATATGGACCCACTACCCACTTGTATTTAATTATTAACTATAATTGTTTGTTTTCCTTTGCTTTGCCCAAAAACATATTTCTTTCTTTCTTTCAATATTTGAGGAATGGAAGGAGCTGTAATATAATAATAATAATAATAATAATAATAATAAACCCCCTCTGGGACAAGCGTTACCTCATCATGAGATTAACGTAAAACTGGAGGGTAGATTAGAAACGCTTTCTACAAACCTTTGACAATAAAACAAAAAATGTGTCATAAGGTATTAAGAAAAGCACACAAACCGCAGGGCAGCTTGTGGCGAGCTGATGGTGAGTGGCGACACTGCGGTCCTTATTGCCCCAGAGAGTCGGTCAGGGCCTCGTCTCCAGTTTGCCCATACTGGGTAGCTGGAGTGGAACCCGAAGAGCGCCCGCAGGACTCTCAACTCTGTCTTGCCTTAACTGGCCGGTCAGAGGGGGGCCGCCAGAGCTATATGCTCGGGGGTGGAAGTGTCTAATGGCGTAATAGCGGGGAAACCCAATCCGGGTCTCGTGGAGACTCGCGACGGTGAAACCGGGGCCGCACCTCTCTACACCCCTAGCCACTCACACCGCTGTTGCCGCCTTCTGCCTGCACTGGCAGTTTTTCGGGGGGCCCAGCTAGTGAGTTGGCGAGTCACCGTCTGCCATCCCTAAGGATATATGTTCGAGGCGTAAGGCAGACGCCGTTTTCCTCCGGCAGTAGAGGTTATCAGTCCACCAAACCCCCACATCCATAATCCCAGTAATTTATAATTCCATATTCTACAATAGTCCTGCACCCGCCCGGGATACTCCATGACTGTACTTTTATAGTGCAGGTGTGGAGTGACCCGGGTTGGTGCCCCATCCCATATTTAGATAAAAGCTCTCCAAGGGGCCTCTACGCGTTGGACCTGTGTCCCCGCGCAAGCCTGCCAAAGGACCGGATGTCTTCCTCACGGGAGATATGCCGAGATATCCAAAAAGGAGATACAAATAATAATAATAATGTTTATTTCTCACCATAAAAGAATATACAGAGAAAGTTTACATATTATAAGGCTATGGCTACAGGTACATGAAAATTGGGTAACCAAACGCCAAACTAGGTGGGCCTGTATTTTGGCGATTGGTGGTCCTTCGTACAATGACAGACGTTGCCATGCTACAGTGCATTACAAGATTTCAAGATATAAAGTTTCGGGTGAATGTGTGTGTAGACGAGTTTATTGTGTGTGGTGTAGATGTATATGTGTAAGTGGATATTAGTAATATTGATTTTCTATTTCTGGGAGAAGAGCTTACAAGGGACTTTTTAATAAAGCCTCGGTATCGTCATATGCTAAAGTGAGCAAATAAGACATAAGTTTATGCTTGCAATTGTACCGTGATAGACCTTGGATGTGTAGGTAATCATTTAATCTGTTATATATAAATTGACTCCGAGATGAATGTTGGTTATCAGCAAAGACTGTACGATTGGCCACGCGAATGCAAGGTTTTTGTCTACGACGTCTTGCATTAGTGGTATTTGGGGGTTTTACGATTGCATGTCTGCGTAGGGTGATGCTTTGGATATAAATTTGTCGGACAGTGAGTAATTGTGCTTCAGTATATAATTCTACAGTGGGGTACAAAAATGGTTTGAACCGCATTACCTTTATTAAAGCTCGTTGTGCCCTTTCGAGCAGAATCATACTTGTCTTGTCAGCACCTCCCCATACAGGAATACAGTAGGAGAGCACGGACTGGCACAAGGAAATGTATACCAGTTTTAGGGTTTGCGGGTCGGCCGAGTATCGCAATTTTTTAAATACAAAAATTAGCTTACGGGCCCTCGCTGTTAGAATTTCAAGTTGTTTATGCCAGTTCAAGCTCTCATCTACATATACACCCAGGTATTTTACAGCTTTAGATCTAGTCAGGTTAACACACGAGCAGTCAGTAGATCTTTCTTCGCAAGTATGGGCTTTTACATTAAACTCACCGAAGGGAGGGCGGGAAGAAACTCTCATCGCGTAAGTAACGTAGTTTGTTTTGCTGATATTTAGAGTTAATAAATTTTCCCTCAGCCATTGCATTATTTGTCTCATTGCACTTTCAGCATGTCGCTTGCAGTCAGTCCAATTGTCACCACTTATCAGAATGGCTGTGTCATCAGCATATGCGAAAATTTTACAATTTGGCAAATCCAAACGACAGAGCTCATTCACATAGATCTGAAATAGTGTCGGTCCCAAGATGCTCCCCTGCGGGACTCCGTAGTTAAGGACTTCGGCATTACTTAAGTGACCGCAAACCGACACGATCTGAGATCTGTTGCTAAGATAATCTTTAAACATATCGTGCACAATGCCTCTAACACCAATTTTTTCAAGTTTAGTAAGTAGCAGAGGAATAGACACGGTATCGAAGGCCTTGGAAAGGTCCAAGAATATTCCCAGACATTTCTTATTTTTATCTAAATACTCCACTGTAGCCTCAGTAATGCTGAGTATTGCGTCTTCTGTACTCTTACCTGCTCTAAAACCAAACTGATTAGGTGCAATAATATGATAAGCATTGAGATATTTAATTAAAGATTTGTTGAGTATTTTTTCCAAGACCTTCGACACAGTAGAGAGCACAGAGATTGGCCTATAGTTGCCAACATCTAAGCGGCATCCGCTCTTAAAAATTGGATGTACTATGGCTTTTTTAAAAGCCGATGGGAAGGTACCAGATAAGATAGCCAAATTGCAGATATGAGTGATTAAGGGAGCTAAAGTTCTACGACATCTTTTGATAATATTTGCGGGTATCTTATCCCATCCAGAAGAAGAGTTTGTTTTGAGAGACAGGATGATTGTCTCTATTTCAGCGCTATCAACTGGAATCAAACCCATAGAAGAGGAACTAGAGGGTCCCATAACAGTAGTAGTAGGGAGAGAAACATTTCCCGTAGTATTGGATGTAGTAATTATCTTATCTGCAAGTTCTTTGCCAACATTGGCGAAGTATTTATTAATAGCATTTACGGAGTCTGATGGAGAGGACTTAAAATTAAGTAGCTCACTACATTTAGATCGATTGATGTGTAAACATGTAATATTCTTAATTACATCCCATAAAGCTTTGGGGTTGCTCTTGTTTTTTTCCAACTCACTACGTTCATATGACCTCTTAAGCCTACGCAATATACGATTGCAAAAATTTCGATACCTTGCATACGTGGTCCTAAGTACAGCATTGTCCTGATTCTTTTTAAGACGGCTATGCATTCTATCTCGATTTCTGATACACCGTAATAGTCCCGGTGTAATCCAGGGCTTCTTTATTCTCGCTTTTCTGGACACTTTGATGACTTTAGTGTGTTTCGTGATAAGAGAAGAAAGGTTGGCGATAAATAAGTCTGCGGCATGATTAGCATCAGTGCATTCGAGGACAGAAGCAGCATCGATGGAGATAAGGTCGTTTTCGAAAGCCTCGATGTCAAGTTTTTCACGCAAGGATAAAACATGATTATTTACATGACATAGGGGAATGCATACTAGTGTCGGATAATGATCAGTAATACGTGTCTCCAAAATTATGGTGTTCATCAATTGAGGTGATTTTCCTACTACATGGTCTAGGCAGGCGTTTTGCCTAGTTGGGTAGAAATATGCAGGTAGAAGACCATGTGCTGCTGTAAGAGTTAAATATCTTTCAGCATGAGTTCTGATCGACGGACATTCTTCACTCTCTGAGATATTAATGTTAATATCACCAATAATAATTAACGTTTTAAAGTCCTTTAGGGTAAGTAGTACCATATCAAGACTAGCAAAAAAGTTATCCAAATCTGATTTTTTGTTAAATGATGGTGGTCTATATATTGCGACAACAGCACAGGTCTTATTTATTTTGCATATCATGCAACTGCCAGCCTCGAAAGATGGTTCGGAGATGTCACACGGTAAGTTAGTTTTTGTGTAGATGACAAGGCCATCATTTTGATTACCCAATTTATTTGTACGGTGACTTACATATCCGTCTAGTAAAGGAAGATAACTTGCTTTGTTCAACCAGCATTCTGATAGAATTATGAGATCCATATCAGTTTTTAATAGGGTGAGCATAGCGATAAAGCCATCAAAATTTTTATGTATGCTACGAATGTTTTGGTGTATGATTTTTAATTGCATTAGCGATGAATTAATATATTGTGAGCATTTATCCGGCGGGCAGATGAAGGTATCGGAGACCTTAACCGAATCAATTTCAGGGATAATATTATTTATTATTGAAGCCATTTAGAGAAATACATTCACGGACGCAAAGCCATATTAGAGAGTTATATGTGTGGTAGCGAAAGTAGCGAGATTTATATAATCCAAAGCTGCGGTTTGCATGTGTCACAGAGATGTTGTAGTGAGTTTGTGTATGTGAGAGAGTAAGTGCATGTGTGTAAGTACTGTAAATAAGTATTTTTATGAGTCTCAAAACAATACTTATTGTTACAAAAATTAACTTAGATAAAAATAAAATTAAGAATAACCACTCAAGGCATTTGCATGAGTATAACGGGTAAAATAAGTATTTTTTTAATATTAGATTAGTAAATGGAAATTGTGATGTAACGATTGTTAGTCAATCTTTTTTAAATATTTCGACCAGACATTGCTCACTCGTAACGTGTATCACCTTCCCATCTCCATCTTCCTTCCGCATTAGGATTCTACCATTTGAAGACCAGCAATGTTTATAACCATGTTGTTTGGCCAAGTCACGAGCCCTACTAAAGACACGCATTACAGATGCAGGTAGGTATGATCATGAGACTGCCAAACCATCGTTCTCAAGGTCCAATCCAAGATACGCATCTTTCACATTTTGACAATAACGTGCGTATTAATTATTTTTTACTTGTTTACGGTGAAACACTACATCGTGAGGAAACCTGCATGTCTCATTGACTGCACTAGATTTTCTCGATGGCACTTGAAGTCTGCTAGCTCACAACAGGTAAGCGTGGTGGAGAGTGTTGGAGAACCACCGGTGTGTTCATCAGAGATCTCAGAGCCACTGAGGAGATGCCTCAGTGTGCTAGAGATGGCCGTGTGTTTTTCGTCGGGAGAGACGGAGGTCATTCATGAGGACTTTCAAAGGAAAAAAAAGGTAAACGTGGTGGACTATAGTCTTATACGAGGAGACCTGTGTCCAGCAGTGAGACAGGATTAATGTTGATGACGAAGCCATTCTTGCGTCTTGATTTCTTACATTTACGCGAATATTATACATTGAAATAAAACTACTTTTTACGGATTTTATCGCGTATATTGATATTATTAATCCCGACGTTTCGGACCCTTTACAGCGTCCATGGTCACGGGTAGACTGAGGTGGTGGGCGTCTTGATGATATAATTACTGACAGCTACCCTACATTTTTTATTATTGTTACATGATCAATGACATTTACCATGGACCATGGACGCTGTAAAGGGTCCGAAACGTCGGGATTAATAATATCAATATACGCGATAAAATCCGTAAAAAGTAGTTTTATTTCAACATTCTTGCGTCGTTTATTTTTTATAAAGAATGTCTATGTTTACCCAAAAATAGTAGTAACATAATATAAAAGGCAATAAAACACACATAAAAATGAACAGTTACTCTTTATTTTATACGCGGCTCGACTTACACTAATACATTATAATATTTACAATTATTAACAGACATTTTATGAGCTTGTTTATCACATATACACTAAATTTATTTACAATTCTTATAGATAATAATGTTGGAACAAAAACAAAGCTATTGTTAAAAAGTACTAGGTTTTTATTTGATGTAAAAGCACTATTTATAACAGTGATTTTACTCATTCCATAAATAGCAGTTCGAAATAACAGGTTATTATGGGAATTTAATTTCCGATTGCACATGGTTGAACGTGATACGCTTCAATGACTTCATTGATTCTTTTATTTCTTTATTCAAATACACAATTATTTGCATTTCAAGCATTTTTAAGGCATTGCCAATTTTTAACCTTTTTCGTTTCATGTTATTGGTAGATTGTTCATCAAGGGAGAAAGTGACATTAGGTACAGACAGGCACATCAAGCTAGCCCAATCTGTCAAATTTCTTTGATAGATTTTCAACTTTTCAATTCAATTTAATTAGGGTTCATATTCAATTGGGAAAATATGTCAGGTTTCGATAGCTTGCCGTGCTAGCGTCTGTACTTAACGCAAACCATATGAGTTTGTAATTACTTCACCTACGAGGAAAACAAAAATAAGTAGGTATAAACCTCATCATCAACCCATTCCTGTCCCACTGCTGGGCACGGATCTCCTCTCAGATTGAGAGGGATTAGGCATGAACATTTTGGAAAATAAATAAAGATGCCTCTCTAAGTATTTCAGTTCATATACTTCAGTTTTCTTTCAGTTCCCAGTATCGTAATACTACAGGTATAGATGCCAGCAGTTCAAGCTATCCAAAACTGTCAAATTTTCCCAATTGATTATGAACCTTGTTTAGTATTAAGAAATTTGACAGATTGGGGTCGCTGATGTGCGGGCCGCTGTACCACAAATGTTTGTTATCATACTAAGTAACTTCGGTTTATCTACTAAGATTTTTATTGAAATTAGTTTTTTTCATTGTTTTGCTATATCAAAATTTATTATTATTTTATCAGTATAAAAAACAAAAACACATAGTCGATTTTCATACAGCCCTAGGGCTGTTAAAAGCTATTGTACTTTCTCTCCCGGTATCAGACAAGTAATGTGTCACATCTCTAGTAGGTGAAGTAAAATAATTATTTACGTAACGGGAATTGGTGAGTGTGTACTGAATACAGTTAGAGGTGTGTGCATTTGCAAGCCCACACTAAAATAACATGGAGGACTTTGGCCCATTAGGATTACATGGAACCCTTTCCAATGCCCATCGTGTTATCAAGGAGTCCTTTCCCAATCCAAGCTTAATAGAAATGGATTGCGATGGATACACATCATTGCACATACATATTTGTGACGTCATTCTAGCGATTTTACAATACAGTCGACTTTGAGTCTACGCAGCTCTTCTTGTTGTCCCCAACGATAGTGCCAACGTTGGCATTAACCGGTTAAAACGCGCACGACGCTTGCCAGTTGCGTCAATCTATACGTGTTGGCCGTTGGCCCAAACGTTGGCACCAACGTTTGGGCGCAGTTATGTAACTAAAGTACAGTTGACGAAAGTGTGAGGTATACATGCAGCGAATGACATCTGCATCTTGACATAGATTGTGATATAATTAAGTTTGGTATGTAGCCAGCTAACAACACCTGCATTTTGACTTATTGCAATCTTTATCAAAACAGATTAATTTAGCTGTCTGTACACCTATTTTTTTGTCGACTGTACTAGACATAATAATATTCGGTGGTAATGAGTGAAATGTATCATAGAGTATTTCCGAAATATAATTAGCTTGGTTTCTGTGCCATATAAATTCAAATGAAACCTCAAACTCAAACGCTTGATTCCCGATACATAATTATGTTGCTGAATTATATTACAGAATGATAACATTCGAGCGAATAAAATAAATTAGTACAGTCACGGGCATAATTAAGTATACACTTACTAAAAGTCAAAGGAAACTTTTTCGACTTTAAGATAAGACTACGTACAGTCAACAAAAGAGATTGGTGTACAGGTAGCGAACGAAATCTGCATCTTTACACAGATTGTGATTTAAATAATTACTCGTCAAAGGGTTTGATGTGTAGCAGCTTACAATACCTGCGTTTTGACACATATTGCGTAATACATTAAATTACATAATCTTTAACAAAAAAACAGATCTTAATTAGCTGCCTGTATAATTTAACTCTTTTGTCGACCGTACTATCATTATAGAATAATTTAGAAAATACTATGTTCGTAACACCATACAATAGCAGTCAATACATTAACATAAAATTGCTTTAGAAATTCGCTAAGTGTATACATATTATTGCTCGTGACTGTACAGAAGCCAGCACATCAAGCTACCCCAATCTGTCAAATTTCTTTGATAGATTTTCAACTTTAATACAAAACAATAAGGTTCATATTCACTGGTTATCAGGTTTTTTGGCTTATGACTACCACTAACGACTGTCATAATTATGACACTGGGACCGACGTACTCTCAAAGGTGCGGAGGGGTCTCGTTGTCACCCATCCACAGACTGATTGCGACTTGCGCAGCTTTCTAGATTGATTGATCAGTGTAGTTATAAAATAAAATATAAAAATGACATTTGAAAATGTCAAAATTTATGACATTGTTTTGTGAAGTTTATGACATTATTGTTTATTGAACATTTTTTTACAACTTTAATAGAAAATAATAAGGTTCATATTCAAATGGGAAAATTGAACAGTTTTGGATAGCTTGACGTGCTAGCGTCTGTACATCCAAGTTAGTTTTATTTCTCATTGAAATATATATTTTACAGTCTAAGATTAGAGAGACTGCACTTAAAAGATAAAACACTAATTAAAATGAAACATGACAGTTCTTTTTTAATAAATTAATTGCTTTTAAAAAAGTCACTAACTATTTCTGTTAAATAACAATAGTAATTTTTGTAACAAAAAGTTTATTGATAAATACTATAAGCAATACAATGGGAAAGTATTTATAAAAACTAAAAAAAACACACACAGCTCTTTAACAATGATGATATTGCTCTCTGAGCATAAATTCCAACCCAATGGTTCAAAAAAGTGTTGCTTTACAGTTGAAAATTCAAAATGAAAATATTTTTAATTTGTAAGTATTAATAAAAACATCATCTTCGTCCGAGCCTTTGCACAACTATGTTTAAGTCGGCTTCCAGTCTAACCAGATGCGCCTGAATATCAGTATTTTACACGAAGCGACTGCCACTAGACCTCCGAAACCCAATTTCTGGGTAATAACGATAACGACATATTCAAATAAAATTTTAACACAATGTAAATGTTTCACATAAACACACAGTTAAGCGCCAAAAAATGACATAATTGGAAAAACATGTTTTCAAATAACAAATTACGATAAAACATATCCAATTTTACGTAAAAATATCAAATTTTCTGTTAAAAATTCAAAAAGCAGATTTTTCCTTTTAGATTGAGTGTGAAATGTGCGGTCTTTTTTGTGCGGCCATTTTGTAAATCCGCTTTATTTAGTCGAGGTGAGATTGTAATTACATACTGCAATTAACTTTATATCACACATCAAGTGGTGCTTGCGTTTTCATTTTAACTTTATTGCACCGACGAATGAACGAAAAATTGATGCTAGTTTTAAACTGCATTTGTTTGTATTTAACCCGTTTCACGCTTGTGGAGCCAAATATAAAATTAAGTAAGATTTTTAATTTATTAAAAGCTTACATATTATGTAATTATTTAATAACAGTAGCCTGTGTTTAAAATAAATACTATTTGGATATCCATCCTCCGAGCTTTTTCAACTATATTGGGGTCGGCTCCAGTTTAACTAGATGCGGCTGAATACCAGTAAATTACACGAAGCGACTGCCATCAGACCACCTCACCCCAATTTCTGGGTAACACCGATATCCTGAGGATATACTGATTGTCAGGCTTTTTGGTTTACCATTAACGACTGTCATAATTATGACAACTGGGACTGACGTACTCTCAAAGGTACGGAGGGGTCTCGATGTGATAAGAATTGTCACCCATCCTGACTGATTGCGGCTAGCGCAGCTTAACCTTGTGGATTGGTTGATCAGCGTAGTTATAAAATAAAAATGACATTTGTCAATGTCAAAATTTATGACATTATTTTTTGAAGTTTAACTAACAATACTGTCAAGTATTGTGTGAAGTTTATGACATTTTTACTTTTTTGTATCTAAATTACGGATTATTCTGACATTGAACTGTTTTTATGACTGTTTTATTAAGCCCCTCAAATAATATAATTATATATATCGGATAAATCAATAAAAAAAGTAATAAATAGTAACGCATTCTCTATTCGATGGTCTAGAGCTCGTCTGGGCTAGTACAGCGGCCAGCACAAAATTACCCCAATCTGTCAAATTTCTTTGATAGATTTTCAACTTTAATACAAACCTAATAAGGTTAATGTTCAAATGGAAAAATTTGACAGTTTTGGATAGTCTGTACCATCGCATTGCCAAATATTCTCCCGTTAAGCAATAATGTGCTAACATTATTGTGTTCCGGTTTGGAGGGCAATATAGCCAGTGAAATTACTGACTGAGGTCTTAAGGTAACAATGCACTCGCACCAAATGGTATCTCTGTCGTCTAGAGGCTCACATCTTAGCACATTTTTTATGTCAGAATATGATACTCAGATTTTATTATCAACATTGTAGTAATTACACAGGCATAAAAATAACGGCTTTGACAATCAAAACTAAAATATTAAATGCAAAATACTCTTTTTAAGACAGCAAAGCTGACTTTAATCTTGGTCTAAAAAAATCTTCTTTGCAATCAGACTTTAATAAAACAATGCACAGCTCAGAATAGACGTTTGATTACAAAATTTTCATTCGTCTTCAACCTCATCTTCTTACATTTAATGTTAATTACAATAATTATTAAAATCACTTTTTTACATATTTTTTTGCGTGGAGTGAAATTCTTGAGATGTAAATCGTATTTTTTTGCATTCTGGAATTCAATTTTAGTGAAAGAAAGATTTGACCTCGTGGATTGGACCTACATCAAGTTGATACACAAGCTGATGCTTTAGCGATCTAAGCCATAAACGAACTTCGCGAACCAGAGGGCGGATGTTCAAATCCTGTTTGACTCAAGAGTAAATCGAATATTTCTTTCAATATAATTAAAATACCTATTTGAAATTGTAGCATGTAATGAAGCATGAGTAAATACAATTAAAAATAACAATTCTAGAAATATATACAAATAACTGTTTAGGAAATGAAATAAAGTTTAAAGTATTTTGAAATGTATCTACAGAACCGATGGTCAGAGACGAACCCAATTAATATAGGAACAACTGGGAAATTGATTCTACATCAATGGATAGTATTCATGCATTCTTTTATACAAAAAACGTAAAAATGCTCGATGTCTTAAGAATGGTTACCCATCCACAGACTGTCCGTGACTAGCCAACTTAACCTTGCAGATCAGTGGATCACCTTAATTATTACTTAACCACGAGCCTCTCCCCTAGTGATCACATATACACTGCGAAGACATATTTCGAATACAAGGCAACCCCTGCCAAAAATAGATTTAATGCGCGAACCTTCACTTATATAGTAAAACCCCTTACAAATGCGTCATAAGTTTCCACTAAGGGATGATACGGGGTGGTCGGCGACACCTGCGTGCTAATAACAAACTGTGAGAACCACTTCGCCACAGTTTGGCGTTAATACCGTAGGAAGGGGAAGTTTTGAGTTGAATTCCTGACGCAATTTCGGCGAAAAGATGTTTTTTGGCGATGATTGCTTACTTTTTTAACCCCCGACGGAAAAACAACGGGGTGTTATAAATTTGACGTTTCAGTCTGTGTGTGTGTGTGTGTGTGTGTTTGCGTGTGTGTGTGTGTGTGTGTGTGTTTTTGTGAGTGTGTGTGTTTGTGAGTGTGTGTGCCGCCGCTACAAAATGGCGGATTACATATTTTTTCACAACTCCCTCAATATGGGTATCATCATATTGATCAATTTGAAATCCATGATGGCCGTGCTGTGTCGGGGTTTTTCAATTTTTTTATTTACGGATGTTATTCGTCATTAGCATAAACACTGTTCCTCTAGTTATCCTAAGCATGATTGCTACCCCCTTTTTTATAGTACGGAACCTCCTCATGGATCCTCCGCCACCCGGGGAGGGTATGTCGGACTCGTACCGACTAAAAACCGCACTTGCCTTAACTTGCCTTATAGTCATGGCTATGGGATCCGTGAAATTCACCACGACCATGACAGGCACCAGGTCCATGACAGGCATGACTGCTACCCCTACCCTAGAGATCTTGGGTTCGATTTCCTAATCGAGCAAAGTGCAACGAGGGCCTTGGACGGTGAACTCGGGGTTGTCAGTCGCCCATTGCACTTGGCCCTCGGGGAGGGAACAACACTGGACGTCCGCGGTGGGATCGCGGATCATGCGAGAGCGATTCCCTTGATCCCACCACTAAGCGGAAGGTTGAAGTGCTGGTAGTTTTAGTCGGTATGCAGGCCACCTGGTCGGAGAGCACGACATAACCGTCCCGCATCCCTGAGCTGGGCGGCATGGATACACGGCTCATTTCCCCATCCAAAAAAAAAGATCGAGCGAGTTAATGGATGTTTTTATGAAATTCTCAGTAGCAGCTCTGCAGTAATAGGCTTGCTCCATATTACATGGGACCGTAACAAATCGGCAAACTATAGGTGTGCATTACTGTCCACTTCTGCCTCACCCGTCAAGGAATACAGGCGTGATGGTACAGTCAGCAATGAAAGTCGCTTAACACGATGAGATTTTTAAAACGCTTTAACAATTTTTATTATCTAGAAGCTGCAGCAGATCCGAGAAGGTAGCACGAGTTCTTTGTCTATGAGATAATTACAAGTTTTTTAGTTTTTGTGTAGTGATGTTTTCAAAATTTGTTTGTATTCAGCGACTTTCGTTGGTGACCGTAAGTTGTTATAAATTACAATAAATAGAAACACTGGATAGGTATTTCAGATTTTGAAAATCACGTCTAGTTTTACAAATTATCTTTCTGCGAGTAACAACGTAATATATTTTAGCATGTGTATGAGTCTGGTTACTAATAATTTAGTCTGCCTCCAAATTTAGCATAACTGGATCACCATGTTACACTGACAATTACATTAGACTATAACGAGAAACCCATTTGTGGAATGGATTTGTCTAGAAATGAATTCACATTTCCATTTCTCGTATAAAATAAATGGAATATTTTTACGTACTGTTTTGTTTGAATAATGAGAGGTAAAGAAGGATAAATAATAGCTACCCTCATCAAGGTCAAAGTCAAATATTTTATTTCAATAAGACCATTAAAATAGCACTAAAATAGTTGCACGGATCCAAAAATATCAATTTATGACTTAATAAATGATAAAGTGACAATTTAGTCAAAAATGACAATTTATGACTTATTCAATGATAAAGTGACAATTTAGTCAAAAATAACAATTAATGACTTATTAAATGATAAAGTTACAATTTATTCAAAAATGACAATTTATCACTTATTAAATGATAAAGTGACAATTTATTCAAAAATATCAATTTATCACTTATTAAGTGGTAAAGTGACATTTCACTTAACAGTGACCTTAATGTGGGTCTTATGGAAATTAACCGACAAGAAACTTCTTAGACACTCCTTTAAAAAAACATGATAACAGTGTTAATCTTAATTTACAATTTTGTTCTGAATAGTTCAAGAACAATGCAGTTTGATGTGTTCAAAAATAATTAATACAGTATAATAATTAAACGGACAAAAGATTGTCATTAACAGTAAGAGCCGATCAGCTGCAACAGACGGCACACGCTCTGGAGGATGATGTGTGTATCGCCGTCGATCGACTTAACAATGTCGCAGGGAATAAAACGACCCGACATATCAATCGATTAAGTTAAGCTGTGTTTAGAATAGAATATAATAATCTTTACTAGCGACCCGCCTCTCCTTCATGGGTGCAATGTACTGATATATGCATGTATTATACATATAAACCTTCCCCAAGGCATTATCTAAATGAAAACGACATTAAAATCCGTTGCGTACTATAAAAGATCTCGTCGTATTTATACAGAGGGACA
The DNA here is from genome assembly GCA_964056405.1 of Acronicta alni. NCBI lineage: Eukaryota > Metazoa > Arthropoda > Insecta > Lepidoptera > Noctuidae > Acronicta > Acronicta alni. The sequence continues at coordinate 1,488,864 of OZ043935.1, forward strand.
CACAACGGGAAGCGATTTTATTTTATATAATAATAATAATGTTTATTTAAAACAAGCAGTGATTTAACATGGAAAAATTAAGTACATGATATACATGATAACAGTTACAAAAGATATAATATGATATACCTGGTTTTTTTTTTTCTTTTTTTTTTTATACGCAAGTATACATTGTGTGTGACACATGTACCCTATGAGTGATCATCTGTATGTGTAGTGTGAGTATGTGATGTGTGGTGTGTGTATAGTTGTGTGATGCATCTGGTGGGTGGGTATTTGCGAGTTTATTTGCATGTGTTGCAAGTGTGGGTGTGGTACTGATAAAAGAGTAAGTACCTGAAGTAAGAATATGATGTATAGATTGCACACTATAAGCAAATGCCAAGTAAAATGGTACAATGGGCGGTATGGTACAATGGTACAATGGTAAAAGTGATTTCAGACAACCTTTGGATGGACCCAAGAGAAATGGAGAGTCGACAATTCTGACGTCACGTTTGGCGCAGCGGCTGATCGATTTACTTCTGTGCCATGGATAGTGGGTTCGATCTCCCTACGGAACAAATATTTGTATGACATTTAAGTAGCTGTTTCGAGTCTGGGGGTCTGTGTGATAGGATGAGCTTATTGCCATTAACCGGGCACAAATCCAAACTACGAGCTGCTACTGAGAATTTCAAAAACCCAATAACATTTTGGTTGACCTAACAATCGAACCGAAGACCTAATGTAGAAATTGCGCTTAGGCTAACGGGGTTAGTCGATCCAAACATACTTGAGAAATAGCTAGGAGTAAATTTTTTTCACGTATTCACCTCCTGTTCAACACAACCTAAAGTAAAACCGAATCCTCAAGTGGAGCTCGCTTGCTAAGGATACGTTCGGGCTACAACAAATTGAATTTGCTTCGACAATTCCAACCTTTCACATTTCAAAAGAAATCTATTCTCAGTGAAACTTAAAATCCAAGTTACATTTTCGCTAAAATATCAAGTGAAGGGGCAAAGCGGGCAAAATCTTTGCCCAAAAGTCTCATTGCCCCGCTAAAGGTTGCCTGTTTCAAATAATTGGGCAGTTATTGTTACAATTTCGGAGGGAAATTATAGACAGTCGCCATTAAAATTACTTACGCAGCATTTAATAGGACGCAATATAGTTAATGATTATAGAAGAATGTTTTAAATATACTGCTATTAACACTCGTGAAAGAAAATGTTTTGTTTTGGGGCATGGTGAAGTTCAAAAACCCCTTTTCATGATTGTTTCTACAAAAGCAACCTGCTAAATTATCATTGTTTTAAAGTAACACCACTTTTTACAGATTTTATCGCGTTATATTGATATTACTAAGCCCAATAATAAAATAAAATAATTATTAACAATATTAAAATAAAGAATAGTATGTTTTTAAGAATATAAGACCAAATCGCCAGCACACAAGAAAGCCTAAGTTTACGTGTATGGCAAAAAAATTTGAAATTAAATAAATAATAAATAAATTCTATATTGACAAATCTTTGTTTACAATTATATGAAGTCTCTGGCCCCTTCGCTAGTATTTCACTGTATTGCAGGAATCAGTGGAATTAGAATCAGTGTTTTGGTAATAAATAAACAACAATAATATAATCCCGACGTTTCGGACCCTTTACAGCGTCCATGGTCACGGGTAGACTGAGGTGGTGATGGAGCCGGCATTTCCTAGCTGACGACCTCTGAGAAGAAACGCCGAAACAAACTCAGAGAGTCTCTTTCATTCTCTCTGAGTTTGTTTCGGCGTTTCTTCTCAGAGGTCGTCAGCTAGGAAATGCCAGCTCCATCTAGTTTTAATTAATAATTAGTAATAAATGTCATTGATCATGTAACAATAAAAAATGTAGGGTAGCTGTCAGTAATTATATCATCAAGACGCCCACCACCTCAGTCTACTCGTGACCATGGACGCTGTAAAGGGTCCGAATCATCGGGATTAATAATATCAATATACGCCATAAAATCCGTAAAAAGTAGTTTTATTTCAATGTATAATATTCGCGTAAATGTCAGAAATCAATAACAATAATATATTTATTTATTTATTTATTTATTTATGTACACACTTAACAAAAAAAAGTAAATTGAGAACATAGGATTATAGAGTACAAAGGTGCTGCTTATTTCTAAAGAAATCTCTTCCAGCAGACCTGCGAGAGGAGAAATTAATATAAGAAATGTAGACATTAGTGTGAAAGAAAAATAAACACATAGATATTTATAAGTAAACAAATTTTAATAATATTATATTAAAAAATATATATAATACATATTTATTATTATTATAAATACACAAATAAGATATATATATATATATATATAGCAACATACTTGAACATACATACTAAAAATAAATAAATATAAAAATGCAAACATATGAAGTTATGGTGTTAATGAAAGATAGTGTTCTTTGACTCGCTTCTTAAAAACGGAAACACTTCCACAGTCACGAACTTCAGGAGGTAGCGAGTTCCACAACCTAACCGCGTGCACAGACAGAGAGTAGGAAAAGAAGTCAGTTCTGTGGGGCTGGAATTTGAGGAGGGTACGGAGATGGGACCTGCAGGGCGAGTCAGTAGAATGAGTGTAGGAAAAACGATCCCGCAGGTAGGATGGGGCTAAAGGATTATGAAGGATATTGAAAAGGAGACACAATATCCGAGTATTCCTGCGAAAGCGAATAGGGAGCCACTTGAGTATCTTGCGAAAGTCAGAGACATGGTCGTACTTTTTAAGGTTGAAAACAAAACGGATACATAAATTTTGCAGTCGCTCAAGTTTGTTTAAAAGCTCCTCAGTGGCATCCAAATAGCAAGCATCAGCGTAGTCAATAATGGGCTGAATTAAACTTTGAGCAAGTGAGATTTTAGTTTTAAAGGGCAAGAAGTTCTGGAGACATTTCAGCGAATGGAAAGCGTAATGCACTTTCCTACTGACATCAGCCACTTGAGCACCCCATGATAAGTTGGCATCAATGATCACCCCCAGGTTTTTAGCGGTAGCTGTGTAGGCAATCTGCACACCGTCAAGGTATAGTGGAGACAATGAAGTAACATCGAGCCTGTTACGAATATTCCTACTGCCAATGACCATAGCCTGGGACTTGCCAGGGTTAATGCGCAGGCCAAAAGACCTACACCAGAGACTGATAGACTCCAGGTCACGGTTCATGGCAGCAATAGCTATATCAGCCTCAGTACAAAGGAAATGCCGATAAAGCTGCAAGTCGTCTGCGTAGAGATGGAAGCTAGAGGAAATCACCCTGGTGACAGAGTTTATAAAAATAGAGAAAAGAAGAGGGGATAGAACCCCACCTTGGGGAACGCCCGCAGCGAGATCACACCAATCAGAGAAAAACTCATCAATGCGGATACGCTGCGAGCGACCGCGAAGATAGGAATCAAACCACGCTATAGAGGACGAGGAAATGTTAATAGATTTAAGGGTGCTAAGAAGGACATCGAAATCAACAGAGTTGAAAGCACTGCTGAAGTCTAAGAGGACAAGGATGGTAAGGGATTTGTTTTCCATAGCCCAGCGAATGTCGTCAGTAACATTGAGAAGTGCAGTAACAGTGCTATGGCCGGGGCGAAAACCGGACTGAAATGGACTCAAGAGAGAATAACTGTAAAGAAAAGACGATAGTTGCCGATGAACGATATGCTCAAGAACTTTGGAAAGGTAAGGGAGAATGGAAATGGGACGGAAATGCGATGGCAAAGAAGGATTGGAGACTTTAGGTAGTGGAATAATATGAGCTTGTTTCCAAGCATCAGGAAAAGTACAACAGGTTATTGAGTAGTTAAAAATATGAGTCATGGTTGGAAGCAATACGGAACAAATAGGAGTGATCATTCTTGAGCACAGGTTGTCATTACCAACAGCAGACGAGGATATAGCAAGGATGGATTTATTAACTTCGTCCTCAGTAACAGTACGCAGTTGAAAAGTGGGGCACTGCGGTGCTGTCAGACTTGAAAGCTGAAGTAAAGTATTAAATTTAACGATAGGGTCTAAGGTGATAGGAATGGAAGAGAAGTGCGTGTTGAGCATATTTAAGTCAAAGCTGTTTGCAGCAATTGACGGAGAATTGCCGATGCCCACAGATCTAAGGAATTTCCAGACATCAGCGGGGTTGCGCTTGTCAAGAGAGGAATGGAAGTACAGCCGTTTAGCATCCCTACACAAACGACAACAACGGTTTCGGAAGGCTTTATATCTAGCGAAATTGCTTTCAGTAGGGTTTCGCCTATACCTCCTTTTGGCTCTATCCCTCAAGGACATGGCTTCCTTAATATCCTGAGTAATCCAGGGAGCTGGGATGTGTTTCACCTTAACGCGTCTCATTGGTGCATGGCGTTCAAATAAACCGACTACAGAGTTATTAAAGAGCTTGACCTTTTCATTGATATCTGAACTACCAATGACATCAGTCCAATCAATAGTGGCCGCCTCACATCGCAATGCCTCCAGATCTATACCCTTATAATTACGAAGGAGAAGGTATTTAGTTGAACGTTTAGGAGGACGCACACGATAGGACAGGTAAATTAAGTCGTGATAAGAAAAAGGAGCAGGCAATTGTCCGTGAAATGAGACTTTACTTGGGGAAGAGACGATAATAAGATCAAGAAGAGAAGGAGTACAGTTAGGGAAGTGATGAGTGGCTGAGAGAGGTAAGGTGTCAAGATTAAAAGCTGATAACAAGGATAGAAGTTTATGAGCTCGGAGATCATTTTTCAGTAGACATGTGTTAAAATCGCCCATCATGACCACGTGATCATATTTAGGACAGAGATCATAGAATAAAGTATCAAGAGCGTCGAAATAATCAATAGTAAGGTTAGGGCTGTAAAAAACGCCCAGAAGCAATTTAGTGTGATTTAAAGAGATCTCTAAGAATATATGCTCCGCCGATTCCGAGTACGACGATGATGAAGCGCTTATCAGTTTGTAAGGTATATCCGCGCGTAGATAAATGGCAACACCACCCCCCCCTTTTCCCGTTCTGTCGTTACGTATCAACACATACCCAGGAAGAGAGTAATGAGTAGATAGAAGAGAGGGTTTAAGAAAAGACTCTGAAATCAACAAAGCATCAAGTTGTCCACCGCTAAAGGAAGCCAGAAGATCGGAGTAATGGCCTGGAATACTTTGGGCATTAATGTGTGCTAAATTAAGGTCATAGGGAAAATCGGAGAATAAGGAGGAGATTTGGTCGCCTAACGTCACAGGATTGGAAGACTCGCTGTCTGCACTAATAAAACTGTCACATGACGAAGAACACGAGCAAAAACTGTCATCAGGATTAAAATTGTTCATAGTATGCAAAAATTAAATATAATATACTAAATTAAATGAATAAAAAAATAGTATTAAACTAAAGATACGATTTGACTACTAATTACTTAATAAAGTATTAACTCACCAACTCGCTCGCTAGTGGGAGAGATTAACAACAACTTAAATGGTATTATACTATCCCAATAAAGTAAAACGTTAAACAAATCAAAATTATTATCAAAAATAATAACATAAAAATAAAACATTAAAAAAAATAAAAAATACGACAAACAATGGAAAGCAAACGTCGATTGACAATTTCCGAACGAATGAGATACATTCATTGTTGACAATTGAGTTTGACATAACCTACAAAATACATTAACAGACACAATAAAACTACCGGCGAACTTTTTATTTATGTTTGAGAAACATAAATAAAAAATTACCAAGAGTAACCCAAAGTGGCTAATTTAAAAGTAAACATTGGACAAGAAGGCAGAGCACTACAATTTACCTACGAGTCTTCCTAGGGACTTTTGCAGCCGCTTGAGACACCACCTTGGACGCAGCCGCTGCTCCGGTCTGTAGCCGATCAGTATGTGCAGCGGAACTAACCGGGAAGAGAGCTAATAAAGGTTCCAGCTCACCCATGGACACAATACTTCGTCGAGACTTGTCTGGAGCGAGCACGATGATCTTGCCTTCAGCAGACCAACAACTGTTAATGCCGAAGTGTCTACGAGCGGCCATGAAAACCTGATGTCTGGCTTTAGTGAGGAATTCAGATGTGGTTATACTGCTACCTTTGAGGGAAGTCTTGTTGTCCCAGACCAGTCTCCTGTGCTCCATATCACGGAAACGTACAAGTACAGGTCGAGTTTTACCACGGGCAGCTCCAAGACGGTGACACACCTCAAAACTGTCCGAATTCACATCATCCAGCTTCATATTTTTGGACATGATATTGGAGATTGAGTCGCGCAAGTTCTCATTAGGCTTTTCAATGACTCCGTGGAACAGCAATACCTTTCTCCTCAAGTAGGTTTCATGCCTATCAAGACTAAGTGAAATGAGTCCAACTTGAGTCTTCAAGTGCGCCAGTGTTTGACAAACAAAGGTCTTGAACTCGGTGAAGTCCCGAGAGAGTGAGGAAAGGTCGGAATGCAAGGGAGTTGCTCCAGATGTGACTTTCTGCAACTTATCTTCGTAGTCATGCATACGGGAGCTGAACATCTTCTCGAGATCCTCGATGCTGTTAATCAATTTGCTGTCCATTTCAAGTAGATTTTTAGGTTATCCCAGGTGCAAGTGAGGTGTCAAGTGAAATAGTGTGAATTAAAGACAGTATTTATTCAATATGAGCATAGGTGAGTTTAGCACTCAACTAATACATATAATATTAGTCAAGGAGTATTTTATCTAATTTTAAATTATTAATAAAAATTTACAGAAAAATATGAGTTTACTTATCTAGCCTACCCTCACAGAAAAAAAGAATATTATCGCGTTATATAATTAATATAATGCGATAAAGTCCGTAAAAAGTAGTTTTAGTATTAATTTTTTCATTCGCATAAGTGTGAGAAATCAATATATTTATCATTGTTTTGCCTATTATTTGAATACAAATAGGTACTTCTTCTCTGTACGCTGAGAAGAAACGTGTGTCGTCAAAATCAACAAATCTCACCACGCTTGATAGTAGGATCTAGTGATCCACTTGGGTAGCTACCACCACACGTAAGTCGCCAAACAGATGATCAAATGGGGCGAATGGAGACAAAAGGATTTTGAAATTGAAAAGGATTTTCAGGTTTAGTTATTAAAGATTGATGCCAAGAAAGTCTGCTTAAGGTTTATTATAATTTAGGAACAATATTAGAGTCCCTTTTAAAAAAAAACTATAAGTTTGATATCACTTTTGTCCTGATTCACCCCTGCATCCTTATTCACCCCGTTTAATCGTAATATGTTTCGTCATGTCTATGAGATTTAGTGCCCAAAAATATCTTAATTCTCCAAGCCTTTTCCATCTTGACGACCTCTGTGGTCTAGCGGTTCAAGTGCCGGACTGCTGATCATGGGGTCGTGGGTTCGATTCCCACAGGACACAAATATTTGTGTGGATAAAACATGAGTATTTGTGTTTGCCTGGGTGTTTCTTATGTATTATAAGTATGTATTTACAAAAAAAAAGTATATATGTATTATATCCATTGTCTAGTACCCATAGTACAAGCTCTGCTTAGTTTGGGACTAGATGGTGTTGTGTAAAAATGTCCCAAAAATATTATATTATTATTATTATATATCTATATTGGGGTCGACTTACAGTTCAGTGAGTTGGGCTGAGTATGAGTATTTTGCAACCTTCGTCGCTCAATTTGCTAGAGCTGAAAAAGTATTTACTTTAATTACATACTTCTACTAAGTGGTAGATTTGGGAGTGTGGTAGTACATACAAGATATAGTAGTGTGTACTTTAAACAGTTCTACCACCCTAAGACACAAATGGATTTAATATTTTTTGTTTTTTTTTTACTGCTTCATTAGCGTAGCGGTCCACTCCCAAGTCAAGCAAAGTGTTATTCGGTTTGGTTGGTTTGGAGTTGTTGCATTTGTGTCCAGTTAGTGCTCGGTTCATCCTTTCAACATTCTATTTTATATACCACTAAGGTGACAAACAAGGTTTACAGCCCACCTGATGGCAATCGGTTACCTTAGCCTATAGATGCTTGTAACACCAGGGGTATCACTTGCGTGTTGCCGACACTGTAAAACGAAAGAGGAATAGTTGGGTTGGCAGTATAAGGGTCAAAGTCCCCCCACTGCCAACACAACGTTTTCTCACGGAGCACTAGCACAGGCACTGGAGCACATGGGATCTAATGTATAACCGAACTGTGGCTGTACATTAGCACATCTCTACCTTGCCCTTCGTTGAATACAAGCGTGATAGTAGTATATTTTTTTAAATAATTATCTGAATGACTAATCTGTGTTCTGCGATTAATTATGTTTACATTTTGGTTTTAATGACTCATTGGTTTTACAAAACATTGGGAAATGTGAGGAAATATTAAATTTTGCTAGAGTTAATGAAGATTGACATTTGCGGTGTTTAATATATTTATTTATAGGGGAGGCTTTACTCTCTCTTGACCTACATTTATAGAGACAGCTCATCGTCTGTATTCACGATCCTCAGTAATGAGATGAAGGAATGGACTGGAATTTCTATTTGCGAATGAGTAATATTTTACTGAACATGGGTGAAGTTAAAATATGCAAGAGTCGAAGCACGTGGCCTTATTTAGTTTCTGCCTGCCCCTTTAGGAGCAAAGCGTAAGTGTGTATTCAAACAAAAAGAGAAACGCATAGCAACTGTTTTACACATTTTGTTTGGAAAGTATGAAGTCGTAGTCTACGGCACCGTAGCTTCGTAGCTGTGCTACGGCGTAGGCAAATGCTTCGAACTAAAAACGACCCCGTTATTAAAATACGTACTCCTATAATAGCATGTGGCACACTCTTAAAGAAAAGGGAGTAAGGTATATAATTGCAATGAAATGTCACATTAGTTATTTCGTAGTCATGGCTACGAAGCATCGTAGCTTCGTAGCCCAGTATCGTAGCTATGCTACGGCGTAGACAATCAATCCAAAATGTTTCAAGCTTAAAACGCCTATATTTTTTCATCGGATATTGAAAATATATACATATCTATGTATCTGGGGGAACGGCAGTGCCGCCGCCAAGTCGAGCGCGAAGCAAATACTGCCGTACCATCCTTTACCGAAACCATTTCGCCGCATTTTCAGGCCCCTATTTGAGAACCTCTGAATAAGACCAGAACGCAGAAATTTTCGTCATCTTGTAATCTATAATTACATACTTAAAATCCAAAATTTCAAGTCTGTAGGTCATTTAGTTCTGAAGTTAAGCGAAAGCAAAGTTTCGCATTTATGACTCTAACTCACTCACTCATGATCATCAAAATAGAACTAGTACTTCCCATAAACTCAGAGAGCTGAAATTTGGAAGTCACACAACATTAACTATAAATAATAAAGAAATCACAACTTAAGGAACCTTAGACTTGGCACGACTTTGTCTAGATTTCATTATTTTTTAGAGATAAACAAGCAGCTCCATCGAGACTTGGCTAGTTTTTTACAGAATGTTTTTGATGGGATCTTTCTGTCTAAATAAGACAGATTAAAAAAAAGTCAAATCTGTTGACGATACCTTTGGCGTAGCGGGTGAGCGATCGGCTTCTGCGCCACGGGTTGTGGGTTCGATCCCCACACGGAACAACTATTTGTATGACATACATATAGTTGTTCCGGGTCTGGGTGTTTGTGCATGTGAAAGTTTGTGTTTGTGAACGCACCCACGATACAGGCGGAAATCCTAGAGTGGGGCAAATTCTTATTTAAAGAAAAAAAAAAGAGTTTTGCATGAATGATTTTTTAAGAAAAAACTTGTATCCCAATAAATTTATAAATATGATGAAAGGAAAATTAGACATTGTAAGTTTCTTTTTCAGAAAATTTATTCTAGAACATGCTTTACCTGTGATTCCCTCTCTAATATGTACAGTAAAAGTAGGCTGCGCCTAGGTACTTACAAATTATATGCTCAAGTAATCAAATAACTCATAAAAATATCTTCAACAGACGACTAAATTTCACTCCACGCAAATATAAACCATTTGCTATTACATATAGGTTACAATTTGATGTGATGACTTAGTCAAATCGTCACCTTATCAGGTTCAGAGTAACGAGGGTTGGTAATAAGATGCTGTGAAGGTTGATGAAGCTTGGTGACGAGGACTGCATGGCTGCAGGGTTTTCACCTGTGAAAAAAAAGAGAGATTATAATACAATTCATATAAACATACCTACCATATACCATACCTTCCATCATACCTGTTCAGGTATGATGGAAGGTAGTACTCCCCGTAGGGTAAACCCCTCACCCACGGCGACTTTTTGTAGCGATGCTGTCGCGCGTTTTGTAAACGTGCACCAGCATCGCTACTAACGTGTGTTAGTCGCATTTGCTACGCTACTAATGCGCGGCCTTGTCGGATGATATCGGGGAGAGAACGGAGAGAGGGTGGTATGTGCGCGGAGAACCGCGAACCGAACAGAAGCGCAACACAACAGTATCGCGTTTGCATCGCAATTGTATCGATGCGAACGCGCGACAGCATCGCTACAAAAAGTCGCCATCGGCGAGGGGCTTTAGGCAGAGGTGTACTAATTGTACCCCCACATTTCTCCAGCATGTTTCGGTCTCATGCCATAGCGGCTATGGCTAATAATCGGGCACAAATCCTACCCCTGAGCTGCTACTGACATTTTATAAAAAAAACCAATGACACTTTGCTCGACCTGGGAATCGAACCAGGACCTCAAACGTAGCAGATGCAGTTACGAAAACCAGGCTAATGAGGCAGAGCTACATTTAAAAATCAAATAACACTGCTCGACCAAGGACTCGAACCCAGAACGCTCAGCAGTCGTGTTTCTACCCACTAATCTGGTTAGACGAGAAGTCGACCCCAACATAATTGGGAAAAGGCTCGAACGATGGTGATCAGAATTATATTTTTAACTTTTTTTTAAGCCAGAATTGCTCTTTAGTTCAAAGTTAAATTGAAATTCAATATGTTACCATTTTCCTAATAAATTATGCATTGCCTTAAGTGAATTGATGTCGTAAAATTCATTCGTGAAGAAAAATATCTTGATGGCATATCGGAATACTAAAATATCATGATCGGTTACGCACTACGTTAAAAAAACACAGCGGTTGATATAATTTCAAACTAGTTGCATACGGGTGTCCTGTATAAATATGATACAGCATAATTTGAATACATCTTAAAGAATCGATTTTTGTTAGATTAGAAAAAGATAGTGTGCACAGCTGATAGTTCATGAAACTGAATGATTTTTAAACATTGTTATGGGGAAATCTAACAAAATAAGGTCCGGAAAAAACAAAAAATAGGCTGTATCAAAAAATTTTTACCTTACAGCTGTTTTATGCCAAATTACGATAATTTTACAATTTTGAATGGTTATAACTCTAAAAGGGATAGGTGTTTTCAAAAAACAAATGAATTAAGTAAATTTAGTTTTGTTATTTTTTATCACTACAATTAATTGACAGCCACCAATGTGTTGCTGCGGAGTTTGTTGCACCGCGTATTCTTCCCAGCTAAAACACTAGGAGGCGGTGAAGGATGGGTGTTATTCGAGACTGTCTTAAATGTAAAAACGACTACATACCTAGAAGACCATCTTAATTATTTTTTTTTTACTTTGACTGCACTATTAAAAAGGCTTATATTTAAAAAAAAATACAATTCAACCGACGCAGTTTTCAAACATAGTGCGTAAACAGCGAGATGTTTAAAATATTCACACCTCAATGAGCACCTGATTGACTCGATTTCTTCGGCCGCGCCTCGAATGGCCTCTTTCCGAGGCACCTTACCGTTTACGCGCGATCTCAATTGAATAGTGAGTGCTTTGATATAAGGCACGGGTTAAAATCTATTTGGCGTTCAGCAAATATTGACGTTTGCTTTTTTGATATTGATGCATGCTGAAAAATATTGTAATATAAATGCTAATTGGGTCAATACTTTATACTAATAATATCAGTTATGTAGAATAAGCTCGTCAGTCTAGTGGTCCTAAGCGTGACTGCTACGCTAAAGGTTTTGGTCTTCGATTCCCAGGTCAGTCAAGCAGTGTTATTGGGTTTTTCTATGAAATTCTCAGTATATGCTCGGAGATTTAATTTGAGCCCGGTTAATGGTAATAGGCTCGCCCCCTGTTACATGTGACCTAAACATTGCAGCAAACGCTGGATGTATATTAGTACACTTCTTCCAAACATAATACAGGCGTGATGGTATGTTTTTGGAGAGAGTTTATGAGGCATAATGTCATCACACTTAATTGGCATCAAACTATAACAATTAAACCTGATAATCCCTCTCAAATTTTTATCCCTATTCACCCCTTAATACTACCGTCAAATGGGGTGAATAGGGAAGATTCACCCCATTTGACGGTAATATTTTCTATGATGCCATTACCGTACAACCCGATGAATATAATGTTTCACACAAAAATAAATTGCCCCTCTTAATAGCTTAAAATACTTTTAATATAAATTCCTTTTGGCATTTTTTGGACATCACACAGAATATTTTGACCTTTTCCGTGTTACATTATACCATACCTTCTCAAATTAGGACTGAAATTTATTAGAATTTATTCGCGATCCGACTTATTTTTGTCGGTGAACGAACGGAACCAAGAAATAAGAATTTTTTCACCTTTTATTTTTATTTCTGCGAATTCATCTGTACTTCCTAAATAAATTGTTGACGCATTGTGCTTGGTCTTTCCTAATGGTAAATGCCGTCGAGGTCTAAAAGGAAGCATAAAATTCAAGTACCTTTCCTGCGCTGGTTGATAATTTGTGATAATAATGTATACACGAAGATGGCGGGATGAGCTTGACCTTTTCTGGAAGGATTGGCCCAAAATAGCCTTGAACCGCGAGGAATGGAAGGAGGGCAGGGAGGCCTTTGCCCTGCAGTGGGACGACAACGGATAAATAAATAAATAAATAAATAATGTATAGAATATTATACCTACTTACTGATTGATTTAAGATAATGTAATGTGATGTAATAAAATTAATAATATAATGTGTTAACTAACTAATAAACTAATGTGTGAATTCTGCAAACATTTTTTAATTTGTTAAAAGAATATACTATGTGAATATTTGGTACGCCGCAAAGGCTAAACATGACGATCTCAAAAATTATGCAACATCTTATGTCTATGTGTGTATACTCATGTTTTACCAAACAAAATTATCTTTATCTTTATCTATTTCTTCCTACAGGGTGGATTTAACTCTGTCACGAAGTTATTTTTAATAACCATTCGATAGGGGGAAGGGTTTGACGTCGTGTTAAGTCTGCCAACCCGCAGTAGGCCAGCGTGGAAGACTAAAGCCCTCATTATCATTCTGAGGCGAGGCTCGTACTCAGCAGTGTGCTAGTAAATGGGTTGATGGTGAGGAGGAAGAGAAACCATGTCATATTTCATATCCTACCCTGACAACTCTGTGGAATTTCTGAGCAAACAGCATTTAAGATTTTTACGACTATAAAAATAAATATTCATATTATATATGAATATATCAGAGAGACAGAATTGCTTTGGAACGCTCGTGGAACTTACCATTAAATATATGGACGTATATACTAGCAGGAACAGCATTATTCGGCACGCAGGTGTAGTTGCCGGCATGCGAGACGCTGGCAGCTGGGATCAGCAGGTCTGATAGACGCTGCACAGGATCAGTGGTGACGTTGATACCCCTTTCTGCGTCGTAGTTGATCATTCTGCTGTTGTGATACCTGGGGACAAAGGGCACAGTTATTAAGAGAGGTAGGGGCATAGTGGGAGTAATTCCACTCAAATTGGAGCTGCCCGACTGGGGAACTACCTCCGCCTTGCAGAAAATCGAAGTGCAATAACACTGCTTTGAGCTGTGTTGTGTTTCTTATGGTGAGCAAGGTTGCCAGTACTCCATGAGGAAACGTTGTGTTGGCAGTGGCGGGACTTTCACCCTTATAGTGCCAACCCAACTATTTTTCTTTCATTTCTTAAATTTCCCAATCATCATCAACATCAACCCATATACTGTGCCACTGCTGAGCCCATGCCTAGCAGTGGCACAGTATACAGTATAGTCTCCTCTCAGAATGAGAGGGATTAAGTTATAGTCTACCACGCTGGTCTAGTGCGGGTTAGCAGACTTCACACACCGTCGAAAAAATCTCTAAGGAATGCAGGTTTCCTCACGATATTTTCCTTCACCGTTGAAGCTAGTTATAATTAATTAACAATACGCACATGATTTCGAAAAGTCACAGGTGCGCCTTGAATTCGAACTCAAGACCTTTGACTGGGTAGTCTAATGTTCATATCACTAGGCTATCACTGCTTATAAACATTACACATCTAGGCGGCAAAAAGGCTGGATGATACGTAAAAAAAAAACAATTTTATAAGTAGACTTACTCTCAGACAGTTGCCGATTTACAAAATACACTAATCCATATTAACTTGTTTACTACAACAAATAACATCTAAGAATGCTGATTAAGCACTTTGTTTTACATTGAAAGGGAATTCAACGTGCAATTGTTGCCAATTTGCGTCGTCGATGTGTAGATGACGTAACAGTTGGGAGATGCCAAGAACCGTTGCCAAGCTCTGTGAAGCAAATTAAATTGTCCCAACCATCTTTGAGCTGTGGATTGTATGACCTTGTATGTGTTTTACCATTGGATGTAAGGTTATCAAACACTAACACGCCTGTCCTCCCAGGGGGGTATGGCAGAGGCATACTAAAGTACAACTACAGTTTTTCGGCATGCTTATGTCCTATTTTGACGACGTCGTCAAGTGGTGTCTATTGTCGGACTGCTACGATTCCTACAGGACAGAAATATTCATGTGATAAATACATAATATGTGATGAATAAGGGAGTATGCACATTTATAACACCCGATGACACCCCACGCGTGTTTATTGGCCGATTGATGAAATGTCAAAATACAACATGACGAATGGACACATTACATTCGCATCACGTGGCGTGTAGTGTTAGAAGTCTGTTCCTACCTTAAATATTTGTGTGTGTTGTGCTTGGCTAGGTGTTACTTATGTACAAAAATGAGAGAGAGTGAGATCAACGAGTTCTCGAGTGGAGACCACGTCTAGATAATCGTAGGGTATGCCAGCCAGGTGGAGTGACGTCTTGCGAAAGGAGGCTAGCAGCGACTGGATGAGGAAAGCCGAAGATCGGGCTCTGTGGCGTTCACTAGGAGAGGCCTATGTCCAGCAGTGGAGGATTACGGGCTGATGATGATGATTTACAAAAATACATTCGTGTACATATAAGTATT
This sequence comes from Acronicta alni, assembly GCA_964056405.1. Lineage (NCBI taxonomy): Eukaryota > Metazoa > Arthropoda > Insecta > Lepidoptera > Noctuidae > Acronicta > Acronicta alni. The sequence goes on from OZ043935.1 coordinate 1,504,208, forward strand.
ATATCCATTGTCTAGTACCCTTAGTACACCTGCACTGCTTAGTTTGGGACTATATGTGTAAAATGTCTCAAATGTTTATTATTATTATTATTGAATAGGGGACAAGCCATTAACGGGGTACAAAGCCAAATCCAATCTGTTACATTTAGAAGAATTTTATAGAAAAATCTAAGAACACTGCTAGACCTAAAAATCAAACCTAGGACATTTACCGCAGCAATTACGCTGACCACTAGTGAAGCAGTATATCGTTGTAAAATATTCCGTTTCAACCGAAATGAGGTAAAACAAAAATTTACAGAACTTTGGCCGATATCCAAGTAAGCACGCAGTTCGTTCAGTGGCTTATAAAACTTGGTGTTTACAACTGGTCCAGTTTCAAATATGTGTCAAGCTTGCTAACTTGACACAGATCTCCTACACTGGAGCATTTATCATCTCATCATCAGAAAGATTATCAAAAAAAGCAAAGAAAAGTCACAAAATTTCAGAAGCTTAAAATTTAGCATGCAAGTTTTTAAAGGCACATTACTATAATTCATTATTTACAATAGGTTTACCAAAATAATACTTACATATTTACAAAATATACAACCTTTATCAAAACAATAAACGCTAGTAAGCGTCAAAGTATTCCTCGGCATCACATCGGTATCATTTCATCTATTGCATATAAATTTATTGATCATTACCAGCTAACGTCCGCTAACAGATGTAGTAATTTGAATAGTAATCCATGGAAAATGTAGTAGGTAGTATATTCGCTTAGTTATAAGAACTGTATGGATATTTCCAATATACTACTTTGCTGTTTGTTTGTCGTTTGTTTTCCCTATTGTATAAAATAACATAAAAATCGCTGTCGTCCGCAACATGCACAAAAAACTGGCTGCATTGCCACGTTCATCGCATAGATGTCGTGTGGGAATCGAAACTATGACCTTGTGATCAGCAGTCCGACAGTCGAGCCACTAGACCACAGTCGTTAATATACTTCTCCTTAACCCTTCGGAGAGTACAGGATTTGTACCCATTATGGGTTCAAATCCTGTACCTGACGCAACGGTAGCAGCGAAGCGAACAGCTACACCGCTACACCACAATGCAGTCAAATAAAAATTCAACCGCTCAAGAATCTGGAATCGTTGAGGCATGAATTACGAAAAAGAACCCTCTCCCGTCTTGAGTAAGTGTGCTATTGACGTGCAAATAAAATGCACATCTGGTAGAGCACTTATCTTATCCCAGATGGACCGTAATAAATCTGCCTAGGAATAAAAATGGGTAAGTACAATAGCACTTTGCAAACGTGGCTGGTTGCCTAGAATTCTAAATGACGTAGTGGAAACAAAAGATTTTATGGCGGCCATTTTGGTTTTGAGAACCAACACAAAGAAGTTTTAAAATAAGTCATGGAAAATCATTATTAATTTATAATCATGTATTAATGTTAATAAAAAACTATGATTGTGTATTCGATTCCCAGTTCGAGTAAACTGTTACTATGACTACCAAGCCACCGCAGTCAAGGCAAATTTCAACCTGGCGAGCGACAGTCGCCTGCAATTTAATTTTTCCTTCGATTAAATCACTTTATAATCTTATCATGGAAAATGTCTACAGAAAGAAAAATATGTAAAAAAGTAGTTAAAATTACATAATGTACACGTCAACCAGTTGTATTAATTAAAGTAAGAATTATTGCAAAAACACTGGTCTTCGTTAAGGTAAAGATTGGCTGTTAGTAATTTAAGATTGTTAGGAAAATGTTCATTAAGTTTTGTTCTTTTTTTTTTATACCACTAAGGTGGCAAACAAGCATACGGCTCACCTGATGGTAAGCGGTTACCGTAGCCTATAGACGCTTGCAACACCAGAGGTATCACTTGCGCGTTGCCTACCCTAAAAATTCCGTTATCCGTTTCATTATGTGGCACTAGAGTGCCAACTCGATCCTGTAAAAAGAGCATAGGGAAATAAATGAAGATAACGAATTGGTGCATGTTTTATTTTATCCTGTGTCCAATTATTGTGTTCCGTTTTGAAAGGATCTATGCAGTTTAATTACGGGACACATAAGACTTAAAAACTGAGGTCTTAATAAATTATTCCATTGGAGTTGCTGATGTCTATAGGCTGCGGTTGCCGCTAACCACCAGTGGCATGTTTGTCATCTTATTTAAAAAACTAATGAAATGACTGCTCGACAATAATATGAATGAATGAATAGATGAATTTGGATCGGAATAAGCCACCAGAGTCTATATTTCCTGACGTGTACAATTTGGGGGTCTTCAAGTCAGTCTTCAGTGAATATTATGTACTTGTTATTTACCATCAGGTGAGATTGTAGTAAAAGGCTAACCAATCTGTTTTAAAAAAAAAAATCAAACCTTGCACCTCTAGCTCAGTTACCGCACTTACGATTATTAGGCCTATAAATTACTGGTCTTTTATATTATAGTAATTATTAATAATGTGATTTTCAGTAGAGAAGAAAAGCTGAAACACACTGTCAAAAACTACAAAAACTAATAACCAAAAACTGATATAATCCATTTCATTGATGACAATGCTCAGCTAAAGCAAGTCAGCAAAGACATTTCTGATGAGACTCCAAATTGAATTTGCACCCAATTCTCTGCGAATCACTGAATAAAGTCTATTGGATTTCTTCTGATAGTTTTTTGTTTTATTATTTGGTAAGGAGGTTTAAATCTTTTTGTTTCTGTGCTTATAAAGCATTGTTGCACTCTTGTACCTTTTATGTACCCATTGTATACCTTAAAGTACCCTTTATATAACTTTTATATACCCATTAAGTTCCTTTTGTGTACCCAATATGTACGTTTATGTAACTTTTATGTAAGGTACATATGTACCTTTTATGTGCCCATTATGTATCTTCTATGTACCTTATGCACCGTTTATATATACATTATTCATTAATTTGTCAGTAAGCAATGGAGCGTAGTATTTTGCGAATCAAGGGGATAGACCTGCTAGAACGCAGTAGATGTTTGCAGTCAAACTGCAAGGTTGAAGTAACGATGGGCTGATTACATCAGCCGTAGGCACCAGACATCTGGACGAGGCTAGCTACCGAGTCTTCTCGCGCAAGGGTATTCATGGAGACGCTGGCGAGATGTTCTTGACCACTTTTTACCAATTTGGTATGAAGAAGCCAAGGATAGAAATCCTGGACTGGGTTAGGGGAGGGTTTTGCCCAGCAGTAATACACAATAGACGCATCATTAAAAAAACATTAAATTATATACCTACCATAATGTATTTTTTTTGTAATTTCCATCCTCATGAATCGTCCGTCGCCAAGGAAAGCAGTGGGGTAAATGATATTTATGTGGGAGTGAGAACTTGAACAGAGAAAAAGGAGTAAGTATGTGAGCAAGAAAGGTAGCGATTGAGAGAGAAAAAGGATTAAGAAACGAATGTGGAGGAACGAAAGTGTTATGTTAGTAAATTAAAATAAATATGCGATGTCCGGTGTCTTATTCCTCCACATTTATTTACGAAATTTATATTTTAAAGATACTTTTATAACTTGAGCAACAAATTCAGGACCTCACACTCAACAGCCGTTAAAAAAGTCCAAAAATCACAACACACGATCCCACCATGGGGTATTCCACTGATCTGGGCAAGTCGAGAGAATGGATGAAAGGCGACTAACAAAAAGAATTTATATGGCGAATGTCAGTGGAACCGCCGAGAGGGGACGCCCTAGAAAAACTTATACCGACCTTATTGGTGAGGTTCTTCAAAAAGGTCAGGTGCGTAGTACTCGCAACCGGCGTGTATGTATGACAAGATGTATGAATGTGGTCGAAGCGAAAGAAGTATGCAAGAATCGTAGCAAGTGGCATTCATTAGTTTCTGCCTACCCCTATTGGAAAAAGGCGTGAGTGTATGTATGTATGAAAATTCTGGCCCATTTACGGTATAGCGTCCAATAATAATGAAACTTAACATTACAGTGTTATAAAGTTATTTAGAAAAGGAAAAATACGACCGCGGGCAGGATTCGAACCTGCGTCTTCTGGTTCGGTACACCAGACGCTATGACCACTAAGCCACCGCGATACCTACCCGTCATATCGAATTTTTCCTTCACATATTGAATTTACGTCTTTATGGTGACGTCAGTAACACCTATTGAAATGCAAGTTTTTGCTTTTCAACCGACACAACTTACTTTACAGTTAGTTCAATGCCGAACGATGCTACCTTACCTTCTAACTATCTTTTTGTATATTTTTGGCATTTTCCATGCTAAGATTTTAAAGTTATTTAGAAAAGGAAAAATACGACCGCGGGCAGGATTCGAACCTGCGTCTTCTGGTTCGGTACACCAGACGCTATGACCACAAAGCCACCGCGATACCTACCCGTCATGTCGAATTTTTCCTTCACATATTGAATTTACGTCTTTATGGTGACGTCAGTAACACCTATTGAAATGCAAGTTTTTGCTTTGCAATCCTGCCCGCGGTCGTATTTTTCCTTTTCTAAATAACTTTAAAATCTTAGCATGGAAAATGCCAAAAATATACAAAAAGATAGTTACAGTGTTATAGTTGAAATTTAAAAAACATGTTAGCGACTCACATACACCGCATACATTGTTTAATTATGTTATTATTTGTGTTAAAAATACAGACAACAGTACTAAGCTTAATCTTCTTTTATTTTTATTTTATGAAATTTCAACTATAATGATTTAATATTAAGAATAATTATCATTTGTTATCAAAATTAGGTCATTGTTATCCTCAATGTAGTGGAGAAACTAAGACCATTAATGCCTCGATCAGGCTGCGGTTTGACCTAAATTATTGCAGGCGTGAAATCCCAAGACGCCTGGCAAGTCGTGGCCGACCATAATCCCGAAACGATGTTTGTTACTACGTTGTACTAATTGAAATTCTAATAGAAAATCTATTCTTGGGGCGTCTATCCATAGAAATGATAGCCGAATCCAACCTATGATAAAGAGCCGAAATTAGCGGAATCCAACCTATATAAGAGAGGTAGGGGCATAGTGGGAGTAATAGCACATTGGAGCTGCCCGACTGGGGAAGTACCTCCGCCTTGCAGAAAATCGAAATAAAATGGGTTATTAATTTATTACCAAAAAAATATAATTATGCATATACCATGTACACCACCAACTGCCCATTTTAAGTTTTTCTTACATGATCTGTGTCCATCCAATGGTTGTCTGTAAGAAATTGCTCTTAGCGATAAGACCGCCAATTGTACTCGTACTACTTTAGGTTTATTTTATTGTTTAATTTTATTATGCTTCTTGGTGTACAATAAAGAATATTCTATCTATCTATCTATCTAAAATGACACAGCTTTGAGCTATGCTGTGTTGCTATCGGTGAGCAAGGTTGCTAGTACTCCGCAAGGAAACATTGTTTGGCAGTGGGTGGATTTTGACCCTTATACTGCTAAACAAATTTTCGTTTTACAAATTTTGTAACGCAGAAGTGATATTCCTGGTGTTGCAAACGTCTATAGGTTACGGTAACCGCTTACCGTCAGGTGAGCCGTATGTAAAACTGCGCTGCTGAGTTTTGCGTTGTGTTGCGATGCCAATACCAAACAACCAAATAAATCGATAATCGATACTATAAACTAATTAGTGTCAATAATCGAATCGATAATCGAAATGTTGCGTTGCTGCAACCACTAATTCTATCTGTCAAAAAGTGGTCAGAGTACTTATAGCATAATTTTCATTATGATGTAGGTAAGTACTTATTATGATTAAAATTACGGCGGGATGAACTGTCAAATTTATTTTGAAATAAAACTACTTTTTACAGATTTTATAACGTTATATTGATATTATTAATACTAAGCCCCTTTATAGCGTCCATGGTCACGGGTAGACTCGTCGTAGTTCTGTCTACATAACGCGATAAAATCCTTAAAAAGTAGTTTTATTTCAATGCATATTATTCGCGCAGATATCAATATGTCAATTTTATTTTTTATTTTATTTATTTAGTCATTTATTTCAGGCATCCATGGTCTATAGATAAATAACCTTACAAACTAACATAATACAGTGAATTCAAAAAAAAAAATCTAAATGTCTAACATCGTAAGGAGTAGATAGGACTTTGCCCTGCAGTCCTTTACTCTGCAGTAAGGCCAACCGGGCTGAAGTAACTGCGGTCATAATGATAAACAGTTACAAAACTAATTAGCTCAACTTTCTTTTCAAAGTTGTGGATTTAATCAACTTTCCTTTTACTCAGAGATACAAGTATTATTTGAAGAACATTATAAGCTTAAAATTATATCTTTTAGAATTGTTTTAGATCTATAATGCTTCTATAAAACTTCTTTATCTCTTAGTTATATGAATTCCAGATAAAGCAGTGATAGCTTAGTGGTATGAACATTGGACTGCCAATCGTCGGTCTCGAGTTCGATGCGTATTAATAATTAATCGCTTATACGGTGAAGGAAAATATTTTAAGGGGACCTGCTGGGCACGGGTCTCCTCTCACAGAATGAGAGGGATTAGACTATAGTCCTCCACGCTGGCCTAGTGCGGGTTGACAGACTTCACACGCCGTCGAGAAATTCTCTAAGGCATGCATGTTTTCTCACGATGTTTTCCTTCACCGTTTAAGCGAATGAAAATTAATTATTAATACGCACATGATTTCGAATATTCAGAAGTGCGTGCCTTGGATTCGAACTAGAGACCTTTGACTTGGCAGTCCAATTATCATACCACTGGTTTTCAAATTCAAATTATTTTAACACTCGCTTAAACGAGTGTCAAAGGTTTAAATAATTTTTAGAAACATTATCGTTTTATCTATAACTTCCACACTAGGTCAAGCCTATCTCGTGGAAGTCTATGAGTTTTATTACAGAAAAAAAAGAACTATTATGTGTTATGCTATTTGTATATGCTACTAGCTTCTGCCCGCGACTTTGTCTGCGTGGAATTTACCTAAAAGTATCTCCTAGTTCTTAAGTTTTTAAATTTTCTAATTTCCTGCACAATGTTTCTAACTTTTTTCTTTCTTAAGAACCTTCACCTGACAATAATTAACACAAGAAAAAAAGTTCTATCCGTTTACGCGTGATGCGATGACCAAGAGAAATAGAGATTCATTTTTATATATTGTATAGATTGCGCTCCAAGACCCAGATCGCCGACGTTGGTCAGAAAGCCGCAAGTTTAAAATGGAACTGGGCTGGTCACATCTGCCGTATGTCTTACGAACTGTTGGCAAGAGTCACCACCGAGTGGAACCCACACAACGTTAGACGTCGCGGCAGGCCCAGAAGGAGATGGCGGGACGAGCTAGACCGGTATTGGAAGGATTGGCCGCAGAAGGCTCTAAAACGAGATGAGTGGAAGGAGGGTACGGAGGCCTTTGCCCTGCAGTGGGACGATAATGGCTGAATAAAAAAAAATTGATTATAATACAACGAACTTACCAAAACACAAAAGCAGGGGCTTCCGTAGTCTGTACCACGGAGCACTGTAGGCGTAGTGTTGACCCTGGCTTCAGGTACTTCTCTGTAGGCCCAGATATCTGCGCTCTCGCCTCTGAGGAAGAATAAACACGTGACTTCATGGTGTATATGGACGAGGTATAATAAGAGAGGTAGAACATAGTGGCAGTAATTCCACTCAAATTGGAGCTGCCCGACTGGTGAAGTACCTCCGCAAATTACACTGCTTTGAGCTGTGTTGTGTTTCTTACGGTGAGCAAGGTTGTCAGTGCTCCACGAGGAAACGTTGTGTTGGCATTGGGGGTCTTTGACCCTTATACTGCTAACCCAACTATTTATCTTTAAATACAGGGTCTCTCAGGGTCAGATACTCCTGGTGTTGCAAGCGTCTATAGGCTACAGAAACCGCTTACCATCAGGTGGGCCATATGCTTGTTTGCGACCAGTGGTATAAAAATATGTCCAAGATATTAGTTACACAAAAACAATAAAAAAATCCATCAATAACCAGACATTTGTAACACAAATGGCCTGAACAGGAATAGTATATATAATTTTTTTCAAATCCAAACTCCGAACTGCTACTGAGAATTTTATTGAAAAATCCAATACCACTTTACTCGACCTGGGAATCGAACTCAAGACGTCTAGCGTAGCAGTCACAGCTAAGACCACTAGATAAAAAACAGTTAAGGTATGTAAGCGTAATTGATTGTTGAAATAATGATATCTTATATTAGAAGGAAAATCCAGTTACAATATTGTTTTAGGATTGAACGTTGCTTTGAGAAACAGTGATTACTTTCCTTAAGGAATCTCTCACAAAGTTTGAAGATTGCAAACTCCGTTATACCCAATAAAACATAATTATATCTGATCTTATACATATATTATGTATAAAATTCAGTGTTTGCAATACTCCGAAACGGCTAGACCGATTTATACGATATTTTTTTATAGGTTTGAGAATAGGACGTAAACTATTTTTCATTTTTATTCTGAGGAATTGTTCGAACTTGTACCTCCCGCTACGTTCCGCCACAGGTCCACTCGCCAGAGATCGAAATTTCATCCATTTCACCTGGATGAATGGGTGTCCACCACCGTTCGTTTCTCAAGAAACTTTTACCGCGAACGACTGCTCTGTGGAATCAATTCCCAGCGGAGGTATTTCCGATCCGGTACGACATGGCAACCTTCAAGAAGCGAGCCTATTCTTATCTCAAAGGCCGGCAACGCACTTGCAACCCCTCTGGTGTTGCGGGTGTCAATGGGCGGCGATGATCACTTACCATCAGGTGACCCGCTTGCTCGTTTGCCTCCCTCTTCCATAAAAAAAAAAGAAATACCCCTAAGTGATAATAGTCTTATCTCAAAAAATCGCTTTTGACTTTTAAGTTTTAAGTGCATAAATATTTATGCTCTAGTCCCAAACTAAGCAGAGATTGTACTATGGATACTAGACAATCGTTACAATACTTTTTTTTACAATACTTATAATAGATAAGAAATGGGTGTTTCTTATCTATTATACAAACACAAACACCGCGTGTTCGTTACATAAATATTTGAGTCCTGTGGGAATCTGGACTTTTCCAATTCCAATCAATAATATTTTATTAATTATCACTCTGTAGTGTCATGTTGCTGGTTGAAGGTTGTAGGTTGTAGGTGAGAATATCGAAACGAGTTGTCTGTTTGAAGTCTGATTTATTTGTCTCTTTTACATAATGTTGAAACTTAAAGTACAATAATATTTTAGCTTACTTAGCATAATGTGACCCGTTACTGTATCGACGCTAGCATAATGAGGATCGGCAAGGCATGTCCTTACAACTCGCTTAAACGGTGTAGGAAAACATCGTGAGGAAACCTGCATACTTTAGAGATTTTTCTCGACGGTTTGCGAAGTCTGTCAACCCGCACTTGGCCAGCGTGGTGGACTATAGCCTAATCCCTCTCAATGTGAGAGGAGACCCGTGCCCAGCAGTGGGACAGTATATTGGTTGATGATGATGATGATGTGGTAGGTTACCTACTATTATTTGGGAAGCGTATTTAAATTAAAAGCGCAATAATGGAAATAGGTATATGGCTTCTATTGTGATTCCACAAAAAATTCTTAATTATGACAACCAAATAATATCAAAATGTTTTCTAGACATATTTCAAATCTACTTACTTTTTTGTTCGCCACATTTTAACTGGCCAGAACGTGAACATTAAAAACTTATTGTTCAAAACTCTTACAATATTATGTAAAAAAAAACACTTTCTAGAACTAGGTCAATATGGGGATTCATACAAAATATTCTTCACAAAATGCCCACCAAATTCTGGCGCAATAATTCGTTTGCGTCGGTTCAGACATTACTCTCACATGACGTCACTCGGAGGGACACAAAATTCGTTCCTTTGCCCGCTTGCGGATAGCAATATTAGTCGGTCGGTTTCGCGTTCTGCTGACATTTCTGCTTTTACTACCAAAAATGTGATGTTATATATTTTTTTTAAATGCTGCAAAGTTTACATTAATTAATTTATTTAATGCTTTGAAACCTTACACCCGCACTAGGCCAGCGTGGTGGACTGTAGCCTAATCCCTCTCAATCTGAGAGCAGACTCGTGCCCAGCAGTGGGACAGTATATGGGTTGATGATGATGCTGATTTCCAGTGGTGGATTGACAACAATCGAGGTGGTAACTAATGCAAGTTCCTGGAGATGTTTTTGTCAGTCGAGAAAATGTAATATCCTGTTTCCCGGAATCTTACAAATGATATTTTTTATGAAAGCGTCCCGAAATTAATTTTGGCCATACGGTATACGTTTTAATCTTATATAAGATATTAAGATTTAGCTCTGAGTGGATTATTCAAGACGTAGATGTAGTAGGTAACATAATTATTATTAAGGAAAATATAACCTACTTCATTGCCTCATCTATTCAACTTCTTCACTTCGACTGCTACGCGAGAGGTCCTGGATTCAATTCCCAGTTCGAGCAAAGTGTTATTGGGTTTTTCTATGAAATTCTCAGTAGTAGAATTTGGATCTCTACAGGGTTTATAGGAATAGGCTCGCCCCCTATTACATGAGAGTACTAAGGTAGAGTACAAGCATACGGCCCACCTAATGGTAAGCAGTTACCGTAGCCTATAGACGCTAGCGACACCAGGGGTATCTCTTGCGCGTTGTCGACCCTGTAAAACGAAAGAGGAATAGTTGGGTTGGCAGTATAAGGGTCAAAGTCCCCTCACTGCCAGCTCAACGTCCTCGCGGAGCACTGGCAACCTTACTCACCGTTAGGTACACAACACAGCATAAAGCAAAACTGCTTATTTCACTTCGATTTTCTGCAAGGCGGAGGTACTTCCCCAGTCGGCAGGTCCAATTTGAGTGGAATTACTCCCACTATGCCCTATCTCTCCTAACATAATAAATGAATTTATCATGAATGTTACAATAAATATATTCTGCGTAAAATCAAGACTTATAAGTCCCCTCCATTATTTTCCCGACGCAGGTTCCAATGCTTTTGTTTTCTCAAACAGGTCACAGACAATGGGGCTTTGAAGCCATGCAAGCAATATTAAATTCACAACACCAGTACATAAAGACCAATTAAAAGAAGCTGTAATAAATAAATATTTTATTACAAACTAGCTCCTGTTCGTGACTTGGTCTGTGTAAGTCGATAAGTTTTCTAATACGTATGTACGTAATATGTTTTTTAATACAATATCTTGCGGCATATTCTTAATTTTTCTTTCCTTAAGAACCTTTTACAAAGTATTACAGTTTGACTATGAGGAAGCAGAAAAACTTCTTACAACCGTCTCATAACTCAAAATATCCCGCGCATACATTCACACACACGCAGACGCATGCATACACCCACACACACACACCCACACCCACAACACACACAAACGCACACAGCAATAATTCCTTAACATAACCACGTCGGTAAGCTTTAGATTATTATTATTATTGCTTTTGGTTGTAATTTTTTATTTTTCTTTTTTAATTTTATTCTGTACCAGTGACTGTATACAGGAAGAGCGTGTTTCCCACGACACAGAGTAACCTAATGTGGGATCACAGCTTGCCATATATTTTGTGAACCTATTTTTCGGAATAAAACTTTTTTCATTTTTCATTTTTTTTTTCATTAGAAAACAAAAAAAAAGATTAATCAAACCGGTAAAGTCGTTCTCAAGTTGCCGTGACCAAGGGACATAGGGATTCATTTATATAGATTTAAGTATTGATTTATTAGTGGTCCCAGTCGTCGGAAGAAAAATATTAAAATTAAGTGAATCCGGCAACTGGGACCGCGGTTTGAGTTAATTGCGGTATCAGTTGCCGGAATTCTTCGTTTATATCGTAAGCGCAACAGTTACGCTTAGTCTTAGATTCGATCCCTGTATCGAGCAAAGTGCCCGGTTAAATGGCAATAGGCTCGTCCCCTAATACATGGGAGCTAAACAGAGTGAACTGGGAGTGTACATTAGTACCTATCTGTCGAACCGTTTAGGGATACATGCTTGATGGTATAAGTATTCATTATCAACCCATATATAGTCTGGTCCTACTGCTGGGCACAGGTCTCCTCTCACAGAATGAGAGGGATTAGGCTGTAGTCCACCACGCTAGCCTAGTGCGGGTTGGCAGACTTCACACACCGTCGAGAAAATCTCTAAGGTATTCTGGTTTCCTCACGATATTTTACTTCACCGTTTAAGTGAGTGATAATTAATTACATGATTTAGAATAGTCAGAAATGCGTGCTTCGTGAAGACCTTCGACTTGGCAGTCCAATGGTCCATTAGGTTATTACTGCTTATAACAGTGCATATAACACTGCTTTTATTATGTTTAAGCAATCCAAAACTGGCGTTCAGACTCATTTTGATAGACTTCACTTTAACAATATTTAAAAAACATTCAGGTCATGAATTACTATCAGCTATGCACACTATCTGGGTGTTTCTTATGTATTTACAAAAAATAGTATATATAAGTATATTATATCCATTGTCTAGTACCCATAGTACAAGTTCTGCTTAGTTTGGGACTAGATGGTGCTGTGTAAAATTATCCAAGAATTTTAATATATTATATATTAATCATCCTTTTCTTACCTAACAACTATGTAAATGATGTATTCACGTTATACTATACGACATTGATGCTGGTATCCCGTTATTAAGCAAGTAAAAATTCAACTGCGGGCAGGATTCGAACCTGCGTGTTCTGGTTAGGTACACCAGACGCTATGACCACTAAGCCACCGCGATACCTACCCGCCATGTCGAATTTTGCCTTCACATTCTGAATATAGTACGTCTTTATGGTAGCGTCAACAAAAACTTTCTTTTCAATAGCTATTACTGAAAATTTAAAATCTTAGCATGGAAAATGCCAAAAAAATACAAAGATACTGGTATCCCGTTGTCATGGAAACCCCGTATACCTAATTAAAAAAAATATTTCCTCACATATTTTTTAAGCCTGAAGACAGGTTTTGTTAAAATATAAAGCCGTTTTACGGGCTTGCCAGAGTAAAATTTGAACGATTTTAATTATTCTGACGGCTAGGGCAGGGCGGTCATTTCAGACGTAGGGTCAAGCCATTTACATACAAATGTGTGATTTGGGCTTGTGTAAAAAGTATTAAAAGTCATTTGGGTGTGAATAAGTGATTATATCAGCGAGGGTTTCTGGATGTTAACATTTGTTTATTAATATAAGGGTTTATTTGTTTAAATTATCAACAGACGGTATAACTGTTGACAAGTCGCAATGTCTAGGTATTTGAACAAGAAGTCATTTAAAAAATTTGACATCAGGAGACTTAATCGTACACTGATTAAAAAAATCTTATTTGAATGGCTGAGCAGCCAGAGAGTACAGTGTTGTAGAAGACGTTATCAAGAGTTACTAGACATAAAGTTGGTCACATCTAGTACATATTTACACATAACTTAATTTAATCACTGACAAACGTCACACAGACAACACACACACACAAAACCCACACCACACCCTCACATTCTCACACTTTCAACACAGCAAGTTTTTGCTCCTCAACCGACACGACTTACTTAACTGTAAAGTAAGTCGTGTCAATGTCGAACGATGCGAATGTAAATTCAGAAAGTGAAGGCAAAATTCGACATGGCGGGTGGACTCGCGGTGGCTTAGTGGTCATAGCGTCTGGTGTACCTAACCAGCTGACGCAGGTTCGAATTCTGCCCGCGGTCGAATTTTTCTTTGCTTAATAACTTTAAAATCTTAGCATGGAAAATGCCAAAAAAAATACAAAAAGATAGTTCCATAATATTAGCTTCATATTTGTATACTTTTAATAATAATTATTTTTTAGATAATCAGTCCTAGAAATTAATCCATCATTGGCATTTAATCTGTATATTACTTTTAAAGGGAACAAACTGGCTCATGTAATACAGTTTTTACTAGCATAGGAGTCAGGGAATTCTTTAAATGTATTTAGTTCTGTGTCAATAAAGTTTTTTTTATTATTATTATTTGAAAAAGGGATATTATATAACAAACCGTGCATCAAAAATACTGATTGAGTGACAAAATTACTGATTGAGCGAAAAAATTACTGATTGAGCAGCAAACTTACAGATTGAGCAGCAAAATTACTGATTGAATTACAAAATTACTGATTGAGCGACAAAATTACAGATTGAGCAGCAAAATTACTGATTGAGCAGCAAAATTACTGATTGAGCGACAAAATTACTGTTTGAGCAGCAAAATTACTGATTGAGCGTCAAAAATGCAACTCCCGCCTGCACATGTTTTATACATAGGTTGACCTATGACTACGTGCGAAAAATAATGCATGTGTTTAAAGTACTGGACATCTGTCTCAGTGGTTCGTCGTCGTCATTCAGACGTTGGATAATTGTAGCTGACTTAGTCATTTCGAAGAAGAAGTAGATTTTTAGAAGCAAATAATTGGCATATTCACATAGATGTGTCACTTTGACAAGGATTCGATCCGATTTTTGCCCGGTTAATTGCCTGGTTATTTTAATTGCCCATTAACCGGGAAAAAAAACCCCCTATTACATGGAACCTAAACGTACTGGCTACCTGTGGGTGTACATTGGTAGGTATACCTCTGCCTAACCCTTCGAGGAATAAGGCCGTGATAATATTGTAAAATAATTTTCTAATATCTTGGCCGACATTTTGTTTAAGAACTTATTGTTCTTTATAATAGAGTATTTTTTTAAATTAAGCTATTACTTTTATGCTAATAATCTATTTTGCGAAGAAGTTTAATGCGTCCCACAGGTAACATTATAAGCTGTATTCTAATACTTTTTAAGTATACGCCTAAAGTAATAAAGAAATTCTGAAGTCTGGAAAAAATTTAGGCAAAATTGCAAATTTGAGAGGAAAAAATGAAGAATGTAAAAATAAAATAGAACACTTATTTTTTATTACTGCCTCATTATTAGTATTAAAGTGGGAGTTGTGGCTGCAGAGCCAGAAGTTCCAAGTTCTAGTCCCGGGTCGAGCAATGTGTGAGTTGCTCATGAAATTCTCAGTAGCAGCTCGCAGTGATAGCCTAGTGGTACGACCATTGGACTGCGAGTTCAAATCCAAGGCGTATTAATAATTAATAAATTATCACTTGCTTAAACGGTGAAGGAAAACATCGTGAGGAGACTTCGTCATGGCTAGTGGGACTCGCGGTGGCTTGTGGTGGTCATAGCGGCTGGTATACCTAACCAGAAGACGCTGGTGCGAATCCTGCCCGCGGTCGAATTTTTCCTTCGTTAAATAACTTTAAAATGGCATGGAAAATGCCAAAAAATACAAAAAGATAATTATTAATATTTGCAAATACGACCACCTTCCAAAAACTTCACATTAAGCTTACTCACGCTTGTCAATTTAATGTAGCTATTTTTACCAAATATACAGTGCGAAGAACTTATTTGACAGCGCCTTAATAGGAATTAATGTTGCCATGTAAATCGAAATTTTTATTAATGTAGGTAAGTCATGTCATGTCAGTAAGGCTTAGTGTGTCTTTTTCCTGTTTCCAAAATCAAAATAGTTTTCTTTTCATATAAACCATATATAGGCACTCATGAAATGTCGAGTCTAGGTGAACGGTTCCATTAGTCGTTTCCTATGGAGAAGAACCGATAAGAAACTCCATGGTTACTTTTTTTTCTTGTTATTAATCTGCCGCATGTTCGACGAATTGTGGGCAAGACTAGACGAGTGAAACCCACACAACGTTGCAACGTTAGATGACGTCGCAGTAGGTCCAAAGGGCGATGACTTATATTGGAAGGATTGGCTACAGAAGGTATTAAGCCGAGATGCGTGGAAGGAGGTTAAGGATCCCTTTGCCCTGTAGGATGATAATGGCTGAATAAAAAAAAATACAAGATGACAAACAATCATGGTCTGCTTAATGGTAAAGTCCGTCTCACGAAAGAAGTCCCACGGAAATGAGTGGAACTCATTTTGATAACTCGGACAACTTTACATTATATCAATTTCAATAAATTACTGAAACAATAAAATCAGATTCATCCTACAGGGATTAAATATTAAGTTTTTGGAGAGTCTAAAACAATAAAGTTTAGCAAATAGCAATATTTCGTCGTATGACAGTGGCGCCGCGTCTACGGGACTTCTTTCGTGAGACGGACTTTAAGTAGAAACACCAGTGGTGTTACTCGCGCGTTGACATTTTGAAATCTTATTTATTTATCTTTTTGTATTTTTTTGGCATTTTCCATGCTAAGATTTTTCCTTCGCTAAATAACTTTAAAACCTCAGCATGGAAAATGCCAAAAAAATACAAAAAGATAGTTAGTAGGTAAGGTAGCATAGTTCAACATTGAACTAACTGTAAAGTAAGTTGTGTCGGTTGAAAAGCAAGCTTTTCAATAGGTGTTACTGACGTCACCATAAAGACGTAAATTCTGAATGTGAAGGCAAAATTCGTCATGGCGGGTGGGACTCGCGGTGGCTTAGCGGTCATAGCGTCTGGTGTACCTAACCAGAAGACGCAGGTTCGAATCCTGCCCGCGGTCGAATTTTTCCTTCGCTAAATAATCTTATTTAGTTATTTTATTTATTTATTGTAAGGATTGTTATTAATTCAGTCTCGTATGTCTAGACTAACATTTACTAGTCTCTTAAGTTTAACCTCTTAACCTAGTGGGTCTAAGTGCGTCTACTACGCTAGAGTTCCTGGGTTAAATTCCTAGGTCGAGCAGAGTGTTGTTGGGTATTTCTATGAAATTCTCAATACCAGCTCGGATTTTGGATTTGTTGCAGTTAATGGCAATAGGCTCGCCCTCTATCCTATAACCAAACATAATACCGGCGAACTATAGGTGTACATTAGTACACCTCTACGTAACTCTTAGGGGGAATACAGGCCTGACGGTATGTGTGTATGTTTTACATACATTTTAGTTATAGTGTCTGTAATGCTAAAGTTTCATTGTTAAGTATTTTCTAAAAAACAACATTATCTCAAAACAGAAAGGTACATTTTCCATTGGTAATAAAATAAAATAAATTGCAAGCTCACTCACCAACTACGTCGAGTCTCAAGAAGATGCTTGTGGGGGGATGCGAGGATACTTGACACTCATAGATGCCAGCGTCCCGTTTCTGAACGAACCTCACTTTTAGCGTCCAGTCCTGAAATTGAAGATGTTTTTTTAAAAAAATATTCGAATGCATTCAAATTACATTTATTTCTGTTAATAGATCTTATAAGGGCTGAGAAGGTTGTGATATGCTCGGGGCTAAGTAATTTGCTGATCAACCTTTCTACAAGGTCAAGCTGCGTTAGCCGCTGTCAGTCTGTGGATGGGTGACCATTCTTCAAGGCCCCTCGGTGCCTCAGAGACAACGTTAAACCGTCAGTCCGGACTATCATACGAACATATTATATCGACAGTTGTTGATGGTAGTCAGAATCCCAAAAAGCTTGACAAACAGTCTATCCTCAGGATATCTGTATTACCCAGAAATTTGGTTGTGAAGTTCTCATGGCGGGCAGATCGTGTAAAATACAGATATATTAATTGGATTACTATACTACCGGCACGCTATGATGGCCGTTTTGACGTTTGTCACTCATGAAGTTTCGTATTTATTGGGTGAAACGAAAAAAAACTTTGAGAGGGATTTTTAGCTTTAATTATTATAGTTTGTTGGAAAAAGGAACTCTAATATTGTTCCTAAATAATAAAAAACCATTAGAAGACCTTGTTGTCATCGAACTATAATAATTAAAGCTAAAAATCCCTTTCAAAGTTTTGTCTCAATTCACCACTGCATTCCTATTCACCCCGTTTGACGGTACATATTTTGATTATGTAAAAATATATCCCATCAAAAACATTCTGTAAAAAACTAGCCAAGTCTCGATGGAGCTGCTTGTTTATCTCTAAAAAGTAATGAAATCTAGCTAGACAAAGTCGTGCCAAGTCTAAGGTTCCTTACTGCGATTTCTTTATTATTTATAGTTAATGTTGTGTGACTTGGCCGTTGACTTGTACCCACTAACGTATAAAGATTATTCAAATTGTATTCTCAACGAACATTTATACTAAGAAAATTAATTAATTTAAAAGTAAATAGAACTACAGTAAAGGTGTAACATATGATAGTGAAAGGAAATTGTATGATTGTATTGTAATAGTTGTGTTTTTATTCGTGTTTACCTGCGTGCGTTACTAATATGTAATAATTATGTGTGTTTCTCATGTAAGTGAATATTTTATTCTTATGGGAAATAAAGAATCTTAAATCCGTAAAATGCGGCGAAATGGTTCCAGTAAAGGATGGTACGGCAGTGTTTGCTTCGCGCTCGTCTTAGCGAACAGATTATCTTAATAAGAGAAAAAAAAAAACAAAAGTTTTTCAATCAAAGAACAATGTCATATCTCGTCAACATGACAGGTATCCTGTGGCCTGTGGTGGTGGTTTTAGGTGGCCAGTATATAACAGTATTAATTCGGCTTAATTGCCACAAAAAAAAAACAGTATTAATTAGTAATTACATTTGAAGGAGCAATTTGCTGTTCTTTATTGTCAATAGTGATTTAACGATACCACTACAAAAAATATATACAATTATGTATTGTGTTTTTTTTTATCGTCCATTAACGTAACGGCTATCATACCGTGCCGCAAGTATAATTTTTATTCTGTTTGTCCATATAATTATTTGTAGCTGATGGTTTTCCTTTACATGTAAATAAATATACAGCCACATCGGGTTGAAATGAAATGTAATGATATTTTTTTTCTGTAAATAGATCTTTTAAAGACAAGTGGTGGGTTTCTCAGCAATGGCTGCGTGCACAAGTTTTTTTTTGCCATACACAATTGTACGACGTCATACACTAAATATCTGCATAGTTGGAATCTTTAAATTCAACAACATTCCGCTGCGCGAACGCACACGTCACTTCTGTTTAATTATATAATTAGCTGTATTTATTTCTTATCTCTTACTATTGTATGAAAGAGCGGAGTCTCCTAACACAGGCATCACTTGCTTAAAGGGAGACTCCAATCACAAATGTTTGTTTGTAACCTTGGATAAAGAAATAAACTATTTAAAAAAAAAAAAAAAAAACTAAAATAACAAGTCAATGTTTTGACTAGAGACTGTTAGCCTGGAAGCCGACACCAACATAGCTAGGAAAAGGTTCGTAGGAGGAAATAGATCTTCTAGGAGCGACACTAATCTTCCGAGACCTGCAGGGTTAAGGCCAGTCTGCGGATGGGTGACCATATTTAAAATAACTTCTCTTACATGCGGTTGTGGCTAACCAGTCGGTGTCAAAAAAGGCACGGATGGCTATCCACAACGGTGTGTTGGTACCTACACTTATGTATGGAAGTGAAAGTTGGGTATGGCAGAAGAAACATGAAAGTAGAATAAATGCTGTAGAAATGCGTTCCCTGCGAAGTATGTGCGGTGTAACTCGGAATGACAGATTGAGAAATAGTGTGATAAGAGAACGTTGCGGCTTAAAAGACGATGTAGTGACGAGAATTGAGAAGAATATGCTGAGATGGTTTGGGCATGTTGAGAGAATGGATGAGAGGAGACTAACAAAAGGGATTTACATGGAGAATGTTAGTGGAACCGCCGAGAGGGGACGCCCTAGAAAAACTTACGCCGACCTTATTGGTGAGGTTCTTCAAAAAGGTCAGGTGCGTAGTACTCGCAACCGGCGTGTATGTATGACACGATGTATGAATGTGGTCGAAGCAAAAGAAGTATGCAAGAATCGTAACAAGAGGCGTTCTTTAGTTTCTGCCTACCCCCATGGGAAAAAGGCGTGAGTGTATGTATGTATGTAACTACTCTTGGGTGTCTTACCTCTGAATGCTGTAAATGTATGGCCTGAAACCTCTGGTCTGAACTGTATGTGGTCAGTCCAACAGTCAGGAGATGATAGTCTTTTCTTCTTATCCATGATACCTGAAGCAAGGAGGTTTGGTTACAAACTAAATACTTATTTATTAAATAAAATGAGCACCTAACTTTACATGGTGGAAAAGTAAATCAAATCAAAACATTATATTTGCAATATAGCTAAGTACAAAATATTGTTACAGAATGATGTTAGTAGGTATTTCTATATTTTGCCACTCATAGTATATTTTAAAGCACTCATCATCAACGCATTTATTGTTCAACTTCTGGGCACGTGTTCCTCTCAGATTGAGAGGGATTGGGCTATAGTCCACCACGCTGGCCTAGTGCGGGTTGGCAGACTTCAAACACCGTCGAGAAAAATCTCTAAGGTATGCAGGTTTCCTCACGATGTTTCCTTCACCATTTAAGCGAGTAATAAAGTTTATGATTAATACGTACATGAATTCGAAAATTCAGAGGTGCGTGTCTTAGATTGGAACTCGAGACCTTTAACTTGGCAGTGTTATGGTCACATCACCAGGCTATCACTGCTCGATTTAAAAAACTTTAACTTAAAATTGAATGTAATATTTTAAACTAAGGTCCCGCCCTGGCTTCGCACGTTTAAATTGTACAAATTTTGGAAGAAATTATCAGTACAATATCAAATATATATTTATAGTGGTTCGAGTGTCGAACTGCTGATTACAAAGTCGTGGGTTCGATTCCCATAAAACACAATTATTTATGTGATAAAAATAAGTGCTCGTCTTTGTCTGGGTGTTTCTTATGTAATATAAGTATCTATGTATTTACAAAAAAGTGCTTGTGTAAATTGTCAATTTTTTTTTATTGTAATATTATAATCTAAATGATAGTGAAAAGCGTATCAAAATCCGTCGAGTAGTTTAGAAGAAGTAAGCAAACAACGACTTTGTTTTATACTATTAAGTGATAAGTCCGCAGTTTAAATAAATAAGGGTATTAAACGGATATTTAATCTAATAATACTCAATCTCCTTTTTTGATGTAATTAAAAAAAACGATAAGGCATCGGATATCGACCCCTATTTTATGAACCCTTCAACCGTTTCCCCGATTCTATCTCGATTACTCCAATTAGTGGCTACCTGAAATATATCCAATATTCAGTAGACTCGCAGTTGATTCCAATGTGATTGGAAATTGCTTCAAGTCTGGATATATGAGCAGTTCTGGAGTTTTGCTCCAAGTATAATATGTATCCCTTCTAATATTATACATGCGAAAGTGTGTCTGTCTGCCTGTCACGCGTGCACGATCAAACTACTGTACCAAATTTGATGATGATGATTAAATGATATTTATTTTTGTAAATAGATCTTTTAAAGACACTTTTACAAGTCAATATTTTACATATTTTTTTAAGCTAGATGGCTCCGGCATTTCCTAGCTGACGACCTCTGAGAAGAAACGCCGAAACAAACTCAGAGAATTATAGTCTCTTTTAAAGTCCAGACATAGTATTACATTACAATGTAGGGCAAAGTCTGAAATGGCCTTTTGAAGAAAGAGCCATAGCGGCTTTGAGTAGACCAGTCCCAACTGATGGCACGCATGAAGAAACGCCGAAACAAACTCAGAGGATCATAGTCTCTTTTAAAGTCCAGACATTGTATAGTAACAAATATGTGTCTTACTTGAAATTTTGTACATAGACAGGTTAGATCTTGGACAAAGACATATAAACGACTTTTTGTCCCTTTGAAATGCGGCTAAAACTGCAAGCAACAGCTTCTCGTATACATTTCAAGACAAGACATGTCTTGTTAAAGTTTTTAATCCAATTTTCTCGAATTTCTTTCCATTAAATATCAGCGTGTCTAAACTTGTAAGCAAACACTTTTTGATAGTTACTTTAAACCTGGGTGTTTGCCAATTCGTTTTGGTAACACGAGAAACAATTTATCGGTTGCTTCGAACGGTGTAAAATGGCGTCTTAAAAGCCAATATGTCGGGAGAATTCCCCTATGCAATAAGTAAATTCACTTTATAGGTTGAAGTGCACTATTGTTTTCGCTTTGGAATAAAATATCGCTCAGAAATTTCAATTTTTTTTATACAGGATATCTATGAAAACGGGAATACTGCTTCAAATGGTACTATAAAATTATATCTTGATGAATTTATTGTAGTTAGGTTAGAAAAGGATAGTGGGCACAGCTGATATGATGATGTGCACGTTGGGAAAGCACAGTCAATGTTGGTCACGGGTCTCTTTTCAGTATTAGAGGGTTTAGGCTATAGTCCACCACGGCGGCCTAGAGCTGGTTGGCAGACTTCACACACCGTCAAGAAAGTCTCTAAAGCATGTAAGTTTCCTCACGTTGTTTTCCTTCACCGTTTA
This sequence comes from Acronicta alni, assembly GCA_964056405.1. Taxonomy (NCBI): domain Eukaryota; kingdom Metazoa; phylum Arthropoda; class Insecta; order Lepidoptera; family Noctuidae; genus Acronicta; species Acronicta alni. The sequence continues at coordinate 1,526,571 of OZ043935.1, forward strand.
AACGAGTGATTATTAATCATCATTCTTCGAGCTTTTTTCCAATGAGCTGGGATCGGCTTCCAATCTAACCAGATGCGGCTCAATATCAGTATTTTACACGAAGCGACTGCCATCAGACCTCCACAACCCAATTTCTGGACAATACCGATATCCTGAGGATAGACTTGTTGCCAGTGTTTTTCGGCTTCTGACTACCACTAACGATTGCTATTGCTATAGGTGTTCATAATGACAACCGGGACCGACGGCATTACGTGCTCTCCGAGGCACGGAGGGGTCTCGATGTGTAAGGAATGGTGACCCATCCACAAACTGTCCGAGCAATCTTAGCGAGTGAGCGAATTCTGCCCGCGGTCGAATTTTTCCTTCACTAAATAACTTTAAAATCTTAGCATGGAAAATGCCAAAAAATACAGAAAGATAGCGAATGATTATATTAATACGAACATGAATTTGAAACGATGGTAGACGCGGAAGTACGATTCGAGCTCAATATCTTTGATTTGTGAGTCCAATAGTCATACCACTAGGCTATCACTGGTTTCCAAAGTCAAAGTCAGATGTTTTATTTCAATTAGACCATTAAAATAGCACTTTTGAAAAGTTGCACGGTTCCAAGACACTCTTTTTAAAAAAACATGATTACAATGATATTCTTAGTTTATAATTAAATAAATTAATCCAGTATAACACATAGAAAAAATAAATAAAAAATATTGCCATTGACAGTAAGAGCAGACCAGCCCCGACAGATGGCACCCGTTTCGTGTAAAATACTGATATTCAGCCGCGTCAGACTGAAAGCCGACCTACAAAATAGTTTTGAAAAGACTTGAAGGATGAACGTAAGTAGCTCAGATTTATATATTTTCAGGCCCACTGAACTTCTCAGTGTATTTAGTAAATAAGCCTCACCCAACTCAGTCCTCTATATGTGTTTAAGCTTGGATTCACATTTAGGTACTTATTTCGTAAATGAGATTCAGCACTAAGAGCGGCTCGTTATAAGTACGCTGCTTAACCGGTCTGCGATGGTTAAGCAATGCGTAGTCAATCTGTGGATGGGTGGTTTTAAGAAAAGTAGGGCCATATTGGGAGTAATTCCACTCAAATTGGAGCTGCCCTACTGGGGAAGTACCTTGCAGAATATCAAACTGAAATAACAGTGCTTTGAGTGTTGTGTTTCTTACGGTGAGCAAGGTTGCCAGTGCTCCACGAGGAAACGTTGAGTTGGCAGGGACTTTGACCCTTTTACTGCCACCCCGACTATTCCTCTTTCGTTTTACAGGGTCGGCAACGCGCAAGTGACATCCCTGGTGTTGCAAGCGTATATAAGGCTACGATAACCACTTACCATCAGGGTATAACCACTTACCACATGCTTGTTCACCACTCATCCTATCCTATCTCTACCTACTTTATACTTCCTATCCTATTCTACTAAATATAATATTATTGTAGGAGTAATCTACATTTATCGTTGATGATGATGATGGGTCGATTCTATTAGGATGATGAAATAAAACCGTCCGCTTTGAATGTTTGATTAACACTGATTTATTGTAATTATTTTAGTACATATAATATTTGCAATAGGTATTACATGCAATTGCTGGCGTATGCTGAATGCACGGCCCGTGATCGCTAAATTAATGTACAGTTCCGTACAATTATAAATGTGAAGGTTTGTGAGGATGGATGGATGTTTGTTACTCTTTCACGCTAAAACTACTGAACGGATTTTGATGAAACTTTACAGTATTATTATTTATAAATCAAAATAACATAATAGGCTATAATTATATAAGATAAATTAATTTTAAAATTACAATGACGATTAAAAGTTACATTTCCACGCGGACGAACAACAGTTGTTTCCGCTGTGTGTCCCTCTGTACACTGATATCTTTTATAGTACGCAACGGATTTTAATGCGATTTTCACTACAATTTAGATAATTTCTTGCGGAAAGTTTATATATTGCATGCATGTTATTAGTACGGTTAGCAATAAAAGTCACAGAACACAGCTAAATTTTGAAAACATAATAGCTCCAAAACTTATCAAGAGGTTTTTTCTATTAAGGTAACCTAAATATTTAATGGTCATTAAGCAATTATTTCGTATAACCTTCACAGGTCAGTAAAAAAACATATTGAAGATTGCAATATGTTCAGTGACTTTAATTGCTGACTGTACAGACGCTAGCAGGTCAAGCTATCCAAAACTGTCAAAATTTTCCCAATTGAACATGAACCATATTGCTCTGTATTAAAGTTGAAAACCTATCAAAGAAATTTGACAGATTGGAGTACCTTGATGTGCTGGCGTCTGTACATTGTACCCGTGCAAAGCTAGGGAGAGTCGAGTGTATTCTTTCATAATATTTAGAATGAAAGCATCTCACATCATCAACCCATATACTGTCCCACTGCTGGGCACGGGTCTCCTCTCATATTGAGAGGGATTAGGCTATAGTCCACCACGCTAGCCATGCGGGTTGGCAGACTTCACAAACCGTCGAGAAAAATCTCTAAGGCATGCAGGTTTCCTCACGATGTTTTCCTTCACCGTTTAAGCGAGTGATAATTTATTATTAATACGCACATGAATTCGAAAAGTCAGAGGTGCGTGCCTTGGGTTCGAACTCGAGACCTTCGACTTGGCAATCCAGTGGTCATACCACTAGGCTATCACTGCTTTTATTCAAGCATCTATGAAAGCATCTACTTCGACATTAATCTTTGTTAGCACCACACTAATGAAGGAACCGGTTCGAACCGGTTATATTCGGATACGTCCGGATTACGTAATGTGAATGGTAATTACCCCGAGTTGCTATACTGACTCAACAGAATCGGCTTTAGTAGGTGTATGTGGGTAGATTGTTATCAAATTTCGTATTATATAAATTAACAGTTGTCAACAGAGTTCAAATAAAGAGGTAGTTAAATAATAACTTGAACTCAACGATAAGCTGTGCATTAGCAAAAAAAACCGGCCAAGTGCGAGTCGGACTCGCGCACCGTGGGTTCCGTACAAACCTGTAGATTTTGATTCCCTTGCGAGTTTCGGAAATTAGCGGAAATTCGCGGCGTATCTTTTGATTGCGTTGGCTTAAGTTTGATTTTTTCACAGCTCCAAGGGACAGTAGACCTGAGTATTTGATGTAAATTTCAGCTAGATACCTCTACGCGTTCCTGAGAAAAAGGGTCTTGACAGACGGACGGACGGACAACAAAGTGATCCTATAAGGGTTCCGTTTTTTCCTTTTGAGGTACGGAACCCTAAAAATGATTATTTTAACATACAATACAATACATTAAAAAGATCTCAAGTCGTGCTCACAATAGCTAAGCTCATTTGTATATTAAATAAACTGTATGAAAGCACATTTTATCATTGAGTAATCGTTTAAAATACACCTCAACTTATATACAATTTAGTGTATGTAAGACCAACCAGCAAATGGCTGTATTACCATGTCAACGTGTAAGCCCATATATCTTATGAGCTTAACAAGACCTTAGCAGTGGCGTTAATTACAGCACTTGGTAGAATATTTGATACCTAGACTAATTACTCGTAATTTAAAGGACGCTGCGCACTGGTTGAGCGTTTATTGTTATTATTAGCCCGTGCTGTCCCACTGTTCTGTTGTATAAAAAAACTTGAGAGGTGTCAAGGGACACCCGTATGGAACGAAGTTCCTTTCATTAAAATTTAATAATTAAAAATAAAAAAACCTGTATACACCCAACAATTCACAACGCGCGAAATTCAAATATTGTCATTCACTCAATAATATTTAAATGCTTGTCAACAATATTTGAATTTCGAAAAAAGTGTCGTGACAACTTTTCGTAAGAATTGGAAGAACACAACGCGCGATAAGGAACTTCGTTCCAATAATAATACTGTAAAGTTTCATCAAAATCCGTTCAGTAGTTTTAGCGTGAAAGAGTAACAAACATCCATCCATCCTCATATACTTTCACATTTATAATATTAGTAGAATAGGATAGGAAGTAGGCTAGGTAGGAATAGTCTAATGAGACAGTTTTTGCTTTCTACGTTAATAAAACAATTGTTTTTCGTTTCGTTCTTTATTATTAATGGTAACAAAACATTAGGACATTACTTATTTGATACCAACTACATTGTTAGCTAAAAGCATATTCTAGACAATAATAAATTGTAATGCACACTGTGAGGTGTTCTTAAGCGTGCAAGATTTACGATCCTGAGTTTAACACTGCAGTAATAGGTGGAATTTCTTTTCTTGCGGTGCACTTTATTCTTGTAGAACAATGAAGAGATATTATATACAACGTGTTACAAAATACCCCGGACAAAATATAATTAATTATCAAAGCCAAAAATTTTGTCAGCTGTCATGTCAGGGAACCAGATTATTTAACAGAAAGGCCTACGTACCTATTTTACCTAATAATTGTCTACTTTAATAGTTTTTATATTTTTCATTCATAAATGTTGTTGTTTTCCTTTTTTTGGGGTATGTTATATAGCGTTACTACGGTTCTTAAATATTGTGAATGGTCTCGTTATAAGGCCTCATTTAATCTCCTCTTGGCTTTACGGGTAGTTTTTAATACCCTGTATAGAGGGGTTCGTGGCCAAGTAATAACTAATCTGTCAGGAATTGAAATCAAAAGCAGCAAAATTGCATTCAGCATCATATCAGCCACAAGAGGTCCACTGCTGGGCAAAGGCCTCTTCCATAGACTTCCATAATAAGGAAGGATAAGGTCAACCGGTCTTTCTGGAAGTCTATGCAGGACGCCTATACATATAAAGAGTCTTACAAAACTACCCGTAAAGCCGAAAGGAGGTTAAATGGGGCCTTATAACGAGTCCATTCACAATATTTAAGAACCGTAGTAACGCTGTATAACATACCCCAAAAAAAGGAAAACAACAACATTTATGAATGAAAAATAGAAAAACTATTAAAGTAGACAATTATTAGGTAAAATAGGTATGTAGGCCTTTCTGTTAAATAATCTGGTTCCCTGACATGACAGCTGACAAAATTTTTGGCTTTGATAGTTAGTTATATTTTTTACGGGGTATTTTGTAACACGTTGTATTTTATTTTACATACCACCAAGGTGGTAATAAAGTCCTGGTGTGGCGACCACGCATAGGAAAGCGCAGCGTAGAACGGCCCCCAACTAGATGGATGGACGACCTCGTGAGGGTCGCAGGGAGTCGGTGGATGCGGTCTGGCCAAGACCAATTTTTGTCGCGATCATTAGAGTAGGCCTATGTTCAGCAGGGGTCGTCCGTGGCTGATAGATAGATAGAAGGTGGTGAACAAGCATACAGCCCACCTGATGGTAAGCGGTTACCGTTGCCTATAGACGCTTGTGACACCAGGGGTATCACTTGCGCGTTACCGACCCTGTAAAACGAAAGAGGAATAGTAGAGTTGGTAGTATAAGGGTCTAACACAGCATTTCCTCGCGGAGAACTGGCAACCTCGCTCACCGTAAGGAACACAACTAACAGCTAAAAACAGTGTTATTTCGTTAGTTCGACTCGTACCGACTAAATACCGCACTTGCCTTCACCTACCCTATTGTCATGGCCATAGGATCCGCGAAATTTGCCACGACCACGACACGAGGCTATACGTCCTTAGCTGCGCAAAATTGCATTAAGTAGGTATAACAAATTAAAGCAACGGTTTTAAATCCAAGATGTAGTGAATTTTGTATTAATGCATTTAGCTGTTGGCAGCTATACAAGTGGGCTAATTTGTAAGCTAAGCTTTAACTACCGCTAAAAGTTTATAGCTCTTTTTATTTGCTACTAACTTTATGTTTTACCCAACTTCCGAAGAAAGGTAATGTTTTTCGAGTGTATGTAGAATAATTGTCCATATGTATAAATAAAATAAATATTCCTGCAAAATTTCACACAAAACCATCTAGCCCCAAACTAAGCAGAGCTTGTACTATAGGTACTAGCTAGACAATGGATATAATCATCATCAACCCATTTACCGTCCCACTGCTGGGCACGGGTCTCCTCTCATATTGAGAGGGATTAGGCTATAGTCTACCACGCTGGCCTAGTGCGGGTTGGCAGACTTCACAAACCGTCGAGAAAAATCTCTAAGGTATGCAGGTTTCCTCACGATGTTTTCCTTTACCGTTTAAGCGAGTGATAATTAATTATTAATACGCACATGATTTCGAAAAGTCAGAGGTGCGTGGATCACTGATTTTAATTGTGATACGAGAAATGGAGATACGAGTATTAATTCAGTTTCTTTAGTTAATTTATTCATTAATTCCTTCATACATTCAATTATAAATGCATTCATATTTATATTCAATTATTCTCGCATTCGATAAATGTCAATTCCATAATGTAAACTTGGTGACGCAATAAGAACAATTTTCTTTTCATCACATTTTTTTTGCAATAGTAAGTAATATCATTGTAGGAGGGGCTCGTGGCTAAGTAATTACTAATCTGATCAACCAATCTGCAAGGTTAAGCTGCGCTAGTCGCGGTCAGTCCGTGGATGGGTGACCGTTCTTAACACATCGACACCCCTCCGTGCTTCGAAGAGCACGTAAAGCCATCGGTCTCGATTGTCATTCGAACACCTTTGACAATCGTTAGTGGTAGTCAGAAGCCCAAAAAGCCTGACAACCAGTCTATAATCAGGGTATCGATATTACCCAAAAAAAATTGGGTTGCGGAGGTCTGATGGCAGTCGCTTTGTTTAAAATACTGGTATTCAGCTTCATCTGGTTAGACTGGAAGCCGACCTCAATATAAATGGGAAAAGGCTTGGAGAAAGATTAGAAGTAAGTAATATCACTGTACAAAGATAAATATTAATATAAAATAAAAAAAAATGCCTGGTTAGTCTAGTGGTCCTAAGCGCGACTGCTACGCTAGAGGTCCTAGGTTTGATTCCCAGGAGGAGGAATAGTGTTAGTTTTTCTATGAAATTCTCAGTAGCAGCTCTGAATTAGAATTTGTGCCCGGCTAAAGCTAAGTAACTCTATTAAAACTATCATTAATTCTGAAGCCTCAATAAAACACCTCAGTTACAAAAACTTAAAAAAAGCAACGGAAAAAAACTTTTTCTTAGAAATTTGAAATTAATGTATACGAGGTATCGTAAATTGAGCCTCTGTTAACATAATTGCCTTTAATTAGGAACTAAATGACCTTTGAATATTGCGCAGGTATATTAGGAATTCTCTTCAGTAGTTCTTCTCAAAATTATTTGTTACTACCATTTACATATTTTTGAGTGGCTCGTGGTTAATTTGACCATTCTTAACACATCGAGAACCCTCAGTCTGGGAAAGCATAGTTAGAGAATTAAGTCTTGATTTTTAGGTCCGTTCGGGGTCATATATGTCCAGTAGCAGTTTCACAAATCTATCGCATCAAAACAAGTCGCACTTACGACCTTTTTCTTTAACAAACATTTTGCACATAATGTACACGATCTCGTATATTGCACTCTTTCATCATTATCTAGACAGAAAGAGTGCGGTATAATGATCATTTGCCTTAGTGACAAACCACGCACTATCACCTTCTCGTACCTAGTTATACTTTGACCAGTAAATGTTGAAATCACTCACACATGTGTGTATACGCGCAGTACCGCAAGCAATCGAATATAATTGTTGACGTGCTACTGGACTTATGGCCCCAGACAGTACTATATATTTTTTTAGGGCTGTATAATGTTACATGCATCCCTTCAATTAGTATGCGAGGTAAGGCCTCACTTATTGAAGGGCTCCAGCAGCTGCCATGATCGTTGCGAATTTTACGGATCTCATGGCCATGACTATAGGGCAGGTGAAGGCAAGTGAGGTTTTTAGTCGGTATGAGTCCGACATACCCTGCCACCTCCCCGGGTGGCAAATGCTCTATAAGATGATTTGCCGTACTATAAAAAAGGCTGTGTAATGTTGGTCTGTAAATATTATGATATAAATTGATACTTGTCTTTGAAATAAAACTACTTTTTACGAGTAGTCTATCCGTGACCATGGACGCTGTAAAGGGTCCGAAACGTCGGGATTAATAATATCAATATAACGCGATAAAATCAATGTATAAGTACTAATATAGTAAGTATACGTCAGTCAATTCTGCCGAGCGCGCTCGTCTGATTGCCGTGGGTGAGTGGGAATCGGGTCTCTGGCTTCAGGCACTTCCGTCATCCAACATAGGGACTATGTTGGATGACACAACTTTTCGGCTCGCTACATGCCTACGTCTGGGTGCTCCTTGTGTTGCTCCGCATCGCTGTCATTGTGGCGAGTCAGTCGATAGCCTTGGTCATCATGGCCTGTCGTGCTGCAGAAGTGCAGGCCGCATAGCGCGATATGCCAGCATCAACGACATTCTTCGTCGTGCTCTTGCCACCGCCGGCGTACCAGCTGTTTTAGAACCTAACGGCTTGGTACAAGACGATGGGAAGAGACCAGATGGTATGTCGCTTTTGCCCTGGAAGATGGGTAGGCCTCTGGTGTGGGATGCAACTTGTGTTGACACCCTTGCTCCATCCCATCTTCCAAGCTCAGCTGGCTGCGCTGGTGCTGCTGCTGCTGCAGCAGAGACTCTCAAACGGCGCAAATATAGTAACCTATCTGGTAACTATATTTTTGAGCCGTTTGGAGTCGAAACGCTCGGGTCGTGGGGTCCGAGTGCCCGTCTCCTTTTCAAAGAAATATCAAGGAGACTGGTCGACTCTTCACGTGATCAGAGGGCTGGCTTGTTTCTAGCGGAACGCATAAGCATTGCCATTCAACGTGGCAATGCAGCCAGTCTTCTAGGCACGTTGCCGGACGACAGCGATGCCGAGGAATACTTTGACGCCTACTAGCGTTTATACTTTTATTTATTTCTATTTTATTTTTTGTTTTGGTATAGGTAAGTATGTATATTTTGTAAATATGTAATTATTAGCTAAGAATGTTGATATTAAAATTCAATTATATAGTAAGTAGTATTCGCGTAAATGTCAGAAATCAATATGATACTTTTCTGATTGTGACGTAATTAAAAGTTAACGTTGTTGACGTAACAAAACTATGTATATCCTACTAATAGGATTATAAATGTGAAAATTTGTGAGGATGGATGGATGTTTGTTACTCTTTCACGCTAAAACTACTGAACTGATTTTGATGAAACTTTACAGTTTTATTATATATACATTAGAATAACATATAGGCTATAATTTATAGCGATTTAGTTTTAATTAGCCAAATTACAACGAGAATTATAACTTTTACACGCGGACGAAGTCGCAGGCAGAAACTGGTCCTTATAAATGCGAATGTAGCTCTATTTGTATGTAACGTTTTGAACCCTAAACTAATGAAGAGACATCGATACAATTTAGCAGAATGCAATGTTCCATTCTGAGAAAGGATATAGCTTTATCTATAATTTTGAACCTCGACACGAAATTAAATGTTATGAATTTTAATTTAATATATATTGAATGATTTCCATTAGCTTTAATAAAACATTGGATTATCCGGTATCTACCGACCTCAAATCTTCGTGGTTCTAAGCGTCCAAACCAATGTCAATACCTAGGTGAAATTTGGGGTATTTGCATATAACCACGGACAGGAAACCGCTTGCAATGTGGTTTGTCTGTCTTGTGAGACCACGAGGTACACAGAGAGAGGTTAACTAATTACATTATAGAACTGTTATTTTAAAATAAATATAATTATATAAATAATTTTGGACAATTTTACACAGCACCATCTAATCCCAGACAATGGAAATAATACTAATATATTCTTTTTTTTTGTAAATACGTACTTATTATCCATAAAAAAACATACAGACAGTACAAACATTTATGTTCATCATATCGTATGGGAATCGAACCCCACTAGACAACGTTACAGACGTCGTCAAAATTTAAAACTAGTAGTTCGACGGAGGTCGAATGCGACTTTTTAAATTTGATGTTCTTTTTATCAAAATCTATTAAATAAGAAATTGACATATTCACATTTACATCATGCGTTTGACATTGATAACCCGAACGTAAACAATAAATATTGTATTTTGAAACCCGAAACAACCAAAAAGTTTATCCTATGTAGAAGAATCTTGAGCATTTGCCTGTATTGTACCATTCGTATAGACGTTACATTTTAATGCTCTAGCAAATGCTCCAGTCTATACCCACCTTTACAGATCTGAGAAAGATGTCGAATGCCTCAGGTGCGGACGTTCCGTAGAATTGAAATATTATCAAAAGCCGGAATTGAACTGTCAAACTGTTAGAGGTTTCTCAAGAATCGTGAAGATTCCGAATTTAGCAAACCAGGTACTTGTCATGTTGACGTATTCGAATTAATGTAAGGATTTATGTGAGGATAGGAGTAGTGTATTCGTAATACGATGATCGATGTACGGGCCGCCTGTTGGTAAGCTGCACTGTTTCATTCCTAAACCACTGAACTGATTTTCATGAAATTTGGTACAGAGATAGGTTAGATCTTGGACAAGGACATGGGCTACCTTTTGTCTCAAAAAATCTTTGGGTTGCGAGTGGAACTGCAGACAACAGCTAGTTATTAATAAAGTTATATAAATATTTGTCACAACACAGATATTGTTCGCTATTTAGTGTATATTTTTATCATCCGACATAAACTGGTCAATTAGCCTTAAAAAGGCTGGGTATAGTCGCGGTCGCAGCCTAAAATTTTGGAGGGGGTCACTAAAAATAAAATATGTCGAGTAAATTAAACTTTATTGCACAATAAACAATGTTATTGTACACATTTGGGACATAATATTTTTTTAAATATTTTTGGGACATTTTTACACAACACCACCTAGTCCCAAACTAAGCAGAACTTGTCTATGGGTACTAGATAATGGATATAATACTTATATACTTTTTTTTTGTAAATACATACTTATAATACATAAGAAACACCCAGACAAACACAAATACTCATGTTTTATCCACACATATTTGTGTCCTGTGGGAATCGAACCCACGACCCCATGATCAGCAGTCCATACTCTCATATTGAGAGGGATTAGGCTATAGTCTACCACGCTGGCCTAGTGCGGGTTGGCAGACTTCACAAACCGTCGAGAAAAATCTCTAAGGTATGCAGGTTTCCTCACGATGTTTTCCTTTACCGTTTAAGCGAGTGATAATTAATTATTAATACGCACATGATTTCGAAAAGTCAGAGGTGCGTGGATCACTGATTTTAATTGTGATACGAGAAATGGAGATACGAGTATTAATTCAGTTTCTTTAGTTAATTTATTCATTAATTCCTTCATACATTCAATTATAAATGCATTCATATTTATATTCAATTATTCTGGCATTCGTTATATGTCATTTCCATAATGTAAAGTTGGTGACGCAATAATAACAATTTTCTTTTCATCAAATTTTTTTTTGCAATAATAAGTAATATTATTGTAGGAGGGGCTTGTGGCTAAGTAATTACTAATCTGATCAACCAATCTGCAAGGTTAAGCTGCGCTAGTCGCGGTCAGTCCGTGGATGGTTGACCGTTCTTAACACATCGACACCCCTCCGTGCTTCGAAGAGCACGTAAAGCCATCGGTCTCGATTGTCATTCGAACACCTTTGACAATCGTTAGTGGTAGTCAGAAGCCCGAAAAGCCTGACAACCAGTCTATAATCAGGGTATCGATATTACCCAAAAAAAATTGGGTTGCGGAGGTCTGATGGCAGTCGCTTTGTTTAAAATACTGGTATTCAGCCGCATCTGGTTAGACTGGAAGCCGACCTCAATATAACTGGGAAAAGGCTTGGAGAAAGATTAGAAGTAATTAATATCACTGTACAAAGATAAATATTAATATAAAATATAAACAATTGCCTGGTTAGTCTAGTGGTCCTAAGCGCGACTGCTACGCTAGAGGTCCTTGGTTTGATTCCCAGGTAGGAGGAGGAATAGTGTTAGTTTTTCTATGAAATTCTCAGTAGCAGCTCGGAATTAGAATTTGTGCCCGGCTAAAGCTAAGTAACTCTATTAAAACTATCATTAATTCTGAAGCCTCAATAAAACACCTCAGTTACAAAAACTTAAAAAAAGCTACGCCAAAAAGCTTTTTCTTAGAAAGCTGAAATTAATTTATATGAGGTATCGTAAATTGAGCCTCTGTTAACATAATTAACAACTAAATGACCTTTGAATATTGCGTAGGGAATTCTCTTCAGTAGTTCTTCTCAAATTTATTTGAAACTACCATTTACATATTTTTTGAGGGGCTGGTGGTTAAGAACTGTGCTTACCACAGTCTCGGTCTGTGGATGGGTGACTATTCTGTCCCTCAGTCTAGGAAATCGTAAATGATAAATGATATTTTTTTCTGTAAATAGACCTTTTAAAGACACTTTTACAAGTCAATATTTAAAATTTTTTTTAAAGCTAGATGGCTCCGGCATTTCCTAACTGACGAGCCAGAGGTCGTTTCTTCTTAGAAGAAGAAACGCCAAAACAATCTCAGAGAATCATAAAGTCCAGACATAGAATAATAGCAAATATGTGTCTTACAATGTAGGGCAAAGTCTGAAATGGCCTTTTGAAGAAAGAGCCATAGCGGCTTTGAGTAGACCAGTCTCAACCGAAGGCATGCACGCATCAGTCATTGTGTAGCTCAACCATAATTTAAGGAGCTCAACAACCGGTCGCACGACGATACCAGATCAGAGGAACATTTGCGTAGGCCACATAAAAAAGGCTCAATGCCACCAAAGTTAACATTGAGTGACCATTCAAGTGACAATTTCTTAACACATTGAGACCCTTCAGTCTAGGAAAGCTTAGTTAAAAAGAATTAAGTTCTGATTTGTACTACTTTTTTATTTTTTTAGGGCTGTGTAATGTTACCTTCATGCCTTCAATTTAGTCTGCGAGGTGAGGCCTCACTTATTGAAGGGGTCCAGCAGCTGCTGAACACAGCCTGCCATGGTCGTTGCGAATTTTACGGATCTCATGCCCATAACTATACGGTAGGTGAAGGCAAGTAAGGTTTTTAGTCGGTATGAGTCCAACATATCCTGCCACCTCCCCTGGTGGCAGATGCTCTATAAGGATTTGCCGTACTATAAAAAAGGCTGTGTAATGTTGGTCTGTAAATATTATGATATAAATTGATCTTCTTCTTCTTCTTTTCGTGTCGATGGTAAATACATTAATTATATTACTTGAGCCCAGTAGGTGGCCACGTTAATTGCGGCATCAGTGGCATTCTTTAGATCTTCAAAGGTGCAGGTGTACGGGCATTTAGGGCACTCCAGCAAGTGTAGCATGGTCTGGTCAGGGGCACCGCATTCGCACTCTGTGGCGCACGGATCTATGATCCCCCATTTCGCCAAGTTGTGTTTGCAGCGGCCAACTTGAGAGCGCATCCGGTTGAGTGCTCTCCATACAATCCACTGCAGATCACGTCCAGGTGGCAGGTGTTCCTTGGGTGGAACATAGTCGCGTGGTGGTGGATACTGTACTTTCCACAACTTACTCCTCACATTAGGTGGCTGGTCCTGAATGGCTTTTGTGCAGCGAAGAAAACTCTTCCAGCTCCTAAGTATACCCGGGGCTGTGGTATAGTTGTAGAGGGGATGTCGAGGATCGGATTCCTGGTTTTGTTTCTCAAGGCCGCGTTTATAAATTGATACTTGTCTTTGAAATAAAACTACTTTTTACGAGTAGTCTATCCGAAAAAGGGTCCGAAACGTCGGGATTAATAATATCAATATAACGCGATAAAATCCGTAAAAAGTAGTTTTATTTCAATGTATAAGTACTAATATAGTAATTAATATTCGCGTAAATGTCAGAAATCAATATGATACTTTTCTGATTGTGACGTAATTAAAAGTTAACAAAACTATGTACATATATATAGTATATGTATAGTACATTTAAATGATAAACTAGATGATTTCTAAAAACTGCTATATTGATAAAATGATACAAATATGATAGAAAAAATGCTGAGAAACGCGAGGCGAACTTGTCTTTTTGATGGTTTTAACAACTACTGCCGATTGAAGTAAGCGTGAATATAGTATTAGGTTACAGTTCGCTGCGCGTTGATGTCAGCATAAAATCTAAACTATAAAATTGTACGGGTTTGCTCGTACACTATGTATATCCTAATAATAGGATTATCAATGTGAAAATTTGTGAGGATGGATGGATGGATGTTTGTTATTCTTTCACGCTAAAACTACTGAACGGATTTTGATGAAACTTTACAGTTTTATTATTTATACATTAGAATAACATATAGGCTATAATTTATAACGATTTTGTGTTAATTAGCCAAATTACAACGAGAATTATAACTTTTACACGCGGACGAAGTCGCAGGCAGAAACTGGTCCTTATAAATGCGAATGTAGCTCTATTTGTCTGTAACGTTTTGAACCCTAAACTAATAAAGAGATATCGATAAAATTTAACAGTATGCAATATTCTGAGAAAGGAAATAGGTTTCTCTCTAATTTTGAACCTCGATACGAAAATTTCATTTTAATTTATATTTAATGATTTCCATTAGCTTTAATCAAACATTGGATTATCCGGTATCTACCGACCTCAAATCTTCGTGGTTCTAAGCGTCCAAACCAATGTCAATACCTAGGTGAAATTTGGGGTATTTGCATATAACCACGGACAGGAAACCGCTTGCAATGTGGTTTGTCTGTCTTGTGAGACCACGAGGTACACAGAGAGAGGTTACTATATATATATGTTATAGAACTGTCTTATTTTAAAATAAATATCTTATGTCTTATTTTAATATAAATAATTTATATATATTTATATATATTTATATATAAATAATTTTGGACAATTTTACACAGCACCATCTAATCCCAGACAATGGAAATAATACTAATATACTTTTTTTTGTAAATACGTACTTATTATCCATAAAAAAACATACAGACAGCACAAACATTTATGTTCATCATATCGTATGGGAATCGAACCCCACTAGACAACAGACGTCGTCAAAATTTAAAACTAGTAGTTCGACGGAGGTCGAATGTGACTTTTAAAATTTGATGTTCTTTTATCAAAATCTATTAAATAACAAATTGACATATGAATATGTCAATTTGTTATTTACATCATGTTTTTGACATTGGTAACCCGAACGTAAACAATAAATATTGTATTTTGAAGCCCGAAATAACCAAAAAGTTTATCCTATGTAGAAGAATCTTGAGCATTTGACTGTATTGTACCATTCGTATAGACGTTACATTATAAATCGCTAGCAAATGCTCCAGTCTGTACCCACCTTTACAGATCTGAGAAAGATGTCGAATGCCTCAGGTGCGGACGTTCCGTAGAATTGAAATATTATCAAAAGCCGGAATTGAACTGTCAAACTGTTAGATAGAGGTTTCTCAAGAATCGTGAAGATTCCGAATTTAGCAAATCAGGTACTTGTCATGTTGACGTATTCGAATTAATGTAAGTATTTATGTGAGGATAGGAGTAGTGTATTCGTAATAAGATGATAATAGTACGGGCCGCCTGTTGGTAAGCTGCACTGTTTCATGCCTAAACCGCTGAACTGATTTTCATGAAATTTGGTACAGAGATAGGTTAGATCTTGGACAAGGACATGGGCTACCTTTTGTCTCAAAAAATCTTTGGGTTGCGAGTGAAACGGCAGACAACAGCTAGTTATTAATAAAGTAGTATAAATATTTGTCACAACACAGATATTGTTCGCTATTTAGTGTATATTTTTATCATTCGACATAAACTGGTCAATTAGCCTTAAAGAGGCTGGGTATAGTCGCGGTCGCAGCCTGAAATTTTGGAGGGGGTCACTAAAAATAAAATATGTTGAGTAAATTAAACTTTATTGCACAATAAACAATGTTATTGTACACATTTGGGACATAATATTTTTTTTAATATTTTTGGGACATTTTTACACAACACCATCTAGTCCCAAACTAAGCAGAACTTGTACTATGGGTACTAGACAATGGATATATAATACATATATACTTTTTTTTGTAAATACATACTTATAATACATAGGAAACACCCAGACAAACACAAATACTCATGTTTTATCCACACAAATATTTGTGTCCTGTGGGAATCGAACCCACGACCCCATGATCAGCAGTCGCACTCGAACCGCTAGGCCACAGAGGTCGTTGAACATTATAAAACAAAATGGAAGTCTTCTATTTTTTTTCTCAAATCTGGTGATAATATTTGTGACGTCTGGGGCTATGTATATAGATGAATATTTAAAAAAGATAAACTGTCACCCTCACTTCTAACATGCTTGCTCTTAACCAAGTTTTTACACGCCTTAGCGTAGAAAATGATATTAACTTTGATGTCGCATCGCATAAAAGAAGAGTTGCCAGAATTTTCAGCAAAGTCTTTAGTCAGCACCGTCAGCAAAACATAAAATGCATCGCGGCTAGGGGCAGAAAACTAATTTTTTGTTTTGTAAATTTTTCGATTTTTCAATGTGACGTATATGATTTTTTTGGTTATTTCAATTGAAAAAATCCTTTTGTGGTGGATAGTCCTTTTATTGAGGAAGGTATAGGCTATATAACATCACGCTACGACCAGTAGGAGCTCAGTAAAAAGGAAAAAGGCGGGTGATATCGCGGGGGCTAGTAAAAAAATATAATATTAAAAGCTGAAGACTAAAGTTATCAACCCAAATACAGTTTCACTAGATTACTTTATTTAATAAAATGTAAGTCAGAAAATTTATAAGTTTGAAACTAAGCCGGGTGCTAAGGGGGTTATATATAGCTCTCTCATTAGTTGAGCTGGTAATAAGCTCGGCTTTAGTCCAAATAAGTATGATTAACTTTTTCTGATGCAGTAAAACTGTGGCTAGATTGTGAGTCGTAGATCATTGGTTAAATTTAGCGATGGGCGAATCCGATATGTACAGACCCCAGCAGGTCAAGCTATCCAAAACTGTCATATTTTCCCAATTGAATATGAAACTTATTGCATTTGCATTAAAGTTGAAAATCTATCAAAGAAATTTGACAGATTGGAGTAACTTGATGAGCTGGCCTTTGTACAAGTCGAGTGTTTCGATTGTAAAATTAAATAAATTCATATGTAGCTAGATGAGAACCAAATATGATGTCTGCTGAAATTAAGTTACTAAAAGTACAAAATTCAAATGGCCTGTGTATTGTAGTGTGTAATCTTTGTGGAATATCAGTCTCCCAAGATACAGGCTTTAAACCTAGTTTGAGAGACAGCTGTTCCTAAATCTAATATGTTTATATTATGCCTTGTTCTGTGAACTATAACTTTAGCTAAGTTAGTTTTCCTGTTGTTAATGGTTGCGTTAAATAAATAAATAAAAAAATCTTGATTATTCTCTATAATTTTCACTCGCAGTTGACTTGAGCCGAATTGAAGACGATAACAGAACAGAAAGAGTAACGAATGCTAGTAACGTGTATCGTCCGTCTATTCTGACTTATGGGTGTGAGTTTTGAATTGACTACGAGATGGTGACGATTCACGATTTCATCACTATCGATTGTTAAAATGGAGACCAAGCAATCGGGGACTCGATTGTTATTTTATATCGATTAAGATTCTTTTGATTGAAATAAAAATACTTTTTACGGATTTTATCGCGTATATTGATATTATTAATCCCGACGTTTCGGACCCTTTACAGTGTCACGGGTAGAGTCTACCCGTAAATCTGTAAAAAGTAGTTTTGTTTCAATGTATAATATTCGCGTAAATGTCAGAAATCAATATTCTTTTGATTGTTTAACATCTTGGGCTCTCCCATCGCTAGTTAAGCTGCAGCAAGCAAAGTGATAAGTCAGATTTATAAACTGATATATATGTCCCACGGTACTGCCCCGAGGACACGGCACAGCACACGCTGTATATTACATGGTATGATAAGACAACGTGCTACCTAGTGATTGGTGTTGCGTCTATAGACTGGTTAAAGCTTTTTTTTTAATGGGATTGGTGGCAAACTAGCAGACCGAACGCCTGATGGTAAGCGATTACCGCCGCCTATCGACACAAGAAGAGGAATCACAAGCGCGTTGCCGGCCTTTAAAAGGGAGTACGCTCTTTTCTTGAAGGTTTGAAGGTCGTATTGGCCTAGAAATACTGTAAGCCACAGTTCCACAGTTTTGTTGTGCGAGGCAGAAAATTCTTAGAGAAACGCACAGTAGTGGACTGCCAACCATCTAGCCGATGGGGATGGAACTGCTGTAGCGTGGAACGATGGCGGAAACAGGCAGCAGGGATCAATCCGAACAATTCCTCGGAGCATTCCCCATAGCTTACCATCAGGCGCCGCGTAACATTGCCTATCACCATATTGCGTACATAAAACTAGCAACTTACAATTCCATCTCCAATATTCCTGATGACGCAAGGAAGTAGCGCGGTAGACCCGGTCTGTGACGTCACCACAGTGTTGTTCTCAGTGCCAAAGTGCTTCTCAGGAGTGTTGCTGTATAGGTCTTCGAGAGGAGGGAAGGTGACCGTCAGCTCGTTCTGGTCTGGCTTCAGTGATGATGATGACGGAACTGGTGACGATGGACCTATGGAGGAAGAGATGGTATTAGTTTTTTTTTTCTCTCAACTAAGCAGAGGTGTACTAAAGTATTTTTTAAACTACTAAATTGGCAAACATACGGCCCACCTGATGGTAAGCGGTTACCGTAGCCTAAAGACGCTTGCAACACCAGGTGTTGCACTTGCGCGTTGCCGACCCTGTAAAATGAAACAGGAATAGTTGGGTTGGCAGGGTCAAAGTCCCCCCACTATCAACACAACGTTTCCTCGTGGAGCACTGGCAAACCTTGCTCACCGTAAGGAACACAACACAGCACAAAGCAGTGTTATTTCACTTCGATTTTCTGCAAGGCGGAGGTATCCTTAGATCTTAAAAATACATCCTTTTTTTTTAAAAAAAAGTTCATAGTAGGTACATATCCAAAGTCCGAACTGCTACGAAAATAAATTCATAGAAAAATCTTGTAATGCCTAATAGTTACCTACTCGATCTTTTTTTATAGTACGGAAAATCAAGTAAGTAGGTTTCATAGAGATTATCATTACTTACATTTTATCTACAACCCTGCCCAACTGTTTGGAGATATAGTTAAAATATTGGTGTTTTATGTTACTAATTCTCTGTAAGAACATTTGAAAGTAATTATAATTATTAAATTTTCATTAACAACCTGCTTTAGAGGCTTCTAAAGGAATGCAGGTGGAGTTAATTACATTGCTTAATTGTGTTTACGTTTTCCGATAAGGAAGTTTCTGGAACTGTTTCTTCTCTGTATTTATTTTCAGTTTGTTTATTTTTTCTGTTGGTTGAGGGGCTTGTGGCTAAATAATAACTATGCGGATCAACCGATCTGCGAGGTTAAGCTGTGATTGTCACGGTCAGTCTGTGGATGGGGGTATTCTTAACAGATTAAAACTCCTCTGTGCTTCGGAGAGTACGTGAACCCGTCGGACCCGGTTGTCATACGAACACCTATGACAATCGTTATTGGTAGTTAGAAGTCCAAAAAGCCTGACAGCCAGTCTATCCTCAGGATATCGGTATTACCCAGAAATAGTTGCGGAGATCTGATGGCAGTCGCGTCGTGTAAAATACTGATATTCATCCGCATCTGGTTAGACTTGAAGTCGACCCCAACATTACTTCGGATCGACTTTCGTTTTCCTTCACCAGTAAAGCGTGTGATAATTATTCATTAATACGCACATGAATTCGAAAAGTCGGAGGTGTGCAGCTTGGATTCGAGCTTGAGAACTTTGACTTGGCATTCCAATGGTCATATCACTAGGCTATCATTGCTATTAACAACTTATTTATTTATTTAATGCTTTATGTACAAGAGATTGTACAGAGGCGGACTTAATGCTAAAAGCATTTTCTACCAGTCGACAGTCGATACAGAGACAAAGCGTGGCAGATGCATTAATCAGTTATGCTGAAAAACGTTGATCCATATATCATCATTCATCATCATCATCAACCCATATACTGTCCCACTACTGGGCACGAGTCTCCTCTCATATTGAGAGGGATTAGGCTATAGTCCACCACGCTGGCCTAGTGCGGGTTGGCAGACTTCACAAACCGTCGAGAAAAATCTCTAAGGTATGCAGGTTTCCTCACGATGTTTTCCTTCACCGTTTAAGCGAGTGATAATTAATTATTAATACGATCCATATATAATACTAGCTATATATCTACTATACATTATATACATACATAAAGTATTCATTTATTTACACTACTATTATAAAGAGGAAAGATTTGTATTTTTGAGTGTATGTTTGTAATGAATAAAATCAAAAACTACTGTGCCGATTTCAAAAATTTTTTCACCATTGGAAAGCTACATTCACCCTGCTAGAAAAGATTAGGGAAAAAATCTTATGTCCACCCGTGCGAAGCCGGGACGGGCCGCTAGTATAAAATAAAAATACATATACATATAAACAGTAATAAATACATACCTAACAATTTCATGAACTTAGTTTGTTAGATAACTAGAAATTAAAGAGTCGCCCTGAAAATCTTATTTTAACCTTCGCTTAATATGAAGTCTGTTCCAAGGTCGAGTAAAGTCTAAAACTGTATTAGCCGCATCTTTTTTTTATATAAGTTTTTTTTAGATTTTTCTTTTCATTTTCCATCTTCATATTTACGTAGAATTAGCATTACAATATGGCTACTGTCTAGTTTAGCTATTTAAACCTAGGGCTTAAATTTGTATCAAAATTTTATATAAAAAAAAAGTACGTTTAAGTACAGATGTATGAATGTGGACGAAGTGAAATAACTATGCAAAAATAGCAAGTGGGGTTCTTTAGTTTCTGCCTAACCCTATGACAAATAGGCGTGAGTGTGTATGTATATTATGATGATGATGATGATGATGATGACGATGATGATGATGATGATGATGATGACACTGCAGCAAGAAAATCAAGCTGCAGTGCTGATTATGATAGGGCCCGTTAATAAAGCCATTAAATAAATAAATACACATTCTTAGACAATTTTACACAACACCATCTAGTCCCAAACTAAGCAGAGCTTGTACTATGGGTACTAGACAATGGATATAATACTTATATATATATTCTTTGTAAATACATACTGATTTCTGATATTTACGCGAATATTATACATTGACATAAAACTACTTTTTACGGATTTTATCGCGTATATTGATATAATTAATCCCGACGTTTCGGACCCTTTACAGCGTCCATGGTCACGGGTAGACTGAGGTGGTGGGTGTCTTGATGATATAATTACTGACAGCTACCCTACATTTTTTATTGTTACATGATCAATGACATTTATTACTAATTATTAATTAAAACTAGATGGAACCGGCATTTCCTAGCTGACGACCTCTGAGAAGAAACGCCGAAACAAACTCAGAGAATCATGGTCTCTTTTAAATAATATTGTTACTTTAAAAGAGACCATGACCAGTCTACCCGTGACCATGGACGCTGTACAGGGTCCGAAACGTCGGGATTAATAATATCAATATACGCGATAAAATCCGTAGAAAGTAGTTTTATTTCAAATACATACTTATAATACATAAGAAACACCCAGACAAACACAAACACTTAGGTTCATCATATAAATATTTGTGTTCTGGGGGAATCGAACCCACAACCTCGTCATCAGCAGTCCCACACGCGAACCACTAGACTACAGACGTCGTTTTAAATATAATATATATTTTATACTAGGTACTACATACATAACACATACCATCACGCCTGTATTCCCCGACGGGTTAGGCAGAGGTGTACTAATGTACACCCACATTTCGCCGGTATGTTTAGGTCCCATGTAATAGGGGGCGAGCCTATTGCCATTAACCGGGCACAATTAATCCAGACTCCGAGCTGCTACTGAGAATTTCATAGAAAAACCCAATAACACTTTGCTCGACCTGGGGATCGAACCCAGGACCTCTAGCGTAGCAGTCGCGCTTAGGACCACTAGACTATTGAGGCAGTCAGTAGTATACTAAGGTACTAAGGTGGCAAATATGCATACAGCCTATCTGATGGTAAGCGGTTACCGTAGCCTATAGACGTTTGTAACATCAGGGGTATCAGTTGCGCGTTACCGACCCCGTAAGACGAAAGAGGAATGGGTAGTTAGGTTGGCAGTATAGAAGACAAAATCCCTCACTGCCAACACAACGTTTCCTCGCAGAGCACTGGCAACCTTGCTCACCGTAAGAAACACAACACAGCTCAAAGTAGTGTTATTTTACTTCGATTTTCTGCAAGGCGGAGGTACTTCCCTAGTCGGGCAGCTTCAATTTGAGTGGAATTATTCCCACTATACCTCTCTTAATAATTATATCGTATTATATAATATACCTACTAATTAATTTTATTAGTCTGGACTCTAAGACTGTTTAGTGTTTCTCTTGGGAGGCCGAGGCTTAATTACTTAAAGCCATCAATAACCAACTAGGTTCTAGTTACAATGGAGTTGTTGTTGGAGTTAGCTTTTCCCGCAATTTCATCCGCATGGAATTAGTTAGTAATTTCGGTAGCTTATTTTTTATCTAGTCTGCTTTTCTTTAACCCCCGACGCAAAACGACGGGTGTTATAAATTTGACGTGTCTGTCTGTCTGTTTGTAGGTATGTGTGTGTGTCTGTCTGTAGCATCGTGACTCCCGAACGGATGAACAGATTTTGACTGAGTTTTTTTTGTTTGAAAGATGAATTAGTCGGGAGTGCATTTAGCTATGTTTGATGAAAATCGGTCCAAGATGGCTGCCGCCACAAAATGGCGGATAACATATTATTTCGCAACTGCCTCAGTATGGGTATCAAATGAAAGGGCTTGACTTGTAGAATACTATACACTATGATAAATTTCAATTAGTCGGGGTTTTTAAAAAAAATAATTCTAATGAAAAGTTAAATGATAAGAAAGAAAGAGACATTTTATTGCCATAAAAACAGCGACTAGTACAAAGAAAATATATAAAAATAAAGGAAGGTACGTCACCGTTGTTCATCGCAATAAGGTTCCCACTCAGCATGATGCGGCAGCGCATTAAATCGCTGCAGCGCTAATTTTCAGTGGGAGCTAGATGATGTGTGACGTCACTCAGCGGTGGCATTCAATTACAATTTACAGCTTAACAACTATGTTCCTCGATTTGCGCAAAACAGTTTCAGTTGCAATGGAAATTAAATAAGAAATGAACTGAATTTATGGTTATTCCAATGGCTGTGGAGTATTCAATAAATGCATTAAGTAATATAATATGTATCGTAGATTATATTTTTGATATGATATAACAAATATACCCATTTATAAATGGGCTTAATGTTTAAAATTCTAAGTTTACCTAGTCTGACTCGCGCACGAAGGGTTCCGTGCCAATTTGTATGGGAGCCTTCCTTAAATATTTATTTTATTCTGTTTTTAATATAATTGTTGTTGATAAATAAATGATGATAAATGATATTTATTTCTGTAAATAGATCTTTTAAAGACACTTTTACAAGTCAATAATAAACATTTTTTTTTTAAAGCTAGATGGCTCCGGCATTTCCTAGCTGACGACCTCTGAGAAGAAACGCCGAAACAAACTCAGAGAATCATAGTCTCTTTTAAAGTCCAGACATAGAGTAGTGGTAACAAATATGTGTCTTACAATGTAGGGCAACGTCTGAGATGGCCTTTTGAAGAAAGAGCCATAGCGGCTTTGAGTAGACCAGTTGTTATAGGGGCATATATATAAATACATCATTTGTGAAAATTTCAACCGTCCAGCTTTTACGGTTCATGAGATACAGCCTGTTGACAGACGGACGGACGGACGGATGGACAGCGGAGTAAATCATAAAGGATGATTTCTAAGATAAAAACTATCCTTTTCCGGACCTCAAACTATTTCTATAAAAAAATTCAGCATAATCTGTAATAGCTTTGTGCAGGTGCACTAGACAAAGTAGAGGTGTGGTTATTATATTTTATGTAATTTTCTTCGCCAGTAAATTACCCTAAATGGTCAAATTTGCACTACATTTTCAGAACACTAAATAAAATTAATACCGCGGCAAAAAATGGTAACCTGTTTTTAAAATTAAAAACAAAAAAGGTGTTTATGTTTATAGCTTTTATCTTGCTAGTTCGAAACTAAATTTCATAATAGAGTAATTAAAAGTTTTTTATTTAAATTACGAGTATAAAGGAGACGTAAAAAAGTATCCTAGGGTATTCCAGGGTACTTTTCCAAACTGCTCATCATAATTCAGTGTTTAATCGTTTTCATCTTAAGGACTTCAATTTGGATTCCCTGGTTGAACAAACTTATTAGTAGTTTTAACCGATTTCAAAAAAGAAGGAGGTTCTATGTTCGATTGTATGTATTTTTCCATGAAATTTTCAGTATTGATTCAGATTTGAGTCAGGCGAACAATTAACTTAAGTGAACAATCAACCCATAAACTGTCCCACTGCTGGGCACGGGTCTTATCTCAGAATGAGAAGGATTAGGCTATAGTCCACGCTAGTCTAATACGGGTTAGCAGACTTAACAGTTTTGGTGACAAGTTTTCTCAGTAGTTTTATTTATTTATTTAGTTAATTAGTCTCTACGCTTTGTAGATGGGAGAACTGATTAGACCTTTCTTTTATGCTCTGTATTTTATTTTATTATAATCCTCCCAATGTAAATACGTATTCAGTTTATAATTATTATTGTATCGTTTACACATGTATTTAAAAGAGTAACTATAGAATTTTTTGCCAGTTCTCCTACATAGGAAACAACTAATTTGGGACCGTGTAAACTAGCTTCTACCCGCGACTTCTGCCTGGAAAAGTTACTTGTAATTATCGTTTTAATTTGGCTAATTAACTTAAAATCGTTATAAATTATAGCCTATATGTTATTCTGACGTATAAATAATAATACTGTTAAGTTTCATCAAAATCCGTTCAGTAGTTTTAGCGTGAAAGAGTAACAAACATCCATCCATGTATCCATTCTCACTAACTTTCAAATTTATAAGATTAATAGGACACGCCCTTGACAAAATGCAAATTTCCTCATGGTGTGCAATTAATATAGCTCTGCCTTACCTTTCGGGAATACATGCGTGATAGTATGTAATGATTTTTTAATAAAACCACAGCCTTCAAACTATCGACAAAACTAGAACCAAAATGAATTATGTCCGAGCCTTAATTTAACTTTAAATTTTACAAATTAGCCAACTCTTCCCATTCAAAGTACGCGAAAACAAATTCAATTAGACCGAAACCAGACACCCATTGATCAACATTGAATCTAACTTAGTTCTTAGTAATAGAGTAAATTCTCCCTTTGTCTGAAATAAAATAGATTAATATTTCGCTCCTGACACAGTTTTTTACCTACGAAAGGGAACGTAATATACCCTATGCTACTAAAAAAAAAACAGTGCGAAAGGGCACGTAATATATATAACCTATGATACTCAAAAAAAAAACAGTGATAGCCTAGCGGAATGACCATTGGACTGCCAAGTCGAAGGTCTCGAGTTCGAACCCAAGGCACACGCCTCTGACTTTTCGAATTCATGTTCGTATTAATAATACCTCACTCGCTTAAACGGTGAAGGAAAACATCGTGAGGAAACCTGCATACCTTAGAGATTTTTCTCGACGGTTTGTGAAGTCTGCCAACCGGCACTAGGCCACCGTGGTGGACTATAACCTAATCCCTCTCAATATGAGAGGAAACCCTTGCCCAGCAGTGGGACAGTATATGGGTTGATGATGATGCTACTCAGGGACAATGTAGCATTCTAATGGTGAAAGAATTTTCAAATCATCTGACATGTGACAGATGTGTCCAGCCTAATTCCATTTGAGTATGGCAGCTTTCCGAGTGACGTTTGATATTAAAGGTTAATCTCCTATTCAATCAAAATCTAGCTCGTTTTTTAAATCTGGATAAGCTGTTTTAATCTGACAAAGGTCATCTAAGAAATGTATATCAATTTAAGTCTCCGACTGTACTCACCGATTTCATTTAAGACCCAGATGGCGAAGTGATTTGCAGAAATGAGTTTTGTGATGTTGGAGATTAAATCTTAAGTTCTTTGTTTTTAGGTTGTTTTTAGGGCTTAAGCGAATAAGCAATCATGGAGCAATCTAATATCTGAGTTTGAAGGTGACAGACTTTGATTATTCTACAGTTTTTTTATTCCAATAAGGTGGCAAACAAGCATTATGGTCCACCTGACGGTAAGCAGTTACCGTAGCCTATAGCCACTTGCAACACTTGCGCGATGCCGACCCTGTAAAACGAAAGAGAAATAGTTGAGTTGGTAGTTTATGGGTCAAAGTCCCCATAAGGCCAACACAACGTTTCCTCGCGGAGCACTGGCAACCTTGCTCACCGTTAGAAACAGAACATAGCTCAAAGCAGTGTTATTTCACTTCGATTTTCTGCAAGGCGTGTGTACTTCCCCAGTCGGGCAGCTCCAATTTGAGTAGAATTACTCCCAATGAATGAACGAAATGAACCGTCGAGAAAAATCTCTAAGGTATGCAGGTTTCCTCACGATGTTACCCTTCACCGTTTAAGCGAGTGATAATTAATTATTAATACGCACATGAATTCGAAAAGTCAGAGGTGCGTGCCTTGGGTTCGAAATCGAGACCTTACTTTGCAGTCTAATGATCATACCGCTAGGCTATCACTGCTTATTACTGATAGAATAATAATAATTTTATAATTATTAATATTATTTTTTTTTTAAATGGTAAATTCATTATTTACGTTACTTTGGCCCTTTCCATTATACTCGTATCAAAGAGACATTAGATTTCCTGTTACTAACTGAACAACTCGACTTGACCTGGGATTCATACTTGGAAACTGTTTCTCTGCAGCCTTACTTGCTAGATCCATGAGGCATCATTTTGAAATAAAACTACTTTCTACGGGTGTTATATTGATTTAATCCTGACGTTTCGGACCCATTACAACGTCATGAGTATATTGAGGTGGTGGGCGTCTTTATGGTATAATAACAGACAGCAAACCTACAGTTTTGCAATCAGATTCACGCAGAACGAGCTCACAGTATCCTTTCGTCTTGCAGTTGTAGGCCTGGATTTTGATTTAATAAAATCTATAACAAGATTCCCAACAGGTGGTAAGACCCAGCCATCTTCTCTATTGAAATTTGAATGTATTTTTAATTTCAATAACCTCACAAATCATCATGGATCAACTTTCCTTCGCAAGGATTTGTGGTTTGTCAAATCTGATGTAATACTGGGCCTTGTCAAGTATATGTTCAGAAAGTACGCTCGGGTCATGGGGTCCGAGTGCCCGTCTCCTTTTCAAGGAAATATCAAGGAGACTGGTCGATTCTTCGCGTGTTCAGAGGGCTGGCTTGTTCCTAGCGGAACGCATAAGCATTGCCATTCAACGTGGCAATGCAGCCAGTCTTCTAGGCACGTTGCCGGACGACAGCGATGCCGAGGAATACTTTGACGCCTACTAGCGTTTATACTTTTATTTATTTCTATTTTATTTTTTGTTCAGAAAGTGAATTGGATTTTATTATTAAATTGGAGCTTATTTAATAAGGTTTGTCAAGAATTAGTGGCTTGAAATGTCCGTCTAAACTCAGCCTAATTCAGTTGAGTAAACCAAATTAATTCCGATCGTGTAACCCATCCCTTTGAGAGTGAGCTTTCGGTTTAATCATGGTATCTTGCCCTCCCTTTGTAATATTTCACATAGAAATCTTTAGAGGGGCTCGTGGTTAACTAATATTTATTTATTTAAAAAAAGCACTGCCACATCAAAGTCAAAGTCAAAATAATTTATTCAAGATAGACTACTAGGCAGTACTTTTTGAACGTCATTTTTACATTTAAGACAGTCCCCAAAACGCCGGCCCGTCACCACCTCCTAGTGCTTTAGCTGGGAAGAAGAAGCGGCGCAACAAACTCCCCAGCAACACATTTCTGTCTTGTAATTTACTTTTGTACTAGCGTTAAATTATATAAAACAAAATTTTATGTTGCTTAAATTTACTTTTTTATTGTTATATGTCAGCCATTGCACATGTTTTTGCATCGAAGTTAATACTCAAGCATCATTATAGAGTAACCAGCCTCTTCTTCAATTGCATTACACATAAACTAATATCATACACAAACACCAAAACGCATGTTTCATAATTGTACGGTGCACGTACAGCAGTCAGGTAGCAAACGCAGCAACTTACTTTTCCTAGCAATACTTGAACAATACTTTTATGATACGTTAGTATATATAGCTTTACATAATATTTATAAGTAAGTTGACAATTTTAAAACGGGTGGTATTTAATACTTTAACTGTAAATCCCCTTTTTTCAATCAAAATATTCGAAATTAGCACCAAAAATACTGAATTGCACACTAAATTTGCTCATCAAAGTGTTATTATATACACTTTCTTGGTTTTCAGATTCGGTATTATTCAGATTTGGTTCTGGCATGTGTGGCGATGTGTGGTCAAAGTTCTAACCTAACTGATATCTGTATTTTGCTGCTTAATCAGTAATTTTGTCGCTCAATCAGTATTTTTGATGCGCGGTTTATTATATTCCTTTTAAAACTAAACTCAACCGCGGTCGGATTATCATCTAACTAAACCTTAGTTTAGTGAATCGGGATTACTTAATAAACTTTATAATCATTCATAAATCTGTGGTTTAAGTCAACTCACCAAAACTAAACTCAATTAAGGTGTAAGGTTACCTACTACTATGGAATCTTACAATAATCATCATAATCATTGCATATGGCAGGCGTCCTGCTCGGATCAAATTTCCATATCTAAGATTTTCAGCCAGCTCACGGGGGCTGGTCTGAATTTGTGGATATTCCGCCGGGGAATTAGCGAAGTAGGCATTTGTTTACCACATGCGACAGGATCTGTTCCGAAGGGCTCGTCGCTAAGTTATAACTAAGACGATCAACCGATCTGCAAGGTTAAGCTGCGCTAGTCGCGGTCATTCTGTGGATGGGTGACCATTCTTAACACATCGAGACCATTCCGTGCCTCGGAGAGCACGTAAAGCCGTCGGTCCCGGTTGTCATACGAACACCTACTGTACTTATAGTGGTACTTATAGCACAGGATAACCTATTTCAGTACCAGCAGAACATTAAAATTATTTATTTATTTATTTCAACCAAATTACACATATCATTACAGGTTTATTACTAATTATGATTTTCTGTACCTATATTAAGTCTTCTACTACTATGTACTTACTTTTATTTTGTGCCAATAAATAATTTAATAATATTATATTATTATTCAGCTATGTCGGTATCTTTCGTTCTTCTACGGATCTCCTCATTTCTGATTTGATCACGTAGAGAAATACCAAGCATAGCTCTCTCCATAGCTCGCTGAGTGACCTTGAGCTTCTTTACGAGACCCATAGCTGAAAGACTTAGCAAGCTTAAGTGGCAATGGGCGGGGCACATAGCTCGTAGAACTGATGGCCGCTGGGGCAAAAAGGTTCTCGAGTGGAGACCACGCACCGGAATATTACAGCCATATGCTCATTCGTCGTGAGCATTACGTCAAACACAGCAACCATCTGCAAGAACGTTACATTCCATGGAAATGTTTTTAGAAAACTGAGCCTTTTCCTCTATTGTAGGTATTCGCAAAAACGTTACTTTACAATGTAATGCTCTCGCAATGCTCTAGTCTATACTCAACCTAAACATTCTACGTACTATGCAGCATAAGTTGCGAATCTAAAAATCAGCCGCACGGTCGGCAAAAACATTCAACGCGCCACTAAAACCTCAGAGGCGTTATTTATTCACTCTTTTTTTTTGCTGTCGGTACACTAACAACTAACTTTTGTTTTGTGGACTTTTATGTGGGTTGTTATATTTTTTTGTGGCGTTTACTTTTTACTATGAAACGGGATGTTGTTTTTTAAAACTTTCGAGGTTTTAAATTAAGTTGCGAGCGTATATTACAAGACTAAATTAACGGTAGTTTTTTTTAAAACCGAAATTGTTATGTTAATTCACAATGTAATATCATCCTCCGAGTATTTTCACAACACTATATTGGGGTTGGCTTCCAGTCTAACCTGATGCGGCTGAATATCAGTATTTTATACGAAGCGACCTCGGCAGTCCAATTTCTTCGTAATACCAATATCGTGAGGAAAGACTGGTTGTCAAACTTTTTGGACTTAACCTTATTACTTCTACTAGATATTATACCGTTAAGGACTATTTAGAAGACAAGTCAATAGAATTAGCAAGTAGTATAGTACTTAATTGACGATAGTGACACAGAACAGATTAATGACACTGACTGTGAATATATTTGTTCGCCATGCTATGGCAGGATATGCTGAAACAAATGTATTGTAACACCTTATGTACCATATTCTAGCAAATAAATATTTTTGGTTTGATTGATTTGATTTGATTCGTTGTGGATTTTTAGTAACGAAGAGTACATAATATTACTAGTTCTATTCCCAGACTAAACCACCACGAGATCTACCGGCCAGGTTGAAATTTGTCTTCACATTCTCATTTTACGTCTTTATGGTGACGTCAAATTTCGACCTGGTCAAATTTCGTCAAAATCGGGTGGAAGTCATGGTGGCTTAGTGGTCGCAGCGTCAGGTGTATTTAAACAGAAGACACAGGTTCCAATCCTGTCGCAGTCGAATTTTTCCTTCGCTAAAATAACTTTAAAATCTTTGCATGGAAAATGCAAAAAAATACAATACAAAAAGATAGGTACCTAGTACCTGTTTATATTATTATTCCTATTCATATTATTTCATAGATTGAAATCGAAAAGTTTGATGTTGTAATTACCTTCTCCAGCACCTGTGACTGTGTGTATCAACAACACCACGACACACAGGCCCTCCACCGACATCGCTGTCGTGGTACGGCACCTGAAACAAATAGGACCGTTGAAAAAAAACTACTTTTTACGTATTTTATCGCGTTATATTGATATATAGAGCAGTAATAAGTCAAAGGTCTCGAGTTCGAACCCAAGGCACGTACCTCTGACTTTTCAAATTCATGTGCGTATTAATAATTAATTATCACTCGCTTAAACGGTGAAGGAAAACATCGTGAGGCAACCTGCATACCTTAGAGATTTTTCTCGACGGTTTGTGAAGTCTGCCATCCCACACTAGGCCAGCGTGGTGGACTATAGCCTAATCCCTGTCATTTTGAGAGAAAACTCGTGCCCAGCAGTCGGACAGTATATGGGTTGATGATGATGAATATTGATATTATTAATACCGACCTTTCGGACCCTTTACAGCGTCTAGTCACGGGTAGACTGGTCCCCACAGTCTATTTTTATATCAATAAATATAAACGTTCTGTTATTACTAAGAAGAAAGATATATTTTTAAGAGAGGTAGGGAGTAATTCCACTGAAATTGGAGCTGCTCGACTGGAGAAGTAACTCCGCCTTTCAAAATTGAAGCATCATAACATTGCTTTGAGCTATGTTGTGTTCCTTACGGTGAGCAAGGCTGCCAGTGCCGCGAGGAAACGTTTTGAGGACGGACTTTGACACCTAAAATGTCAACCCAACTATTCTTCTTTAATTTTTCAGGGTCGGCAACACACAAGTCATACCCCTGGTGCTGCAAGCTCAGGTAACCGCTTACAGCCAGTAACCGCTAGGCAGTATGCTTGATTACCACCTTAGTAGTATACAAAAATAAAAGAGCACGCAAAGCTGTCTAAGAATTAAAATCGCCAGAAAACAACAATTGTCAGACGCTAGCGTGTTTCAATTACGAAACCCCTGGTTAAGTAACTATAAGAAAAAAAGAGTTAACTCCGGTACTAAAATTAACAAAACAGCTGTGAAAAAAATATGCTTAAAAGACTCGTATCCAGGCGACCCTTAAAATTTAAAAAATGAATTTGGAACAAAATGGATACCAATCAAAACCTTTGCGGTGAGTGTGGCTTAGCTTAGCAGATTGACCGACCTTACCGCGTCCAAGCTGTTTTGCAATTCATCACCATGAAAAAAAAAAACAAACACACGATTAACACAATTTCGTTTTCAGCTCCACACTCTAAAAGCTCTTTCATGTCAGACGGGCTACCGAAATGAATGGAGTCGCGACAAAGCGTAAAAGATTAATTAAATTAAATGAAACAATCGTTGTAAAATGGCGCGCTATCTTTCCATTTCAGTGATGTTCCAGACTCGGTTTAAAAATTTATTGTATTTGTTTTTTCATGTTTAAGTTTGAAAAAAGGAAACGGCCGCATTAGTCTAGATAGCTGTTGCGATAAGTACCATCATGGATTCAATGACTGATGCATGCGTGCCGTCAGTTGGGACTGGTCTACTCAAAGCAGCTATGGCTCTTTCATCAAAAGGCCATTTTATTTTCAGACTTTGCCGTAGACTGTAAGACACATATTAATTACTATTTTATGTCTGGACTTTAAAAGAGACTATGATCCTCTGAGTTTTTTCGACGTTTCTCCTCAGAGGTCGTCAGCTAGGAATTGCCGGAGCCTAGCTTAAAAAATATGTAAAATATTGATTTGTAAAAATGTCTTTAAAAGATTACAGAAATAAATATTATTTATCATTGGTTCCCAGGTCAAGCAGTGTTATTGGGTTTTTCTATGGAATTCTTGCAGCTCGGAGTTTGCATTTGAACAGGGGTAATGACAATACACAAAACAAAACAGTGATAGCCTTTAAACTGCCAAGCCAAAGGTCTGTGTTTGAATCCAAGGCACTCACCTTTTACTTTTCGAATTCATGTGCGTTTTTTTTTTATGTAGTCTGTTTTAACCTTTTGACCGCCACGGACGTGTATAGACGTCAAATGAAAACTTGCTCACGACGCCAACGACGGCATGGCACGTCAAAAATACCACTTTTTTTTTAGTTCAGAATTCATACCTACACAAATATTTGTTGTTTTTTTTTACCTATTATTAAATACTAGAATTTGTCGCTTGGCGTAGAGAACACGGATTCTCGTTATTGACGTGGCGGTCAAATGGTTAATAATTATCAATCGCTTAAACGGTGAAGGAAAACATCGTGAGGAAACCTGCATACCTTAGAGATTACCTAGACGGTGTGTGAAGTCTGCCTAGCTGCAATAGACTAGCTGGTGTAATATAGCCTAAGCATATATGCTTAGCCTATGTCATATCTTTAGTGATACTCATAAGATTAAGACAAAATAATTGACATATGAATCATCAAAATTGGCCCACGGGTTTGGTCTCTAGTGTGCCACAAATGAACAAACATACATACATACACTATACGTACATACATAAATAGACTGATAAACACATTAACCTACTTCTCTGGGCGTATGTTTTTATTTGTTAAATTTACAAAAAAAGTGTATAAGTGTTATATCCATTGTCTAGTATCCCATAGTACAATCTGTATTTTATTTTAAATATCATTGTTTTTGACTTGATACTTACATATATAATTCGTAAATCTTGGTGACAAGTTTTGTCAGTTGCTTTATATAATTTATTAGTTTCTACCGTTTGTAAATGGGAGAACTGATTAGAACTTTCTTTTATGCCTAGCTGTATTTTATATAATTGTAATCTTCGAAACATTCCTAAATTGTTCTCTCATGTAAGTATCCAATCCAATTTTAAGATATTTTAAAAGAGTAACCATGGAGTTTCTTGCCGGTTCTTCTCCATAGGAAACGACTACTTTGGAACCGTGCACTTAGACTCGACATTTCATAAGTGCCTGTATATGGTTTATATGAAAATAAAACTATTTTGATTTTGAATCTCTGCTTAGTGTGGGACTCTAGTTACACGGAACCATCTATGGTTTCGTGTAAAATTGTCCAAGAATATTTATTATGCTTGCTGAGTATCGTTACAAGTTCACTTAGTAAGGCCCAAAATACCCAAGCTTCCCCAAGGGGAAGGTTACATGACGAGGCGATCTCATCGCTCTCAGCAACGCGTAAAATTTTATTACCAACGTGTTCATGTCATGTTGGTAGATAACGGTTACGAAAAGACGATGTTCAATGTAGGGCAATTGTTATATGGATAAATTGGATAAGGAATATTTGAATATTGTCAAAAACGTATTTATAAAATGTACTAGTATTTTTTTAAGACAGCTTTCATTAGGTAACAAGTACTGAGTTTTAATTCCAGTCACATTGGAGCTGCCTAAAGTACAGTCAGCAATGAAAGTCGCTAAACACAGTTACATTTTAAAACATAACAGCTCCAAAACTTTTCAAGAGATTTTTTTATGTGAAGGTATATATATATATATAACTTCATATTAAAAATCGTATTGAAGATTGCAAATTCAGCGACTTTCGTTGCTGACTGTACCTCCGCCTTGCAGAAAATCAAAGAGAAATAACACTGGTTTGAACTGTGTTGTGTTCCTTACGATGAGCAAGGTTGCCAGTACTCCGCGAGGTAATGTTGTTTTGGCAGTAGGGGACTTTGACCCTTATACTGCAAGCCCAACTATTCCTCTTTCGTTTCACTGGATCTGTTATTAATCTATTTAACTATCTATCTATCAGCCACGGCCGTCCACTGTTGAACATAGGCCTCCCCTAATGATCGCCACAAAAATCGGTCTTGCGCAGAGCACCCCTGATTCCCTGCGACCCTCACGAGGTTGTCCGTCCACCTAGTTGGAGGCCGACCTACACTGCGCTTTCCTATGCGTGGTTGGCAATCCAGGACTGGATCCGTTATTAGGCGATATAATAATTAAACTCGACCGACTTTTTTTACACACAATACTCCAAGTCGGTTTTCTTTTCCTAAAAACGTTATTAGAGATCCCACTTCTCAATTCAAATTCAATTCCTTGAAATCCTTATTAATCTTACAACAATAGAAGTTAATAATTAATGGTTTGAAACAAATAGTTTCTTGTCTAGTTTGATTTACCTACAATGGCTGTCAAAAGGAGGTGCGGCCATTGTGTTTCAAGAGCTGTTATAAATCGTTTGAATAAATGAATTTCAATTAAACTACTAACTGTTTCATTAGGCTAGTGGTCTTAAGCGCGTATGCTACACTAGGTGCCCTGGCTTCGATTCTCAGATCGAGCAAAGTGCTATAAATAAATATTCTTGGACAATCTTTTTATATATATTTTTTGGCATTTTCCATGCTAAGAGCTTAAAGTTATTTAGCAAAGGAAAAAATCGACCGCGGACAGGATTCGAACCTGCGGCTTCAGGTTAGGTACACATGACGAATTTTGCCTTCACATTCAGAATTTGCGTCTTTATGGTGACGTCACTTCTTTATGGTGGTTGAATCGCCGTATAACTTCCCCAGTCCCTCTGAGCCGACATCATCGTTTCGCAGCGGCCTGTCTCCAAGGTACGGCTCGTCGTAGGCTCGCCAGCCTGTCATTAGACTCGCTTCGTGGGAGAACCTAACCAGAAGACGCAGGATTGAATTCTGCCCGCGGTCGAATTTTTCCTAAATACTAAATAAATTCTTGGACAATTTTACACAGCACCACCTAGTCCCAAACTAAGCAGAGCTTGTACTATGAGTACCATATAATACATAATTATATACTTTTTGTTTTGTAAATACATACTTATAATACTGTTACGAGCTGGGGTTCGGGATGGATTAAATGACACCAATTGAACCGATAAACAATCAAAACTTTAATTATCCACACGAATACAAAACACAAATCACCAGTATGTCGCTATATTAGTTCACTTCACAATTCACTATCGCTTCACTGTAGTCGCTTCGTAGTTCGCTTCGATCTTCACTTGTCCGTGTCCACAATTGAACTGAACTGGCGGGTTTTTTTAACCGAACTAGGTGGCGAGGCACGAAATGCCTCCAGCCAGGGGCAAGTTAAGGGTTAACGTATGGAAATCTTCATTGACTATCCACCGCCCGTGGAAGGTGGCGGAGAGTGTCCGACTCCACCCATAGGGGTGACCTATCGACTAAAACCATACGGGTGTTTCGCCTCACCACTTTTTGCTGGGGTTACAGGAGCGAAAACATTCCTCCGCGACCCCAGCAGTGGCATACCGCAGATGATTGCGGTCTCCGGGTCTATTTAGGGAGACACTTTCGTGCCCCACCTGCCAATCCACGTGAGTGGGGTGCGGAAACACCAACCGCACTTCCATCTCGGGCCTTGTGTTGTTGGGCGGATAGACTTCCCCAAGTCCGCCGCGGCAAGTGAAGCCAAGTGCGGTTTTTGTCGGTACGAATCCAACATACTTTACCACCTTTCCAGGTCGCGGACCATTCATGAGGGTTTTTTTATATACTATTTAGGTGGCAAACAAGCATACGGCCCATCTGATGGTAAGCGGTTACCGTACCCTATAGACGGTTGTAACACCAGGGGTATCACTTGCGCGTTGCAGACCTCGAAAACCAAAGAGGTTAGTTGGGTTGACAGTATGAGGTTCAAAATCCCCCCACTGCCAATACAACGTTTCCTCGCAGAGCACTGGCAACCTTGCTCACCGTAAGGAATACAACACAGCTCAAAGCAGTGTTATTTCACTTCGATTTCTGCAAGGCGTAGGTACTTCACCAGTCGGGCAGCTCCAATTTGAGTGGAAACTGGTTGCACTATGCCCTTCCTCTCTTAAAAACTCCGAACTATAAAACACAAGGGTTACATTATAATAATATGTTACGTAGGTATGTAGGGACCTAAGTCTTCCAGCACAACTATCATGTGTCGACTCACGTTAGAAACTTGATCTATAATGAACAGGTTCAACCAACAGATTACTAATTAACAGCAACGGTACGTAATTGATGTGCGAAGCCTATTATGAACACACCACGTCAGGAGGAAGTTTGGTTGTCTAAATGTTATATTACGATAATAGAAGGGTTGAATTTGGAGGTTTGAGGAGGTAGCGGGTAACTATATATGTATGCATGTATGTGGGTAACACAAAATATACAACATATCAACACGTCTGTATTCCCTGAAGGGTGAAACACGTACTAATGTACACCCACAGGTCGCCGGGATGATTAAGTCCCACATGTAATACGGGCTGAACCTATTGCCATTAGCCAAACACAGCCAATACTACATTATCACTTTGGTTAACTTGGGAATTGAGTCCAGAAATCCTTCAGCCACAGTGTCGCTCATACAAGACCGCGGCCCGCCTCAGTTGCGGTGCGTACCATACGATACTGCAACCTACATTAGCCGCTCCTGAGCCAAGCCCGCAGAAGCAGCCCCTCCTTGAGATTCTACTTCGCTTCGCGACAAGGCGAGAACCCCTTGGACCTAGAGAAACTGGCGTAGCAGTCGCGCTTAAGACCTCCAGGCTAATGAGACAGTTAGTAGTTTAAGTCTTTATGTTCCGAAAGCATCTATAGGCTACGGTAAACCATCTTTAGTAGGCATGGACAAAAAATTTCGATATATAAAAATATTGATATTTTTCCATACAATTTATCAATATATATCGTCGATATTTTTAATCGCGATATTCGATATTTATATTAGAGTATACCGATACGATAAATTAATATCGATATATTTTTTTCACTTGCCCATCCCTAATCTTCAGGATATTGTTGCTTGCCACACGCGTACCTTCAAATAGGATGCACGGCAAGACCTCGTTAATTGAATGGGTCTAACTACAGCTCGACCATGTGTTGGACGATCCGGGCTTTTTCATACTACTAAGGTGGCAAACAAGCATACGGCCCACCTGACGGTAAGCCGTTACCGTAGCCTATAGACGCTTGTAACACCAGGGGTATCACTTGCGCGTTGCCGACCCTGTAAAACGAAAAAGGAATAGTTGTTTAGATATATAACTCACCAACATTAGTGTGTAGTTAGATTTTCATATCAGTTAATCAAGGTAGTGTTTACTTAGCCACAAGTTGTCACTGACCTACGTGTGCATCTATAATCCGTCTGTGTTTTCATAGCACCACGTTCCATCTCGGTTCTTAACACCGTCCCGTATGCAGCGACCTTTAATTCCAAATATATTACGGTCTGTAGAGGTGATACTGCCTCTATTGATCGGATGCGTGCCCCGCATTTTGAATGGGTGTTGAACTCCGCTGCGAGTTTATGTGAGTACAGTCAGCAACGAAACTCGTTGAACAATTACAATCTTCAATATGATTTTTAATAAGTAGTTATGAAGTTATTGATTTCTGATATTTACGCGAATATTATACATTGAAATAGAACTACTTTTAACGGATTTTATCGCGTTATATTGATATTATTAATCCTGACGTTTCGGACCCTTTACAGCGTCCATGGTCACGGGTAGACTGTCGAATATCAATATAACGCGATAAAATTCGTAAAAAGTAGTTTTATTTCAAAGTATGAAGTTACTTGTGAAGGTTATGCGAAATAATTGCATACATGACTTTTAAAAAATTAGGTTACCTTAATAGAAAAAACCTCTTGACAAGTTTTGGAGCTGTGTTGTTTTTAAAATTTTGCTGTGACTTTCGTTGCTGACTGTACCACCGCATTGCCAAATATTGCCGTTAAGCAATAATGTGCTAACATTATTGTCTTCCAATTTACGGCAATGTACAGACGCAAGCACATCGAGCTACCACAATCTGTCAAATTTATTTTCAACTTTAATGCAAAGGTTTATGGTTCATATTCAATTGGGAAAATCTGTCAGTTTTGGATAGCTTGACCGGCTGGCGTCTGTACCTAGCCATTGAAATTACTGGGCAAATGAATCTAACAACTGAAGTCTCAATATGAATATAAATTTAGTGTTGTTGACGTTTATAGTTTATTGTTATTGACATTAAAGTAGGGCCAATTTAATAGATCAAATTTGACACTTCATCAAAATTCAACAACGTAACCTTGTAACGGCGGGCATAAAATATTATTTATTTTTTCAAAATTAGAACACAATTGCTGAAGTTTTTCACATGATTACCTACCCCTAAGTTCGCAAATAAGCATACGGCCCACTTGAGGGTAAGTGGTTACCGTAGCCTAAGAGTATCACTTGCGTGTTACCGACTCTGTAAAATGAATAAGAATCGAAAGAGGAACAGTTGGGTTGGCAGCATAAGGGTCAAAATCCCCGACTGTCAACACAACGTTTTCTCGCCGAGCACAGGCAACCTTGCCGCAGAATGCCTGATTCATCTAGTTTAAAAAAAAAACAGATGTGGAGCCGGATCCCTCTTATTCTGAGTAAGGACTCGTGCCCAGCAGTGGGAAAGTATATGGGTTGATGATGATGATGACTCAGTATTCATATCACTAAATTATTACTGCCCATAGACACATTAAGATTCCCTATCTATGTAAGTATAATGTAACACTCACATCCTAAAAGCAAGGATGCGAGAGTAAAACTATCGACATCGATATAATTTTACCGTTTTTATCTTTCGATAAAACATTGGTTTGATTTTTTTAAATAGAATTTTAATGTTACGACAATTTTGAAGATTTTTACCGCAAATTGTCGAGATTTTATATGGCTGCTTAGTATGGAACTTAGATTTTATCATGTATACAAATGTATAAAACTTAATCGTAAAGTCCATTACCATGAACATACCATGACGCCTGTATCCCTCGAAGGGTTAGGCAGAGGTGTACTAATGTATTTATTTTTAATTATACCTTAATCACGCGATCGATTAGTATTATCACAGAAATAATAATAAAAATAGATAAATGTTATACAAAGAAAAATTCGATTTCAGGCATGATTTGAACCTGCATCCCTCCGATTAAGTACACCAGACGCTTTAGCCAACTAAGCTACTAAGACTACTAACTGTAGTGTCAAATTTCTCTTCGTCATTCTACGTTTATAGATGACGTCAGCGACATCTATCATAACAAATATATTTTAATTTATACTTTGTATTCTAAAAACTTCGTCACTAAATTGTCATATCGAGAGAGGTACAGGTGGGTTGTTTTAAGAGAGGTAGGGAATAGAGAGAGTAATTCCACTCAAATTGGAGCTGCCCGACCGGAGATGTACATCCGCCTTGCAAAAAATTGAAGTAAAATAACACTGCTTTGAGCTTTGTTGTTTCTTACGGTGAGCAAGGTTGCCAGTGCTCCACGAGGAAACGTTGTGATAGCAGTGGGGTGACTTTGACCCTTATACTGCCAACCCAACTATTCCACTTTCGTTGTACAGGGTCGGCAACGCGCAAGTGATACCCTTGAAGGTGTTACTTACCATCAGCTGGGCCGTATGCTTGTTTACCACCTTAGTGATATAAAAAAAAAAAAAATTTGATTACATTTTGTATTCAAAAAACTTCGACACTAAATTGTCATACCGCAAACGCATCTGAACACAAACCATAACAACTAACATTAAACTGCAAACAGCAACATTTCACAAACAAAAGACATCACAGCACGATAGTAATTAGTAGTTAGTGTGAGCACCTGTTACATGCAAATGTTGTTAAAACACTTAATAGTGTTGTTGTTTTATCGATAATTTTGTCGATATAAAATCTCTCAATGTTCACGGGTAGATTGAGCTGTTGGGTTTCTGGGCTGTTGGGATCTTGATTGTATAGGTAAACTAGCCTTTGCACGCACCTTCGTGCGCGTAAGTTTAGGAACACAATCTCTGGTGGATTGATTTCACATGATCAAAAGTACGTTAGTGCTGGTTAATAGAACATAGATTATACCCGATTCAGATTTCAAAATTTGACGTTTTCAATTATGTTAGTGTCAGTCACAACCTACATATATGTGTACCAAATACGACGCAAAACTGTTATGCCGTTTTACTGCAATTGAATTCTCAGGATTAGTAAGAAAATCCCGGATAGTTTTGGAACGAAGTTCCTTATCGCGCGTTGTGAAAGGGGGCTAGACGGAAAAAATTCTTACGAAAAAATTGTCACGACACTTTTTTCGAAATTCAAATATTGTTGACAAGCATTCAAATATTATTGAGTGAATGACAATATTTGAATTTCGCGCGTTGTGAATTGTTGAGTGTATACAGGTTTTTTTATTTTTAATTATTAAATTTTAATGAAAGGAACTTCGTTCCATCCGGGTGTCCCTTGACATCTCTCAAGTTTTTTTTAGAAAGAAAAAGTACCTAATTGAGTCGTTCGACTCACCATTCGGATAAATCAACTTAGATTATAATTTACTCAGGATTTTCAGTAAATTCACATTTTCAATCACACACCGATACTATTATTATGTGTACTAAAATTCATCAAGCTAGCTACACTTCATTCATTATAACGTTAGACAAATAACGGTTATAACGCCAGCGTTATTTCGATAATAGTTATTAATAAGCTACGTTATTTCACGAATACAATACTACATACTAATACTAATATTTGCCATTTACAAATAAATTAATATATGATATAAAATTCAATAATTTATTTAGTATAACACAATAACTGTCGTTATTTCATCGTTATTTGTCTAAATTAATGCTATAATAAACAGAGTATAGGTATTGTTAATTATATAAACAATAATATATGTAAATGATTCATGAAGAATGGCTTCACCATACCAAGTTGTCCAAGATGTCTTTATTCTGCGACTGTTACGCTAGGTGTACTGGAATCGATCCCCAGGTTGAGCAGTGTAATTGGGTTTTTGTAATGAAATTATCAGAAAATATGAAATTCTCAGTTGCAGCTCAATTTGGATTTGTGACCGGTTAATGGAAAAAGACTCGCCCCCTATTACATGGGATCTAAATACACCGGCGAACTGTTAGTGTATATTGGTACACTCTGCCTTACCCTTCGGGAAAACAGGCGTGGTATGGTATGTTATTAATTTTTTTTACATTAATTTACGGAAATAAACACCATCATAATATTTAGAAGCAAATTATTCTCTATCTGGGTGTTTCTTATGTATTATAATTATGTATTTAAAAAAAAAAGTATATAAGTATTATAATTATCCATAATTGTCTATTACCCATAGTCTGTACAAGCTCTGCTTAGTTTGGGAATAGATGGTGTTATAAAAAGTGTCCCGAATATTATTTTATTTATGCGTACAGTATGACTAGTTTCTGACAGAATTAT
This sequence comes from Acronicta alni, assembly GCA_964056405.1. Classification (NCBI taxonomy): domain Eukaryota; kingdom Metazoa; phylum Arthropoda; class Insecta; order Lepidoptera; family Noctuidae; genus Acronicta; species Acronicta alni. The sequence goes on from OZ043935.1 coordinate 1,568,842, forward strand.
TGTCATTGTATATTATGCTATTTGACAATTGGATGATCGTGTGCTCCCAGCTTTAGGTTCAAATTAAAATACCACCATTGATATAAAAAAATGACGCGAAATAGAATAATGGTTTTTATGCTTTGAAGCATATTAGTCAAAATACCTATTTAGGTGTTCATAAATCAAACAATATTAAAATCATTTAGACAGAACGATTTAGTCTCCGCATTAATTGATTCACGAGAAATTTCTATTGAATATTTTTGTCAAAATATTAAACTGTTTACTAACGTAAATGATTATCGATAGAGCTGACTAAAATGCCCAACCACTACCAGCCAGCATTTCTCAAACTTTTAAACAAAAAGTTTGTATACGCCTTGTAATCTGATTGCTAACGATATTCCCATCAAAGAGAATCGCCGGGGAATGGTTCTCAAAGTTCTGTTGCCTCCTTCCAGTTGTGCCATAAAGGAAAAGACTTTTAAAATATGATCGGGTTAATATATTTTTGTCGTTTGATGTTCAAAGTTTTATTGAGAGTTGTTGACCCCTAAATGTGGGGAAGCTTTTATTTCTTAAATGGTTCTTATTATGGGGTTAGTTACAATAAGGTGCTTTGTTAAATGTTTTTAATATTCGAGCAATGAACCTATATTGTGGCCAAAAGGGTTGTCAATCTGCGCAATGAACTCTTTTTTATAGAACGTTGGCTCACATTAAGGTTTTCTCCTGTAACGTGTTTCAAATAATCATAGTCGCCTTAAAATAAAAAGCGGCCATTTTGTTTCTTGCATTTGTTACCGTGTTAGAAAAAATCCTATATATTTTATACTCTTGACCTTCTTTGAGTTATACGCTTAAATAATTATTATGAATAATATTTATAATTCTATTTTAACTGCAAGTTTAAAAAAATTTCTTATAGATTATAAGTTTTCTCTTGTACAAATTTAATTGATTTGCATGCCACTGTGATGGTGAGAGATGATGGACGTGATGCATAATTTATAACAACTTTGTACCGTGTTTCTAGCAAATATTATTATTATTAGAACTTAGGGGCGACGCAACTCCAATGTCCATGCACCTTCAACGCATCACAAAGACGAAGTTTTCTCGATGAGTGTAGCATCAGCATTACAATTACATTTATTTGACGACCTCTGTGGTCTAGCGGTTCGAGTACCGGACTGCTGATCATGGGGTCGTGGGTTCGATTTCCACAGGACACGAATATTTGTGTGGATAAAACATGAGTATTTGTGTTTGTCTGGGTGTTTCTTATGTATTATAAGTACGTATTTACAAAAAAAGTATATAAGTATTATATCCATTGTCTAGTACCCATACTAAAAGCTCTGCTTAGTTTGGGACTAGATGGTGTTGTGTAAAATGTCCAAAAAAAAAATTAATTATCATTTAATATAAAATACAGTGTTTTTCGCCGTGAATAATCAGTCACTTAAAGAAGTCTAACACTGGCATAAAAAATGCTACAAAGCTATAGTTTCACATTTCATTGCTTTTTTTTAAGTTTTCTTGTTAATTAAAACCCTGTTTTAATCCTAGATTTAGATGATTTTAATTGTGATGTAACGAATATTCGCATTCGCGTTCGCGGATATTCGCATATTTTTGGATATTCGTATTTGCATTCGCATCCGCGAATGTCAGTAGCAGACATTTGCATTCGCATTCGCGTTCGCGAATGTGTAAAAAATTACATTCGTTACATCACAAGATTTTAAACCTTTTCTATTATGATAGGAAAAATCGCGGGCAAAAGACGTGTTGGTTGGAGGAAGAAATCTTAGCTGCGAAACATCAGGGAATGGGCGGGGATAGCGAGTGTGACTCTTTCGCCTCGCTAAAGATAGAGATGTATATTCTAAATTGACTGCCAACCTCCGCTAGTCGGAGAAGCATTATGAGAAGAAAAGAGAAGATCCTTGACTATTATCATTCCAAAATTCGCTCCATTTTCCAATCCTTACTTGTGTCCATTAGACCATTGAGGTACTTGGCACAAATAGATTTGAGTGCTGAAACAATAAACTTTTATGACTAGTTTTATTCTCTTTGACGTCTTACTGACGCGACGGCGAAATGACTCGATCGATATTCGCTATGAAGATATTATGCCAATTACGTATGTACATGACACTGGGGGCCTACTACTAAAATCGAATTTCAAAGACAGAAACGAAAATATTACCATAGTTAATCTTGAAACAAATCAATTTAAAAACCTAAAAAGTACTCGTTTTATTGTATGCATAAACAAATAACCCTCTACTTTTCCTGAAAGCTAAATAAATTGCTATTTTTCGACCTGGTGGGTGATACTCGCGGTGGCATAGTAGTCATAGCGTGTGGTGTACCTAACCAGAAGATACAGGTTCAAATCCTAGCCGCAGTCGAACTTTTCCTTCGCTAAAATAACTTTAAAATCTTAGCATTGAAATGCCAAAAAATACAAAAAGATAAACATAATTTAATCATTAACCAATTATCGTGATCTCTTCTTTCTATGGGTCTGCATACAACAGAGAGGTCAAGCTGTATCTCAAAATATGTTTATCTAATTGAGATAAGATGTACTGCAGTTTTTAAATTGTAGCATAAGCTTTAGAACAGTGAAAACCAAATTATAATACAATTAGTAGCTTTTGCGCCAAACCCTAACAAACACAAATTGACAAGATTAAAAAAAAAAAACTTTTGGATTTGGGGAACTCTATATTATAGTCCACTTCTTTTTTTTATGTCTTCAATGTGTACAGACACAACTTTTACACTTTTATAATAGTGTAGATTACATTCACTTAAAGGTTGTCACCAAGATCTGCCCAAATGATGTACCGAGGGTACACTTATTGGAAACAATACCCTGTATTACGCTGGTTAAAACTCTAGTCATTACTTTTTTTATGCTCATGATGAGAAAAAATATCTTTAAATTTGAAAAAACGCACGCCATTTTATCACACTTGTATCGGTTTCATAGTGTTTTTATAGTAAAAACTGTCAACTTGATAGCTATCTGCTGTCAGTGTCAGTTTTGGAATGTCAAACGCACACCATTTTGGCACATTATTAGCAACTTCATAGTGATTTCATAGTAAAAAACTGTTAATTTGACAGCTGTCATATACCTTAGGTACAAATTTGGGTTGAGATGTATGGACTTTTGGTGACCTCCTTTCTTTCCGAAGTATTTTGGACGAAATGGCCGACACGCGAACTAAACCACAGACTGAATAAAAGAACTGAAGACCGGTTGTTCATCATGCATATAATACTAAACATCAAGAAATAGCGTCAACCCAAGGGAAGAAGTATTTAACTTTTGTCGCAAACTCGGATCGGAGTCACTTTCGCAATTTGTCATAAGTAGGCCTCCTGTGACGCGTGTCCGTTGTTAAGAAATAACATTGTTAGAAAAAAATATACAGTTTATGGTTTGCGAGAGTTTGACGACACGTTCGGCGCAGCGACTGAGCGATCGGCTTCTGCCACGGGTTGTGGGTGCGATCCCCGCACATGTGCGCATGTTTGTGCATATGAAAGTTTGTGTTTGTAAACGCACCCATGATACATGAGAAAATCCTAGTTGGCAAAGTTTTCTATGCAGAAAAAATAATTGTTAGGCCACTAAGTATATTATTAGCTCAATAACAACTATTCTGAGTAAGCAATTTGCAAAATTAAGCTTTACTTCATCATCAACCCATAAACTGTCCCACTGCTGGGTACGGGTCTCCTCTCAGGATGAGTGGAATTAGGCTATAATCCACCACGCTGGCCTAGTGCGGGTTGGCAGACTTCACACACCTTCGGGAAAATCTCTAAGGCATGCAGGTTACCTCACGATGTTTTCCTTCACCGTTTAAGCGAGTGATAAATAATTAAATATTAATACGCTCATGATTTCGAAAAGTCAGAAGTGCGTGCCTTGGATCGAAACCTTTGACTTGCCAGTCCAATGGTCATACCACTAGGCCAATTCAATTTATAAATGGATGACCATTCAGGATAACTAATAGAGATTTGAGCCTCAGAGAACCCGTTGAGACTCTTCTCCGTTTTAATTTATCCAACCATCCATCACACGGGGTCAAGAAAGGTCATGAAAGGTCAATTTATATAAAAATACTTAAAAAATTTAGGCTTTCAATATTAACCCGTACCACAAAAAAAATCTTTCCTTAAAAAGTTATTTTTGGGTTACATCAGCTCCTAAATCCAAAATAGCCTCTGAAAAGGAATACAGAAGAAATCTTTTAGCAAATTGGAACCCTGTAGGGCGGGATAGGAGTATTTGTCTCGGAATAAAGAATCAATTTGGAGTGAGTAGATATTGAGACTTAGCAACAGAAAATTCGGGTACTTTATCTGCCTTAGAGTATACTAGAGTGTAAGTATTTGATGCTAAGCGACATCTATCGCGTTGCATGAACTTACACGTTGACGTCATCAAGAAAGTGCCCCGTGAGAAAACGTTATTTATATGTATACACTTTATTGTACACCGATAAAAATACAATACATCAGGACACAAATTAATTTAAAACATACAATGGGCGGCCTTATCGCGAACAGCGATTTCTTCCAGGCAACCTTTGGATGGACATATCGGAACAGAATTGACGACCTCTGTGGTCTAGCGGTTCGAGTGTGGACTGCTGATCATGGGGTCGTGGGTTCGATTCCCACAGGACGCAAATATTTGTGTGGATAAAACATGAGTATTTGTGTTTGTCTGGGTGTTTCTTATGTATTATAAGTATGTAATTACAAAAAAAATAATATAAGTATTATATCCATTGTCTAGTACCCATAGTACAAGCTCTGCTTAGTTTGGGACTAGATGGTGTTGTGTAAAATGTCCCAAAAATATTGTTATATTATTATTATTAATTAGAAATGGGGTTGACTACGGTGCAGAAATATAGAAAGGCATTAAATTATACTTATAATAATAATATACATTATAAATAGCATCTATAATATATACATATATAAATATATATAAAATTATAAACAGCAAGAGAAGCGAATGAACTACGATAAATTGTGTTAATATATATTAAACGTTGTGTTGGTAGTGGGGGAAATTTGACCTTAATACTCACGGAATAGATAAAATAAGGTTGGAATGATAATGTGGGCGTAGCCGGCGCACCACAATTATGATGCGATAATCATAACTCGACCGATTTATTCGTTCACCGCGCTTAGTGTGCTTCGGACTATTTCAGAGAACAGAGCTCTTCATTAAAATGCCGTGTTGTGCAATTATTACTTGTAAGACAAAAAGTCAGTCTAGTCTTTCAATCGGTAAATCGAAAATAACATTTAATTACTACAATAGTAGTAAAAAACATAAAAATGTACTGATCATTATGAAATTCCAAACATCAACAACATTATTGCGATAAGTTACAAAAAAAAATACATTGCCTGATATGTAAATACTCGCTTAATCAACGTAATGTCTGAAGTGTTTTTAGTAGTGAAAGCGTAACAGTCAGACAAAGTTATATTCGCATTAATAATATTAAACAAGGATTTTGTTGAGTTGAATCCGCTGTCAACCACTTAAGGCCGCTTCCAATAACAAATCAAGGGGCAATTATTGGGTTAATGGCAATAAAGTCGCCCCCTATTACGTAGGACCTAAACATACCGGCGAACTGTGAATGGCTGAGGTGTCAATTAGTGTCCTCCCATGACTGCCAACACAATGTTTCCTCGTGGAGCACTGTCAACCTTTCTCACTGTATTAACACAACACATCTCAAAGCAGTGTTATTTCACCTCGATTTTCTGCAAAGTACTTCCCCTGTCAAGTAGCTCCAATTTTAGTGGAATTACTCCCGCTATGCCCTACCTCTCTAAAAATATTGGTTATGTTTTCATTAATAGTTATGTAATATTCTGTCAGTCTATACAACAAGAGACTTTTAAATCGGTTTTGAAATTAATCATAAACTAACTTTAGCTTTCAATTTGACTTCATAATAGTTGGTTTCTGTTTTTACTACAAAACTCAGAGATTACACCACAGTCAGTACCGTGTAATCTCTATCTGGATTCAAGTTATGGCTTCAAGCCAGGGTTGTCTATAAACTAGTTTATATTTATTTTTAACCCGGCTGTGCGACGCAAAGGAGGTTAGTTTTTCAGATTATGCAGGTTTTTTGTTCTTTATGGCACTCTAGAGATCAAATGTTTATGATAAAATAAACAAAGATTTAAAATAGACGTTTACTGAGCCTTTAACAATTTTTTACAAATTTATTTCTGATATTTACGAGAGTATTAAACATTGAAATAAAACTACTTTTTACGGATTTTATCGCGTTATATTGATATTATTAATCCCGACGTTTAGGACCCTTTACAGCTTCCATGGTCACGGATAGACTGAGGTGGTGGGCGTCTTGATGATATAATTACTGACAGCTACCCTACATTTTCATTGTTACATGATAAATGAAATTTATTACTGCACTTTTTACAAGTCAATTTTACAATTCATTTTTTTGAAATCAAGTACCTAACGATTAGATTTTGCAAGAACGTTTGAACGAAAGAGAATGAATGTTACATTTAGATCAAGACGATGAGTGAATGTGTCGTAGACACAAACACGTGGGCTGCTTTTGATGATTCGTACGTCAATCGATTTGTCTTAATCTTGCGAGTATCATTACATACATGATAGTAATCATGGCCACAACCAGACGCCATAATGTAAGTGATTGCACTATTGTTGCTGACGTCTATAGGTTGCGGTTGCCGCTTACCATCAGGTGACCCGTATCTATGCTTGCTTGTTTTCTTATTTATTTATTTATGTACATACTTAGAAACTAGAAAGGAGCTTAGGACTATTTAGTACAAAGGTACTGCTTATTTCTAAAGAAATCTGTTCTAGCAGTTCTGCGAGAGGAGAATTGAAACAGAAGAAATGTAGATAACAGTGTGAAAAGAAGCAATACTAATACATATACAAACGAACATAATTATAATAAATACAAAGTACACATATACTTAAAATAATACTTAAGTATTGCACATAATAAATATATACACAAATACATACATATATTATACATACATCTTATCGCAATAAAAAAAGAATACTCATTATCCTTATTATCTTTCGAACCTTTTCTCAACTATGTTGAAGTCGCCTTCCAATATAACCAGATGCGGCTGAATATCAGTATTTTACACAAAGAAAGATAGAAAGAAAAATATTTATTGACACAGTCTTGGACAATGCACACAGTAATATTAAAAACATGATGGAAGTACATATAAAATAAGGAAAAAAAAATGTGTGTCCCACGACTGCGTCAAATAGGCTCCAGTTCAGCTAAATGCCAGACCGCTGGTGAGCTGTCAGGCGCTGGCAGGCAACTGCAGCAACTGCCAGTCCTTCACAACCCAATTTCTGGGCTATAGCGATATCCTGGAGATAGACTGGTTGTCAGGCGTTTTAGACTGCTACACTATGACTATCTTAGAACAGAATATTCTTTATTGTACACCATAAACAAATGCCAAGTACAATTTTATAAAGGCTAGTATTTAACTGCCAATCAAAAAATGGAATTTTGTATACAAAACAATCCTAAGCAAAAATACTTATTGCACAGCAAAAATACTGATTGAGCGACAAAATTACTGATTGAGCGACAAAATTACTGATTGAGCAGCAAAATAGTCACCTCAAAATATTATTATATACACTCAAAACATTCAGATTTGGTTCTGGCGTCTTCGTTTTGTGGTCACAGTTCTAACCTAACCTAACCGATATCTGTATTTTGCTGCTCAATCAGTAATTTTGTCGCTCAATCAGTATTTTTGATACGCGGTTTATTATATTCCTTTTATAAATTATAGAATGGTACAATGAGCGGTCTTATCGCTAAAAACTGTCTCTTACAGACAACCTTTAGTGGCAGTCTAAAGATTTTCATGGGTGTTCGTATGACAAACAGGACCGACAGCTTTACGTGCTCTCCGAGGCACGGATATGACTTACTGTAATGTGGAATGGTCACCTATCCACAGCTTGACCACGACTAGCGCAGCTTAAACTGGCAGATCAGTTGATCAGTTTAATTATTACGTTGCCATGAGCCACTAAAAACAATATACTTAGTCAGTCATATAATTACCCATCCAGGAATTAGCCGCAGTAAGCATAACTGTAGCTAACACAACAGAACCAATTATCAAGATTAAATTTGTTACCTGTCTTCATTAGGCTAGGCAGAAAATACGGAACGCCAGATTCATGCAATTTTTTGCTTGCAAAGTGAGCAAGCAAACACAAAAGCCATCTACGAAAACCAGAGACGTGACAACCCTGGCGTCTTGCCAGGGTTGAGCAAATCGCGATCGTTAATTGTTGAATCCACTCGGAATTAATTACTCCGCTGGTTCGTCTAACATAAACAGTGCTTTCATTTCGTGATGTTGAATTTTAAGATTATTACTGAAAGTTTTACCATTTATTCTGGTCAGGGTAAGACTTCACTCATCCTCCTTATTAGCCGCGGTCAGTTTGTGGTTGGGTGAATATTCTTAACACACGAGACCTCTCCGTGCCTCCGAGAGCACGTTAAACTGTCGGTATATACAGGGTGTTACAAAACTATCCGTAAAGACAAAAGAAGGTTAAATGGGGCCTTATAACGAGTCCATTCACATTATTTAAGAACCGTAGTAACGCTGTATAACATACCCCAAAAAAAGGAAAACAACAACATTAATGAATGAAAAATAGAAAAACTATTAAAGTAGACAATTATTAGGTAAAATAGGTACGTAGGCCTTTCTGTTAAATAATCTGGTTCCCTGACATGACAGCTGACAAAATTTTTGGCTTTGATAATTAGTTATATTTTTTACGGGGTATTTTGTAACACGTTGTATAAACACCTATCATCAGTAGTACTCAGAAGCCAAAAAAAACTGACTAGTTTCCTCAGGATATCACTATTGCCTAGGAACTGGGTTGCTGAGGTTAGATAGCAGTCGCGTTGTGTAAAGTACTGATATTCAGCCGCAACTGGTTAGACTGGAAGCCGACTCCAACATAGTTGGAAGGCTCGGAGGATGTATTACATTGATAACGTAACATACCATCACGCCTGTATTCCCCGAAGGGTTAGGCAGAGGTGTACTAATGTACACCCACATTTTGCTGGTATGTTTAGGTCCCATGTAATAGGGGGCGAGCCTATTGCCATTAACCGGGCACGAATCCAGACTCCGAGCTGCTACTGAGAATTTCATAGAAAAACACTTTGCTCGACCTGGGAATCGAACCCAGGACCTCTAGCAGTCGCGCTTAGGACCACTAGACTAATGAGGCAGTATTACATTGATATTGAAGAATACCTCTAAAGAAATTAAATTTACAAAATTCGTAGCAGATGTTTTGATTGAAAATTTATGAGAAGCGCTCTAATTTGATTGATGAAAAATAAACATGAATTGATTTCAGATAAGTTGCTTACTTTAGCTTTTTTTGTTTCCCTCTCAAACACAACAGGGAATCTGGTCTGGGAAAAGCCAATTTTCTTAAATATAAGCATGTACACAGTATAATCATATCACATATAAATTACAAAGAGGTTCAACGCAAAGAATCCTAAATTAAAAAATCGTACATCTTTGTTACAAAGGTCAAATTTCGGCATTCTCGAGACGTTCAAACAGAGGAAAGAAAAAATAAACATGAGAAGTAAACAAAAAAACTCGATTAAAAGCAAACGATGCTTCAGAGAATCGAGTAGCCGACCGAGTAAATAAGAGAGCAAATTATTTTCAAAAATAAATCAACAGCTTTTCTGTTTGACGTCGCTTCGTGTACACACAGTCATAATTATGGAGGCCACAATTTACTAAAATACAGTAGGACAAGAAGGTACATTATTTAGTGTGACCATGACCAGACGTCTGTATGGATAAGGTACATACATTTAAATAATAAACGAGATTAATGTTCAAAATGCTAAATTGATAACATGGGTTCAAAAAATACGAAGAGACGCGAGACGAAATTGTGGTACAGATACAAAACTTTCACTACGTATGCTGGGAAAAAACGCGGGTTGAATAAATTTATAAAACTCAGCACGTTAAGTGGTAGCTTACAACTTTCATAATTATATATATGGGCAAAACCTATAGATGTTAGAAAAAAAACTGCATAACATAATAAAACTGCACTTTATCGTCTCAAAAGGACAGATAAACGAAAATATCTTTGACAAGCGTTGAGTCACAGAATGATGAAATCAGCCCCAAAAGTTGATCCAACTGATATTACCCCTAGTCTGTGGCTCATATACAAATATTTTTATCTTTGAACCATGCAGCAAACACACGTTCTACATTTAAAATAAACTACTTACTTTTGGAAAATTCAATTGGCGTGTCAATAAGCAGCAAAATAATATTATTTTTAAAATGAATCGACAGCTGTTGAACGGGCTGCCTGGAGGTTTAATATAATATGCCATAGTGTAACACTGTACAGTAGGATAATAGGAAAATATAATAATATATAGTGAGGAAAATTGTGAACGGTGAAGGTAAACATCGTGAATGTAAGTAGTGCAATTAGTAGACATATGAAACTTAACAACTTACTGAGGTCACAAGATGACAACGCGTAACAAGTAAGACAAGTAAGAAAATTGGCAAAAGAGTTACAATTAAATCCTCATAAATAATTGAACTACTGTTACTATTACACTGTGCCACATAAACGAGCTTTAGGGTTGTCAAAGCTCGAGTGCAACTTAATTTTCGAGAATTCTTTCATAAATAATCGTATTTCAAGTTTTTTAAAGTTTTGAAGTGCCTCATTTTGAATGGCTATTTCTCTGCGAAGTACAGGCGCGCAATTCACAACATTTTAACTTTTAAGGAACTGAATTTTAGTTTCATATCACAGTTTTGATAGTATTTTCTGTAGTTTGCAACAATATTTCAGTATGAATGGGATTATTTATTACGTTTTCTGTGTCGAGGGGATTTGGTGATGTATTTTTAAGATTTGGGTCAAAAAGCATTTCAGATTTTGCAGAATCATGTCAAATATATGTTTTTTTTAAATTTATTATTAACAATAATATTTGTTATTGTGGTATTCAGAAACCCAAAGAGCCTGGCAACCACTCTAACCTCAGGATATCGGTATCGCATATAAATTGGTTTGCGGAGGTCTGATGGCAGTATTGCTTCGTCTCAAATACTTGTCTAGTACCCGGTTAAAAAAAAAAGCTGTGATAGCCTAGTTGACTATCACAGCTTTTTTTTGTATGATCATTGGACTGCGAAGTCGAAGTCTTGAGTTCGAATCCAAGGCACGCACCTCTGACTTTTCTCAATCATGTGTGTCATCATCATATTCATATTACATATCATCAGCCCATATTGGTCCACTGCTGGATGTAGGCCTCTCCTAGTGAACACCACAAAGCCCGATCTTCAGCTTTCCTCATCCAGTCACTGCCAGCTGCCTTCCGCAAGTCGTCACTCCACCTGGTGTAGCACTCACACCGGTGAGCGTCCTACACGTCATGTGTGTATTAATAATTAGTTAATTATCAATAGCTTAAATGGTGAAGGAAAACATTGTGATGAAACTACCTATGCTTGAGAGATTTTTTCGTAGGCGTGTGAAGTCTGTCAACCCGCACTAGGCCAGTGTGGTGGACTATTGGCCTAATCCCTCTCATTCTGTGAGAGAAGACCCGTGCCCAGCAGTGGGATAGTATTATGGGTTGATGATGATAAGAATCTGACTAATTGGTATTAACAGTCTTACAGGAACCAATATATTAGTTAAACGTATCTGTTGTTATTGGATAGCAAACATGGTAAAAGTTACACAAAAAGGAACAGCTAAGTATATAAATCTAAGCGAAATGGGCCCCTTCTTTATTATTACCGAGAAATGGATAGCTTCATGCAAGAGGTGAGTTGGGATTAAGAAATTTATTCGATTAATTCTAGTGACTTTGTCAGACTTCGATTTCAATTTTTGATAAATAATATTATTATAAAAAGTATTCTACGTGTTATTTCAGGTTCTAAATTATAGTAATAATAATAATTATTATTTATTTAGACTCTGTGGTCTAGTGGTTCGAGTACCGGACTGCCGATCATAAGGTCGTGGGTTCCATTCCCAAAGGACACAAATATTTATGTTACAAACAAAGTGTTTGTGTTTGTCTGGGTGTTTCTTAGAATATAATATAAGTATTTGTTTACAATAAAAAGTATATAAGTATTATATCTATAGTCTAGTACTCCATAGTACAAGCTCTGTTTAGTTTGGGACTAGATGGTGCTGTGTAAAATGTCCCAAAATATTTATATATATTTGCAGACTTTGAAGCCCATAATAATAGTATTGACATAACTTATTTAGTAGCACGTAACGTAGCACATACAATCCCAAAATAGAAAATTAATAATGATACAATACAATAGACCAACAAATATACCAGATGCCCGTATATCTATTTAGACTCGATCTGAGTGTACAGTCTCACCTACCGGCCAAGCAATGATCCCTGTACCTTGGCAAACAAAAATTTTGATATAAATCCTTTTGTTGATATTATAAGTTTGATTTATACAAAAATTGCAGTTGATCAGCGTAGCCACGAGCCCCTCCTTAGAAGACAATCATAAATAGTAATTACTAGCTTCTGCCCGTGAATTCGTCCGCGTGGAAAAGTTACTTTTAATTATCGTTGTAATTTGACTGATTAACTCAAAATCGTTATAAATTATAACCTATATATTATTCTGATGTATGAATAATAATACTGTAAAGTTCCATCAAATTCCGTTCAGTATTTTTAGCGTGAAAGAGAAACAAAAATCCATCCATCCATCCATCCGTCCTCACAAACTTTCACATTTATAATATTACTAGTTTTCCGCCCGCGGCTTCGCCCGCGTCGAGTTCGGTTATATCGCGTTTCCAAGAGAACTCTTCAAAAGTCCGAGATAAAAACTATCCTATGTTCTTTCTCAAGGTCAACTCTATCTCTGTACCAAATTTCATTAAAATCAGTTCAGTGATTTAGACGTGAAAGCGTAACAGACAGACAGAGTTACTTTCGCATTTATAATATTATTATATTATATTATATAATTATATAATAGTAGGGGTAGTAGGATTAGTAGCACTTTGATACTTTGCTAACATAACCTGAAATTCATCTAGTAACATTTTTATTTATACAAAAAGCTTGTCGCCATTTCGCATGAAACAATCTAGATAGAAACTAGGAATTGTGATAAAAGTAAATCCAGACTCAGCGAGCGAGATTGTCTGGGATGTCGACTCGGCAAAGTGGCAATAGATGTGAAGGCCAACAGGCTAATAGACTACGGCTTACATAAAAACCCTATGAAGTTAGGTACTGTAGAAGAAAGGGTCGAGGTAACATACATGACACGCTTGTATTTCCAAAAGGGTAAGGCAGAATTGTACTAAATAATAATAATAATAATAATGATTGTATTTCTCACCACAATACATATACATAGTTTTTTTTTAAGAACGGTATCAAAATACATTTATGTTATACTGTGGGAGACTGGTGCCTAAACTAGACGTAAGTCTGTATTTCGGGTCACCAGGTCTCAACCCCTTAGGAAATGGATAAGCACAAAAAATTTCATCAAAATCGGTCAAGCCGTTTCGGAGGAGTATGGCAACGAAAACTGTGACACGAGAATTTTATATATTAGATAAATATTCTTGGACAATTTTACACAGCGCTATCTAGTCTTAAACTAAGCAGAGCTTGAATATATACTATGGGTACTAGACAATAGATATAGTACTTTTTTTTTATACATACTTATGTTACATAAAATACACCCAGACAAACACAAACTTATTTTTATCACATAAATATATTATCATATTTGTGTTCTGTGGGAGTCGAATCCACAACCTCGTGATCAGCAGTCCAGCATGCGAACTACTATACACACAGTGGTCAAAAAACTATACATCCTTTAAAGTTATTTAGAAAAGGAAAAATTGGACCGCGGGCTCCTGCCCATCATGTAACATCAGTACACCAGACGCTATGACCACTAAGCCACCGTGGTCATAGCGTCTGGTGTACCTAACCAGAAGACGCAGGTTCGAATCCTGCCCGCGGTCCAATTTTTCCTTTTCTAAATAACTTTAAAATCTTTGCATGGAAAATGCCAAAAATATACAAAAAAGATACTATACATCCTTGTTATAAAATCAACATCAAAATTTGTCAATAGTTCTGTAAAAAAAAGTCAAAGCATGAAAAGCTTCCACCATTAAAGTCACCTCATTTTCCTCAATATCTAGAAAAACACCATTAATCGATTTTACTGACAACCGGAGATTATATTTGCCTTTTAGTGTCGGATACATTTTATGTGAAAAATTGTTATATCATTCAATACTCGAGAATTTCTCCGAATATTGAGATATTTTCGCTTTTCGATATTTTTAGGTTAATCTGTTAGGTGGCACGCGTGCTCGTCCCACGCGTGTGTTCATATAGGATACGAGGCAATGCCTTGTTAATTAACGTGTCTAGCAATTACTGAATCAAAGGCTTTTTTTTATAGTACGGAAAATCCTCATGGATGCGCCACCCGGGGAGGTGGCAGGGTTTGTCGGACTCATACAGACTAAAAACCTCACTTGCCTTCACCTGCCCTATTGTCATGGCCATGGGATCCGCGAAATTCGCCACGACCATGACAACTGAATCACAGCTTGTCGTGGTTGTGATGAATTTGACGACCTCTGTGGTCTCGAGTGCCGGACTGCTGATCACGGGGTCGTGGGTTCGATTACCAAAGGACACAAATATTTGTGTGGATAAAACATGAGTATTTAATTTTGTGTTTGTCTGGGTGTTTCGTATGTATTATAAGTATTTACAAAAAAAAATTAAATAAGTATTTTATCCATTGTCTAGTACCCATAGTATAAGCTCTGCTTAGTTTGGGACTAGATGGTGTTGTGTAAAATGTCCCAAAAATATATATATAATTAACGGATCCCATGGCAATTGAAGGCAAGGGCGGTGTGTAGATATTGGGATCACGTCGGGGTCACTAGTGTGGAGAAGCGAGGTGTGTTTCTTCTCTATCCAAAGGGATTCTCCGACCAGGCGGGTGTTGTGCCTGGCGGGCCATGGCCCCACGGTTGATGTCGGGCGGTTGTATATATACAACTTGCATTGCGAATGTTGCTTGCGCGATTCAGGATTTCGTAGTTCTATGTAGCGCGGTAGACGTCGCTACAGCGGTTTTTATTCGATACGAGAGCCTGCCTCTCAGTGGTGGACGATCCGTGAGAATTTTCCGTAGATAAAAAATAAATATAAAAAACGTTAAAAACAAACACTGGGATTGTCAAAAGGAACGAAGCCTTTGTGAAGCCTAAAGATTGTTCCAGAGGTGAGGATGTATATGTGGGAATTTGAATTCCGAAGCAACCACAATACAGATAAAAATCCCAGTGTTTGACAACGATTAAAAATAAAGTTTTCACAAAAAGAATTCATTCTGTTGTTATCGACGAATCACATACACACATCAAAAAAAGTTTGCGATCGATTTGCGAACGTAACCAACCCGGTCTTAAAAAAATTACCTTCAATACTCTATCTTCCAGAACTTAATACTTATAGCACTCGCTAGCAAGTTCTTAACCCAACAATTCGTAAGTAGGTATTTAATTTAGATTTTGTGAAAATACTGTGTAGGGGAGAGCGGGGATAGAAGTTACCGAGGTAAGTTGTTCCGATTGAAATAACTCCGCAGGTAAAAGTGATAAGAATATTGAGTGAATACGTCGTGAAATGAAACGGCACAGCGCACCAATGGCAGCCATCTTAAACAGGCCAGTGGCGCCCGGAACATCCGAACGGCAGTGCATGCGTCGCTGGTTCACGTAAGTAAATATTTTCGTATTTAGTATTTTTGGTCTATCTCACGAATGTTAACGATTAGCCTTTGGTGTTGCAGTATTTTAAAGTAAAGATTTATCTACTGTTTTGGTACACCATGCGTAAATAACGTATGTTTTGTAACGTAACCTGTATCTTGCTTTTTTTTCAACACGTGTGATTGGGGCTAGATGTTCCTTTTTTTGGGGGCACATTGTGACCTCGGAACAACTTGCCCCAGTTCATTTGTACCAACAATGGAATATAAATATTGATATTTTATTCTTTTCTAGCATGCGGACTTATACCCTGAAGTCAACACGAGGTTCAGTGTTACAGAAACTGATGCAAAAAGCAGCAGATGCAGTTATCAAAGACGGCAGAAAAATAAAAACTGTGACCAAAGAATTAGATGTTGGAGTGAATGCACCTTTCAAAAACTATTGTGCTAGGCTCAGGACAATTGGCTATGCAGTAATCCTGCAGGACAATGTCGATATATGAGATCCCAGAAATTGTTAGATATGCGCTACTTGGTGCAGTGCCCCCATAAACGTAATGAGCGCTTTCAGAAAAACTGGCATTTGGCCTTATGACTCCAACATCTTTACAGAAGACGACTACGCTCCATAGTATGTTACAGATCGTCCTTGAGCTTCTGTAAGCGCACCAGATGTAAATGCCTAACACATCGGATGTTGCTTTAGGCATTTCTGATGACATCACCACGAATAATTCAGAAGCAGTATCAGAGACTGTTACTTAGAATAGACGGTAATGCATCTGCAACTGTCTGTCTGTCTGCCTGCATCTTCTGGTATCATAGAAGAAATTGGAGATGCTTTCTCTCCAGAAGCAGTACGTCCGTTTCCGAAGGCACCGCCAAGGATTGGAACAAACAAGAGCCGTCTTAGAGTCTTAGAAGAAAGTGTTTTAACTGATACTCCAGAGAAACAAGCCTTAGCAGAAGAACAAAGCAAGAAAAAGAAACTGAGCATCAACAATACAGAAGTAAGAAAAAATAAGGAAAAAGGAAAGGTAAAATAAAGCAAAGAAATGGAAAAGGAAAGGAAAAAGAAAGGGGAAGTCTGTTAAACGGGAGGTTTTACAAATCAGTTGTGAATTTTCTGAGAATGAAGAGGATAGTTTAGAATATTATCGTCTAGTGTCTTGTGACAGTTACTCCAATCCATGTTCTGGAGAAGAATGGGTTCATTGTCAAGAATTTTAAAAACAGTTCCCATTCCAGATGTAGGCAGAATCTAGACTTATTAACCTACGTATGCCCAAACTGTAATTATGACATACCTTCTGATGATTGATGATGTTAACCATATTATATGAATAATGTTGATATTTTCAGGCTAAGACAAGGCAATTAGATTGAAGTCTGAACTAATTATCAAGGCTGATTAGCTACAAGTTATTTGATAAGCTGTTAATTACTTTATGGTTACTAATTGTTTAAGTACAAATTATAGCTACTTGTTATTAATAACCTACAAATGTTTACCTGATGATTAATAATATCGAATGATATGTTAATTATTACTTAAATATACAGTATTGATTTGATAGTTTATTGTTTTTTTATTTCACAAATAATAGCCTAAACAGATATGGTAACAAATTACCCCGGCATGTTAACAACTTGCCCCTAGTCGGGGTAAGTTGTTACTTTCCGACTTTAGGCATTAAATAATTAATAATAAAAAAATCTCATAACAAAAGACCCTAATAACGGTCTTAATATCAAAAGTACATATGTAAGTTGATTTTGATCATATCGTATGGATACTAAAATCAAGTATTCTTGACAAATTTTGAGGTTAACTAAAAATCGGAACTTTTGGCCCCGCTCTCCCCTACTTATAAATGACGAATTCACCATAATATTATATTAATATTCCTTCATTAAGTTGTATTGTAATAGAAGATAAGTCGTTGGAGTACCAACAAATAAATAAATAAAAAAAAAAATGAAAATTCAACTTATTTCTTGCTTGCTTCACTTCGGCATAAAGACATCCTTGGAACTAATATTGCGAGGGTGGCGCATCTTCACGTTTTCTGTCCGAAAGTAATCGATAGTAAGAAGCACACCGATATATCTTGTGGTAATACATACACATCACTACACACCTACTTTTAGATTTGGAATGCGAAAAGGGAGTAAGCGACTCCGGAGTATAAACTTCGGTTCTTTTAGGGTGTTTAATGTAAAATTATGTTTACTATTATAGGAAGAACAATATATACCGTCATTATCATACTGTCCCACTGCCGGGCTCAGGTCTCCTTTCAGAATGAGAGGGAGGGGATTATCCTATAATCTACCATTATGGCCTACTGCGGGTTGTCAGACTTCACACGCCATCCAGAAAATCTCTAAAGCATACAGATTAAGTTAAAAAGGTAAGGTATGCCATAGTGGCACTAATTCCACTCAAGTTGGAGCTGCCCGACTGGGGAAATATCTCCGCCTTGCAGAAAACCGAAGCAAAATAACACTGCTTTGAACTGTATTGTGTATCTTACGGTGAGCAAGGCTGCCAGCGCGCCGCGAGTAAACATTGTGTTGGCAGTGGGGGGACTTTGACTCTTATACTGCCTACCCAACTATTCCTCTTTCGTTTTACAGGGTCGGAAAAGCTCAAGTGATATCCCTAGTGTTGCAAGCGTCTATTGGCTAAGGTAAACGTATACCATCAGGTGGGCCGTAGGCTTGTTTGCCAACTTAATCGTATAAATAATACACTGCTCTACCTGCTCAGGAATTTAACCCAGGACCTTCAGGTCCTAGGGTTAAATTCCTGAGCAGCATAGCAGCATAGCATAGCAGTCGTACTTGTGACCAATAGACTAATCCGGCAGTTACAGCGTTATTTATTCCTAACTGAACTGCAGTTAACTTACAAATCCTCCAATCCTAGACCCCATAGTTTTGCTACCAGCATACGAGAATCAAATCAGATTGATAAATAATGCATTACCTCAAAGTTATCACACACTGGTGCGACAAAGCGGTTTCGTTCCACTTTCACGAGCGAATAGATTCAATACATAATTGTGGGTGGATGGAAACGCTGATCGGGTGTTTGCTAAATCAGATTGGGTAGGATAATCATCATTTTCCGGGCTTTTTTTAAGTATCCAACATAGTTTGGGTACCTGTCTAACCAGATGCGATATATTTATAGAATAGAATATTCTTAATTGTAAACATTTTTTAGGGTTCCGTACCTCAAAAGGAAAAAACCGTACCCTTATAAGATCACTTTGTTGTTCGTCCGTCCGTCCGTCCGTCTGTCAAGACCCTTTCTCTCACGAACGCGTGGAGGTATCAAGCTATAATTTATAACAAATACTCAGGTTTATAATACCTTTAAGCTGTAACAAAATCAAACTTCTACGTCAACTCAATCAAAAGTATACCTACAGGTTTGTACGGAACTCTCGGTGCGCGAGTCCGACTCTCATTTGGCCGGTTTTTTTTTATACCACTAAGGTGGTAAACAAGCATACGGCCTACCTGATGATAAGCGGTTACCGTAGCCTATAGACGCTTAAGTTGAGACTGCTGATCACGAGGTTGTGGATTCGATTCCCACAGAACACAAATATTTATGTGACACTTTGAAAAATCGAAATCTTTTTTAGATTATATTATATATTAAAAGATTATATATTACGATTTCTTCTTCTTTTTAAATTCTTTCAAACAGGGTATTTCTATTTAAAGAAAACACACAACAAAGATTTTTTCTTGATAAAGTTCAATTTAAATAATTATATCAGCCTAGGCTAGTGATCGCAAACTTTTTTTGATGTGTGTAAGTGTTTCTGTAATGAACATAAGTGTTTCTGTTTGTGTGGGTGTTTCTTATGTATTGACAAAAAAAAGTATACAAGTATTATATCCATTGTCTATACCCATAGTACAAGCTCTGCTTAGTTTGGGACTAGATGGTGTTGTGTAAAATTGACCAAGAATATTATTATCATTAACCCTGTATATCAAGCATTCCTTTAATACAAAAAGGCATTCAAATAAAACCTTATTGAAGGTCAGAATGAGAGAAAAACAGATCTGTAACTGATTGTCTTTATGACTGAATTTCACTCGTTTGAATTATATGTGGATAAAAACATGGCGTCGAGTTTTATGACCGTGTTTGTATACATTTTGGTGTGTGGAAACTACTATTAAGAGAGGTAGTAATTCCACTCAAATTGGAGCTGCTCAACTGGGGAAGTACCTCCGCCTTGCAGAAAATCGGAGAGAAATAACACTGCTGTGAGCTGTGTTGTGTAAGAGCAAGGTTGCCAGTGCTCCACGATGAAACGTTGTGTTGGCAGTGGGGGGACTTTGACCCTTCTACTGTCAACCCAAGTATTCCTCTTTTGTTTTACAGGGTCGGCAACGCGCAAGTGATACCTCTGTTGTCTATAGGCTACGGTAACCGCTTACCATAAAGTGGGCCGTATGCTTGTTTGCCCTTGGTAGTATAATAACAAACAAACATGAAAAATGATGAAAATCAAGTTAATCAAAATCGTTTTTTTTACATACCATCACGCCTGTATTCCCCGAAGGGTTAGGCAGAGGTGTACTAATGTACACCCACATTTCGCCGGTATGTTTAGGTCCCATGTAATAGGGGGCGAGCCTATTGCCATTAACCGGGCACAAATCCAGACTCCGAGCTGCTACTGAGAATTTCATTGAAAAACCCAATAACACTTTGCTCGACCTGGGGATCGAACCCAGGACCTCTAGCGTAGCAGTCGCGCTTAGGACCACTAGACTAATGAGGCAGTCGTTTTTTTTCTTGGCTTTATATATTTAACTGCTTCTTTAGTCCAGTGTTCCTAAGCGAGATTGCTACTTTAGAGGTCTTGGGTTCCACTCACAGGTCTAGTAAAGTGTTGTTGGGGTTCTCTATGAAATTCTCAGTAGTAGCTGGGAATTGGGATCTGTGCCCAGTTAATGGCAATAGACTCGCCCCCTATTACATAGGACCTAAAAATATCGGTAAACTGTGGGTGTGCTTTAATATTATCTATGCCTTGCCTGTGAAAATGGTACGTTACATCATAATTATAGATTTCTGACATTTACGCAAATATTATACATTGAAATAAAACTACTTATTACGGATTTTATCGCGTAATATTGACATTATTAATCCCGACGTTTCGGACCATTTACAGTGTCAATGGTCACAGGTAGACTGAGGTGGTGGGCGTCTTAATGATTAATATTATCAATATAACGCGAAAAAAACTGTAAAAAGTAGTTTTATTTCAACGTTGCATCATGTTTTTTTGTTACCCTTATTTAAATCAGGCACACTACTAAAAATGTTGGCATATTATTTTTAAATCTCGCACCCGAAACCCGGGTTGACAGTATAATGGTCAAGTCCCCCCACTACCAACACAACGTATCCTCGCTGAGCACTGGCAAACTTTTCACCGTAAAGAACACAACACAGCTCAAAGCAGTTTTATTTTACTTCGATTTTCTGCAAGGCGGAGGTACTTCCCCAGTCGGGCAGCTCCGATTTGAGTGGAATTACTCCCACTATGCCTTACCCTTCTTATCAGTCTTCTTTGTACTTCTTTGAGAGGCAAATCGAGTCGAGCAACTTAGATAGTATACCTACTCATTTCGATAATAAATATTTATTCATGTCAATATAGAAGAATATTACTATTGTATTCTGAGTGTAGTTGACACTTATGAACATAATATTATTCTTTTAATTTATTCATATTATTTACCTACATGAACTATACAATATATATATATATATATAAATACCTACTGTTATTGTATGCTGGTTTGCATCCGTGACACATCATTTTAAAGGTCCAGTTGAAAACCAGCGCCAGGCAGCTCACCAGCGGTCTGGCATTTAGCTGAACTGGAGCCTATTTGACGCAGTCGTGGGGCACACATTTTTTTTTTTTTATCCTTATTTTATTTGTTTTGCCATCATGTTTTTTAATATTCTGTGTGCATTGTCCAAGACTGTGTCAATAAATATTTTTCTTTCTTTCTTTCTTTCTTTCAGTAGTTTTTACACACCAAAATTAATCCAAACGCGGTCATAAAACTGGGCGCAACACAACCTACACAACACCCTAAAACGAACTAGTCCAGCTCATTCAGCCATCTCCTTCTGGGCCTGCCACGTTTGCGTCTACTATTAAGGAAGAAATGGGCCAGACTGATGACCCAATGGGGGGTCATTCTACATTCGACGGCGTTTGTGGTCTAGTGGATCGCGTGTCAAACTGGTAGTTACGAGATCGTTCGATTCCCACAGAGCACAAGTATTTATGTGCTGCGTGTTTCTTATGTATTACATACCATCACGCCTGTATTCCCCGAAGGGTGAATTTACGTCTTTATGGTGACGTCAGTAACACCTATTGAAATGCAAGTTTTTGCTTTCAGTATGTGAAGGAAAAATTCGACATGACGGGTAGATATCGCGGTGGCTTAGTGGTCATAGCGTCTGGTGTACCTAACCAGAAGACGCAGGTTCGAATCCTGCCCGCGGTCCAATTTTTCCTTTTCTAAATAACTTTAAAATCTTAGCATGAAAAATGCCAAAAATATACAAAAAGATATATATATATATATATAAGTATTTTATCCATTGTCTAGTACCCATAGTACATGCTCTGCTTAGTTTGGAACTAGATGGTGCATTGTACAATTGCATAATTATTTTTTCAAAAACATTTTCCTCGCGTAAATATAACTCGCGACCAGACGATCTTCAGTCTCTACGCAAAACATTAAAAAACAATCATAATTAAGGCTAACCCACAAAAGGCCTAGCCTAATACTTTAAGCCTATCCGTACTTTATTAAGATATTATAAGGGTATACACCGTTAAGGGGTGCGTTGTAATAAAAAGGGCAATGGATGTCGATTAAACTCTACAGTCCATTTTTACAACCCCTGTGGAAGAGAATTACTTTTCTGATAAAATGTAAGTATGTATCTTAATCCTAGTTTTTAAGGTTGAATTTAAGAGCTGCGTTGGTAATACAATTCAGATACAGAAGGCGATATTTTTTTAACTTGAGTTTATTATTGAAATAAAACTACTTTTACGGATTTTATTGCGTTATGTTGATATTATTAAACCCGAAATTTTGGACCCTTCGCAGTGTCCATGGTCACGGGTAGACTAAGGTGGTATTGATGTTATAATAACCGCTTACCTTCAGGTGGACCGTATGCTTGTTTGCCACTTTAGTGGTATAAAAAAACAAGTAAACGTGTACTCGGAGACCATGGCCCCAGCGTTTCAAACACAAACGGTTTCAAACAAATTAACTATTAATATATTATATTTTTCATTATATGGACATAATGTATTATTTGTTATTATTTTAGAATAATTAGTTCAAGTCTGTCTCATTAGCCTAGTGGAAAAAAGAACTGAAGGAACGCAAAATAAGAAAGTACCTAAAATAGGCTACGACGTAGCATCACCGTCGGCTACGCCGTAGTATCACCGAGGGCTACGCCGTAGCATTACTACGTACTACGATTTCATCGCTACGAGCTACGCCTCAAGATTTTACCATTCACAGAGGTCGTTTTATTTTGGTAGCAAACCTTTTTCTAAGCGAAAACATCAGGTAGCATCTGTTGGAATGTTCACACGTGTACCTTTGAATTTATTAAGAAACAGTTTGGAGCCCTTTTGTTTCGGTTGTGTGGGCTTGATAATTTTATTTTATTTATTTATTTAATTCAGGCTACAAGGCCCATACAATATAAAATACTATAATACAATACAATATAACTTAAACCAATAACAATTAAAATACTATACATAAACAATAAACTAAGCACTAATTCACACGAAGAGTCGGCGTCGTGTGTCGCGCTTTATATCACTAGTTCGCCCATAAATGTGCACTTTTTGTTAAATATTAAAAAAATACAACGATTTAGGAGCCGAGTCCATGATCTTGCTATTGATTGATCATGCAATAATTACCGTCCTATTTAGAGATAGGTCTACCATTGCTTTCTAAGATTTGTAACATTTATTTTCTTGCTTTATGTATAAATTTGTCAAATGTGGTTTACTGAATAACATTATTAAATTATATGCATGTGGTGTTTACCTATATAAGTTGTGCACTTAGATTAAGCATAATAGGTACCATGATCTGATTGAAAAAAAAAATGAAAAATATTTATTTTCTAAGAAAGTTTTACATTATTGGTTGAGGCCCTAGATCCCACACTAGGATTCCCTGTGTTGTGGAATCTAGGCTCTATGTACCGTTTACAGTATTTGACTTATTGTAGATAGTATATTATAACATAGTTCGTTTCGTTATTTTTTTTTTAACAATAAGAAGAAAAGTAAGAATATAGGTATCTAACACATACTATCAAAGAAAGTAGGTATTCAACAAAATAGTCACTCTGAGATTTGTCTACTTTTCATGTAAATGTGATGTGAATATGTGTCAGTATGAGTGATGGATGTGAGTATTTGTAGTGTGTGAGTGGTGGGTAAGATGTGTGTGTGTATGTCAGCGCGAGAATGGATGTGTGTTTGCGTGAGTGGTGAAAAGTTATAATGCGTGTGTGTACAAGCGTGAATGGTGTGATTACATCGAATGTTTTAGTGTAATAACTGCTGGTAAACCAATAAATAAATTAATAAAATAAATATTTTTCTAGGATAGCAGCAAAGCGAAAAAGTACAGATAGAACATGTTCTATGGACATACGACAGGAGAACATAGCCTGCGTTTGACAGGTTTCCCTACTGGAAATCGAATTCGACATTAATTCTACGGAGTTTATGTCAAATTTCGATCTCTTGTAGGAAAACAATCGAGTGGTGATTAATTTCGACCAGTTGTGGGTGCATGAATTGTAAGCGATTTATAGCGTAGAAATCAAATACTCAGCGAATTGATTTCATACTGTCAAATTGGACGAATCAATTGGAGTATCATTGATTCAGTGGTCGCCAACACAGCTGATCCTTGGTTCGATTTCCAGGTTGAGCAAAGTGTTATTGATCTAGAATTTTTAGTAGCAGTTGGATTTGGATTTCTGCCCGGTATTGGTATTTGGATAGATCATGGAACATAAAAATACGGTGAACTATGAATGTACCGCCAGATGTTGACAGAAGTGTATTAATATACCTACAACTCTGCTTAACCCTGCCAAGATAATTATTATAACTATATTATGGGACATTTTACACAGCACTATCTAGTTCCAAACTGAGCAAAGCTTGTACTAAGGGTACAAGACAATGGATATCATACTTATATACTTTTTTTTTGTAAATACATACTTATAATACTTAAGAAACGCCCAGACAAACACAAACACTCAAGCTGTGATGAGCTTAGGTGTTTGTGTTGTCTGGGCGTTTCTTAAGTATTTATATTTATTTCTACTAATATTTTAGTTTATTTGGTTAAACGACGTAATCTCAGGAACAAGGGGTTTGAATTAAAAAAATATTTTGATTTTATTTGGTCAACTGATGCCGCGGGCTCAGTACGAGCGGGATCAGTTGACTAAAGAGCCGATAGTCCATGTATCGAGGAAGGTTATATAAAATCACGCTACGACTAATAGGAGCCAAAAAAGGCGAGTGACACCTTGGGAGCAGCTAGTTAAATAATAAATTACTATTATTAAGAGCGGTAGGACAAATTGGGAGTAATTCCACTCAAATTGGTGCTGCCCGACTAGGGAAGTAAGTACCTCCGCCTTGCAGAAAATCGAAGTAAAATAACATTGCTTTGAGCTGTGTTGTATTTTTTACGGTGAGCAAGGTTGCCAGTTCTCCACGAGGGAACTTTGACCCTTGTACTGCCAAACCAACTGTTCCTCTTTCATTTTACAGGGTCAGCAACGCGCAAATGATACCCTTGGTATTACAAGCGTCTATAGGCTACGGTAACCACTTACCATCAGGTGGGCCGTATACTTGTTTGCCACCTTGGTAGTATAAAAAAAAATCTTGAGAGGTGTCAAGGGACACCCGGATGGAACGAAGTTCCTTTCATTAAAATTTAATAATTAAAATTTAATAATTAAAATTAAAAAAACCTGTATACACTCAACAATTCACAACGCGCGAAATTCAAATATTGTCATTCACTCAATAATATTTGAATGCTTGTCAACAATATTTGAATTTAGAAAAAAGTGTCGTGACAACTTTTCGTAAGAATTTTTTCCGTCTAGCCCCCTTTCACAACGCGCGATAAGGAACTTCGTTCCAAAAAGAGAATATAAAAAGTCACTTAATCGTAAGCCATTGTATACAAAACACATCAAAACCCCATTCAAAATTCACACACAAAGCGTACTTTTTATCAGTGCTAAAACATTTTCACAAATCGTGTATTTGCAAAAAGCGATTCGATATCGGAATCACGATAAAATCCACGCGAGTATGTTTTACGTAGGAAACCTTTTCATTCCAGTAACGAAACACTATTTTTCTTTACGGGATCAAGTGAACGGTTAAGTTCAATTCATAGTATCGCCTACGGGCTAACTCAGGGATTGATCGGTTTTTGATACAGTAAACTGTTAAAAATAATATAATATTTTTGGTACATAATATTTTTGGGACATTTTACACAACACCATTTAGTCCCAAACTAAGCAGAACTTGTATTATGGGTACTAGACAATGAATATAATACATATATACTTTTTTTTGTATATATTACTTTTTTTTGTAAATACATACTTATAATACATAGGAAACACCCAGACAAACACAAATACTCAAGTTTTATCCACACAAATATTTGTGTCCTGTGGGAATCGAACCCACGACCCCATGATCAGCAGTCCGGCACTCGAATCGCTAGACCGCAGAGGTCGAGGTTTGGAAGGCTTTTGATAACCTATCCTTCTGGTTCTTGATGTCTTAAAGGTAATAGTGAACAGGCATTTTCTGGGCAACCATGTTCCGCTTTCGACCTCGTCGTCGCTTACTATCAGGTGAGACATATCCCAACTTATAGGAATAATATAAGTAACATAATATGTATATAAGTATCACCAGCAGTGAAAATCTAGTGGTATGACTGCATATGACTGCAAAGGCGAAGGTCTCGAGTTTGAATCCAAGGCACACACCTCTGACTTTTCGAATTCATGTGCGTATTAATAATTAATTATCACTCGCTTAAACGGTGAAGGAAAACAACGTGAGAAAACCTGCTTATCTTAGGGTTTTGTCGACGGTTTGTGAAGTCTGACAACAACATATAAGAATGAAAAATAGAAAAACTATTAAAGTAGACAATTATTAGGTAAAATAGGTACGTAGACCTTTCTGTTAAATAATCTAGTTCCCTTACATGACAGCTGACAAAATTTTTGGCTTTGATAATTAATTATATTTTTTACGGGGTATTTTGTAACACGTTGTATATATATTATATTATCGATTTGTTTATTTCACCAGCCGTCGCTGAAAACCAGCGCTGTGGCTCGGCTCTGCCAATGAGTTATAGCACTAAGCTGAGCGATGGCCGTTTTGTGTGGATGTGGTGTATTTCCGAAAAAATGTCACGTTTTCATTTCGTTCTTATGTTCTTTTCTGGTGTGCGTCTTGTCTTCACAAATAAACTTATTTTCTTTCTTTCTTTACTTTATTTACTTACTATCGACTATCAAACAATCAATCAATCAATCGTGTGTAGCACAGAAACCACTCATTCAGCAACTCTGCCATTGTACCCTTGAGTTCAATGACATGAAATCTACTTAGTCCATTAAAGTCAAATTTCGCCGAAATACGTAAAAACTACGAAGAAACAAAGTACAAATTTCGCCGAACTAACTTCAAATTTCGAACGTACCTGAGTACATTTTAGAACAGGGAAACACTAAAAGACAAATTGATGGTAGATTCAATCGCAAACTTCTCTCTCTATAAAGTTCTAGTTAGTCATACAAACACTGTAGACTGTAGTCGCTCATGTTTATGCAATAGTTTGTTGAGCAAACATACTCTTTAAGTTTCATACTTTATGTAATAGAGAAACAACAGCATAGTTGAATGGTCCGGCATGGTCGTGGTGAATTTCACGGATCCTAATCATCATCAACCCATACTGTCTACCTAGTCCTAATCTACCTGGCCTAATGCGGGTTGGCAGACTTCACACGCCGCCGCCTTGCAGAAAATCGAAGTATAATAACACTGTTTTGAGCTGTGTTGTGTTTCTTACGGTGAGCAAGGTTGCCAGTGCTCCGCGAGGAAACGTTGTGTTGGCAGTGGGGGGACTTTGACCCTTATACTGCCAACCCAATTATTTCTGTTTCAATACAGGGTCGGTAACGCGCAAGTGATACTCCTAGTGTTGCAAGCGTCTATAGGCTACGGTAACCGCTTACCATCAGGTGGGCCGTATGCTTGTTTGCCACCTTAGTAGAAAAAAAAAAAAGAAAATCTCCCGGAACGGATCCCATACAAAACAGTGATAGCATAGTGATATGAGGTTCGAGTTCGAACCCAAGGCTTCAACCACTTTGAAAGGGGCTCATCTACCAATGTATACTTCCCATTTTTAGTCTTAATTAAATTCATTAAATTTTTCTTTCCTTAAAAAGACATCTCTAATTACATCTCCTGCCACCTTCAATGCGTTGAATGGCATTTTCCTTTAATCAATTACTTGGGTAATTGAATTTCAAATATTACCTTACCTTAATCAATTAAGATAATAAGGGTGCATTCATAGATTTTTCTTTTATCGCAATTCCTTTCCTGTTATGCAAATACCTTCGTACAATTTTATCCCGTCTGATTAAACATTAGATTTGAAAAAGGAATCTCGTTTCCTGTTAATCTTTTCTTTGAGAATTTTTCGCCGTTCTTTATTGGTTTATAATTTTTTTGAAAGCTTTTTTAATGGTATGAATGTGGATGAATAAGAATGAGTTACGATTTCCCGGGTGCGAGATTGTTGAATGAAATTGTGAATTTTATTTTGAGAATCAACAATGGAGAGGCTTGTGTTCGTATTTTTCACACATTTTTGTTTGGTTTTATTCTGAACGGTTTATGTATTTTAAAGTGAGACACCTAAATACAGAATTTAAAGCATTTGTATTTTTTTTCTAAGTTTCGAACTAAAATCTGACACACATCTTTGACTTTCCGAAATTGTGAAAGTTGTGGGTTCGATTTCCAAAGGGCACAAATATTTTTGTGATAAATTGTTAGTGTATGTCTGGGTATTGCTTATGTATTATATGTAAATATAGTAATTTGAGCAGGGATAGTCTAGTGGTATGACAGTTCGAACCCAGGGCACACACCTCTGACTTTTCGAATTAGTGCGTTTTAATAATTAATTATCACTCGCTTAAACGGTGAAGGAAGACATCGTGAGGAAACTTGCATGTCTTAGAGTTTTTTTCAACGGCGTGTGAAGTCTTCTAACCCACACGAGGCCAGCGTGGTGGACTATAGCATAAAGCATCTCGCTCTGTGAGAGGAGACCCGTGCCCAGCAGTGGGACTGTATATGGGTTGATGATGATGGTATTGTATTTAATTTTAGCTTTAGAACAGAAGAATTCATGTAACGCATTTAAATTGCTTGCTGAATTGGTTATCGAGAACTGTGTTTAATGTGATATTAAAATAGTTGAAAAGTATTATTGTTATTGTGTATTGTACTAATTGTGTTAGAAACATATTTAGGAGCATAATCGAACGACTTTGTTGTTTACTGAGAATTGTGATCAAAATTCTTCTTATGAAAGTATTTTGTTTCGGTGTTTATTTGCAGAGGTCGTCAGCTAGGATATGCTATCTAGTAGGTATTATTAATTAAATATTGACTTGTAAAATTATATTTAAAAGATCTATTTTACAGAAATAAATATCATTTATGTCCTTCACCGATTAAGCGATTGATAATTAATTAATACGCACATGAATTCGATAAATTACAGTATTAAAAAATATTTTAAAACTTAAACCTATTGCGCATCACAGAGTAAAATATTGGTACAGAATGATGAGATTTTATTCATCAGATATTCCATTAAAAAAATTACTCACGTGTTTGGATAGAGATTCTAGACGATAGCGATGCTGAGGATTACTAACTTAACCTGTAAATATCCTAGTCTAGTTTCAGTTTAGTTTACTTTGTAGCGTATTACTTAACTCGGAGAATGCTCAGACTCCATAGAAAAAAAAACTTAGCTCCGGGGAAAAGAGTTGTATCAATTTTTGAGTGAAGTAACTAAAATAATTATTTAAACTATTTTTTTTAATAACATACCATCACACCTGTATTCCCCGAAGGGATAGGCGGAGGTGTACTAATGTACACCTACATTTCGCCGGTATGTTTAGGTCTCATGTAATAGGGAGCGAGCCTATTGTGATTAACCGGGCACAAATCCAGACTCCGAGCTTTCATAGAAAAACCCAATAACACTTTGCTCGACCTGTTGCTTGAACCCAGGACCTCTAGCGTAGCAGTCGCGCTTAGGACCACTAGACTATTTTTATTATTGAAATAAAAATTCTATGGGTTCATTACGAGCTCAAGATTGACTTAAAAGAGTTTTCAAATAGTTTGTAATACCTTATTACATGGGCTACATTACCCTTCAAATCGGAATACAGCAATGTTAGCACAATATTGCTTAGCGGTTCTACATTTAGCAACGCAGTGGTACCAAAACACACGAACTTGCAACCACAAGACCAGCCAATGGCAAACCCACATTCCAGAAAATTATTTTGAAAAAAGAATTTTGTATTTTTTTGTTGCGTTTAGAAACAGACAGTATTTTAAAAAGATGTTTGTTATGCCCGCATATTTTAGTTTTTATTTGTGTCCACACTCATTGCGGTTTTGCCCTTTGTCGTCTTCATCTCTTCAAAGGGACTTGCACATCAAAAAACAAATGTTTGTGTCGGGTTTAAGTGTTGCCATTCCCCATTCCTCGTGATTCCCTTGGGCGTTACTTTGCTCTCGAAAAAGAGTATGTTTTTTGAGGTACATACCAATTTTTGCGGAAATATGGAGGAAAAGGTAGGCTTAAGCAGTAAAGGCATGATTGATGTTACTATTTGAAAGGTATATTATGTGCGTGTGTTTGTTCAACGAAACAGGAGTGCGTTAGTATTTTTTATATTGCGAACAGTATTTTTATTTTTTTAATAAAAACGTTCTCCCACATATCATAAAAAATAATCACACAAGCTTCTCCAAAAGTTGAGGCATAGGAAGACTGAAGTACTGTACCTCAGTACAGTACTCAGTACAGTCAGTATGGCTGTACCTTGGGTATAGCCATAGTTCACTAGTATATGCTTAGGTCTCATGTAATAAACACTAAACAAAACTAACTATACTAACTATAATTAAAATGTACAAATACTAATTTTGTTTCAAATACTTAGCAATCCTAATGGACGGATGTATGACCCCTGTAACACAGGATTTTCCTACCTACGTACCTACAGTACTCCTACTTTAAGTGTCACCGGTATTTGTGTACGTACTTATATGACAAATAAATGATTATTATTAAAAAAAATATAATAAAACAGAATTAATTATAACAAGATTCATTCAATCATCAAACGAACATGATTATAGCAGTGATAGCCTAGTGATATGACTTTGGACTTTGGCAACAAAGGCAAACAAGGCAGGCACTTCTGACTTTTCGAATTCATAATAAGTATGTGCGTATTAATAATGAATAATCACTCGCTTAAACGTGAAGGAAAGTGTCATGAGGAAACCAACTAAATGTAAAATACATACGTATACATACATAATTGCAGTTAATAATAATATAAGTAATATAATAGATTTGGGACATTTTACACAACACCATCTAGTCCCAAACCAAGCAGAGCTTGCACTATGGGTACTAGACAATGGATATAATACTTATATACAATTCTTTTTTTGTAAATACATACTTATAATATATAAGAAACACCCAGACAAACACAAATACTCATGTTTTATCCACACAAATATTTGTGTCCTGTGGGAATCGAACCCACGACCCCATGATTAGCAGTCCGGTACTCGAACCGCTAGACCACAGAGGTCGTCAAAAGTTAGTTGCATAAAAAACTAGGCTATTTTTAGACATATAAAACTCTACGACATCTACCCATTGATATGTAAAATAGGTTCCCGACAAGGCTATAATATATAAGCTATATAGCTATATATACCTACACACTGCGTTCCCCAGATACGAAGCAAATGCAAATCATGTTTTGGAACCGCTGCTGCAGGAGGTAATAGGGGTGACGTCACGAAGACTTAATACTGCGAGGTCGTGACGTCACAGGACATCTAGGCAGATGTTACCATACCAAACTGATATAAGTACTAATTTCTGACATTTACGCGAATATTATACATTGAA
This sequence comes from Acronicta alni, assembly GCA_964056405.1. Lineage (NCBI taxonomy): Eukaryota > Metazoa > Arthropoda > Insecta > Lepidoptera > Noctuidae > Acronicta > Acronicta alni. Next base: position 1,601,314 of record OZ043935.1, read on the forward strand.
ATAAAACTACTTTTTACGTAAAATAGTTTTATTTAAATGATATAAGTACTGTTATTGCACACTAATAGTAATGACATGCATACAAATACAAATAAAATATAATACATATAAAATAATAACAATAATTAAATAATAATAGTTGCACACAAATAGTAATAATTGTATGAGTATAAATTAGATATAGATTTTTTTTTTAAATGTAATTTAATTTAATTTTTATTGTGATAACTGTTTTAATACCTAATTAAATAAAAATGATAATATTGTTATTGTATCGTACCAAATTACACTAGAATATTAATTTTGCAGCGCCCTTGCAGGGTTTCATATTGATACCACAAATTATTGTAACATCCTTATTACATATGAAAGCAATAAAGATTTGAATTTGAATTTTAATTATTATCCTACTAATATTATAAATGTGAAAGTTACTCTTTCACGCTAAAACTACTGAACGCATTTGGATGATACGTTACAGTATTATTATTAATACATCAGATTAACATATAGGTTATAATTTATAACGATTTTGAGTTAATTAGCCAAATAACAACATCAATTAAAAGTAACTTTTCCACGCGGACGAAGTCAAAAGGGTAGAAGTTAGACATATATTTGATAATTATAAAAAAGAAATAAATAAATTTATTTCGCTACAGTTCGCATGCAACCAATTTTTCAGAACAGACAACAAACAAAATATATATGAAAAAACCTATAATAAAAATATACTTAGTTAATCCTATTTAAAACATAATGGTGTGTGCCTCGCGGCTGCGCCAAATAGGTCTAGTTCAGCATTATGTCAGGCCACTAGTGCTTGACGCTGATTTTCAACTAAACCTTTTCGAGATGTCACGGATGAAAATCAGTGGCAAAATATATAAAATAAAGTGTAATAAATAAATAATAAAGCCTACAATTAAAAATAAATAAATTTAAAAATATTGTTTATCGTATATATATGCATATTACTGCAATATAACATACAATCACGCCTGTATTTCCGGAAGAGATAGGCAGAGGTGTACCAAATGTACACTCATAGTGCTTATGTTTAAGTCCCATGTAATAAGGGGCGAGACAATTGCCATTAAGTGGCCACAGATCAAAACTCTGAGCTCTAAATGAGAATTGTATAAATAAAACTTTGCCCGAACTAGGAATTGAATACAGGATCAGCGTATCAATCGTATTTACGACTATTAGACTAAGGAAGATAAAAAAGATAAAGAAATTAATGTTTAATGATCCAGTGCATGCATTTAGTTTCTCCTATTGACAATTTTATTCAGCACCATCTAATCCTTAATTAAGCAGAACTTTAACTAAAGGTACTACACAACTGATTTTATTTATTTATTATTAAGAAGGCTTACAGACTAATACAATAACGGTAGAAAAGAAACTAAATAAACCATAATAACTGGCTTTACAGCTCGCCGATTGTGCTTTCGCTATTGTTTACAACTTACTGTATCTATAATCGTACTATTTCTCTTCCTGCTTATTTCTGCTCTCTGTAGTGTATATAAACTTTTTCACTCCTTCTGATTTTACTGAACTACGTATATTCTACTATGCGCGTGTGGCTTGTAAACCTCTTCTTGTGTGGTGTGAATAAACTGTATTTGTGTAAATACATCGGACTATTTTATTTGACTCCCAAACACTGAGTCAGGGATATTTCAACCAAATAATAATTAATATCGAGGCGAGACACCGTCTGCCATCCCTAAGGATATTTATTCGAGGTTGTAAGGCAAACGCCGTTTTCTTCCGGCAAAAGAAGTTATTGGTCCACACAATAATTTTAAGATTCATACTTTGCAATAGTCCTGCACCCACCCGGGAGACTCCAGGCTGTAGGTACTCTAATAGTGCAGTTGTGGAGTACCCCAGGTTGGTGCCCCATTCCATATTAGTACAAAGTTCACCAAGGGGCCTCTACGCGTTGGACCTGTGTCCCCGCGCAAGCCTGCCAGAAGACCGGATGTCTTCTTCACGGAAGACATGCCGTGAACACTTGAGGTGATAATAAATATAGAATTAATACTTATATTTTTTTTGTAAATCATCATCATCATCATCATCAACCCATATACTGTCCCACAGCTGGGCACGGGCTCCTCTCACAGAATGAGAAGGATTAGGCTACAGTCCACCACGCTGGCCTAGTGCGCATTGGCAGACTTCACACGCAACCGAGATAATCACTAAGGCATGCAGGTTCCCTCACGATGTTTTCCTCAATCCTCAATACGTTTATTGCACTCCACAATTCCTTCACCGTTTAAGCGAGTGATAATTATTAATACGCACATGATTTCGAAATGTCAGAAGCCTTGGATTCTAACTCGAGTCCTTTGACTTGGCAGTCCAATGGTCATACCACCTCGCTATCAATTTTGTAAATTTAAACTTACAATACATAAGAAACAAACAAACACAAACACTTATGTTGTACTCATAAATAAGTTTTTGTGTCCTGTGGGAATTTAACCCATGACCTCGTGATCAGCAACTGTACAGAGATTAATTTGTCCATAAGTGTTAATTGTAAGTTTATTATTAATTTATATTCCCTTTTATTTATACCTTAAGTTCTTTTGTAAAACACTTAGCATGCAGTGTTTACCTATAATCAGGTGTGCAGTATTACTAAGAACTCAAAGTATTAACTTTTGTATTCATAAGTACATAATTTGTACTTAATTATAGATGCTCCACTGTAACAACTGTTGGTAAACCATAAAAAAATAAATCAGCAATCTAACACTCAAACTATTTGTATGATGTACAACTACATGTAGTTGTACCGGGTCTTGGAGTTTGTGCATGTGAAAGTTTGTGTTTGTGAACGCACCCACAATACAGGAGAAAATACTAGAGTGGGTCAAGTTCTCATTTACAAAATTCTTATTTAAACCGTAGGTAAGCTACAGACGTCTACATTACATCTAGAAAGCTCCCACTTCAGTGACCTAAGCTATAGTTCTACAAATGTAAGCTCCTTTGCAACGTCTTAGAGATATTAAGTGTTATTGAGAAAAGGAATTAGTATTCAATGGAAATATTTGAGTGAAAGTACTTAGGGCTAATGTCTGAGCTGGTTTCAGACGAGTTCAAACATGTCCATTGTCTGTAATTTCAAACTATTCAGGTTATGTTTGAAATCAACTGAATTATTGATGCGGTTTGATGCAGTCTACTGTCTCAGATCCAGTCAAATTCTTAAATTCAACATTTTATTACGAAAATTTGAAACATTTTATATAGCAACATCTATTTCCAAATTAAGCAGAACTCAGATTCAAATTTAACAGTACTATTGGTATTAGACAATGGATATACCTAATAGTAATATTCTTGTACAATTTGACACAGCACCATCTAGTCCCAAATTAAGCAGAGCTTGTACTATGAGTAGTAGACAATGGATATAATACTTATATCCTTTTTTTTAAATACATACTTATAATACATAGGAAAAACCCAGACAAACATAAACACTTATGTTCATCACATAAATATTTGTGTCCTGTGGGAATCGAACCCACGACCTCGTGATCAGCAGTCCGGTACGCGTACCACTAGACCACAGACGTCGTCAAATAATACTTATATATACTTTTTGTAAATACAAAATTTTTTTTTTGTCTCTAAGGTGATATACACGGACACCTGATGGTAAGCGGTTACCGTAGCCTATAGACGCTTGTAACACCAGAGGCATCACTTGCGCGTTGCCGACCCTGTAAAACAAAAGAGGAATACTTGGGTTGGCAGTATAAGGGTCTGGAGGGTACTGGAAATTCCCGAAATCCCGCACTAAGCGTGTCTCGACATTATTTATCCGTACAGCGAGGGAATGGAATCAGCTGCCTGAATCTGTATTTCCTGACGTGTACAATTTGGGGGTTTTCAAGTCACGAGTGAATAGGTATCTTCTAGGTAAGCGTGCTATATCTTAGACCACATCGTCACTTACCATCAGGTGAGATTGTGGACAAACGCTAACCTATCTCATATAAAAAAACCAAAATTCATGCATAAAAACGATAAACTAACCATTACATAGTATAGATTCAAAAGATATTGGAAAATTAAGTAGCTTTGCAAGCTCCGAAATTTTTATATTAAGCCGAAAGAATTTAGTATGCAGACACAGTTTAACTACTCAGACATGTCTAAGCCTATCTCAGACATGTTTGAATGAGTTCATCGATATTTACATGATTTAGATTAAACGGGTTGAGTACACTTGAGAGTGGAGTGTGTGAGTGGATTATAGAATATTTGATATAATAACTAAAACTTTATTAATAAATTCCCAGGTCGAGCAAAGTGTGATTGTGTTTTTCTTTGAAATTCTCAGTAGCAGATCGGAGTTTGGATTTGTGCCCCGTTAATGGCAATAGACTCGCCCCCTATAACATGGGACCTAAATAAACAGGCAAACTGTGGGTGTTATCATCATTAACCCATATACTCACATGAAAGATCTGGGCATTTTATTCGATCCGGGACTCACGTTTCATGATCATATGATCTTAACCGCTAAGGACTCATTTATTCGCCTCGGTTTTGTACTCAGGAATGCTAAAGACTTCAATGGTAATGACGTGGTTAGATCTCTTTATAACTCCTTAGCAAACTGGAATCCAGTGCTTGTGTGTGGAATCCCTACGAAACCACCTACGTCCTCTTACTAAAGAAGGTCCAGAAAGCTTTCCTGAGGTTCTTATATAAAAGGACAAACGGATACTATCCTTTCCTGTATCCCACAAAATTCCTCCAAGGTAGCTTAGGGTACAACTCACTAGAGGTGAGGCCAAACTACGATCAGGTCAGAACAATGTGTAAAATTCTTTTTAATAAAACTCAGGCGCCAGAACTCCACGGAAAAATATGCCATCTATTTGTGCCTGATAACTACCGTCGCAGCAGGAAGCACAGGCTGTTTGCCCCACACCTCGCCCATTCCGCGTGTACTTTTGGCACTCAACGCTCTCCTGGAAATAAATCCGGACTGTGATTTGTTTGTGGACGGATGGAAGACAATCCTATCTGTATGTCTGGAGTACTGCGAGAAGTCGGTGTCCTAGTTGTGTCTTTAATTATCTCTTAGTTAGTGTAAGTGGCATGCGGCCGTTCTAATTAAGTTTAAAGTAAAAAAAAAAATACTGTCCTACTGCCGGGCAGTGGTCTCATCTCAAGATAAGAGGCATTAGGCTATATACAGTCCACCACGCTGGCCTAGTGCGGGTTGGCAGACTTCATTCACCTTCGAGAAAATCACTGTATATGCAAGTGATAATTAATTAATAATACGCACATTCACAGTGCAGTTAGTCTACCAATTTAAAGTCGCGCAGCGTGCTATGGCGCGTGCTATGCTTGGAGTTTCTCTGAATGATAAAATCCGCAACGAGGTTATCCGACACAGAACCAAAGTAACCGAAATAGCACACTATATTATTTTTTTTTTTTTTTTAATCTTTATTTAAAGTGTTTATTCGTATATACGAATATGCCACTGTAAGTATTATACATAGTATAAATTACATATTAGCACACTATATTAGCAAGCTGAAGTGGCAGTGGGCTGGCTCTATCTGCAGAAGAACCGACAAGCGCTGGGGTAGACGTGTCTCGAGTGGAGACCGCGACTCGGCAAACGTAGTGTAGGACACCCTCCGGCAAGTGATGATTTGCGAATGGCTGCTGGTAGAAGCTGGATGGGAATAGCCGAGGCTATTTCCAACAGTGAACTAATACCTATAGGCTGATGATGATGATGACGCACATGATTTCAGTAAGTCAAAGGTGCGTGTATTTGTCTTGCCAGTTCAATGGTCAAACCACTAGGCTATCACTATTTCAACTGTAGGTGTATTTTAATACATCTCTGCCTAACCCTGTCGGGGAATACAAGCATGGTGGTACAGTATGTTCTATTCCATGATGGTATGCTATTGGGTATCCCATGGTTTCGTCGTTCAAAAATATTGCGGGTGTGAGAACCGTCCAATTCAGGGATCCGTTTGCGAAATATTAAGCTTTATACTGTTAATTTTATTATAAGTCAACGAGTGGCGCTTTGTTATTTTATTTTTTTTATAACACTAAGGCAAACAAGCATACGGCCAACCTGATGGTAAGTGGTTACAGTAGCCTATAGACGCTTGTAACACCAGGGGGGTATCACTTGCGCATTGCCGACCCTGTAAAATGAAAGATGAATAGTTGGTTTGGCAGTAAAATTCAAAGTCCCCCCACTGCCAACACAACGTTTCCTCGGAGCACTGGATGTTTTAAGTATTTATATTACTAATCCCTATGATCTGTAAAAACTAGTATTAACACAAAAACTTTATATCCATTCACTATGTGAATCAAATGCCTCGTAATCAGGGGTCCGATACTCAAACAATATATACACCGATGTCGTCAGAATTCTTCGCAAATAAAATATTCTATATCTATATCTATATATATCACTAATTTTCTATATCTATATATATCACTATCATCAACCCATATACTGTCCCACTGCTGGGCACGGGTCTCCTATATTGAGAGGGATTAGGCTATAGTCCACCACGCTGGCCTAGTGCGGGTTGGCAGACTTCACAAACCGTCGAGAAAAATCTCTAAGGTATGCAGGTTTCCTCACGATGTTTTCCTTCACCGTTTAAAAAGCGAGTGATAATTAATTATTAATACGCACATGAATTCGAAGCAAGCAGTGATAGCCTAGTGGTATGACCATTGGACTGCCAAGTCGAAGGTCTCGAGTTCGAACCCAAGGCACGCACCTCTGAAAATATTCTATTCTATTCTAATTCGTTATTTTTAGGGTTCCGTACCTCAAATGAAAAAAACGGAACCCTTATAGAATCACTTTGTTGTCCGTCTGTCCGTCCGTCCGTCTGTTAAGACCCTTTTTCTCAGGAACGCGTGGAGGTATCAAGCTAAAATTGTATCAAATACTCAGGTCTATAATACTTTTAAGCTGTAACAAAATCTAACTTCTATGTCGACGCAATCAAAAGTATACCTACAGGTTTGTATGGAACCCGCACTTGACCGGTTTTTTACTAAAAATCGAGTAGGTACGAACAATATAAATTTTTCATTAATATTTCAAGTCTGAATTTTAACACCAATATCTTTTTATTGTTTTAGTTTTCAGAGATACCTATCAGCTGTTTGTTCTAGTTTTAATTACTTTCAGAACAATTAAAATTTATTTATTCAAATATAGTTTTTTTGTTATCAAACTTCTTGAAAATCCTTGTGGAGTTAATGAATTGAAATGGTTGGGTTGGTTGTATTTTAGAAGATAAAATTTAAACATTGATTTATCAAACAACGTTATATTAAAATACCTAGTGGTTATTTAATAAGAAGAATCAATCGATATGCAAGGTTAAGCTGCGCTAGCCGCGGTCAGGTTGTGGATGGGTTACCATTCTTAAAACATCGAGACCCCTTCGTGCCTCGGACAGCACATTAAGCCGTAGATTCTGGTTGTAGGACATGACGATCCAATGATGAGGATCCCATGTCCATGATTATAGGGCAGGTGAAGGTAGGTGAAGGTATGACGAATGTCGAACCGGCGCTTCCTGACACAGGCGTCTATATGCTAAATAGACTCCATCAACATTGTATGTAAACCGGTGTAATAACGAACAATATTTCTGATGTTTTTATCATTTTTGACATAAGGCAGTTTTGAGTTGGTTTAAGGCTCTCAGTATACATCAGTACATATCTGCCAAACCCTTCAAGAAATTTAGGTATAATAACATCTAAAAGAGACCATAATTCTCTGAGACTGTTTCAGCGTTTCTTCTCAGAGGTCGTTAGTCTTGAAATTTCGGCACTATACTAAAATACATTTATATACGTGGTAGACTTGTAATTGGCTATATGTTTTCTGTATTGTTAAACTATTCTAGTTTGTTAATCTGTAAGTCTACTATAGTAAATAAATAAATAAACAAATAAATTGAAATAAAACTACTGTTTACGGATTTTATCGCGTATATTGATATTATTAATCCCGACGTTTCGGACCCTTCACAGCGTCCATGGTCGCTGTAAAGTAATTATATCATCAAGAGCCCACCACCTCAGTCTACCCGTGACCATGGACGCTGTAAAGGGTCCGAAACGTCGGGATTAATAATATCAATATACGCGATAAAATCCGTAAACAGTAGTTTTATTTCAATGTATAATATTCGCGTAAATGTCAGAAATCAATATAAACAAATAAAATTTAAATGTATTAGGTATTTCATTTATTTATTATAACCGTTCGAATGTCGCGGGTCTACCGACGCGCGGAGGTACTAATAATTTTATTTATTCATTTCTATGGAAGTCTTACAGTTAAACATGACAAAAAAGAAAGATAAGGTATACTGACAGCCAATTACAATCCTTCACGTATTAAAACATTAATTAATATTTTGATTGATTAACGAACCGAACCATTGAAAAACAATTTACTAGTCTGTAATTTCATTTATTACCGAATACTGCTATTTGTTTGGGCTTATATCGATTCCACTGACCCAGGCAAGCACTAACCAAGGTTGTCAATAAGCAATGATAGCTAAAATTACCATTGGACTACCAAGTTAAATGTCTTGAGTTCGAATCTAAGGCACCCACATCGACTTTTTGAAATCATGTGCGTAATACTAACTAATTATCGCTCTGATTTCTGACTTTTACGCGGATATTATACATTGAAATAGAACTACTTTTTACGGATTTTATCGCGTTATATTGATATTATTAATCTCGACGTTTCGGACCCGTCCACCTGTGACCATGGATACTGTAAAGGGTCTGAAACGTCGGGACAAAATCCGTAAAACGTAGTTTTATTTCAATAATAATTATAACTCACTAAAATGGTGAAGGAAAATATCGTGAGGATATTGCCTTACAGATTTTCCCAAAGTTTTTAATCTAATCCCTATAATTTATATTACCTATTCTTAACTATTATCCTAGCGTTTTACTAATTAAATACCATATTCCACAGCTTTATCTGTGAACAGCGTTGTGGGCTACAATATTGTACTTATTTATGTGTATCTCTTTTTCTAACACTGTATTTTGTAGCTGTTTGTTGTTCCCTATGATTAAAATAAAAATAAAATAAAAAATAATTCTGAGAGGAGAACCGTTCCCAGCAGTGGGACAGTATATGTGTTGATGATTAAAACGGTGAAGGAAAACATCGTTCTATGCCATAACAGTTTTTTACGCTGTGTGAAGTCTGCCAACCCTCATTAGGCCATCGAGGTAGACTAAAACCTAATCCCTCTCATTCTGAGAGGAGACCCGTGTCCAGCAGTGGGACAGTATATTGGTTGATGATGATGATGCATTATTCCGAATTGAGGGTACGCCCATTATATAATAATACGAAAATTTACGATCCATTTTAATCCTTTGAAATTATATTTTACAGGTACTATTAATTGTTTCTGATATTAATTTTAAACGTTAAAATGTATTAATGTTATTATTGTATTATAGAAAATCCTTTTTATCGTTTTAAATTATTAAGGTCGTGAATTAATCCCAACTATTCCAACTTTATTATTAATTATTGTTTATTTTAATAATATAAATGCGAAAGTACCTCGTCTGTGTACCTGTGGGATACACCAAACAGATTCTTGCAAACCTCATTTTATAAACCTTAAAATATTAACCTTCCCTGCTCTATATATCTATGCGGCCTCAATTTTAGTTAAAACAAACATCAATAGTTATGACACATTAAGAAGTAGTAGACTTAAAAATACATTAATCAATAAAGCATCCCACACTGCAGTATATAGCAATAGTATTTTTTGTATGGGCATAAAAATATATAACAAGTTACCCACAGACATTAAGAACCTACAGTTGATTGGTATTTTTAAAAGGAAGCTAAAAAACTTCCTGATTAAAAAGGCATATTACTCTGTAAAAGAACTTCTACAAGAAAAATAATTATAATATAAAAAAAGATTGTGATATTATGTAATTTAATGTGATAAATTATAAAATTAGTATGACATAATATATTACAACGTAAAGTACCTATATAATTATAACTATAATACCTACTAAATATGTAAATTTTTATAATTAATAATTTTATGTAAACACTTAGATAGCAATGCCCTATCAGGCAATTAAGTTCTAAGAACCTATCTATTGTAACATCTACAAACTGTACACTTAGTTCGCAATAAAGAATTTGAATTTGAATCTGTCTGTAACGCTTCCACGCTTAAACCGCTGAATTTGATATTATATAGTACAGATATCGATTAAACCTTGGAGAAGGTTTAATCGATATAGGTCCTACATAGGCTACCTTTTGTCTAAATTCTTTGGCTTGCAAGTGAAACCGCGGGCAAATAATAAATAAATAAAAAATGTCTAATTTATTTACCGCCGAATGAATTGAAATAAAATATTTGTTTTATAAATTTCATTTCATGATATTTTAATAACAGTTTTCTGTGTGTAATAAAAAAAAACATTACAAATTTTTTTACAAACCGTTTTAACCCGCTACCCGCCGACGCTATATTTTTTAGGCCTGGTTAAGACTGAATGTAAAAAATAGAATATGTTACAACAACAAGAATATTAATGTGCCATTTTAATAACTGCGTTACCAGATTACAGTACTAACAAGGGATTAAAATCACATATAATTATTATGTTATAATTATTTGAAATTGTTACCTATTTATTTTGTAGTAATTGCTTAAAACTAGAAAAATTACGCAACGACCACGCGGTGTCCAAAATTTTATAGATATACATACATAACATAACTCAGTAAGTATATTAAATATAATTAATGAATATTAGAACTACGTATGGGACAAGTTATCATTAAAAATATAACTTATGATTTACCTGTGATATAGAACAACCAAACCCAAACACATTCTGACTTCTTTAAAAACTTTACACGTTCTATTACTTAACATAAAAAACTTCAATCTCATTCATTAAATTCCTTTCCAAACAACACAATTATTTCAAATAAAACTAACAACAAACAACCGCCAATAAATCTTAATTAAAAATAAATAAAGAAAAACTCACCGAAAACACTTAACACATCACTGAAACACACAATTTATTTCCTCAAAATTTTACAAAACACACTTTAAACCACACATTATTTTTTATTACTTTTTAAAATGTCACTTCACTGCATTTTTTTAACACTGCGATCGAAATATACATGGGACGAACAGGCGTGCATCCCCTCCCGACGCGCGAAACATTCTACCCCCCACCCTGCGAAGGCTATGCGTTGAGCAGAACGCATGCGTCGTAAAAATATATTTCAGTTAAGTTAGAGGCTTTGCTTTCACATTTTTGTTGATAAAACGTGTTAAATGTAATCAAAACATGGAAGAAATTGATTAATATTTTAGGATTATCTTTTAGGAATTAAATTTACATGAATATCTATATAATCTTCCGTTTTTTCTATCGGGATAGATTTCTTCCAGACAATTATTCTCTCCAACCCTCGCAGGCATTATCTCATTTAGTTCAGACAGCGGTCAAACACTAGTATAAAAAAACTAGGAACCTGCTCCGACTTCACACGGGTACAATGTACAAATAACACATTATATTATTATTAAAAAAATGCAGTGAAGAGACATTTTAAAAAGTAATAAAAAATAATGTGTGGTTTAAAGTGTGTGTTGTAAAATTTTGAGGAAATAAATTGTGTTTCAGTAATGTGTTAAGTGTTTTCGGTGAGTTTTTTCTGTATATTATAAAGTATAAACTTTCCGGCAGGAATTATCTTATTGATAGTAAAACCATACCAAAATCCGTTGCGTAGTTAAAAAGATCTCAATGTAAAGAAAGACACAGCGACTGTTTTATACTGTACTAGCTTCTGCCCGCAACTTCGTCCACGTGGAAAAGTTACTTTTAATTTGGCTAATTAACTCAGAATCGTTATAAATTATAGTATTTATGTTATTTTGATGTATAAATAATAATACTGTAAAGTTTCATCAAAATCCGTTCAGTAGTTTTAGCGTGAAAGAGTAACAAACATCCATCCGTCCTCACAAACTTTCACATTTATAATAATTAGTAGGATAAGAATTATCTAATCAATATCAAAAGTAATTTTATTCTTTTCCGAATAATTTATAAATATTTTTTAATTTACCGGTAGTTTATTCATTTGAAACGGTAAAAATTTACTGGTTTTTAACATACTTTGCACAGTTATTTAGAAAAGGAAAAATTGGACCGCGGGCAGGATTCGAAAATTGGAAAATGGAAGGAAAAATTCGACATGACGGGTAGGAGTCGCGGTGGCTTAGTGGTCATAGCGTCTGGTGTACCTAACCAGAAGACGCAGGTTCGAATCCTGCCCGCGGTCCAATTTTTCCTTTTCTAAATAACTTTAAAATCTTAGCATGGAAAATGCCAAAAATATACAAAAAGATAGTTACAAGGTAAGGTGGCATCGTTCGACATTTAACTAACTGTAAAGTAAGTTGTGTCGGTTGAAAAGCAAAAACTTGCATTTCAATAGGTGTTACTGACGTCACCATAAAGACGTAAATTCAGTATGGGAAGGAAAAATTCGACATGACGGGTAGGAGTCGCGGTGGCTTAGTGGTCATAGCGTCTGGTGTACCTAACCAGAAGACGCAGGTTCGAATCCTGCCCGCGGTCCAATTTTTCCTTTTCTAAATAACTTTAAAATCTTAGCATGGAAAATGCCAAAAATATACGAAAAGATAGATACTTTGCACAGTTTCAATTAGTGATAAAACACTGTTCCAGCACGGTATTCCGCGAATGTTGAAGGGTTAAAAATGTTTAAATTCAGAATAGATTTCGAGTCGAATGAATGAATTGGTATATTTTTGTTTTGATGCAAAAAAAGCGCTTTGACTGTCTATTAAAGCTCAAATGAAATGAGTTGGCATGTTTTTTTTGCCGACATATGTACATATGACTGTGTGACACTGAAATCGTGTATATATTTGCTTTATTTTTTTTAAATTGAAACAGTTTTGTCACGTAACTTAATACTTGCAATTTAATCACGGGTAGTCAGAGGGTATCTAATAATGTGTACCCACAGTTTTCCAATATATTTAGGTCACATGACTGTAATAGGGGGCAAGCCTATTGCCATTCACCGGGCACAGGTAGATCCAAGCTTCAGTCTGACATAGCTCATATAACTTATGACCGCTAGAGCATTAAGGTTCTCGAGTGGAGACCACGCACCGGAAAGCAGAGCAGAACGGCCTCCAACGAGATTAAATGTCGCTGGAAACCATTGGTTGCAGCCGGCTTATCACCGTCCTTGTGGACTCCTATGAGGGAGGCCTTTATTCAGCAGTGAATAGATTTTTTTGTAAAGGTGCATTCACACCGCTAACAAAAAGTTATTTGTTGTTAGTATATGTTGCCGTGTTAGGTAAAGTTGCGTCAAAATGGTGGTAACTATCGATAACATTCGTTAGTTAGTGAACATATGCTGTGCAACTCGCTGGTTACTATTTGTTACTTTATGATAATGGCGGTATGGATGCGATCATTCAACAAAGAGTAACAAGCAGTTGCAAAAGTTGAAGAATGTTATCATTTTGTATTTTGGCATTTTCCATGCTAAGATTTTAAAGTTATTAAGCAAAGGAAAAATTCGACGGGCAGGATTTGAACCTGCGTCTTCTGGTTAGGTACACCAAACGCTATGACCACTAAGCCACCGCGAGTCCTACCCGCCATGTCGAATTTAGCCTTCATATTCTGAATTTACGTCTTTATGGTGACGTCAGTAACACCTATTAAAAAGCAACTTTTTGCTCCTCAACCGACACGAATTACTTTACAGTTACTTCAATGTCGAACGATGCCACCTTACCTACGAACCATCTTTTAGTATTTTTTGGCATTTTTCATGCTAAGATTTTACTCTAATCTACCGATCTGGAAGGTTAAGCTGCGAGCCGTGGCCAGTCTGTGGATGAGAGACAATTCTTAACAATTCAAGACCCCTTCGGGCATCAGAGGACACGTAAAGCGTTACGTCTTAATGGTGACGTCAGTAACACCTATTAAAAAGCAACTTTTTGCTCCTCAACCGACACGAATTACTTTACAGTTACTTCAATGTCGATGTTATATTATCTATCTTTTTGTATTTTTTGGCATTTTCCATGCTAAGATTTTAAAGTTATTAAGCAAAGGAAAAATTACCACGGGCTGAATGTTACCTAATGCTATCGTGTTGCATTCTGTTGCTGCACAAAAAGTAATTGCGGTGTGGATGCACCATTACAACACTATTCCAGAGAAGTGACGAATATACAAAATCGGTGAAGCATTTAAGAAAAAATTGGGAACACACGAACACGGAATTGTATATACAAAGATCCGGGCTATGTCGTTTATAAGAACGCATGGCCCTCTTTGCCTTGACTGCAACCGGATAAAGAAAAAACTTGACATAATATATAGCACAATATATCAAAGGGACTATGTTGGTAGGATATATTATATTACGGATTTAAATTATGGATACAATTTCACTGTTTGATATCATACGCAATTTTTTGGAGTATAGTTTTCCTTATGTGGTTGTTTGAGGAAAACGTGTATTGCTACTTTGATGACATCTGTGGTCTAGTGATCTGTGTGTCGGAATACTCATCATGAGGTCGTGGGTTCGATTCCCACAGGACACAAATATTTATATGATGAACATAAGTGTTTGTGTTGGTTATGTAATTTAAGTATGTATTTACAAAAAAAGTATATAAGTATTATATCCCTTTTCTGGCACCCATAGTTCAAGGTGTACTTAGTTTGGGACTAGGTGGAGTTGTGTGAAATTGTCCAGGAATATTTATTTACTTATTTAATGGTAAGGACTACGTCTCAAAATGAAATGATTTAGGCTATAGTCCACCACGCTGGCCTAATGCGGGTTGGCAGATTTCACACGCCTACGAGAAAATCTCTGAGGCATAGGTTGATTCATCACGATGTTTTACTTCACCGTTTAAGCTAGTTTTTTTTTTTAATTATGATCGCGTACCTTTGATTCGAAATCGAGACCTTAGACTTGGCAGTCTAATGACCATATAACTAGTCTAAAATAATGGTTACCCATCCACAGATTAACCGCGACAGTCGTAATTTAACCTTGCAGATCGGTTGATCGGCGTTCTAAAAGTCAAAATTGACTTCGTCATATAAACGACTTTGACTTTAATATTTATGCAGAATAAGTCTATAGAAATTATTACAATTACAAAATGCGGTTGTAATTAAAACCTAGTACACATCATTGTGTTCTCGGCCTCATCGCATCAGTGTCCGCACTAAGCCGGGTATTCATCAGTGTAGCCGGGACTTATATTTTATGATCGCGTGAAATGCCTTGTCATTTTCACCGTGATGGGACGAAGTACAGGCGAGCGCTCAAGTGATTGATTTTTATTTACGCAGTTACATTTTTGTTCGCTTTTATAATGTTACCGTTTTAATAATAAATTTAATAAAGGAAATTGCAATATTTTATTTATGTTAAATTAAAAACCTGTTTTTCACGAAGTGATAGTAATTATTAATGCATATAAATACTTTTTACAAGGCACCATCCCAAACTATGAAGAGCTAGCTATTAGTACTAAACAATAGTTATAATACTTGAAATACTTTTTTTGGTATGTATTAACAAAGAAAGTATTTCAAGTAGATAACTACTTGAAATACTTTTTTTGTTAATACATGTACAAGTAGTACTTATAATACTTATGCAACACCAAGAGAAACAGAAACAAAAAATTATGATCATTTCATAAATATTTGTGTCCTCTAGCGTAGCAGGACTTAACTATGCTAATGAAGCAGTTATATATATATATTAGAGTTATAATTTAGATTAGAATTAGAATTATAATAACGCCTTTAGGATTCTGGTGGGGCTGCCGATTCTGTAGCGCTTCAGGAATGTTTGCTGATGCAAGGGTCGATGATTTTTATGCCCTAATGCGTAAAAATTCAGCGTCACTGATGCGTCGGACTCGGGGAGTCACCAACGGAATCCTAAGGGCTATTGCTGAGAGAATGGACTCTGCTGTGCTGGGGAGATTCGTCAGACTACATGTTTTAAGATAATAATTGTGATTGATTTTTATTAATGAATTTTAGAAATATATATACTAACATAGTTTTAAGACCTTTATAACTAACAACATACGGACAATGCTTCGTCTGAAATAAATGTATTATTATTATTATATATTTTTATATTATCAGTGATCTATTTTAATAATTAAAAATAACAAAACAACAATTATCACAAAATAATTTCGACATGATTAATATTCTACTAGTAACAAAGTTTTGAACTACAATAATTTTATTATACTTAAATATTTTAGACACAAAACTTAGCACATTGTTAATAAAAATAACGTAAACACTTTTTCGCGTGGCTGTACCTCTCCTTGACGCGTCCATGACGGATTCTAACGAGATTTACGCTTAAAAGGATAATAACTAGAGTGGGAAACCATTTTATAATAGTTTTATATAATTTATTACATAATGGTATTCTTCTGAGGGCTCGTGGGTAAGTATTAACTGCTCTAATCTTTTTTTGTATTTTTTGCCATTTTTCATGCTAAGATTTTAAAGTTATTAAGCAAAGGAAAAATTCAACCGCGGGCAGAACTCGAGCCTGCGTCTTCTGGTTAGGTACACCAGACGCTATAATGACCACTAAGCCACCGCGATACCTACCCGCCATGTCAAATTACGCCTTCACATTCTGAATTTACGTCTTTATGGTGACGTCAGTAATACCTATTGAAAAGCAAGTTTTTGCTCCTCAACCGACACGATTTACTTTACAGTTAGTTCAATGTCGAACGATGCCACCTTACCTACGAACCATCTTTTTTGTATTTTTCGGCATTTTTCATGCTAATATTTTACTCTAATCTACCGATCTGGAAAGTTAAGCTGCGAGCCGTGGCCAGTATGTAGATGGGTAGCCATTATTAACAATTCGAGACCCCTTCGGGCATCGGAGGACACGTAAAGCCGTCGATCCCGGTTATCATGCGAACATCTATCACAGTCGTAAGTGGTATTCAAAAGCCTAAAAAGCCTGACAACCAGTCTATGCCTAGGATATCGGTATTACCAAGAAATTGGGTTGCAGAGGTTTGATGGCAGTCGCTTCGTGTGAAATACTGATATTCAGCCGCATCTGGTTAGACTGGAAGCCGACTCTAACATAGTTGGAAAAAGGTTCGGAGGAATATGAGTATTGCTAAGAAATTACTTAGTGGCGGTCTGTGGGCAGTCACTTTGTGGGGAACACATTGGTTTATAATAATTATAATAATGTGACAGCGAAGAAGAATACCATTATGTAATAAATTATATATAACTATTATAAATGACTCACTTGCCATTCACACCTCGGACGTTTCATTTCGCTCCCGATAACTCACCTACCTCTCCAATTTGATCCTGCCGTCAATTTTATTTCATCTTCCCACCTTGTGTGTTGCCTTCCTTGTCTTCTTTTACCTTTCCTTAGGTACCATTCTGTGTCTCTCTTGCTCCACTTCTCAACTTGATCGCGCATTGTGTGGCCTACCCATCCCCACTTCTAAATGATAAATGATATTTATTTCTGTAAATAGATCTTTTAAAGACACTTTTACAAGTCAATATTTAACATTTTTTATGCGAGACGGCTCCGGCATTTCCTAACTGACGACCTCTGAGAAGAAACGCCGAAACAAACTCAGAAAATCATAGTCTTTTTTAAAGTCCAGACATAGAATAACAAATATGTGTCTTACAATGTAGGGCAAAGTATGAAATGGCCTTTTGAAGAAAGAGTCATAGCGGCTTTGAGTAGACCAGTCTCAACCGACGGCACGCATACATCAGTCATTGTGTAGCTCAACTATAATTTAGGGAGCTCAACAACCCCTCGCACGCAGATCAGAGGAACATTTGCGTAGGTCACTTCTGTTGGTCGTTTTTTATGAGTATATCAGAGAGTTTTGTAAAATAATGACCTTAGGTCAGTATTTCTAATTTTGTCTTGGCATTTATAGCCGTTCATACTCCTCTCCATTGCTCTCTGTGTTATATGCACCTATAACATGAGACCTAAAC
This sequence comes from Acronicta alni, assembly GCA_964056405.1. Taxonomy (NCBI): domain Eukaryota; kingdom Metazoa; phylum Arthropoda; class Insecta; order Lepidoptera; family Noctuidae; genus Acronicta; species Acronicta alni. Next base: position 1,619,569 of record OZ043935.1, read on the forward strand.
ATACTGGCAAACTGTGGAAGTACGTTAGTACACTTCTGCCTACCTCTTCGGGGAAGACAGATAAGATGTTACGCGAATTGGAACGTTAAAAATTTAAGCTCTGCCAAAAACCACAAGGATCTTATTAGTTCATCTGCTTCTAATTAACCCACTTAATTACTGAACTTCCCAACTAACAAGCATTATTTATCTAGAAATCTAGATCTTAGTTACTTCTTGGAGATATAACTGAAAATTTATTACGGTAATCTTGATCTCAATTGAAATTTACTGGAAATGAAAATCTCGGCGCCATTCTTTGATCTTAAAATAATTTAACTAGATTACTGTCTTATTAGTTTAGTGATTGTAAACGCAGCTACGCCATTTGTTTTGAGTTATTTTTTTATACCACTAAGGTGGCAAACAAGCATACGGCCCACCTGGTAAACGGTTACCGTAGCTTATAGACGCTTGCAACACTTATAGAAATATGACCTTCATTTAGTAACCACCACATTCCACCATCACATCTATGTACACTTCTGCAACATCAGGGGATTACATACCAACTTAAACTCTGTCCACCACCATCTTGAGACGGAGAAGCCAGTCTTCTTTTTTTAACGGAAACTCAGATCTCGTCTCTTGCGGATACCGCGAATGACTGCTCTGTAGAATCAATTACCAGCGGAGGTATTTCTGATCTGTTACGACATGGCAACCTTCAAGAAGCGAGCCTATTCCTATCTCAAAGGCTGGCAAAGCACTTGCAACTCCTTTGTTGTTGTGGGTGTCAATGGGCGGAGGTGATCACTTACCATCAGGTGACCCGCTTGCTCGCTTGCCTACCTCTTCCATAAAATCACATACCCACAAAGCCTCTATTACATGCAACCTAAACATACTCATTGAAGAAGCAACACATGTTTAAATATAATGACGTCACCAGTAATTGATTCTATATAGGTTGTTACTGTAGTTCATTAACGAGACAATTCCTTCCGTTACAATGTCCGAAGTGTTAAGTGTCCGCTAATAGGTGTAGGGTGACTGTGATGGGTACCGGATATTAGGACTTTTCGTGATACTGTCATAGAAAGATTTAAACCCAATTTAAAACTTATTACCCAATTTAAAGAATGATCAATCGATGTTTTATATAAATACTAAGTATAACTTTAATAAAATATTCATTTAGAATTCAGAATTCCAAGTCGAATGTAAGATCTAACTAGTGTATATTAAAATCGGCCATTTCGGCAAAAAAAAAAAGTAAAGACCTAACGTTTTTAAGCCTCATATATGTGATATTAAGTATATATATTTTAACAGGTAGGCAAGAGAGCAATCGTGTCACCTGATGGTAAGTGATCACCGCTGCTTATTAATCCCACAACACCTGAAGGGTTGCAAGTATGTAGCCGGCTTTTGAGTAAAAAAATAGGCTCGCTTCTTGAACAACCTTCATTCTTGTATGTTATATTATTAAAAAGCAACTTATCTAGTTATCACTTAAAGCTCGTTCGTTTATATTTACAAGTAGTGAAAATATTTGATACAAGAAAATTGGAATATCTTAGATAAAGTCCTGAATATCCACATATTCGGGTACATCGCCTCGCAACAGTAAATGTTCATTAGGCTCACAAGACAGTCCTAAAAAGGATCGTATTACGATACTCACTAGTAGAATGTTAGCGTAAGACTCAGCGCACGCTTATGTATGGTATTTTTGGTGTACCTAATTTGACACAGCTATTCGAAATGAGTTACTATATGTATAAATTAATATAGCATTCCAATGACATATGTGATTTTTTTTGGTCATGTGAATTATGTGGTCCGATTATCCTATTGGAGCTATAAACTATTAAAATAGCTTATTAATGACACATTATGTGTGATCTTTATTTGGTCATGTGGATCATGTGGTCCGATTTTCCTGTTGGGGCTATTAACCATTAAAATAGCTTTTTAATGACATTTATATGTAATCTTTATTAGACATGTGGATCATGTGATCCGCTTCTCCTGTCGGGGCCATCAACTCTTGTGCTGGTGTCATTCACGTCTTCCCTGCCATGGTAAAAATGTCAAATTAGAAATATATCCATTTATTATTTCATAGTGCCCTCCGATTGCCTTGCAGTCTGAGCTTAAAATGTCCAGCTGATGGTAGCGTTGTGTGTCGGATCGTTTTATTCCCAGCAACATGGTTGAGTCGAACGACGCCGGTACAAACGTCATGCTTGTGAACGGGTGCCATGTGTCGGTGATGGTCAGCTCTTACTGACAATGGCAATATTTTTTTTTCTGCTTAATTATTACACCGGATTAATGAATATTATTGTGTACATCAAACTGCATTGTTCTCATGAACTTTTCAGAACAAAATTGTAAACCAAGACTAACACTGTTATCATATCTTTTTTAAAGGAGTGTCTATACAGTTTCTCGCACATTCTTGTCTTTTTGGAATCCCACCCACTTTTTGGAACCGTGCAACTAGTTTTGACTTTTCAAAAGTTCTATTTAAACGGTCTAATTGAAATAAAATATTTGACGACGACTTTTCTTTTTACAAATCGCAAGTGTGATACCAATCTTACGACACACAAGAATATATTAAGCAGCTATAATTACGTAGTTACACGAGCGACGAGCAACCAACGGTTTAATTAGAACATTATCCTGTAAATAAATATTTATGGTCATAATAGTTGGGAGAAGAATGTAGGGCTCGTGGCTAAGTAATAACTAGGCTCATCAGGTGATCTGCAAGGTTAAGCTGTGCTAGACGCGGCCAGTTTTTGGATGGCTGACCATTCTAAGCACTTAGAGGCCCCGTGCTTCAAAGAACACCTAAAACCGTCAGTCCCGGTTATCATACAAACATAAATATCAGTCGTTAGTGGCAGTAAGAAGCTCAAAAAGCCTGACAACCAGTCTATCTTCAGGATTAGTGATGTTGATAATCGATTATCCATAATCGATTAATCGATTATCAACATTGAGATGACAGGAAGCAAAGGTAATTAAATCTTTAACTTCATTCATTCATGATTATTGATTATTTGAGTGAGTTATGTATACCTTTGAGATAATTAAGATAATTTTACCTGTTTCAATCCATTATCAATAATCGATTAATCGATTATCAACATCAATACTCAGGACATCGGTATTACCCAGAAATCTGGTCACGGAGGTCTGATGGCAGTCGCTTCGTGTAAAATACTGGCATTCAGCCGCACCTGGTTAGACTGGAAGTCGACCCTAACATACTTGGGAAAAGGATGAATAGTTGGGAGAAGAATAGTTTATAAGAATTTAATTTCTAATTCTTGTATTACTTCTACATTCACGTGAGCGATGCCGCGGGCAAAAGCTAGTAGTTTATATAATTTTTTAATAGGTTTAATTGTCTACTGTTGAGAAACTAGTACTCTACACTGGTCTATAAATATGTAAGGTTAAGCTATGCTTGCCGCGGTCAATCTGTGGATGGTTTCCTCAAAGGTACCAAATAGTCAGTGTTTCGAATCTGACTGCACTTTGAGTCCATTAATTATATTTTCGGAAGTTTCCAGCGACATATAGTATAGATATAGGGCTTATCATCAACCCATATACTGTCCTACTGCTAGGTACGGGTCTCCTCAGAATTAAGCTATATTCCACCAAACTGGCCTAGTGCGGGTTGGCAGACTTCACACACCGTCGAAAAAAATCTCTAAGATATGCAGGTTTCCTCACGATATTTTCCTTCACCGTTTAAGTGAGTGATAATTAATTTATTAATACGCACATGAATTCGAAAAGTCAGAGGTGCGTGCCTTGAATTCGAACTCGAGACCTTTGATGGCATTCCGATGTACAGAGGTCAGCACATCCAGCTACCACAATCTGTCAAATTTCTTTAATTGATTTTCAACGTTAATGCAAAACTATAAGGTTCATATTCAATTGGGAAAATTTGACAGTTTTGGATAGCTTGACCTGCTAGCGTCTGTACATATCACCAGGCTATCACTGCTTTTTACATACACATAGGGACATGTCATAGGGCTTGATCCTAAGTGATGGAGCTGACTTTAAAAAAAAATCTAACGAGTATATCATGTAGGTAGTCGGTAATTTCAAAGCACAATCGGGGGGATTGTGGAGCGTTCACATACACTGAAGCCGCGTTCACAATAGATGAGAGACTATTATCATGCAATCCCATTCAACGACTCGGTTCGCACAATTACAATCGTTCGTGGAATGAAAATCAGGTGTGAATGTATTACTGGGCATTTTAAGGGCTGTTTTTAATATAAAAATGACGTTCAAAAAATACTACCTAGTTCTGTACAGACGCCAGCACGTCAAACTATACAGAACTGTAAAATTTTCCCATTTGAACATGAACCTTATTACGTTTGGATTAGAGTTGAAAATCTATCGAAGAAATTTTACGGATTTAACTTGGATATGCTGGCATCTGTACTTTGAATAAAATATTTTGACTTTGACATTTGACGAGGTCTGTGGTCTAGACTAGAGTGGCCGCCCGATATACCGTCCTCGCCGGCGAGGCCCGTCGCGAAGACCCCTTAACGGTAATCCTCCCCGTCCCTTGCTCGAGCTGGCCCGTGCCGAGCCAGTAGCTTTAAATTCGCCCCTAAATAATTTAAACCCAGATCCAGCCGTCCCTAGTTGGGCAGCTAGGGACGGCCCCAGCAACGCCCTAAGCCGAGGTCCGAGTCCCGCAGGGGACGCCCTTAGCTGTGTTGCTTAGTTTATAAGTTGCCCCTGGCTGGAGGCATTTGGTGCCTCGCCACCTAGTCCGGTTAAGTTTTTAAAGCTCCCTCGAGCTAAAAACTATGTCCGACATTAAAAAAAAATAAAAAAATAGACGAGTGGTTCGAGTGTGGGATTTCTGATTGTGAGTTCGATTCCAACAGTACACAAATATTTATTCAATTGTTTGTGTTTGTCTACGTGTTTTTTTATGTATAAGAAGTACGTATTTACATGAAATAAGTAAAAAAGTATTATATTCTATCTTTTTGTATATTTTTGGCATTTTTCATGCTAAGATTTTTAAAGTTATTTAGAAAAGGAAAAATTCGACCGCACAAAAAGGTAGTTAGAAGGTAAGGTGGCATCGTTCGACATTGAACTAACTGTAAAGTAAGTCGTGTCGGTTGAAAAGCTAAAAAAAAACTTGCTTTTCAATAGGTGTTACTGACGTCACCATAAAGACGTAAATTTAGTATGTGAAGGAAAAATTCGACATGACGTCATAGCGTCTGGTGTACCTAACCAGAAGACGCAGGTTCGAATCCTGCCCGCGGTCGAATTTTTCCTTTTCTAAATAACTTTAAAAGTATTATATTCATATCATATTGTCTAGTACCCATAGTAAAAACTCTGTTTAGTTTAGGACAAAATGGTGCCATATAAAAATGATCAAGAATATATTAAAAAGAACAATAACTTTTTGCCCAGCGTAGTGAGTTCACCATAAATAATATGGCTTTACGAACAAAGTCACAGGCCGAGATAAAGTTTACATAACAATACAATTTTAAGATACTGCTAAGTTTCTTAAATGGTTAAAACATTCAATAAACTTGAGTCGCAGGCAAGCAAGTAGAACTGTGTTGTTTAAATATACAAGTCATTCAAAATAATGAGGTTGAAATAGCAACGGAACTGTTTTGTGGAAATGTAGGTAAGTACTGTTAGCAACGAAAGTCATTGAATATGATGCAATATACAAAGTAAATAACTTTGTACATTTCCTCGTGGAGCACTGGCAACCTTGCTCACCGTAAGAAACACAACAACAGCTTCACTTCGATTTTCTGCATGGCGAAGGTACTTCTCCAGTTGGGCAGCTCCAATTTGAGTGGAATTACTCCCACTGTGCCCTACCTCTCTTAAAAAATATTTCAGGGATGTGATGTTTTCATAATTTGGCAATGTTCTTAGACTTTCGTTGCTGATGGTACTTAGAGGTAAGAGAGAGATAAGATATATTTAATTTATAAAAACATGAGTGTACATATAAAATGTCTTTTATGGTTTGTATATAACACACGCCGTAAGAAAATTATTGTAATCATATATTTTTATAGTAAGTATAGAGTTCTTTGCCAGGTATCCATCATGGTCGTGGTGAATTTCACGGATCCCAGTGAAGCAGTGATACCCTAGTGGTATGACTATTGGACTGCCAATTCAAAGGCCTCCAGTTCAAATCCAAGGCACGCACCTCTGACTTTTCGAAATCATGTGCATATTAATAATTGATTGATAATCTCGCTTAAACGGTGAAGGAAAACACTGTGAGAGATTTCCTTGACGGCGTGTGAAGTCTGCCAACCCGAACTAGGCCAGCGTGGTGGACTATAGCCTAATCCCTTTCATTCTGAGAGGAGATCGGTGCCCAGCAGTGGGATAGTATATGGGTCCATGATGATGGTGAAACAGCGGAACTAATGATAATTGTTATAGGACACAAATGATGAATGTATTTGTGTGTTTATTATGTAGGTATTATAAGTATGTATTTACAAAAAAAAAAAGTTAATATAAGTATTAATATCCCTTGCCTAGTAGCTAGTACCCATAGTTCAAGCTTTGCTTAGTTTGGGACTAGATAGTGCTGTGTAAAATTTTCCAAAAATATTATTATTATTATTATATTTATACCAGTAAATAGATCATTTAAAGACACTTCTACAAGTCAATATTTTGAATTTTTAATGCTAGATAGTGCCGGCATTTCCTACCTGACTACCTCTGAGAAACATTGAAACAAACTCGAAGAATCATGGTCTCTTTTAAAAGCTATAATGTATGAGTGCTAATGTTGCATGCTTTTTGAAAAAAGAGCTTCAGCAGCTTTGAGTAGACAACTCCAAGTCAACGGAACGCCTGCATCAGGCATTGTATAACTCGACCATATTAGAGAGAGCTCAAAGCTATCTTCAAACTTTCAAATTCAGAACCATCTCTAAGAATGCAAAACTTTCTCTCCTCACGGCGGGAAGAAACGAGTGTTGTTAAAGCCAACAGAACCCAGAATAATGGTACGATCTATTTATCCTGACTATATTCTACCACTCACAAGTAAGACAAGTTTCAAGTAAAACAAGTCTCAAACAGTTTTACTATGTTCTGTGGGTGTATGAAAATAATAATTCCAAGCTAAGATGAGCTCACAATGCCGGTGGGTTTATATTATTTATATTTTGATAGATGAATTTATTTCTGCATAAATTTTCAGCGAAATCGGTAAAGAGATATTAAGAGAGATAAGGCATAGTAGGAGTAATTCCATTTAAATTGGAGCTGCCCCCACAGAGTCCCAGTGTATATGCTCTGACAATATGCTTTAAAAAGAGTTATCTTTACTTCGTCAGAGCACCTGTAGAATCTGCGAGCCAGCATGTTACCTCTGACCGCCAGAGACCTGCGCTCTCTCTCTATGTCTACATTGTCATGAATTACCTTCGCCTTTCAGAAAATCGGAGTGAAATAACACTGCTTGGCACTAATATAATAATATTAGTGCCAAGCAGTGTTATTTCACTTATGTTATGTTTCGTGTTATGTCTTCTCAGTCCTTCTGGACACGGGTCTCCTCTCAGGTTGCGAGGAATTATGCTAAAGTCCACCACGCTGGCCTAGTGCGGGTTGGCAGATCTCACACCGTTGATAAAATCTGGTAGTCTGGCATGCAGGTTTCCTCACGATGTTTTCCTTCGCCGTTTAGGCGTGTGATAAACTAATTGTTAATACGCACATGAATTTGAAAAGTATTTTTTACAAAAAAATTAAACCACCGATAAACTGAAAAGCAAAAAATAATAAACGTTTCTTATTTATCCTTCGTTCTTAAAGTAACGTAAGTATACCTAAGTAATTAAAAATGTCGGACTACACTGTAAGAAGATGCGTGGTCATACAGATAAAAATTCACGTCGACTTGAGAACCTCCTCCATATTTTGTTTCGTCGGTTGAAAATCAGAGGAGAGAGCCTTGGATTCGAACTCGAGACCTTTAACTTGGCAGTCTAATGGCTATATCACTAGCCTATCAATGCTTCTGACAAATATAGTCTTCTTAAATAAATAAAGTACTTCACTATAATCTTTCGATGACCTCTGTGGTCTAGCGGTTTGACTGCTGATTCGATTTGTGGGTTCGATTCCTACAGGACACAAATATTCGTGTGGATAAAACATGAGTATTTGTGTTTGTCTGGGTGTTATGTATTATAAGTATGTATTTATAAAAAAAGTATATAAGTATTATTATATCCATTGTCTAGTACCCATAGTACAAGCTCTGCTTAGTTTGGGACTAGATGGTGTTGTGTAAAATGTAAAAAAAAAATGATATTATTATATTATTACTAGCTGACCCAGCGAACGTTGTTTTGCCATATAAATTATTTCAAGCCACCCTTATCACTTAGGGGTATGGAAAATAGATAGTAGCCGATTCTCAAACCTACTGAATACACATATAAAATTAGGTAAAAATCGGTAAAGCCGTTTCGGAGGAGTACGGTAACTAACATTGTGACATGGAAATTTTATATATTAGACTAGCTGCCCCCGCAAACGTTGTTTTGCCATAAAAAAAAAATTAGGGGTATGAAAAATATGTAGATGTTGGCCTATTCTCAGACCTCCCCGATAAGCACAAAAAATTTCATCAAAATCGGTCAAGCCGTTTCGGAGGAGTTTGGCAACGAAAACTGTGACACGAGAATTTTATATATTAGATTAATCCTCTTAAATAAATAAAGTATTTAACTATAATATAATGAAATCTCAGACACACATCTGTAGCTGACATTTTGTCAACTAGCTCTCGAGTGTTGCAAAGCGTCAGAATATCTTCACAAAATATCTGGTAGGGAAAGCACGTGTAAATATTTGGAGTGTGCCAAATGCACTCCGGATGCAAAGACATGTTAGTACTGGTGCGAATTTTAAAATTCTCGTTTGCTTTGCTTATAAGTTACAACATTTTTATAACTCCGAGCCTTTTGCCAAATATATTAGGTTCGGCTTGTAAAGTAACCAGATGCGGCTAAATAACAGTATTTTAGACGATACAACTGCCATCAGACTTTCGCAATCTAATTTCTGGGAAGGTAATACAGATATCCTGAGGATAGACTGGTTGTCAGGCTTTTTATTTACTACCACTAGCGATTGTCATATGATAGGTGTTCGTACGACAGCCGGGACCGACGGCTTTAAGAGTTCACGGAGGGGTTTCGATGAGTAAAGAATGCACACCCATCCACAGATTGACTGCGGCTACCGCAGGTTAACCTTGCAGATCGTTGTTATAGTAGGCATAGATACATATAGTATAAATCTCTGTGACAGATAGCATTTAAATCGTCTCTCAAGATTTATTAAAAAATGTAATACTTTATTATTTAAATTTTTTATACCACTAATGTGGCAAAATTCGACTCACCTGATGGTAAGCTGTTACCGTAGCTTATAGACGCAACAACAGGAGTATCACTTACACGTTGCCGACCCTGTAAAACGAAAGAGGAATAGTTCGGTTGGCAACACAACGTTTCGTCGCGGAGCACTGGTAACCTTAGGACCACAACACAGCTCAAAGCAGTGTTATTTCACTACGATTTTCTGCAAGGCGGAGATACTTCCACAGTCTAGCAGCTCCTATTTGAGTGGAATTACTCCCACAATATCAAAAAACACTACTAAGTTTTTTTTTGTTTTGTTTTTTCTATAAGTTTTTGTTCTTATTTTGTAAGCATACTGATAACCCAACTATTCGTCTTTCAATACAGGGGGTCTACTCCCTAAGCACGAAGTCCGTAGTTTCGACCTTAGTTACGGGCGTTTCCTACTCCGTATCACCTACGGATGGATGATTCGTTCGGGTCCTGAACTAAGAATGAATGACAACACAATTTGACAGTTGTCCTTACTCTCGATGTGTTTTTTTGTTTTATCGGACTCCGAAGTTTCGAACGCCTCGTAACTTCGTTGACGGAGATAGGGAGTAGACCCTCAGGGTCGGCATCGCGCAAGTGATACTCCTGGTGTTGCAAGCGTCTATAGGCTACGGTAACCGCTTACCATCAGGTGGGCCGTATGCTTGATTGCCACTTTAGTAGAGTAAACCATGCTACAGCTCAAAGAGTGTAGTTACGGGATGAACTAAATAACTGTCTAATGTAAATATCTCTATAGTGAAATTATTTAACAAACACAAACTGGAGTTACCAACGCAATATGATATTTTGTATCATATTGCGTCGGCAACTCAAGTTTGTGGCTTTGTACGTGGAAATACGGAGAAAATGAAATTTACCAGAAATGAACCCTCATTAGATCTATTTTTCGCCCCCGTGAACCAACACTATAAATTCCATTGAAACCGTTAGATCCATTTCGGAGAACGTGATTGCAAACTGATAATTTTATGATTAGTATTATAATTAATTATAAATAATTAAATACTAATAATGGGATGGGGCACAGCGATCATTGTACCGATAGTCGTGTCAGCCACTGGCTTAATAGCCACGACCCTCGACCAACACCTTAGGAGGATCTCGTTAGGCGGCTGGGTCAAGGGCCTGATCCAGAAAGCAGTACTGTGGACTACTAACTGGACAAGGCTCGTATTGTGAGGAGTTTCCCCTCTCTAGAGCCCTGACCGCTGGTAGCTTGGACCCTCTTCCTGATGCCGGTGGGCCTCTATTTTTTATATTTTTAAATGTTTTTGTTATTTAATTTATTTTATAAAAATATTTACATACATACATACACTCACGCCTTTTTCCCATAGGGGTAGGCAGAAACTAAAGAACGCCACTTGCTACGATTCTTGCATACTTCTTTCGCTTCGACCACATTCATACATCTTGTCATACATACACGCCGGTTGCGAGTACTACGCACCTGACCTTTTTGAAGAACCTCACCAATAAGGTCGGTATAAGTTTTTCTAGGGCGTCCCCTCTCGGCGGTTCCACTGACATTCGCCATATAAATCCTTTTTGTTAGTCGCCTTTCATCCATTCTCTCGACATGCCCAAGCCATCTCAGCATATTCTTCTCAATTCTCGTCACTACATCGTCTTTTAAGCCGCAACGTTCTCTTATCATAATCTTATTTATCTTATTTATCTTATCAAAAATATTTAAAAATGTAAATTATAAGAAACTAGATAAATATAGGACATAATAATAATAATTTATCTTTATTTCAGAAGTAAGTCCATTAATTTTTTTGTTAGTAGGGTATTTAGTCATTTTACAGTAAATAAAACAAATTACACACTAAGTACCTATTTCTGAGCAGGTGTACACAACAGTGATAGCTTAGTGGTATGACCATTGAACTGCCAAGTCGAAGGTCTCGAGTTCAAATCTAGGGCATCGAAATCGTGTCCGTATTAATTATAAATTATCACTCTCTTAAACGGTGAAGGAGGAAACCTGCATGCCTTAGAGATTTTTTTAGACGATGTGTGAAGTCTGCCAACCTGCACTAGGCCAGCGTGGTGAACTTTAGCCTAATTCCTCTCATTCTGTGAGACGAGACCCGTGCCCAGCAGTGGGACAATATATGGATTGATGATGATAAGACTACTGGACTATCGTGGTATAACACAAGGGACAAAACCCGAGCTGTGATCGGAGCCCTCACAGGGCATTATGCAACAAATGACACGTTCTATAAAATGTAGCTGGCTTTGAATAAATACTGTGGTGAATTCAAGGAAACAATGCAGCACATCTTGTGTGATTGTGACGTCTTAGCCATGAAACGGATGAGTCATCTCGGCAATGGTTACCCAAAGCCAGAAGACTACAGGTTCCTTCCTCTTAGTGGGCTAGCCGCCTTCATGAACGACGTCTTTGAAGAGTAAGGAATGTACCAAACTGGGGAAAACACAACTAATCAATGTGATCAATGTGCAATGCTGACATTATTATAGGAGTGGAAAAGTAAATTTAAGCAACATCAAATTTTGTTTTACATAATTTTACCGCTATAAGTACGAGTAAATTACAAGACAGAAATGTGTTGCTGGAGAGTTGGTTCTGCCGTTTCTTCTTCCCAGCTAAAACACTAGGAGGCGGTGAAGGGCGGGCGTTTTAGGGGCATTCTTAAATGCAAAAATAACGTTCAAAAGTAGTCCCTAGTAGTTTATAACTTATTTTGACTTTGACTTTGATCACATTTGGTTGAAGTGTTGCTGGAAATGTCAGTCCAAGATAAGATAAAAACGAGGCAGTTTCAGTACTAAATAACTAAAAAGTGTCTATATAAGTCCTATTTAGCTTGATCTTGATATTTTCAGACAGAAAAAGGTTCAAAGGTTTTTATAACGAACAGGCTGCCTCAACAGACGTTGTTCAGACCAAATTTAAATAAATCATACAGTAATAAAAATAATAATAATAATAAAATATTTTATTGACATAAAAATGAGAGGATACAGTATTTTTGAAACCCTGACTCCTGAGCTAGGTAACAACCTGTGTTACAAGAGTCAGTGTCTTCCCCGCTTGTGCCGCACATTAACATTGTTATGCAATAAAAACAAACAAAAATAGGTAAATGCATACTGCTCTTGAGTGTGTACTTGCTATAATTTGTACTGTGTGGGTGTGTGTGTATATGTGTATGTGTGTGTGTGTGTGTGTTCGTGCGTGTGCGTGTGTGGGGGGTATATGTCTGTATTTGTTTGTGTGTGTGCGCACTCGTGCGTGTATGCGTATTCGCTTATTATGTTAATAGGGTTCTTTCAGTAGATTTTCCGTCTGTGCATAATCTAATGTTTGAAGCCATGTGCTGATTTTTGTCATAGCTCGTGTTCTTGTAAGAGGATTTATGTGAAGGGTCTTATTTACTTTATTATAGATATATGTAGCTAGGTACAAGCGTTGCCGTCTAGCAGATGCGGTCTTACATCTGATTGGTGTGGTTATGTTTGTGATTGTCCTCTTACATTTGGTTGCGTGATTTACTGGTGTGATTCCATGTTGCTTCAGTGTGAGATTAAGGAGGTATAATTGCCTGACTGTTAGTACCTTACAATTTTCATAGAGGATTCTTGTAGGAAACCGGTATGGTTTAAAAGTCATGACTTTTAATAGGGATCTCTGGGCTCTGTCCAGGTGAATCATTGATGATTTGCAAGCTCCTCCCCATGCTGTGACACAGTAGCTCATGATCGACTGAGCAAGTGCAAGATAAACCGTACGGAGTAGCTTAAAGTCGGCCACGTGGCGAAGTTTTTTGAAAGCCCATATAAGTTTTCTAACCCGGGAGGTGGTTCAATATGAGGACGCCAGCTAAGTCTTTCATCTAAAATTATACCCAGATACTTCACTGTCTGTTTTTGTGAAATTGAAAGACATGGGCATGGAATATTATTGCTGGAATGACCACATGAGTGTGCCTTGAGACTTACTACCTCGGGTTTGGTTTTTGAAAAAGTAAACTGTATATAAGAGGTCTTCGATATATTAATAGTTAGAAGGTTTACTTCCAGCCAGTGAATTATTTTACTTAAGCCCACCTCCGCAGATTGCTGCGCTACGTCCCAACTCTCTCCGTGAAATATGAGTACCGTATCGTCTGCATAACAGAATATTTTACCCTTTGTGAGTGACTGCTGGCATAGGTCATTGACATATATCAAGAAAAGACTTGGGGATAGGCAGCTGCCTTGTGGGACACCATAATCCACATTGACTTCATTGCTAAGCACATCACCAATTTTTACTTTTTGTGTCCGGTCAATAAGAAAATCTGTAAAAATTTCAAGAGCTCTTCCACGAATTCCAGCATGGTCCAGCTTATTCACAAGGGTCGAAATACAGACAGTATCGAACGCCTTGGATAAGTCAAGGAAAATTCCTAGACATTTTTGCTTTGCATCGACTTTCCGAGTAACATAATCAACAAGTTGATTAACGGCGTCTTCAGTACTTCTCCCAGACCTAAAACCGAACTGTGCGTCCGATACTATTTTATTGTGCTCCAGATATTTTATGAGTCTACGATTTAATATCTTTTCCAATACTTTTGAGAGTGCAGACAATACAGAAATTGGTCTATAATTTTTAACATCATCCTGGATACCTCCTTTGTGCACAGGTGTTATTAAAGATTTCTTGAAGATCCGGGGGAAAATTCCCTGCTCAAAACAAACTCCAATGAGTTTTGTTAGTGGTGGAACTAGTACTGCTTTACCAAGTTTGAGGAGTTTAGCCGAGACAGAGTCCCAACCGGTGGCACAATCATTTCTTAAGTTATTAATCACTGACTCTACTTCGGCCTCGTCAGGTGAAAGTAAGACCATGGAATGGAGCGCAGAGGGAGTTTTAAATTTGTAGGGCGAGGATGGGGAGTAACGGTTTTGGATAATAGTGTCAGCCAATTTTTTACCAACACTCGAAAAATAATGGTTTATTTGTTCAATCTCAGATGTTGCATTTTTTGTCCGGTTTGGTTGGTTATGGATTTAACAATATTTCATTTCTTATTATATATTCAGTTATATTCCATTCAGTTCTTTGAAGTTTTTAACGCGGAACTATCGTGTTCGATTTTTAATTTTCTGAGTAGTAGGTTACAATAATTGCGATACCTTTTGTATGTTATCTCGATAATTCCGTTTTTTGGGTCTGCCAAAGAGTTTTTTTTGATGGAGCTTATCCCTGTGTCGAATACACCGTAAGAGGCCAGGTGTGATCCAGGGTTTCAATATTACTTTTCGGTTAGGGACTTTTGTTGTTTTTGAGTTTTGAGATACCGTAGCCATTAGACACTCAACAAACCGTGTTGCGGCTTCGTTTGCATTACAGTTATGTGATATAAAGGAAAAATCTGTATTTTTTAACAGTTCAACCGCAGCTTCATAATTGACTTTTGTAGTGTATCTACTCGCATATTTACTGTTTTTGGAAGGGGTATTAGTTAGACATATCAGTACGGAGGAATGGTCGCTGACTGTGGAATCTATAACTACGATTTTTGGACACGCAGAGGTATTAATCATTACGTGATCGAGGCAATTATGCGATCTTGTCGGGTATGTATGTCCCGGTAAAAGACCCAGCTCTGCAGTGAGATTAAGGTATGATGCACTATTCCTGTCGCTACTGTTAGGCTTTATATCGATATTGATATCTCCTACGAGAATTATGTTGCTATATTTTATTTTACTTAAAATATGTTCTAGGGAGTTGAGGAAACTGTCAATGCAATATATTGATGGATATCTATAGGATGCTAAAATACAGGTATCAGTACTTATTTTTAACAGAAGGAAATTAGCACCTATTGGGTCCGGGTCTTCGACCGTACACTGGAGATGGTTTTTAACGTATATTGTAATGCCGTCGTTTTGATTTAAACATTTGTTGCTAGTGTATGTGTTATAGTTTTCTATAGAGGGAACTGGTTTGTCATCATTGAGCCAGCATTCCGTCAGAATAATAATATCGATTTCACATGAAAGCCGAGCTAGTTGAGCCTGGAAGCCGTCTAAGTTTTTATAGATGCTACGGATGTTTTGGGTAATAATTGGAATACAGTGGAAAAACTATAGAAAAAAGTTCTATCAGTTTTTACCATATTTTCCATTTTTCTGGGCTACTTTACCAATTTTATATTCTTATTTCTTTCTTCGAGCCTGTTTCCAACAATATATATTGGGGTCGGCTTCCAGACTAACCAGGTGCGGCTGAATATCAGTATTTTACACGAAGCGTCTGCCATCAGACCTCCGCTACCCAATTTATGGGTGGATTTTTTCGGCGTTTCTTCTCTTAAGTGGTCAGCAGAAACCAGCGCCGTCTAGTTTTACGTGTCTATCGTAAAAGTGTCTTTCAAATGTTAATTTACCAGGTCAAATTAAGGTCCATGGCGAATTTCGCGGATCCCATGGCCATGACTATAGGGCAGGTGAAGGCAAGTGCGGTTATTAGTCGGTATGAGTCCGAGATACCCTGCCACCTCCCCGGGTGGCGGAGGATCCATGAGGATATTCCGTACTAAAGCAGTGATAGCCTAGCGGTATGACCACTGGACTGCCAAGTCGAAGCTCTCGAGTTCGAACCCAAGGCACGCACCTCTGACTTTTCGAATTCATGTGCGTATAAATAATTAATTATCACTCGCTTAAACGGTGAAGGAAAACATCGTGAGGAAACCTGCATACCTTAGAGATTTTTCTCGACGGTTTGTGAAGTCTGCCAACCCGCACTAGGCCAGCGTGGTGGACTATAGCCTAATCCCTCTCAATATGAGAGGGACCCGTGCCCAGCAGTGGGACAGTATATGGGTTGATGATGATTCCGTACTATAAAAAAAAGGTAAAATTAAAGGTTACATCAATAAAAAATAGTTCATCAATATAATCATCAAATCAAATACAAGAGGTCCACTGCTGAACAAAGGCATTCCCATAGACTTCCAACAAGGAACAGTTATATGCCCACTGTATCCGGAAAGTGTAGCGTAGGACGCCCTCCAACGAGATGGACAGAAGATATGATAAATGCTGTTGTGAGACGTTGGAAAATCGATGCTTAATGTAATTAATGCGAAAGTAATTCCATCTTTTTGTATTTTTTTTTTGGCATTTCTCATGCTAAGATTTTAAAGTTATTAAGCAAAGGAAAAATTCGACCGCGGGCAGGATTTTTCCTTCGCTTAATAACTTTAAAATCTTAGCATGGAAAATGCCAAAAAAATACAAAAAGATAGTTAGTAGGTAAGGTGGCATCGTTCGACATTGAACTAACTGTAAAGTAAGTCGTGTCGGTTGAAGAGCAAAATACTTGCTTTTCAATAGGTATCACTGACGTCACCAAACACTTAAATTCACAATGTGAAAGTAATTCTGTCTAGGTATCTGTTTGTTGCGCTTTGAGGCCTAAACCGCTTTACCAATTTTGATGAAATTTGGTACAGATATATATGAGACCTTAGAGAAGGATATAGGGCTACCTTTTGTCTGAAAAAACCCTTCAGAGGCGGATGAAACCGAAGTTTTACTTTTACAATTATAACTATTCTTCCCAATATAGATCCCAATATCAGATTTCCTTAAAACCTTTGCCAAAATACTGGAAAAAGTATAAAATCCCAAATAATTATGTGGGAATGCCACCTGGCGTCACAAAGCAGACGTGACTTCGATGCCAAAATGTTAATTCCTGTAAAAATTGTAAGGAATACAGTTAACAGAAGTTCCATTTCGGAAAAATGAACAAGTGCTGATTTTCCAACAGAATCTAAAAAGATCGTATTTTAGTTTTTTCTGTGTATGTTACGTGGTGTCTTCTCGCCTTTATTCCCCAAAATATAAGTTTACATCCACACATACATATACACTCACGCCTTTTTCCCATGGGGAGTAGGCAGAAACCAAAGAAAGCCACTTGCTACGATTCTTGCATACTTCTTTTGCTTCGATCACATTCATACATCTCGTCATACACACACACTGATTGCGAGTACTACGCACCTGACCTTTTTGAAGAACCCCACCAACAAGGTCGGTGTAAGTTTTTCTAGGGCGTCCCCTCTCGGCGGTTCCACTGACATTCGCCATGTAAATTCCTTTTGTTAGTCGCCTTTCATCCATTCTCTCGATATGCCCAAACCATCTCAACATATTCTTCTCAATCCTCGTCACTACATCGTCTTTTAAACAGCAACGTTCTCTTATCACACTATTTCTCAATCTGTCATTCCGAGTTACACCGCACATACTTCGCAAGAAACGCATTTCTACAGCATTTATTCTACTTTCATGTTTCTTTTACCATACCCAACTTTCACTTCCATACATAAGTCTAGGTACCACAGCGTTGTGGATAGCCACAACAGCATATATAGCACCATTAACTTTATATCCCACATTCACTCTTCTTTCCACATCTGCATCAATCTTACCATCCTTCTAAATATACTTACCAGAATATGAATTTATAAAGTGAAATATATATTTTTTTCTATTTTCTAGGAAGCTGGCAATATCATTTCTAAATGTAGCTAGCAATGATATTGCTAGCTTCCTAGGTCGTTCTGTGTATCACAAAAAAATATTAATTTATTCATCCTCGGAGCCTTTCAGTCGAGGTTCCACTTTAACCTGATGCGGCTGAATATCATCTAGACGGTTGGCAGTCCACTACTGTGCGTTTCTCTAGAAACTTTCTGCCTCGCACAACTAAACTGTGAAATGAACTGTCGCCTGCAGTATTTCCGGACCAATATAACCTTCAAACCTTCAAGAAAAGAGCGTACTCCCTTTTAAAGGCTGGCAACGCACTTGTGACTCCTCTGGTGTTGCAGGAGTCCATGGGCGGTGAAAATCGCTTACCATCAGGCAATCCGTTTGCTCGATTGCCCCCTATCCCATAAAAAAAAAAACGGGAAGTAAATTTTATGACATCCTGTTGTCCCCGTAAACCAAAAGCGTCAGTGGGGACAACGGGAAGAAAATTTTATGACTTCCCGCTGTCCCCACAGTGGGGACAGGGTCAGTGGGGATAACGGGAATACACCTTTTATATGAAGCGACTGCCATCAAACTTCCCAACTTGCCATCCGCAATCCAATTTCTGGGCAATAACGTTGAATCGATGAATGCGCCTTTTGCTTTTGCCTGTATTTTTGCAAAAAGGCGCGTAAATTTTTAATGAGTCCACCCTTCGAATATTAAATGGGGGTAGGTTGTAAAAATTTACGTTTACCATTAGCAATATTCGAGTGCAATTTGAAAATGGGTATTGTTTTCGATTTTTGAGGGTATGCCATTAATTTTGTACGTTTAATTGGAGGCAAAACAAGCATATATTTTATAATGCCGGCACAATTGCTGTGTATCATGGGCACGTTTATGATTACATTTAAGAGAGGTAGGGCAAAGTGAAAATAATTCTACTCAAATTGGAGCTGCCCGACTGGGGAAGTATTTATTTATTTATATACTCTTTATTGCACACCAGAACAAAATTACAAAAATAAAAAAGCCACATATAGATTTGGTACAATGGGCGGTCTTATCGCACAAGGCGATCTCTTCCAGACAACCTTTGGATGGACTGAAGGAAAGGAAACACATTGGGTAGTTTAGGCGTACTAAAATTGAAAATTAATTATTATTTTATATAGTATGTAAGAAATAAGAATAAATAAATATATACTCATAAATATATAGGTACTTACATATTAAATATATATATATAAATATACTTATAATATTAAATATATAAATATAATAATATATTAAGTTAAGGAAAATTAATGATGACAGTGCAAGCGAGTAGCAAGTTAAGCATTCTTGGATTTAAGGGAAAGATAATGATCTTTCACCAGCCTTTTAAAGATAGGTAACGATTGAGCTCGTCTAATGTTAATCGGCAAAGCGTTCCACAGCAGAGCCGCTTGAATCGTGAACGATTTCTTAAAAAAGCTGGTGGAGTGCATTTGAATTTTTAGTTTCAAGTTGTCCGAAGATCTCAAACATATATTGTGAGTGTCGCAGAGGTACTCAAAGCGATCTTTTAGATAGATCGGGGTGGAAGGGTTAAAAAGAATATTATATAAAAGAGAAAGAATACGAGCATTCCGGCGAAGGCGGATAGGCAGCCATTTGAGCTTAGCACGAAATTCAGAAACGTGATCATATTTGCGCAAACCAAATATAAATCTGATGCATAAGTTTTGGAGTCGCTCAAGTTTATCAAACTGCTCTTCGGTAAGATCAAGATAGCTGGCATCAGCGTAGTCTAGGATAGGAAGGAGAAGAGATTGAGCAAGTGCAATTTTGGTGGTAATAGGAAGAAAAAGACCTCCGCCTTGCAGAAAATCGAAGTGATATAACACTGCTTTGAGCTGTGTTGTGTTCCTTACGGTGAGCAAGGTTGCCAGTGCAGTTGTGTTGGCAGTGGGGGGACTTTGACCCTTTTATTGCCAACTCAACTATTCCTCTTACATTTTACAGGGTCAGCATCGCGCAAGTGATACACCTGATATTACAAGCGTCCTTAGGCTACGGTAACCGCTTACCATCAGGTGGGCCGTATGCTTTTCCTACCTTAGTGGTATAAAAAAAACTTTCACGTACACAAACAACATGCATGTTGTGCTTACCTTTAAGAGATTGATACGCTAGGTCATAAGTTTATTGGATGTATCATCATATCAGCCACAGGAAGTCCACTGTTGAACAAAGGCCTCCCCCATAGACTTCCACAAGGACCGGTTACAAGCCGTCTGCATCCAACGACTTCCAGCGACCTTTACCAGGTCGTCCGTTCATCTCGTTGGAGGCCGTCCCACGCTGCGCTTTCCGGTGCGTGGTCTCCACTCGAGAACCTTTTTGCCCCAGCGGCCATCAGTTCTACGAGCTATGTGCCCCGCCCATTGCCACTTAAGCTTGCTAAGTCTATCAGCTATGTCGGTAACTTTCGTTCTTCTACGGATCTCCTCATTTCTAATTTGATCACGTAGGGAAATACCAAGCATAGCCCTCTCCATAGCGCGCTGAGTGACCTTGAGCTTCTTTATGCGACCCATAGTGAGCGACCACGTCTCTGTGCTGTATGTCATCACTGGTAACACACACTGGTTAAAGACGTTTGTCTTCAGGAATTCAGGTCTGTTCTATTGGATGTATAATAATGATGTATTGTATTAGTGTTATTGTAGAAATGCTACCATGATTTGGAATGAAAGTGCTTGAGGACTGTGTATACTAGACGTATATTAAAAGAAATCAAGTGACGTGTAGTCGGCGCCCGATCGCGTAGGTGTCGTCGCCGCTGATCGATGTGAAGTGTTCTCCGTTGTGTGCGCTGGCGCGACCGCCTCAGCTGCCCCGCGCCGCTCGCTACGACCATATATATAAGGCTGTGTTATAGCCGTCGCTAGACCCCTTCGAAGCCTCTCATTTTAATCGAAGACCTCAACATCAGATGTCGAAACAGATGTAGTATTAGTATAAAAGTATTGATTCTATACTAATACTATAAAGAGGTAAAGTTTATGAGGTTGTAGGGGGTAATCTCTGGATTTACCAATACAAAGCCACATTATCTGTGAGTGTCATAGGCTATATTTCATTCCTAGAAAAAAATAGGCATCCTACTAAAACTTCAATAATGTAACCCAAGGTGTTAAAAATCCGTGCGAAGCCGGTACAGGCCGCTAGTTTTATATAAGGTAATACCTATTTCAATGTTGTATTTAATTAATACCCAACCATTGAAATATCTCTCCCATGGGCTCAATTCAATAATACCAACAAGGCCTCAGAAAATGCTAGAACAAAATTGCCAGTGCCAATAAATTACACGTCTAGGTATCATTTACCGTCCTACTTACGTCGTAACAAAATATCTAGCAGTCCAGACGGTATCTCCTGTCAGTAAAAAAACTAACCTTTGAAGTTAGAGTAAGGATTACGGCTTGAGTTCCGTAGGTACTGTTTTTTTTAGCGAGTAAGCGGGTCACCTGATGGTAAATGATCACCGGCGCCTATTGACTCCTAAAATACCAGGATTGCAAGTGTGTTACCTAGGAAATACCTCCGCTGGTAATTGATTCCACCCAGCAGTCGTTCGCGGTAAAAAATTACTTGAGACTACTGACTAAGGCCCGGTATCCACCAACGCGGAGAAGAGAGGAGACGAGAGGAGATGTGTTTGAATAAACCAATCCGATTTCGTTATTTCCACATCTCCTCTCCGCTACGCATCTCCTCTCCGCTTAGATGGAAATAACCTACCAGCTTCGCAACACATCTCGACGTGGATATCGGGCCTTTTACGGTGGTGGACACCCATTTATCCAGGTGAAATGGATGAAATTTACTGTTTTATAAGAACACTAGCAGTGACCTGCAAATTTATCCGCCGTGACTTTTTCATAGGCTTTTAATAGTCGTAGCGTGATGTTAATACATATTTGCTAGTATCCTATGTCAGGACTTTGAAAGAGACTCTGATTCAACTCTGTTCGTAGCGATATAGATGTCTTTGCTGGTTCTGTAGACTTGATAAAGTGAATTGCATTTGGTTTTTTTTGTTGTTGCTGTCGTTTTTGCGTCGGAGGTTAAAAACAATACCGGTTGATAATAATTGTAAGGGTTTTATTTTATCGTTTAGAGCCACTGAACCCTAAAAACAGCTATCTATTAATCATTTACCAAGAAAAACAAGTCGATTGTAAAGAAATACTTATCAAAGAGATAAGGTTGGTTATTTTTCACGTCGTCACGTCGTCGCATCGTCGGGTAGCCGTCGGGGTGGAAAATGACGTGATATCGGGACATTGAGGGACATTGCGGCGGGACATTGAGACGAGAAAATGTTCCCGAGATTTAGATAGAGAGATACTTGTTGTTTTGTTTTTTTTTTTGTGTAAGATATTGGTGGTTGATTGGTTTTAAATTACCTATTTTTTAAGCTCAGCTGTTGAGTTTGCTTTGTTATACTCCGCCGCTAAGTTCTCCAATAAAGTTAGACTACCGACCTACTAACTATCGATAGTTAGTAGGTAAGGTGGCATCGTTCGACATTGAACTAACTGTAAAGTAAGTCGTGTCGGTTGAGGAGCAAAAACTTGCTTTTCAATAGGTGTTACTGACGTGACCATAAAGACGTAAATTCAGAAAGTGATGGCAAAATTCGACATGGCGGGTAGGTATCGCGGTGGCTTAGTGGTCATAGCGTCTGGTGTACCTAACCAGAAGACGCAGATTCGAATCCTGCCCGAATTTTTCCTTTGCTTAATAAATTTAGACTGCCGAGTTAGCTGAATCACCTTGTAGGTCCTAGAAATCATGTATACCTTTTTTTTATCATTGCTTGTGTGCGCCATCACCGATAGAATTGAATTAAAAAGGAGCTTCCTCTTTAAGTCAATTATTATATCGGTTATATTGTTTATATGACTGCCTCATAGTCTAGTGGTCCTAAGCGCGACTGAGACGCTAGAGGTCCTGGCTTCGATCCCCAGGTCAAGCAGTGTTATTGGGTATTTCTATGAAATTCTCAGTAGCAGCTCGGAGTCTGGATTTGTACTCGGTTAATGGCAATAGGCTCGCCCCCTATTAAATGGGACTTAAAACATACCGGCGAAATGTTGGTGTACATTAGTACACCTCTGCGTATCCCTTCGGGGAATACAGGCGGAATGGTATGTATGTATATTGTTTATATCGGTTTAATTCAATTACTGTGTCAGCCAAAGCACACTCATTATATTTTCGCATCGAAGTTAATATTCAAGCGAGCATCAGCATCTATAGGCTGGAGCTGCATACCTAGCTAGATTTTTAAATTCATATTTGAACTATTTTTTTTTTCCAATATTCTTATTTATAAATATTTAACAAAAAACTGTTGCTACACGGAAGCCACTGTGGGCTTATCTGTGTGACGGCGAGCCGTTCATATTATTCTAAAAAGGTATTATTATAAAAAATTCTAAGCTTATTCTAATAGCACTTTTTTTATATAATATATTCAGATCATCTGGAAGATTGTTTACATAGTAAGGAACCAAATAGTTTACAACTCTCATGCCGTACACATTATTATAATTTGGAAGTATGTATTTATTTTTTAGCGATATATCTCGTAAGAATCCTGGTCTTGTATTTTCAATTAATATATTAAGTAGAAGAAAATTTTTGCCTATACGAGTATCGATGCATTTCATCATCAACCCATATACCGTCCTACTGCTGGGACGAGTCTCTTAAGAATGAGAGGGATTAGGCTATAGTCCACCCCGCTAGCTTAGTTGCGGACAGACTTTTTAACATTTACAGTTGAAGCTTAGATTTAGGATTCGTCATCAACCTATATACTGTCCCACTGCTGGGCACGGGTCTCCTCTCATATTGGGAGGGATTAGGGTCCACCACGCTGGCCTAGTGCGGGTTGGCAGACTTCACACACCGTCGAGAAAAATCTCTAAAGTATGCAGGTTTCCTCACGATGTTTTCCTTCACCGTTTAAACGAGTGATAATTAATTATTAATACGCACATGAATTCGAAAAGTCAGAGGTGCGTGCCTTGGAATCGAACACGAGAGCTTCGACTTGGCAGTCCAATGGTCATACCACTAGGCTATCACCGCTTCTTTTGGATTATGTAACTTTATAACTGGCTCCATATTACATAGCACATAATATGTGGGTATACTGTAGTAGGTAAACCTCTTTAAAGGCACAGACGTCATGCTAAGCATAGTAATTATGTTACAACTGTCAGAACATTACATCTTAGAAGTTTAATTAAAATATTAATTAATCATGCTTCTAATTACCTTATTTTAATAACGAGATGTTTCATAGAAGATTATATTGTTAAAGAAGATTGAAAGGAAGGTCTTGTCTTTTATTATCTTTGCGTTTCATAAAGAATTAACAAATATTTGTGTACGTTATAATGGATTGCCAAAGATGAAGAATTGAAGATAGGATATTCTTAATTGTCGTAATACTTATACATCCTCCGTGAGGAAACGTTGTGTTGGCAGTGGGGGAACTTTGACCTTTATAATACCAACTCAACTATTCCTATTTCGTTTTACAAGGTCGCCAACGTGCAAGTGATGCCCCTGGTGCTGCAAGCGTCTATAGGCTACGGAAACCGCTTAACATCAAATGGGCCGTATGTTTGTTTGCCACCTTAATGGTATAAAATCATAAAGTGATGGTGGTGTTAGTAATATTAAAGATTTGAAAAATGATATACAGCTATCAGTCACATTTAAATTGCACGTTTACCTTAAACGGAGGGTACGGAGAAGATTCGTACTAGCAGTAAAACAGTAAATGGATTGATGATGATACCTAGAATATACCTAATGGATAAATTATTATAATGTACTACTGCAAAGATAACAACCAAAAAGTTACTGTTCTCGGTTTAGGGTAGGTAGAAACCAGGTCCAGCGAGTGGACAGCCTGTCACAGTCGTGCCAAAACTCACAAATCCCGTGACATCTAGGGCAAAAGAAGGCAAGTGCACTTTTAGTCGGTACGAGTTCGACATGCCCTTCCACCTCCCCAGATGGCGGACGATCCATGAGGATATCCCATACTATAAAAAGAAGGTAAAAGCTAGGAAACACTACTGCCTACTGTTCTTACATACTATTTTTGCTTCGTCCATATTCAAACATCTTGTCAATACTCGCGACGGTTCCATGTATGCACCTAACCTTTAAAAAACCTATATTTTAACATACATAACATACCATCACGCCTGTATTCCCCGAAGGGTTAGGCAGAGGTGTACTAATGTACACCCACATTTCGCCGGTATGTTTAGGTCGCAAGTAATAGGGGGCGAGCCTATTGCCATTAACCGGGCACAAATCCAGACTCCGAGCTGCTACTGAGAATTTCATAGAAAAACCCAATAACACTTTGCTCGACCTGGGGATCGAACCCAGGACCTCTAGCATAGCAGTCGCGCCTAGGACCACTAGACTAATGAGGCAGTCTATATTTTACTATGATAATAATAATAAATTTATTTGCACAAACATGTATATACATTCACGAGTACTTAAATATCGTGTACATGCAAGATCACAAAGAAGATGTAGAAGTTTCAACATGTTTGCCATGTGCCATGGCATGGAAATATTTGAATTCTAAAATTATATTACATTAAATATTAAGTTAAGTGAATAAAGAACGAAATCATTAAACAATCATTAACATTATAGTAAGCCTTTTCTGTTGAAAAAGATTTTACTTTTTGTCTATTTTACTTTTTGATTATCTATTGTAGACAACTTTAGGTAAAAAACGGGCGCCCACTACAATAAATCAATGCATGTTCCAGTCTACATAATTCCTCTAGCTGGTCTTTGTCCAATAAACATTAGGGTCGGTATAGTATGTTACCCAACGTCCTAAGACGATTTCACGGGTGTGTCCAGTTCCCCGCAAAAAGGTACTCGATATTCCTATAAGGATTTTGAGAACATAATTGTCTAAATATATTATTATGTATGTTTAGCTAATTGAATTATATGTATAAATTTGTTGTCTATGCTGGGTTTATAAACATAAATTATACTTAAGCGTGCTCTAATTTAAAAAATACACTCATCAATTTATCAAACGTCATTCATTCATACTCCTGTTACACATCAAATTATTACTGTAATAAGTTAAAATTACATTGAAACAAAACTGCCTTTTATAGAATTTATCCCGTTATGTAGATTTCGTTCGCTATCTATATAGATAGGGAACGAAATCTGTATTTCATTGCAAGAGTTTGGTGTACACCAAACTTTTTTGTTGACTGTACTCACAACCTTTTATTTCAATGCACGATACATTAATAATTTAATAAAGCTAAAGATTTTTTTTTGTTTGAACAGGCTAATCTCTGAAACTACCAGTGGGATTTAAAAAAAAATGGTATTGCCTTTGATCGCTCAATTTTTGAGGAAGGCTATAATAATAATAATAAATTCTTTATTTACATAAATGGGTACAATACATATGAAACTTCTGGTCCCTAAACTAGTGCAAACTATATTTCAGGGACCAGTGTCTTCGCCTTTCAAAATATACTATAATTATGTCATAAAAGACAATGATTACAAACTAAATTTTAATTCTAGACATTTTGTGGTCGCGTGTGGTGTGTATGTGTGTGTGTGTGTGTGTGTGTGTGTGTGAGAGAGAGTTTGTATGGGTGTGTGATTTTGATTGGGTGTGCGTATGTATGAGCCGTTAACTATTTCTATTGTTTTCTATATCGTCATAGTTATAATCTTTTAGCCATTTTACCAATAAGGCCTTAAATTGATAATTTGTGCACTTTTTACAGTCCTTATGAATTCTTAGGGTTTTGTTATAAATATGTGGGGCAAGAACATCAAATTGACGTTGCGCGAAAGTAGTCCTAACGCGAGGCACTGGGCAACGGTCGACACGCTTAGACGTCACAGGTCAGGCAGGTATGGTCCTCCTATGATATCGCCTCAACATGTCAAACAAGATACGGTATAAGGTATTTAACATTACGCTACGGCCTTTAGGGGCCGAGCAAAAAGGAATAAGTCAGGGCAGGTGAAATTATTATATACAAATCCTACTATCCTATTCTTCTTACTTAATAATATCATAAATGTGAAAGTTTGTGAGGATGGATGCATGGATGTTTGTTACTCTTTTACGCTAAAACTACTGAACGGATTTTAATGAAACTTCACAGTATTATTATTTATACATCAGATTATCATATTGACTATAATTTATAAAGTTTTTTTTTTAAATTACAACGATAATTAAAAATTACTTTTCGATGCGGACGCAGTCGCGTAGAAGCTGGTAATTTAATAAAACTGAAGAATTTATAACAATATAATAACTTTTAAACTACCAGTTCGATTTGAAAGATTCTTATTGCTTTTGATAGCCC
Organism: Acronicta alni; assembly: GCA_964056405.1. Lineage (NCBI taxonomy): Eukaryota > Metazoa > Arthropoda > Insecta > Lepidoptera > Noctuidae > Acronicta > Acronicta alni. Next base: position 1,647,059 of record OZ043935.1, read on the forward strand.
AATGCCTGAGGAACGTTGTAGAGTATTTATCATTACGCTACGACCTTTAGGAGCCGAGCAAAGAGGAATAAGTCAGGGCGGGTGAAATTCACTATAATTTGAATGGAACAACGTCTGTTGGATAAGCTAGACTTAACATAAAACGAACAAAGTCGTTCAAAATTTCACAACAGTGAGAGTAGTATCAAAACTTTTGTATCAAGTAACTCAACGTTTGAGTTTTGCTGACAATTCCAAGAATTAATAATAAATCTACTTCCGAAGCAAGTTTGTATTATGCTTCGTTCCTTTGTCTTCTCTTGTTCAAATTCAGTATTATCTTGTTATTTTAAACTTCCTCACACTAGTACATACAATCACGCCTTTAGTCCCCAAAAGATTAGGCAGAGGCTTACTAATGTATAATTACAGTTCGACCGTATGCGTAGGTCTTATGTAATAGCAAAAGGTAGAACATAGTGGGAGAAATTCAAAGTGGAGCTGCCCGACTGGGGAAGTAGATACCTCCACCTTGCAGAAAATCGAGGTGAAATAACACTGCTTTGTTGAGCGGTGTTGTGTTCCTTACGGTGAGCAAGGTTGCCAGTAATCCGCGAGGAAACGTTGTGTGTGCAGTGGGGAGACTTTGACCCTTTGCCAACCCAACTGTTCCTCTTTCGTTTTATAGGGTCGGCAATCCGCAGGATTGTTGCAAGCGTCTATATAATAGGCTATCGCTTACCATCAGGTGGGTCGTATGCTTGTTTGCCCCCTTAATAGGTATATTAAAAAAATCTAGGCGAGCTTATTGCCATTAAGGGAGTACCCAACTCCAAGAAGAATTTCATAGAATCCTCAATAACACTTTGTTTGCCCCGGGAATTGAAATCTGGACCTCTAGCGTAGCAGTAGTAGTTACATAGAATCCTATACTATATGGTAGTATTGATAATAGGCACTATTATTTACTATTTGCTTGTGGAATACACAAGGCACCCTTAGCATAAGTCTTTACTTGCTTTTTATTCTCAATCTAAGTCAAAACTAAAGTCAAATATTTTATTTTAATTAAAATAAATAAATATTGATTAGTCAAAACTAGTTGCACGGTTCCAAACCTGGGTCTTATGAAGAAGAACCGGGAAGATACTCCACGTAATGTCTTTAAAAAAATATATTGGTTAAAATGTTTGTTCAGAATAGTTCATGAGAACAATGCAGTTTTAATGTGTACTAATATATTAGTAATTAGTATGATCATCAAACCATATACTGTCCCACTACTGGGCACGGCTTTCCTCTTATATTGAGAGGGATTAGGCTATAGTCCACCACGCTAGCCTAGTGCGGGTTGGCAGAGTTCACAAATCGTCTAGAAAATCGTCGTCATCGGGAGGAAACCTTTCCTCCCGATGTTTTCCTTCACCGTTTAGGCGAGTGATAAATAATTAATTATTGATACGCACAAATTCGAAAAGTCAGAGGTGCATTCGAACTCGACACCTCGACTTGCCAATCCAATGGTTATACCACAAGGCTATCACTGCTTCTATCAATGTATTTTTTTCAAATTCAGTATAATGAACAGAAAAAGAAGATTGCTATTGGCAGAGCTGATCAGCCCCAACAAACAGCACCCGTTTACGAGTATGACGTGTAGGAACACAACGGTTTTTACCTAAAGCATATCTAGTAGGTTACACAAAGTAAACTGCAATTAACACTGGTACTGTTTGCTTACCTGAAGTTAGCCAAAATTTAAATCGGAGAGCTAAGCCGAAATCTCAATCGACAGTTATCTGAAATTTCCGTTTGATGCAACGTAATCTACATCGGTTTGAAATTGATGAAACTCGCGATTCAGCATTCATCATTTACTGAAACTTTGATCCGCCAATTTCACGATATTTTAGCTGAAACTAGAAGATAGGTGAGAGGCAAATTTCAGTCGATATTCTTCAACATACCATCACATGTGTATTCCCCGAAGGGTAAGGCGAAAGTATAGCTCGCAGGATTATACGGTTGAAGTGGCAATAGGCGGACCATGTGGCTAGAAGAACGGATGGCTACTGGGGAAATAAAGTCCCGGAGTGGCGACCACGCATAGGAAAGCGCAGCGTAGGACGGCCCCCAACTAGGTGGACGGACGACCTCGTGAGGGTCGCAGGGAGTCGGTGGATACGGTCTGCGCAAGACCGATTTTTGTGGCGATCATTAGAGGAAGCCTATGTTTAGCAGTGGACGTCCGTAGCTGATAGTTAGATAGATACTAAAATGCACCTACAGGTTGCTGGTATCAAATCAAATCAAATCATTTATTTGCTGAATATAGGTATACATTATATGGTGACAATAGTAGTTAAATAGTTCCATATATTCAACCGAAACTTGGCATGCAAATATTAAAAAACATTGTGGCATAAATTTAATTATTAAAATTTCCGATTTTGTTTTACAATACCTAATGTCCATTATTATATATGATAATTCAATATACATTACAATTATACTTTCAATAAAATAAACACATTACATTACATTACCTACGTTATTTAATGTCCTTGAATAATTTGAATTGATGTCATAATATAATTAAAAAATAAAATACACATTGTCATAAGCCTTTATCGTTTAAAAAGTCTGAAATAGAAATAGAAATATGTTTAGGTCCCACGTATAAGAGGTCAGCCTATCGCGATTAATCTAATGATATGATAGTTAAAGGGGTGAGGCGCTCATAGGTAACCAGCCCATATCGTCATATCATGTCAGTAATAACTTAGCTGACCAACTGATCTGCAAGGTTAAGTTAAGCAAGTTATTGAACTTGCTTAACGCTATATGCTTAATTTTTTAAGCAAGAGATTTTATGTGCTTTATAATAGCATGCTTAATTTATATGCCTACTTGTTACTAACGCGATACGCGACGCCCGACGGACAGTTGCTTGATAGAGAGAGAGAGTGCTATACGATATAAAGCAAAATAGCTCTATAGCGTAAAGTGCGAACCGCGATATCATTTGCATTATGCTATATATAATAAGCACGCTACTTTATAATGCTTTATGCTATATTAACCATCACTATCATAACTTATCTCTCTTATTGAAATTCGTAACTTAGCTCTCATTTAAATATCAAAATAAATATGTTTCTTTCTTTCTTTCATTTTGTGCAAATAAGCCAAGTTTATATCACGTGTTTCTTCTCAAGGCGAGGAGGAAGTCTGTACTCTTAGTAGTCATTCCCCTGGGCCTACATTAAGTGCAAAAGGACCAAAATTACTAACTTTCTAGTCCTTTTGTTCGCAAGAAGTTTTTATCATTAATTTATATTTAGTAGGTATAACTTATTAGTAGCAAGCCAAGGGGAGCATAAATTTAATACACTTGAGCTTTGAACTGTGTTGTGTTCCTTACGGTGAGCAAGGTTGCCAGTGCTCGGCGAGGAAACGTTGTGTTAGCCGTGGGGGAGACTTTGGCCCTTATACTGCCAACCCAACTATTATTCTTTCTTAAGGTTCGGCAACATTCAAGTGGTACCCATGGTGTTGCAAGCGTTAATAATATAGGCTACGGTAACCGCGTACCATCAGATGGGCCATATGCTTGTTTGCCACCATTATTGTAGTGGGATAAAAAAATATCCAAGTCAAAGATTCAGGTCTATGAAATTTCTACATAGATTTCGATAAAATCCTCCGTGACCGACAGACAGACATATTAGTGTCCTCTTTATTAATTTTAAAAAATGTATTACATAATAATATACATTAATCTAAAATAACATGTTGGTAATTAATACAAAACAATGAGATTAGTAAGTTTGGAAAACGGCAACAATGTACTACATTGCCGAGCAAACAAATGTATTAGCCGAGTTTCACTGAAACTCGAATGTTCAGAGTAATTAGTTTGTCCAGCATGTACGAGAAGGCTCATACACTGCTGGACAAACTAATTATTCTATTATAATTTTAAAACAATGAGGAGCTTTAAGTTTAAAATTGTGGGTTAGTTTGATAACGTTATTATAAATATCACTATCATTACATAGTATAAAACAAAGTAGCTTTCTCTGTCTCTATATCCCTATGTATGCTTAAATCTTCTAAACTACGCAACGGATTTTGATGCGGTTTTTTTTAATAGATAGAGTGATTCAAGAGGAAGGTTTATATGTATGTTATTAGTACATTGCACCCGTGCGAAGCGGGGACGGGTCACTAGTAAGTATAATATGACGTAGTTTCAATTTTTAAGTAACAATTAATCATGAACGGAGGGGCTCGATAACTAAGATGATCAATATGAGCAAGGTTAAGCTGCGCTAATCGCGGTCAGTCTGAGGATGGGTGACCATTTTAACACATCGGGACCCCTCCATGCCTCGGAGAGCACTTAAAGCCATCGGTCTTGGGTGTCATGCGTACACCTATGATAATCGTTAGTGGTAGTCAGAAGACCAAGAAGCCTGAAAACCAGTCTATCCTCGGTATATTGGAATTACCCTAAAATTGGATTGCGGAAGCCTGATAGTAGTCGTTTCGTCAAAAAATTCTTACTATTATAATGATAATAAACGTTGGACGGATCAGATATCCGAACAGTTGGAGATACCAGTCAGTGCCCCACTCCATCAAGCGGCTGATCGTAACTGATGGAGGTACATAATCGATAGACTGAAACAGAGTCACGATCCTTAGCAGTGAGGGAACGACTGAGAAGAAGAAGAATAATGATAATCTGGCAAAATAACAGTTACTTTACATAAATAAATGCATACATACATACCTACTACGACAAATGTATTCCCTGAAGGGGTAGGCAGAGGTTTACTAATGTATTATATAACCACAGTTCACCGGTATGCTATTGGTTCCATGTAATAGGTGGTGAGCCTGAAAAACAAATGTAAACTCCGAAATTTACAGGAAAACCCATATTTAAAAAGATATAATCACAAGGACACGAAGAGACTTGATTGAGATCCAAAGAACTAAACAAAACAAAAAATCTAAAACAAACAAAACGTCAAACAACAAAGGCCATTAAAAGGGTACAAACTATTTGAAATCTATAACAACTCGGTACAATGTCGGCCAAACAAAAGACCTCACCGAACACCGCAGTCACTACTCATTGTTCCATGTAAAAGTTGACCGTATTGTGTTACATGAAAAGTTTTGTGTACTAATTATTTTGTCCCGATGTGTAATGGGAAGGGTGACATTTAAAATTATTAATTGGATTATGGGCAGATGGAATTTAAGCTCTATTAAGATATTCTAATGATTTCTTATTGATTTACTTCTGAATTACGGTTGTATACGGTTTCCTCGTAAAGAAAAAAAGAAACCCTTATAGGATCACTTTGTTGTCTGTCCGTCCGTCCGTCTGTCAAGACTCATTTTCTCAGGAACGTGTGGAGGTATCAAGCTAAAATTTATATCAAATACTCATGTCTACTGTCCCTTGGAGCTGTGAAAAAAATCAAACTTCTAATTTGGAAGAAATTCAAGGTGTTTAGAAAATATCCAAAATATCAGCCAGTTTCAGTGTCTTTGAATGAAATTATAAGTAAGTGTAATAACATAATGTAGGTAGGCATCTATCTATATTAGCTTAAAATGTACAAGATCCTCACACCTCTTCTCACAGAACCTCACACAAATAATTTCCGCGGCATGGGTCTTCCTCTCCTTCTATCCTACCAATCCTTTCATTCATGCTCGTCCTAATAGCATTCCATATCAAAACCTGTATTATGTATTATGTACTGAAAATTGTAACTTAGTAGTAAGTGTTACATAAGGTATGTATTTCATGTAACTAACTAATTTATAGACGCTTTGGGTTTACCTGTTATGTCTATAAATATGAATAAATAAATGTATCCATAAAATATATATTTCTGGGATATATCCTGAGGATAGACTGATGTCAAGGATTTTTGGGCTTAGGTATGACTACGAGAGTGTTCTCCGTGAAAGCATTTTCATACATAGATAAGTACATAAGCAGTACATAAGTAGTAGGTACATAGGTATGTACATAGGAAAGTACATAAGTTGTACATAGGTTAGTACATAGGTCAGTACCTTACCTATGTACTAACCAGTACATAAGCAGTACATAGGTAAAGACATAGGTAAGTGCATAGGTAAGTACATAGGTAAGTACATAGGTAAGTACATAGGTAAGTACATAGGTAAGTACATAGGTAAGTAAATAGGTAAGTACATAGGTAAGTACATAGGTAAGTACATAGGTAAGTACATAGGTAAGTATATAGGTAAGTACATAGGGAAGTACATAGTTAAGTACATAGGTAAGTACATAGGTAAGTACATAGGTAAGTACATAGGTAAGTACATAGGTAAGTACATAGGTAAGTACATAGGTAAGTAGGTACATAGGTAAGTACATAAGCACATATATAGGTAAATACATAAGTAGTCGATAGGTAAGTACATTAGTAGTACCCACATAGGTAAGTACATAGGCAGGTACATAGGTAAGTACGTAAGTAGTACCCACATAGGTAAGTACATAGGCAGGTACATAGGTAAGTACGTAAGTAGTACATAAGCAGTACATAAGTACTCCTTATGTACTTACCACATAAGGAGTACTTACATAGGTAAGTACATAGGCAGGTAAATAGATAAGTACATAGGCAGGTACATTGGTAAGTACATAGATATGTGGATAGGTTAGTAAATAAGTAATAAATAGGTAAGTAGGTACGTAAGTAATTAGTAAAACTGATTATTGAAACATAATTTGTTCAATTTAAAAAAAAACCTATGTGATATATTAATAACATTATGCAAGTAACGAGAATATTCCCGAGAATTTATCCGAGAACTTACTCGAGAATGTTCTCACTGAAGAGAGTTTACCGAGAAACATGGTTTTACAGCTGGTAATACTAAACGTAAACTTCATAAAACAGTTAAATAATACACAACATTTTTATCTTAGATAGTCTCCTCTCACTGAATTATGAGAGGTATAAGGCTACAGTCCACCACGCTGGCCTAGTGCGGGTTTGGGAGAATTCACACGCCGTCGAGAAACATCTCTAAGGCATGCAGGTTTCCTCACGATGTTTTCCTTTTCTGTTTAAGCGAGTTATAATTAAATATTACGCACATAATCTCGAAAAGTCAGAGGGGCGTGCCTTGGATTCGAACTCGAGACCTTTTACTTGGCAGTCCAATGGTCATTTATATCATCACTTGGCTAACAATACTACTATTGAAATGAAAATATTAATTTCAGACCAAGAACACAATAATTACTGTTACTTAAAACAGTAATCTGTTTATATTGATATTATTAATAAACCAATCCTAATTTCACCCGGTAATTTTACAACAAACGTGAAGCATTGATCCTGCTTATCATGCAAACACTTATGACATTTTGTGTTTTAAGTTCTTTTTTTGTACGCATGACAACCGAAACAGCTTTACGCTTCTTTAAAATCTTCTCTCGATAATTTAATATGTTAAGAACAACAGATAGACCACGGTCAGCGAAGCTTAACCTGGAAGATCAAACAGCGTAGTTTTAATTTAGCTACAAGCCTTAATCACACTAAAATGACCAAACTTTTAATTCCATATTTCAACAAGAATTTATTAAATAAGTACTCGCAGCCAGACGAACTGGCAGTAATCCTAAAAATATTTACAAATCGTTGGTGATACTCCAATACAGCTTAACTGACACTGCTATAAGATCCTAAATGTATGTATAATAAATAACATAAAGAATAATTATGCCTTTTTTATACCACTAAGGTGGCAAACAAGCATACGGCCCATCTGATAGTAAGCGGTTACCGTAGCTTATAGACGCATACAATACAGCAGACGATAAAGATAGAAGCAGCAACAGTATCTTAAGGGTGTTTGCTGAAAGGCTGGATGGGCCTACCATGGATAGGTTTATCAAGCTTCATGTATTACATGGGGCTTGCTGAAACTATCAGTGGATATAAGTACCTGTATAGCTCTCATCACCTGTATACCTACTAACATAGTTTGTAAGATCATTTTAAATACTAACACAATGTGGGCCTATGTAGTCTGTAAATAAAGATTTATTATTATTATTATTATTAATACCAAGGCTATCACGTAATTATGTAAAACAAAAGAGGAATACTTTTTTATTATGTCGGACATAGTTTTTAGCTCGAGGGAGCTTTAAAAACTTAACCGGACTAGGTGGCGAGGCACCAAATGCCTCCAGCAAAAGAGGAATACTTGGTTTGGCAGTACTTATAAAGGGTCAAATTGCCCCCACTGCTGACAAAACGTTTTCTCGCGGAGCCTTACAGAAAAGAATTACTTACGCGGTATTGGATTATCACCGACGAAATGAGACATGAAATAATTATGTAGAAATTAATTATAATATCATTTATCAACAGCTCAAATGGTCAAGGAAAATCTCGTTGAGAAATCTTCACCTCATTTATTGTGAGAGTCCTTGTGATAATTAATCGCTGTAATAATTCTGGACTTGAGAACGAAAAAGAGTTGCCCATTCATTAAATAATAATTATTTGGGCTGTCCCTGTTCTGAGGTTTCATCTCGGAATGATAGGGATGAGATTCGGGTCGATAGATTTAAAATACTTTTAAAAGTTTTATCGAGTATTCTAATCTTTTTGAATTTTTTGGTATTTTAAATGCTAACATTTTCAAGTTAAGTATATAGCGAAGGAAAAATTCGAACGCGGGCAGGATTCGAACCTGCGTCTTTTGGTTAAGTACAACAGACGCTATGACCACTAAGCCACCGCGAGTCCCACCCGCCATGACGAATTTTGCCTTCACATTCAGAATTTACGTCTTTATGGTGACGTCAGTAACATCTTGTATACTTATATTAAACTAGCGACTCGCCCGGCATCGCAAGGTTGCAATATAGGTATTACCAAATTGGATGAAATATGCAAGTCACGGTGGTGGCGAATTTCACGTATCCTATGATAAATGCTATTTATTCCTGTAAATAGATCTTTTAAAGACACTTTTGCAAGTCAATATTATGCATATTTGTTTAAGCTAGATGGCTCCGGCATTTCCTAGCTGACGACCTTTGAGAAGAAACACCGAAACAAACTCAGAGAATCATAGTCTCTTTTAAAGTCCAGACATAGAATAGTAACAAATATGTGTCTTACAATGTAGGGCAAAGTCTGAAATTGCCTTTTGAAGAAAGAGCCATAGCGGCTTTGAGTAGACCAATCCCAACTGACGGCGCGCATGCATCAGTCATTGTGTACACAAATATGTCTTGCAATGTAGGGCAAAGTAGTAGCAGCTTTGAGTAGACCAGTCCCAACCGACGGCACGCATGCATCAGTCATTGTGTAGCTCAACCATAATTTAGGGAGCTCAACAACCCGTCGCACGACGATACCAGATCAGAGGATCATTTGCGTAGGCCACAATAAAAAAAAGGTTCAAACCCACCAGACTGTTCAAAGCTGAGTATGTATATTTAGCATGGCCATGACTATAGGGCAAGTGAAGGCAAGTGCGGGTTTTATTCGGTATGAGTCCGACATACCCTGCTGTCTCCCCAGGTGGTGGAGGATCCATGAGGATTTTCCGTACTACAAAAAAAAGGCTAATGAAATATGAGGAATGTTTTACTAATATACTTTATAAAACTATTTTTACGGTCTGCAACGCGGAAGTGGTACCTCTGGCGTTGCAAGCGTCTATATGCTACGGCAACCGCTTACCGTACCATATAGACCCTTATTCTGCCAACCCAACTATTCCTCTTTCATTTTACAGGGTCGGCAATGTGCAAGTGATACCTCTGGTGTTACAAGCGTCTATAGGCTATGGTAATGGCTTACCCTCAGGCGCGCTGTATGCTTGTTTGCCACCTTAGCGGTATAAAAAAAACTCATAGATATTAAAATAGGTATATTATGCCTAGTAACTTTCATATATATTTTTTAATCTTGAGTTGGCTTTTAATAGTTGTGATTAAAAAAAATTTGCCCATATCAAAATGTTCAGTTTTCTTTGAAAAATGTTTCAAATTTTCAGTTTCAAAAAAACATAGGTATAAAAAATCCGTACTCAAATGACGTAATCAGAAATATGACGGTACCGAGTCCTCTGGGACGTCAATATTTTTCACTCAGAGAGCCTTAGGCTTAGAGTATTAATTAGATAAGCTACCACAAACAGATGCTTGCAGTTGTATCATCATCAACCCATATACTGTCCGACTGCTGGGTCTTTTCTAACAGAATGATAGAGGTTAGGCTATAGTAGACCACGCTGGCCCAGTGCGGGTTGGCAGACATCACATCCCGTCCAGAAAATCTCTAAGGCATGCAGGTTTCCTCATGATGTTTTGCTTCACCGTTTAAGTGAGTCATAATTTAATTATTAATACGCACATGATTTCGAAAAGTCAGAGGTTCGTACCTTGGATTCGAACTCGAGATTTTCGACTTGGCAGTCCAATGGTCATACGTCACAATCATCATCATAAAATCAGCCAAAAGAGGTCCACTGCTTAACAAAGACCTCCCCAATAGACTTCCACAAGGTCCGGTTATACGCCGCCTGCATCGATTGACTTCCAGCGACCTTTACCAGGACATCCGTCCATCTCTTTGGAGGCCATCCTGCACTGCAAACATTCATTCAAGAACATTTTTTCCCCAGCGGCCATCGGTTCTACGAGCTTATAACCATTTTTTTTATGATACGGATGATATGATCACCTGGAGAGGTACCAAGGTATGTGGGACTAGTACCGACTAATAAATTTGACTTCCCTTACCCTATAATCATGGCCATGGAGTTCGTGGCATTCACCAAAACTATGAGAGGCTAATGAGCTTACTCGTAGTTTAGTAGCCTTCGTTTTCTTTGCAACAAATTCAAGAATAGAAGTGTGTATGTGTGTAGATAGAAATGTGTAGTAACAAAGGTATTCCTGGCAAAGTTTAATTAAATTTTATGGTTGGCCGCATGGTTGAAATGGACATTATTAACCTTGTCTAATTCATACTCAGAGTTTCACAAAGTTTTTTGCCGAAGAGTTTTTCTCATAAAATATTTCTGCCGGAAGCCCGCGAGCGGCTAAATTTTTCATTTGTATACGTCAATCGTATGATAGACAGACAGACAGACGGATGAGTAATTCTATCAGTATATTTTTGTGGTGCGTCTGTTGTTATCGGGATATGGGATTTGTGAAGAATGGAGACTTAGGCTTCTCATAGGTTTTTTGTATATGGAATATTTAAGGATATCTGTTTAACAAGCAGTGATAGAATCTAAGGCACACACATCTGACTTTTCGAAATCATGTGCGTATTAATAATTAATTATCACTCGCTTAAACGGTGAAGGAAAACAACGTGAGGAAACCTGCATACCTTAGAGATTTTTCTCGACGGTTTGTGAAGTCTGCCAACACGCACTAGGCCAGCGTGGTGGACTATAGCTTAATCCCTCTCAATCTGAGACCCGTGCCCAGCAGTGGGACTGTATATGGGTTGATGATTATGATGATGATGATGAATTGTCAGCATTCCAACCCTCAAATCACTAGACCACAGACATCTTCTTTATAATATTGGTATTACCAGCAATAATAAAAAATGTATCGTCATGAAATATCAAAATAGATCGTAAAATATAATAAATAGTTACTGATATCCTCGTATAGAAGGAAGCCATAAAAAAGTACTTTTATATTTATCTGCTGATCTTATAAAAAGCAGCCTATGGCCCTTACACATACACAACTGGATACATACAGATTATCATCATTATCCTTTAAACTGTTCCACTGCTGGGCACGGGTCTCCGCTTAAGATCAGAGGGATTAGGCTACAGTCCACCACGTCGGCCTAATGCGGATTGGTAGACTGCACACACCGTTGAGAAAATCTCTCAGTCATGCAGGTTTCCTCACAATGTTTTCCTTCACCGTTTAAGCGAGTGTTGTAATTGTAATTATTAATACGCACATGATTTTGAAAAGTGAGAGGACTTTTGCCAGTTCAATTGCTATCTGCTTTTACACATACACAACTGGATATAGACAGATACCTACCTACATATAAAGCCTTCGAGTCTTTTCCCAACTATGTTGGTGTCGGTTTCACGAAGACTGATGTATGCGCACTGTCAGATAAGACTGGACAACTCAAAGCTGCTATGGCTCTTTTTTTATACGCTTGTAACACCAGGGGTATCACTTGCGCATTGCCGACCCTGTAAAATGAAAGAAGAATAGTTGGGTTGGTAGTATAAGGGTGAAAGTCTTCCCACTGCCAACTCAACAAACTGTCAACCTTGCTCACTTCAAGGAACACAACACAGTTCAAAGCAATTTTATTTCACTTCGATTTTCTGCAAGGCAGAGGTACTTCCCCGGTCGGGCAGCTTCAATTGGAGTGGAATTACTCTCACTATGCCCAATAAAATAAAAATATTTAAAAATCTGTTTACATTAATAAATATCATTTGTTTGTCATCTATCAACTGGGTACAATACATTATGTAAAACTCCTCATTTAATTTCTATGCAATTTCAATAACATTATTTTCTTGCTCTCTTATTTTCTTTCTTTCTTCAAATTCTGTGACAGCTAACTAAAAAGCCAGTAACACTTTTTGAGCTGAAAATGGAACCCAAGACCGTTGCAATATGCGCTTACGACCACTAGATTAATGAAACTAATGTCAAACATAGGTCTTCTTCTTCTATCTCTTGTCAGTGCAGCGTCTTCCACCGCTCTTTGTTGAGAGCTTACTCCTGAACCTCCTTATACGTCGCGGCTTTCAGTTTCTCTTTAATTTGTGTTATATAACTCTTTCTTGGCCTACCCCTCCCTCTCCTTCATTCTATCTTTCCTTCTATGATGTTTTTTAAATTCGTCGTAGCATATTTAACTATGTCATATAGTAACCTCAAAGGTTCTCGAGTGGAGACCACGCACCGGAAAGCGCAGCGTGGGACGGCCTCCAACGAGATGGACGGACGATCTGGTAAAGGTCGCAGGAAGTTGTTGGATGCAGGCGGCTTGTAACCGGTCCTTGTGGAAGTCTATGGGGGAGGCCTTTGTTCAGCAGTGGACTTCCTGTGGCTGATATGATGATGATGATATAGTAACCGCCTTTTTGCTTTTATTCTCTGTAGAACTTCTTCGTTTGTTATTTATGGAACATAGGTACCCAAATATAAAATAGTATGACGTTTATAATAACATCTCCGAAGAGTTAAGAAAATAACCCTAAAGAGTTAAGCAGAGCTATACTGTTATACATCCATACGTTATGTTGTTAGGTTCCATGTAATAAGGGTCGAACCATTTATCGGGCACGAATCCAAACTCCGAATTGTAATCACTACAAAAACGACACTTAAAAAGGTCCATTCAATCGACCGTGAATTTCCATACACCGAAAAATCAAGGCCCTAAATCATTTTGGCGGGTAAATATGGTATGACTACCCTCCAACAGCGACAAAATGCTGAAACATATCAATTTGGCAATATTGCTACATTGTTTGCTTTCTTTTTTTTTGAGTGCATCATCAACCTTGGAGCCTTTTCCCAACTATGTTGGGGTCGGCTTCCAGTCTAACCAGATGCGGCTGAATATCAGTATTTTACACGAAGCGATTGCCAGCAAATCTCTGCAACCCAATTTCTGGTTAATGCCAATATCTTGCGGATAGACTTGTCAGGTTTTTGGGTTTATCACTAACGACTGTCATGGATGTTCCTATGACAACCGGGACGATCGGATCGGATCCTCCGAGGCACGAAGGTATATTGGTGTGTTAAAAATGGTCTAACCAGGTCCCATCGCATGTGCTAAACGAATGCCCACCTCGCTGTTTCCCCGGTGGAATGTCGGAAGTCCACAAATTTGCACCAGTCGCCGCACGCTGGCTGAAAACCTCAGAAATGGAAAAGGTGTTAATTTCACAATGGAAAATGGTGTGCAAAATGGTCACCATTTTGACTTATAAAAATGTTTTAAGATCTACTTACAAAAATAAATATCATTTATCAGTTTGATTTAATCTGACGATACCGAGCACTGATTCATTCAAAATCAAAATAGTTTTATTTTCATATAAACCATATTATACAGGCAATTATTATGAAATGTTGAGTTTGAGTGCACGGTTCCAAATTAGTCCTTTCCTATGGAGAAGAAACTCGATGGTTACTCTTTAAAATATTGTTTTGTACAATGATGTTCGATACAATAATAATTAATTATAAATTGGATTAGATACGAATAATTTAGGAACGTTGCGAAGATTACAAATACTTTATAGTAGTCTTGTACTTTATAGTAAGCTTTCTTAATTACACGATATTTGTCAATACACAAAATGTCGATAGCTGCCTGTGTACCTGTACATTTCAAAAGATCAGTAAATCCTGCTTCAACAGTATTATACGTACATACAATATAAATTCATATTTTACCAGCATCCAAATGTGGATATATAATTTAATAGAGGCTAATACATATCCTATGTTATGCGAAATCTCGTAAAATTTTATTTCTAGCGTACCCTTTATAGGGTATGAGGGTAAAGTAGGGTTTTACAATAATATTCTTAAATAAACATAACATTTTAGTAGACAGATAGATTTCATAGTATTATCGGAATGGGAAGAAAATGGTATGTATGAGGACTTTTGTTTTCGTTCGGAAATTGTCTTTGCAACTTTTTATATAGTCTGTTTGCATGTTTAAGGAAATCTTAGGGATAAATATTCACTTTTTCGGAATAGAAAACTGACTACAAGCATTTTGTGAAGTATATTATTCATCTTTAGTGTGCAATCCATTCCTATTAAGCCAACTAAGCCTTATAGAGACATCTCCAAGAGAGGTAGGGCATAGTGGAAGTAATTCCACTCAAATTGGAACTGCCCGACTGGGGAAGTACCTCCACCTTGCAGAAAATCGAAGTAAAATAACACTGCTTTGAGCTGTGTTGTGTTTCTTACGTTGAGCAAGGTTGCCAGTACTATACGAGGAAATGTTGTGTTGGCAGTGGGGGGGACTTTGAACCTTATAGTGCTAACCCAACTATTCCTCTTTTGTTTTACAGGGTTGGTAACGCGTAAGTGATACCCCTGGCAAGCGTCTATAGGCTACGTTTACCGCCTTACCTTCAGGTGGACCGTATGCTGGTTCGCCACCATATTAGTATAAAAAAAACATCATCACTAAATAGTATAAAACAAAGTCGCTTTCTCAGTCCCTATACCACTATGTATCCTTAAATCTTTAAAACTACGCAACGGATTTTGATGCGGTTTTTTTTAATAGATAGAATGATTCAAGAGGAAGGTTTATATGTATAAAACATGTATGTTATTAGTACATTGCACCCGTGCGAAGCGGGGTCGGGTCGCTAAGTAATATTATACATGCAAAAGTAACTCTATTTGTCTCTCTGTTGCACTTTGTCGTCTAAACTGCTAAATCGATTTAAATTATATTTGGTACAGAGGTAGTTTAGACATTGGAAAAGGACATAGGCTACCTTTGTTTTAAATAGCCTTTTGGGATACAAACGCACCAGTGAGTTGAGTGAAAAGTTAACAGAAAACGCGGGAAAGAGCTAGTATTATAAATGCGATAGTACCTAACTCTGTCCGTCTGTCTGTTAAGCTTTTACGCCTAAACCTCTGAACCTATTACGATGAAATTTGGTACAGAGGTAGGTTAGACTTTGGAGAAGGACATAATGCTGCATTTACTTTCAATATTCTCTTTAGGATGGGGGTGAAACTGCAAGAAACAGCTAGTATTTAAATACAAATTGAGAACTTCTTTTTAAAGTAGACTAAAAAAGCAATTCATCTGAAAGCATTTCATATTATTTAACTGCCGTTTTATTGTTCGGATTGAACCCTGCTGCTATTTTCCGCCATCAATCATTCACCACGCGACAGCAGTTCCATCCACATCATCTAGATGGTTGGCAGTCCACTACTGTGCGTTTCTCTAGAAACTTTCTGTCTCGCACAACTAAACTGTGGAATGAACTGTCGCCTGCAGTATTTCCGGACCAATATGTCCTTCAAACTTTCAAGTAAAGAGCGTACTCCCTATTAAAGGCAGGCAACGCGCTTGTGACTCCTCTGGTGTTGCGGGTGTCCATGGGCAGCGGAAATCGCTTACATCAGGCGATCCGTCTGCTCGATTGCCCCCTATCCCATTAAAAAAAACTGCCTCGTTATTCTAGTGGCTCTAAGCGTGACTGTTATGCTACAGGTTCAGGGTTCAATTCCTAGGTCGAGCAAATTTCTCACTAGCAGCTCGTCCCATGTAATGTGGGACGAGTCTATTGCCATTAACGAAACACAAATCCAAATTCCGAGCAGCTTCTGAGAATTTTGTGGAAATTCCCAGTAACATTTAACTCGACCAGGGAATCAAACTTAGGACCTCCAGTAGCTCGCGTCTACGACCATAATTAGAGTAATGTAGGCAGGCACTAATGTAGTCCAGAAGAACTAAAAATAAAAATATACCTACTAAACAAATAAATCAAAACCATAAAAGAAATAATTTACTTTTTATATCCGCACATGAAAGTAAAAGATAATAAAGTGCCGCGTATATACGTGCTTTGTTCCCCTTTTCTTTCGAGCTCATTTCCTAATGAAACTGTTGAAAGAAGTGGAGATTTAAAAGATAGCACTTTCTTTTAGTGTTTCTAAAGTTGTACTTTTGTATGAATAGTGATGTTACTTGCTCGACTTTTTGTCAGGAACTAGTGTTAACGGATTTTCTTTATGTTAGGGTTCTCGGCGTTTTAATGAAGTTAGTAGTAGTAACATTTTAATTTTTAACAGATAAAATGAATGGATAGTAAAAAGTATCTAATATATAAAATTCTCGTGTCACAGTTTTCGTTGCCATACTCCTCCGAAACGGCTTGACCGATTTTGATGAAATTTTTTGTGCTTATCGGGGAGGTCTGAGAATAGGCCAACATCTATTTTTCATACCCCTAATTTTTTTTTTTATGGCAAAACAACGTTTGCGGGGTCAGCTAGTAATAATATATAATAATAATAATAATGTTTTCATTCACAAAAAATTTTTACAAATTGTTCTAAGAAGTCCCTGACTTCTGAGCTAGGTAATACCTGTGTTACAGAAGTCAGTGCCTTCTCCCAATTTTATTTTATACAACGGTTGTGAATAAAATAATGCAGATTATTCTAGTATAATAAAAGTGTGTATTTGGGAAGTGTTGTGTGTTAGTTGTACATTATATGTGTAGCGACATTTACCGCGCTACATAGAACTACGAAGTCCTGAATCGCGCAAGCAACATTCGCAACGAAAAGTTGCATATATACAACCGCCCGACATCAACCGTCGGGCCGTGGCCCGCCAGGCACAACACCCGCCTGGTTGGAAGATCCTCCCTTTTCGTTGGAGGGGCAATACACCTCGCCTCTCCACATATGCATGCATTATGTAATTATATGTAGCCCGATTTCCTTAATTAATAAAGCGCTATTATCTAATTTAATTTAATATAATTTTGTACTCTTAATATTAACACCTACTGTACTTTACATTTAGTCCTTTTAACCTACAGTCTGAAAATTATTGCCAGTGTTTCCGCGAGGAAACGTTGTGTCTTTGTGGCCGTGGACTTTGACCCTTATGCTACCAACCCAACTATTTTCTACTATTGTATTCTATTCCACTTTCGCGCAAGTGATACCCCTGGTGATGCAAGCTTCTATAGGCTACGGTAACCGCTTACCATCGGGTAGGCCGTATGCTTGTTTACCACCTTGTTGGCATCTTACTCCCACCTCTCACCTTTTAGCGCATCTACCTACCATCTAATATATAACCATCTCTGTATCACCCATAGGTTGTAGAAAATGCCTAAGGTACAATTTTTTTGTACAATAAGTACCTATATAATATAAATAAATAAAAGAGTTGATCGTGATGAAGTATAAACAGAGCAACTAATACCACAATTTCTATGTGCATATCAACACTAATCCAATCAACACAAGTATTTTAAAAGAATATGCTAAAAACATGAACAAACCAACTCTCTAAATTATAATATAACCAAGTGTTTTGCTAAATTCTCCACAAAACGGCCAGGCAATGTTTTAAAAGGAAAAATTTCAACTGTAAAATGCAAAACGCATCCCAATTTCGCTTGCGCCATGCAGTATTGTCCAAAATTGTATTTGGCAGCAAAAATGCAACGCTTGGACGAATAGTAAGCGGGATGCAGCAGAGAGCCTTTGATATAAATCCCGGGATCTGATTCTGTGGTCGCGACGTGACCAGAATGAGCGATAAAGTTGACACTGTTCTTATGGTGTAATTTTGAGTGTGGCAGTTTTTGAACTTTGAAGGAAACGTTTGAACTAATTATTAAATTTAACCAAATGAAAATCGACTTTATATATTTATGTGTGCATGTTTGGTATGGCACTACAGGTTTTTTTTTATACTTTCTGTACAAAAAAGGCGTACAAAGGCGGTCTTAATGCCATTAGGCATTTTCTACCAGACAACCTTTGGGTGATGCGGAGACGAACACGGTAGATGCACAAATAAAATATGAGCGAGAGATAAGAGGCAATGACTGATAATAGTATTCTCTTTCTCTTCCTCCGAACTTTTTCTCAATATGTTGGATTGGGTTCCCATCTACTGCGGACGATTGCTACAGCGCTCCCGTAGTCCCGGCACTACAGTGGTGACGTGAAACGCCGAGGTTAGTTTTAGTCGGTAGATCACTCTTTTCAGAGCGGAGTCCGACACACCCTACCACTCTCCCCGGAGCGGTGGGTAGTGCAACAAGCATTTCCAACAAAAAAAAAGGGTATGTGGTGACATTTTACATGAAACTATTGCCATCAAATCCCTGTAACCCAATTTCTTAAAGTTTACACTAAGAATTCCTATGTTTAGACTGGGTGTCAAGCTTTTTGAGCTTCTGACTACCACTAACGATTGTCATTTAAGTGTTTGTATGACAACCAGGACCTTAATTTATTTATTTATTTATAAACTCTTTATTGCACACCAGAACACAATTACAAAAATAAAAATGTTACAGAAAGGGTAGGTACAATGGGCGGTCTTATCGCACAAGGCGATCTCTTCCAGACAACCTTTGGATGGACTAGAAGAAAGGAAACACATTGGGTAGTGTCTTTAATGTGTGAATTTAATGTTTAATATACCTTTCTTAAGTATTGGATTATAAAATGACTGCCTCATTGGTCTAGTGGTCCTGAGCGCGACTGCTACTCTAGAGGTCCTGGCCTCCTGGGTTCGATCCCCCCAGGTCGAGCAGTGTTATTGGGTTTTTCTATGAATTTCTCAATAGCAGCTCGGAGTCTGGATTTGTGCCCGGTTAATGGCAATAGGCCCCCTATTACATGGGACCTAAACATACCAGCGAAATGTGGGTGTACATTAGTACACCTCTGCCTAACCCTTCGGGAAATACAGGCGTGATGGTATGTTATGATAATAAAAGGCAAAAAGTTTTTTTTGTCGGTTAGCTAAATTGCTGTTCTACTTTACAAATTTAACATCTGTTTTTTTAAGCACACAAAAATATCTTATTTTGTTATAATTTTAATGAGACGCCAAGTTATTTAACAAAAGGATCCAGACAAAAGTTGAAGCATAAATCTCTCCAAAACTGAAAGATACCGCCGAGTTTGAAACTATAGACATTTGCATGACGAAGCGAGGTGGCAATGTGAGCGAATTGTGCATAGACGAGTCCTAAGGAACAAAATGCAGTGATAGCATAGTGATAATAATTAATTAATTATAATTGGACTGCCAAGTCCTATCTCGAGTTGGAATCCAATGCACACATTTCTGACTTTTCAAAATTAAATATAAAATGTATTATGAAAATTTGCAGCCTCTTAGGCAAGAGGTTTTCTAGACGGCGGCGGCGTGTGAAGTCTGCTCTTTGAATATAAAATACTTAACTGGAATAACAAATCGATACTTTTATCGCCATCTATTGACATTAAATTAAATTAAATAAATAAATATTTGAAGCATTTTACACTGCACCATATATTCCCAAACTAAACAGAGCTTGTACTATGGATACAACGCAATGAATACTTACCTTTATATTTATTTTTTGTAAATACACTTAATTCAAAGAATAGGTACATAATAAACATCCAGAAAAACAAAAATACTTACGACCATCACATAAATATTTTTATCCCGTGGAAACGGAACCCATAATCTCGTGATCAATACTCCCATACTAGAAACAAGACCACGGAGATCGTAAAAAAATAATCTTTCGTAAAAATTCCGCTGTCAACACGACCTCGCCTTACCCTTTGATACCATCACGGGTCTGGGATAAAGCCCGGCTTCACATCACAACACTAGCGTGCACAATAACTCGTGTAGTACCCAGTGTATATTTTAAGCCGTATTGTCATCGAAGTTGGACAATATAATATATGTATATCATCATCAACCCATATACGGTCCCACTGCTGGGCACGGCTCTCCTCTCACAGACTCAGAGGGATTAGGTTATAAGTCCACCACGCTGGTCTAGTGCGGGTTGGCAGACTTCACACGCCGTCGAGAAAATCTCTAAGGCATGCAGGTTTCCTCACGATGTTTTCCTTCACCGTTTTAGCGAGTGATAATTAATTATTAATAATAATAATAATAATAAATTTATTCAGTCCTTCGTTACATTGGTTATCTTAAATATCTAAATATTTATATTATCTAAATAATAATTGGTTATCGTGTGTGTTTGTGTGTGTGTGTTTGTGTGTGTGTGTTTGTGTGTGTGTTTGTGTGTGTGTGTGTGTGTTTGTGTGTGTGTGTGTGTGAATGAGTGTGAGTGTAAGTGTGTGTGTGTGTGTGTGTGTGAATTTTGAAATTGCGCTTTGTGGTTATTATGCTGTAATCCGGTCTAAGTTTTAAGTTTTTGTGAGTGATCAGAGTTGCAGTGAGTATGAAGAGTTGTCGTACCCGTAGAACAGGGAAGTCATTGAAGAGTGAGTCAGTTGGGTACCGAAATGGCTTCCTAAGCATTACTTTGATGACCGCCCTTTGTGCTCTTTCAATTTCAATAAATATGGTTTTCCCAGCTCCACCCCAGACAGAGATTGCGTATTGGAGAACGGATTGGCAGAGGCTCAAATAAACAGTGCGGAGAATTTGAATAGGAGTGCAATCACGAAGTTTTTTCATTACATTAATAAGCTTTCTTACTCGGCCAGACAGAGAGTGTATATGGGGTTTAAAAGAAAAGTTTTCATCCACGGTAATGCCTAAATATTTTATGGAGTGTACGCGGTCAATTGGAATACAAGTGATACAGTTTGTGTTGTGTTCGTTGGTGCACGTATGGAATTTGAGAATAAGTTGTGGTGGCGGACCCGAGGAAACGGTTTTGAAGAATGTGATGATCTTTGTTTTCTTTACATTTAAAGTGAGCAAGTTATTAATACGCACATGATTGCTAAAAGTCAGAGGTGATTGCCTTGGGTTCGCACTCGAGACCTTCGACTTGGCAGTCCAATGGTCATACCTCTAGGCTGTCACTACTTATTAATGTATGTATATAAGACAGAACAATACTCTTCTATTGTCTTTTTTACATCTCTAAGGTGGCAAACAAGCACACGGTCCATCTTCTAGTCAGTGGTTAGCGTTCTCTCTGAATATCAGTATTTTACACTAAGCGACTGCCATCAGACCTCCGCAACCCAATTTCTAGGCAATATCATGAGGGTGGACTGGTTTTCAGGCATTTTTGAGATTCTGACTCCCACGATTGTCCTAGGTAGGTAGGTTCGCATAACAACCAGTACCGGCGACTTTACGTGCTCTCTGCGGCACGGAGGTGTCTCGATGTGTTAAGAATGGTCACCAATCCACAAACTGACCGCGGCTAGAGCAGCTTAACCTTGCAGATCGGTTGACCAGCGTATTATAACTTAGATGTGTGTCGGGTCGTTTTATCCCCTGGAACATGGTTGAGTCGAACGACGCCGATACGCACGTCGTACTCGTGAACGGTGCCGTCTGTCGGGGCTGGTCAGCTCTTACTATCAATGGCAATTTTTTTTATTTATGTTTTCTGTTTATTATTCTGGATTAATTTATTAGTTGGTACACATCAAACTACATTGTTCTCATTAACTATTCAAAACAAACATTGTAAACTAAGATTAACATTGTAATCATGTTGTTTTTAAAAAAAGTGTCTATGGAGTTTCTAATGGTATAATTGAAATAAAATATTTGACTCTGACTTAGATACGAGCATTTCATATATCATACACTCAATATTCGAGCTACAAACACTACCCGTTAGTAGTCCGTTAGTGTTGTCGCGTATAGCCAACAATATCCGACCGCCGCGCGCCGTGATTACAAAATATTGCGACTCGGATCTCGTGTCGGTCGCTCGGTGATATCGATGCAATACGACGCTTAACAACACTATAACGATCACGAGCATAGACTTATAAACTAACACCACGCCTGTATAGCCCGCAGGGTTAGGCAGAGGTGTAGTACGGATCAACAAAGAGGTATACAGGCAGCCAATTAATAATCTGTGTTTTGATAAAGATAGTGTAATAATGTATCACGCAATATGTGTCAAAATGTAGGTATTGTAAGCAGCTACATACCTAACCCTTTGGCGCGTAATTTATTTATGTTGAAATCTGTTTTAAAATGCATATTTCGTTTGCTACCTGTGTACTTAACTCTTTTGTAGACTGTACCTATATAAGTGGGCGTTGTGGCGCGATTTGGGAGAGGCCTATGTCCAGCAGTGAACTGCAATAGACTGATATGAGTATTAATGTATACCGACAGTTCGCCGTTATGTTTAGGTCTCATGTAATAAGGGATGAGCCTATTGCGATTGGCAACAAATCCAAATTTCGAGCGGTTACTAAGAATTTCATACAACTTATAGAACATCTCCAATGGCTCACGTAACAAGACAGACAAAGAGACAGACGGAGTTATATTCATTAATGTAGTCTCACTCATGGAGGCTATTTTAATTCACGTACAATGAACAAAGGCTATTCGAAAATAAATAACCTGAATGGAGCCGTACCTACAGAAGACAAAAAATATTGCTCAAATAATTTTCCTTATATTGGACAAAATATTACCAAATATTTGTATCAAATAGATGACATAGTCCGAAGGAGCGTGAGAGATATCTTAAATGGTCGTAAACTGTCTCAAAAAATCCCTTCAGGATAGGAAAAGTCCCGGACATAACCTCATTTGCAACCTCTGGCTGAGAAAAACATGAGAAATTGAACCTTATCGGCTTTGAAATAAGGTTGAGTGATTTTTCACCGGGGTGTCAAACCTTTGGTAAGTTTCAGAGATATAATCTCAAATCGATATAGGGTAGTTCGTTGTGTATCTTAATATAAGAGATGTTTTTTGTCAAGCGCCGACAATAGATATTCTCATTTAGTTAAGTTAGTAGTGATGTCATGTAATAGTATTTTTGTATTAGGAATTTTGTTTGTAAGAAACTGGAAGGGTCATTGATTCTTATAAAACGTATTGTGGGTAGATTTTGTGAATGTATATTCAGTTTTTTTAGGGTAAATTTTCACAGAATTAAGTATTTTTCTGAAATATTGCACTGAGGGCAGAAATCGAAGCTTTAAAAGAAGTATCTGAGTGAATCTTCGATTGTTTGTACAGAGGCCACATCAAGTTACCCCAATCTGTCAAATTTCTTTGATAGATTTTCAACTTTAATACAAACGTATTAAGGTTCATGTTCAATTGGGAATATTTGACATTTCTGAAGTAAAGTAGAATTGCATAATAGTAGCAATTTAGTTCAATCACTAACTTGAGTAGTTACACTGTCTTATTTCTAGAAAAACCTATTACTAAGTTGTAGGAAAACCTTGGTTTAACAGTAATGATTACATTACCTATTGTGTTAGGCCATGTAAGACAAAGTTTTATTTCTTTTTTTTTTTGTTAACCTATAGGTAAAGTCACACTGGGCAAAGGTCTCCCCATATCCTTCAACAACTGCCTATTTGAGGATTTTTCCGGCCAGTCACACATTAAACGCATCCAGGCCTACCCCGGCAACGAAGACTTTCCTGAGGCAGCCACTCTGTGGCAATCTTGGCCCAACTATCCGGATGCATTCTACTTACGTCTCCCGCCCACTCCCACTTCAACTTTATTTCAATTATACCGATAAATAGCACGGTTACAAAAATTGGGTCTAATGGAGAAGAACCGGCCAGAAACTCCATAGAGAGAGATCTTGGTATAATAAATATTCTTGGACAATTTTACACAGCACCATCTAGTCCCAAACTAAGCAGAGCTTGTACTATGGGTACTAGACAATGGATATAATGTTATTTAGCGAAGGAGAAATCCTGCCCGCGGTCGAATTTTTCCTTCGCTAAATAACTTTAAAAACTTTGCATGGAAAATGCCAAAAAAATACAAAAGATGGATATAATACTTATGTACTTTTTTTTTTGTAAATACATACTTATAATACATAGGAAACACCCAGACAAACACAAACACTTATGTTCATCACATAAGTATTTGTGGTTTGTGGGTATCGAACCCGAAACTCGACGTCGTCGACGTCGAGACGTCGTCTAAACAATTTTACGGTCTACTTACAATTTTGTTCTGAATAGTTCTCTATAAAAAGTCTGTCTACCTTATAAGAAGGTTGGTTATTAAAACATAGTTACCTTTTTGGGAACATACAAAGAGGTTACAACGCTTTAACAACTTAGAGTGATGACCACAATTACACCGTTTCGCAGAAGAATCTCTTTGTCCAAACTTACTATAATTCCGATTATAAAATCGGAGCTTCATATTTAATCGAGTTCCGCGTACGATCGATTTAAGTAGCCGTAATAATGTGAACTAGAGCACAATGCACCAGGTCAATGGTTCTTAGAAACTGTCGGTATATGTGTCAGTGAGGCCTCGCAATTGATTTCATACCGAAGAGGTTTTATTTGTATTACTATCTATTTCCCGCGGATTCATCCGCACCTCTACAGAGCTTTTTAAGACGAAAGATATGCTTATGTCCTTGTCCAAGGTTTAATCTATCTCTGTACCAAATATCATCGAAATCAGTTCAGCCGTTTAGGCGTGAAAGCGTAACAGACAGTTACTTTCGCATTTATATTATAAAGTAGTGAAGTAAAGATTAGGAGGGGCTCTTGGCTAAATTATAACACGCTAATCAACCAATCTGCAAGGTTAAACTACGCTAGCCGTGGACAGTCTACGGATAGGTGACCACATCGAAACCGCTCCGTGCCTCAGAGAGCAAGCAAAGCTGTCGGTCCCTGTTGGTCCCAGTTGTTATGCAACAACTGTGACAATCGTTGGTGGTAGTTAGAATTCCTAAAAGCTGGACAGCCAATCTTTAGCGTATCTATATTGCCTAGAAATTGGGTTGCGGAGATCTGATAGTGGTGAAGTCACCACTATCAGATCTCCGCAAGCCAACTTCTGTTTTGTGTAAAATACTAATTAAATAATGGCACACACACACACACACACACACACACACACATCCCCATATTCTTCACAAACACGTACACTACACCACCACACGCGTGCACAAAGTATATTTGTTCCTCATCTAAGTATACCTGGCAATTTTTGATCGTCTAATAAATGTTAATTGTACAATTACCTGAACGACGCTGATAACTGTGATACAGTTTTTACTAGTACGGTTGTCATCGTTAGCCTTATTGTCATACAAATATAAAATTACAGTGTACAATATCTTGTCTAGATTATAAGGTATATTATGTTACTCTCTTTCTGTACCAATAAATTATTATTATTATACTGATATAATGCCGAATTTTTTAGGCTGGAAGTTGACCCCAAGAAAGTTGGGCAATGGTCAAATTTGAAATAGTGTTTAGAAAGAAAGAAGAAAGAAAGAAAGATTTTATTGCCATAAAAACAGCGACTAGTAAAAAAAACAAAATAAATGAAGGTACTGTACGTCGCCGTTGTTCATCACAATAAGGTCCCCACTCAGCATGATGCGGCAGCGCATTAAATCGCTGCAGCGCTGATTTTCAGTGGGGCCTAGATGACGTGTAACGTCACTCAGCGGTGGCATTAACAATTTTTTTTTTTTATTGCTTATTAACTATTTAATTATACAGTATTTGCTTAAAACAGTTTAATTCAAAATGGTAATTAAATATGAAATGAACTGAATTATTTAGGCTTATTATTTAAGTTATTCCTTTTGGCTGTGGAGTATTTAATAAAAGTAATAAGTATTATTATAATTAATAAGTAAATAATTCTTAGTGTACCTGAAAATAATGTAATATAAAGTCAGTAGTGTAGTGTGTGTAATCAGGTGTTATGATGAATGACTCGCATAGCTGTAGATACGTGGATAAATAGGCATATCAATCAGTAATCACGTAGACTCGATCTAAAATTCTCAGAACCGGTCGCGCCGCGGTACGTTGCGAGCGCATGACACAACGCGAAATATTTTTTTTTTACTCATCACCATTAAAATGGCAACTATAAATTTTAGAAGTTGGATTAGACTGCCGCACGAGCAATGTTTATCCATATAAGAATGAACCTGGTATCCTGTCGGTTTATGCTACAATCATATTATTATAACCGACCAAACTCAACAGAAGCTTGGGCTTCTGTTGAGCAGTGTTCTTGAAAGTGGGACGCGGGACGCCAATCGCCGCTGGATGTGTACATTAGGCCATAAACATCAGGTATGGTATTATTTATGTAATTAATTAATGTTGTGCATTTCTTTGTAAATGAAATAAGTGTTCTTTTAATTTATTTTTAAATGTATTCACTGTTTTTAGGTCTCGGATGGGTGGTGGGAGATCATTCCAGCAGCGTGTGGCGGCATACCTGAAGCATCCTCGGAATGCCGTCGTTCGGTACTTGGGCACACTCAGCGGGTTCACCGAAGGCCGAGTCGAGTATTTGTAATGGTGATGTCTCCAATTTAGTTTCTCGTAAAGATATTCGGGCTGTGTAGATTTAATCACACCGAACAGTAAACTTGCTAGGTGCAGTTTCCTCCTGGCCGCCATTTTTAATATATGGTGTCTGTTAAGATACGGCGTAACATGTGATCTACGAGGTATGCCAAAACAAAAGCGAGCACACGCGTTTTGGATACGTTGGACCAGGCGTTCGGTCCTTGATAACAGACATGGGCCATAGACAATGTCGCAGTAATTAAGGTTAGATAGCACTAAACTATCTACTAATCTTTTGCGTATAGGGACGCTTAAGTAGTCTCGGACCTTATACAGCGTTTTCAGTCTATAGAAACACTTCCTCAGGATATTGTTAATATGTGGTTCAAAACGTAGTTCGGGGTCCATGGTCAGGCCCAAGTTACATACACGTTCTATTCTCTCAATTTGCTGCCCTTTTAATTGAATCTCTGGATTTTTTGAGAGTATTGCACTGACCTGTTTTCTGCTACCCATTACCATAAACTTCGATTTTAGCGGGTTTAGCATCAGACAATTACTCTCTGACCATGAAACCACCCTCTGGAGATCTTCATTAATTTTTAATACTGCCAAGCTGGTATATTCGCTTTTAAATGAAAAAGATAATTGAATGTCATCAGCATACATGTGAAATTGACAGTTGTGGAAACATTTCGTTATGTCTGCGCTGTAGAGGATGAAAAGGAGCGGTCCTAGAATTGAGCCCTGGGGTACACCTCTTGTCACGCGGCTAGTAGAGGATGTCTTTAGAAGATCGCCCTCTTTACGTATCTCAACATACTGAGTTCTTCCGGACAAGTAGCTATGAAACCATCTTATAGTTTTTGCATCAAAACCATAATATGCCAGCTTTGATAATAGCAAAGTGGAATTTATAGCATCAAAAGCTCTTGAAAAATCTAGAAGTGTGAGTATCGAGCCCATGCCACTGTCTCGAGCCTCCAGGATATTACCTACCACGTCTGCCAGAGCCGTAGCAGTCCCTCTGCCTTTCCTGAATCCCGATTGGCGTGATGGTAGAATTTTATTGGACTCCAAGTATTCTACGACCTGTACGCATACCACCCGTTCTAACACCTTCGACAAGCAGGGCAATATGCTTATCGGGCGCAAATCCTTAATATCTCTGGGGTTGCTGTTTTTTGGGATAGGTCGGACAGTCGCAGTCTTCCATTGATCAGGAAACGTTTGGGTTTCAATGGATCTATTCACGATGGCAGTTACTGCTTGCAAGGACTCAGGTAGTGTGAGCATTATCATATCTATCGTAATCCCATCAATCCCCTGTGCGTTAGTTTTTATTTCCTTTAAAATTTTAGCTACCGTATCTTTCCCGACCGGTTTTAAGACCAAAGTGGCAGGGACATGTCGATGGAATTCGAAGAAAGTAAGATGCGAAATACTGACGTCACAGTTCCCAGGAACATTCAAGAATGCCTGATTAATGACGTCGGGACTGTTAAAATGAGCAGGTAGTTCATTATCTTTACTCACCGGGAGAATATGTGTTTTCATATTATTCCACAGTGCCTTAGAATCATTTAAATGTTCGTTAATATTTTTTTCAAAGAATGCTTTTTTTTCGTTAAACAGACCTGCGGCAGCAACTTTTTTTAAATCTAAATAGTATATTTTGTGACTGTCCGACTTTGTTTTGTGGTACTTGGTTTGAGCTTCATTACGCAGTCTGATCATGAGGCGAATATTGTCAGTGATCCACGGAGTTGGGCGTGTCCGAAACACTTTACTCGTAACAGGAGCGTGAAAATTAAATAAGCGCAATACTTCCTCATTAAAAGTTTAATACTTTAGTTATCTATGCCACCCTAAAAATATATTATTTAAGAAAATATTATACATAAGATTAACATTATATGCGTTTCCAAAAACATTAAAGTAACCGCGAAATAGCTGAAACTGTCATGGCGTCATGAGTGACGTCACGCGCGGAACAATCGTGTCTGTGCCACTAAAATGTCAACAACAATCCTATGATTGTTGTTGACATTTTAGTGTGACGTCGCGCCGTGCAAAACACCATCGTTTTGCACGGCGCGACGTCATACTCTCTGATTTATGTCACCGTCACGTGATAGAATGTCATTTTTTCCGAATTTATTTTCTATATACCTATTATTAATCTGAATTTTTTAATTATAAATTATTTTAAATCATTTACTAATCATGAGAAACGCTACTTCGCCCAATTTATTCTAGGGGGACACAAGCCTATTACGATTCGATTTTATTCTTAAACTCAAATCTTTATTGCCTTTGTAGCGACATCTACCGCGCTACATAGAACTACGAAGGCCTGAATCGCGCAAGCAACATTCGCAACGCAAAGTTGGATATATACAACCGCCCGACATCAACCGTCGGGCCGTGGCCCGCCAGGCACAACACCCGCCTGGTTGGAGGATCCTCCCTTTGGTTGTCCATCCCCACTGGTGACGCCGACGTGATGCCAGTGTTTCCACACTGGTGACCCCCGAGCAGAACATCAGCGCAGCCTTCCGGAGACCAACACCTTCGTCATCACCTTCCCCTCACAGCAGCCTTCAACAGCATCGAGCAGCGAGTCACAGAGCCAGCCAGCACTCTTCCGGCTTCAACGGGCAGCCTGACCACACGCCTGCAGCAGACATGCAGCCTGGTCAGAACCCTCAGCCGACATCAGCGACTTGGCACAGCACATTGCACTTCGGCCGGTCAACAAGCAGAGGCCGTCTCTCCTGGTCGACGCAGCAGCCAGCCACTACGCTGCACTGCACTACCTCGACTCACTGAGGTCTACGCAGCAACGCCCGACTCACTGGGGACTCATCGCACTCACCGCACACAGTCCCGACTCACTGCGGACTACGCGGCATCCGTTCCGACTCACTGGAACTCACACTCCTAGCACTGGCAAGCTCTTCAGACGCAATGACCGCTGACTCATCAAGATCATCGACCTCCGGTCTCGGGGGGGAGTGATGTAGCGACATCTACCGCGCTACATAGAACTACGAACGCCTGAATCGCGCAAGCAACATTCGCAATGCAAAGTTGCATATATACAACCGCCCGACATCAACCGTCGGGCCGTGGCCCGCCAGGCACAACACCCGCCTGGTTGGAGGATCCTCCCTTTTCGTTGGAGGGGCAATACACCTCGCCTCTCCACACCTTCATCGGTACATAATGTAGGTAAAAAGTTCCAACATGAAACCCAGTAAGGGCATTGCAACAACGGTTAACCTTAACCTTACGAGTACGGTCGACAAAAGAGTTAAGTATACAGGCAGCTAATTAAACATCGTGTTTTTTTTAAATATTGTGTAATTATGTATCACGCAATATGTGTCAAAACGCAGGTATTGTAAGCTGCTACACATCAAACCCTTTGACGGGTCATTATTTAAATCAAAATCTGTCTAAAGATGCAGATTTCGTTCGCTACCTGTATACCAAACTCTTTTGTTGACTGTACATCACTAAATTACAATATTTTTATTCATTATTCAGCTACTGTATTACTCGCAAGTGGCCCCATATGGAGTACTGTTGTCACCTATGGGCAGGAGCACCAGGATACCAGCTTGGACCTTTTGACGCGGTCCAGAAACGAGCAGTTAGGATTGTCAATGATCCCAATCTCACAAACGGTTCGGAACCTTTAAGTCTGAGGAGAGACTTTGTGTCTCTCTGTGTGTTCTACCGTTTGTACAACGTGCGGTGTTCTGAGGAATTGTTTGAGATCATGCCAGCGGCTACTTTCTACCATCGGACCTCTCGCCATCGGCGAGGAGTTCATCCACATACCTCATCCATAACCCAACTTTGGTCTCATACCGTGCGATTCCAGAGGCATTTTCTCTCACGCACGCTTAGGTTGTAGAATCAGCTCCCGGTCCAGGTTTTCCTAAACTATAGCATGAGGTTCTTCAAGAAGGGTTTTTACAGGGTCGGCAACGTGCAAGTGATACCTCTTTTGTTGCAAGCGTCTATAAGCTACGGTAACCGCTTACCATCAGGTGGGCCGTATGCTCGTTTGCCACCTTAGTGGTATATAAAAATGAACATTATTTAATGTGGCAAATAGGTGGTACGGATACACAAAAAATAAATTAAAGATTCTAATGGATACGTCAATGTTTGTTATCATTATTATATTACTTATCATTTTGTATACCTAGTTTTATTATTTAACTAGCGACCCGCCCCCGCTTCGCAGGGGTGCAATGTACTTAACGTACATGTTTTATACATATAAATCCTCCTCTTGAATCACTTTAACTATTAAAAAAAACCGCAACAATATCCGTTGCGTAGTTTTAAAGATTTAAGCATACATAGGGATATAGGGACAGAGAAAGCGACTTTGTTTTATACTATGTAGTGATAGTATAAAAGTATTAGTATAAATTGTAGTATTTTTATTGTACTAACCAGGTTCAAATCCAAACGCCATTCAAATTAATAATTAATTATCACTCGCTTAAACGGTGAAGGAAAACATCGTGAGGAAACCTGCATACCTTAGAGATTTTTCTCGATGGTTTGTGAAGTCTGCCAACCCGCAGTAGGCCAGCGTGGTGGACTATAGCCTCTCAATATGAGAGGAGACCCGTGCCCAGCAGTGGGACAGTATATGGGTTGATGATGATGATGATGAACTAGGTTCAAATCCAAACGCCGAGCTGCTACTAAGAATTTAATAGAAAATCCTAGTTTATTGTTTTACTTGTGAACTTAATGAGAATTTTACAGTCTACAGCTCTATTAATTTTGCAAATCTACCCATCCGTTCTGTTATCATCAGCCAAGCCAACACAATACAGTCGTTAGGATTATCTGTATAAATATTATGTTAATTTCACAGTTTCATTACAAAACGTTGTGTTCAAATGAACGTAATAGTTTTATCGCAAACGAGATTGGATCCGCATGGGTTTAGTAGATTGGTTTATTTTACTGTATTGTTATTATGTGGATGTAGTGTAGGGCTCGTGGATAAGAAATAATTATGCTGATCAACGGACCTGGAAGGTTAAGCTGCTCCAGCCGAGGACAGTCTGTGGATGGGAGCACGTAAAGCCGCTCATATGTATAATAATAATAATATTTTTGGGACATCTTTACACAACACCATCGGTCCCAAACTAAGCAGAGCTTGTACTATGGGTACTGGACAATGGATATAATACTTAAATACTTTTTTTTTTGTAAATATATACTTATAATACATAAGAAACACCCAGACAAACACAAATACTCGTGTTTAATTCACACAAATATTTGTGTCCTGTGAGAATCGAACCCACGACCCCTTGATCAGCAGTGGAACCGCTAGACCATAGAGGTCGTCAAAAAAATATATATCGGAATAGTCATTAGCACGGACTGTCTTAGTAATTAGCACGGGTCATGAGTACGGGAGCTGTAACGGAACGCCAGCGCCACCTAGCCGACGTTAGCTATAACTGACGTCACATATCGCGTGATATCGGGTGGGGTGCTTGACAGAGTCGTGGTGTTATCGGTCGGTAGAGTGCCGCTCACATTCTTTGCCTGACTCTGGTCCGATACAGACGCGCGGAACTGTCTCACGTTTCGCTGTGTTAAAGTGAAAAGCAAGTTGGCCTACGTCTTTCAATTCTGTCATAAGAAATATCTACGCCCATATAATGTCTGACGGTGTTGATTCTACCCACGATTTTTTCCTTCTGTTTCGACATATATGTATGTATGTGAAGCTTAATACAAAGGGCGGCAGTTTTCAAGGCACAGTGTAGAACAAATAGGATTGAAATGAAATTTATTTCTGTAAATAGATCTTAAAGACACTTTTACAAGTCAATATTTTACACTTTTTTTTTTAAGCTAGATGGCTCCGGCATATCCTAGCTGACGACCTCTGAGAAGAAACGCCGAAACAAACTCAGAGAATCATAGTCTCTTTTAAAGTCCAGACACAGAACAGTAACAAATATGTGTCTTACAATGTAGGGCAAAGTCTGAAATGGCCTTTTGAAGAAAGAGCCATAGCGGCTTTGAGTAGACCAGTCCCAACTGACGGCACGCATGCATCAGTCATTGTGTAGCTCAACCATAATTTAGGGAGCTCAACAACCCGTCGCACGACGATACCAGATCAGAGGCACATTTGCGTAGGCCACATAAAAAAGGCTCAAAGCCACCAGACTGTTCAAAGCTGAGTATGTAAATTTAGCCTACAAAGTACTCACATTTACAGTTAGTCAGTTATAGTTGAACATTATTAAATAGTAAGAAAAAAAATATATATATAATCACAGTAATAATTTCAGTAATGTCTGCTGCAGTCAAATTAATATAAATCATTGTTATGTCAGACGTACAAGAGAGCGATGCAGCTTGATGCGTACTATTGAATTAATCTAGTCTACTAAACAGAAAAGGAAAAATAATAATAATAATTAAAGAGATTTCCTGAAGAAAACTGCAGGAATACTCAGTGTAAGTTAAAATATGAATTTAATTCGGAGTATAATGAATTGTGTGCTATACAGAGAATTATCGCACAGAGTGCCGGTACATAAAAAATTAAAAATAAATTACTTATAGCAGGCTACTTAAGACGGACGAGCTAGTTATTGCTATGGCATATTGATCAGGCGCTCCAACACGGAGAGGTCTCTATATGTTAAGAACGGTCACCCATCGATGCACTGGCTGGGGTAAGCGCAGTTTAATCTTATCAATCGCAAGCTTATATATATATATATATTATACCTATAACCTAATTGTACATATGGTGCTACAATTGTTGTGTATATTTTTCTATTAATGTGTGGATTGTGTTTGTTTTAAATAAATGTTATTTTCTTTGTTTCTAATTGATTTATCAGTGTTAGTCTTATTGATTAATCAACCACGAGTCCCACACAAATCAATAGTATAACATTAAAACAACTAAAATCTTTTAAATAAATACTCGCTGCTATATTACATAGCATTGTGCCGCGGCTTTGTTTGCAAATCCACCACAGTGTTTGTTTGTACTGGTATCGAGTACTGCTGTATAAATTTTGACAAAGCCTTCATTGATTTATTGTCTTTATTCAATTAATATTGGGTAACGTATATTTGGACTGTAAAATATCGATAGCAAAGCTATGAAAACTGATCCCTATATCATCATTTTTTTATACCACTATGGTGGCAAACAAGCAAGCTGCCCACCTGATGGTAAGCGGTTACCGTAGCCTATAGACGCTTGTAACACCAGGGATACCACTTGCGCATTGCCGACCCTGTGAAACGAAAGAGGAATTGTTGGTTTGGCAGTATATAGGTCAAAATCCC
This sequence comes from Acronicta alni, assembly GCA_964056405.1. Lineage (NCBI taxonomy): Eukaryota > Metazoa > Arthropoda > Insecta > Lepidoptera > Noctuidae > Acronicta > Acronicta alni. The sequence continues at coordinate 1,681,533 of OZ043935.1, forward strand.
CTCACTGCCAACACTTTCCTCGCGGAGCACTGGCAACCTTACTCACCGTGAGGAACACAAATAAAAGCAGTGTTATTTCACTTCGATTTTCTTTCAAATGACTATTCACTCAATAATATTTGAATGCTTGTCAACAATATTTGAATTTCGAAAAAAGTGACAACTTTTCGTAAGATTTTTTTCCGTCTAGCCCCCTTTCATAACGCGCGATAAGGAACTTCGTTCCAAAATATAATTTGATTATTATTGAACCTGTAGTTAGGACTAGATTTCTAAATTTTTTAAGTTCCTGCAAAAACTTGGTAGGGAATCTGAAAACAGGTCGAGCCTGAATTTGGTTTAAATGAAAATAAAACTACTTAGATTTTGCTTTAAGTTACGTTAATTGTAGATATCTCAATCATGCATTGATCCATAAACAAAAATACTAAAAATAAATACTTAATTTTAAAGTTATTAAGCAAAGGAAAAATTCGACCGCGGGCAGGATTCGAACCTGCGTCTTCTGGTTAGGTACACCAGACGCTATGACCACTAAGCCATCGCGATACCTACCCGCCATGTCGAATTTTGCCTTCGCTTTCTGAATTGACGTCTTTATGGTGACGTCAAAAAGACGTAAATTCAGAAAGCGAATCCTGCCCGCGGTCGAATTTTTCTTTTGCTTAATGCCAAAAAATACAAAAAGATAGACTTAATTATAACCTATTTATCCCCAATCTTCTTACGTTTCCATACAATTTCAGGAAACTCAATTATGTCTATCTATTCGTACGTAAAAACATCTCTCATAACGTAATTACATTACTAATACTCTTTCATTATGATATATATATATATGGAAACTAATTTTCTCTCAGTAAACGAGATCTCTTAATACTGACTGAGAGAAGTTAATACCACCTAAGTTGGTATTGAGGATGTCCGTATGTTGAAGGGTGCCAATTATTCATAGATAAATATTCCTCGTCGTGCGACGGGTTGTTGAGCTCCCTAAATTATGGTTGAGCTACACAATGACTGATGCATGCGTGCCGTCGGTTGGGACTGGTCTACTCAAAGCTGCTATGGCTCTTTCTTCAAAAGGCCATTTCAGACTTTGCCCTACATAAGACACATATTTGTTACTATTCTATGTCTGGACTTTAAAAGAGACTATAATTCTCTGAGTTTGTTTCTTCTCAGAGGTCGTCAGTTAGGAAATGCCGGAGCCATCTAGCTTAAAAAATATGTAAAATATTGACTTGTAAAAGTGTCTTTAAGAGATCTATTTACTGAAATAAATATCATTTCTTGCAATTAACAGGGCCCAAATTAAAACTTCAGGCTGCTACTGAGAATTTCATAGGAAAACCCAATCATACTTGGCTCGACTTCGTAATCGAACCAAGGATTTCAAGCTTAGCAGTCATATTTTCAGTTAAATTAACAAATTAACTTCATGGCTCCCTCCTATATTAGTTTTACCAATAACTTAAGTAACAGTTAATAAGTACTCGCTAAGGGTCAATTCGACCTATAAAAGAACCACCTGACCCATATTTTGAACCTTATAAACGTCAGTGGATATTTATTATTATTATTTAAAGAGAGAAAGAACGATTTTATGTATATTTCATAGCACAACAGACAGTACAGACGCCAGCAGGTCAAAAGATCTAAAACTGACAAATTTTCCCAATTGAATATGAGCCTTATCACTTTGTATTAAAGTTGAAAATCAATCAAAGAAATTTGACAGATTGTGGTAGCTTGATAACCTGGCCTCTGTACATATTGATAAAATATTATTTTGTACCATTATTAACACTAGCTTCTGCCTGTGAATACGTCTGCATGGAAAAGTTACTTTTAAATATAGTTGTAATTTGAAATAAAACTACTTTTTACGGATTTTATCGCGTATATTGATATTTAATTAATAATTAGTAATAAATGTCATTGATCATATTGTAACAATAAAAAATGTAGCGTAGCTGTCAGTAATTATATCATCAAGACGCCCACCACCTCAGTCTACCCGTGACCATGGACGCTGTAAAGGGTCCGAAACGTCTAGATTAATAATAACAATATACGCGATAAAATCCGTAAAAAGTAGTTTTATTTCAATGTATAATATTCGCGTAAATGTCAGAAATCGTTGTAATTTGGCTAATTAACTCAAAATTGTTATAAATTATAGCCTTTATGTTATTCCGATGTATATAATTAATAATACTGTTAAATTTCATCAAAATCCGCTCAGTAGTTTTAGCGTGAAAGAGTAACAAACAAACATCCATCCATCCTCACAAACTTTCACATTAATAATATTAAGTAAGTATTGATAAAAAAATACTACAATCCATTATTGAACATATTTAAACACTAGCATAGAATTTGAACCCACAACCTGGAGATCAGCAGTCTGACACTCAAAACACTAGACCACGTCGTTTAAATCTCAAAAGTTTACTGTACGCAAGAGATTAAAGGTAATAAGTATACCGATGCACGAGTCATCATCAACCCATATACTGTCCCACTGCTGGGCACGGGTCTCCTCTCATATTGAGAGGGATTAGGCTATAGTCCTAGTCCACGCTGGCCTAGTGCGGGTTGGCAGACTTCACAAACCGTCGAAAAAATCTCTAAGGTATGCAGGTTTCCTCACGATGTTTTCCTTCACCGTTTAAGCGAGTGATAATTAATTATTAATACGCACATGAATTCGAAAAGTCAGAGGTGCGTGCCTTGGATTCGAACTCGAGACTTTCGACTTGGCAGTCCAATGCTCATACCACAGGCTATCACTGCTCATTGCTGTGCATGCACGATTCATTTTAAGTCAATTATAGCAAATAGCTTATTAAGACATTGAATAGCTTATTCACAATGAACTCTGCACCCAAGAGATAAAAACTGTGTCGGTGACGCGAAAAACTAGCTTTGCGCCCCTGAATGGACTGCGTATTTCAATCAATTTATTTTGTCTAAAGGATTTTTAATATAGAAAACCTTTTCAAATAAATTTTAGTCGGATATCATCAGTTGTTAGTAGTATACTGAAGAATAGACGGTAAATATCATCACGAGTGTATTCTCTGAAGGATTAGGCAGAGTGTTAGAGAGGTGTATTAATTAATTAATGTTTGTGTTTGTCTGTGTGTTTCTTAAGTATTATAAGTATGTATTTACAAGAAAAAAGTATATGAGTATTATATCCATTGTCTAGTACCCATAGTACAAGCTCTACTTAGTTTAGGACTAGATGGTGCTGTGTAAAATTGTCCAAGAATATTTATATTATTCAGTATATATTTTTAATTATAAGCAGTGATAAGCAGTGGTGCAGTTCAATGGTCATACCATTGGACAGCCAAGTTCGAAGGTCTCGAATTTAAATCCAAGGCAATCACCACTGACTTTTCGAAATCATGTGCGTATTAATAATTAATTATCACTCGCTTAAACGGTGAAGGAGAACATCGTGAGGAAACCTGGTTGCCTGAGAGATTTCCTCGACAGTGTGTGAAGTCTGCCAACCCGCACTAGGCCGGCGTAGTGGACTATAGCCTGATCCCTCTCATTCTGTAAGAGGAGAACCGTGCCCAGCAGTGGGACAGTATATGGATTGATGATGATTATTAGTAAGAACAACCACAGTTTGCTGGTATGTTTAGATCCTATTTAATAGGGGGCGACACTATTGCCAAACGGCACAAATCCCAGCTCCAAACTAAGCGAGCCTATCGCCATTAAGCGGGCATACATGTAAACTCCGAGCTTCTGCTAGGAATTTCCATTTACAACACCATCTAGTCTCAAATTAAGCAGAGCTTGTTCTATCAGTACTTTGAAATAAATGTCATAGATACATACTCTTTATATAATATGTTATATAAATTTATATATTATGTATTATTTTTTATTTATTCATTTATTTTAGGCATCAAGGCCCATATAAAAATATAATAATACAATATAACATTAAACGACGCCTGTGGTCTAGTGGTTCGCGTGTCGGACTGCTGATCACGAGGTCGTGGGTTCGATTCCCACAAACCACAAATATTTATGTGATGAACATAAGTGTTTGTGTTTGTCTGGGTGTTTCCTATGTATTATAAGTATGTATTTACAAAAAAAAAGTATATAAGTATTATATCCATTGTCTAGTGCCCATAGTACAAGCTCTGCTTAGTTTGGGACTAGATGGTGTTGTGTAAAGTTGTCCAAGAATATTTAAAAAAATATATATTTAAAAACAAAATATAAAATATATACAACAATAACAAAACCAGCTACCTATTACTATTTCACACGTAAATTCGTCGTGTGTCGCTCGGTGTTAGGTATCCGGCCTCGGAATCAAAAGTACACCTTTCGGCCAAAACTCTTCCTTCATGATCCTACAGTCGAAACTGTTTACACAGTTTTGTGGGACATTTTGTTATTTTGTATGTTTTAATATGTACCTTATGAAATACAATAAATAAATGCTAATACTTTTTTTGTAAATACATTCTTAAAACACAGCCATAAGAAATACCCAGACGAACAGAGACACTTATGACATACACTTATTCTTAATTTAAATTTAATAACTAATGTAGTAACTACGTTGATCAACCGATCTGTAAGGTTAAGCTACGCTAGCCGCGGTCAGTCTGTGGATGGGTGACCATTCTTAACACATCGAGAACCTTCCGTACCTCAAAGTCAAAGTCAAATGTTTTATTTTAATGAGATCATTAAAATAGCACTTTTGAAAAGTCAAAACTAGTTGCACGGTTCCAAAAATGGAGAAGAACCGGCAAGAAACTCCATAGACAGTCTTTTAAAAAAAATCGTGATTACAATGTTAATCAGGACAATAACAACAACAACAGCCACAATTATGTACGGTTCACCTGATAGTAAGCGGTTACCGCAGCCTATAGACGCTTGCAACAACAGGGGTATCACTTGCGTGTTGCCGACCCTGTAAAACGAAAGAAGAATAACTATTCTTCTTTCGTTACAGTTTTGGATTTCGTAACATTAGCAACCCAACTGGGTTGCTAATGTTACGAAATCCAAAACTGTAAAACTATTTCATAAGCCAATTGTACTTAACATACCGAAAACAACAATTACAGGTCATAACAACAAAGAACGCAACAATTCCAGCAATTTATTCCAGATTTCTGTTTGATCCAATTATAAGTTTGGCCCGACCGTTCAACTTGCTTCCAAAAACGATTCATTGGACCAACTAGTTCAGATTTTCTGTAGTTAAATGCACAATACAAGTAATACTTGTAGTGTAAACAGAATTTGTTTTCTTTTAACCAATAATAACTATGTAGCCTACCAATCATCATTTTTCCAATTACGCTCCCACTTCAGGAAACAGGGCTTCGATCAGTATGAGAAGGGTTAGGATTTTTTTTATATCACTAAGGTGGCAAACAAGCATACAGCCCACCTGATGGTAAGCGGTTATCGTAGCCTATAGACGCTTGCAACACCAGGGGTATCACTTGAGCGTTGCTGACCCTGTAAAATGAAAGAGGATTAGCTGGATTGGCAGTAAAAGGGTCAAAGTCCCTCCAACTGCCAACACAACGTTTCCTCGTGGAGCACTGACAACCTTGCTCACCGTAAGAAACACAACACAGCTTAAAGTAGTGTTATTTCATTTCGATTTTCTGCAAGGTGGAGGTACTTCCCCACTCGAGCAGCTCTGATTTGAGTTGAATTATGCTTTACCTCTTTTAAAATGTCTTACCTCTCTTACGTTTCTGAAGTTGTGTTTTGGTTTGTAGGTATAATGATAAGACTTCACACGCCGTCGAGAGAAATCTCTAAGGCATGCTGGTTTCCTCACGATATTTTCATTCACCAATTAAGCGAGTGATAATTAATTTATTAATACGCACATATTTCGAAAAGTCAGAGGTGTGTGCCTTGGATTAGAACTTGAGACCTTCGACTTGGTTGTCCAATGGTCATACCACTAGGTTCCCTAGTAGTCTATTTTGAAAACGATATATACTTTGACTTCGTTTGAAAACCGGGACTGATGTCTTAACGCTCTCCGAAGAACAATGTGGTTTCGATGTGTGAATGACCACCCTTCTATAGATTGTTTTCGGCAAACGCATCCTGCTCTTGCAGTTCTATTGATCAGCACAATTATTACTTAGCCACAAGCCCCTTGATTATGTTTTTCACATCACGTAACAAAATACAAAAAAAAAAACTCTCTGCACTCCATTCGCAACAAATTAATGAACCTCCTCCAATTAAAGTTTTCGTTCATAGCTCAACGCGAAGCTCGCCCCGTGTGGAATTAATTAAAGCACTGGAACGAATCCAACTCCAGATACGTTGTCTACATATACAGTTTAGATTAGGACAAATGCACATGTGTTTTTTATATACCACTAAGGTGGTAAACAAGCATACGGCTACCTGATGTTAAGCGGTTACCGTAGCCTGTAGACGCTTATAACACCAGGGGTATCACTTGCGCGTTGCCGACCCTGTAAAACGAAGAGGAATATTTGGGTTGGCAGTATAAGGGTCAAAGTCCCTTCCACAATACAACGTTTCCATTCCATTGCCAACACAACGTTTTCTCGCGGACCACTGGCAGCCTTGCTTACCGTAACGAACACAACAGCTCAAAGCAGTGTTATTTCACTTCGATTTTCTGCAAAGTGGAGGTACTGCCCCAGTGGGGCAATTCCGATTTCAGAGGAATTACTCTCACTATGCCCTACCTCTCTTAAAATCGATAATCACATCGATGGGTTTGCATTGCTGTAAAATAATGATCTTCCAATCTTTTCCCTAACTATGTTGGGGACGGGTTCCAGTCTAACCAGATACAGATGCATATCAATAATTTACAAGAAACGGCTGCCATTTCTCCGCAACCCAATTTCTGGCAAAATCGATATCCTGAGAATAGATTGGTTGTCAAGCTTATTGGGTTTCTGATTACAACTAACCATTGTCATAGGTGTTCGTATGACAACCGGGACCATGGATTTACGTGCTTTTCAAAGCATGGAGGGGTATCAGTGTGTGTTAATGGGCACCTATCCACAGACTGACCACGGATAGCGCAGTTTAAACTTGCATATCTTTTGATCGTAAGTAAGTAATTGGCTGGCGTAAGTAGTGATAGGTAGCAGATTAAGTCTCGGTAGTTTAGTGGCTAAATCATTCGTTGCACTTAACCGCAGGGGTCCAAATCCTGCCTGAAACTGAATTTTCTTTTGCTAATATTTTTATCGACAGGTCAGCCTTAAGCTGGTTCTTTATTCTAAATACTATGATATATCGTTATTTAACGAACCGTGAGCGTGCATAAGACCAATGGCTCAGTGAGCATAGCGTCTGGTGTACCTCACCAGAAGACGCATGTTCGAATCCTGCCCACGATCGAATTTTTCCTTCGCTAAATAACTTTAAAATCATACCATGGAAAATCCATAAATTACAAAAAGATACTATGATATATTCCTACACTTGCAATGCTTCTATCTATATTTATATCAACGAAGTCTGTGGTATACTGTTCCAAGTGGCGGACTGCTGATAATGAGGGCGTGGGCTCGAATCCCATAGGACACCTATATTTTAAACATAAGTGTTTTGGACTTATTTTAGCGAAGGAAAAATTCAACCGCGGGCAGGATTTGAACCTGCGTCTTCTGGTTAGGTACAACAGACGCGACGCCCACCCGCCAGATCGAAATTTGCTTTCACATTCACATAAGTATTTTATCTGGATGTTAAAGTATATACGTATTATATCCATTGTCTAGTATCCATAGTACAAGCTCTGCTTAGTTTGGGATTAAATGGTATTTTGTAAAAGTTGCTCGAAAAAATAAATGTATTTATATTCTACCATGATGTTTTGACTTTGAACCTTACGTAGTCTTCTTAGAGTGAAAATTGAATTGCGTAATCGTGAATAGATATTTAAAACCCTATTCAGCTATTCATTTATTTCTCCACACATTGTCTATTTTTACAGGACTACAAGTCTTGTAAAAATAGACATTTCAAATAACAAAAACCAACAGAGCTGAATTTTGGTACAGACTAATATCTTAGGATTGGTGGTTCTTAAGAAAAAAAGTATTAGGACCATTTTTGTAGATAAATTTGCGATCTATAATTTTTGTTCAGACTATATTTTCATTAAAATTTACCGTTTTCGAGGAAAATCCAAAAAACCGAAAATTTTAACTTTTAACCTTAAATAACTTTTTTAACATACATGGCATCCATGGAGACTTTTGACACTTTCTTATTTCTACTACCCAAGGTTTTTACCAAAATTCAGCTCTCGTGGGTGTTGTTGATCACTATATAATTGTACTGGGTTATTGTTGTTAGTTCCCATATATCTGTGACGTAATTGACATAAAATTTGCTATCGTTCTAAATGGATTCTTCCGTTCCTTTTTTGTCATTATATGTTATACTGCCTCGTTAGTCTAGTGGTCCTAAGCGTGACTGCTACGCTATAGGTATTTGATTTGATTCGCACATAGACCTGGTTTCCTCACGATGGCAACTTACTTAATAAAAATAAACAGGGGCTCAACAAAATGTTGACCCTTTTGTAGCATAGCTGCCACATTGATCAATGCTGGTTTTTAGCCCACTCCTAAGTAGGTAATGACTCACCCTCTATTACATGGGACTACCTAACGGAACGTAAAATAAAATAATGTGATGATATTTATAGTACTATACTCTATTATAATTATTGTAATTGTAGTTTAGATGTACTTATTCTTAATGTTTATTTTTCCTTTGCACACCATTGTATGGTATAATATGTGGCAACTATTTGGACTTAGCGACTTAGCAATTAGAACTGTCTGTACCCATATTTATTGCAAATAAAGTTATCTTATCTTATCTTATCTTAAAATTCCAGCAAACATTGTACTTCTTACAGTAAATATACTTGATACTAGTTGCCCCCACGGTGTCACCTACCATTTTTCCTTTTTACTCGGCTGCTATTAATCATAGCGTGACGTTTTAACCTTTCTCGATAAATGGACTATCCAACACGAAAATATTTTTTCAAATCGAACCAGTAGTTCCTTAGATTATTCAACTAAACAAATAAACAAACTTTTCTACTTTATAATTTACTAATATTATAAATGTGAAAGTTTGTATGTTTTTTTGTTTGTTACTCATCCATGCAAAAACGGCTAAACTGATTAGCATGAAACTTGGTACACTGACAGGATGTGATCAGAAATAAAATATAGGCTTTTTTTGTCCCAGAGAAATGTGGGAACAACCCGCAAATCCCGAATAACTGATATTGAAGACCTACTTACAGGATTTGAATGAAATTCTGGTACGCTAATAGTTTGTGACTAACGCTGGCATATTGAATACTTCCAATCTCTCAAAAAAACGGGAATTTCCCTAACATATAGTACTTCTTATCCCATGAAATCAATCCGACAACAATTGTGTTACTAAGTCTACAAGTACGACGTCGCGGGTAAAAGCTACACAAGATACAAGCAATGCTTAGTTTGTGGCTCAATGCTAATGTGTACTGCAGATGTTACCATTGATTAATAAAACCTTATTAATAAAACCTTATTATTAGTATAAATAAGTAGTTATTAATTATATATTTAGATAAAAAACTTTATTACAATTCATTCTCGTCTAGGTATCTGCTATGAAAACAATTATTTTGAAAGCCTCCTTTGCGAAACGTTAGGGAAAAACAAACAAAGAAATGGAATATGAACCAGTCGGTTTATTAAACATTTCTGTTGCCAAACGATTGTAGGCCAGGTATTTTCAATTCTATGTGTTTACATACGTGTATACTTGGTTGTTTTGATTGAATAACACTGCTTTGAGCTATTGTATTCCTTACGGTGTGCTTAAAGCAGTGATAGCCTAGTGGTATGATCATTGGACTGCCAAGTCGAAGATCTCGAGTTCGAACCCAAGGCACGCACCTCTGACTTTTCGAATTCATGTGCGTATTAATAATTATCACTCGCTTAAACGGTGAAGGAAAACATCGTGAGGAAACCTGCATACCTTAAAGATTTTTCTCGCTGTCCACCACGCTGGGCCAGCGTGGTGGACTATAGCCTAATCCCTCTCAATATGAGAGGAGACCCGTGCCCAGCAGTGGGACAGTGTATGGGTTGATGATGATTCCTTACGGTGAGCAAGGTTAGTGCTTCGCGAGGAAACGTTGTGTTTGCAGTGGAGGGACTTTGACTCTGATTCTATTTAGGTCCCATGTAATAGGCTAAGACAGATAGGGCATAGTGGGAGTAATTCCACTCAAATTGGAGCTGACTGAGGATGTACCTCCGCCTTGCAGAAAATCGAAGTAAAATAACACTGCTTTGAGCTGTATTGTGTTTCTTACGGTGAGCAAGGTTGCCAGTGCTCCACGAGGAAACGTTGTGTTGGCAGTGGGGGGACTTTGACCCTTATACTGCCAACGCAAGTATTCCTCTTTCAATACAGGGTCGGCAACGCGCAAGTGATACCCCTGGTGTTGCAAGCGTCTATGGGCTACGGTAACCGCTTACCATCAGGTGGGCCGTTTTGCTTTTTTGCCACCTTAGTAGAATAAAAAAAAAGGTGGCAAGCCTATTGTCATTAATTGGGTACGAATCCAAAGTCCAAGCTTTTACTGAAAATTTTATACAAAAAACCAATTACCACTTGGCTCGATATGGAAATCGAACTTGGAACTAGTCGCGCTAACGACCACTAGGCCAATGAAGCAGTTCTTAAATTTCAATTTCCTACACTAATATTATAATTAATGTGAAAATTTGTGAAGATGGATAGTTGGATGTTTGTTACTCTTTCACGCTAAAACTACTGAACGGATTTCAATGAAACTTTACAGTATTATTATTTGTACATCAAAATAACATATAGGCTATAGTTTATAATGATTTTGAGTTAATTAGCCAAATCACAACGATAATTAAAACAGACGAAGCCGTGGGCAGAAGCTGGTTAATAAATAAAGCTTCTACGAAGAGATAATAACTTCCATTGAAGTAATTACAGAATAAATTTCAGCCTGGTACAGTCAGCAACGAAAGTCACCGAACTCGATTCAATATTTAAAATGCTTTAACATTACTTTTTTATTGTGTTAAAGTTACTGTCAGAAAAGGTAGATACGAGTTCTTTGTCTAAAAATATTTACAAAATGTATGTTAACTAGAATTTCATAAAAGTTTTTGTGTAGTGATGTTTTCAAAAGGAGGTCTTCAAAAGTCCATACAACTCAGCCGTTACCGTAAGCGGTTACTGTAGCCTATAGACGCTTGCAACGCCAGGGGGCTTAGACGAGTGTCAATCTGACAAACGAACGAATAAAAACAAAATGTATGGGAATGACATCTATGATCGTCCGATTTGTCGAAAGCTTATGTCATTTCCATACTTTTTGTTTCTATTCGTTCGTCGATTCGATTGTCAGATTGCGCCTATAGACGCTTGCAACACCAGGGGGCTTAGACAAGTGGCAATCTGACAATCGAATCTACGAACGAATAGAAACAAATGTATGGGAATGACATCTATGATCACCCGATTTGTCGAAAGCTTATGTCATTTCCATACTTTTTGTTTCTATTCGTTCGTCGATTCGATTGTCAGATTGCCACTTGTCTACAGGCGCTGGGGCATCACTTGCGTTGCAGATCCTGTAAAACTAAAGAGGAATAGTTGGGTAGCCAGTATAACGGTTAATGTCAACACGTTTCCTCGTAGAGTACTGGCAACCTTGCTCACCGTAAGTAACACATAATAAAATAATTTATACACATAATTAAATTAATTGTTTTTAAATTTAAATTTAGATAGGGCAAATATATTGATATCGGTAAAATATTTTTTGTTAAAATACATAAATTGATTTTTTTTTAAGTAATTTTAAAATATTTACATCGTTTTTAAATTTTTTGTAACCAAATAAAAAATCTTTTTTAAAATCATCTCTTTTGTCCGGTTGTTCGTCTAACAACCCTATTATTATTAGTTTATGTTCTAAAAACTTTGTTAAAATACTAAAATTCGATGAATTTTCATGAGAAAATTTGTATTATAAAGAGAATTATGCTTAAAACAAAAATACTATATTCAAATAATTATACCCCATTGTGGTTTGATGTGAATACCAAAATTTATTAATCCCACCCGCCCTACGCTGATATGAATTTTTATAGCCAACAAACAGTAATTAAAATAAAAATGGAGAACTGACGTCTCATTTATTACTTTTAATATTCATGAAACGTATTTTACATACCAATATGAAAAACATAATCATCACGCCTTTTTATTATCGTGCTCCGCGAGGAAACGTTATGTCGGCAGTGGTGGACTTTGACCCTTATACTGCCAACCCATTACGGCCCACCTGATGGTAAGCAGTTACCGTAGCCTATAGACGCTTGCAATACCAGAGGTATCATTGCACGTTGCCGACCATGTAAAACAAAAGAAGAATAGTAGATTTGGCAGTATAAGGGTCAAAGTCCCTCAACTGCCGACACAAAGTTTCCTCGCGTCCATCATTAGGAACACAACAAAGCTCAAATCAGTGTTATTTCACTTCGATTTTCTGCAAGTCGGGGGTATTTCCCCAGTCGGGTAGTTCCAATTTGTTAATTTGCGTATTTCACATATGTTCAATTACAAAAGCAGATACGAATAGCTCACAGCTCCATGAAATATGACGAGAAAGGTTTTTAAGTAAAAATCATTACGAGTGAACATTTATTTATAATATTTGCGCCATTTTATTTTTGTTTTTAATAACTACAAAGCGAAATTGAGGATACTTAAGTAATCTACAAATAATTTTTACTTCAATTGCGACTGACTGAGAAGCGTGTAATAGCTGTAGGCGCCCTTCAGAATCTGAAAATAATGCGAGAGAAATAAAATTAGAATATTAAAATGAAGATTTTTTGCGTAGGCATGTGATGTAATGAAAATATCTTTTGTTGATAAATTACACCGAAAACAAGTGCTCAATTCTTCTGAATATATTAGGTGTTATATATTATTATATTCATCATTTATGTCCGTGTAAAGCCTTATTGTAGTCTAATAAGGGCCGATTTCACCATTTAAATTAAACGCGATCTGTTCAAACTAAACTGAGTTCAGCACGCAGGTTTGCATTTCACCAATATAAACTCAAGATTGAAGAAAATATTCAAACTGAACCCTGTTTAAATAATGAACAGCCAATTTTTGACGTTTAACTTATTTGATCGTGTTCAAGACGTCAAGCTTATAAAAGATTCCAGTATTCATTGTGATTTTCACAATAAAATTGGCAATTGCTTAAAATAATCATAGATGTATATTAAAGTACCTAGGTTTTAATTAATACTCTCAGTAGGTAATTATTGATATTTGGATTTAACAAAAACGTTTAGTGATACTGATATTATATATAATAAAATCCATAATTAATTGCATTAGGTTTTTGTAAAATAAATTTCAATTGCAATACGCATCGCAATTTTTCTATGACGAATGAATAAATGAACTGCCGAGATTTACAGAATTAACATAGTGAACAGTGACATGAACCGAAATCAGAACCAATATAATATAAACTCGACTAAGCAGAACAATTTTATTGAACTCAGTTTTTAATGCAATCGGTAAAATCGTTCCTAAGATCCTATATCAACACGGAATAATAAAATTGTATATTTGTAATAAAAGTGCCTAACCTATATTGTTATAAAAGCATGTAAAATAAAAAACAATATTGTATTGGAGATCAATTTGTCATCCGAATGTTTTTTTTTGCCGATTGATATTGTACACAGCGGATGTTTAACTATTGTGCATGTAACTTTACTATGAAAATATGTAACAATTGTAGGCAAAATAACAAATAAACAAAATACATGCGTAATTGTATGTTGAAATTAACAAAAAACTTACACTCAAAAACGTAGCTACAGTGAGCTTAGTGAAAGGCCCAGCAGAAAACACCACACTTTTATTGAACTGTCCCGCCAGCAAAAAGAGATTTCTGCGATATGTCGCTCCTTTCTTCCACCAAATGCTTTCATAAGGACCTAGCATCAACTCAGCGCTCTGGAAAAAATATGGCAATAAATATTATTGATATTAATGAATAACAAATAATTTTATGGATGAATGAAGCATAAATGTGATTTTCGATAGTTCGATTCTCAGCGGATTTGATTGGCTCATCAGTCACCATGAAGGAATTCTTAACTAGGGTCAAATCAATTTCATGTTAATAAAAAAGACAACACGAGAGACATTAATACAAACATTAACCCTCCCTCTCTCTCTCTCCCCTCTCTTTCCTTTTCCTCCTTCTCTCACCCCCTCTCTCTTCCTCTTTCCCTTTATCTCAAAACCCCATCCCCTGAATATATCTCTCCCTCTTTCCGTCTATCTCCCACTCCCCCCTAATCTCATTCTCTCTTCCTGTCCCCACTCTCACACTCCCTATCTCTTTGTCCCTCTTTTTATAAATGAACGTTGTAGGGTAAAGACATGTACGTGAGGGTCATATTATGTGTACACTTACTGCAAATAAAACGTCATTGCTATGCCAACAGTATATGAACAGCTGGGCCACTCCAAACACGAGATACTCAGTCGTCAAAAACCTTTGCATAGCATTTGTTTCAATCTGAAACATATTATAAAAGTATATTTATTACCTATTAAAAACATATTATAGGCGTAGACACAAGGCGGTTCTTCTGCCGCCAAAAGTTGGGAGATCTATTGCAAAACAAACTACACTAGAACAAAGGAAAATAAATAAATTATTACAGGGAAAGATTTCGAGAGTAAGTATTTATGTAGTGCCGGGATTATAATAAATGTCGTGTCCTTGTTGAGGATATTAAAATAAATATAGCTAAAAAAAATGCACTTTTAAGTTCTGTAGAATCAACACGAAATTATGTTAATTATAATATGGTGGTCCTTGTTTCGTTATTATTAATATAAAATGATATTGATGATAAAGATTAAAGACATAGATATCGGGAAAAGTAAAAGTTCTATGACTATATTATATGGTATAAGTGGTGTGTAAGTATTATGGAATATTAATTCAGTTCACATAGTTACTAAGAAGGCAGCATTTAAGTTAGCATAGTGTTAAAACTAAGCAAAGCCGTAACAATAAAAAAATAAAGCCCCTAAAAATTACATCAGCAGTTTGTCGAAAAAGTTTGTAATTGGCTTAAACGTGGTTGAATAAAAAAAAAAGAGGAAAAGAAATACTCACCGTTATTTGATATGCAGTCACACATAGCATTACTGAACAGACAAACATGTATAATAGCATTATTGGAGATAAACATGAGTCGAATAGACGAGCAAATCTGTAAAATAAACTGGTCAAGTGAATGTCAAGTTTTTGGAACATCAGTACTGTGAAGCGAACACCTCTTTTTAAAAACATTGTAAAAGTGAATACTCGCGTTTGCGACCAATAAAACCACGAATTAGTCATTTAACTTCTTGTCAATTTGAAATTTTCTTTGAACTTCGAATAAGCAGTTTAAGTAATCCAAACTCCATGTTAATACGTAACCCTGTAAACAAAGTTACAAGAATTTATCGTTCAAATTTAACTGTGCAAGTTAAATTGACTTCGCAAAGGTTAATTTAGATTTGGAACACGCGTTTAACAATGTGGAGAAACAATTTTATCTTCGGACAGTTAAGGCTTCCTATTGTAGGGTTGTATGGTGGTATTATATTTATTTCTGTAAATTGATCTTTTAAACAAAGATTTAAATCGTTAGATTTGCCCTCGCCATACCGCTCGAAAACGTGTCCATATAGAGATGAGTGCATACACACATTCCATGTAGAGACAGAGAACGACAGTGTGAAATATTCAGTATGAGTGAACGAGACAATAACAGATTCGATACTTTCGATGTCAACCAATTTACTTACGGAAACGTGACCATTATTTGACGCAATAGGGCGCATCTTACGATTTAAATCTTTGCTTATAAAGACACTTTTACAAGTCAGTATTTAATACTAGATGGCACCCGCATTTCTTAGCTGACGAACTCTGAGAAGAAACACCGAAACAAACTCAATGAATCATGGTTTCTTTTAAAGTCCATGCTTATCAGATGTTTACAATGTAGGGCAAATTCTGAACAGGCCTTTTGAAGAAAGAGCCATAGCAGTTTTGAGATGACATAAATGGCGGCACGCATACGTCAGTCATTGATTAGCTCAAAGTTAACCATTATTTAGGGAGCTCCACAACCCATCCCACGACGATACCAGATTAGCAATACATTTATGTAGGTTACATGTAATTCTCTAGCTTAAGCTGTCAGGAGACGTTAATAATATTGCATAATTTTAAGGTTTTTTGAAATAACGGGTAGACTCAATCTACCCGTAACCATGGACGCAGTAAAGGGTCCGAAACGTCGGTATTAATAATATCAATATAACGCGATAAAGTCCGTAAAAAGTAGTTTTATTTAAATAAAAATAAACTTATCTACACTACTTACTAACAAACTATAATTAAAAAAAGCAAAACAAAAAACTACAGGGTAAACTAAACTAAAACTAGACTAAAAGATTGCATAAAAAAAACTCATCCCCGTCGCCATCGCCTGGTAGCGTATCCAAGAGGCTGGCTGCTTTGCCACGTTGAATGGCAATGCTTAGTCTCTGGCCGAAGTAGAGGCCAGCCTTTGGGTCACGTGAAGTGTCGTTTAGACGTTTGGCAATATCTTTAAAAAGTGACAGGGCACTCGGACCCCATGGCCCCAGCGTTTCGACCCCAAACGGTTCGAAAAAATATCACTATTGTTTTATTTCAATGTATAATATTCCCGTAAATGTCAGAAATCAATATCTAAGGTTTTTTTTTATAAGAAATAGGTCAGCGTTTGACCACAATCTCACCTGATGGTAAGTGACGATGTGGTCTAAGATGTAGCACGCTTACCTAGAAGATACCTATTCATTTGTGACTTGAAGACCTTCCTTCAAATTGTACACACCAGGAAATACAGACTCAGGCAGCTGATTCCATTCCATCACTGTATGGATAAGGAATAATGAAGCAAAACGCTTAGTGCGGGTTTTGGGGATTTCCACCATGAAACAGAGTTGCCTATCAAACTGATAAGCGACATCGTTTCACTTTCCGCCTGGCTGTGAAACGGTAAAAAAGTAATAGCAGTATTACAGCAAGGCTGATGAAATAGCAATTCATCTTTTAGGAGAATTTTGACCGACATCTTTTAGGATAATATACCTTACTCTTATGCAGTGATAGCCTTGAGTTGTGACAAGGCATGCACCTCTGACTTTTCAAATTCATGTGCGTATTAATAATTAATTCGTTTCCCTATTGAGCACTGCACTTGTGCATTAGCGATCTGCATTCCCCCTGGAGGTGAAATGGTGTTTCATGCTGCATCCTCACAACGGTGGCAGGTTTGCGCGTCACTCAGCCTTAGGTTGAAAATGTGTTTGTTTAGGCAGCAGTGTCCACGCTAGGAAAATTGTGGAGCCTTTATTCTAAGGTTTCAGTCATGATTAAATTACTTCAACCACTTACTTGACTAACTCTACATGCCTCCTATAACAATCTTTCAATCTATTCATTACGATATCATACTCAACCGGCGCCGATTCATTGCCAAATATATCCTTAGAATCGATCCTTAAAAGTTCAAGTTCAGCTCTAAAGAACACCATTATCACCATAGCGTTTGTGTCAAAGGAGGTTATCCATCCTCCTCCGTATATAGCTGCGTAGCTTTGAAATATTGAAGCAGCTAAATAACCCGCTACAGTGTTCTTATCGAACGGTACCCAAGAACTGACGACTTGTAGGTAAGTTTCTGTACCATTTTTTACGTTGCCCCTATAAGTCTCTGAGGAAATATATTTGAAGATCGGCTGTATCATAACTATGATAACAGTCGTATACATTAAAGACCAGTACATATATGTTATCTTTCTACAGTACTTCGTAAAAGTGGATACGAGTTCGATTTTTTTCTTATCGCTTGTTCTTCGTTGGTATAAATCTGCTCTCGTCACATATTCGATGATACTTGACCAACTGTTTTGCCAGGACAAAAATGTCGTCACTTTTACCACGCTTACTGTGGCCAGCATTGTAATCTTCAGATTGTTGAGCAACAAATTCATATCCGATTTCACGAACCAGACGTCAATATACTCCGTTGCAGTAAAAATGATCACCAAAATATGCATTAGTAAGTAGAAATTTTTCTTATAAACATTTTTGGGGAGCAAAAGCCCCCAAAATTGCAGAGCTTTGACATTCGGACCGAGTAACGGTCTTTTTGGATTTTCCAATTTCTGGAGAGTTTTTTTCAACATTTCCATTTGATCAACTTGATGGAACAGATTGGAATAATGACGCGATCCCTTATTATACGATTCCAAAGGCGAAGATAATTACTCGATTTCGAATAGGGTTGGTAAAGTCTCACATGAATATCGATATTTTCTGGCTTAACTACTTATGTTCTTTTAGTGATTTAATTTTGATAAAAGTCTATAATCCGATTACTGTGAAAGGCTTAGTTTTTTACTATGTGAGTAGTACTTTAAAAACAGATTTAAGAGGCTTTGGAATTGGATTATTATTGAACAAATAATGCCTTATTCTCGAAATCGCCTCGTAAGCTTCTAATAACGAATGATACCTTAAATTGAGAAAGAAGAGTGAGATAAAAACAATGTTGAAATAAAAACAAAGAGAGGGGAGGTGTACTAATGTAAATAGTTTGCTGGTGTATTCAGGTCCCGTGTGTTAGGGGTTAGCCTATTGCCATTAATCGGGAGCAAATCCAGATTCCGAGCTGCTACTGATGATGTCACAAAAAACCCAATAATACTTTGCTCAATCTTGGAATCAAACCAAGGTTAATCTATCTAGACATCTCTTTTTCAAAAACTAATTTACAAATTAAACTCATTTTTTGTGTTTTTTGTGCTAATTTTTTTAGTGAACACCAATATGGTACTTTAAAATACCTACGTGTTGACAGTAAGGATGAAAGCTAAAAAATGCGCCAAAAATCTTTTTGCCACCATTTTTTCTAGCATAATTTTACCGAAATCTTGATAAAACTCGAGGTCTCTGAGATGGATATTGTACCGGGATGTATAGGTGAGGAAAAATTGAGAAACTTTTTAGTTTTTATAATCCATGGGCGTTGGTGTAGGTAAAATGGAAATTTCTTTACATATATTTTTCTGATTTTTTCTAGAATTATTAAGGAAAAAAATGTTAGAGAATAGTGCTTAATTAGATTCTTCATAGAAAGCTTCGTTAATAGTTATTCTTTTAATAAACAAAATCTGATCAAGATATGATTTTTGGAACTCAACTATGACTATTTTTTTAAACCGTTCTCAATAACTTTTACCAGTTTCGTCCAGAAAATCTCTCAGGGATATGCAGGTATCCTCAAGATATTTTAATTCACCGTTTAATAAAACGCCTGACAATGGACATTATTGAGACGCTATTGAAGTCGACCATGTAGGTGACACGACGTCAGATCTCTATTATGTGTTTCCTACCTTTATGGGATACAAATTAGGTTTATTTTTTCTTAAGCATTGTTGTCCCACTGCTAAGCAATAGCCTCCCTTAGATCCTTCTAGGTACTCTTTTCACCGATCCTGTTTTCGCAGTACCCATCTAAGTCATACCGTCACGTGTTTCTGGACAGACCTTGACGACGCCTAACATCTTCAACCATTATTATGTATATCGTTCAGCTAACGCGACGAACGCGATCTCATGTAGGCCTGGCTGCCGTTTTTTTTTACCCACATCTACTATATCCGTTTTGAGCACAGCCTTAGGCTATAAATTTTGATAGCTCAGACAAAACTGTAGGCTGGATCTAGCTCAACTCGCAAATAACACTTTTCATATTACATCTAAAAAATATTTAAATCCCAAAGTTTTTCTTAACAAGATTTTATATCTGAGTCTAATTTATTACATGGCTAATAAATCCTTACTTTTGTCCCTAATTAAAATAATTTCATAAATTCTCGTTCAAATATATATTACAGGCACCTATAAAATCATTTTAGGGTTCCGTACCCAAAGAGTAAAAACGGGATCCTATTACTAAGACTCCGCTGTCCATCTGTCTGTCTGTCTGTCTGTCCGTCCGTCCGTCTGTCTGTCACCAGGCTGTATCTCATGAACCGTGATAGCTAGACAGTTGAAATTTTCACAAATGATTGTATTTCTGTTACCCCTTAAACAAAAAATAATGAATTAAATAAATATTTCAGGGCTGCCATACAATAAACGTGATTTTTTTGCCGTTTTTTGCCCGCAAATATTGGTACGGAACCCTTCGTGAGCGAGTCCAACTCGCACTTAGCTGTTTTTTTTTAATCTTGTGGGAATTTACTTAAGCTTTATTAGAATTTGGTAAATATTAATATAATTTAAGTAGGTATTAACTACTCGGAAGATTATGGGCTTATAATCAACTCTAGCTAAATCAAAAATTAAATACATTTACTTTTAAAAGATGATAATTATATTTTTAAACAGTCTTGCATGATATAAGTACCAATTTTTTGTTAATTCGTCAAGTATCAAATTTCAGACACAATACACATAAAATCTATTGCCTCACATGATATTATACTAATAGATTAGAATTAACGAAAGTATCGATATTATTGGGAAATATTTTATCGATAGTGTCCCCTCTCTAAATATTACAATTAAATAATGCCACTGTATTATCACATTCTGTATTACTGTTAATTCTGACACCTTCTATAGATTTTGCAGATGTTAATTACATATTATAGTT
The DNA here is from genome assembly GCA_964056405.1 of Acronicta alni. Lineage (NCBI taxonomy): Eukaryota > Metazoa > Arthropoda > Insecta > Lepidoptera > Noctuidae > Acronicta > Acronicta alni. The sequence continues at coordinate 1,702,460 of OZ043935.1, forward strand.
GGCTATTATACAGAAAATTCATGAAATTATTTCGGTTTTAATAACTTCATTTTGTAGTCTGTGATAATTAACTTAATTATTCTCTTTTTGATTTATATTTCTGCATACTATTTTAATGTTCTGGGCTTGCTTGTGACATTTAAAAATAAAACTTCTGTATTGAATTATTATCGACGACTAATCATGTCGTTGATAGGTGAGTGATCAGCTTTTGCTTCACGGGTTGCTTCGATCCCCAAATGGAACAAATATTTTGTGTGACCTACATGTAAATTATTCCGGGTCTTGGTGTATGTGAAAATGTGTACTTGTAAGCGCATCCACGATTGAGGAAGTCCCAGAAAATCTAAATTTGAGATCGAAATCGTTTTAATCTGACCTAATTTACATTATACTAATATTATAATGCTGAAGTTTTTTTGTTTGAACGCGCTAGTCTCTGAAACCGCCTATCGGATTTGAAAAGAGAGAGTGGCCATTATAAATATTAAAAGTACATCTATTGTATGTGTTACCTATGTTATGTAATTTGTGTAGTGTATTAAAAGTAAAAGAGCGCCACTATCGCCAACAAACTGTTGCACAGTTTGACGATGCTTAGCATAAGTTCAAATGCATGTATTTTATTATGAATAAACGATAAAAAAAAAAACTTTTTTCTATTTGATAGCCCAATTTCAGAGGAAAGTTATAAAGGTATTTGAAATCTACGAACCTGAGGAGCCGAAAAGAAAACCACGAGTGAAACTGTGGGGCATAGCTAGCGTGGTTATACAGGGTGTCACAAACCTACCCGTAAAGCCGAGAGGTTAAATGGGGCCTTATTCACAATATTTAAGAACCGTAGTAACGCTGTATAACATACACCAAAAAAAGGAAAACAACAACATTTATGAATGAAAAATAGAAAAACTATTAAAGTAGACAATTATTAGGTAAAATAGGTACGTAGACCTTTCTGTTAAATAATCTGGTTCCCTGACATGACAGCTGTCAAAATTTTTGTCTTTGATAATTAATTATATTTTTTACGGGGTATTTTGTAACACGTTGTATAACGAAAGTACCTCATTGGTCTAGTAAACGCAAGCATGGCTCCTGGAGATAAATTACTCCCACTATGGCCTATCTCTCTTAAAATCCATCCATCTATCTATCAAAAATATCTTATTCCTAAACAGGAGTGCCGTCAAGAAGCGAGCCGTCCCCTTTGGCTACAATTAGTGTAGATTAGCAGTAGGTAGGGACAAATGATTGCGTCCTTAGGAACATTTAATGAGAAAGTCATTAGGAGAGCGCGTGACCCGTGCCGATGGACCACAGTGTAGAGATGAGACAGAAGTTCTTTATAGCAAATCTATTTAAAAGAAAGTCGGGTTAGTTACTCCGTTTATAACTCAAGAATGGCTGAACCGATTCACATGTAATGTGGTACACAAATAGTATGAGACCCGGAATTACATAATTTAATATAATATAATTTTGGAAATTTTTTACACAGCACCATCTAGTCCCAAACTAAGCAGAGCTTGTACTATGGGTACTAGACAATGGATATAATACTTAATATATCCTTTTTTTTGTAAATACATTTACAATTATCCTGAAAAAATTTGAATGAAATTTCGTACACAAATTTAGTAGGTATGTGAACGGTAATACATAAAGTCTATATTTTATACCAAAATATGCTATTTATTAAAAAAATTGTGACGAGAACTAACATTGAGTACTTTTTATGCCATGGAATCAATCCGACAAAAATTTTATATTGTGTTATTAAATATACGTGTACAAAGTCGCGAGTAAAAGCTAGTTGAGTATAAGTTTCAAGCTATTTATATCAATTATATAATATAACTTTATATATTAAAAACCGAACGAAACGGTAAGTTCATGTCCTAACCTAAATAAGTATCTACTTCAGGTCATGGGTTTGACTCCCAGGTCGAGCAGTGTTATTGAGTTTTCAATGAAATTCTCCTCTGAGATTGGTTTTGGGCCCGGTTAGTAGCAATAGGCTCGCCCCTTATTACATGGGACTTAAACAGACCTGGCGAGTTGTGTTTGTAAAATTACACACACATTAGTACACTTCTGCCAAACCCTTCGGGGAATACAGACGTGATAATATGTATTAGTTGAATGTTTTTTTATATACTACTAAGGTAGCAAACAACCATACGGCCCAGCTGATGGTAAGTGGTTACCGTAGCGTATAGACGCTTGCAACACTAAGGGTGCATTGCCGACCCTGTAAAATGAAAGACTAGCTGTTGGGTTGGCAGTATAAAAGTGAAAGACCGCCCACAACGTTTCCTCGTAGAGCACTGGTATGTATACCAAACTTTTTTGACGACTGTTCAAACACATTATAAGAAAAGAGAAAGAAATAGAAAGAAAGAAAGAAACATTTATTCAGCTGCAAATGAGACATGTAACTAAATATACAATTTTATATTAAAACAAAAGTAACAACAGATGATAAGTACAGTACCTCACGGTTGAGCTGAAAGGGATCTGGTTCAGCATATGCCAAACAGATTGTCTGACGCTGATTTTCAACCAGCCCCGGAGTGGTTCCCAGACGCATAGCCAGATCAGAGTCAGAGTAAAGATAATATATATGTATAAAATATATATTAAAAAACAAAAAATTAAACAGATAAGTAAATATAATATAAAGAATGTATACAAACAGAAAAGAGTAAAGAAAAAACTTGAGAGGTGTCAAGAGACACCCGGATGGAACGAAGTTCCTTTCATTAAAATTTAATAATTAAAAATAAAAAAACCTGTATACACTCAACAATTCACAACGCACGAAATTCAAATATTGTCATTCACTCAATAATATTTGAATGCTTGTCAACAATATTTGAATTTCGAAAAAAGTGTCGTGACAACTTTTCGTAAGATTTTTTTCCGTCTAGCCCCCTTTCACAACGCGCGATAAGGAACTTCGTTCCAATAATATGTAAGAAATAACAACATGACATAAAATTGCCCGATGATTCCTAAGAATCAAATCCAGAACTCACAACAATGGCCAGTTTTGCATCTCTACAGGTTTGCATGGATGGAATTCACGCTGCAAACCACGCGATTAACGGAATTCCTATGCCACAATTATGGTTTACACCAAATCGGTTCGAACCAGGCTTGCGTCAAGTGGACTGATTGTGTGGTCTATTTTTTGGTAATACTGTTTCGGCTTCGATAGTCGCTGGTTACCTTTTGTTGTAAAATGAAAGAATCATCACTACGACATTTAACAAATTTATTACTATTAATTAATGCATTGAGTTTGAGTGAGACGCGCACACAACCCTTGTCGAGGCGCGCGGGCGAATGGCGCGCTTCGAAGGACTCGAATCCGGCTCGAAGGACCACTGTTTCGACTATCGAAGCCGAAACAAATACAATTGTGCGTTAAAAATTTGTATCGTTCCTGTTTTACCACCAAGCGTGCAAACTTTTTTGACTCTGTACGTAGATCTTGTAACATCAATGTAAAGAGGCCATTACATCAAGCTACCACAATCTGTCAAATTTCTTTGATTGATTTTCAACTTTACAACAAAGCAATATGGTTCATATTTAATTGGGATAAATTGACAGTTTTGGATAGCTTGACTAGTTGGCGTCTTTATAATGGCTGGTAACGATATTGAGCTTTCGGCGAAAGAGTTGCATTTATGAACACAGACTAATGATAGTTTCTGCGTGATTGATTCATGAATCGCAATGGTGAATGGGAATGTTGCCACCATCTGGATTTTGTTTTTATTTATAGGTTCGTTATATGCAGTGATAGCCTAGTGGTATGACCATTAGACTGCCAAGTCGAAGGTCTCGAGTTCGAACACAGGGCACGCACCTATGACTATTCAAAATCATGGGCGTATTAATAATTAATTATCACTCGCTTAAGCGGTGAAGGAAAACATCGTGAGGGAACCTGCATGCTTTAGAGATTTTCTCGACGGCGTGTGAAGTCTGCCAACCCGCATTAGGCCAGCGTGGTGGACTATAGCCTAATACCTCTCATTCTGTGAGAGGAGATCCGTGCCCAGCAGTGGGACAGTATATGGGTTGATGATAGGTACGTTACGTTACGTAAACAATTATATTTAACTAGTGGCCCGTCCCGGTTTCGCTTTTTTTACACCTTGGGTTACATTATAGAACTTTTTTTTATACCAGTAAGGTGGCAATCAAGCATACGGCCCACCTGATGGTAAGCGGTTATCGTAACCTATAGACGCTTGTAGCATCAGGGGTATCACTCCCGCGTTGCCGACCCTGTAAAATAAAAGAAGAATAGTTGAGTTGGCAGTATAAATGTCAAAGTCTGGGGAGACTTTACCAATCTACCAACACAACGTTTCCTCGTGGAGCACTGGCAACCTTGCTCACCGTAAGGAACACAACACTGCTCAAAGCAGTGTTATTTCACTTCGATTTTCTGCAAGGCGGAGATACTCTCCCAGTCAAGCAGCTCCAATTTGAGTGGAATTAATCCCACTAAGCCCTATTATCCCCCTTGCCATATTCAATCCTTTTAAAAAGTTACTCGAGGTCTTTATTTTTAAGAATATTTTAATTTTCTGTCTCTTACCTGTGTATTGTGATTTGGTTAAAGACAAGAAAAGACATTTATAGCCGCTTCATGGCAATTTAATTTATGTTACTAGGTAGCTCGTCTTTTTTAAATTTGTTTAACGATAGTCCTTTGAATACAATACTTGAGTGAGTTTACTGCTAGTTGTCGAATCGGTAGACGTAAGGCGATTATATTGCAAACACTAGGTCAAGAGTGATGCAATTGTAGATCATGCAGCACGCTTACATTGGCTACCAAAAAGAAAAATTAAAAAAAAATCTGAATTGTTCATCAGATTTATTGTAAAACATTGTAAAAAACAAAAATATATATCGTAACTCTTTAAAGAAACGTTGCTTATGACATTAAGCATAGCATATTACTGATACGTGCTGTGCTGAATGTTAAAAGCGTCATTTCTACTATGTTTACTGGCTCAATATGTAGCTTACAACTTACATTGTTACATATTACTGGTTTTTTTTTGTTCATGTGGTATTTACCTTTGAGTAATTGTTGCACTGTGTAAAGTTTAAGTGCATGTTTTATTTTTTATTTGTAGATTAGTGTAAACAATTGTTGGTAGACCTAATAAATAAAATAAAAAAGGTTACGCTGTGACACATCGAAAAAATACTTATTTTTTTTTTCCAATACACTTATAAATCCTATTTTACAATACTTTTGCCATACACGCAAACCTCTCAGGGCTTATCTGTGTGCTGGCGAGACAGTCTTATATTCTTAAATATAGAATACTATTTTAATATAATTATTTAAATAATTAGTTATTAGCATTACGGATGTAAAAACGAACGAACGAATCTTCCCAACGTCTATTTGTTCTGCAGCACCGCTGTTCTGCACGAAGGACCAATGTGCAGCGGTGTATTGTTGTGGTGGTGGGTGCTGACGTTGGTTCCGGGGAAGAATAAATAAAACGGCAAAGAAGTAAAATTTCACGTGTGTATTGGATCACTGTGACAGTTGGAAGGGGAGAATGTTGCCACAGAAAAACAATGATTTGCATTTTAGTGTTGGTGTTGCAATTATTCAATCTAAAGTCAAAGTCAAGTCAAAGTCAAATGTTTTATTTCAATTAGACCATTAAAATAGCGCTTTTGAAAAGTCAAAACTAGTTGCACGGTTCCAAGAAGTGGGTCTTATGGAGAAGAACCGGCAAGAAACTCCATAGACACTCTTTTTAAAAAACATGATTACAATGATATTCTTTGTTTACAATTTTTGTTATAATAATAATAATATTTTTGGGACATTTTACACAACACCATCTAGTCCCAAACCAAGCAGAGCTTATACTATGGGTACTAGACAATGGATATAATACTTTTATACTTTTTTTTTTTGTAAATACATACTTATAATACATAAGAAACACCCAGACAAACACAAATACTCATGTTTTACCCACACAAATATTTGCGTCCTGTGGGAATCGAACCCACGACCATGATCAGCAGTCTGGCACTCGAACCGCTAGACCACAGAGGTCGTCGTATTATGAAAAGTTACTGAGAACAATGCAGTTTGATGTGTACCTACTAATAAATTAATCCAGTATAACACATAGAAAGAATAAATAAAAAAGATTGCCATTGACAGTAATGAACAATACTTCGCACCAATAATAGTCTCCTCACAGGTACACCAATAATGGACTCGTATGGCTTAACAGCCTCAATTTTACGGGTAATTGGAGTCTATTTACATTAAATGACTTGATTACAACTCTCCTCTTTCATTGTGCCTTGGGAATTGTCTCCTTGAAGGTCATGTTTACATGAGAGTAGCTAAAACTAGTATTTAGTGGGAATAATTATGTTATATGGGAATAAGTAATTGTGTAAGCAGTGATAGCCTAGAGGTATGACCATTGGACTGCCAAGTCGAAGGTCTTGAGTTCGAACTCAAAGCACGCACCTCTGACTTTTAGAATTCACGTCCGTATTATTAATTAATTATCACTCGCTTAAACGGTGAAGGAAAACATCGTGAGGAAACCTGCATGCCTGAGAGATTTTCTCGACGGCGTGTGAAGTCTGCCAACCCGCACTAGGCCAGCGTGGTGGACTATAGCCTAATCCCTCTCATTCTGTGAGAGGAGACCCGTGCCCAGCAGTGGGACTGTATATGTGTTGTTGATGAATGGGTACTATTAGTATTTTTAGACTATTGGACTAGACTATTGGTATTTTTTTTATTGTAATAAGATGTCAGCATTGCTTTGGATGGGTCTGAAACATGGACGATGACTAAACAATATATAAAAAAATTTGAAGCCTTTGAAATGCGGTGCTGGAGAAGGATGGAAGGAATCAGTTGGAGAGAGAAAATAACAAACGAAGAAGTTCTACAAAGAATTAAAGAAAAAAGGCGGTTACCATCAGACATTGAGACAAGAAGAGGTAAAATTATAGGCCACCTCATACGCCACGACGAATTTATTAAAAACATCATGGAAGGAAATATAGAAGGTAAGAGAGGAAAGGGTAGGCAAAGAAGAAAGAAGAAAGAAAAAGTATTCATTTTCGCGCAACACGACGCATGACAATTATTAATGGGCCAAAGGCCATTGTGTCAGTTTCGACATCGAGTGAGGAATGAAAGAATGAGGAACGTAACACAGCTCAAAGCAGTGTCATTTCACTTCGATTTTCTGCAAGGCGAAGGTACTTCCCTAGTGACAGCTTCAATTTGAGTGGAATTACTCCCACTATGTCCTACCTCTCTTAAATACATAATTATGTATGTGCACTGGACAGTGATTCCGAAGAAACTTAAAAAACAAATTGAATAGTTCTAAATCACACTGAGGAGGCCACAGGTGTGACGTAATTGTCTTTGTCGCCTTCCATCCCAAGGGAAATAGGATCCAGGATAAAAAAAAAGATTGTTTTTGTAATAGCTTAGCGATTTTGCCAGAACAGAAGAGAAGTTTTGTAAACAAGCAATAAATTTGAACGATACACATTATCGTTCTGAAAATACACACAAACAATCAATGAAGATAATGCTCTGAAGTTAAACTTGTTTGGCAATGGCTCTAAATTAGTTATTACTAGCAATCCGCCGCGGCTTTGCCCCAGGTGTGCTGATACTAACTATTCTGCTATTATATTATGCATGTATTATACATACAAACCTTCCTCTAGAATAACTCTATCTATAAAAAAAACCGCATCAAAATCCGTTGCGTAGTTTTAAAGATCTAAGCATACATATGGACAGACGGACATCGGGAAGCGACTTAGTTTTATTTATACTTCTATGTAGTGAAGAATAAAAAAGATTATTTTATTTTTCACTTTTCAGTTTTTGTTTTCATAGGTTCCCGTTTTTGTGGGTTTTTCTATGAAATTATCAGCAGCTTGGAGGTTGAATTTGTGCCCGGTTAATGGCAATAAGCTCGCTCCCTATGACATGAAACCTTAACATACCTGCGAAGTGTGGTTTTACAATTATTATTGTACATCTCTGCCTGACCCTTCGGGAAATACGGGCGTGATGTGTTTTTGTGTTAAAAAACATACAGAGGTCTAATGTACAGAGGCCAGCATATCAAGCTACCCCAATATGTCAAATTCCTTCGATTGAATTTCAACTTCAATACAAAATTATAAGGTTCATATTCAATTGGGAAAATTTGACAGTTTTGGATAGCTTGGTCTGCCAACGTCTGTACATCCATGGTTCATAAGTATGGATACGATTAATAGTATAGAGGACGAGTCTTTTGCCATTCACCGGGTACCTTAAATCCAATCTCCGAGCTGCTACTGAGAATTTCATAAGAAAACCTAATAACAACTAGTTCGACCTGAGAATCAAACGTAAAACCCCGCAGTAGTTGCACTGACAACCACAATACCAATGAGTCTCATGCTCTTTAATCGGTAGAAAAATACAATACAATTTAAATAAATAAATATTCAATTCAGTAAGCACTTTGATTTGGTTCGCGTCAAAATTTTTCAATAACGTTTAAATGGAACGCAATTTAGCAATATTTTATATTAAAACGACAATAAGAAAATTCCAGAAATATTACAATTTACTTGGATCTTTGAATTATATTGGAATCAATTCAAATGTCTTAATGCAAATTGTTGAATTAATTAATTTAATCAATTATACTATCACACCTGTATTCCCCGAAGGGTGAGGCAGAGGTGTACTAGTGTACGCCTAACCTGTTCACTATCAACCATACAGTCCCACTGCTGGACACGGGTCTCCTCTTAGATTGAGAGGGATTAGACTATAGTCCACCACGCTGGCCTAGTACGGGTTGGCAGACTTCACATACCCTAGAGAAAAATCTCTAATGCATGCAGGTTTCTTTACAATGTTTTCTTTTACCGTTTATTTAACAACAACAAATTTTTGTATAGGTATTTATTTTAAACTAAAAAAAAAAGTGGTATTTTTGACGTGGCATGCCGTCGTTGGCGTCGTGAGCAATTTTAATTTGACGTCTATACACGTCCGTGGCGGTCAAAAGGTTAATTATAAATACGCACATGAATTCGAAAAGTCAGAGGTGCGTTAGATTTGAACTCGAGACCTTTGACTTGGCAGTCCTATGTTCATATCACTATGCTATCACTGCTCTAACTACAAATAAACGGTATGTAAATAAGTTCCATGCAATAAGGGGCAAGCCTATTGCCGTTTAACCGGGCACAAATCCAAACTTCGTGCTGCTACCGAAAATTTCTATAGAGTATCTACGGAGAAATAAAACTACTTTTTACGGATTTTATCGCGTTATATTGTGGTGACCATGGACGCTGTAAAGGGTCTGAAACGTCGGGATTAATAATATCAATATAACGCGATAAAATCCGTAAAAAGTAGTTTTATTTCAATGTATAATATTTGCGTAAATGTCAGAAATCAATAAGTGTCTATGGATTTTCTTGCTAGTTCTTCTCCATAAGACCCACTTTTTGGAACATAAAAATGAACAATAAAATGTTTTACTTTGACTTTTCATAGAAAAACCCAATCATTGTTTTCTCCTCTAGCATAGCAGTCGTGCTTAGAACCACTAGACCGGTTAATTCATATAATTTATTTTATTGTTTAATTATAATTCAAAATGAAACATTATTCCCAAAGTTAGGGTTTAATTGAATTATAAGAGGCTGTTAAGGGGCTGTTAGATGAACTTTGGGAAACGCTGCGTTTACGATTTATGCTTAAGTTGTATGAACTTTGAGGATATTAAACCGTGCAGTACAATATAGTACCATTTATTAGAGGGGCTCGTGGATAAGTTTTAACGACGTGGTTCACGTGTCGTACTGCTGATCACGAGGTCGTGGGTTCGATTCCCACAGAACAACAATATTTACATGATAAACATAAGTATTTGTGTTTGTTTGGGTGTTTCTTAAGTATTTACAAAAAAAACCTATAAATAAGTATTATATCCATTGTCTATTACCCGAGGACTAGATGGTGCTGTGTAAAATTGTCCACGAATATTGATTTATTTATTACTGCGTTGATCAACCTATCTGCAAGATTAAGCTGGGCTAGCCGCGGTAATTATGTAGATAGGTGACCATTCTCATAGAGTGAAAGTTAAATAAAACATTGGTTACAGCATAATTACCACAAAGTGCATATTCAAAATTTCCCTGCCCACAGCAAACTCTCTTCTCGCAAGACGTTGCCCTAACTATTTACATTCATATTATAATCTAAACTAACATTATAAAGACGAAAGATTTGATTGTTTGTTTGCATTGAATAGGCTCCGAAACTACTGGACCGATGTAAAAAATTCTTTCACCATTGCAGCATTGGGAAGCTAACACTATCCCCGGGTGACATAGGCTATATTATATTTTCAAAATAATTAGGGATCCTTACTAAAACTCCAATAATGTACTCCAAGGTGTCAAAAAACTAGTTTGGGGTCACTGTCCACATATTTTTATTCTTAGTTTTAAGTTACAAACAAATCTTAATGTCAGCATTCGCATTAAGTTAAGATAGTCAATGTAACGAACGACTGAATCAATTTATCATTATTATTATTATTTTATTTTGTGTACAGTCAACAAAAGAGTTAAGTATTATTTATTTATTTATTTATGTTAATACGGATTACACCAATTACATTAACACACAGATGAAAAATAGAAACAAACAGGCTAGGTACATTATAACACTATTTCCAAAAGAACTGCTATAAGTTTTCACAAAAACTGAAACACACACGCTGGACAGTTTTAAATTCGTCTATAAATAGTTCACAGTCAGGGTAGGTTTCCAAGAGGCAATTGAGCGCGGACAAGACGCGGGGAATAGGGGACGATGCACGGGCCACTGTGCGGCATGCGGGCACAGACAGTGGACGGTGCCGACGAGCTCGAAGGTAGTTTCTCGGAGCATATAACTGCATCAGTTCATTGTGGAGGTCAGGAGCATCTATGATACCTCTGCAGATTTTAAGCATAATGCACAGCTGACCAAACGCTCTTCTGGTGTCCAGCATATTGTATCCTAGACTTCCACACAAGTATTTGGTAGGATACATATATGGATAGTATCCGAGAGAGGATTTGTAAAGAAATCTTAAGAATTTCTTCTGAACTTTTTCAAGCAGTAGAGAATAAGAGGCCTCGTGTGGATTCCAAATGCAGGAGCTGGCCTCTAACTTGCTCCTGACAAGCGTGCTGTAAAGGAGTCTTATGACGTGTGTATTCTTGAAGTCTCGTGAGTTTCTCAGAACGAAACCAAGTCTCTTAAACGATTCCTTAGCAACAGTTGCAATATGATCGTGAAATGTCAGCCTCTGGTCGAAGACGACACCCAGGTCTCTCATGGTTGATGATCTAGTTATAGAAGAGCCATTTATTTTGTAGTCGAAGGTAATGGGGTGTCGCCTTCGACCAAAAGTCATGACATAACACTTAGAGGGATTGAATTCCATTTTATTTACATTTCCCCAATCATTCACCAGGTCAATGTCCCTTTGAATAGCCTCACAGTCCGATATACTGTTGACACAAGCGTAGAGTTTTAGGTCATCAGCATACAAAAGACATCTTGCATGTTGAGGAACCTCGGGGAGATCATTGATCATCAAAAGAAACAGCAAGGGACCGAGAATCGAGCCCTGACTTACTCCTGAACGAGTGTGGTACGTGTTGGACTCGTAAATTCCTAACCTCACGTACTGCTGGCGGTCACGAAGGTAATCAGCCAATAGACGGAGAAGGTTAGGGCATATACCTATGGTGTTAAGTTTCGCGAGCAAGATATCATTGTTGATGCGGTCAAATGCCTTCCGAAAGTCAAAATATAGAACGTCTACCTGCTGCCCTCTGTCAAGTTGTGATGAGATATACTCCGTTAAAGTTAATAAGTTAGATTCGACAGACCTCCTACATCTAAAACCATGTTGAGCATTGCTTAAATATTTCTTAACCTGTGCGTATATAAGTTTGTGGAGCACATTTTCGAAAACTTTTGCAGGTGACGATAGAATAGCAATTGGCCGGTATTCCTCAACAGCTGTTTTGTTAGACGTTTTAGGTATAGGGGTTACACGTGACACTTTCCATTGGAGAGGATAACAACCTGTTTTTAACGATAGGTTAAATATATGGCAAAGTGGAGAAACAAATGAATCCTTAAGATTTTTAAGAATCGTGGCTGGTACACTATCAGGACCTACAGAATTACTGGCTTTTAGTTTATTCAACCCATCTAAAACATCCCTACGAGAAAACCGAAAAATATTTATATAATTACTGTTTTTGGTAACGTCGTTTTTCGTAAGTATACAGATAGCAAACGAAATGTGCATTTTTATACAGATTTCGACATAAATAATTACGCGCCAAAGGGTTAGGAATGTAGCTGCTTACAATACCTACGTTTTGACACATATTGCGTGATACAATATTACACTATCTTTATCAAAACACAGATTATTAATTAGCTGCCTGTATACCAAACTCTTTTGTACTCTCTTGTTTTGTTCTTGACCGTACCTACAAACACAGACAAACACAGCAAAAGGGTTCGATAACCTCAAAAATAAATAATACTCGCACCAAATACTTCTTCCAAATAAGGTTAATCCGTAAGTCTGTTTGTAAGTTTTTGTCCAATCCGGTATTAACTGAACCAATCTTAATCAAAGTTGATACAAGAGTTGCTTGCGGAAGAAAACATACATAGTTACCTATTACTTCTGGGTGCGTGAGAATGATAATGAAAAGTAGATCAACACTTCCTCAACACATCATACTCGTGAACGGGTGCTGTCTGTCGGGGCTGGTCAGCTCTTACTGTTAATGGCAATTTCTTTTTTTTCTGTTTATTATACTGGGTTAATTTAATAGTACATTGTTCTCATGTACTATTCAGATTTAGATTGTAAACCAAGATGAACACTGTAATCATATTTTTTTTTAAAAGTGTCTTTGGAATTTCTTGCCGGTTCTTCTCCATAAGACCCACTTTTCAAAAGTGCCGTAATGGTCTAATTAAAATAATGTTTGACTTTGACATCCTTGAAATCCTACTAATATTATAAATGTCAAAGTTTGTGAGGATGGATGAATGGTTGGATGTTTGTTTCTCTTTCACGCTAAAACTACTGAACGGATTTTGATGAAACTTTACAGTATTATTATTTTTACATCAGAATAACATAGAGGCTATAATTTGTTCGAGCTAATTAGCCAATTACAATGATAATTAAAAGTAAGTTAAGTAAGCTAGTACTTTATATAATTTTAATAATAGCGACTACAATAGATATCCTATATTCATTTCCCAGGTCATATAAAGTAATATTGGGTTTTTCTATGAAATTCTGAAGCAGCTCGGAGTTTGGATTTTTGCCCGGCTAATTACAGGCAATACTTACCCCCATTACATGGGACTTAAGTATTCCGGCGGACTGTGGATGCACTTTGGTACTGTGATTGTATGTGTGACACTTTGACACATTGACAATGACGGCTTTAACAGTGCTGTGTAAAATTGACCAAAAATATTTATTATTTTTCATAAATCGCTGGCTGTCAATGCTAGCGGGAATACACTACAAAGAAAAGGCCTTGGCTGTTCTCTTTCTACTACATTAAAGCTTTTTGTGATAAAACATCTTCCTAAGCTCAATGTGCCCCATTGAGATTTTCAATAACAAAGGATTATCTTCGATAAACTTAGTTCTGTATACAAAATACCGTGGCTTATGGAGTCTTATGGGACCCTAAAGAAAGCTTCAGCGCTGAAGCGGAAGCGGTGGCGGACGTTCTAATATTTTTTACATATCTGCCGTTTTCTTGTACCTTTTTCTCATTTCGCCGTTTAAAGTTCTCTTCTTCTTCTGTTTCTCTTCTTCCTACGCTTCTTGCACCTCTTTCTCGCTTTGCTTATTGCACCTCTTTTTCACATTGCTACTTTCTCGCAGCGTTTCTTGCGCCTCTTTCTCACTTTGCATCTTACCCTGTTTTCTCGCTGCGTTTTTTGCACTGCTTTCTTGCTGACTTCTTGCATCACTTTCTCGCTGTGCCTTTTCTACTACTTTCTTACTTTGTTTCTTGCACCGGTATCTCACTGCGCTTTTTGTACCTACTACTTTCTCACTTTGCATCTTGTGCTGCAGCTGCTCTTCTATCACACCACTTATCGCCGTTCTTGCACTTCTGTCGCGCTAGGAAACTTGCACCTACTACTTTCTCACTTTGATTCTTGGATCACTCTCTCACTGCGCTTCCTGCACCTGCCACTTTAATTATTTGCTTCTTGGAGCGCTTTCTTGCTTAACTTCTTGTACCGCTTCCTCATACGTGGCTATCTGAGGCAGAAGTGTTTAAGATAGGTAGGGTATAGAGGGAGTAATTCCACTCAAACTGGAACTGCCCGATTGGGGAAGCACTTCCACACTGCATAAGACCTCTACTACTCCGCATAAGAGAGTTAAGACATTTAAGAGAGGTATGGCGCACTGGGAGTAATCTTTCTCAAACTGGAGCTGCCCGACTGGGGAAGCACCTCCGCCTTGAAAAATTAAATGCAATAACACAACTTTGAGCTTTTTTGTGTTCCTAATGGTGAGCAAGGTTGGCAGAGTGCTCCACGAGAAAAGAGTTGTGTTGGCAGTGGAGGGATTTTTACCAACAGGTGAACCTTAACCTTGTTTGCTACATTAGCGGAATAGAAAAAAAAGTGTAACAATATATACCATTTTAATTGGTATGTTATAGTTAATATCATATTCCCGCGCCCGCTTCCGCGCTTTACGTAAGTACTCTGCCTTAAGCCCAGTGTATTTGTTTAGGACTCGCCAAGGACTCGGAAAACAGTAATGGCGTGCTTAAAAACTTCGGAGTTTGCGTTTTAATATGTTTCCTATGCTGATGGGAAGAAGAGTGATGTTTAGACTGTTTGTTTGTTCTAGCGGTTTTGTTATTTACTATCCTTGTTTGTTTCCGCATATTCCAGTATACACTACCAAAGTAGCTACTGCAACTGCTATGCTTAAGGTCCAAAATTCCATCCCCAGATTGGGTTTCTCTATGAAATTCTCAGCAATAGCTCGGAGTCGGTTTTTAGGGGCGTGACTAAGTTATAACTACGCTGATCAACTGATCTGCAAGGTTAAGCTGCGCTAGCCGCGGTCATGCTGTGGATGGGTGACCATTCTTAATGTCATCGAGACTTCTCCGTGACTCGGAGCGCACTTAAAGCCGTCGGTCCCGGTTATCATTTGAACAATAATACAACATTTTAAGGTTGATGAGCTAAGAATTGGATTTATGCCCGGTTAATGACAATAGGCTTGCATCTTATAACATCCATAACAGCGAAGAGTGTGTGCATTCCTATGCCTCTGTCCATCCTTTCCTACTTGTTTAGGACAACCTTTATTTTGATATTACATTGGTATTGTACTTTAGAAAATGGTCCTTCAAGCCGGAATGGTCCTCTAAACCTAGATAAGTTGGAACCTAGCCTCAAACCCTGCTTGGTGTATTACAAAATCATCTATCATCGTTTCCAACATAGTGGGAAAATGTTCGAAGGATGATGAGCTTGGAATTGGATTTATTCCCGGTTAATGTCAATAGGGTTCCTCATTATTACATACATAACGGCGAAAGGTGTGTGCACTCCTATGCCTCTGTGCAACTTTTTGGATAATACACGCCTGATGTAATGTTTAATACTATCTTCTGCCCGCGACTTCATCCGCGTGGAAAAGTTACTTTTTATCATCGTTGTAATTTGGCTAATTAAATCAAAATCACTATAAATTATAGCCTTTATGTTATAATGAGAATATTGAAGTGTAAGTGTGGAGTAACTAGAAAAAAGAAAATAAGGAACGATTATATTAGAGGAAGTTTGAAAGTGGCGCCAGTGATATAACAATTGAAAGGGAACCGTTTGGCATGGTATGGGAATGTGATGAGGAGAGATGAAACGCATGTTACAAAAGTGTGATGAATATTAATGTGGAGGGATGGAGGGGTAGAGGGAGGTCAAGGAAAAGGTGGATGGAGTGTGTTAAAGCGGATATGATAGAAAAGAGAATGACTAATGATGTGACGGCTCACAGAGATAAATGGAAGAAAAGGACATACTGCGCCGACCACGCATAAATTGGGATAAGGGCAGAAAGATGATGATGTTATTCTGATGTATAAATAATAATACTGTAAAGTTTCATCAAAATCCGTTCAGTAGTTTTAGCGTGAAAGAGTAACAAACATCCATCCATCCATCCATCCTCACAAACCTTCACATTTATAATAGTAGAAGAAGGATCAACAACACAAGTACTACTTATCCAATTTCTGTTAAAAGCGTGAAACATACACGGTATTACCAACCGCCTATCTCAACCAAAACTTTGCGAAGTTTAAATTACTTTTCTGATAAGAAATGATTAAACTTAACTCGATTTAAATTTAAATATTTGAAACCCCAAATTAATGTTTGTAATCGATAGCTCTGTTCTTGCAAATGCTGATAAAGTCTTCATTTTCCGAGCCTTTTCCAAACTATTTAGGAGTGTGGGTGTATTTAAAATATAATTGAATCGAAATAAAACTACTTTTTACGGATTTTATCGCGTTATATTGATATTATTAATCCCGACGTTTCGGACCCTTTACAGCGTCCATGGTCACGGGTAGACTGAGATTGCGGGCGTCTTGATGATATAATTACTAACAGCTATCCTTAATTTTTATTGTTACATGATCAATGATATTTATTACTAATTATTATTTAATACTACAAACTCAGAGAAACATAGTCTCTTTAAAAGTAACAATATTCAATGATCATGTTTTAGTTTTTTAATTATTGGCAATCCGATTCACGCAAAACGAGTTCACAGTGATACCAGTGATAGCCTAGCGGTATGACCATTGGACTGCCAAGTCGAAGGTCTCGAGTTCGAACCCAAGGGACGCACCTCTGACTTTTCGAAATCATGTGCGCATTAATAATTAATTATCACTGGCTTAAACGGTGAAGGAAAACATCGTGAGGAAACTTGCATACCTTAGAGAATTTACTCGACCGTTTGTGAAGTCTACTAACCCGCACTAGGCCAGCGTGGTAGACTACAGCCTAATCCCTCTCATTAAGAGAAGAGACCCGTGCCCAGCAGTGGGACAGTATATGGGTTGATGATGAGTTCACAGTATCCTTTGGTCTTGAGGTTGTAGGCCTGGATTTTGATTTAATAGAATCTATAATAGGATTCCAAGCAGGTGGTAAGTGGTAAAAGTAGTTTTATTTCAATGTATAATATTCGCAGAGATTTTAAAGTTATTGTTAGCAGAGATGTCAAAAATCAATAAGTGAATCGGTTCCTTCTAGACAAGCGTGCTCCGATATAGATCGCAGTGTTGCTTAACATTAGGCGAACTGGCAGTCAATCGTAGGCCTATAGAATAGTACGTTGCGCGTCGTCGTTACAATTCATTATAAATAAAATAACAGATAAAAATTAAAAATAAATATTAAAATGTCGTAATTTTAAACTTAATGTCTAGGAATGATAGTAAATAATGTCTAATAAATCGATTCTGTGACCCGGTGACCAGCAATCCGACACCAAAACCACTAGACCACAGACGTCATCAAAATTCGCACTAAGTGAAGCTGTGATCGAGAGCAGGCGGTTATAATCCGCATTGTCAACACTGATTCAGTAAACGCAATTAAAAGTTTCAATGGAAGGCTTGAGAAGGGAGAATAAGCGATATTGTTGATACAAAACTTGAATTGCTGTTGTTTTCAAACCGAATTCAGCTAAATAGAAACAAGAAAGTAGTAATACTTATGTTGGTTGCTAAGCATTGTTTTGTTGCGATGTATGGAAAAAGAGCCTCTACAAATCGTGAATTATAAGGTACAGCAAGTTATATTATTTCTTCATTTATCTTTATTATTTTACAAAATACCCATGCCCAGCAGTGGGACTGTATACGGGTTGATGATGATGACGTTCTTACAAAAACGGTGTACATTTATTTCGTCACATTACAAATTAACAGTAAGGTATGGTATATTAATAGGGTCTTAATAATAACTAAAGCTAAAGTAAAATGGATTAGGTAAGTATCAAGTTGAGAACATGAAATTTAATATAAAATACAAATGATTTGGTTAAATAAACATACACATACGTCGTTACAGAGGTTCCAGGGAAGCCACATGTGCAGAAGTATCAGTCTAACAAACCTCCCTATCATCGACATAGTCTTATACTATAGAGTAAGCTTTCTTAATATGGATGCGTTTAACATGACCCTTAAATTTTTCATCGCTAAGGTCTATGATCTGGGTGTCTTTAAATCTCGAGTGAATCGGTTTCTTCTAGGCAAGCGCGCTCCACTGTAGATCGCAGTGTCGCTTAACATCAAGAGAATTAGTAGACAAGCGTAGGCCTATCGTGAATAAGAAAATGAAAAAGACAGATTTTTGGCAACTTGTGTTAGAATCGTACACCATTTCTAAAAATGACTTACTTGTTTTAATACAACCTATATTTTGGTATTACGTTGGTATTGTACTTTAGAAAATGGTCCTTCGAGCCGAAATGGTCCTTTGAACCTAGTTAAGCCGGAACCTAGCCTCAAACCGAGCTACTTAAATTACAAAATCATCTAGCATCGTTTCACTTGGACCAAAACCACGAGCCTGCCTATTTGCCTGTAAAGCCTGTTTACGTAACTATTTAAGTTCATTCAATTAATTAACGTTACATTTTGTGATAATAACTTTGAATGAATTATTCATAGATTTAGCAGGGTTTGAGTATAACCGTTGGTTCAGTCTATACGTACACGTAGGCATTAAGCTAGACATAAACACGTCTGCGCCATCTAATAATAAAACCGTGAAATATTGATTTTTAAAAGTACCTGTACTCCTTCAAGTAATTATTAGCAAATACAATATAATTATATATTTTTTAATTTAGGATTAAATAACGGCGTGACCCTCCTCCCTCCTCTAAGTAGGGGCTTAATACATTAATACGAAAGTAACTCTGTCTGTCTGTCTGTCTTTCATGACTAAACCACTGAACAAATTTTGATGAAACTTACTACAGATATAGATTAACCTTGGAGAAGGGCATAGGGTACCTTTTGTCTCAGGCCATATGTAAAAGGGTAAAACTCAGGCAAAATCTTGTAATACATTTAAATAAATATATTTGGGATATAAAAATATCCCAAAAACCTGAGCTCTAAGAACCTGACAACCATTTTTTCCTTTGGATTTCAGTATTTTTTAGAAATTATCTTGAAGGTCTGATGGCAATTATTTCGTATAAAAAACTGATATTCAGCCGCATCTAGTTATACTGGAAGCCGATCCCAACATTTTTACGAAAAGGTTAGGATCATGTTTTTTTTTTTTTTTTAATTTAGGACAAACAAACAGTTACACATTATATCTACGTAAATAATATAACTAAGAAATTATATAAATGTGAAACTCACACCGTTATCCACAGCATATTATACAATTCATAATAAATTCAATAGTGAACAATCTATGAGAGTAAGAGAACAAAGGTGTTCAAACAGTTGTTAATCGGAATCCTTAAGTTTTTTTAACAAGGTAAAATCATGATTAAGTTAAAAACATTACCTAGTTTTTTAGTTACCCGACAAAGAAAAATGGCGAGATTATACCCAAAATTAACGAAGCACCGTTCACGTGCAAGTTTATATTGATTATGACAACAAGTTTGTCATGTTTAAAAAAAATATTGAGTCGCTATGAGTTGGCAATTAAAAGATATAATTATGTTTTTGATTTATTAAAAAAAAAGTAATCGTGCAGTTACGAAACGCAACGTGATTATGATTAACGTGTTTCAGATTACATTTCAATCAACAACAATTATTACAAAAAATTCACCATTTTATAGTTACCTAAGTACGTTTTTACTTGAGGTTATTCCTTTTTTATAATTAAATATTATTAAATATAACAAAAACATATAGCACCACGTATTAAAATAAAATATAAACAGCGTATAAAAAAATGTCAATAAGTAATTCTAATTATTTTGTGTTAAACTGACAACGCAAAACGGAACGTTTTGCTGTCAATATAGGCTGGCTGTCAGTTCCAAATGTTTTTAAAATAACGGTTATAATCTTCTACCTTGCATATCTTTTTTCTCCTAACTTCTATAACTTACTTTCTATTTGCTTTTTTGTTAGTTTTATATCGGTTTAAAAGTATTGAGAGGTTTCCATTATGTACGCCACTCTTATTAATGGGTCCCAAATTACATGCAATCTTGCCATCCTTCTTAAGTTACATTACAATACAATACATGCTGTTATTTCTTGCCTAAGATAGTAAAACAATTCCAATTCAATTGTGATCGGATGCCGATCATCCGGTCCGGATATCAAACACTAGCGACCTTTGTTCAATACAGATAACCCAGTAACCGGGTAACCGGAAAGTTTTGAGTAACCCAGTTATGAATATTAATGGAACACTAGTTTAAACTAGTTTTTGGACGGATAATTTGGTTATATCTGAACAGTAAAAACTTTGATGCATAAAATTTTATTTGTTTTGTATTTTTTGTTTGGAGGAGTCAATTGTATTTATTTTGTTTTATTGGTTTACCAACAATTGTAATAAGAGAATTAAAAAAAGGGTATTAAGAAAATTATTGAGATTCGTGGCGTTTGCTATATAGGCTATAATAAATACGCTTATTTCTACCAGTATTTGTCAATTTTGTAATTTTTTTTTTTATTTATTTAAATTATTTTTTAATAATTATCACAAACTGTCACGAATGGCTTCTGGTTACCCGACTAAGTGTATTATCGGTTAAATATTTTGCTGCGCTTCCTTGCCATACTACTTCTCAATTTTTTTCGAGTTATCTAAAGTCTACTACGTAGAAAAATGTTTTGGATACCTGTCTTTTTAGGTTCTTTTAGTACGCACATTGCAATACTTTATGACATATTTATAAATTTTAATTATAATTAATTGTTCGAAAGCTTTAGAATTAATAATTAGCATTTAATATTAAACAAAATGTTATGCTATTAAGGAAAATGTGATTTTAAATTATTAAATAATTTACTTTGGTTACATTTTATTTCAAAATGAAAAATGGCCCTATATAAGAACCTTTTTTATGATTTGTTTACCTTTAGTTAAATACCTAACCAAATGGAGTATAGTTGTCAGGCTTTTTGAGCTTCTAACTACCACTAGCGACTGTCATAGATGTTCGTATAATCTACCTGGACCGACAGATTTACGTGATGTCCGAGGCAAGGAAGGGTGTCGAATTGTTAAGAATTACCCATCCATAGACCCAAGGTCACCCGTCCATAGCCCAGAAATTGGGTTACGTAGATCTCATGGCAGTTGCTTCGTGCAAAATACTGATATTCAGCCGCACCAGGTCAGACTTGAAGCTGACCCAAAATGCTCGGAGGACGACGTGGAAATACTTTATTCGTCTACTTAACGCGTAAAAAATGTTTACATGGTCCAAAAACCCGGATATATCGTCTGGTTATCGAGACCTGAAACTCCATTAACCGTCCGCTGTGTCTCAAATATTGAGTGAATGTGTCCAATTAACCCCTCGCCGTTTCCACCCTTGACGGCGTAGAAAATCTAACCCTTGTTAGTGTCAACCCTTAAATTCGGATAATCCGGATATCGACAAGCGTTGAACCGGTTAAGATACCTTTTGGACCGGGTGTCGGGTGTAATGTCCGAATTTTATTTTGGGTTAGTTTTTTGGCGGTTGGTTTTTTATCCGGGTATGTCCGGTTATATAGGAAGTTGTTTGTTTTTGTAAACTGATTGAATCTTTAGCAAAAAGATTACAATCGACAATAATATATTTTATATGGTTAACCACTTTTCGGGTGTATGATTTAGGTAGGTTAGTAGTAGGTAGTAAAGGTGAAATGTGGTCAACCGCATAGAGAGTTGACATACAACTGTTTGCATGTACTTAATAATGATATAATAAAGAAAATGTGAAGGAAAACATCGTGAGGAACCTGTCTTTGAAAAATGCATTAGCGATTTTCTCTATGGCGTGTGAAGTCTGCCAACCCGCACTAAGCCAGCGTGGTGGAATATAGCCTAATCCGTCTCAGTCAGATAAGAGATCCGTGCTCAGTAATGGGACAGTATATGGGTTGATGATGATGAAAGTCATGCCATAGTGCAGGAGTATTCTTTATAAAATAAAAAAAAATAATAATAATTATGTAAAAAATATTATATGGCATACGATAATATTCCTTCGATATTTAACGTAACATAAACCTTATAATGAATAAACGATGACTGAAACTTCAAAACTTCTGCCAAATTGTTTCGGACACTTCTGAAATTGTCGAGATTTTGTATTTCATTATTCAAAAACCTTTGAAAATGAGAGATGAACGATTCCATGAATATTGTAAACCATTGAATTACTAATTAGGCTTAATGGTCACCAAATCTGACTGCGAGGTCTTGAGTTCACTTATATATTCATTTTAATGGCGATAGAAAGAGATAGAGTTTCTTTTATTGTACACCAAAAGACAGTTAAAATAATTAAAAAAACAAACGTCACATGAGTACAATTGGCGGTCTTATCGCTAAAATGATTCTCTGAGTTTGTTTCGGCATTTCTTCTCAGAGGTCGTCAGTTAGGAAATGCCGGAGCCATCTACCTTAAAAAAAATTTGTAAAATATTGACTTGTAAAAGTGTCTATAATTTCTATTTACAGAAATATCATTTATCATTTAAAGGCATTTCTTACAGATAACCATGGGATAGACAAGAGTCATCAAAATCGGTCAAGCCGTTTTTGAGTTATAGCGACACAACGAACAGCAATACTTATATAGCAATTTGCTTATGTATCTCTTGGACTGAAAATTTTATGTACTCCTTTAATTGGTTTATAGAGAAAAGGAAAACATACCTTGGTTAAACTAATTCTTACATAAACTAAAGGTCAAAACATACCTTATTTTTATATACGAGTACCATGTCTGTGTGTATTTGGTATTCATCAGCATCTACCCATATACTGTCTCATTGCTGGGCACGGGTCTCCTCTCATATTGAGAAGAATTAGGCTATAGTCCACCACGCTGGCCTACTGCGGGTTGGCAGACTTCACAAACCGTCGAGAAAAGTGCCTAAAGAATGCATGTTTCCTTCATCGTTTAAGCGAGTCATAATTAATTATTAATACGCAAATGAATTCGAAAACTCAAGGTGCGTGCCTTAGATTCGAACTCAAAACCTTCGACTTGGCAGGTAATACTACTAGGCTATCACTGCTTTTTTATACGTTGCTTTTTTAATTATTTGCTGTAAGTGTACTCAATAAATAAATAAACATAAAAAAAACAATCATATAAATCCAAAAATCTGAATAATATTTATACCAAAAGGTGAAAAGACTCAGATGAAAGTCACATTTAATCCCGGACAATCCCACAAAAAAGGTGGGATTTGTCAAGACAGGAAGGGGCGGTGTAACAAAAAGATTTTTCGCGTAAATCTTTGAAATTATTTCTTAAAATTTTTCAAGTGGGAATAAGTCTTGTCTGATTTATCGGCTTAACGTTATTTTTATCGTTCGCTGAGGGGCTTAAGGGATCAGCTGTTTTACCGTGTCGATTTGATACTGAACGATTACTTCTTGTAAATAAAAAAACTTGAGAGGTGTCAAGGGACACCCGGATGGAACGAAGTTCCTTTCATTAAAATTTAATAATTAAAAATAAAAAAACCTGTATACACTCAACAATTCACAACGCGCGAAATTCAAATATTGTCATCCACTCAATAATATTTGAATGCTTGTCAACAATATTTGAATTTCGAAAAAAGTGTCGTGACAACTTTTTCGTAAGAATTTTTTCCGTCTAGCCCCCTTTCACAACGCGCGATAAGGAACTTCGTTCCAAAATTATCATCGCCTTTTTATTTGTAAGTAGAAGACGAATCAAGCATATCAACCTCCTGATGGTAAGCGGCAACCGCAGCCTATAGACGACCTCAACACCAGTGGTATCACTAGCGCGGTGTCATCTTGACACCTCAGTTGTTTAGTCTCATATGCCCAGTAATTTCTGAACTGACTATAATATTGCGCTTCAAACAAAAAGAGGGGCTCATGGCTGAGTAATGACAATGCAAGGTTAAGCTGCGCTAGTCGCGGTCATTCTGAGGATAGGTGACCATTCTTAACTTATCGAGACCCCTCTGTACCTCGGAGAACACGTAAAACCGTCAATCCCGCATATCATACGAACACAATCATATGGCAATCGTAAGTGGAAAAAAAAAACAGCAAATATACATTGGTCAGAAGCCCAAAAAGCCCGGCAACCTATCTATCCTCAGGATATCGGTATTACCTAAAAATTGGGTAGTGAAGTTCGCTTCGTGTAAAATACTGATATTCAGCCGCATCTGGTTAGACTGGAAGTCAACCACAATATTGTTGGAAAAAGGCTCGGAGAAAGAAGAGGATTGACCTTCAAACCGGAACACAATAATGTTAGTACGGTCGGGGTCATATGTCCAGTAGCAGTTTCACAAATCTATCGCACCAAAACAAGTCACACTTACGACCTTTTTCTGTAACAAACATTTTGCACACATACACGATCTTGTATATCGCACTCTTTCATCATTATCTAGACAGAAAGAGTGCGATGTATTGATCATTTGCCTTAGTGACACTAATACCTTCTCGTAGTTTTACTGTTTGACCGGTAAATGTTTGCATTGAAATCACTTACACATGTGTGTACACGCGTAGTGCCGTGCAAGCGAATATGATCGTTGACATGCTACTGGACTTATGGCCCCAAACTGTACATATTATTAGCGGTAGACTATTTGGCATTCCAGACCAACCCTATAGCATTAGATCATACTACCTTTAAATTATTAACTAAGCATTTTCTTAAGTATGGTGAGATTGATCCAGCCTAACCGGATGCGAGTGTGTCAGTTTTTTATAGTAAACTGCTGCTATTACACTGTTGTGAATCAACGATATCCTAAAGATAAACTGGTTATCAGGCTTTTTAAATATATAAAATAATGATATTATTACTTTTTAGTTGAAACCCATATTCGTAGCAAAGCTTCATTAATAGGCGAAGAGATAATTGCTACGAAACTTATATTTTTAACAAAAAGTGGTAATTAAATTATGCTATGAAACCCATATTCGTAGCAAAGCTTCATCAATAGGCTATGAGATTTGCTACGAAACTTATATTTTTAACAAAAAGTGGTAATTAAATTATGCTATGAAACCCATATTCGTAGCAAAGCTTCATCAATAGGCTATGAGATTTGCTACGAAACTTATATTTTTAAGAAAAAGTGGTAATTAAATTATGCTATGAAAACCAATTTCGTAGCAAAGCTTCATCAATAGGCTATGAGATTTGCTACAATACTAATAATAATTATTATTCGGAGTAAAGCAACGGGTTACGAGATCTGCTACGGCGTAGCAGATTTAATTAATTAATTACCTACGAGTATATGAAGCTACAGCGTAGTCGAAAATCTAATATTTGTATTGATCTCCTCAAAAGTTAAATTTAGGAAGACATAATATATTATTATTAATTTTTTATTTTTATTAATAAATTCACAGCAATAATAAGACCACCTTTGTACAATCGCCAGCGGGTCAAGCTAGCCAAACCTGTCAAATTTTCCCAGTTGAATATGAACTTTAAACTAACTATGAACTATAATTTTGTATTAATGTTTTGACAAAAAGAAATTTGACAGATTCGGGTATGATGTGTTGGCCTGTGTACACTTTTTTACATTAAGAATAAATAAATAAATCATTATCTATGACGATTATTGGTATTTATAAAAAAATATTAAGACTTCAGTCAGTAACAGAAATTTCAAGCGAAATTCGCTAAATATCTGTTCATGAAAATTGCTTCTTCGGCCTCTCGGAACTGTCATCGGTTATTATTTTATCGATAAGCACCAAATTGTTTTGCAGGAAATTGTAAATTACACTTTTATTTACTTTTGAAATTGTTTGGTAGACTTCCTTTAACGATGGCGGAAAATATTCTAGAAGAACTTGGATAGAAAGAAAGATGTAAAAAAACATTTATTCGTCGATATTAAATCAAGTCAAATAGTTTATTTTGCGAATCATCATCATCATCAGCCCATATATTGTCCCACTGCTGGGCACGGATCTCCTCTCAGATTGAGAGCTCACCCCTAAGCAAATCCTCAAGTTTATTGTACAGGGGCCAGCACATCAAGTTACACAAATCTGTCAAATTTCTTTGATAGATTTTCAACTTTAACGCAAACGCATATGGTTCTGGTTCTCATAAGCCAGTCAAATAAAAAAAATCTCTTCCCAAACATTGTCAACGGAATGTTAAACATGTAATACGGATCAGAAAAGGGAGCATACACGTTTAACTTCGACACAAATAAGACACTTGACGAGGCTTCGACGTTTTCCTTTCAACGACTTCAGTACATGGTACAATAATATAGCTGCGCCAGGAATTCTCTTCTCACGATGCCTCGCGGTGACGTCACACATGTCACGATTCGTATTGCCGTTGCTTGACATCTTCAATACATTTAAGAAGATAAAAATGAAATAAATTGCTTAGTAGATCACCTATTTTTACAAGTTTTTAATCAACTTGAAAAGTGTGTAACTATGTTTATTCGGGTAGAAGATATCTTCAACCGATTGAGCTGAAATTTTGAAGATTTTCGTTTAGTTTGGATGATAATTCATGGTATCGCATGTGACGTCATTCTAAATCCATCATGACAGAACACTCAAGATGGCAGACTAGTTATTTTTAATGCACTCCTACAATATGGGTATCAAATGAAAGGGCTTGCTGAGAATAATAAGAAAAATGAAGTGACGTCACTCTAAATCCATTATGGCGGACTTTTAAAGATAGCGGACTAAGTCTTTTATGCTTTTCTACAATATGGGTATCAAATTAAAGAACTTTTATTCTTTTTAGCGTATTTTAATAAAAGATCTTTTAAAAAAATAACTTTACGACTTTATCTCGTGTTTTTCATCTATTTATTTAAAATGCGCAAATTTTATATCATAATAATACAAATTTTTTTTTGTCTCAAAAAATAGATTCATGAAAATGGTATAAATCACACTAGGATTCCATGTGTCGGGGGATCTAGTATCTTTCAATACTTCACACAAAAAATATATATTAAAACAAATACCAAAGAGAACAAAAAAGAAATTTCAAATAGCCAAAAAAATATTCTTATTTTTTTCAAAATTGCTTCATTAAAGCATCAATCAAATGAAAAACTGCATTTTGCTGTGGTAATTTATGCCTTGTCATGGTCGTGATGGCGAATTTCACGGATCCCAAGGTCACGACATACGGTTGAATATTCGGCAATGCAATATTATGCAATATTCCAGATGAATTCTGCTACACGAGCAGATTAATTGTTAGCTTATTAAATCAAACAATAAAAAAAAAACGAAAACAAACAAAGGTTCAAACATAAATGAGTTTTATTTATGTTTGAGCCTTTATTTGTTTTGTTTTTTATTACAATGCCAATATGTTCTCACACCTGTGTCGATATTGTGTGTCTATTAAAAAACTGTAAAAGAGGTGAACGCTATTCGGGCTTATGATATTTTTCGTCACAATTTTTATGTTGCAAACTTGTATTGCTCTTAAATATTTTGTTGAGAATCTTTTTGTATATTTTTAGCATTTTCCATCTTAGCATGGAAAATGCCAAAAATATACAAAAAGATAGTTAGAAGGTAAAGTGACATCGTTCGACATTGAACTAATTGTAAAGTAAGTTGTGTCGGTTGAAAAGCAAAAACTTGCATTTCAATAGGTGTTACTGACGTCACCGTAAAGACGTAAATTCAGTATGTGAAGGAAAAATTCGACAAGACGGGTAGGTATCGCGGTGGCTTAGTGGTTATAGCGTCTGGTGTACCTAACCAGAAGACGCAGGTTCGAATACTGCCCGCGGTCGAATTTTTCCTTTTCTAAATAACTTTAAAAATTTTGTTGAGAAGTTTTTGCTGTAGGTAAACACAGAGTACGAGTATCGGTGTTGTTGGCGTACGTAGTAATGCTAATTGAAATTCAATTTTTGTTTTATCAAAAATAAAGTTTTACAAGAATTTATGAAATATTGTGAGTTTTGCAGGGCATGTTTTTTTTTATGTACTATTTTTTTAATAACAAACAACCATACCGGCCGTCTGATAGTTACGTCCAACCACAGATTACCTATAGTCGCCGGGAACTGTCATCTTGAGACATTGGGTGAAACTGAGGTCTAATTTTTATTTATTACATTACCCTTCAATCATCATCATCAACCCATATACTGTCCCACTGCTGGGCACGGGTCTTCTCTCAGAATGAGAGGGGTTAGGCTATAGTCCACCACGCTGGCCTAATGCGGGTTGGCAGACTTCAAAAACTGTCGAGAAAAATCTCTAAGATATGCCTCTTGATGTTTTCCTTCACCGTTTAAGCAAGTGATAATTAAATAAATTATTAATACGCACATGAATTCGAAAAGTCAGAGGCCTTGGATTTGAACTCGAGACCCTTATACAGAACCAATTTCCGTGCTGCAAAATCATACTGACCTGGTACTCAATTCGGTTGATGTTTATGCTTGCATTCATAATCTGTCATCATCATCGTCTCAGCCAAAAGAGGTCCATTGCTGAACAAAGACCTTCACCATAGTTTCCCACAAGGTCCGGTTATATAGTGCCTGTATCGCACGTCACGTCATAACCTATACCTATTTCATCCCTACTTCGTTACTGTATATCCTTATCCATACTACATAATCTAAATTCGAAAGTGTCTGTCTATCTGTTACCTCTTTACGTTTAAACCGCTTAACCGATGTAGATAAAATTTGGTATAGAAATAGTTTGAGTCTAAGGAAAGGACATAAGATAGTTTTTATTGTAGAAATCATTCTTTAAGGGGATGAAAAGGGGGTGGAAGTTTGTATGGAGAATCGATAAAAAAGGACTATAAGGCTTTTATCATTTAATTTTTCGTTCAAAGTCAAATGTTTTATTTCAATTAGACCAATAAAGTAGCACTTTTGAAAAGTCAAAACTAGTTGCACGGTTCCAAAATGTGGGTCTTATGGAGAAGAACCGGCAAGAAACTTCATAGAACTGGCAAAAAACTACATTATTACGTTAGAAATAGAAAGCAGATTGGATAAAAATAAGCTACTCAAATTCCTAATTCCATGCGGACGAAATAGCGGGCATGCATTCAGAATTTGTCATCATCATCATCTCAGCCAAAAGAGATCCATCAAATTGCTGAACAAGGTCCTTCCCCATAGTCTTCCAGAAGGTTCAGTTATATGGTGCCTGTATCCCAGGTCACGTCATAATGTGTAATAATACGTCATAACTTTATCCCTACTTCTATATCTCTACTTATTTTAAATTAATGTGTAAGTAGCTCCGTCTGTCTCTTTCATGCCTTTACTGATTACAGAGATAGATTAGAAGTTGGAAAAAGCCTTTTGACTCAAAAAGCTCTATGGGATGTAAGTGAAACTGCAGGCAACAGATGGTAGAAATCATAAAAGTCATGAAGAAATGACAGTTTTTTTTTTGTATTTGACCTTGTCTACGCACTGCTGACGAGCGGCGCGGGGCAGCTGAGGCGGCGTGAGGGGAGGGGGAGCCGGCGGTCGCGCACACAACGGAGGACACTTCACATCGACCAGCGGCGACGACACCTACGCGATCGGGCGCCGACTACACGTCACTTGATTTCTTTTAATATACGTCTAGTATACAGTTCTCAAGCACTTTCATTCCAAATCACGGTAGCATTTCTACAACCTTCAATACATATAAGCATAATACTGAAAAGGTCACTACAAGGACTCAGCATATGACTGGCTCGTTTAGGAAGAAGTAATCATTGTAGAATGTCTAGTGAAAAAAAGTGATTGATGGTTGTGTCAGATTTCCCTTGACCTTTGAAGAATAAAGTCCTAAAGTACCTTTTAACCGAGAGTTTCTTTGATTCGCCTCCTACTGCTCTATAATATATAATCACACAACTACACAGACTTGTATAAAGTTACTGAGAGTACTTACAATTAAGTAGATTACTTTTTACGACTCTCGTTTTCATAACATTTTAACATGAGTTTTTACGATATCTGACAGGGCACCATAAAATACGATAGGATAGTACATCCATACGCTAAAGATATCGTGACAAACAGATGTTGTATTTTTTTTTTAAATTTATGTATTGGAAATTCGAATCGGCCATCAAAGACGTCATTCCGAAAATATATTCAGTTTATTTTTAGCAACAGACACAAAGGATTATGAGCCAACTTCAGTAAGTAAATTTGACTGTAAGTACGGTTAACAAAAGAGTTAGGTATACAGGCAGCTAATTAATAATCTGTGTTTTGATAAAGATAGTGTAATAATGTGTCACGCAATATGTATCAAAACGTTGATGGTATTGTAAGCAGCTACTAACCTTTGGCACGTAAATATTTATGTCGAAATCTGTACAAAAATGCATATTACGTTTGCTATCTGTATACTTAAATCTTTTGTTGACTGTACGTGTTTTTAGGGTTCAGTACCTCAAGAGGAAATAATTATAACTTTTTAGGAAAAGAAAACTGACTTCACTGGCTTTCGCAAAAAATCAGCCGAGTTGAACTAATATAACTTAACAATGGATCCATGCGGATGAAGTCACGGGGCATCCATTTATTGGATACCAAACCCTTCTCCAGAATATAACAAATACTTTTCTGAAAACCGCATCAACATCGGTTCAGCCAAACGCAAGATAATGGCGGACAAACATACATACATACATACATACATACATACATACATACATACATACAGATGAAACAGAGGACCTCCTTTTTTTAAGTCGGTGAAAAACGGAGTCCCAATTAAAAAAATTGAACGTTTTGTGCGTTTGTTAACTGTCAAAATCGTTTATCTCTTGGTAAGAAATATCAAGATAAAATTTAAACCTAAAGTGATTGTTCTTTGGAGGAACTCATCGCCGTATATTCTGTTAAATATATGTACATAGGCCAGAAGCATCAAGCTACCCCAATCTGTCAAATTACTTTGATAGATTTTCCAATTTAATACTTGGCAGATGGTCATACCACTAGAGTTGAAATTATAGGTTATTAAAAATATTACCAAGAACAAAATAACAATGTTACTAACATATTGATTTCTGTCATTTACGCGAATATATATATATATATACATTGAAATAAAACTACTTTTTACGGATTTTATCGCGTATATTGATATTATTAATCCCGACGTTTCGGACCCTTTACAGCGTCCATGGTCACGGGTAGACTGAGGTGGTGGGCGTCTTGATGATATAATTACTGACAGCTACCCTACATTTTTTATTGTTACATGATCAATTTAATTAATAATATCAATATACGCGATAAAATCCGTAAAAAGTAGTTTTATTTCAATGTTACTAACATTATAAATTCACTAGTTAATTCATTAACAGAACAACCACAATTTAAGCTAACTCCTATTAGTTCGTTATGAAGTTTATTTGACCAAACAATTCAATCAAGAGCATTGTGTTATTAAAATAGTTTGTTGTTTGGATTAACCATGACTCAGTAAACCGCGGGCCATCGTTTACCGTATTTAATTAGCAACATAACATAACACAACATCGCGCGTGTATTCATCAAAGTCAAAGTCAACGTCTAATTCAAAGTGAAAGTCAAACATTTTATTTATTTATTTATTTATTTATTTAATCGTTAGGAAGACCAACAGCATATAATAAACAGGACATAAGTTATATGAAGTAAGTATCATGAAGCCAATCACAGGTCTTCGCGCATAAATAACTTAATACATTTGAACATCGAACTAAATTAAACAAGTAACAATTATCAGTCGTACAACTAAGAGCTAATGCCTAATTATGGAAGAAATCTTGACTAAGCACCCGTCTGACTGTCTCCGGCTTAGTATTAAAAATATCAAAATTGTGAATTTTGCATTGTATATTTAAGCTACTGCTCGCTCGCCACAAGAATGCATTTTGTCGGTAATTAGTAGATACCAAAGGAAGATGGATGGGATTATTATTATGCCTTTATTCCAATTAGACCATTACGGCACTTTTGAAAAGTCAAAACTAGTTGCACGGTTCAAAAGTGGTTTCTATGGAGAAGAACCGTCAAGAAACTCCATAGACACTCCTTTAAAAAGTAACATGATTACATTGTTATTTGGTATTCTGGTATGTATCGGAGTGCTGATCCAGAGGTGTGGCTTCGATTCCCACATGACATAAATATATGACGTGATGAACATAACTGGGTCTGGACGTTTCTTATGTATTATAAGTATAATATTTACAAAAAAAAATAGATATACAAGTTATATATCTATTGCCTAGTACCCATAGTACAAGTTCTACATAGTACAGACGCCAACAGGTCAAGCTATCCAAAACTGTAAAATTTTCCCAATTGAATATGAACCTTATTACTTTATATTAAAGTTGAAAATCAATCAAAGAAATTTGACAGATTGTGGTAGGTTGATGTGCTGGCCCCTGTACATAGTTTGAGACTAGATAGTGTTGTGTAAAATGTCTCAATTATTTATTATTATTATTATTCATGGTTTACAGTTTTTTTCTGAATAGTTCATGTGAATGCAATTTAATGTACACTGACATCAGCAGGATAAGCTATCCAAAACTGTCAAATTTTCCCAATTGAATACGAACCTTATAATTTGGTGTTAAAGCTGAAATCTACTAAAGAAATTTGATAGCTTGATGTGCTGCCCTTTGTACAATAATAATTAATCCGGTTTTAGGAGATTGATGATTTTTTATAGGACTCGCTGATTTTATATTGTCAGTGTCTCGTCGACTGTATAATAGGAAGGTACAGACGTCACTCGCCCACTTTGCCGCCTGTCGTTGTGAGAGTAACATCTACCCTCTGAAATAAAACTACTTTTTACGGATTTTATCGCGTATATTGATATTATTAATCCCGACGTTTCGGACCCTTTACAGCGTCCATGGTCACGGGTAGACTGAGGTGGTGGGCGTCTTGATGATATAATTACATGGACGCTAATCCGTAAAAAGTAGTTTTATTTCAATGTATAATATTCGCGTAAATGTCAGAAATCAATATCTACCCTCTGTCCAATCATTACGTATTTATTGTTATGTGTACTGTATCTGACTCTGTAAATTATTACTTTGACCTACAGCCATATTCAATCGTTTTCAAAAGTTACTTGAGGTCTTTATTTCTGTCGGCGGACGAATGCTACAGCGCTCCCTTAGTCCCGGCACTAAAGTGGTGACGCGAAACGTCGAGGTTGGTTTTAGTCGGTAGATCGCTCTTTTCAGAACGGAGTCCGACACATCCCAGTGTGTCAGTAGTGCATAAATCATTTCCAAACCCATCAACAAAAAAAATGGTCTTTATTTTTAAGATCAGTATAATAATTAAACAGAAAAAAAAAACGATTGTCATATTTTTCGTATGAGAATCGGAACTGTCGGCATACCAGAAACTGGTATATATATGATTCAGGCATGAAAGCATCATAGTATGTTAAGAATAGAAATCAAAAAAATGATCGTGCCAACCGCAGCTTAACCTTACTTAACCACTAGCCCTTCTGTATCGTCGACATAATATCATCATCAACTCATATATTGTCCCACTGCTGGGCACGGGTCTCCTCTCATATTGAGGGGGATTAGGCTATAGTCCACCACGCTGGCCTAGTGCGGTTTGGCAGACTTCACAAACCGTCGAGAAAAATCTCTAAGGTATGCAGGTTTCCTCACGATGTTTTCCTTCACCGTTTAAGCGAATGATAATTAATTATTAATACGCACATGAATTCGAAAAGTCAGAGGTGCGTGCCTTGGGTTCGAACTCGAGACCTTCGACTTGGCAGTCCAATGGTTATACCACTAGGCTATCACTGCTTTTTAACATAATTTTTCTTTTCGACATAATATACCTACCATTAAATTACTCCAGTTAAAATAATTCAGTTGATGAATAAAACTAGGTTAAAAAGGTGAGAAATAATCTCAAACCGTGCAAATGGTTCGTACGGAAAGCGCTTAAAGCAGTTATTTTGCGACCTACGCTTCAAAATTTCTACATTTTTAATACGCACCTAAAATATATGAATGGGTTAGAGCCTACTGACTCTTAATTGCGGAACCGCAAACTAACACTTCAATACAAAATATCAAACCCTACAGTAACTACATAAAAGGTTCAAAACCAAGTGGCAAAAGTATGTAGATTGGTCCTTTTACCCCCCGTTGGTCCTTTGGAACTTTGCCAGAGACTAAAATCTGTGACCGAGCTACATTTTAATCTAAATTATTCTAGCCCAAAATAATTCTGGTCATAAACTTTATGACGTGGAAACTCTTGGTGAATTTTAAGTGGTTGATGTCAGAGGATCTGCTGCTATACTAACTATTCATGCATTACAATAGTTTGACAACAAACAAATAACCCGGGTTAGAGTTTGGCTTGGTTTTAGTGTAAATAGATATTATAGGTATTTAGTTTTAAATTATTCAAATATGTATAATAATACATTTCTTTTTTTTAAATCCCCTATAGTGGTAAGCATACGGCCCACCTGATAGTAAGCAGTTACCGTAGCCTATAGACGCTTGTAACACCAGGGGCATCACTGGCGCATTAACGACCATGTAAACCGAAAGAGGAATAGTTGGGTTGGCAGTATAAGGTTCTAAGTCCCTCCACTGCCAACACAACGTTTCCTCGCGGAGCATTGGCTACCTGCTCACCGTTAGGAACACAACACAGCTCAAAGCTTACTTGCAGTACTTCTCTAGTCACGCAGCTCCAATTTGAGTGGAATTACTAACCACTATGCCCCATGTACCCCTGTTAAATATTAATACTTTGTTTGTGCATCACTCTAAGGTTGACTGGGAGAGAATGCCTAATGGCATTAAGTCTGCCTTTTTACAAAAAAATTGTTTTGTGCATGAAGTACTAAGTAAATAGAAAAATAATAAAAAAATAGTTAAGTTACGTGTCATCGATGTGTAACACGGTCGTCAGTTTAGATACGAAATAATACATTGTTAGTATTTGATACATCTCGTCTCGAAAAACTGTGCCTTTTGTGATACTGTTAAGCGATACGATTTGATACGCCGCGTCCCATCTGCAGTGAGTTTTTCCCGATAAAAGAAGGTACGGTACGATCTCAACATGTTTTGGTGTGGATACATTTACTATCGACTGCTACTATACCACAAATGCTCCTCAAATTCAAGAAATAGACACGGAATTTATAGGGAAAATCGAGTTGTGTCCAATTAATGGCATTGTTTGTATACAGTATTGTGTGGACACCTCTGCCTAACCCTTGGGAGAATACAGGCGTGATGTTATGGATGGGTATTTTGACATGACGGCTCATGATACGATAAAGCCAAAATGGGTGCTCCTATTCATATAGAATATATATTCAATGCATAATAGAGTTCGCGATACGCCAAAATGATAACAATGTAGACTCGAGTTTATAATTTTACTACTTACGTAAAATTACAGAATGATCATCACTTCGTCGACTCAAAAGACCAACAAAATGTAGGAAGGTAATTGTAATCTATTTACTATTAAAAGCTTTCAATGCCTATATATAAACCCCATTTCAAAAGGGGTTCTAGGCGGCATGTTTCGGTCCTTTACGTCATCAATACGTCATCATCCATCATAGTATACAGTGGACAAATGGCCCAAGTGTCGGATTCCGGGGCTTAGGCACTTATTTTCTTAAATTGTGGCGACAAGAAAGGATTATTGTTAGATAACTATCAGTTTTTGTTGAGTTTCGGAGTGGATTCTATTAAATGAAGCCTATTTATATAATCTTGGGTTCTTATTTTGGTTTTAATATTCAATGGTCCTTTTACGCAGGATTTTATATGAACATTGGATTAAAGGAAGCAACAATTGGATTAAATATATATTTTGGATTATTCAATGCATTCACTATGCTAGCGTGGTGGATAGCCTAATCCTTCTTAATCGGAGAGGAAACCCGTCCCAGCAGTGGGACAGAATATGGGTTGATGATAATGATATGTTATGTTGTGTGCATATTATCTTCGAGTTCTGATTGCAATATAATTTAGTATGACCGTTTCAAAAGCTCTTCAGCTTACAAGTGGTTATCCCAAAAGTGGAATATGCAAGTATCCTTCATGGACTTGTTCGTCAAACGTTTGCATTTTTCCCTAAAATTTTTGTTTCATGCAAATTATTATATGCATGCATAGAATTATAATATTCGTCACAATTTTGCATATATATGGCTGGTTTAACTGGAAGTTATTGGTGCTTCGTTTGTGTTTGTACGAATTTAAAGGTTGGGAAACCTCATAACTGTCTCGTTAGTAGACATGGGCGTTTTTGGATATTCTTGATATCGATACACATTGATATCGTTGATACGGTATCCGATACCAATATCGATATTTTTGGCATCGATTCATAATATACCATGTTGCGATGGTGACATCGTTGACAATTCGTATCTCATCACTTATCTTATATTACAGTGTTTCTTGGTTTACAAATTTGTTCTGAATAGTTTATAGCCTTAGGGTGGCCCTCTCCAGATTTTTTTATTGCAAAACAACGTTTGCCGCATCAGCTTGTAAACTATAATACCGGTGATTTGTCGTTGTACATTTTTGAACCACTTTCTTACCATTCGGGGAATACAGACATGTCAAAGTCAAAGTTCTTTATTGCTTCATGTGTACATAATTAGGTCTTACAGTTAAGGAGATTCAACATGAAACCCCGTTGGGGCACAGCATCGAAGAGGTAAAATTAAATACAGTTATATTAAGTTCTACACATACATATATCAAATTTTATACTTAGTTATATTTAAATAAAATAAAATTAGAGAGAATTAAATAAAATTATATTGAAATTATACATTATTGTTCAAATTGCCAAATTATACATTATTATTTAAACTTAGTTATGTCCATTTTATACTTACATTTAAAATTAAAAGGGAGGTAAATAACATTTTCATTTAGTTATTTTATTGCACAACGTATTATTAAAGCTATTCATTGTATTTTCATTTTTATCTTCAAAGAATTATTTTACCGTGTAATTTCATGATGGTGTCTATGCGTGTGGTATTTTTTTATATACAGACTCCAGTAGGTTAAGCTATCCAAAACTGTCAAATTTTCCCAATTGAACACAATAATAAGGTTCATCCTTATTATTTTGTATCAAAGTTGGAAATCTATCAAAGAAATTTGACAGATTAGGGGTAGCTTAAAGTACTGACCTCTGTACTTTGCAAGCAATCCAATAAATTATAACAATGTTGATTCAAAGAAAAATATTGAAACGTTAAGATACATTTTGCCAAAATTTTCTACAAGTTATATTTCAAGTTCAATACTTCAAAGAAAATCGTACTAGGTATAATAACTTCAAAGATTCAGGTATTAATACAAAGTCATTTTCCTTTACGAGTTAAGTAATCATCTTAGGCGGATTGCACACTACCGACCGTAAGTTAATCTGATGGAATCAAACATTTCACATAATACTCCCAAACATCGGGCGGTTTGGGCCACTTTTATCTTTATTTTCAGTGGCCACTCCCTCCGGCTAATACCTTAAAAGCCTTGAAACAAACACGGCTTAACAACGGATCTGTGGAAAATCAGATATAAGAATTCTTACAAGGTTGCGATAGGGACAAATTTTATTGCAATTTATATTTAAGAGAGGTAGAAATTCCACTCAAATTGAAGCTGCCCAACTGGGGAAGTATCTCTGCAGAAAATCGAAGAGAAATAACACAGCTTTGAGCTGTGCTCTTTTCCTATCGGTGAGCAAGGTTGCCAGTGCTCCGCGAGGATTTGGACGTGGTGGACTATAGCCTAATCTCTCTCAATATGAGAGGAGACCCGTGCCCAGCAGTGGGAACTGTCCCACTGCTGGGCATGGATTTTGACGACACGGAGACGATTGTTATTCATCATTAATATACTGATATGGATTGATGATGAATAACAATCGTGTCGCCCCTACTTACGGACTTAAACTTACTAGCAAACTGTGGTTGTACATTAGTACACCTCTGCCTGACAACTCGGGGAAAAGAGGCGTGATGGTATATTTTAATGCCAAGTTTAATTTTTATACACCGTGTCGGTTTTTTCGTCGTCTTACAGCCGAAAGGATAATATACTCATCATGATCAACAATTTCTTGTATGGGATCAACCATGAATGCAAAAGAAAAAACAGCTTCCTACATCGTATATTTTGTTGAGTGCGCTTTCACGCATAAACCGCTGAACAGATTTTGATGAAGTTTGGTACAGAGATAGATTAGACCTTGGAGAAGGACTTAGGCTATCTTTGGTCTCAAAAAGCCTTTTGGAATACGAGTTAAATGGCAAGAAATAGCTAGGTTTATATAAATATAATCGTGCGACTAAAAGTCGTAATCTTATAAACAGCCAAAAACCAAGCTTTTTCGCTTACGATAAGTAGGAAGCTCTGGAGAGAAAATAATTAATTGTTACAGTTAAAAAGGTTACAAGGTCGGTGTTGAACATTTTACAGTGGAATTCATATTTTAGCGCGGGCCCTTTGTAAAATGAAGACACCTTCCTACAGTAATGTGCCTATTATAGACCCTTTTGGGAATAATGGAAACGTTTGAGGATATAATTGTTTATTTTTCTGTTGAAATCAGCTTACTGGTTCATTAGCCTAGTAGCCATAAGCTTGCTTATGACTACTACGATGATGGCAGGCTATCTTTCCTTTCAAAACTTTATTTAAAATCTTCCACATTACATCACAATTTTATCCGACGGTTTTGCCAATAGTATATATAATTTCTATAGTAGACTAACATATAGATTCTAATATAATTATAATATAATAATTATATATTCTAATATAATAATTAGCAGTGATAGCCTAGTGGTATGACCATTGGACTGCCAAGTCGAAGGTCTCGAGTTCGAACCCAAGGCACGCACCTCTGACTTTTTGAATTCATGTGCGTATTAATAATTAATTATCACTCGCTTAAACGGTGAAGGAAAACATTGTGAGGAAACCTGCATACCTTAGAGATTTTTCTCGACGGATTGTGAAGTCTGCCAATCCGCACTAGGCCAGCGTGGTGGACTATAGCCTAATCCCTCTCAATAAGAGAGGAGACCCGTGCCCAGTAGTGGGACAGTATATGGGTTCATGATGATAGATTCTATAACATACACATCAAAATGGCTGACGGCTGAGGCGATGCGTAAGTTGGAGTCTTAGACGATGTTGCAAGCTTGGGCAATTTGACGAGAATGCTTATGGCATATTAAGTTATGGGAGAGTTATATCTCGCTACCTTTTATATTTTATATTATTAAACGGCCGGGCAAAGCTGCGCTAGCCGCGGTCAGCCTGTGGATTGGTAACCATTTTTATCACATAGAGACACCTCCGTGCCTCGCAGAGTACGTATTGTTAGTGGAAGTGAGAAGCCCAAAAAGCCTGACAACCACTCTATGCTCGGGATATCGGTATTGCCCAGAAATTGGGTTGGTGTGGTGGCAGTCGCTTCGTGTAGAATACTGATATTCAGCCGCATCTGGTTACACTGGAAGCCGACCCCAACATAGGAGATTGAGGTTGAACAAATTTATGTAGTTTTAATTACTTTAACATACCATCACGCCTGTATTCCCCGAAGGGTTTGGCAGAGGTACACTAAAGTACAGACGCCAGTAGCACAGCAGGTCAAATTTTTGAATATGAACCTTACAATGTTGTAATAAAGTTGAAAATCTATCAAAGAATTTTGACAGATTGTGGTAGTTTGATGTGCCGAACTCTGTACACCACATTTTGCCGGTTTAGATCCCATGTAATAGGGGGCGAGCCTATAGCCTATTGCCATTAACCGGGCACAAATCCAGACTTCGAGCTGCTACTGAGAATTTCACAGAAAATCCCAATAACACTTTGCTCGACCTGGGGATCGAACCCAGGACCTCTAGCGTAGCAGTCGCGGTTACGACCACTAGACTAATGAGGCAGTCTAATTACTTTGTTCATTATAATAGGTATGTTTTTAATTTGAACAGGCTTTAAAAACGCGGGGCTGTTGACCAAATTGTAGTTTTTCTTTTATATAAAATTCTCAGTAAGGAATTCTGGATAGCAATAGGCCCTTGTTACATGGGTCCTAAATAAATACATAATTTCTATATACCTAATTATCATTTTTTAGAAATGGCGATCTGTGTTCTGAATTAACTATAATCTGTGATAGTAATTATAATCAATAATTATATACTGTGTGTCTTTAAATGACGAGTGAATCGGTTTCTTCTAGGCAAGCGCGCTCCATCGTAGATCGCAGTATCGCTTAACATCAGGCTAACTAATAGGCGTAGGCCTATCGTAAATAAAATAAAAAACAATTAAAAGTTTAACCTTCTCTTATTGTAAGAAACGTCTCAATACCAGATTCTTCTAAATTTTTAAGTAACCTTTGTTCTGGGAAAAGCCCTGCCCTTACTTAATCTCAGAATTTTTCTCATTTTTCATTTAAGTAATATTGGCAAAAAGTACCCCATCGAAAATTAATTTAATATTTCACTCAACTACACGTCTCCTCTTAAATACAAACACTGATCACAATCTCAAAGATCAACAAAGAATATAAGCTTTTATTATATTAATGCAATCTCGCATTACTTCCAGAAGTTTCTATCTGAGATCTTAGATAAACACCCGTTCGTGTGGAGTTCTGTAACTCGTATTAAGATAAAATTGTCTTTCTCCCTCACACAATGGAACTCTGGATGTACGGAATTTGTTTATATTCCTTATTTTATGGAAAGGAGGTTTTGTTTGAATATTATTGTGCACGATGTTCGCATTATTTGGAGAAAAA
The DNA here is from genome assembly GCA_964056405.1 of Acronicta alni. Taxonomy (NCBI): domain Eukaryota; kingdom Metazoa; phylum Arthropoda; class Insecta; order Lepidoptera; family Noctuidae; genus Acronicta; species Acronicta alni. The sequence continues at coordinate 1,743,764 of OZ043935.1, forward strand.
GGCTTTGGATGCAGAATGTATCTGTGTCAACTCGCTTTGTATTGTTGGTGTCGTGCAATAAGGTGTAGTTTACAATACTGCTGTGGTAATCGATATAGTAGCAAGTCAGAAAAAGCGGTTTCGAGAAAACAGCGCATAAAGATTTTATTTGTTTTGAACAAATAAAGAAAATTTATTTCATACATAATTCTATTTAATAATTCAAAATAAAATAATAAATAAAATCTTTATGTGCTGTTTTCTCGAAACCGTCTTTTCTGACTTTATTTTATTTATTTAATTAAGATACCACGTTTTGGTTTCTGAATGCAGAATAGTCGTGTCGTCACAGACATTATCGTTAAGTAAATTGGATTAATATTCAAAAAGCACCATAATGAAATGGGTACATTAATCTACAATACATAAATGGATTTCTAATGATGTTAATTTACTAAGATTTTAAGACAAAATAAAAAATATTTCTAAGATTATCACTATACTCTATCAACTAAGAGCCTTTTCAAAAGCTTTTAAGTCCTTTTAATGTAATAGTGTTTAAGGTGAACTCTTCACAAAAATGAACATTTGTTATTTCATCAAATCAATATAATATATAAACTATTCGATGAAATATGGGAATAATAGGTTATTATAGTTTATAAAATAAGTTTCCATGTTAACCATTGCTGATTTGGGAAGTTTTTACATACATTGAGATTATTTACATATTATTAAGTAATCCGAGACAGTATGGAAACATTTCTCCACTATCCAAGTATCCAATTAATATAGATAATAAAAGTAATAAATGGGTACAGAGATTATAACCTCCATATAGTCCATAAGGACCAACCCAGTAGACGAATGGATTAATATTCCCGTTCCGTGCTACGCATACGAATAATCTGCCAGTTTAATATTCACGTCTTCATTCTGACTCACACGGTACAGGATATTCATACAAATTGGACCTTTGAATTGGTTTGCTCGAAATGTTTTTGTGTATGGACAAATTTTTTTGGTCCTTTGAGTTTCCCGTTTATTTTTATCTCAAAGTTTTTGGTTCTTGGAAATTTCGCGGATATTTTTGGATGTTTAATTGAATTTAATTGCCTTTACATACTGGTGGAATATGAGTTTACATTGGTATACCTCTGCCTAACCCTGCCAGGCGTAATGATATATTTTTATTTCTCTGTATGCAAAATAAAGTGAAAAAAACACATCATCTAAGTAAATAGAAAAGCCCGTTTTAAGCTATGTACTCTAAATTTTACTATGCAAGGCGTAGTTCTCAACGCTAACTAATAATTAAAAGTTGGCACGTCCATCGTGCCTGCTAGTGCATAAATAATGCGTTGCTGTTTATATGTTGCAGGATGTATAGAGTGAGACTGTGGGTACATAGCATCCGAGACCTTTTTTGAAAGAAAGAGCATACGAAAGATACGCTAGAAATGTGTTGTTGAGTTTTCCCATAAAATTCTCAGAGGCAGCTCGGAGTTTGGATTTGTGCCTGGTTAACGGTAATAGGGCTCGTCCTTTATCTTATGGGTAACCATACTGATGAACTGTCAGTACACATTAGTACACCTCTGCCTACCCCTCGGGTAATGCAGGCGTGATGGTATGTATTTCTAACGGGAATATAAAAAGTTATCAATTAGTTTATTTTTAATACAATATTAGTCTGAACAATTAACTTTTAACTTAATTAAATTCTGCATTCTTTGAGCTTACCGTGAGTGTTTTGTTAATCGAATGTAGCTTTAATAGTTTATCAGTGCCTAAAAACCGACATTAAATGAAATGATGATTGATTAAAAAATTGACATTTAATGCGCAGACAGGTGAGAGGGATCGCTCGCGTGACTTGATCACTTCATTTAATAAAATATTTGTATCAATTGTTATTATTTCACACACCTTTTTACTATAAATATTACATTGTACATAGATTGATGTGCAGAATGACTCATTACTATTCACTTATTTATTTTTTAAAGAAAGACTGACTACATTATTACAATTAGCGTGAAATCATTCAAGGTAGGTATTAGATTAAAAAATCAATAATAAGTCTTGAAAAATAAGATAATGAATATATTCAACTAACATAGTATTCATCAAATATAAAACATGCAACTCTATGCCTTGCAAAAATTTCATAACTAACGGTCCTACGGTTTCAGTTTAGCATTAAAATGGTTCTACAAATATTGTAGTACATATATGGATAAACTTAAGCAGCGCTCCATCTATTGTGTTACACACGCTTCATGTTGCAGTTGTAAACTGTTTACAACTGAACTTGTCTTTAATGAAGTTGGAGCAACGACTGGAGCTACACACATGATTCACTAAATGAAAGCCTGATTCTAGAATTCGTCGCATGTTCGTTTTGTATGTTAATGATGGGACCGTCTTGTGGGTAAAAGGACCAGAATATATAAGATTTTGGTCCTATTGCACCAAAATCATTTTTGAAAGGTATTTTCATGTCTTCTGCATTAAGTAGATAAGTTAGATTTTTTCTTACTTAAACTATGATTAAAGTCTTAGTCATAAAGACATTATGACTGTGGACACAATTATGGTAACTTATTGTAAGACCACCGGTTCGTAATCTTCAGCAAACTCGCTTAATATACACGCACAAGCCCGTGTTGTGATTTTTAGGTTCCATGTAAATGTGAGCAACCAGGTGCTATAAACTAGATGAAATTCAATCTCCGATTACCTATTAGAAAAAAATAACAGAAAAAAATAACACTGTTTGACCTGAGAATTGAATCCTAAATCTGACGCTTGCAACTACTAAGCCAATGTATTATTTAACATAAGGATTTTGTTACTCATATATGAATGTATGGTACAATGCTTTTCACGTAATTAGGACCGCACCCACGCAGTTGACGAAAGCAAATTCAATATCCTAAAAGGTTTACCAAAAGATAAAGCAACACAATTTACGAAGATATCCCACACACATTGAATCTAAGGCGACGTTCACTTGGTATTGTAATAAATACACGATTACTTTAGAAAAAAAAAAAGAATTTAATATGTATTACCATCTTTGAGTTGTTTTGGATTTTTGGGATAATTCAAGATAACCATAATCTTTCGAAACAAACTGCAGAAACTAAGCTACAAAATTTATATGTATTACATCTTAATCTGTACTGTTCATGCCTAGCAGCAAAACAAACTTCCTTCATTTTGCTGTTTCATTGTTAAACATTGTGATGTGCCTGAGTAACTTGACGAACTCATGACTCGACGATATATATATATATTTTATACGACTAAGGTGGGAAACAAGCATACGGCCCACCTGACAGTAAGCGGTTATCGTAGCCTATAGACGCTTGCAACACCAGGAGTATCACTTGCGCGTTGGCGACCCTGTAAAACGTAAGAAGAATATTTGGGTTGGCAGTATAAGGGTCAAAATCCCCCCACTGACTGCCAAAACAACGTTTCCTCGTGGAGCACTGGCAAACTTGCTCACAGTTAGGACCACAACTCAGTTCAAAGCAGTGTTATTTCACTGCGACTTTCTGCAAGCTGAAGGCACTTATATTAGTGTCTAGATGTTGCTTCACTTGGTTTGGTCGTCCTATAAGACAATGTCGTTAGCACTTCTTTTTTTCTGATTTAATATGAACTACATAGGTACCTCAAAGTTGTAGAACCAAAGTTGTTTGTTTTAATGAGAGAGAAAGCTGTCAAAAACTAGTAGATATTTTTCCAATAAATTGTATTCATAAATCGTAGAAAAAGAATCAATAATCATGTCGATCAGAATTTTTATAAGGCAATTCCTCCCATCTTCTGTCTGTCGCAGACAATTGCAGCGCAAAGTATAATTTCGCAAGACATGTCGAGTCATGTTGCAATAAGTTTCAATGGCGGGACAAGTTCGAAATGTCCAATATTGCGTTTCAGCGACGCGCTGTGAGAAATGAAAATACTTTAAGTAAATGTAAAATTATGTGGCATCTTTGCATGCTTGGGTTAAAAATTGTTTTGTTTACGTAAATATGTTTTGGGTTTTTAGGAGCTATGAACTATGAATCTTAATGTAAGTATTATTATCAGTATCTGGAGACTCCTGCGAGCAGTAGAAGTAGACAGTATGTTAAGAAATAATTATTACATACTGTGGAAGGTCGTGTGTAGTCAGTGTGCGGTGTGTAGCTGGATAGCAGCTAGGTAGGCCAGGTGGTAAATATGAAACAGCAAGATAATTTGAAGGGTTTAATGAGGATAGATGATAGTTACAGACGTTAGAATGAAGATAGAAGCATCACGACTAAATACTACTATACTAAAACACAATCACGTTTGGAAATCTAGAGCAATGAGGTATTAAATATATTACACATATATGTAATAGATTCTATGGATATGGGATCTTATCATTTTAAAGAACACCAAGAACAAGTATATTCGGTTAAAATCGTACCATAGGTATACAAAAAAGCTCGTGGATAAGCAATAACTAAGCTGATTAACCGATCAGCAAGTTTTAGCTGCGCTGGTCGCGGTCAGTCTGTGGATGGATGACCACTGTTAACATATCGAGACCTCCATGCTTTGGAAAGCATGTAAAGCGGTCGGTTCCGGTTATCGTACGAACACTTATGACAATTTTTAGTGGTAGTCGGAAACCCAAAACGCTTGACAACCAGTATATCCTCAAGGTATCGGTATTAGGTACCCAAAAATTGGGTTACGGAGGTCTGATGGTAGTCGCTTCGTGTAAAATACTGACATTAAGATGCATCTGGTTAGACTGGAAGCCGACCCCATTATAATTGGGAAAAGGCTTGGAGAAAGAAGTCATACAACAAAGTTTTTCATTTATTTATTAGAATATCTATCATCAATCTCCGAGCCTTTTCCCAACGATACTGGTATCAGCTCTTAAGTGTCCGGTCCGGTCTTAAGTGGCTAAATATCAGTATTTTACAAAAAACAACGCCATGAGACCTCCGCAACCCAATTTCTATACAGCGTGAAATTATAGTCGTTTTGGAACCGCAACGTGGTAACTTAGGATAATTAGTAGTACAAATAAAAAATATTAAGTTGACTGTACAGCTAATAATAAAAAAGTTGGCATTTCAAAAAAAAATTTCACTTGTTCGAGTTTGTTCGTAGTAGTGCACGAATATTTCATTCTTAAACCGCCTATCAATGATGCGCGGCGGGCGGCGCGGGCGCGGCGGCGCGGCGCGGTACGAGTCAGCTCATCAGCTGGTCACCTACCTACAGCAACGGGAGCGACGGACGGTCGGATGATCCGTCTGAGTACCTACTACGCGTGATTTAATAGCTAGTAGCTGGACAAGTACATTTTATTATTAAAATAAATTGCATTACGATGCAGATAGCGACGTAATTTGATGTTAGGTAGGTACCTAGGATCACAGTTCAAATAGGACAAGTATGGCGCCCAGCGAATCAGCTGATACGGGACACGAACGTAATACCTACATTCTTACTAAAAAAATTAGAATAAGACTGTGTGTAGGTAGGTTTTATCGTAGTTCTTATTTAAGAAAAAAAACGTTGCCCAACACTAGGATTTTCTCCTGTGTCATGGGTGCATTTACAAACATAAATTTTCACATACACAAACACGCAAGCCCAGAACATTCACCCACAGATCATACAAATTTGTTCCGAGCGAGGATCGAACCCGCGACAGGCGCAGCAGTCGCTCGCACAGCCGCTGCGCATCAACATTTTCACGCCAACTACGTAAATTGTACCTACTCCAATTTCTCGTTCATACTTTACACGGGCTTAGGACCGGCAGAAATACTTTATTTGAATTGAACTTATCTTTATTTTACTGTAGGTATCAATAATTAGAAACAGAGAGACAATGAACTGAGTAGGTTGGAATTTGAGCTATTTACAAAATAATTAACTTATGTACATAGCTAAGTACTTACCTATTAAAAGTTTATTTATAAATTGTTTACACTTCCCTGTACCGAAGCAAGTACACGAAATGGAGTCTGCCGCGTTCAATACACAAACGTGCCCGTTTTATGCTATTGTCTTATTTTTAGCCTATCACTTTTCACTTCCTCAAAGGCGTCCACTATCGCACTGCGTAACTCGTTAAGACTTTCATGTTCACGGGTATAAAGGAGTCTTTTTATTTCCGACCACAAGAAAAATCCAGGGGCGTTAAGTCTGGGCTCCGTGGTGGGCAAGCCACGGGACCGCCGCGCGACGTGGCCTATCCATCGATCACGGAACTGATTGTTTGGGTAAGCACGCACAACACTTGCATAACGAGCCGGGCAGCTGACATAGGGCAGTTCTTGCCGGTGCATCATTGTTGTTGATGACGTGAGCTCGACGGAACTTATAGGGATGTTAAGCCATTATTATTTAATGTTTTCCATACAAAGCATTAGCTAACATTAAATTCTTGTGCCGCCATTCTCGTGCTTCGCCGCGGAGCCCGCTCGAAGTACCTACTCCAGAATAGCGTCTTCGTTCTCCTGCGAGTCATTTAGGCGCCCTCGACCTTGCGCGTGAGCCGGCACACGGAATTGTCCATGATTGAGAAGGCGCTGGGTTGCAGCCAAGTTGGTAGGGGTTGAAGGTACTTGAGGACTTTCAATCCCTCGTAGCCGCAGCGCCTTTAAATGTTCTGGCCGGGAATACAACCGCTTGGTCTCAGCTTTGGCCTTCCAAATTGTAACTAGTAACAGTGTACAGCTGAACCATTGTCAAGTACCTACTCCGCGTTCGAATATTCATACTGAAGACTCATTTTCGCGTGGCTACGTAAAACGTAAAAAATGCAACCTTTATCGCGCGCGAGTTGCAACAGAACTGGCGGGTGCGGCCGTGCGGGGTGGTTAACGGGGAGCGGCGCGGGCGACGCGACAACGCGAGAGCGCTCGCCGCGCCGGCGCCGCGCAGCCTGTTACTAGGGGTAGGTACATAATACATTACAGCTGTGTGCGTGGATTGTAGGCAGCGGGCGCCGCGCCGCATCCAATGGGCGGATAACGTGTCTAGGCATGTTTTACCGCTTAGTGTTGTGTGTGTAACATTGAATGACATCGATCGTAGTGATCGTAGTACGTAACATTGAGTGGAATTATCATGAGTTCTCATTTTTTGTTCGAATATGATATTACTTTTAATAATCAATAAAATAATATATTTTTATTTAATTTAAATTATATTTTAATAGGTTCTATTACTGATATAGAGTCTAAAATTTTCGGTTCCAAAACGACTACAAAATCATCGTGTATACCTAAAAACGATTTGCAAACTGACGAGAATAATCATTAACTACTCAACTCTTAAATTTTCAGAGATTTTTATGCTGTTGATCATTTATTGAGCAAATAAATTCACTTTGGGTAGTAAATTCAGTTTCTTTTTTCTTTTGCAAGCCGTAATAATTTTCCATTACCACAACATGAATTAGGCGATGCCATTATATAACAGACAGCTAAGCAGTAATAAATATGCTGAATACTTTATAATACGACCGCGGAACGTGATCTGGACTGTGTCCAAAATTCAAAACAGTTTGCTCTTGTCTTTAGAGGTGGTGCAAGTTAAAGGCTGGGACTGAAGGACGATTTTTTAATTATTTGTTAATACTGTCTCGTAAGGTTTATAAGATAATCATCATCATCATATCAGCCTGTTGCCGTCTACTGCTGAAAGTAAGCTTCCCCAAAGAGCGCCAACCATCCCGGGCTTGGGCAGTTCGCATCCATCCGCTTCCAGCCACCTTCCTCAAAGCGTCGGTCCATCGTGTCGCAGGGCGTTCCACAGTACGCTTGACCAAATGTACATCTACATTTATAATAAGGCAATATAATTACTAATTTTTTTTAGCGTTGAGTGATATATAAAATACTAGCATCCTTATTAAAACACTAAACTGTTTAACCGAAGTATCACTTTGGGTTAAAAAGGGTATTGTAATAATTTATTGGTCCTGCGAGGCGCACGTCAGTTTAGTCTAGTTTTCTTTATTTTTAAGCCAATGAAAACAGTTTGAACATGTAATGTAAATTGTATAGTACTGAATTATTAATATATTGATGTTATTTTCAATCTATTGATTATAATTCAACAATTATTATTACTTTATTAAGGCTCATCAGTAGAAGGGCTTATTTTAGACTTAGAAGACAAAATTGACATAAATGTCAAGACCTTAGTATCGGATAGAAGTCGCAATTAAGTATATATAGTAGTATTAATGAGGTAATCAAAGCAACTGCAACCCCGAGGATTAAATCAATTGTTTTTTTTCTATTTTCTAATTGCGTTTTCCAAATTAATCTTTGACAGATTAAAGTATTAAGTAACAATAAAGTATTTTGTTTAATTTAATAAAAAAATACTATGAGCATCACAAAGCGTATATTTTTTCATAACAATACTCAATACTTTATTGCATTCCATAATGTTTTATAGAGTTGGACTATAGATAACTTAGATCATTATGGACCCTGTCGGGCACAGCAAAATTAGGAGAGAGGAAGAGGGTTTAGCATCATTTGCAAATTGATTGCCCATTAAAAAAGTATACATTAATATGTTATATTTATGGTGTTTATATTCAATCTCAACGTCTTCAATGCAGATACCAAAAGCTCCATGCTTGGACCACTTACCTAAATTACATCGAATATACGACTTAAAACTGAAAACTTGATCGTCCAAGAAGTCAAACATCGACTTACTTAACATAAAGGCGGCTGATCTCTTTGACTGCTACACGATGCAAAGGTACCGCCTTAAGTATTAATGAGACAAGCTCTACTGTGAACAACGATAGTAATCATAAAAACAATAAACTATATAAAATTGTACATAGTATTATCCTCGTATTTCTTAATTTTTTATTTAAATTGTAATTTTACAAAAATATAAATTCATTACATAAAAATATTTAAAAATATAAGTTTACCGATATCGGGAACAAGCAAGCTACTAATAGCGGTTAAAACTTCCAAGAGAGGAACCTCCTTACAATGCGTGCCGTGACAAATAGTACCGCAAAATACATAACATACATAATTATATTATTACGATTATGAACACTCAAATTTTATGTATAGAGTTCAAATCCAAGGCCAAAAAAACATGTCATATTGATTTCAGGTGGTCTACTCCCTAAGCACGAAGTCCATAGTTTCGACATCAGTTACGGGCGTTTCCTACTCCGTATCACCTACGGATGGATGATTCGTTCGGGGTCCGAACTAAGAATGAATGACATCACAATTTGACAGTTGTCCCTACTCTCGAAAACCGTTCGAAAAATTGAATTTGATTGTTTTATCGGACTCCGAAGAACTTCCGAACGGCTCGTAACTTCGCTGACGGAGATAGGGAGTAGACCCCCTGAAACTTATGGAAATGCTGTGTAAAATTTCTAAATATATATTTATTTATTTCTTTGCTGTAAGAATGCTAGGCAAGGTAATTAAAGAAATAAAAATACTTTTCACGGGGATTATTTGGGACTAGACGGTGTTGACTATAATATCTCAAATATTTATTGATTTCTTTACTGCCTCAGCTAGGCAAGGTCTTGTCTCCGATTATTAAGGATTAAGGCTTAGTCCACTAAAATCTCCATGAAAATGTCTCGCGATGTTTTTCTTTACCGTTTTAAGCGAATGACTATTGAATGATATAAAACTACTTGTTATGGATTTTATCGCGTATATTGATATTATTAATCCCGACGTTTCGGACCCTTTACAGCGTCCATGGTCACGGGTAGACTGAGGTGGTGGGCGTCTTGATGATATAATTACTGACAGCTACCCTACATTTTTAATTGTTATATGATCAATGACATTTATTACTAATTATTAATGAAAACTAGATGGAGCCGGCATTTCCTAGCTGACGACCTCTGAGAAGAAATGCCGAAACAAACTCTGAGAATCATGGTCTCTTTTAAAGTAACAATATTCAATGATCATATTTTAGTTGTTAATTATTGGCAACCCGATTCACGCAGAACAAGCTCACAGTATCCTTTGGTCTTGCAGTTGTAGGCCTGGATTTTGGTTTAATAGAATCTATAACGGGATTCCAAGCAGGTGGTAAGACCCAGCCATCTTCTCTATTGAAATTTGGATGTTTTTTAATTTCAATAGCCTCACGAATCAACCTGGGTAGGTATCGACTTTCCTTCGCAAGTATTTGTGGTTTATCAAATCTGATATAATGCTGGGCCTTGTCAAGAGTATGTTCACAAACTGCTGACTTCTTGGAACGGCGGTGTTTGACATCGGCGATGTGTTCTTTTACGCGGGTCCCTTTGCTTCTTTTAGTTTGGCCTATATATGAGAGACCGCAATCACAATCAGCCAGCTAGGATCAATTAGTCAGCTAGGAAATGCCGGCTCCATCTAGTTTTAATTAATAATTAGTAATACATGTCATTGATCATGTAACAATTAAAAATGTAGGGTAGCTGTCAGTAATTATATCATCAAGACGCCCACCACCTCAGTCTACCCGTGACCGTGGACTGTAAAGGGTCCGAAGCGTCGGGATTAATAATATCAATATACGCGATAAAATCCGTAAAAAGTAGTTTTATTTCAATGTATAATATAATATTCGTGTAAATGTCAGAAATCAATATAATGTGTAACTGTTTGTTTGTCCCAAATAAATAAAAAAAATAAAAATAAAATAAACTTGCAACACCAGGGCGCTGCACGTTGCCGACCCTGTAATGAAAGAGGAATAGTTGTGTTGGCAGTTTAAGAATCGAAGTCCCCCCGACTGCCGACACAGTGTTTCTTCGCGGAGCACTGGTAACCTTACTAACCGTAAAAACCACAACACAGCTTCAAGCAGTGTTATTTCACTTAGGTTTTCTTCAATTTGAGTGGAATTACTCCCATTATGCCATACCTCTCAAATATCACTCGCATCTGCTTAAACTGGGAGCCGACCCCAACATGGAACTTGGGAAAAGGCTCGGAGGTCAATTATAAAATACTCAATAGGCCAAAATGGATTCTGAAAAAATAATTACATGGCTTCTCTAGCTAACGTTACCTCAATGGTTACAAAATATAATCATATTACAACGTCAACGTAAGAAAAACTGGATTATACTCCCGTGACGGAGTACTTGATGCGCGTCACCTGATACCTCCAGGAGTACGTGGGCATAATTAATCTTAGTCAAATTGTTCACGTATATTATTTAACAAAATAATAATGATATATTGTAGTCCTAACGATATTATGAGGACTTCTGTGGTCTAGAGGTTCGAGTACCGGACTGCTGATCATGAGGTCGTAGGTTCGAATCCCACGGACACAAATATTTATGTGATGAATATGAAGTGTTTGTGTTTGTCTGGGTGTTTCCTATATATTGTCCATATTTATTTACAATAAATAGTATATAAGTATTATATCCATTGTCTAGTACCGATAGTACAAGCTCTGCTTAGTTTGGGACTAGATGGTGCTGTGTAAAATATCCCAAAATATTTATTTTATTTATTTATTTGAAAATTTGTGCTCCACGAGGAAACGTGTTGGCAGTGGGTGATTTTGACCCTTATATTGCGAACCCAACTGTTCTTTTTTCTTTTTACAGGGTCGGCAACGCGCCAGTGATACCCCTGGTGTTACAAGCGTCTATAGGCTACGGTAACCGCTTGTGGTGGACTGTATGCTTGTTTGCCACCGTAGTGGTATAAAAATAAATTGATTATGAATTCTTTGGTATGTGGATCTTTTATGGTTTTCCTTGACGACTTCTGTGGTCTAGTATTTTATTTGTTTATTGATATGGATCTCTAACAAGTAATATATTCCGCGAGATGTATGTAAAAAAAAAACGAAATGGTTGAAGGTTAATTATGCTTTCACACTTAAAAGAAACCACGCCATGAAAAATTATCTTTACACAAAAAAAAAACTAAAAAGAAGACCCACAAGATGAAAAAAATATACATATATTTAAGATTAGGAAACAGGAACATGATACAAAACAAAATGGTTCTAGTGTCGTGGGTTCGATTCCCAAAGGACACAAATATTTATGTGATGGACGTACTTAAGCATTTGTGTTTGTCTGGGTGTTTCTTATAATAAAGTATGGTGAAGGGAGTGAAATAAAACTACTTTTACGGATTTTATCGCGTATATTGATATTATTAATCCCGACGTTTCGGACCCTTTACAGCGTCCATGGTCACGGGTAGACTGAGGTGGTGGGCGTCTTGATGATATAATTACTGACAGCTACCCTACATTTTTTATTGTTACATGATCAATGACATTTATTACTAATTATTAAATTAAAACTAGATGGAGCCGGCATTTCCTAGCTGACGACCTCTGAGAAGAAACGCCGAAACAAACTCAGAGAATCATGGTCTCTTTTAAAGTAAAAATATTCAATGATCATGTTTTAGTTGTTAATTATTGGCAATCCGATTCACGCAGAACGAGCTCACAGTATCCTTTGGTCTTGCAGTTGTAGGCCTGGATTTTGGTTTAATAGAATCTATAACAGGATTCCAAGCAGGTGGTAAGACCCAGCCATCTTCTCTATTGAAATTTGGATGTTTTTTAATTTCAATAGCCTCACGAATCATCCTGGGTAGGTATCGACTTTCCTTCGCAAGTATTTGTGGTTTATCAAATCTGATATAATGCTGGGCCTTGTCAAGAGTATGTTCACAAACTGCTGACTTCTTGGAACGGCGGTGTTTGACATCGGCGATGTGTTCTTTTACGCGGGTCCCTATGCTTCTTTTAGTTTGGCCTATATATGAGAGACCGCAATCACAATCAAGCTTGTATACGCCCGCATCCAATATAGGCCAAACTAAAAGAAGCATAGGGACCCGCGTAAAAGAACACATCGCCGATGTCAAACACCGCCGTTCCAAGAAGTCAGCAGTTTGTGAACATACTCTTGACAAGGCCCAGCATTATATCAGATTTGATAAACCACAAATACTTGCGAAGGAAAGTCGATACCTACCCAGGATGATTCGTGAGGCTATTGAAATTAAAAAACATCCAAATTTCAATAGAGAAGATGGCTGGGTCTTACCACCTGCTTGGAATCCTGTTATAGATTCTATTAAACCAAAATCCAGGCCTACAACTGCAAGACCAAAGGATACTGTGAGCTCGTTCTGCGTGAATCGGATTGCCAATAATTAACAACTAAAACATGATCATTGAATATTTTTACTTTAAAAGAGACCATGATTCTCTGAGTTTGTTTCGGCGTTTCTTCTCAGAGGTCGTCAGCTAGGAAATGCCGGCTCCATCTAGTTTTAATTTAATAATTAGTAATAAATGTCATTGATCATGTAACAATAAAAAATGTAGGGTAGCTGTCAGTAATTATATCATCAAGACGCCCACCACCTCAGTCTACCCGTGACCATGGACGCTGTAAAGGGTCCGAAACGTCGGGATTAATAATATCAATATACGCGATAAAATCCGTAAAAGTAGTTTTATTTCAATGTATAATATTCGCGTAAATGTCAGAAATCAATATGGTGAAGGGAGGTTTTGGGAGCTGTCTTAAATGTAAAAATGACATTAAAAAAGTAGTCTATCTTGAATAAAATTATTTTGAATTTGACTTTTGACTTTACAAGCGTATCTTTTTTTATTTTTTGGCATTTTCCATGCTAAGATTTTAAAGTTATTTAGCGAAGGAAAGTTCGCCCGCGGGCAGGATTCGTACCTGAGTCTTCTGGCTAGGTACACCAGACGCTATGACCACTAAGCTTAGTGGTCATAGCTCCTCCCTCTGCCTCGAATAATGGTTTGTCTCCATGTGAACAGGACTACGCTTGAAAAGTTATTTAGCGAAGGAAAAATTCGATCATGGGCAGGATTCGAACCTGCATCTTCTGGTTAGGTACACCAGACGTTATGACCACTAAGCTCAGTGGTCAAAGCTTTTCAAATGTAGTTATGTTCACATGGAGACAAACCATTATTTGAGGCAGAGGGGCTCGTTGATAAGTTATAACTACGCTGATCAACCAAGCAAAGTTAAGCTGCACTAGTCGCGGTCAGTCTGTGGATGGGTGACCATTTTTAACACAATATCGAGACTCCTCCGTGCCTAAGTGAGCACGTAAATCCCAATCCCGTCGGTCCCAGTTGTTATGCAAACACCTATGACATTCGATAGTGGTAGTCGGAAGCCTAAAAAGCCTGACAACCAGTCTATCCTCAGGATGTTGATATTGCCTAGAAATTGGGTTGGTAGCAGTCGGTTCGTGTAAAATACTGATATTCAGCCACATCTGGTTAGACTGGAAGCCGACCTCAACAAAGTTGGAAAAAATCTCGGAAGGTTGTTGTAGTCATAGCATTACTCACACTATTATGAGTAATAAAGACATCATAGCGGCCCACAGCGGCCTTTCGTAAATGATACCTCACAACCATCTCTATGACAATAACCATTAAAGTAATGCTTACACAAATGGCTTACCAAAATGTTTTGGGTCGGCTTTCAGTATGAATATCTTTACTATAACAAAATATGAGGGTCGTTTGAAATTCCATTTCCAAAATAACAATTTTGTGGCACCTACATACGACAATACATCGAACATCGGACGGATGGATAATCAGGACAGTATATGGCTTGATGATGAACTATACCGGCGAACTGAAGGTGTACTTTAGTTCGCCTTCAGTTCGCCGGTTCGCCTACACTCACGCCTTTTTCCCATAGGGGTAGGCAGAAACTAATGAACGCCACTTGCTACGATTCTTGCATACTTCTTTCGCTTCGACCACATTCATACATCTTGTCATACATACACGCCGGTTGCGAGTACTACGCACCTGACCTTTTTGAAGAACCTCACCAATAAGGTCGGTATAAGTTTTTCTAGGGCGTCCCCTCTCAGCGGTTCCACTGACATTCGCCATATAAATCCTTTTTGTTAGTCGCCGTAATATACTTTAGTACATCTTTGTCTAACCCTTCGAGGAATACAGACGTGACATATATTTATTTATTAATTTATGTTACACACTTAAAAACTAGAAATGAGCCAGCTTTTTATTGTTTTATATCTACCACCAACTAATAGTGAGTAATGTATGTATGGTATTCAAAGGTATAACCCATCTCAAAGTGCTCTTAAAACAATTTAAATAACCGTTTAAGGAATCTGGCTGTTGTGGGCATCCCTATTCCCATAGGGTTCTTCTAAAACCATAAAATTCAAGTTAATGCACTGACACCCCAATGTTTTCCCGTAATTACAGCGTGGGCGCTTGGTGTCGGATAAATACTTCCACGATCGCCCACCCTAAAAGTTTGCCGTGGACATGCGGCGAATTTGTAGGGTATCCATGTTTTTGCGAAGGAAACATAATTAAAAATATGAATGCCTTTTTGTATTTTTTTGCATTTTCCCTGCTAATTTTATAGACGTCAACTTAAAGAGGTAAATTCAGAATGTGAAGGCAAATTTCGACCTGGCAGGTGAAAGTCGGGTTGGCTCAGTGGGCATAGCGTCTGATGTATTTAACCAAAAGACGCAGGTACGAATCTTGCCCGCAATCGAAATTTTACTTCACTAAAAAAAATTAAAAATATGGGTTCAAGGATAAAAGATATAAGATATCTGTATTAAGACAGATTTTTTTATAGGTTCTATTAAATAAAAATCCAGGTCTAAAACTGCAAGATCAAAGGATACGGAGAGCTATAAAGGGTCCGTAACGTCAGGATTAATAATAACAAGATAAAGCCATTAAACCCGTAAAAAAAAGTTTTGTTTAAATCTATTAAGACTGATAATTACTATTATATAATGGATCCAATAAAAAGGATTTTGTGGTATTGGAAATAATTAGACGAACGCAGGTAGTACCGTGAAGCGAGTAATTAAATAATACAATGTGGAAGATCGTCATTTCCAAATTAACTTATTTTTCTCACCAGGGCCTCTAAAATTTTCAATCTGACAATCAAATCGACGTACGAATAGAAACAAAATGTATAAAATTGACAAAATCTTAGGATATATTGAGCGATCAGAAATGTCATTTCCATATATTTTTTAATAGTTAATTAATTTGAACGGTAGATTGTAACTGTCACCACCAGATTATTTTGTTTATAGTACGGAAAATTCTCATGAATCGTCTGTCACGTGGGGTAGGGTACGTGGGACTCGTACCGACTACTTACCGCACTTGCCTTCCCTTGCCCTATAGTCAGCCTTGGGAATGAGATGCCTGCCATTTACCACGACCACTATCCTACCATTTTCAAACGCATACTCGCCCTACTCCAAACACCGCCATTTCCTACTTGTGAACTTGCACAAGCACCAACTTCTCCTCATAACTTCTTTTCAACAAAAAAAATGGACGCGTTTTCGTCCGTATTCCGTTAATTTAGAATCGCAACCTCTTTGCGGCATCATTATTTTTTTTATTGCTTCCCGACTGCCCGGATTTCTTTTGGAATTGGGTCACGTGAAGATGGTTTTTTGATTGTAATAGTTTTTTATATAACGGGCAGGATTGTGTTTTATTATTTTAGCTTCCTATACTTTCGATACGTATTGTACTAACTGTTGATAGTGGCGTTGTGTGTTGGGTTGTTTTATTCCCTACAACATGGTTGAGTCGAACGGCGCCGATACACACGTCATACTCGTGAACGAGTGCCGTCGGGGCTGGTCGGCTCTTATTGTCAATGGCAATCTTGTTCAGTGTAATTATTCATCATCATCATCAAACCATATACCGTTAAAGCGAGTGATAATTAATTATTAATACGCACATGATTTAAAAAAGTAAGAGGTGCGTGCTTTGGATGCGAACTCGAGACTTTCGCAGTGCAGTGCAGTGCAGTCCAATGGTCATACCACTAGGCTATCATTGCTTTTTTTATAAATAATTATACTCGATTAATTATTATTGTATGCATTAAATCACATTGTTAGCCTAGCACAGCCTAATCCCTCACAATATGAGAGGAGACCCGTGCCCAGCAGTGGAACAGTATATGGGTTGATGATGATAATGATACTCGATTAATTATTATTGGCTAGTATTTAAATGCCAATCAAAAAATGACATTTTGTATACAAAAGAATCCTAAGCAAACATACTTATTGCACAGCAAAAATACTGATTGAGCGACAAAATTACTGATTGAGCGACAAAATTACTGATTGAGCAGCAAAATAGTCACCTCAAAATATTGTTATAATAATATACACTCAAAACATTCAGATTTGGTTCTGGCTTTTGTTGTTTCGTCACAGTTCTAACCTAACCTAACCGATATCTGTATTTTGCTGCTCAATCAGTAATTTTGTCGCTCAATCAGTATTTTTGATACGCGATTTATTATATTCCATTATTATTGTACACATCAAATCGCATTGTTCTCATCTATTCAGAACAAAATTGTAAACTAAGAATAACACTGTAATCAAATATTTTTGTATTTTTTTGTCATTTTCCTATACTAAGATTTTAAAGTTATTAACGTCACCATAAAGATGTAAATTCACAATGCGAAGGCAAAATTCGACATGACGGATAGGTGGTCAAAGCGTCTGGTGTACCTAACCAGAAGAAGCAAGGTTCGAATACTGCCCGCGGTCCAATTTTTCCTTTGCATAATTTGTTTTAAACAGGGCGTATCTATTCTCTTCTCGTCTTTCTTGCCGTTTCTTCTCCATGAGACCCACTCTTTGGAACCGTGCAACTAGTTTTCACTTTTCTATAGTACCATTTAATTTTCAGATTGTGGTTGCTTGATGAGCTGTGCTGCTTTGTACAGAGTCAGCAGGTCAAGCTATCCAAAACTGTCAAATTTTTCCAATTAAATAAGAACCTTATTACTTTGCATTAAAGTCGTAAATCTATCAAAGAAATTTGACAGATTGGTGTAGGTTGATATACTGGCCTCTGTACATAATGGTATTTGACAAACGAGGTCTCAAGATAAAGCCGCACTAATATGGTGTTGCTGATGCCTAAATGACAATAAAAAAAAATTGAATAAAACCGGCCAAGTGCGAGTCTGAGTCGCGACCGAATGGTTCCGTACCAATATATTGCAACTTGTTATTGAGGTAGCACCACCCACTTCATTTTATTTTAATTTCATTACATATTATTTATTTTTAAAGTGAATATACATCTAAATATCCTGTGAATATTTATTTTATTCAGTTTTAAGTGTTTGTTGTTATAGGGGTAACAGAAATACATCATTTGTGGAAATTTCAACTGTCTAGCTATCACGGTTCATTCATCAGATTCAGCCTGGTGACAGACAGACGGACGAACAGACGGATGGACGGACAGACAACCAGCGCAGTCTTAGTATCTAATAAGGTCCCGTTTTTACCCTTTGGGTACGGAACCCTAAAAACTAACAAGCTGTGCCAACCTTTATAAGAAGATATTATTTACCTGCATTTTTATAAGTTTAGTTTATTCACGAACTCATTAAAAGTAAGCCGGTGTATTTCTTTAACTTGTTAAGAACGATTTATTAAGTTGTTGCTATAGTTGGCGTAGTTTTACTGAGAATTAATACTAATAATGACGATACGTTTAGCGTGGCGGTTGAGTGATCGGTTCGCTACAGGTTTTGGGTTCGATCCTCACACGGTACAAATATTTGTATTAAGTACAGAGGCCCCCACATCAGGCCACCACATCAGGCCACCACAATCTGTTGAATTTCTTTGATCGATTTTCATCTTTAATGCAAAGTCATAAGGTTCATATTCAATTGGGAAAATTTGACAGTTTTGGATAGCTTGACCTGCTGGCGTCTGTACCAATTTTTTTTTTCAGTCGGGTTTTTTTTTTAATTTTCATTAATTTTAAATCGTTATAGTTCTTAAATGTCCATGCGAAATGAAAAATCATAATTAAGAGACGTTTAAGCATGATTTTCAAATAGGTACTTATTAAATGATATCCCACTTAACATAGTCAACTTAGTATTTTTTTTTCACAATATGGCTTCTGGTTGTCGCCATATTGAATTTTTATTTTCGTCATAACTTTAGTGGCATTGGCAAGATTGACTGTTAAAAGAATCATCAAAATGGGTCCACGGGTTTAGTCTCTAGAGTCCCACAAAGGAAAAAACATACTTAAGTACATACATTGGCTGATGAACACATTGTCCTCCTTTGCGTCGCGCAATCGGTTAAAAAACACTGCTCGACCTGAAAAATAAAATCAAAACCTCAAGCGTAAAAGTTACGTCAGTATTATGACAAAAAAAAGACGGTAAAAACTGCAATGTCACTCGAAATATTTTTTCCTAAGATAGCCTACCAGATTTTGTTTTTATTCTACTAAGGTGACAAATAAGCATACGGCCCACCGGATGGTAAGCGGTTACCGTAGCCTATAGACGCTTGCAACACCAGGAGTACACTTGCGCGTTGCCAAACCTGTATTGAAAGAGAAATAGTTGGGTTGGCAGTATAGGGGTCAAAGTCCCCCCACTACCAACACAACCTTTCCTCGTAGAGATCAGAGTCAATCTCTCAATCAACAGAAACCAACCATAGTGTCATCATTTGTTTTCTTTCAATCTACAGCGAACATCAAAACTCCTTTGTTTTTCTTTTATTACCCACCTACTCGTATAAAACCTACTTCAATCCAATCTCAAATGAAACCTTTCTAGTAGAGCAAACAGTGCCGTAATCTGAAGTAGGCACGAAAAACAAAAGAGGTAGGTGGATAATATAATAAAGAATGAGCATGTGTCATGGGCACTAGACAAGTTTGTATAGGCGATACGTTAAAATAAACAGATGAGACCCTTACGCTATCGAATTTAGGGGATGAAATTTGGGGCTGTAGTTTTTTGTTATGTGTTTTGTTTGAAATATTCTCGCAAAGAACTGTGTAACGATATAATAAAAGAGATTCTTTACAAGCTGGTCATTCTACAACGTCTAATCTACCTCTGTACTAAAGGGGTTTGGACCTTTTTGCATGGAAGCTGGCATATCGAACCCGCCGCCATTTTGTTTATTTTTTACGTAATCGCGGCGCACGATGAAAGTTATATGTATGGGTAGAGGACATACATAAAATATAAACGTACAAAAAATTTCAGTAACATTGAAATAAAACTACTTTTTGTAGTTTAAATAAAACTACTTTTTGTAGTTTAAATAAAACTACTTTTTGTAGTTTAAATAAAACTACTTTTTGTAGTTTTATTTCAATGTATAATATTCGCGTAAATGTCAGAAATTAATATGTCAGTAACATGTTAGTAAACATGCTAAAGACTGCGTCGTCTAGTCTAGTGGCAAAAATAGCATGCTGCTACAGTTTCCCCACAACCTGTGAACGAAAGTGAGGCTACTTTATTGCACATAAGTGCGAAGAAATCATCCGTAAATGCCTCTCTGAATAATAAATCTTTACTATAGGTTTAAAATCTTCCGACCTTACCGGGAGCATCCAACCCAACCTGTCATAACTTTCTACCCTCGTATTTTAAGTTTTCTTTGGTATGAGTAGCTATAACTTTTTCATTTGTTTTGCTTACTACAAAAATAGAGAATTCCAGTGAAATTGTAACGTTAAATCTAGGAGAAAACTTTATTGTGATGGCTGTAGAGAATGAGCGGTCTTAATTTTGAAGGGAATGGTTTTTAAGACATCTTCCACTACTTAATTTTCTTTTTGCTCCTTATTGAATTAAATTGCGTATAGGCAAAATTGCTGAGCTGTTTGGCTGCAAATATTGCACAGAAGCCAGCTCTCTTTGATAGAATTTCAACTTAGATACAAAGCAATAAGGTTCACGTTCTATTGGGAAAATTTTACAGTTTTGGTTATTTTGACCTCTGGCGTCTATACTAAACCTCATTATTACCTCACCAGTTATAATTACAACTGCTTATGTGACCCAAGCAGGCAGTAAAAGTCTGATTGAAAATTTCAAAGTAAAATAAAGAATTTACGTTTTAATTGAATTTGCCTGTATTCCTCCAAGAGACAGGTGTACTAATGTGCACCCACAATTTACTGAAATGTTTAAGTCCCATGTAATAGGGAGCCTATTTCCATTAACCGAACTGGAGCAAATCCGAACTTAAGCTGCTGCTGAGAATTTTATAGAAAAACCCAATAACACTCCTCAAGCTAACGAACTCAAGACCTCTAGCGTATGCAAGTTATAAGTAAGAGTTACAAAGCACATTATGACAATAAAATTATGCAGTAAATGCTTTTTTTTATACAACTAAGGTGGCAAACAAGCATACAATCCACCTGATGGTACCGTAGTCGATAGACAACGTAGCTTGCAACACTGCTACACCAGTAGTCACTTGCGCGTTGCCGACCCTGAAAACAAAAGAGAACTAGTTGGAATAAAACTACTTTTTACGGATTTGTTAATGATATGATGGGTAGGTATCGATACCTACCCAGGATGATTCGTGAGGATATTGAAATTAGAAAACATCCAAATTTCAATAGAGAAGATGGCTGGGTCTTACCACCTGCTTGGAATCCTGTTATAGATTCTATTAAACCAAAATCCAGGCCTACAACTGCAAGACCAAAGGATACTGTGAGCTCGTTTTGCGTGAATCGGATTGCCAATAATTAACAACTAAAACATGATCATTGAATATTGTTACTTTAAAAGAGACCATGATTCTCTGAGTTTGTTTCGGCGTTTCTTCTCAGAGGTCGTCAGCTAGGAAATGCCGGCTCCATCTAGTTTTAATTAATAATTAGTAATAAATGTCATTGATCTTGTAACAATAAAAAATGTAGGGTAGCTGTCAGTAATTATATCATCAAGACGCCCACCACCTCAGTCTACCCGTGACCATGGACGCTGTAAAGGGTCCGAAACGTCGGGATTAATAATATCAATATACGCGATAAAATCCGTAAAAAGTAGTTTTATTTCAATGTAATACATTCGCGTAAATGTCAGAAATCAATAAGAACTAGTTGGGTTGGCAGTATAATGGGCCAAAGTCCCCCAACTGCCAACACAACGTTTCCTTGTGGAGCACTGGCAGCCTTGCTCACCGTAAGGAACACAACACCACTCAATGCAGTGTTATGTTACTTCGATATCTCTGGAGCTACTTTCACAGTTGGGTAGTTCCGATTAAGTGGAACAACTCCCACTATGCCCTACCTCTCGACTTGCTAAAGAAAGGAAAAAAAAAATGATGAAATTATCAAATGATGTGAAACACATTTACCTACACGACGTATTCGCAAATAAACATATTATACTCTATTCTAAAATAAACCACAAACAAACAACTCTACCTGGCTTTTAAATGTTTAATAATTGTTACGTTACACTAATGATCTCTAACGAGAATTGCATTAAATTGGTGTTATGTGTGGTAGACAGTACTAACTATGTTTTCATCAAAATATAGAATAACGGTTGGTTAAATCACACTATGTGTTGTTACACAGATAAATAAATATACTTTAAACAATTTATACACAGCACCATCTAATCCCAAACTAAGTAGAGCTTGTACTATGGGTACTAGGCAATAGATATATTACTTATATACTTTTTTTTGTAAATGCAAACCTATAATACATAATAAGAAATACCTAGAAAAACACAAACACGTTACGTTCATCACATAAATATTTTCGTTCTGTGGGAATCGTAACGACGATCTCGTGATCAGCAGTCGCCACACGAATCACTGAACTACAGACGTTTTTAGCGAAGGAAGAATTCGACTGCGGACAGAATTCAAACGATGCGTCTTCTGGTTAGATACACCAGACGCCATGGTCTAGTGGTCATAGCGTCTGGTGTAAAATGTCTTTATGTATAGATAAGATATTTTAAAGCTATGTTATCAGGATATTATAAATGGATAAATAGTAACAATAGCGTAACTATTGAACATAAATCTAACTTTAATCTGACTGATTAGACTTTAATTTATCTAAAAATACTTAAACCAAAATCAAAAATGTTTATTGCACAAACAATCAAACTTTATAATTATGATATACATAATTATATTTTAATTATTAGCCTAGTGAAGTTAACTTTTTAACATAGTAGAATTAGCCCAACTGCTACGCGTAAGGTCCTTGATTTATAGGTCGAGCAAAGTGTTATTGGGTTTTTCTATGAAATTCTCAGTAGCAGCTCGGAGTTCAGTTTTGTACCTGGTTAATTGCAATAGACTCGCCCTCTATTATATGGGACCTAAACATACCGGTGTACTGTTGGTGTAGAATGTACAATTAGTAGGTACACCTCTGCTCAACCTAACGTGATGGTATGTAATTATGATATCGCCTAAAACAGTTAAAGTTGAGTAATTATTAGATGTAGTTACAAACAACAAAACTAAATCGTCTGGAACTCCAAATTTTACCAATCAAGCAATCCCAAAACCTCAAATATTAATATCACCTAGAATCGAAGTTCAGAACCCAAATCAGTCAGAGCGACACTGCCCAACTAATTGAGTAATAAGAGTTAGGCATCAACTATCATGTCATCGATGTACGAAAACCAACAACTTACATACCTCCGTACGTACAACTTTAGTGATTGATGTGTTTGAGTTCGATACGTACAGGTAAACTGTGTCGCAGACGATCTAATTAAAGTTTCAATTGCTTTAACTCCTACAGAATCTACAATAAGTTTCATCATTAGTACTTGATGAAAGTTCAAGACGAATTCTAGATGGATTGTAAAATTGATAGCTATAAATTTTATGAAAGGTGGTTAAGTAAATAGGGCTGTATTAAGTAATTATATAAGTTTATATTGTGTCGTGCGGGCAAGGCCAAGAAAAGCTGCCTATGAATCATAATATGAACCACATTAACAATTGTTCAATATCTACAATGTACCTATTCTTAATAATTTGAATGTATCCCTAGGAATGACTCAATGAACTTAATACATCCATTTACATCTCCATACGTTAATGGTAAATTTTTTTTAATTAAGCAACTGTTATTATTAACAGGCCCAAATCCAAGCTCCAAGCTGCCACTGAGAATTCATAAACAAGAAATATTCAAAGAAAAGACTGATAAATAAAAACGAAACATGAACAATTATAGCAATAATTGTAGGTAGTTTTATGCAAAACTGGTGACGTAATAGTAGAAGAAGAATAATAGGGGTTACAGGAAAAGCTGTAACTCTTATCATCAGAATATGAACCAAAGGAGGGAGGAAGAGCAGCACCTTTATACTTTATAGTCCAAAGATCTCAATTTACTGTTTTTTTTTTGTAGTATACATAAATAAATACTTAGAAGTAATTACCTACTTAGCAAGAAATTCAAAATAAATTATGTATAATTATGTGTATGTAACATTGTACCAGCTGATCCAGGACAGAATTTAGAAATTCATTTATTTCATATCTTTACGTGAAAAGGTGAAATTTATTTATTTATTCATTTGGATCTCTAAAAAGAAATACATTACTCAAGTTGGATGAACAATAAAAAAGGCTGTAGGTCTATGCTTTCTCACTTAAAAAAGACCACATAAGCAAATTGCAAATAAAATACTAAATTAACAATTTATTTTAAATTCAGTTTAGATAATTATGATTATAGTATCAACGTTTTGAACTATAACTTATTTCTACTATCATAAAGAATAAATACAACGTTCTTGCAAAAAATATTTTAATTAAACAATTTCTTATTTCAATTCTTCTACAGTCAACATTTACACAATCTAGTGAATAAATTTTGCTTATAATTAATATACCAGTATAAAAACAGTCTCCCTAGTGTAAAAACTTAGCAAACGCCAATAAAATAACCAGTAAATGTAGCGTATAAGAGAAAACCTTAGTTTTCCTAACTGATTAACATATAGGATTTATAGCTAAAGTTTGGTTTGTAACAAAACTAAATACTACACACAAACAAATTCGTATTCACAATGTTTCATTTCAGAAGTTTGAAGGTACAAGGACCTAAATCAAGACCTCTAGGGATCGAAACCAATTGTATAGTTGTGAAACGCTGCGAACAAAAACTTGGAGGATTATTCAAAATATTCTTAGTTTTTCGACAAGAAAAAAATACTTTCTTTATAATTATCCAATCGTCGGGCTTTATAAAGATAATTATTATATTAAATTATTGACAAAATAACTTCTGACCGCGACTTCGTCCGCGTGGAAAAGTTACTTTTAATTATCGTTGTAATTTGGCTAATTAACTCAAAATCGTTACAGATCATAGCCTTTAAGTTATTCTATTCTATAAATAATAATACTGTAAAGTTTCATCAACATACCTTCAGCAGTTGTAGCGTGAAAGAGTAAAAAACATACATACCTTAAATCTATCCATCCTCACAAACTTTAATTTATAATATTAGTAGGATAGTACGAAGTAGGATAGGATAGGACTAATCCCTAAATTAGCCCCTAGGTTATTGGATTGCTTGGTCTTTTTATATTTATTTAGGGTCTAAATCCGTATTTCATGTTAAAACTGGTTCAGGCGTACCTCTTACACATGGAAACATAAATTTTCTCCAGCCAGAAAGAAAATACTGGCACAAAATGTATAGAAATGCCTTATATTTGAAGTATGAGTATACCATTGCAATTGATATTACTCAGTAAGGGAAAATCGTAATTGATACAGCCTGCCAGAGCAGGCCAGAATCCAATTTGGAGAGTGGCCGAGACAACCTACGGACACTATTACCGAATGAAATTTTGATTGGGAAAAAACATCAGTATTGATTGCTATGTTTTATCCCGGGTTTGTTTGTGTTTGCATATTAAATAAATAAATAAAATGTTTTATTGACATAAAAATGAGAGAATACAGTATATTTGAAACCCTGACTCCTGAGCTAGGTTACAGGAGTGTGTCTTCCCCGCTTGTGGAACATTAACATTGTTATGCAATAAAAACAATCAAAATAGGTAAATGCATACTGCTCTTGAGTGTGTACTTGCTATAATGTGTAGATGTGTGTGTATGTATGTGTGTGTGTGTGTGTGTTTGTTCGTGCGTGTGCGTGTGTCCCCACACATGCACACGCACGAACACGGGGGTATATGTCTGTATGTGTTTGTGTGTGTGCGCACTCGTGCGTGTATGTGTATACGCTTATTATGTTAATAGACTTTACACAACGTCGAGAAAAATCTCTAAGGTATGTAGGTTTCCTCACGATTTTTTCCTTCACCGTTTATGCGAGTGATAATATGAATTCAAGGACTCAGAAGTGCGTGCCATGGCTTCGGACTCGAGAGCATTGACTTGATATTCCAATGGTCTTATCACTAGGTTATAAGTGCTATTTTTTTGTTTAAATGAAAGTGATTATTTATACGAAACAAAAATCACGAAACTTCAATAAACAGACAGATCAAGAAATAAAACAATTTATACCAACAGAATGAGTAAATGTTTTTAGTAGATTGATTCACAGAAATGATCAAGTTGAATTTGATCTCGTATCTTATTTGGCTTTACTAAATTTAGCTTCAGAGGTTTCATTTCAGTTTGTAGTTATGAAATTATTTTAAGGGTATTGTGCGAAGATCTATAAAATATATAAGTACTCAAATGCCAAAAGAAGTTGATACTGTTTGAAATGTATTCTCCATACATTTATAACGAAGACTTCTTTTGTAATTTTCCTATTTGTATTTTAAGTGCCAGTGTATTTGAGTACTTCTATATTTTCATAAATTATGTAAATTTTTATTGATTAATGTGAAATAATGTATATTTATGTAAATAAATAAAACTGTTGAAATAATAATGTATTTTTAATTATTACCACAAAACTAAAACAAAGGTAAAAATTCACTCTTCCTGATTTTAAATTATAAGTCAAAGACCTCGAGTTTGAGTCCAAAGCACGCACATTTGACTTTCCGAAATTTTGTGCGTAGGTACTAACAAAACGGTAAAAGAAAGCATCGTGAGGAAACTTGCGTCCCTTAGAGACTTTCTCGATGGCGTCTGAAGTCTCCCACCCCCCTTCTCATTCTGAGAAGAGAGCTATGCTCAGCAGTTATCAGTAAATGGGTTGATGAATGCTAAACACAGCAAATAATAACTAGCGCTATTAAACTTTTTCCAACAGCCACAGAAGTCTTCCATCCAGGTTAAACGGTGTCAAAGGGGAACTGAAGAAGTTGGACTGACAAATAAATTGATTTATTACGAGCAAGAAGCTTCACTCTGTATCCTACAAAGTCGCGGTGTTATTTAGCAGGGCATTAAAATGCAACCGGCGGAGTTATGGCAACTGAGAAGACGATACTGAGATGTAAAGATGCTGGATGTGATGCGGTTGAAGTGACTAGAGGCGAAATTAACTTTAAATTAAAAAGAAAAATACAATTCCAGTAATTTAGAATTCTGTGTAATATTGAATTATTATACTAATGCGGAACATACCGACTTAACATAGCTCAACTTGTTATTTCTTTTTCACAATATGTCTGGTTTTTGCCATATTGATTTTTGATTACTGTCGTGTCTTTAGTGATTAAATCAAATCGATTGACGTAACAATCATCAATAACGGCTCACAAATATGGTTTCTATAGTACCACAAAGTAACAAATATACATACATAGGCTTATAAAAACAATTTTGACGAATCACAATGATTCACGGACATAACCTCAAATTGAGTTAATATGGATACAGGGGTGAATCGGGACAAAACTTTGAGAGGGATTGGGAAACTACCACACACATCCATTGTGGGAATTACCATAAGTACCACTTCCAGCTAAACTTTAGGTCGGGACAAGCGCAACAAAGATCTAGATTCAAGTTCGTGAATTCGAAACTACTAAACTGTGGTTCGCACTTCGACGTGCATCGCTGTACATTGAAGCTATTCACACAGACATACATGATATTATATTATCATGATGTGGAAAATACGATTATGCCTGCGGTTCCAAGTTCCGCGGCAACCTTCGAGTATTTTCCCAACTATGTTGGGGTTGGCTTCCAGTCTAACCAGAGGCGGCTGAATATCAGTATAATTACACGATATTATCACGATTTATGACCGGAGTCTCTCTGAAGCATTAAATTTAAAACGAAGTCCGTCAGAGAATCAAAGTTGTAAACACAGCTCAAAAGATTAGCATGCTAAAGTAGCAATGGGCCGGTCACATCTCGCAAAGAGCAAACTCAGAGAATCATAGTCTCTTTTAAAGTCCAGACATAGAATAGTAACAAGTCTAGTGGCCTTTTGAAGAAAGAGCCATGGTGGCTTTCAGTAGAGCAGTCCCAGCTGACGGCAAGCATCATTGCGTCATTGTGTAGCTCAACCATAATTTAGGGAGCTCAACAACCCGTCGCACAACGATACCAGATCAGAGGAACATTTGCGTAGGTCACTTAAAAAAAGGCTAAATTTTTTTTGATTCACGTGCTCTCCGGTTTACGGAGCACACTTCTGCCTACCACTTCGGGAATACACGCGTGATGATATGTAATGTTATGTAAAGTTCAAACAAAATCACTGTAATCAGTCTTAATTTATTTCTTTCAGCAGCCAGTACAGAAGAATAGACTCCATTAAGGTTTTGTGCCGTTAAAATACTCTCTTATTACATTAAGCACATTCATCTTAAGTCTGTCTGGAAATTCTACAAAGAGTCGTTGAGTGTCATCAAAAGTTTTTAAAACAAAAAACCTCGGAAAGTGCCAGTTGGCTGAATAAGAATGGGTTCCGTAACATTTTTGCAGGAGTTCTGTGAATTTCAAAATGAAATCAATCTAGTATATCAACGGGTAGTTACTGTATTGATTTCTGACACTTGCGCGAATACTAGACATTGAAATAAAACAGCGACTTTTCATGAATTTTATCGCGTTATATTGATTACTAGCGGCCCGTCCCGGCTTCGCACGGGTGTACATAAGATCTATATAGCCTATGTTACTCAGGGTGAATGTATCTTTCCAATGGTGAAAGATTTTTTTTAATCGGCACGGTATTTTTTGAGTTTATTAATTACAAACATACACACAAAAATACAAATCTTTCCTCTTTATAATAGTAGTGTAGATTAATCTCAACGTTTTGGACCCTTTACAGCGTCTAAGGTCACGAGACTGAATAAAATGATGGGATTAATAATATCAATATAGCGCGATAAAATTCGTAAAAAGTAGTTTTATTTTAATACATGTCATTTATTACTATCGCATTTATAATAATTATAAAAATATAGTAGGGATTAACTGAGACTCGTATTTATTGATTTCTGACATTTACGCGAATATTATACATTGAAATAAAACTACTTTTTACGGATTTTATCGCGTTATATTGATACATGGTAATGGGTAGACTCTACCCCAGACCATGGACGCTGTAAAGGGTCCGAAACGTCTGGATTAATAATATCAATATAACGCGATAAAATCCGTAAAAAGTAGTTTTATTTCAATAAAACTCGTATTTTGTCAAAAGTGGAGAAGAATCATGATACTTAATTCAAAACAGAACCCTAAAACAACTGTACCGTAACGAGATCTTGACGGAACTCTGAGGCTTCGTTGCGGACTACTCCGTGCGTCCGGAGGCATTGTGCCCTCAACAAACTTTGGTGCCTCTATCTACAGACTTGTTATCTGCCTTAAGTACGGCCGGAGTTTTATTGAAGTTTAAGAATATGTTGACATCGTTCTCAGAGTCTTTTCTTTATAATAGAGGTAGAACATAGTGGGAGTAATTCCACTCAAATTCACCAAATACCGAATTTATTTAGTTACATGCGTTACATCTCTCCTCATCACATACACATACCATCACCACTTCCTCTAATATACTCGTTCCTTATTTTGTCCATTCTAGTTACTCCAGACATCCACCTCAACATTCTCATTTCCGTTGCATGTCTGCAGTCTTCTTTCATCCATCTTCTTAACGGCCCAGCACTCTGATCCATACAATACTACAGTGGGGATGTACCTACCTCCGCCTTGCAGAAAATCGAAGTGAAATAACACTGCTTTGAGCTGTGTTGTATTCCTTACGGTGAGCAAGGTTGTCAGTGCTCCGCGAGGAAACGTTGTGTTGGCAGTGGGGAGACTTTGACCCTTATACTACCAACCCAAGTATTCCTCTTTTTGCAGGATCGGCAACGTGCAAGTGATACCCCTGATGTTACGAGCGTCTATAGGCTACGGTAACAGCTATATGGAATAGGAAAACTGTTTCAACGATTAAGTCGCTGCGACATCGCTACTATTTGAAGAACTCCACCAATAAAGTCAGTGTCAGTGTTTCTAGGACCATCTCGTTAGTCGCCTATCATCCATTCTCTCGATATTCCCAAACTATCTCAGCATATTCTTCTCAACTCTAAAATGAATATCTGAAATCCAAAACAATTCAAGACAAAATTTTGCTCATCTGGTTTCCAATTTCAGGCGATACATTGTTCTGCTACCCTCAAAAGGCATTTTACATTGGCATGTCGGGCAACGAACACGTACATTTTGCAAACAGTTTTAGGTACATCTTGAACTGTTAATTTGTCATTGTCATCGCTTTAATTTCAACATAGATTCGGGTGGGGTGTCTTTGATAGCGTCGAGAAATACTCAATACCTTTATTGGACTTAATAATCATGTTTAGATGTTGAATGGGTAACCGTTCTTAACACATTGAGGCCCCTCTGTGCCGTCCCGGTTGTCATACGAACACCAATAATAAATAATCCATTGATTTCTGACGCTTGATTCGGATTGCCAAACATTAATAAACAGAATATGAATTCTAAATACTGCTTATAGTAGACTATAGACGCTTGTATAACAAGGGGTATCACTTGCGCTTTACCGACCCTGTAAAACGAAACAGGAATAGTTGAGTTGGCAGTATAAGGGTCAAAGTCCTCCCAATGCCAACACAACGTTTCCTCGCGGAGCACTGGCAACCTTGCTCACCGTAAGGAACACAACACAGCTCAAAGCAGTGTCATTTTACTTCGATATCACTATCATTCATATATTATTTTTATTATGATATTTCACTTTCTGTATCAGACTCTGTCAAGTAATTAACTCTAATTAAATACAGTGGATACTATTAAACAATTAAACAAAACTATAAAAAGAGAAATAAAACTCCCACGCAGTTAACTATCTTACGTAACTTTTAAGTTTTAGCAAACTGTTTTAAGTACCACTTGAACTGTTAATTTGTCATTGTCATCACTTTAATTTCAACGCAAATTTGGGTGGGGTCACACTGGTAGAGATCCGAATAGCGGATAAGCATAGGCGAACTTAGATGTAATTAATTATTGAACGTCGATCACGTGGTAGAGGCAGCATTATAGAAGGAAATAAAAGTAAATTAATATCCAGTCACTCTTTTTCCTGGGTGTGTCTCATTACAGGATTTTGTTTTCCTATTTTTTTTAACCTCGCCTGGCCAAGAGCATTCAATACACGAGGTAAACGTGCGTCTCATGACATAATTTGTCATCGTATTGATAAAGCACGGTTAAATGATTTCATGGGATGGTGATCTAGCTAGGTCCTAGCATCATCATGCTTCTGTCTAGTAACTGTTTTCAAAGTTCTGTCTTCTATTTTTAAATCAAAAGAATTAAAACTAATAAAAAAAAACATCAAAGTATAATTTACAAGAGCTATCCGCTCTTGTAAATTACTGACATACCATACTATTCAACTTACACAATATTTTATATCTAAACATAACCCCAAAAAGATTTCCTTTCCCTTCATGGTTGTTGTTAATCATTGTTATCCCACTGCTGGGGAAAGGCCTCCCACAAATCCTTCAAGCTACTCTTTCATTGCGTCGCCTCGAACTAGTCCTCAGACTAGTACACATCAAAATGTTCACCGTTACAGATTACATAACTATATTTGTACTCTAAATTCGCTATCATTGAGACCATACCCCATGTTGGCGACTTTAATAGCTTCTGCGGTAACTTGTGAGTCACGCTCCATTTAAATGTGTTGTAGGATAAAAGTTGCGTAGGTATGTTGTGCTAATATAAGAGCTTGCGTCGATTTAGTACATGGAATGAGTAATCTCTAAATGTACGTTTACACTTACATATATATATATATATATATATATACCAAGTGATAGCCTAGTAATATGACCATTGAACTGCCAAGTCAAAGGTCTCGAGTTCAAATCTTAGGCATGTACCTCTGACTTTTCAAACTCATATGCGTATTAATAAAATTAATGATCACTCGCTGAAACAGTGAAGGAAAACATTGTGAGGAAACCTGCTCTAGAGATTTTTCTGAACGGTGTGTAAAGTCTACCAATCCGCACTAGGCCAGCGTGAGGAGTGTCTCTCTATCCTATTGGGAAGCTTCTGGTAGGCCGTTGAGACGCTCAGGTAAAGGTAAAAAAAAGTGAATCCTGGAATTGCAGTTTATCTGGGGATCGCAAAAGTGGATCCTGGAATTGCGATATATAAAATAAATATTTGAGCGATCCGATACACTAAAATTATGTGTATTTAAGAGAACAAAACTGATATTTTTTACACAAAAAGATCAGTTAAATACACATTATTTTCAATAGTTCAAAAATCCACCAATAAATTCGCAGTTCAAAAGCGCATTCTACTCCAAGGAGCTTTCAATAAATCTTTCAAAAAGGCGGAGTGGTGATTTAAGTGTAAGACCTCGGTGTTCCTGACAGGGGCATTGATGGCGTTCTGTGACAAATTACATCCTGCTGCCGTCTACAGGTGAGTAGCTCATTAGACTGGCAATTTAGGGATCAAAATATGTTGGATATAAGGTTAAATATTGAGATAGTTAGAAGGTAAGGTAGCATCGTTCGGCATTGAACTAACTGTAAAGTAAGTTGTGTCGGTTGAAAAGCAAAAACTTGCATTTCAATAGGTGTTACTGACGTCACCATAAAGACGTAAATTCAATATGTGAAGGAAAAATTCGACATGACGGGTAGGTATCGCGGTGGCTTAGTGGTCATAGCGTCTGGTGTACCGAACCAGAAGACGCAGGTTCGAATCCTGCCCGCGGTCGTATTTTTCCTTTTCTAAATAACTTTGAAATCTTAGCATGGAAAATGCCAAAAATATACAAAAAGATATAAGGTTAATGTTATATTTGCTCAATATAATAACAAAAAAACAGTGATAATCTAGTGTTATAACTATTGGACTGCTAAGACAAAGTTCTTGACGTGGTTTGGTGTCCACGTCTAGATATTATCTCTCAGGTAGGCAGGTTTCCTCAAGTCTTCCTTCACTGTATAAATAAGTTATAATAAATTTATTAACTAACTGGCCCGGAAGACGTTGTCCTGCAGGACAACGTCTTCCGGGCCGGGCATATTGGGTTGCAACCCAATTGCAGCGTCTCCTACCGGGTCTAAATTGTGAATCTAAGCTTACATATGCAAAAAAAAACACGGAAATCGGTTCAGCCGTTTTGGAGTGTTAGCGAGATTAATGAACAGCAATTTAGTTTTATATAAAAAGAAGATAGGCATATGATTTCGAAATGTCAGAGGTGCGTTGGATTGGAACGACAGCGACGGACGATAGACGGCGATAAAAAAAATACCCCCAAATATGGACTGTACTGTATTAAGGGACAAACCCCGGTATATAGGAAAGCCAAGTAATCTTTTTCTTTCTTATGGTGAATAATGAAGAAAACGCTGTGCTTGCAAATATATTATATTTTTTTTAAACCATTAATATGGCAAACAACCATAGCTTACAGACGTTTGCAACACCAGGGGTATCATTTGCGCGTTGCCGACCCTGTAAAACGAAAGAGGAATAGGGTTGGTAGTATAAGGGTCTGAGTCCCCCCACTACCAACACAACGTTTCCACAACAGCTGTTGTCAACCTAACAATTCCTCTATTTACTAGGAATGATAAATAGATAGATAGAATATTCTTTATTGTATAACACAATACAGAGAAAATGACAAAAAGAAAACAAACGTCGCATAATGTATCTACAATTGGCGGTCTTATCGCTTAAAGCAATCTATTAATAATATATCTATTAATTATAATCGTAAAAGGAAGTGTAAGAAGAAAGTGTTTAGTTGTGCCAGAGCATACTGAAATTAAACTTTTTATTTCTTAAAATTTATAACGTTCATCGTTTATTACTAACAATATATATCTTCCATTACCCTCATAAACAACCAAGCACTATCCACAACTGACCTCATGAACTAGAATCATGGACTATCAAAGCAATATAAAACTGAACGTCGACAAACCGTGAATTACGAGCTGTAAGGAGACATATTGCGCCTTCTTTGTTCTTGTACAGTCAACAATGAAGTTCAGTACTAGCTTGTGCCCGCGACTTCGTCCACGTGGAAAAGGTACTTTTAATTATCGTTGTAATTTGGCTAATTAACTCATAATCGTTAAAAATAGCCTATATGTTATTCTGATGTATCCCTACTAATATTATAAATGCGAAAGTAACTCTGTCTGTCTGTTACGCTTTCACGTCTAAATCACTGAACTGATTTTAATGAAATTTGGTACAGAGATAGAGTTGACCTTGAGAAAGAACATAGGATAGTTTTTATCTGGGACTTTTGAAGAGTTCTCTTGGAAACGCGATATAACCAAACTCGACGCGGGCGAAGCCGCGGGCGGAAAACTAGTAAGTAATAATACTGTAAAGTTACATCAAAATCCGTTCAGTAGTTTTTGCGTGAAAGAGTAACAAACATCCGTCTATCCATCCTCACAAACTTTCACATTTATAATATTAGTAGGATTTACTTTATGACCAGTGAAGTAAGGAGGATTCAGGATTCATTTCTGGAAGTACAAAGGACAAATGATTGAGATGTATCTGATACACTTGTTACTCGTTCAAGCTAAAACTACTTATCGGATTTTGATGAAACTTTACAGTATTATTATTTATATATCAGAATAACATATAGGCTACAATTTATAATGTTTTAAGTTTAATTAAATCGATAATAAAGGATCGAAAATTAAAAGTAACTTTTCCACGCGGATAAAGCTGCGGACAGAAGCTAGTATAAGATAAGAAAGAAAGATGAGACCAAGATTCAAAGATAATAATAATAATCTCTCGTTGGATGGCTGGATCAAGGGCTTGATACAGAAAGCAGTACTCTTGGACACGGCCCGTATCGTTAGGAGGTTTCTTTCTCTGGGGCCCTGACCACCACCGGTAGCTTGAACCCTGCTCCCGATGCCGGTGGGTTTAAATTTTTTATATTTTTACATGTTTTTTTTAAATGTTACTTACGATGAAATATTTAAAAATAAAAAAAATATGTATAAGTATAAATAAAGGCAATAATAATAATTCATTTATTTCAGACAAAGTCCATAGTGTGTTATCCATGATTTAGTAGTTTATTTATTCACCGATTGCCTTGGTTATTCCATAGGGTCTAAAGTGCCGACACGTAACACCGTCCGGCCACAGTTCATTGTTCAGAAATATGTTTAACTTATCCTTGCTAATGACTATTTTATACGCGTTGTATGGTTTATCCATTTTCATTTTAATTATCTGCAATGAGACCTTTTCTTTTGTTTTCGTCAGTATAATACTCAACTATATCCTTCACTGATGTTGCTTTGTGAACATTAGAAAGAAACAAAGAAATGTAAGTATTAGCTGGTTTAAATTTATCATCTGGCAGATAAATTTCAGATCTTATTCTAGAAAAGCATATCAACGTAAAGAGTGATTAATGTTCACCTATCGTCTAAGTCAATCTTTAGCAAAGTAATTAAACATTTCAAAGTCATGTGTAGCTAAAAAACTTTTTTGTTAGAAACTCATTTACTAGTCAAAAGAGATGAGAGGCAGATAATGAATGTACAGACATGCACATCAAGCTACCACAATTTGTCAAATTTCTTTGATTGATATTCAACTTTAATACAAAACAATAAGGTTCATCTTTTTGTACGATTTTGTAGTATCAATAAGGTCATAACGTCTGGTGTACCTAACCAGAAGACACGGGTTAGAATCCTGTCCGCGGTCGAATTTTTCCTTTGCTTAATAACTTTAAAATAAGGTTCATGTTCAATTGGAATAAATTTACAGTTTTGGATAGCTTGACCTGCTGGTGTCAGAGTCAATCTCGATTTTGGCAATACAGTTTCAAAGAAAAACTGTCATCTTGACAGCTGTCATGTACCTCAGGTACAAATTTGGGCTGAGTTGTATGGACTTTTGATGACCTTCTTTGTATGTAAATAGTAGCGAGCTGTCCCAGCTTCGGGTTCATTGTACAGAGGCCAGCTCATCAAGCTACCCCAATCTGTTCTTTGATAGATTTTCAACTTTAACACAAATCAATAAGGTCCATATTCAATTGGGAAAATTTGACAGTTTTGGATAGCTTGACCTACTTGCGCCAGCTATCCAAATATGAACCTTATTCTTCTTTCTCAGAGCCTTTTCCCAACAATATTGGTTGACTTCCAGTCTTCACTTCACATTCACTGCCTGTATACTGAACTCCTTTGGTCCCGGTTAACTGTCAGTCTATCCTCAGGACATAGGTATCTTTCTTACTCCTAGCCTTTTCCCAATAATATTGGGGTCGGCATCCAGTCTAACTATAGCAGTGATAGCCTAGTGGTATGACCATCTTTCCACGCGACAGCAGTTCCATCCACATCATCTAGATGGTTGGCAGTCCACTACTGTGCGTTTCTCTAGAAACTTTCTGCCTCTCACAACTAAACTGTGGAATGAACTGTCGCCTGCAGTATTTCCGGACCAATATGACCTTCAAACCTTCAAGAAAAGAGCGTACCATCAGGCGATCCGTCTGCTCGATTGCAACCTATCCCATAAAAAAAAAAAAAAAAAAGTCGAAGGTCTCGAGTTCGAACCCAAGGCACGCACCTCTGACTTTTCGAAATCATGTGCGCATTAATAATTAATTATCACTCGCTTAAACGGTGAAGGAAAACATCGTGAGGAAACCTGCATGCCTTAGAGATTTTCTCGAGGGCGTGTGAAGTCTGCCAACCTGCACTAGACCACCGTGGTGGACTATAGTCTAATCCCTCTCAATATGAGAGGAGACCCGTGCCCAGCAGTGGGACAGTATATGGGTTGATTATGATCCAGTCTAACCAGGTGCGGCTGAATATCATTATTTTTAACAAAGCAATTGCCATCAGACCTCCGAAACCCATTTTTGGGTAATACATCGGTATTACGGATAAACAGGATAAACATTAAACTGGTTGTCAGGCTTAACTTAAGAATTAACAAGTTAAAAAGTATCCTGTGTTTATCCTGGATATAAAATATAATTGTGTCCAAATCAGATTAGCTGTTTTTTTATTGGGTAAACATCATCCAAACATGCAAAACTCTTGACTTATAATGTTAAATATTGGGATTGGTCTAGTGGTCGTTAGCGCGACTACTACACTTAAGGTCCTGGATTCGATTCTGAAGTCTAAAATAAAGCGATACTGGATATTTTTCTAACATTCTTAGCAGCAGCTCCAACTTTGTGCTGGTGCCTGGTTAATGGTAATAGCCTCGTCCCGAAAGAACATTTCAACTCATTTTATATTGACTAAAATAAGTTAAATTAATCAAAAAGTTTTTAGCAACCTTTTTGCTGAGATAGCTCTTTTATTTTTTTAAAAGTATTAAGTAAATTGATATGACATCTTAGGCTTTAATGCACACTCTTAGAATTAATTCAATGTGAAATCTGATAAACAATTTTAGACCGTGACTACAGACATTTAATATTCAATTAACTTTTAACTACTTTGAAGCTCGTCCATAACAATAAAGCGTGGCTCCACTATTTTTCTTTGACTTTAAAATTAAAAAAGAAAAGATCGACTTAATTACTTCGGATAGGCTGCATTTGTAAAGAAAACAAAGCTACTAGCGACCTTCAAAGTACAAAGGAAAGTTTAAATTGCCTCAGTTCTTTTTATGAAAAAGTGTGGGCCTGGCAAGTGCGAGCCGCAGATTTTACGGAGTAATTCAAATTACGAAGGAGGTTTTTTTGTTAATTTTTATTTCTCATACATTACTAATTTTTATTAATATTAATTATCATCCGTAGTAAGGCTGGGGACAGAGTGATGGTAAAATATAATTATTATAGCAGTGATTACCTAGTGATATGACTATTGGACTGCCAAGTCGTAGGTATCGAGTTCGAATCCAAGGCACGCACCTCTGACTTTTCGAATTCATGTGCGTATTAAAAATCAATTATCACTTGCTTAAACGGCGAAGGAAAACATCATGAGGTAACTTGCATGCCTAAGAGATTTTCTCGACGGCGTGTGAAGTCTGCCGACCCGCACTATATCAGCGTGGTGGACTATAGCTTAATCCCTCTCATTCTGTGAGAGGAGACCCAGCAGTGGGACAGTATATGGGTTGATGATGATGATTACATAGGACTTGCAACCAACTGGCGAACTTAGTATTAGTACAACTCTGCCCAACCCTTCGGGAATACAAGCGTAATGATTATGTATGTCGCTCCTTCCTTAAAGCAAACAGTATTATATCTTATGTGCATAATATATGCGACCTTTTTGGTAAGAAATCAACCTTCGAAACTTAAATATTTATAATGTCCTCGGTCCCCATATCAAGTGTACGCGTAGATACATAGTTGATAGGATCCAGCAAATAAAACATTATGGACATATAGACAGACATATTCTATTTTCGGTTCCATTTTCCAATTTTGGAGACCGGAGTCCGGATGTTGGACGGAGGTGCAAAAAGATCCGATGTCAGGTGCCAGTTGGAAAGGTTTCACCAAAGAGTATGAATGAGACAAGGTTATTAATCTCTTGCATTATTTACAACCTACATTTAATAATTAAAGTGTTTGACAAATGTAATATTTATGTGTAGGTATGTGTATTATTTTTTTGTTTATTCTACTAAGGTGGTAAACAAGCATACGGCCCACCTGATGGTAAGCGGTTATCGTAGCCTATAGACACTTGCAACACCAGGAGTATCACTTGAGCGTTGCAAACCCTGTATTGAAAGAGGAATAGTTGGGTTTGCAGTATAAGGGTCAAAGTCCCCCACAACACAAAGATTTCTCTTGGAGCACTGTATATTTAGATAGGATGTATATACCTTAATGATATTATCTGTATCATTTGTATAACATTTGTATGTTCTTATGAGAAATAAATCTTTAAACCTATTTATGTATATTCAGCTTTCGTATTTTTTTGCCCGCAAAATTCAAAAACATAACATACCTACACGCCTGTATTCCCCGAAAGGTTAGGTAGAGGTGTACTAATGTACACCCACATTTCGCCGGTATGTTTAGGTCCCATGTAATAGGGGACGAGCCTATTGCCATTAACCGGGCACAAATCCAGACTCCGAGCTGCTACTGAGAATTTCATAGAAAAACCCAATAACACTTTGCTCGACCTGGGGATCGAACCCAGGACCTCTAGCGTAGCAGTCGCGCTTTGGACCACTAGACTAATGAGGCAGTCTGTGAGAAATTAAAAAAGTAGTTAATAATTGAGGACATTTTTACAGAACGTTACATTTGAAAAGCAGTGATAGGCTAGTGATGTGATTATTGGACTACCAAAATAAAGGTCTCGATATCAAATCCAAAGCGCTCACCTCAGAATTTTATAAATAATGTACGTCATCATCAGCCTATACTAGTCCACTGCTGGACGTAGGCCTCCC
Organism: Acronicta alni; assembly: GCA_964056405.1. Classification (NCBI taxonomy): domain Eukaryota; kingdom Metazoa; phylum Arthropoda; class Insecta; order Lepidoptera; family Noctuidae; genus Acronicta; species Acronicta alni. The sequence goes on from OZ043935.1 coordinate 1,783,574, forward strand.
CTAATGTGCGCCATTTCACCCTGTCCTCGGCTTTTCGCATCCAGCTTCTACCAGCAGCCTTTCGCAGATCATCACTCCATCTTGCCGGAGGGCGGGGAATGTACGTATTAAGATTAAAATAATTATTTATCATTAGCTTCTTGGCTGACAGATCAGCTGCCGCGCCAAGGTTGTAGATCAAACCCTGGATGGAAGAATACTTATTCCGAAAAGATTAAAGAAGAACAGATTTTCAGCCACAACAGTAGATGGTTAAATCTTATAAAGTCGTAGAAAAGAATTTTATGATATGATACCGGCCGTTCTTGGTATTAAAAGGGGTTTAGGTCAGGGGGAGTTAAACACAACGTCACTTTATACTCAGACGTATATTACACCGAATTACACTTAGAACAATTACACTCGAGTTGTTGCTTCGTTGCGTGCTAGCGCTCGAATGCCCGCCTCGCTACGATACGAACGCTTCCCTCGATCGCCCCACCACAATCGAATGGTGGTGCGATCGACTACGTCACCGGATAGAGGCGTGGCAAACTTAGTCAACACAACAACAAGTATCAACGTATTATTAAAATAAATTAAATAAGTCAAATCGCCGATACAAATAATTATTTATGTAAATATTATACATATACCTATTAACAGATAATTTATATTTATAATAAATGCTGGCATGATCGAATAAAAACCTAACAGCTCGGCCATCCTACTTTAAGCGAGTCCCATCGCGTTTCCATTAAATTCAGTATTTGCTATATAATCTATATAAAATAATAGTCTCGTAGTATAGAAGGTTAAAAAGTGTCTTCGTTGAGATCGGTTATATTTAATATATCAACAAACTCTATAATCATTGTTAACTCTTAAAGGATTCTAGGTATATGTTATAAGAATATATTATATACATAGTCTTTTTTTTATTAATTATCAATCTTAAACAATTTTAACTACTTTTGTGTAATGTTTTTTTTTTTTTGTTACATTTTAACGACTATTAATTTTAACGAAATAATATTATGTTTAACTACATCTTCTAAATAAATACACAATATATAAATTGGCACATCTTGCATTTGACTACATAAAGTTTTCGAGATAAAACTTTCAAATTACACACACATACAAGTTTTTTTTTTTTTTTTTTTAATAGGACGTACGAACCAGTATTGTCTAATAAATCTAATGCAAGCAAAATCTAGTCTTATACATGAGGATGTATAGTATACTCATAATGTAGGATGATTACAATTATTATTTTCCATGCCAATAGTACAATCATACGACATTCTGATACAGTTTAAATTGAATGAAGACACATCTAAGACGTTAATTCTACTTCACGTTCCTCTTCTATTTCAGTACCATTTTCCGAACAGTCTGAATCAAAATTTCTTGTGAAGTTCATCCATGGTTGTATTTTATCGATGGCTACTATTGCCTCGTAACGTCGACCATGTTTACGAGTCAAAGGTGTGTCCTCAATCAGAAATCTATCATTATCGAGCGTTTTTACTACGCGATAAGGGCCTTGGTACTTTACAACAAGTTTCTGTGATTTACCATCGTGGGGCACTTGCCTTGCGACTCTCACCAGATCTCCCTCCTGATATTGAGTTGCTTTCTTTCTATGTCTGTTGTAATTTATTGTATCTTTTACCTGTTGTTTTTCTATTTTCTCTCCAGCCTCCTGTCTCATCTCGTCCAATTCCTCTGCTGGGGTTCTGTTGAGTGTTTCATTTATGATTTCACTCAACTTACCTTCGGCCCTACTGGTAATATTGAATCCGAACAGTAACTCGGAAGGGCTTTTTTGTGTTGTCTTGTGTTTTGTAGTGTTGATTCCGACCTGTATGTCCCAAATATGTTCATCCCAGGACCTTTCGTTTTCACCGTGATTGGACGTAGATAGCGCATCTAGAATAGTTCTATTGAATCTTTCAACTTGGCCGTTAGCCCGAGGAGTAGCGACGGCATTCTGGATATGCTTAATACCATATGATTCTACAAAGTCCCGAAATGTTTTGCTTGTGAAACTTGTACCTCTGTCTGTAATTAGTCGAGTTGGGACTCCAAAATAACTTACGTGTCTTTTCATTACTTGCACTGAAGTAAGAGATTTGGTGTTCCGGACCGGGTTTATACTGACATATTTTGTGAATCCGTCTACGATTACAAGCAAGTAGCAATTACCCGTCTTGCTTCTGACGAAGGGTCCCAGGTGATCCGCGTGAATGGTGTGGAATGGTATAGTTACCTTTTCAATAGGATGTAACTCACCCTCGTGCTTTCCACCAGAAGATTTGTGATGCGCATACTCTAGGCAAGAGGTAACGTATTTTTTTACAAACCTGCGCATCTTAGGAAACCAATAATGTTCCTTTATGCGTTGAAGAGTCTTCTCGAATCCCCAATGGCCTAAGTCATCATGGTTCATCTTCAAGACCTGCCATCTCACACCTTGAGGTACCAGCCATTTCGTTTCCTCCCCTACGACGCGATAAACCTTACCGTTTTTTAGTGTATAATTTTTGTGTATGTCCATAGCTTCTGAAACAGAAGGGTCTGCTAGAGTCAGTTTGATTCTCCTTACCTCTTCATCAGCAGATTGCACCGTCGCAATCCAGTCTTGGTCAGGACCCAATGGTTGCTCCTGTATCGGTAAAACATCCAAAATATGCGGTCCACCTTCGTCATTGTCAACAGGATTCCTGCTGAGTGCATCCGCGTGAGTCATACGCGCACCAGGCCGGTATTCTATAGTGCAGTCGTATTCCTGCAACTGGACCCACCAGCGAGCTACGCGGGGTATCAAGTCCCGCTTGACTAGCGTAGACCTGAGTGCATTGCAATCAGTCAAGATCTTGAACGGTATACCTATTAGATATACTCTGAACCGATTCAGTGAGGCAATTACCGCGAGGGTTTCCAATTCATACGAATGCAACTTACGTTCGTCACTTGTCGTTTTACGACTGAAATACGACACCGGCTGTAGCACCCCATTTGAGTTTCGTTGAAGGAGTATTCCTGCCAGACCTTCCTTGCAGGCATCGGTATGCAGTTCCACTTCTGCCTTAGGGTCGTAAAGTGAAAGTATGGGTCTACTCGTAAGAAGCTCCTTTACCTTTTCAAAAGCTTGTTCTTGCTCCTCGTTCCAGGCCCATCCCGCATCCTTCTTTAATAAGTCTGTTAGAGGAGCAGTGATCATGGCGTACCCTTTGATAAATCGTCGGAAGAAGCCAGACAGACCAAGAAACTGGCGTACCTCGTGTTGATTCGAAGGCCGTGGGAACTTGGATACTGCTTCACTTTTCCTACTACCGGGCCGAATACCATCAGCACTAACATCAAATCCGAGGAAGTCTACGGAGTCGAGGAAAAACTGGCACTTACTTAATTTTAATGTTAACCCACCTTGTTTCAGTAGACCTAACACTTCCTCCAATCTCTGCAACCCTTCCTCAAAGTCTTTCGACGGGATTAGGACATCATCCATGTAAACGAGCGCATATTTAATTTTGGCCTCCTTTAGTATTTTGTTGATTGTCCTTTGAAAGATTGATGGTGCGTTAACGAGACCAAAAGGCATGCGATTAAACTCAAACTGCCCATCAGGTGTCACGAAGGCAGTTTTGGGTCGAGATTCCTCTGATAAAGGAATCTGATAGTAGCCTGAAGCCAGGTCCAAAGATGTAAATAAAGTATTACCTGCCAGTAGATCCAGTTGATCTTCCACTCGAGGCATCGGGTAATGATCCTTTTTAGTTTTCCGGTTCAGGGCTCTATAGTCGACACACAGGCGTTTATCACCTGTTTTCTTCTGCACCATGATGATTGGGCTCGCATAAGGTGACGATGACTCCCTTATTATTTTGCTGTCTAACATTTCTTGAATCATATTACTCACCAACTGTCTTTCGGCGTGCGACATGCGGTACGGGCGGTATACGATGGGATCGCCATCAGTTAACTCTATGGTCATTTCGGTAGTTGTAGTAAAACCTAAATCATGCAAACCACTCGAAAAGCAGTCACCATACCTTTCCAGCACGCCCTTCAGTTGCTGCCGCTGGTTCGTATCTAATTTTGGGTTATATTTCACGGAAGTGTTCATTACAGAGTCATCGAAGACGACGCTGAATGAGTTTATCATGTTGTGTACTGGAACTTGTTTTCGTTCTAAAGATCGTGTTAGAAGAGTACCTCTAGTAAGGCGCATGGTTTTTGACGAAACATTATAGATCAGAATTGCACCACGACCATTCTTGATCTCATACTGGCCGGGAAGTAAATAATACTCTTTACCTTCCGGGCCACGAAGCGTACCGTTAACATGCACTTCACAGTTAACCAATTGCGCGTCTGTAGAAACTTGTACTGCTCGCATCGTGTTGCAGGGAATTTCCACGTCATATGTGGCAGCTAGGTTGACTTTATTTGGAGGCATTCTTTGAATTTTGATCGCGTCCGGGGTCTTAATTATTAGAATGTCAGGTCTCTCTGTAAATGAATGCCCTAAAAGAACGGGATATACCAACACATAATCCTCCACAACATATAAGTCGATTGTTTCTGCTACACCTTGAACCTCTACGGTAGCGACGACTACTCCTTTAGGCCTTACCATGCTAGCTCCTATACCTCGGAGCGTTGGTAGATTTTCTCGATGAGTCATTGGTAGACCAAGAGACTTAACATCACTTACCCTGATGAGGGAACATTGGCTGCCTAGATCTACGTGACAAGCAATAGTAGACCCGTTCACATTAATATCCATTACATACTTATCCATTCCGGTGTCTTCGGTCATTACTTCGGATACCTGTTTCTGCTTTGGGTCATTACCTGATGTTGAGCTCTTTACAGTTTCCAACGTAGACCTTCCCATATTCCTGTAGCAGTTAGATGTATGATGACCAACTCTATCACACGTTGTGCATTTTGAAAGTGGCTTTTCGCATTTAGAGCTGCGGTGGCCTATCTCGTTGCAGTTATGGCATTTCACTGAAAGCGTTGGTTTTCCGCATCTAAAACTGGGGTGACCAACTTCGTTGCAGTTAAAACATCTAATTGTAGGATTGTTTACGTTACCCGATTTCGAAGAATCCGATCGACTCGTATTAGACCCGAATCTTCCTCTCCGCATGACGTCCTGACCATCTCTGCTCTGTCCTATTTTAACAGTTTTAAAATATTTAAGTACCTGTTCGGGTTCTCGGAATTGAGCTGCCTGAGCTCCAACCTTTACTGCACGATCTTCTATGCCATATAGAAGACAGTCCACCGCTTGTTTGCCAGTTATGTTACATCTATTTAGTAAGTTGACCTTCGCGTAATAATAAAGCTCTAATGACTATCCATATTTAACCTTCTTAGCCAACATTTCGGTTAAGAGTTCGGCATAATCCTCTCTACATGGGAAGGATTCTAATAACTTCTTCTTCCACTCAGACCACGTATGCAATACCGAAGTTAGACCCTGGTACCATGTCCTCGCAACCCCACATAATTTAGGCAATGAATAATGTATGATTTCCCTCTCTTCCCAACCATAAATCTCGGCGCATTCTTCTACTTTAGTGATCCAAGTTAAAACAGTTTGATCTTTGGATAAAGGGTCAAACTCCGGCACTACATTCGCGTTGAATGCTAATTTCGGTTTATCCGAGCTCTTAACCTTTTCTAAAATAGCTAAAAACTTATCCATCAGCTTAACATCCCGGTCCTCATCCTTACGTTTAGATGATTTCAGTCGTTTTGGAGATGGCGACCGACTTCCAGATTCAGAAGAATTGTAGGTATTGCGTCTTTTTCTTGAGCTACCAGATCGTACACTAATTCGTGTTCGTCTAGGTGGTGGAGAAATAGACTCCTCTTCAGTGTCAGACAGTGTCAAACGACGCCGTCCCTGCACGTTAGCTCGCGACCTGTGTTGCCTTCTCCCCGAATGTTGCCGTTTCCGCACACCATTTCGTACTTTTTCGTACCCTGAAGATCGTTCACTGCGATCCTCATTACTTACACTTTCTCCTTGATCGTTTTCCCCAAATTCCCATCGATACCTTAATTTTAACCCACCGCTTTGGGTTTTGTTACTTTGTTCCGTCCCGTCACTTCGGGAATCCTTCCTTGAATTCGACCCTCCACCTAGGGTGTCATTCATTAGGTTCAACCCTCCACCTAGGGTGTCCTTATTCATACTCGACCCTCCACCTAGGGTGTCCTTCCTCACACTCAACCCTCCACCTAGGGTGTCCTTCCTCACACTCAACCCTCCACCTAGGGTGTCCTTCCTCACACTCAACCCTCCACCTAGGGTGTCCTTCCTCACACTCAACCCTCCACCTAGGGTGTCCTTCCTCACACTCAACCCTCCACCTAGGGTGTCCTTCCTAGATGGCCCTCCACCTAAGGCCCCTTCGTCGTTTTCTTCCACAGTTCTTTGTCACCTGAAACTTTCATTTACTACCATTAGCAATATGGTAATCGTATCGTTTATACTAACATTTCCAGCCTAACAAAAGCCAAACAAAATATATTGTTTATCATCGGTGCAGATTTAGTATCTTCTGTCAACAGAATACAAGTCGAACGACAATATTGGCCCGCGGTACATAAAATTTCATTGAATTTAACGAAAGAATAAAAGAATAAAAAGGCCCTATATAATAAATAAAGAAAATAATCATAAAAAAAAATAAAAAAAAATAAACTATAGTTTTCAATAGAATAAATCCAGCCCCAGGACAGCTGGTAGAAAATGCTGTTTTAGTATCAATTTGTGATATCACATTTCCATTTACATGTAGACATAGCAAAGAAGCAGTATTAGCAAAAAGAAGAACACACTAATAAAAAAAAAATAACACTCAGTGCCTCTCCGTAAATAAATTATGCAAAAAGAAAATAAACTTCGAAATATTAAATCTCATTAAAACACCAAAATTACCGTTTTTAAAGAATCGTTACTTACGTTTTTCCGGGTTTGTGAGCGTGACAAGAAAATGAGAAATTTTCTCGACGATCCCACTTCTGACCTAAAAGGGGTTTAGGTCAGGGGGAGTTAAACACAACGTCACTTTATACTCAGACGTATATTACACCGAATTACACTTAGAACAATTACACTCGAGTTGTTGCTTCGTTGCGTGCTAGCGCTCGAATGCCCGCCTCGCTACGATACGAACGCTTCCCTCGATCGCCCCACCACAATCGAATGGTGGTGCGATCGACTACGTCACCGGATAGAGGCGTGGCAAACTTAGTCAACACAACAACAAGTATCAACGTATTATTAAAATAAATTAAATAAGTCAAATCGCCGATACAAATAATTATTTATGTAAATATTATACATATACCTATTAACAGATAATTTATATTTATAATAAATGCTGGCATGATCGAATAAAAACCTAACAGTATGTTTTATATCTCATGCTATAAGTAGCACCCAAGCTGCTACTTACAGAAAACTCTTTACTCGAATTGGAAATTTAATCTATGACCTCTGCTCCTTAGTCGCCTCACTCTTGACAGAGTGGTCGTGGTTGATGACGCTGCATTTTTATTGGTTAAAGCAGTCATCGCGATGCGCCTCCACTTGCTGCGGTCTTCTGCCTCTCGAGAACTCTGGACTATGGAGGTTAATCTATGACCTACTCAGAGATAAACAAGGCCGTGCGCTCTATAACATAATTTAAGCTCAGAGGTGACCAAACACTGATATTTGATTTTCTTATTTTATGCGTTGCATTTTTTTACGAAGAAACGCTACCATTTCGTAAAAGAATGTGACTCCGACAGGGACAGGGTCGGTGTACAGTGGCCAGCATATCAAGCTACCCCAATCTGTCAAATTTATTTGATAGATTTCCAACTTTAATACAAAGCAATAAGGTTCATTTTAAATTGGGAAAATTTGACAGTTTTGGATAGCTTGACCTTCTGACGTCTGTACATATGTGTATATGCACACATAAATACATAATTATGTACACCGACCCTGTTATAGAGATTTTTCTAAAAAGTATCTTCATAATACAGAACTCCTTTTTAGTATAAGAATTTTTGACAAAAAAGCAAACATGTCTCATGATAAGCGGCAACCGTAGCATACAGACCAGTACTAGTATCTTGAGATCTCTTTTTTTATACCACCAACGTGGCAAAAAAGTATATTAATATACGACCCACGTGGTAAGCGGTTACCGTAGCCTATAAATGCTTGCAACACCAAGGTTATTACTGAATAACAGAAGAGACAAAGCCCGAGCTGTCATCGGAGCCCTTACAGGGCATTTTGCAACAAACGACATGCTCTATAAAATGAAATTGGCTTTGAATAACAATTGCAGAGTTTGTGGTGAGTTTAAGGAAATAATACATCACATCTTGTGTGATTGTGACGTCCTGGCGACGAAACGGATGAGTCATCTCGGCAACGGATACCCGAAGCCAGAGGACTACAGGTTCCTTCCTCTTAGTGGGTTAGCCGCCTTCATAAACTACGTCAAGAGTAAGGAATGTACCCTGCTGGGGACAACACAACAGATCACATTTGGTCGAAGTATGCTTGGCTGTGCCAGCCCCCATAGTTAAGAATAAGGGTATCATTTGCACGTTGCCAAGTTATAACCTTAGACACGACTCTCACAAGCTGCGTATTACCAAATTATAATTTAAATAAACGCTATAAATTTGATCTATAAATCCTACCCATATCTCAAATTACGCGTCATATTTTCGACATTAGTCTTCCAATAAAAACTGAAAAGTTGTTTGTTTAAAGCGCCGTTAATATGTTGGGTATTATGTTAATTCGCCAACGTGATGCGAATAAAGAATTGCTTATTCTTTTTAGTCTTTGGGGTTCCGTAAGTAAAAAACTAAACCCTTTTGATTAGAGTTCCTGCAATGAGTCTTGTTTGTCACTCGCTCATATTTTTCTCAATAACATATTAAGCTGTTTGGGACTCAATTAATGTTAAAAAAAAGTAATAAAATGGTAACTCAAAGGATTGGCAAGTCAAAGGTCTCGAGTTCGAATCCAAGGCACATACCTCTGACTTTTTGAAATCATATGCGTATTAATAATCACGAGACGATCACGATGTCGTGGGTTTGATTCCCACAGTGTACAAAATATTTATGTGAATAACATTAAGTGTTTGAAAGAAAAGAAAATAAATTTATTTGTGTAGACAAGACGCACACCAGAGAAGAACATAAGAACGAAATGGAAACGTGACATTTTTACGGAAGGTATGCGCCACATCCACACAAAACGAACAGATTTTCTACAGTTTGTGCGCAGTGGGATCACGGATAATGCGAGAGAGATTCCCGTGATCTCACCACTACGCGGGACGGTGGTAGTGGTGGTGGTTTTAGTCGATATGCTGGCCACCTGGCCGCAGAGCCCGACGTAACCGTCTCGCATTTTCCCAACCGCAAGGAGCATTTCCCCAACCGAAAAAAAAAACCTACAGTTTGTGCGGGGTTTTGTTCTCAACCACAAGTCTTTTAAACCAAAAAGTTGACGTCTAAAAGGCGTTTGTTTTGATTGTCCGCTATCTGGGTAGGTGGCAGGGTATATCGGAGTCGTACGACTAAAAATCACTTGTATTCACTTGCCCTATTATCATTCCCATGGGATCTGTAAAATTCACGATCATGACAATCGTCTGCCATCTGGGGAAGGGACAAGGTGTGACAGTGAACCACAACGGTTGTGTTGCCAGTGGACTTTGACCCTTATACTGCCAACTATTCCTTTTACGTTTTACAGGGTCGGCAACGCGTTACCCCCGGTGTTAGAAGCTTCTATAGGCTACGGTAACTGCTTATCATCAGATGGACTATATGCTTGGCTTGACTGAAAAGTCACACTTTCGTTCCCTTGCACCACTGTCATGGCCATGGAATTTGTGAAATTCACACGATATGACCGTCTAAGTCTAAAAGGCCTGCTATATTCCACAAATTATCATACTCTTTGATAATTATCCCATAAATCGCGGCCCTACCATGGATTTGCTAAGGAACCTTTTGATAAAAAAATTTCTCTCGCACTTGACCGTTATTTTTTTTTTATTTTAGCCATATCTGCAGCGTACAAATAGGTTTAATTTGAATGTCAAATAAAGCTGTCGAGCGAGGGTTGTTTACCCCATTCTTGGAGAAAGTTAGAATGATAGAGTGGGATGGCTTTATATATCTGTATTAGACTGTCTCTCTCTTTAAGGGGAAATAAAAACTTGGAGTTTGAATGTAGTTGATAACATATTTTTATAGATATCATATTTTATCCTTAATGAGCGTAATGTTCACGCTTTATTTGGCATCATTTACTTTTTTTATGAATTAGAAGCCGAAAAGGGCTCGTGGCTCAGTTAAAACTACGCTGATCAACCGATTTGCAAGGTTAAGCTGCACTAACCACGGTCAGTCTATGGATGGGTGACCTTTCTTAACACATTGGCTTCCAGTCTAACCAAATGCGGCTGACTATCAGTATTTTACACGAAGCTACCAACGAAAGCGTCTCATCAGACAATCCAATATCAAGGCAATACCGGTAATCTGAGAATAGGCTGATTATCAGGTGTCAGGCTTTTTGTGCTTCTTACTACCGCTAACGCTCATCATTGATGTTCGCATGACAACCGGGACTGAAAAATGTATGTGCTCTCCGAAGCACGGAGGGGTCTCGATGGGCTAAGAATTATCCATAGACCAACAGTGGCCAGCGTAGTTTATCCTATCAGATTGGTTAATCAGAGTACAAAAATCACTTAAATAACTTTAAAATCTTAGCATACAAAAAGATACAAAAAAGATAGTTCATAGGTAAGGTGGAATCATTCGACATCGAACTGTCATATATCAGTCATGTCGGTTCAGAAGCAAAAATACTTGCTTTTCAATAGGTGTTACTGACGTCACCATAAAGACGTAAATTCTGAATGTGAAGGCAAAATTCATCATGGCGGGTGGGACTCGCGATGGCCTCGCGATGATCACAGCGTCTAGACGCGTCGTCTAGAATCAGAACACGCATTATTTTTCCGTCGGTAAAATAACTTCTCCATTAATATTAAAATCCCAATTAAATACATAAAAATTAAGTACAGATGAAAATTAGAATCTCCTATCAAAGACATCGGTTATAATCGACGGAAAATGGAAAATAGAATGCCAAACTCGGTCCCCATTCTTAAAACCATATCATAATGACATCCAATAAAAACGAACCACTAATGTGATACAAAAACTATTAACCAATATAACTTGGTCGAGTCTGTTTGCGAAGCTTAAATCCTAACATATTCCAAATTATAAATTACAGAAGGTCAACAGCTGTACATCTTTATGTATATTTTGATCACAAGGTCAAGTGTACATTATACATTTTAAGGTCAAGTGTACATTAATGTACATTTTTATTACCTTCATGTTTTCATAATTTATGAATTCTTGTAACGACGACCGTTCCGCGACGAAATATTGTGTTTGCAGTGGATAGACTTTGACCTTAAACTGCCAACCTAACTATTCCTCTTTCTTTTTACAGGGTAGGCAACGCGTACGTGATTGTATAATAGATTGCTTATAGTTATTAGAAACGAAACCAAAAAAGGGTAAATCCCCTTGAGGTGTCTCATCCATATGTTGTGGGTCATCCATATGCATTGCCTATGTAGTTGCAATTGTTTCAACTTGGGTACCGATGTACCTAAATTAATAATAATAATATTTTTGGGACATCTTTACACAACACCATCTAGTCCCAAACTAAGCAGAGCTTGTACTATGGGTACTAGACAATGGATATAATACTTATATATATATTTTTTTTGTAAATACATACTTATAATACATAAGAAACACCCAGACAAACACAAATACTCGTGTTTAATCCACACAAATATTTGTGTCCTGTGGGAATCGAACCCACGACCCCATGATCAGCAATCGAACCGCTAGACCACAGAGGTCGTCTAATTGCAGATATCGTAGTTATACCGTGTTATTATTTAAGTATTATTATTGTACAAAATATTTTAAAGGCAATATTATAAGTGGAAGCAGTGATGGTCTAGTCATATGACCATTGGACTGCCAAACAAAGGTCTTGAGTTCGAATCCAAGCGCGCACCTCTGACTTTACGAATTTATGTGTGTATTATTAATTAATTATTAGTTGCTAAGATGGTAAAGGAAAACTTACATGTCTTAGAGATTATTCTTGACGGTGTGTGAAGTCTGCCAACCCGCATAGGGCCAAGGTATATAGCTTAAGCATAAGGACTATAGCTTAATCACTCTCAATCTGAGAGGAGACCCGTGCCCAGCAGTGGGACATAGGTTGATGATGATGAAAATTGAATTAAATAGATTTTCTAATTCTACTTTGAAAACGGTTTGTGTGACTTTGTTTACTCGTAAGATATTGTGGACTATAGCCTAATCCCTCTCAATATGAGAGGAGACAAGTACCCTGCAGTGGCACAGTATATGGGTTGATGGTGATGATGAAGATATTGTAAAAGTTTAATAATAAATATACATACGTACATAACCTTTTGCTTTTATTTTGCACAATGTACTTACCTTCGTGACCATTCTAAGCAATAATCTTGAAGAGTAGGCTTTCATTCAAACTTTAGCAATTTTCTCGCGATATTTCCAACTGACTCAGACAAGATGTTGTGAGAGAATCTACTCAAAATTATTTTTGACTAGATTAAAAAATAATGGATTTGTTTAAATAAATAAATATTCTTGGACCATTTTACACAGCACAATCTAGTCCTAAACTAAGCAGAGCTTGTACTATAGACAATGGATATAATACTATATACTTTTTTTGTAAATACATACTTATAATACATAAGAAACACCAGACAAACAAACACTTATGTTCACCACATGAATGTTTGTTTTTTGTAGGAATCGACCTCATGGTCAGCAGGTCGACACGCGAACCACAGAAGTCGTGAAATTTTCCAATTCTTGTAAAATGCAGAACATACCGTCACACCTAGGTTCCCCAAAGGGTTAGTAGAAAGGGTATTAATGTACACCCATAGTTTGCCAGTATGTTTAGGTCACATGCAATACAGGGCGAGCCTATTTCAATTTAACTGGGCACCAATTCAGACTCCGCGCAACCAATAATTTCATAGATTTTTTTTAAGAGAGGTAGGGCATAATGGGAGTACTTCAACTCAAATTGGAGCTGCCTGAATGGGGAAGTACCTCCGCCTTGCAGAAAATCGAAGTAAAATAACACTGCTTTGAGCTGTGTTGTGTTTCTTAAGGTGAGCAAGGTTGCCAGTGCTACACGAGGAAACGTTGTGTTGGCAGTGGGGGGACTTTGACCCTTATACTGCCAACCCAACTATTCCTCTTTCAATACAGGGTCGACAACGCGCAAGTGATACTCCTGGTGTTGCAAGCGTCTATAGGCTACGGTAACTGCTTAACATCAGGCGGGCCGTATGCTTGTTTGCCACCTTAGTAGAATAAAAATAAAAATAGCAAAGCCCTATCAATCTTATCTCGTGGTAGCAGTGCAGCATTTGCAAAATAAAACGTAGAGGTGTGGAAGAGAAGTAAAAACTACAAAAAAATATGTAGAATATCGTGTGAGATACCTTTACTTCTAACAATCAAGAATTTATGGATCGTTTAGCAGAACAGGGGAGGAAATATTATGACTAGAATTAACTGAGATGACTGTATTTTGGCAAAATGCTTTGAAGTTTATTCTTGTTTTTTATAATCTTTGTTTTTATATACCAATAAGGTGGTAAAAAAGCAACGGCCCAATTGATGATAAACGGTAACCGCGTTGCACGTTGCAAACCCTGTAACATGAAAGAGGAATAGTTGGGTTGGCAGTATAAGGGTCAAAGTCCCCCCGTTGCCAACACAACGTTTCCTCGCACTGGCAACCTTGCTCACCGTATTGAACACAACACAGCTCAGATCAGTGTTATTTCACTTCTGTTTGAAAGCGGAGGTACTCCCCTAGTCGGGGAGCTCCAATTTGAGTGGAATTTCTCCCATTATGCCCAACTATGTCTCTACAAATAATGATATTGGTGATCCCTAATGTTAATATCATATCGACGGTGTACCAAAGATACCCAGAAGATGCATACAGAGTCCAGCACATCAAGCTACCACAATCTGTCAAATTTCTTTGATTAATTTTCAACTTTAATACAAAATTATAAGGTTCACAGTCAATTGGGAAAAATTTACAGTTTTGGATAGCTTGAACTGCTGGCGTCGGTATGTACTCGGAAATACAGAGGTAGGAAGGGTGTTCCACTCTTTAGCTGTGCGCATTACAAAGCGCTGTGTGCGAATATGTGCAATATCAGCCAGCTTTCTTGCAGTGCGTCTGGAGCTGCATATTGTCAATATAAGGCAATATTGCAGTCTTACAGGTGGTTTATTAAATAATTAGAAACAATTATGGACCCTGTCCGGCACAGTATTTTTTTTAATAAGTAGGAGGTAGGAGTCAATAAATATGTATAAGTACCTAATTGTTTTTTTTTACATCACTACATAGTATAAAACAAAGTCGCTTTCTCTGTCCTTATATCCCTATGTATGCTTAAATCTTTAAAACTACGCAACGGATTTTGATGCGGTTTTTTTTATTAGATAGAGTGATTCAAGAGGAATGTTTATATGTATAATACATGTATGTTATTAGTACATTGCACCCGTGCGAAGCGGGGACGGGTCGCTAGTATTATAATAAATACTACAAAATATCAATGATGAGATGATTTTGCCAATTTCTTTCGAAAGTACTCACAAACTTTCATTTTAAACGAATAACGACTAGTTGCCATCCTGATTTCCAAAGGGAGCACATTCCACAGAAGTATAGACTGTACGAAGAAAGAAGAATGCAGAAAGTCAGAATGATGAGGAGGACATTGTAAGAGATGATTAAATGAAGAGCGAAGATTTCTATTATTAATAGTACATATAAAATTAAAATGTGATAATAAATAAGTAGGAGAAAGGGGAGAATCGAGAACAGTGTATAACGTCGTCAATGCTCTCAGCTCTCTACGTTCCCGAATCGGTAACCACTCTAAGAGTACACAATATTCTGAGACGTGGTCGTAAGAAAATACAGAAGTAGGAAGGGTGTTCCACTCTTTAGTTATCTCTCCGTGTGCGAACATGTGAAATATCAACCAGCTTTCTTGCAGTGCGTCTGGAGCTCCGATGGTAGATCATTTATTGCATTCCAATATTGCATATTGTCAATACAAGGCAATATTGCAGTCTTACAGGTGGTTTATTTATTAATTAGAAACAATAATATGGACCCTGTCCGGCACAGTATTTTTTTTAATAAGTAGGAGGTAGGAGTAAATAAATATGTTTAAGTACCTACTATGCGTTTCAAATAAGTATAGGACTGACCTCCAGCCATCTTGTGACGTCATAGCTGTCAATTCAAACCAGCTGGGTAGGGTGAGCAAAACAGATATTGTTGAAATAATATTTTTTATGTATTTAAAATATTCCACAGATTGTTATTTAGAAGAAAATGAGATATTTTATAACCCGTGTTTATAACAAAACTAAAATTATCGTTGTCTTGAAATATTTCCCTTTTTTTGGTTTTTATTTTCGATTCATTTGACGTGTATAATTTCTTTTTGCCAATCGTCACTGGTAATTAAATCAATAGTTTCCAGTGTTAGATTCTCAATTTGGCTTTCTTATTATTGTTGAACATTATTGTTATTACCCTACGCTTATCAAGTGCCAGGTATATTCAATTGGATTTAAATAACAATTATAGGGTGGCAGCTTCAAAACTTCAAAGCCATGGGAGTTTAAAATATTGTCTATAATATAGTTTTTTGGCCGATTGTGCCTTTTTATTAACTCGGAGAGTTCCGGATTAGGTATTACTGCATATAAATATATTAAAAAGTTTTAAAATTTCAAAAGATAAATTAATTTTCTTTGCAAGCTGTACTTTTTTGACAGATCGGGGTCATTCGAGGTCATTGACGTTCCTATTCTTATTTGAAACGCATAGTAATTGTTTATTTTACATTAAGTACTAAAGTTGGAAAAAGGCTAGGATGATTAGATGAAATCGTATTTACGCTATATTATATGAAAAAAGCATGACATACGATTCAAAATTAGCTTTTATTCGTATCGAAGGAATATTTGTCTCTTCGTTTCAATTTTTATTCTGATTGTAGAACATTTTATTGAAGTTTCTTTGTGCAATCTAAAATTGATTGTATAAAGTGTAGGTACAATTTATTGGAAAGCTGCCTTATTTGCAATCTTGTAGAATTATTGGAATAGAAAAAGTAAAAATGTACTATCAAGCCTGTATTCCCTGAAGGGTTACTAGGTATAAGCATTTTTTTTATTTTTTTATTCTTCTAAGGTGGCAAACAAGTATACGGCCAACCTGATGGTAAGCGGTTACTGTAGCATATAGACGCTTGCAACACCAGGAGTATCACTTGCGCGTTACCGACCCTGTATTGAAAGAGGAATGGGTTGGCAGTATAAGGGTCAAAGCCCCCCCACTGCCAACACAACGTTTCTTCGTTAAGCACTGGCAACCTTGCTCACCGTAAGAAACACAACACAGCTCAAAGCAGTGTTATTTTACTTCGATTTTCTGCAAGGCGGAGGTACTTCTCCAGTCGGGCAGCTCCAATTTGATTGGAATTACTCCCATTATGCCCTACCTCTCTTAAATCCTTTTAATTCCCTGAAAATAGCAGATAATATCTGCTATTTTCTTTTTATATACACTACTACACTGTACTCAACACTGTGTGGAATGTTCTCCTTCTTGAAATCAGGATGCGCAACAGTCACCAATTCTTTAAATCTAATGTGCGTAAATATTTGCTGAACAAGACACTGTTAGATTCATCTAGTAAATTTTTTTGAGCTTTTTCATTATTGTATATATTAATTATGTGTGTTTTATGAGTGGATATATTGAGGTAAAATCCCTCTGGCATACAGGTCTTCACGATATTTTCTTTTATCGTTTAAGGGAGTGATAATTCATCATTAATACCCATATTATGATATCAAGAACTCAGATGTGCGGGCCTTGGATTCGATCATACCACTAGGCCATCACTGCTGCTGCCATGCCGGTGTTTAAGTTCCATGTAGAATGTGAGCCTATTGCCGTTAAATCTTTCTTTCTTTCATGTTTCACTACAAGCCAAATTGTAATCAATAGGGTATCACTACTGCTAAAGTCTGTTTCCACTCAACGAAACTATTATTTCAATCTAAACATTTCTCGATACCAATAAATGCGAGAATTGCTTGTACTGCTTGTTAGCCCGCGGGGTTCAATCGTTTGTTTGTTTGTACAATCTCAGTTCAATATTTAATCCCAATAAATCCTTAAAGCAATAGTGAAAACTGTATTATGTGTCTTCTCACAGTGCAGCAAGCTTGTATCATAAATTGATTTCTGACATTTACGCGAATATTATACATTGAAATAAAACTACTTTTTACGGATTTTATCGCGTTATATTGATATTATTAATCCCGACGTTTCGGACCCTTTACAGCGTCCATGGTCTCGGGTAGACTGAGGTGGTAGGCGTATTGATGATATAATTACTGACAGCTACCCTACATTTTTATTGTTACATGATCAATGATATTTTTTATTACTAATTATTAATTAATACTAGATGGAGCCGGCATTTCTTCTCAGAGGTCGTCAACTTGTAAAACTAGATACTGCTTATGTACTTACTTATGTACTACTTATGTACTTAGCTATATACTGCTTACGTACTTACACATATACTGCTTATGTATTTACCTAAGTACTGCTTATGTATCTACCTATGTACTGCTTATTTACTTAACTATGTACTGCCAATGTACTTACCTTTGTACTGCTTATGTAATTACCTATGTATGTAGGAGTACATAAGGAGTACATAAGGAGTACATAAGGAGTACATAAGGAGTACATAAGGAGTACATAAGGAGTACATAAGGAGTACATAAGGAGTACATAAGGAGTACATAAGGAGTACATAAGGAGTACATAAGGAGTACACAAGGAGTACACAAGGAGTACATAAGGAGTACATAAGGAGTACATAAGGAGTACGTAAGGAGTACATAAAGAGTACATAAGGAGTACACAACGAGTACATAAAGAGTACATAAGGAGTACACACGGGGTACTCAAGGAGTACGTAAGGAGTACATAAGGAGTACATAAGGAGTACATAAGGAGTACATAAGGAGTACATAAGGAGTATATAAGAAGTACATAAAGAGTACATAAGGAGTACATAAAGAGTACATTAGTAAGTACATAAGGAGTACATAAGTAGTACATAAGGAGTACATAAGGAGTACATAAGGAGTACATAAGGAGTACATAAGGAGTACATAAGGAGTACATAAGGAGTACATAAGGAGTACATAAGGAGTACATAAGGAGTATATAAGGAGTACATAAGGAGTACATAAGGAGTACATAAGGAGTACATAAGGAGTACATAAGGAGTACATAAGGAGTACATAAGGAGTACATAAGGAGTACATAAGGAGTACATAAGGAGTACATAAGGAGTACATAAGGAGTACATAAGGAGTACATAAGGAGTACATAAGGAGTACATAAGAAGTACATAAGGAGTACATAAGGAGTTGTGGCGTATCGGCACGCCTCTAGTAGTTCAACTATTTATTGTCTTTGGTTGAACGACTAAAAAACCACAGATGATTGTCTGTGGATGGGGGCGGAGCGTGCTTGCATCAGATCGCGCGCTCGCTCTCTCCGCTTCCTGCCGTCAATCGACTCGCACGCATGTCGCGTTGCCCGAGCCGACAGTAATGGCCGCTTGGCAATAATGTAAAATACTTTCGTGGGAGTAAACAAATTTCGTACACATTGGCGAGTATCATTTCTCGGCTAGGAGTAGGCCGATCCCGAAATACTCCAAAGTGGTGACCCGACGGGAACAATCCTCGTCTTGCCGGCTGCCATTCAGCCCTACGCAGCTGTAAAACGACACCTTACGGCCGCGGCCGTTATTGTTCGTCCAACTCCAGCCCGGCCGTCTCCAAGGTCAAGTCAGGTGATCCAACGCCGGATATGAAGGTACTGTACACCGGCCGATACCTTATACTGCCACGGGATTCGTCGTCGTCAGCTGGAAATCTCATTTTTGCAACGCAAAGCACAGCGCTTTCAATTTCTTCAAATTGTTTCGCTAACAAAATGGCGTCCCGGCAATATAATATTACGATGCGATGTGAGAAATGGTGACTTTAACAGTGTTACTAAAATAACTTGTACGGCATTAGTAATCGTCAAAAGATTATTATAGTTTTTTTTTCTGCAACGAAGTTTACCTACGCCAGTGACTATGGTGGAATTATTATTTTATGTTTGCATTCTAAATTCCAATCAATTCATATTGGATCTGTGTATTTAGGTACTATAAATAAGTGCTACAAATTATCTCAATAATTAATTATTCTTGCGTTACACTTGTAACATCAATGTAATTAATTTACGTGTTGTACTTTGAACATTTTGTCATAATTTTCGTGCTAACCAATCTGACGTATGCTTGATATATGTGTACATTAATTGTTTAATATGTCATTACCTATTAACAAGGCACTGATATTTTTGGTGAACGGAGAGCATGCTAGATAAATTATGTAATCGTATGATATTATGCATCTTGTGTTTTAATGTTTTAGTTACAATCTTGACATTTTTCTTTTATCGATTGTTTTTATTACCCGACGTTGTCTAATTAAGTAACGGTAATGCTTTTCTGAAGGAATGGTGACTAACATTTTTTACTATAAAATTAAGTGCCTATTTAAATGCCTACGTGTTCTATTTTATTTGTTTACACGTTTTTAAATTTTTAATGATTCTTTTTTTGATTTTTTTGATTTTGCTTCTTTTGCATTTTGTTTGTATTTTTGTGTTATAAATATTATTTTTTGTACTAACCGTTTACCTACATGTGTTTTTGATGTTCATTGCTTTTACATTGCGTTCTGCTGTGTCGTGTGATATCGGGTTTTTAGTTTTACGACTTTCTTTGCCTTACTTTTTATTCTCCTACCGCTTTCTCTGCAAGCATGGCCGCTGAAAAGTTGCAAGCTCAATTACAGGACCTCATGGCCACAAATACTGCTTTACAAGAATAGCTCACCCAGGGGAAATCTGGCATTTACAAAGTATCTGTTAAACTGCCACCATTCTGGGCAGATAAACCTGCAATATGGTTTGCTCAAGTCAAGGCCCAATTTCAAATAGCAGGCATCACCGCTGACACAACCAAATACAACTATGACATAGGGCATCTAGACCAGCGATTTGCAGGCGAAATAGAAGACATCATAACGAATCCTCCCGCTGAAGGCCGCTATGATAAATTGAAATCAGAATTAGTTCGGCGCCTGTCCATATCTGAAGAACAGCAGGTTAGACAACTAGTTAGTGACGAGGAACTCGGGGATAGGAAACCATCCCAGTTTCTTCGCCACCTCCGTTCTCTTGCTGGAGCAACTTTGTTTGATCAAAACATTCTACGACAGCTATGGTTGCGTCGCTTACCCCAACATGTTCAAGCTATTCTGGCAGCTCAAGGTGACCTAGGTTTGGACAATGTTGCAGAACTTGCAGACAAAATCATAGAGCTCTCGCCCGCCTCGGCAAATGTTTGCTCTGCGGCTAGTGGGCCCGCCCCTGCATTGATCACTACATTAATTGACCGTGTCGATCAACTAACCCGGCAAGTAGCGGCACTGTCATCAGCAGAGCAACGCAGTCGCTCTCGTAGCCGTTCTCGCAGCGGTTCTCCACAAAATACTAGCAAAATATGCTGGTATCATAAAAAATTCGGGCCCAAGGCCAGTAAATGCTATGCTCCATGTAACTGGACTGCGGAAAACCAGTCGGGCAGTCAGTAGCGGCGACAACTGATTGCCTACCTTACGGTCGTCGTCTTTTTGTAACAGATAAATGTTCTAAAGGTCTTTTCCTCATTGACACTGGGTCGGATCTATGTTGCTACCCCCATTGCTGGCTCCCAGGTCGTAGACAATCCACAGACTAAGAGCTCAGCGCTGCTAACGGTAGCCATATTAAGACATTTGGAACTATAAACCTGAGGCTGAATCTTGGACTTCGTCGTGAATTTGTGTGGAGGTTTGTGGTAGCCGATGTGAGCGCCGCTATCATTGGTTCAGACTTTTTGGCTTACTATCACCTTTTACCAGAGTGTCGTAACATGAAACTTGTCGATGGTACTACTGGGCTGTCGTCTTTTATCTCTGCTGCTAGCGTTGACCAGCCGAGTATTAAAGCCGTAGCCACTAGTAACACTTCGTGTGCCCATATATTAGCGGAATTCCCGGAAGTTTCCAAACCACCTGGACTACCGAGGATTACCAAGCACAGCACAGTGCACTATATAAAAACCACGGACGGACCTCCTGTCTCTTCTCGCCCTCGGCGACTAGCCCCTCACAAACTTATTTCTGCAAAAAAGGAGTTTGAGGAAATGGTCAAGTGTGGCACGGCTAGACCTTCAAAGAGCGCATGGTCATCACCGCTGCTCATGACTATGAAAAAAGATAATACCTGGCGCCCTTGTGGTGATTATGGTGCTTTGAACGCTAGGACCATCCCAGACCGATATCCGGTCCGGCACATTAATGACTTTGGCCACAACCTTTCCGCTGCCACCGTGTTCAGTACCATTGACCTGGTTAAGGCCTATCATCAGATCCCGGTGTTTGAAGAGGATGTACCGAAGACGGCAATCACAACCCCGTTTGGCCTCTTCGAATTTCCCTTCATGACCTTCGGGTTGCGCAACGCAGGACAAACTTTCCAGCGCTTTATCGATGAGGTCACACGGGGTCTTGATTTCTGCTTCCCATACGTCGATGACATACTCGTATTTTCAAAAACCGAGACTCAACATATGGAGCATTTACGAATCCTTTTTAGACGCCTACAAGACTATGGAGTTGTAGTCAACCCTACCAAGTGCTGTCTTGGCGTTAGAGAGGTGGTGTTTTTAGGTTTTCACATAAGTGCTGAAGGTACTCGTCCTCCCCAGGATCGCATTCAAACCCTGCTGGATTTTCCTCCTCCCAAAACGCTTCAAGGCATGCGCCGCTTTCTTGGTATGTTAAATTATTACCGTCGCTTTGTGCCACAAGCAGCTCAATTTCAGGCACCCCTCATTGACGTCCTGGTCGCGGCTAACGGCAAAGGTGCTAAACCATATCCATGGACACCGGAGCTTTTGCAGCAATTTGAAAGGTGTAAGAAAAGCCTGTCAAACGCCACTCTGCTTCAGCACCCAGTCGCCGAAGCTCCACTTGGCCTTTTTACTGATGCCTCTAGTGTGCATATCGGCTCCTGTTTACAGCAACAGGTCAATAGAAAATGGCTTCCGATTGCTTTCTTTAGCAAAATGTTAACACCGAAGCAGTCAGAGTGGCCAGCATATTACAGGGAACTTTTGGCGGTGTATGAAAGCGTACAACATTTCCGCTATATTTTAGAAACCCAGACCGCAACAATCTTCACCGATCACAAACCATTGCTGTACGCCTTTGTGCAGCGCAGAGAGAAACTCCCGCCTTCTCAACTAAATCAGCTGGCTTTTATCAGTCAATTTACCACGGACATCAGGTATATCAAGGGGGAGGACAATGTAGTGGCTGACGCTATGTCACGGGTCGACGCTATCGTTCTAGAGCAGGATTATGAGGACCTTGCTAAATCCCAAGCGTCGGATAAAGAACTCGCAAAATTAATGAAGAGTGATTCCGGCCTGAACCTTATTCAAGTCACTGTCCCTAATACAGATATCTCTCTAACTTGCGATATTTCTTCTGGCAAACCACGTCCTTATGTAACCCCTCCTTTCCGTCGTGCCATTTTCGACAAATTGCATAATTTAAGCCACCCCGGTGCTCGAGCTACTACCCGTCTTGTAACCGATCGTTTTGTCTGGCCGTCCATCAACAAGGACTGCCGCGACTGGTGTCGTACTTGTGAAACATGTCAGCGCAGCAAGGTGTTGAGACATAATTACGCTCCTTTAGGTAAATTCGACACACCAACGGGTCGATTTATGCACGTGCATATGGACATCATTGGTCCTCTGCCTGTCTGTAACGAATACCGTTACTGTCTCACGGCAATTGACAGAGTGACCAGATGGCCCGAAGTGTGGCCCATGCGTACTATCACTGCAGAAGAGGTGGCCGAGACTTTTACAAGAGAATGGATTTCTCGCTTTGGCGTTCCTACAGTTATAACAACAGACCAGGGTACTCAATTTAAATCAGATCTGTTCCGCCGACTCCTGCTGCAATTCGCCACTAAGTGCATTAGAACTACTTCTTATCACCCTTCAGCTAACGGCATGATCGAACGTGTCCACCGACAACTCAAAGCCGCTCTAATGTGCCACTAAGAGTCTTGGGTTAGGTCTTTGCCATTAGTCTTACTTGGAATGCGTTCCGCATTCAAGGATGACCTTAAAACGACTGCTGCTGAGATGCTCTACGGCGAGACGCTGCGCCTTCCCGGTGAACTGCTTGTACATAGTCCCGGTGCAGAAAAGGCTGAGGATCTAGGTGACTTCGTCGTACAGCTGCGTCATAAGATGTCGACAATTCGACCTGTTCCAGCCTCTCGACATGCTAATCCGGCTTCTTTTGTCTTCAAAGACTTGGCTACGGCGACACACGTCTTTTTACGAGATGACGCCGTTAGGCGCGCGCTACAGCCTCCTTACACTGGCCCATTTGAAATCCTGGAGCGCACCGGTGATGGGAAGACCCTGACCTTGGGTATCAAAGGTAAGAGAGTGACTGTGAGCATCGATAGAGTCAAACCGGCTTACATTGAGCAACAGACTCCTCAGTGCCAACCCAGTCCGGTCATACAAACTCCGCCGCCAATTAATGTCCCGCCTAACGCAGCGACTACAAAAAAATCTTCTGAAAATACCGCGTCTCCCAAACAACCGTATACCACACGATCTGGCAGACGCGTTAGGTTTAAGGATTATTCTTAATTTTTCTTTCTTTGTATATTATCCTAAATTCACATGCTAAACATAGTATCTAATAATAAGTTGTTTATGTGATTTATCCCTCTACGAGGGGGGGTGGTGTGGCGTATCGGCACGCCTCTAGTAGTTCAACTATTTATTGTCTTTGGTTGAACGACTAAAAAACCACAGATGATTGTC
The DNA here is from genome assembly GCA_964056405.1 of Acronicta alni. Lineage (NCBI taxonomy): Eukaryota > Metazoa > Arthropoda > Insecta > Lepidoptera > Noctuidae > Acronicta > Acronicta alni. Next base: position 1,807,906 of record OZ043935.1, read on the forward strand.
TGTGGATGGGGGCGGAGCGTGCTTGCATCAGATCGCGCGCTCGCTCTCTCCGCTTCCTGCCGTCAATCGACTCGCACGCATGTCGCGTTGCCCGAGCCGACAGTAATGGCCGCTTGGCAATAATGTAAAATACTTTCGTGGGAGTAAACAAATTTCGTACACATTGGCGAGTATCATTTCTCGGCTAGGAGTAGGCCGATCCCGAAATACTCCAAAGAGTTCATAAGGAGTACATAAGGAGTACATAAGGAGTACATAAGGAGTACATAAGGAGTACATAAGGAGTACATAAGGAGTACATAAGGAGTACATAAGGAGTACATAAGGAGTACATAAGGAGTACATAAGGAGTACATAAGGAGTACATAAAGAGTACATAAGGAGTACACAACGAGTACATAAAGAGTACATAAGGAGTACATAAGGAGTACACACGGGGTACTCAAGGAGTACGTAAGGAGTACATAAGGAGTACATAAGGAGTACATAAGGAGTACATAAGGAGTACATAAGGAGTACATAAGGAGTACATAAGGAGTACATAAGGAGTACATAAGGAGTACATAAGGAGTACATAAGGAGTACATAAGGAGTACATAAGGAGTACATAAGGAGTACATAAGGAGAACATAATGAGTACATAATGAGTACATTAGTAAGTACATAAGGAGTACATAAGGAGTACATAAGGAGTACATAAGGAGTACATAAGGAGTACATAAGGAGTACATAAGGAGTACATAAGGAGTACATAAGGAGTACATAAGGAGTACATAAGGAGTACATAAGGAGTACATAAGGAGAACATAATGAGTACATAATGAGTACATAATGAGTACATTAGTAAGTACATAAGGAGTATATAAGGAGTACATAAGGAGTACATAAGGAGTACATAAGGAGTACATAAGGAGTACATAAGGAGTACATAAGGAGTACATAAGGAGTACATAAGGAGTACATAAGGAGTACATAAAGAGTACATTACTAAGTACATAATAAAATAAAATAAATAAAATAAGGAATACATAAGGAGAACATAATGAGTACATAAGGAGTACATAAAGAGTACATTAGTAAGTACATAAGGAATACATAAGGAGAACATAATGAGTACATAAAGAGTACATTAGTAAGTACATAAGGAGTACTTAAGGAGTACTTCAGGAGTACATAAAGAGTACATTAGTAAATACATAAGGAGTACATAAGGAGAACATAAGGAGTACATAAGGAGTACATAAGGAGTACATAAAGAGTACATAATGAGTACATTAGTAAGTACATAAGGAGTATATAAGGAGTACATAAGGAGTACATAAGGAGTACATAAGGAGTACATTGTGCTTATTAAGATAGTTGAGAGCAGTCGTGTCGCTAATTATTTAAAAATAGAAGTGTGTAGGTAGTCGGGAGTTTTGAACCCGCACTGCTTTGTCCTGTATCGTTTGTCTAATCGAGACACAACCATCGGACAAGTTGCTAGAGTGGACTATATTTATATTCAAATTCACCTCCGCTTTCATCACACACGTTGCCACAGCCGCTACGTCACTACAGAACATCAAGAAGCGGATCCTCAACCTTTCGGTATGAATACAAACTGTAAAAAATGTGACGACAAAGTATCGGATGGTGCTTTGTGCTCCTGTTGCTGTATGGTATTTCACTTCCACTGTGTATCTCTATCAGAGATTAGTTGGAGAAGATTAGGATCAGATAGACAAACTGCTTGGATATGCCCGGAGTGCAAAACTAATGTACAAACTAGCTCTCCAAGAAATCAAACACAGATAAAACAGGGAAAACCATTGGACGAACAGGTAGTCCTCCAGCCAGCGCTGCATAATATTGAGTTAATGCTGCAGTCCCTGTCTAACTTACCCGAACAGGTTGAAAAATTGAGATCAGACTTAAGTGATCTTGCATCAAAAATTAAAAGCCAAGTTATTGAGGAGCTTAACGTAAGACTAACTAATATTGAATCCAAATTGTCATTTGTTGATTCTATTAAGCAGGAACATATTAGCATCAGATCAAACTGTAAAAAATATGAAGAACGTCTACACACCTTAGAAAATGCATTGCAAAACCGAGACGATATTATTAAGGAACTCCAACGGAGATCGAGTGTACTAGAAAGAGATTACAATCGTTGCCAACAACAAAGTCGATTCCTCAACATTGAAATAGTTGGAATACCGGAGAAATCGGACGAAGACTTACAGCAATTAATGCTAAAACTTGTAAACGCCAACATATCTAAAGATGATATTGAGTTTATAACTCGAGTTCAACCACTACACTCATATCCAGGAAGACCTAAAAAAATTGTCGTTAAGCTGAGAAACAGAGCCGCTAAGGATAGCATCATCGCCAATTTCCGCAAAACCAACAAAACCAAAGGTGTTACATCACATGACTTGGGATTTGCTGGTAACTCATTAAAAGTTTTTATTAATGAACATCTCACAATCGCAAATAAAATGCTACTGAATAACTGCCGTAAACATGCTAAGGAGTTAAATATCAAATTTGTTTGGGTAAAAAATTGCTCAGTTTACATGAGACAGAACGAAAAGTCGCCACCAATATCAATCGCTTCCGAAGAAGATTTGACGAATTTTTTAGGTCGAAGTTAGCTAACGAGTTGGATTCTCGAATTTTGTCGTTTTCTGTATTATTAAATTGTTCTTTAATTAATTTAGCTGTCCACACATTACACAATTTATATACCTTTCATACAAATTCATATAACTCACACAAGTCACATACCAAATACACTACTAACCCGTCTTTATATTCACACTTCAAATTTTATAACAATAATATTATGATGAATAAACCAACCGCAATGTTGCAAACTCCTGAACTACAAGCCGGCTGTACCACACCAGTAGCAAAGTCCGCTATATGTTTACAAATTATTTTTTCTATTACCCACTTTATACAGTTATTTCATTTGCATCGAACAAATTTTGTGAAGGATATTTAATTCCCAGTTATAATATAATTACAATATAATATCATGAATAAATTAAGTGTTTTTTATCAAAACACGCGCGGACTTAGAACTAAATTACCTATTTTTTACCGGAATATTGAAGCAAATGATTTTGATATAATAATTATAACCGAAAGCTGGCTGTGCGAGGGTATTCTAAATACGGAAATATGCGATAGTCGTTACGATGTTTTTAGATATGATCGACCGAGTGGTAAAAAAGGTGGTGGTGTGGTGATTTGTGTGAAACGGGGCTTCGTCACCACTGAAACTAGGCTGGATATAAATACGGGTTGTGCGGAGATGGTATGGGTAACAACTAAGGGTATTGTACGTCAAAATTCACATCAAAAGTGTAGTTTACACATTGCGGCAGTGTATATCCCCCCAAATAATAAGTCCCCATCAATGTTGAGTGATTTCAAGAATTCCGTATGTGAATTATTTGCTACTTATCCAAGTGATTATTTTTTGATAGTAGGAGATTTTAATCTACCCTTCATTACTTGGACTAATACGGGTCATTACGTGAATGCCAAAGCGAGCACAGTATTAATTGATGCAGCTAACGATCTCGTTAACTCTTTAGATTTTATGGGTATGTCACACCTAACTGTTGTGGTAACGTTCTCGATCTCGTGATATCCAATTTGGTTTTAGAGTGTAAACAAAGTAACATATCATTAGTAGATATAGATAAATATCATATTCCCTTGGAAATAAGCGTTGAGAACTGTACTTTGAAATGTATTAGACCTCAGCAACGTTTACTTAAGAAGTTTTTTAAGGCGGACTACAGGAAAATAAACTTAGACCTTTGCAGTATAAATTGGGAGGATTATCTTAAAGCTAACAGCTTAAATGAAGTAGTGGACAAGTTTTATCAGAAACTTAATTTGATTATAGATAGTCATGTTCCAACAGTTAAAATATCAGGACGGTATCGCTATCCTAAATGGTACACACCTTCCCTAATAAATGCGATTAAAGAAAAACATAAGGTCCATTTAAGATGGAAAAAATTTAAAAATCAAATTGATTACACGGAATTCGCCTTATTGAGGACAAGAGTTAAATACCTACAAGATGAATGTTTCCAAGAATACACTAACAGGTGTGAAACACAGATTAAGAAAACTCCTAAAGATTTCTGGAATTTTATCAACAGTAAACGGAAATCATCGGGATATCCCTGCAATATGACATTTATGGGTACGTCTTATAGTAATAATGTTGATATTTGTAATGCATTTAACACCTTTTTTCATAGTGTGTTTTCGTTACCCTCAACTAAATCGGTTATGTCTAAATCAGTTTATGATGACGATGACTGCCCGTTAGCAAATATTACTCATTCCATCGAGGTCACATCTGATTATATAAAGAAGATATTTAGCAACATCGACCATAGGAAAGGATCGGGTACGGATGGTATACCAGCAATATTTGTTAAGAACTGTGAAACAGGTCTTACACAGCCTCTCAAAATTATATTTCAAAGGTCTTTGGATGAGGGGTGTTTTCCGAAACATTGGAAAGAAGCCCAAATAGTACCTATTCACAAAAAGGCATCAAAATCAGATATATGTAACTACAGAGGCATATCACTTTTAAATAATTTCGGTAAAATGTTGGAAAAGATAGTCTACGATCATATCTATGCTGCTACTCAACAGTGCATACCTCCCACTCAGCACGGTTTTGTGAAATCACGGTCGGTTAACACGAACCTTCTTGACCTTACAAATTACATTAGTACAAACTTGAACGCAGGGGTGCAAGTAGATGTTATTTATACAGATTTTGAAAAAGCATTCGATCGCGTAAATTATTGCATATTAGTTGATAAGCTAAAAAAGGTTGGGATAAAGGGAAATTTATTAAGATGGGTGGATTCATACTTGAGAAACCGGCGCCAGGCCGTGGTACTCGGTAGCTACCGATCTGATTTTGTAGATGTCACGTCTGGGCTGCCTCAGGGATCTCTGTTATCCCCGCTACTTTATAATATATATCTATACGACATTCCGCACTGTTTCCAACACTCAAAACATTTATTGTACGCTGATGACAAAAAAGTTTTTCGTAGAATAGATAATGCGGCAGATTGCCTCTTACTACAAGAGGATTTGGACAGGCTTAGCCTTTACTATTCTCGAAATAAGATTAATGTCAACAGCAAAAAATGTCAAGTTATAACATTCTCAAGGAAACGTAAAGAAATACGTCATAACTATTATATATCAGGAGAATTGATACCTAGAACATCACAGGTTAGGGACTTGGGAGTAATTTTGGATGACAAATTCACATTTGAGGCACATATAGATCATATAACCAGTAAAGCCTATAAATCACTTGGTTTTGTAATACGTAATAGTAAGCCGTTTAAAGATCCACATTGTCTTAAAGTATTATATTTTTGCTATGTGAGGAGTGTTTTGGAATTTGCGAGTGTTTTATGGCGTCCTTTTTACAAAAAGTACATTGACAACATTGAATCCATTCAACACAAATTTATTAAACATCTTAATTATTTATGTAAAATACAAAACTTGGATTACCAAGAATCCTGTAAATACCACAAAATAAATACTCTCGACAATAGACGTTCTTTGGCTGATATGATGATGTTATATGATATAATAAATAATAAATTCGATAGTGAACAACTACTTGACAAGATTCTATTTAATGTACCCCGTAAACGTACCAGGAACACTGCGCTGTTAACGACACCTTCAGCCTCAACAAAGTATATAAAAATGTCACCATTTTTTCGTCTCCCTGACTTATATAACAACAAGTTTGCATCTTTGGACCCTTTTAACTGCCCACGCAACACCTTTAAAACGGAAATATTGAAAATCCTCTCACATATTAAGTAGATTTACAATCAATTAAACCGGTTTATTATATGAATACACACATAAATGCAACATTATATAAATGTATACTAATATTACACACACAGACACACACACAGACACACACATACACACTCAAGCACGCACGCACGGAAGCTCTTAAATGGAAATTTACTATAAGTGGTTTCTAAAATATATATATTTTTTTTTTTAAATAACCACATACTCTCAACTTTATAGATCCTATGTTATCTGTGTACTTCGTTATTGGCGTATTGCTTAAATTTATATAACTGTTTAGTTATCATAAGCTGTGAAGATACTATGTATAAATAAATAAATAAATAAATAAGGAGAACATAATGAGTACATAATGAGTACATTAGTAAGTACATAAGGAGTATATAAGGAGTACATAAGGAGTACATAAGGAGTACATAAGAAGTACATAAGGAGTACATAAGGAGTACATAAGGAGTACCTAAGGAGTACATAAGGAGTACCTAAGGAGTACATAAGGAGTACATAAGGAGTACATAAGGAGTACATAAGGAGTACATAAGGAGTACATAAGGAGTACATAAAGAGTACATTAGTAAGTACGTAAGGAATACATAAGGAGTACATAAGGAGTACTTAAGGAGTACTTCAGGAGGTGCATATCTAAACCCAATGTACGTAATAAATACAAATATGATTTAAACTTGCCAAATATACATCATATGATTTATTATAAAAGTACATATATCACAGCCATACGAGTATATAACCACTTACCTGTAGATTTAAAAAAACTAAATGGTAAATTATTCAAGAGTTTTAAAAAAGTGGTTAATTAAAAATGTATTTTATAATATGCATGAATATTTTGCCAAAAAATAATTATTGTTATTGTCTTCAAGATTGTTACCACAGACACCTTTGTTTATTAGATTTTAATATTTTTATATTGCTACACCCGACTGGGTAGACTGTTGAAACCTACCAAAAATTGTAAAACACCTTATGTACACAGTTTTAAGCAATAAATATCTTTGACTTTGACTTTATAAAATTAATAAAATAAGGAATATATAAGGAGAACATAATGAGTACATAAGGAGTACATAAAGAGTACATTAGTAAGTACATAAGGAATACATAAGGAGTACATAAGGAGTACTTAAGGAGTACATAAGGAGTACATAAAGAGTACATTAGTAAGTACATAAGGAGTACATAAGGAGAACATAATGAGTACATAATAAGTACATTAGTAAGTACATAAGGAGTACATAAGGAGAACATAATGAGTACATAATGAGTACATAATGAGTACATAATGAGTACATAAGGAGTACATAAGGAGTACATAATCATTCGACTGTGAACACTCATTCGTACAGTACGTGCCGCTTTAAATAAGAAATAGATCGCCAACCTTTTATAAATTTTAGTTTGAGTCGTTATTCTGATATCACAAGCAGAATATAATCATTAGTGCTATAATCATGAAAACGTGTGCAGTCTGTAGCGTGCAGTTCAACGATGGCGTCCAATGCGGGACCTGCAAGAAGCACCTGGATTTTGGATGCGCAAGTATTACCGAAGCCGGATGGAGAAAGTTGGGTGCTAGTAGAATGGCACAATGGAAATGTCCTACTTGCAAAACTTCGTCACCAGCTGTGCATGCCCCTGAACCAGCGTCCCTTGAAACCATTCTTAGTGAAGTTCGAGACATGAAACGCCAGCTACTTAATTTGCCGACACTGATTGACGACATTCGAGTGATCAAGGATGAGCTATCAGAATTAAAAACCACTTGTGAATGCACTGGTAATAAGCTTGATGAATTTAGCTCGAGACTCGCTGAGGTTGAAGTTAAAGTATCAAAACTCGAGGAGCTTCAGGAAACCGTAGATTGTTTGCAGAATGACTTAGCAAAGACAAAGTTTGAACTCTCAACATATGAACAGAGGTCACGGTTAAACAATGTCGAAATCAAAGGAATTCCTGTAAAAAAAGATGAGAATTTATTCTCGATTATTGAAGCAATCGGTCGCAAAGTGAACTATATCTGTCCTAAAACTCAAGTCAACTATATTTCAAGGGTTCCTACTTTCAATTCTAATGAAAAATTAATTATAGTGAGTTTCTTAAACAGATATGTGAAAGAGGATTTTATTGCCGCTGCACGTGCTGATAAGAGTTTATCTACGTCTGACATCGGGTTCCAGGGCACATCACGGCGTGTATATGTAAACGATCACCTGAGCGTTGAATATAAAAAGCTATTAAGTAAAGTCAAAATTACGGCTAAGGAGAAAAACTATGAGTACGTATGGGTTAAACATGGTAAAATTCATATACTAAAAAATAATAACTCTAAAGTACTTATCATCAGAAAAGAATCTGATTTAAACAAGATTTTTTAATGTGCTTCCTATATTCTATACTTTCTTTTAATAATCATTGTTATAATATACCTTACTATCTCCTAAGGTTTAATATTAGTACTAGCTTAATATTCATAATATATTTTTGTAAATGGTTTAGCACCTCTGCCGCACTAATGAGCTCGACACCTATCTTTTGTTTTGTTAAAAAAATGCTTTATGTTTTATATCGGGCTGTTTACTTTAAAGCTGAAATGCATAAATATATGTTTTACTCGCTCGCACTAGCGTGCACCTCGCATTATCGCTTGCTTTCTTGCACAGCTGTTTACTATTTTAAAACGTACGATTCTTGTCCCCGCGCAATGAACATTTATTTCTACCTTCTTTGCATGTATTTAATTATTTTCTGCCATACTTTGAATTATTTTTAATGAAATTATTTACTTTATTATTCTTTACTAACTTATACACTATTATTGATAATGTTGAAAATGGCTGGTAACTTAAAACATAGCTTGAATATATTTTACCAAAATGTTCGAGGGCTCAGAACAAAAACTGATACTTTCTACCGTCAAATGTTACTGAACTCGTATGATATTATCGTTCTTACTGAGACGTGGTTGTTGGACGGTGTTTTGAACTCTGAATTCTTCGATGAACGGTATATTGTATGGCGCCGTGATAGGGATTATGTTTTGACGGGGCAATCGCGTGGTGGGGGTGTACTCATTGCTACTCGGAGGGAATTATCAGTTATATGTCAACCGAACTTTAATTCTACTGCAGAGGACCTTTGGCTTAGTGTACGTGTAAAAAATTCTAACACAAGAAAATATATTAGTATGCATATTTGTGTTATTTACATATGTAAACAAAATCTGGGCCATTCCTTTTCTGCACAACTAACCAACTTTCTCTCAAAACTAAACCAAACATTTATAAATAATATTGCCGATACCTTTCTCATCATTGGTGATTTTAATATGAGTGGTATTAACTGGGTTCCGTCTGTTAATAATCGTTCTCTTGTTTCAATCAATCCTAGCAGTTCCGATGAAGTTTTGCTAAGTGACGAATTATGTACTCTTAATTTTGGTCAATATAATGGCGTGACTAATAGTTATGGTAGAATCCTGGATCTAGTCATCTCTAACCAAATAGTGAGTGTGACTAAATGTTCAAATCCACTGGTTCCCATCGATGCCTATCATCCGGCATTATTAATTAATATGGATTTCATCGAAATAACTATACTTGAGGGTGCGCCGCGGACGCAATTTCTATTTGACAAGGGTGATTTTGAATCCATCAATAAAGACATCTATATGACTGACTGGGAATCTGAGTTCTCGTCGCGGTCAGTTAATGCTTCAGTGAACTTTTTTAATGAATTAATTACAAATCTTCAAATTAAATATATTCCTCAGAAACTATTTCATAATAAAACTTATCCAACTTGGTATAATTCATTGCTTATAAAAACGATTAAAGAAAAATATAAATACTTAAAAAAATGTAAAACTTACGGCAATAAAGCTGATGAAATATCATTTAAGATTCTTCGTGACAGAGTAAAAAAGTTAGAATCTGAATGTTACATAAATTACTTGAATCTAACAGAAAATTCTATTAAAAATAACCCAAAATATTTTTGGACTTTTGTCAAAAAACGTCATAACACAAATGCAATGCCAAGCACGTTAAACTATAATAGCAAAGTTCTTCATACTGGTGAATCTATATGTGAGGCGTTTTCCGCTTATTTTCATTCAACTTTTCTGGATCCTAGTGTCAATCAAGATGGAAGCCCAATTTATTCTCCCCCTCCTTTTAACGATCAATCGTCTGATATTTGTAGCATCTCAGTAAATGTCGAAGAAGTTACCAACTTACTTAGAAAACTGGATACTTCTAAAGCGGCAGGCCCAGATAATATTTCATCTAAACTTCTTGTCCCATGTTCATCTTCGATTGCTCTCCCTATCTCAATGCTATTTAGAAAATCCTTAGATAATTGTGTTGTTCCTGAATTATGGAAATCGGCGTTTGTGACGCCGGTACACAAAAAAGGAGTCAAGACAGACATTATCAACTATAGGCCGATATCGAAACTGTGTATCATAGCTAAGATCTTTGAGAGGATTATTTATAATCAAATCTACTCTGCTCTAAAGAATTTGTTTAATCCCTGTCAGCACGGCTTTCTGAAAGGCAAGTCTACCGTCACGAACCTGATCCTATTTAATGAGTTTATTACCGACGCCATGGACAACGGTAGGCAGGTTGATGTAGTCTATACTGATTATAGTAAGGCTTTTGACCGAATTGACCACAATATCATGTTATCGAAATTAAATTGCATGGGAATACGCGGAGATCTACTGAGATGGTTTGCCTCATACCTTGAGAACAGGTCCCAAGCTGTAGTATTAAATAATTACATGTCAGGTTGGGTCCCTGTCCCTAGTGGAGTCCCTCAGGGTTCTCTACTCGGCCCGTTACTATTTATAATCTATATTAATGATATAGATTCATGCCTAATTTCATCCAAGTTATTGTGTTTTGCGGATGATATGAAGATCTATGCTACAATTTCATCACTTGATGACATTAAAGAGCTTCAAAATGATCTGTGGCGTCTTGAAGAATACTGTCTAAGAAATAGACTTGATCTCAATCCCGCTAAATGCTCGATTATTACATATTCTCGAAAGAACTTAATCATAGCCTCGACTTACATACTCGGTTACCAAATTCTACCTAGATGCAATTCCATCCGTGATTTAGGGGTCCATCATGACGTCAAGCTCAGTTTTGAAATGCATGTTGACGCAATAGTCTCCAAAGCATCTAAAGCACTCGGATTCATTATGCGGATATCAAAAAGTTTCACACAAGCCAAAACATTAAAAATTTTATATTGTACTTTTGTTAGAAGCCACTTGGAATATGCGTCTGAGATTTGGAACCCATGCTACCATAAATACATTGACCGCATAGAAAGCATTCAAAAGAGATTTATTAAATATTTATGTTTCCATCAAAAAGTACCGTATCAGTCCGAAAACTATCTTAATCTTTGTAAGAAATATCATCTTTTGCCATTAATTAATCGTCGTGAGATTTCTGACGTTGTTTTTTTATTGAAGACTTTTAGTAATTACATCAACAGCTCGGATATTTTATCTAAATTTTGTTTGAATGTTCCTTGCAAGTCCAGAAGGTTCAATCCACCGCTATGTGTGCCTTTCGCTTCATCAAATTACAGGCAAAATTCTTATATTGTGCGTGTAAGCAGAAACTTAAACAATTTGTGTAAACAGCATGATCTTGATCCTTTTACAATGAGTGTGTCATCGGCCAGAAAGTGCTTAAGCCATAAGTTTTTTAGTAAATAGGCAATACCATTTACAAAATATTATATAACGAATATTACTAATAATTTTATCAATATATTCAGTTTTAGCATGTTTTTATTTGTTTTTAACCATCTGGTGTTTTCTATAACTTTGGTAGCAGTAACTTGTAAGTTGTTCACAGTTACTTTTTGTGTTACTCAGTCTTATATACGTGGAGACTTGTAATTGGCTGTCAGTTTAACTTCCTGTTTTTACTTTGTTATATTTAGCTGTAAGTCTTCCATAGATATTAAATAAATAAATAAATAAATAAGGAGTACATAAGGAGTACATAAGGAGTACATAAGGAGTACATAAGGAGTACATAAGGAATACATAAGGAGAACATAATGAGTACATTAGTAAGTACATAAGGAGTATATAAGGAGTACATAAGGAGTACATAAGGAGTACATAAGGAGTACATAAGGAGTACATAAGGAGTACATAAGGAGTACATAAGGAGTACATAAGGAGTACATAAGGAGTACATAAGGAGTACATAAGGAGTACATAAGGAGTACATAAGGAGTACATAAGGAGTACATAAGGAGTACATAAGGAGTACATAAGGAGTACATAAGGAGTACATAAGGAGTACATAAGGAGTACATAAGGAGTACATAAGGAGTACATAAGGAGTACATAAGGAGTACATAAGGAGTACATAAGGAGTACATAAGGAGTACATAAGGAGTACATAAGGAGTACATAAGGAGTACATAAGGAGTACATAAAGAGTACATAAGGAATACATAAGGAGTACATAAGGAGTACATAAGGAGTACATAAGGAGTACATAAGGAGTACATAAGGAGTACATAAGGAGTACATAAGGAGTACATAAGGAGTACATAAGGAGTACATAAGGAGTACATAAGGAGTACATAAGGAGCACATAAGGAGTACATAAAGAGTACATTAGTAAGTACATAAGGAGTACATAATGAGTACATTAGTAAGTACATTAGTAAGTACATAAGGAGTACATAAGAAGAACATAAGGAGTACATAAGGAGTACATTAGGAGTACATAAAGAGTACATAAGGAGTACATAAGGAGTACATAAGGAGTGCATAAGGGGTACATAAGGAGTACATAAGGAGTACATAAGGAGTACATAAGGAGTACATAAAGAGTACATTAGTAAGTACATAAGGAATACATAAGGAGAACATAATGAGTACATAATGAGTACATAAGGAGTACATAAGGATTACATAAGGAGTACACAACGAGTACATAAGGAGTACATAAGGAGTACATAAGGAGTACATAAAGAGTACATTAGTAAGTACATAAGGAGTACATAAGGAGTATATAAGAAGTACATAAAGAGTACATAAGGAGTACATAAGTAGTACATAAGGAGTACATAAGGAGTACATAAGGAGTACATAAGGAGTACATAAGGAGTACATAAGGAGTACATAAGGAGTACATAAGGAGTACATAAGGAGTACATAAGGAGTACATAAGGAGTACATAAGGAGTACATAAGGAGTACATAAGGAGTACATAAGGAGTACATAAGGAGTACATAAGGAGTACATAAGGAGTACATAAGGAGTACATAAGGAGTACATAAGGAGTACATAAGGAGTACATAAGGAGTACATAAAGAGTACAATAGTAAGTACATAAGGAATACATAAGGAGTACATAAGGAGTACTTAAGGAGTACATAAGGAGTACATAAAGAGTACATTAGTAAGTACATAAGGAGTACATCAGTTCACGAGCGTACGCTGCCTCGATCGGACGCCCACGCAGGATCGCATCGCGCGTCTGTCACTTTCCGTCGGTAGTTGTTCGTGATTATAAAAAATGACTTTGTTGCTTGGTGCTAATATAACGTGAACAATGGTTGTCTGTGGAAGATGTGGTGACGAAGTCACGGAAGCAATTCAGTGCTCGGCATGTTGTAACCATTTCGACTTTCCATGTTCCGGAATCACGGAGAAAGGCTACCGCAAACTTGGGGAGCGCCAAGCCACATGGAGATGTGCCAATTGCAAGAATGCTGGTCACACTAGCAGTGCTAGCTCCCAGGCACTGTTAAGCACAACCATGCCATTTGTTCCCCCCCCAATCACATTGGAAACTGTTATGCATGAGCTGTCCAGTATTCGTCAGGAGCTTACTCCTCTCTCCAGTTTGGCATGTGAAGTGCAACTTATACGACAGGAGTTGACCAATCTCATGGAACTTCCTGGTAAGGTTCAAGCGTTGGATGAGAGACTAAAAAAAGTCGAAGTTGTGCACAAGGATGTAACACTGGTTAAGTCAGGGATAGTCAAACTTGAGGATGGTCACCATGACACAGAACAGTGGCTTCGCAGCAATAATGTGGAAATAAAGGGAGTACCGATGAAGGATAGAGAAAACCTTTTTGAGATAATCAGTAAAATTGGCGATAGGATTTCCTATCCTTTTGCGAAAACTCAAATTAATTTTGTACACAGAGTGCCGACAAATGCATCCACCAATAAAAACATTATTGTTTCGTTCATAAATAGATACATGAAAGATGATTTCGTCGCAGCCGCCCGTTCCCACAAGGATCCCTTACTTCCAGAACACATTGGTATCAATGGTCCGGGGAGAATTTTTGTCAACGACCCTCTTACTGTCAAGAATAAAATGCTTCTCTCTCAGACTAAATCGCTTGCTAAGGAGCAAAATTTCCAATTTGTCTGGGTGAAGCATATGAAGATTTTTGTAAAAAGGGATCAGACCGCAAAGACTTTTACCATTACAACGGAACAGGACTTGAAAAAAATACACTAATCTGTGGTGCCCTTGTGGTTCTTATTTGTTATTTTTATCCATACAATTATTCACTTGAACAATATGTCAATATAAATAGTAGGTTTAAACTAGCAAGATCATTAAAAAAATCACTAATTAGTAGTTCGAAAAATGTTGAATGCGCCTGCTTGCTTATCGCAGTCCAAAGTCCAACGGACGGCGACCTTTTTTTTTGCTTTATGATTTCTTTTGTGTTGAAATGTGTAACTTATATTAGGATTATTTGGTTTGTAGATTATAAATATGTTTTGATGGATGTTAAACTGTGTCTTTATTCTTATGAGGTTGCTTTCTTTGAGCGTTGCGTGGTGTGTGAGGTGATGATTAGCTGTTTTCGCCATTACATTATGCCAGGGCGCAAGTTTCTTTCTGAAATGTTAGTTGCTGCGAGTGACTGTGCTTGTTTGCGTGCCATGTCTGTATGTTATACAAAATGTACCATACTGTTAATTCTTTTGAGCTATAAGTCGAACATAGAATTTAATATTGTTGTCAAACATAAGGCTGATTATTCTATATTTTGCTCATTTACTTTTTATAATTACATAAGTTTATTATTTTTTAATAATTATATACACATACATATAATATACGTACACTCGTGCCTATTTCTCATCGGGGTAGGCAGAGACTACAAAGTGCAGCTTGCTGCGATTTTTGTTTACTTCCTTGCTACCTTCACATTCATATATCTTGTCACACTGCGTTTTATAATTTATTTATTTTTAGATATCACCCTTTACAATGTACGAACTTAGCATTTACCATCAGAATGTTCGAGGACTGCGGACGAAGTCTACTGTTTTTTACCGGAATTTGATTAAATGTAACTATGACATAATCACTTTAACAGAAACTTGGCTCTGCGATGGGATTTTCCACAATGAACTCTTTGACGATAGGTACCTAGTGTGGCGGCGCGACCGCGACTACGCTGCCACTGCGCAAGTGCGTGGTGGTGGCGTTCTGGTCGCGGTTATATGAGTTCCATAAAGTGGGTGACTTCTTGTGATGGAGTCAAACCTATTGTACCACAAACTAGCTTATTTACACATTTTGTTGACACCATAAATTATTGTAGTTTGCAGCAATATAATCTTACCGATAATCGGCATGGCAAAATTTTAGATTTAGTGCTCGCTAATATTCCTGTTTCTGTCGCGGCATGTCTGGAACCTTTAACTATCGAGGACTCCTATCACCCTGCATTACTGGTTCAACTCGCTATTATACAACCCCAGGCACTTAAAGCCAATCCATGTATGACGTATCATTATAAAACCTGTAATTACGAAACTATTCGATATGACATAGGGAACACTAATTGGGATGACATAATAATGAAAGGTACTGTTGATGAGGCTGTCAGGAACTTTTATTCAGTATTATTTAAAATTAGGGACCGACACGTCCCACGGCGTTTATTCAAACATTGTAAATACCCGCCTTGGTATAACTCTGCACTCACCAAGATACTTAATGAAAAGTTCAAATATTACAATAAATTTAAAGTATATGGTAATATGTCTGACCGCTTGACATTTAAATTACTTCGCGACAGAGCCAATGATATTGAACAGGTTTGTTATAAGGCCTACATTGCAAAAATTGAGGCATCATTAGGGACTAGCCCTAAACTATTCTGGTCTTATGTTAAAGGTAAGCGTATGAGCAGCAATTTTCCATCGAGCATGTCATACGGCGAAAAAAGTAGTGACTCAGGGGAAGGAATCTGTGATCTTTTTGCTGATTATTTTCGAACTACCTTTTTAGATACCTCCTTCCCTAACTACAGCCACGTTTCGTCCTGCTGTGTCTCCAATTGTGATATTAACACAATTGAAATTGACTCGACGATAGTCCATAAGCACTTAAAGTCTCTCGACTTAGCCAAATCTGCCGGCCCTGATACTCTCCCAGGAGTATTCATTGTAAAATGCGCTGACGAACTAGCCAAACCTGTTTCACTTCTGTTCAAGAGGTCAGTGTCGGAGGGCATTGTACCCTCTTTGTGGAAATCTGCTTTCATATCACCCATCCATAAAAAAGGCGCTAAAGACAAAATCGAGAATTATAGGCCAATATCAAAATTATGTCTTTTAGCTAAAGTATTGGAACGTATTATTTACAATCAGTTGTACAGCAGTCTGGCTTCAACATTGAATCCTCAACAACACGGGTTTCTTAAAGGAAGATCTACAGTTTCTAACCTGGTCCTATTTACAGATTATATTTCTGAGCATATGGATAATGGGTCTCAGGTCGATGCAATCTATACTGATTATAGCAAGGCGTTTGATCGGATCGACCATGGCATTCTTCTGAGTAAGCTTTTTGATTTGGGCATTAGGGGAGACCTGCACAGGTGGTTCTCATCTTACGTGCAATATAGGACTCAAGCGGTCGTTCTCAGTGGTTTTGAATCTTCCTGGTTAACTATCCCATCTGGCGTACCACAGGGATCCCTGCTGGGCCCTTTAATGTTCGTACTATTCATTAATGATATTGGCAACTGTTTTAAATCTTCCGATTACCTAATGTATGCGGATGATTTGAAAATTTACAGGTCAATCAATAGTTCAAGTGATTCAGACCTGCTGCAGGCAGATCTAACTAGATTGGTGAGTTATTGTAAAGCTAATAAATTAGACCTCAATATTTCAAAATGTTTAGTTATTACCTTCACTCGAAAGAACCAACCAGACTTCTACAATTACTCAATTTCTAATAAGCATCTATCTCGAGTTAGTGTCACTAAGGATCTAGGCATTTTTCTTGATAACAAGCTCTCTTTTGAGTGTCATGTTGATCATATCGCCAAAAAAGCTAGCAAAGCCTTGGGATTCATTATACGTAATGCTGGTTCTTTTAACAAAATGAAAACCCTAAAAATTCTGTATTGTGCTTACGTCCGCAGTCACCTGGAATATGGTAGTCAAATTGGGAATCCGAATTACGCGGTTCATTCCGATAGATTGGAGAGAATTCAAAGGAAATTTACGAGATACTTAGGTTGCAAATTTAAAATCCCTTATCGAAATTACAAAGAACGATGTATTCGATTCCACTTACTACCACTTCTAACTCGTAGAAACATATCCGATATACGGTTCCTATTGAAAATAGCGCAATCAAGGATCGAATGTCCTGAACTTCTCGCCAAGCTAGCTCTGAATGTGCCAATCCGGCATTCTCGCTCGAGGAATCTTCTTCATGCTCCGCTCGCGCGCACAGTTCACCGTAGTAATTCATACATGATTCGTGCGGTCAAATCATTCAACCAAATTACTAAAAATAAAAACTGTTCAATCGATCTTTTTACAAGCAGTTTGGCATCCATCAATACCTTTATTTCTAAGGATTTTGTTGTATCCGATACTTTGTAAGTATACTTTCGCTAGTTTCGTCAAGTTTTAAACCATTGCAACAATTTTGTTTCTAATTGTGGAGGCTTGTAAATGGCTTGTCATCGATGATTCCACTAATTATCTCTGTGTTATTAGCTGTAAGCCACCCAAATAAAATAAAATAAAAAAATAAAATAAAATAAGGAGAACATAATGAGTACATAATAAGTACATTAGTAAGTACATAATGAGTACATAATGAGTACATAAGGAGTACATAAGGAGTACATAAGGAGTACATAAGGAGTACATAAGGAGTACATAAGGAGTACATAAGGAGTACATAAGGAGTACATAAGGAGTACATAAGGAGTACATAAGGAGTACATAAGGAGTACATAAGGAGTACATAAGGAGTACATAAGGAGTACATAAGGAGTACATAAGGAGTACATAAGGAGTACATAAGGAGTACATAAGGAGTACATAAGGAGTACATAAGGAGTACATAAGGAGTACATAAGGAGTACATAAGGAGTACATAAGGAGAACATAATGAGTACATAAGGAGTACATAAGGAGTATATAAGGAGTACATCAGGAGTACATAAGGAGTACATAAGGAGAACATAATGAGTACATAATGAGTACATAAGGAGTACATAAGGAGTACATAAGGAGTACATAAGGAGTACATAAGGAGTACATAAGGAGTACATAAGGAGTACATAAGGAGTACATAAGGAGTACATAAGGAGTACATAAGGAGTACATAAGGAGTACATAAGGAGTACATAAGGAGTACATAAGGAGTACATAAGGAGTACATAAGGAGTACATAAGGAGTACATAAGGAGTACATAAGGAGTACATAAGGAGTACATAAGGAGTACATAAGGAGTACATAAGGAGTACATAAGGAGTACATAAGGAGTACATAAGGAGTACATAAGGAGTACATAAGGAGTACATAAGGAGTACATAAGGAGTACATTAGTAAGTACATAAGGAGTATATAAGGAGTACATAAGGAGTACATAAGGAGTACATAAGGAGTACATAAGGAGTACATAAGGAGTACATAAGGAGTACATAAGGAGTACATAAGGAGTACATAAGGAGTACATAAGGAGTACATAAGGAGTACATAAGGAGTACATAAGGAGTACATAAGGAGTACATAAGGAGTACATAAGGAGTACATAAGGAGTACATAAGGAGTACATAAGGAGTACATAAGGAGTACATAAGGAGTACATAAGGAGTACATAAGGAGTACATAAGGAGAACATAATGAGTACATAATGAGTACATTAGTAAGTACATAAGGAGTACATAAGGAGAACATAATGAGTACATAATGAGTACATAATGAGTACATAAGGAGTACATAAGGAGTACATAAGGAGTACATAAGGAGTACATAAAGAGTACATAATGAGTACATTAGTAAGTACATAAGGAGTATATAAGGAGTACATAAGGAGTACACAACGAGTACATTAGGAGTACATAAGGAGTACATAAAGAGTACATTACTAAGTACATAATAAAATAAAATAAAATAAGGAATACATAAGGAGAACATAATGAGTACATAAGGAGTACATAAAGAGTACATTAGTAAGTACATAAGGAGTACATAAGGAGTACATAAGGAGTACATAAGGAGTACATAAGGAGTACCTAAGGAGTACCTAAGGAGTACATAAGGAGTACCTAAGGAGTACATAAGGAGTACATAAGGAGTACATAAGGAGTACATAAAGAGTACATTAGTAAGTACATAAGGAGTATGTACTGCCTATGTACTACCTATGTACTACCTATGTACTACCTATGTACTACCTATGTACTACCTATGTACTACCTATGTACTACCTATGTACTACCTATGTACTACCTATGTACTACCTATGTACTACCTATGTACTACCTATGTACTACCTATGTACTACCTATGTACTACCTATGTACTACCTATGTACTACCTATGTACTACCTATGTACTACCTATGTACTACCTATGTACTACCTATGTACTACCTATGTACTACCTATGTACTACCTATGTACTACCTATGTACTACCTATGTACTACCTATGTACTACCTATGTACTACCTATGTACTACCTATGTACTACCTATGTACTACCTATGTACTACCTATGTACTACCTATGTACTACCTATGTACTACCTATGTACTACCTATGTACTACCTATGTACTACCTATGTACTACCTATGTACTACCTATGTACTACCTATGTACTACCTATGTACTACCTATGTACTACCTATGTACTACCTATGTACTACCTATGTACTACCTATGTACTACCTATGTACTACCTATGTACTACCTATGTACTACCTATGTACTACCTATGTACTACCTATGTACTACCTATGTACTACCTATGTACTACCTATGTACTACCTATGTACTACCTATGTACTACCTATGTACTACCTATGTACTACCTATGTACTACCTATGTACTACCTATGTACTACCTATGTACTACCTATGTACTACCTATGCACTACCTATGTACTACCTATGCACTACCTATGTACTACCTATGTACTACCTATGTACTACCTATGTACTACCTATGTACTACCTATGTACTACCTATGTACTTCCTATGTACTACCTATGTACTACCTATGTACTTCCTATGTACTACCTATGTACTACCTATGTACAACTTATGTACTTCCCTATGTACTGCTCATGTACTTAGCTATACACAGCTTATTTACTTACCTATATACTGCTAATGTATTTACCTATGTACTGCTTATATATTTACCTATGTGCTGCTTATGTATTTACCTATGTACTGCTTATTTACTTAACTATGTACTGCTAATGTACTTACCTATGTACTGCTTATGTACTTTCGTATGTAATACTTATGTATTTACCTATGTACTGCTTATGTACTACTTATATACTTACCTCAATATTTACATATGTAATACCTGTGTACTACTTATGTACTTACCTATGTACTGCTTATGTAATTACCTATGTACTACTTATGTTCGTACCTATGTGATAACATATATAATACGTATGTATTCTCCTATATACTGCTTATGTTCTGACTTATGTACTTGTACATTTTATTTAAGCGAACTTTGGGTATAAGTTAGTCCCCATCTGCCCAACACTTTGAGGAATATAGGCCTGGTGGTATGTCATGTTGTTTATAAAAGCGTATTTTAAGCTCTTAAACCAATAATGATAAGAGATCCACGAGAAAACGGGATGTTGGCAGTGGGGGGGGACTTTGAACCTTATACTGCCATCCCAATTATTCCTCATTAGTTTTACGGGGTTAGCAATACGCAAGTGATACCTCTGGTGTTACAAGCGTGTTTAGGCTACGGTAATCGCTTACTATCGGTGGGCCGTATGCTTCTTTGCCACGTTAGTGGTATAAAAAAAAGATTCTTATAATTAGTAAAGCTTACAAACAAAGAATAAAACATAGGTATTTTATGTTAAATACCATCCTTTAAGGCAGAGGTGTTACGTAAACCCACAGTTCTCCAGCATGTTTAGGTCCCATGTAATAGGGGGCGAGCCTATTGCCATATTATGGAACACCGATATATTTATTATTGTTATAATAAGTAATAACTATTACTAAAACTAGGGGCTTAATCTCACAAATTCCTTGCTTCTAGTTTGTCGCTTGTATGTGGTACAAGTTAGCAATAGAAGCGATTTAGAGATTGAGGAGCTAATTATTACCTATACAAGGTCATTATTAGTATAGGCGAAACCTGAAACACGTGTCTAGTATTTTTATGTAAAGAATCTATTTACAGTATTTCTAAACGGTATCATGACAAAATCACAAAGTTATAAGCATGTTATGTTACCTCGTTGTCCATGCAAAAACATGCGCACCACGCGGCACGAGGCGCCCACGCGCCGCCGCCCGCACCCATCCGCTGCCGCCCGCGCCCCGCGTCTTCTTGTGCTCATTGAAAGAAATAATTTGGCAGTAGTACCTAACCATACGGCGATTGTATTGCAATTAACTGATGATAACATTTTTCATCACACTTGCACGCTTTGGACTACCGCAATGGTTGTGTAGGTAGATATTATTATGTACTTTATTCGTAAATACGGCCGTAAGTGATAAAATTTAGTCAATGCGATTAGTGCACCTTATGCCAACCACTTAAAGTTCAAAGTGGATGAAAAGTGTTAAACATCACATTACTTAACCACAGCAGGCTGTAGGTGTAAATAACAACTTTCTACATTTAACCGTTTTGGCTAGGCATGGCCATTACAATGCTTGACTTTAAAATTATTTTAGCGAAACAAAAATCCGACCGCGGGCAGGATTCGAACCTACGTCTTCTGGTTAGGTACACCAGACGCTATGACCTAGATAATTTTTTTTTTGTTGAAATAACTTTGAAATCTTAGCATGGAAAATGTAAAAAAATACGAAAAGATAATACCTAATTGACTTGATTGTAAATAGTGTTCAACAATGTTTACAATATCTTAGGTACGTATCAATGTTTGTGTATGAGAAAGACATTGTTACACGACACTTTTTACTCACGTTTTGTACACACGACACTTTTTATTCACGTTTTGTACACACGACACTTTTTACTCACGTTTTGTACCCACGACACTTTTTTACTCACGTTTTGTACACACGACACTTTTTACTCACTATTTGTACACAGTTACACACGATCCACCGAAACACGATCCGGACGAGCGCTCGCGATATGTAGGTACCTAACTGAATGGTAGCACGATACGTGCGCAGTGACCTGTAGCATCCGGGCGACTGAAGGGATGGATTAGCCCCTGCACGGCGTGCGCCCGCGCCCGTCCAGTCCTGCTTCGACCGTGGCATGCCGCGTGACCTGTGTTCCGCGCATATGATTGCGGATAGGTACTTAGTGTCGCTCGGTGTCCTAATTGTAACATTTTTTCAAAATATAACATGATTTAAAAATTATTGAAATCGATTCAGTTACTGATTCTGAACAAACTATATTCAGGTTTCGCATATACTAATAATGACCTTGTATAATTATTACTAGCTAATCCAGCAAACGTTGCTTTGCCATAATATATCACTATTAAAAAATTGGGGTTGGTGGTATTAGGGTCAAAATTTAGGGTTGTATTTATTTTTCAATGATAAATCATAATACAATAATAATAAAAAAAGTGTCATAAAAATAAAAATTAGGGGTCATTCTTATCATGTGTGTATGAAATATAGTGGCCGATTTTTAGACCTACTCGATATGCACACAAAATTTCATACAAATCGGTGAAACCGTTTCGGAGGAGTTTGGTAACAAACACCGCGACACTAGAATTTTATACATTAGATATTGAGGGGATAATAAAATTACTAAGCCTCGAGCTAAGTAAAAACTACGGCGATTAAAATGTCCACAAGGTTAAGCTAGCTGCGGTCAGTCTGTGGATGGGTGACCATTTTGAGCCACTCCGAGTCACAGAGAGCACGTAAAGCCGTCGATCCCGGTTGTCACACTAACAACTAACAATGAAAATTGTTAGTAGTAGTCAGAAACTTAAAAAGCCTGAACTGCAGTCTATTCTCAAGATATTGGTAATGTCCAGAAATTGGGTTGGAGAGGTCTGATAGCAGTCGCTTCGTGTAAAATACTGTTATTTAGCTGCATCTGGTTGGACTGGAATCCGTCCCCAACGCAGTTGGGAAAAATCTCGTAGAATAATGACTAATAGCAATTAAGAGGCTTTCCTAGACCACTAAAAGTTGAGGACAAAGACTTTTGTTTTTCTTTATTAAATGATCGGTTCGATTCGATGATGATGATGATGACCTGCATCATCATCATCATCGATCCATTTAAATAAATAAATATAAATAAATGCACTGCTAATTATTTCCTCTCTTTCCATATGCCATTTTCTCAGCTTCTGGGCTAACCTCCTCGAGGAAACGTTGTGTTGGCAGTGGGGGGACTTTAACCCGTATCATCATCATCAACTTATATACTGTCCCACTGCTGGGCACGGGTCTCCTCTCACATAATCAGAGGGATTAGGCTATAGTCCACCACGCTGGCTTAGTGCGGGTTGGCAGACTTCACACTCCGTCAAGATAATCTCGAAGCCATGCAGGTTTCCTCACGATATTTTCCTTCACCGTTTAAGCAAGTGATAATTAATTATTAATACGCACATGATTTCGAAAAGTCAGAGGTGCGTGCTTTGGATTCGAAGTCGAGACCTTCGACTTGGCAGTCATACCACTAGGCTATCTCTATTTCTTTACCCTTATACTGCCAATCTAACTATACTTCTTTCCTCTGGTGTTGCAAGCGTGTACGGTAACCGCTTACCATCAGGTGGGCCGTATGCATGTTTGCCGCCTTAGTGCCATAAAGAAAAAAAAACTTATCCATGTGTGACCAGACCAATGAATTTCCTGATATCGTTGACCCATCTGGCTATCGGATAAATTGGTATAAAATTTTATTTCAAAGCCCATGACGACGACGATTTTCAGCAAATTCGCAATCCCGCTATTCCAATGCCTTCGTACCAGCTCCTAAAGGTAGGGGGGCGAGCCTGGCCCGGTCCCCACATAACAATCGTAGCTATTTGACATTAACGAGCGAACTTCTACCATTAAATGAGATTACTCCGCCAGTTAAAATACTTACTGAGCAAGTTAAGCATTTTAGAGGTCTGAAAAATGCTCCCATATAAATTTTGGATTGCTACAATTTTGGAAAAGGTTCATTGTCCTTTTAATCAGTTTATGCAAGTTAAGCTGCTTTATTGATCCAAGATCAAGGTTGATCAAAGTGTTATTGGGTTATTCTACAAAATTCTCAGTTCTAGCTAGGATTTTGGATTTGTGCTTTGTTAATGGCGCGAGAATCGCCCTCTGCTACATGGGACTTAGAATGGCCAAGGAATCCAATACGGGACGTAATCCTCAGCAGCCGTGATTGGAACCACTACACCGACGAGGCAGTTATCTATGTAATTTTAAGATAGGTGGGGCATATGAGAGTAATTACACTTAAATTGGAACTGCCCGACAGGGAAAGTACCTCCGCCTTGCAGAAAATCGAAGTAAAATAACACTGCTTTGAGCTGTGTTGTGTTTATTACGTTGAGCAAGGTTGCCAGTGCTCCACGAAGAAACGTTGTGTTGACAGTGGGGGGAACTTTGACCCTTATACTGCCAACCCAACTATTCCTCTTTCAATAGAGGGTCGACAACGCGCAAGTGATGTTCCTGGTGTGGCAAGCGTCTGTGGGCTACGGTAACCGGTTACCATCAGATGGGCCGTATGATTGTTTGCCACCTTAGTGGTATAAAAAAAAGATATCTAGTAACAACTTCAGCATCAGCAAAGCGTTAAATAAATACGAAATATTAAAAAAATATTCAACCAGTTTAACCTAAAACTGAATTTAAAGAGGTTTTGCCTTTTTACTGCTGACCTACGTTCCCTCATTAACATTATATTGTTATGATAATAGCCCTCGCTTTTCATAGAAAACACACAAAAGGGAATCCTAATTATTTCAATACTACATCTAATTGTCGGGCCTACAAATGTCATTGGACTCAACAAAAGGATGTTCCACATAAGTGTGTTGGTAACATACAATTAACTTACATTCCTTGAAGGGTAAAAAGAGGAAAGAGAAAGGAAAGAGAAGTGGCGCATAGTGGGAGTAATTCCGCTCAAATTGGAGCTCCGCGACTAGGGAAGAACGGCCACCTTGCAGAAAATCAAAGTGAAATAAGACTGCTTTGAGCTTTGTTGTGTTCCTTACGGTGCCAGTGCTCTGTGAGAAAACGTTGTGTCGGCATTGGAGAGATCTGATGGTGGTCGCTTCCTGATATTCAGCCACATCTCGTTAGGAAGACTTACTGGAACCGACCTCAAAAACCGGGCACAAAACGAAGCTCTTGCTGCTGAAAATATAATAGAAAAACCTAATACTGCTACACTGCTTGATAGGGGAATTGAACCCAAAATTTTAATACAGCAGTCGAACTCACCATCAGTCTGATGAGACATTCATATTTTTTAAGTGTACGAATTATCACCCTGGTGATAAAAAAAAACTAACAGATTGGCTTAAACTCATATCCTACTCATACCCTCGATGATACTGAGTGTACTATACTATATCCTCATACTCGAAAACACACACACACATACACGCATACACACACAAACCACACTCACTCACTCACTTACTCACATACACACTCACTAATACACATACACTCACTCTTCCTCTACACAAAATTACATTTAATACTTGTTTAGTTGTAATTCTTTATAACATTGTCTAGATCAAATGGCTTTTATTGTATCTCGATTTTGGGCGTTGATAGCTGCGCCGCAGTGTTTCACTTATGTAGCTATCTTCGTTTCTTTTGTAAAGTGTATCACTTATTTTGCTCTAAATAAACTTTTATTTATTTATTTAAAATCGGCCAATTATAACACGTTTATGTGAAACAGCCTTAATAATGCTCCGTCCAGATTATCTTGATTCTTGTCACAAAGGCATTAAGCGCTATTATTTAGATCTTAGGCATTAATCTTGGGATTTGTCCCGTGTTACAAGGATTAGGTCTTGCTTAGAAGCTATAATGGAATAAAGATAATTGTTTATTGCCTGACGCTAAGTGGGATTAGCTTTGTGTATCGAGTATTATCACAAAGAGGTTTCATTTATTATTTGTTTCATATTTATTAATAAGTATCTTTTTGTATTTTTTGGCATTTTGCATGCTAAGATTTTAAAGTTATTTAGCGAAGGAAAAATTCGATCCCGGGCAGGATTTGAACCTGCGTCTTCTGGTTCGGTACACCAGACGCTATGACCACTAAGCCACTGCGAGTCCCACCCGCCATTGCCTTCACATTCAGAATTTACGTCTTTATGGTAACGTCAGTAACACCTATTGAAAAACAAGTTTTTGCTTCGCAACCGACATGACTTACTTTACAGTTAGTTCAATGTCGAACGATGCCACCTTACCTACTAACTATCTTTTTGTATTTTTTGGCATTTTGCATGCTAAGATTTTAAAGTTATTTGGTGAAGGAAAAATTCGATCGCGGGCAGGATTCGAACCTGCGTCTTCTGGTTCGGTACACCAGACGCTATGACCACTAAGCCACTGCGAGTCCCACCTGCCATTGCCTTCACATTCAGAATTTACGTCTTTATGGTGACATCAGTAACACCTATTGAAAAGCAAGTTTTTGCTTCGCAACCGACATGACTTACTTTACAGTTAGTTCAATGTCGAACGATGCCACCTTACCTACTAACTATCTTTTTGTATTTTTTGGCATTTTCCATGCTAAGATTTTAAGGTTATTTAGCGAAGGATAAGAAGCAAGATTAAGTAGTACCCTTATTGATTTCTGACATTTACGCGAATATTATACATTGAAATAAAACTACTTTTTACCCTACCTTGAGTCTACCCGTGACCATGGACGCTGTAAAGGGTCCGAAACGTCGGGATTAATAATATCAATATACGCGATAAAATCCGTAAAAAGTAGTTTTAGTACCCTTATTTTTGTTTGGATTACCAGATTACATTCATCATCAACCCATATACTACGTAACAGCTTGTAGTTTGGATTTGCGGTCGTTTAATGGCAACCAATCACAACTTTTCAGGAGAGACAAAAAACAACTTCTTTTTTTTCTATGAGCTGTGATTTCAATATTTGTGATGTTAATAAAATAACAACTACTTATAGCAAAGTTTCTTTAAATTTTAAGCTCTGAAGTTTGCAATCGAACTGTATATAAAACAATTTCGACAAATAGTCCCTTATTAATTCATATTTTTCCAGTAACGATATAGGTACTACGGTGTAAATGCTATTGCTAATTAACAGACAAGAGATGGTTGCCAATGAATTTTAATGCAATGATCGTGATACGATAAGTTAAAAGTTGATTGTAAAAAAAATATTATAAAAAGGGCCATGGAGTTTCTTGTTGATTCTTCTCCGTAGGAACTACTAATTTGGAACCGTGCATCTAGACTCGACATTTCATAAGTGCCTTTATATGGTTTATATGAAAATAAAACTATTTAGGTTTTGCTTGTCTATGGCAAGCCTTTTTGGAAATGTTTTGGAAATATGTTGATATTTTATTACGGATGCATTCGTATCAGGTACACATCTGCCTAACCCTGCGGGGAATACAGGCGTGATGGTATGTTATATTGTTATTATAATGTATATACTGTCCCACTGCTGGGCACGGGTCTCTTCTCAGTATGAGAGGGATTAGTCTACAGTCTACCACGCTGGCCTAGTGCGGGTTGGCAGATTTCACACGACGCCGAGAAAATCTCTTAGGCATGCAGGTTGTCTTACGATGTTTTCCATCACCGTTTGAAAAGCAAGTGATAATTACAAGTCAGAGGTGTGTGGTGAGGATTCAAACTCGAGAACTCTGACCTTAGCATTCGAACGGTCCGATTCTTGATCATAATTGTACCACTAAGGAAATAAACAAGCATACGGCCCCCCTGATGGTAAGCGGCTACCGTAACCTATAGATGCTTGCAACACCAGGGGTATCACTTGCGCATTGCCGACCCTGCAAAATGAAAGAGGAATAGTTGGGTTGGCAGTGTAAGGGTCAAACTCCTCCCACCTGCCATCACAACGTTTCCTCGCAGTGCACTAGCAACTTTCCTCACCGATGTGAACACAACAATGCTCAAAGATGTGTTAATTCACTTTTGTATCTGCATTTTAGAAATTATCATATATTTTTTACATGTTAATAATTATAGTTCAGAAAATCAACAATAGAACATTGTTCTATGTATCAGAACTTGTATAATTAGAAACATTTTGCCAAGAAAATAATACAGTATTAAGCTATTACTTAGTGAAAGTTGTAATTGATTATAATTGATTACTCAGTCATTAGGAAGTTTAACATGTTTCCCGATTATGGTTGAGTTAAGAGGTAGGTAAATATTGATAGAAACAAAAACCTTTTATTTCGAATCCCTCACACGAAAAAATAATTAAAAATAAAAATAATAAAGTTTATAAATATTATTAATTGTTCTTAATAAAATTAGTTATTTAAGTAAGTACTTTTGAGAGACCTACCTCTCTCTCTCGAGTAGAGTGGTGGGAGTAATTAATAATTAGTAACAGTGGTAACAGTTGGGAAAAAATTGTTACTAACTGGACGCCGTTGAGGTCGCCCGTGACGTAGGTTACGCGACGATCTCGATATGTTTGCAGGACAAGCATGGCTGGATGATTCGCAAGACAGAGAGGTTGGGAAGAAGAAAGTCGGAAACTGAATAGGCTATAAAAAATATAAAAACAAAAATATATCTTGTCATACATACACGCCGGTTGCGAGTACTACGCACCTGACCTTTTTGAAGAACCTCACCAATAAGGTCGGTATAAGTTTTTCTAGGGCGTCCCCTCTCGGCGGTTCCACTGACATTCGCCATATAAATCCTTTTTGTTAGTCGCCTTTCATCCATTCTCTCGACATGCCCAAACCATCTCAGCATATTCTTCTCAATTCTCGTCACTACATCGTCTTTTAAGCCGCAACGTTCTCTTATCACACTATTTCTCAATCTGTCATTCCGAGTTACACCGCACTTACTTCGCAGGGAACGCATTTCTACAGCATTTATTCTACTTTCATGTTTCTTCTTTTTTCATGAATGTGGTCGAAGCGAAAGAAGTATGCAAGAATCGTAGCAAGTGGCGTTCTTTAGTTTCTGCCTACCCCTATGGGAAAAAGGCGTGAGTGTATGTATGTATGTATGTATAAAAACAAAAAAAATGTGGGAGTAATTCCAGTCAAATTGGAGCTGCCCGACTGGGAAGTACCCCCGCCTTGCAGAAAATCGAAGTGAAATAACACTGCTTTGAGCTGTGTTGTGTTGCCAGTAATCCGCGAGGAAACGTTGTTGGGAGTGGGGCTCATACTGCCAACCTTTAATTCCTCATTCGTTTAACAGGGTCGGCAACGCGCAAGTGATACCCTGGTGTTGCAAGCGTCTATAGGATACGGTAACCGCTTAACATCAGGTGGGCCGTATGCTTGTTTGCCGCCACAGTAGTATAAAAAAAAAAACTTAAATAGCAATAATACAAATGATAATTATTGATGTGTGCTGACTTTTAAATACTTAAATCTAAATCTTCTCTGATACACATACGATCTTAGCCTGTACTGCCCGAAGGGTTAAGCAGAGGCTACTAATACATTCATACTTAGCAAGTATTAAGGTCCCATGAAATACAGGATGAGCTTATTGTCGTTAACCGATCACAATTCCAAACTACGAGCTGCATCCTAAAAATTTCATAGAAACACCCAATGACATTTTGCAAGAACCGGAAATCGATACCAAAACTTACAGCATCTTATCAACCGTATTTACAACCAACCCGGTTAATGAGACAGTTCATAATCAATTGATTCCCCACTGTTTTAATCCAATCAGCTAAGATTTATTTAGTCTTCCATAATTTATTGTATAAAACCTAAATAAATATAACGTAATTAGGTCAATAAGGCAAGCTTAATAAAGGGTTTGTGTGTACGCAAAATATGAATAATATTTACCCGAGTTTGCATTGGGTAAGTACCTTGATATTGAGTAGGTAAATAAGGCCCTAATCAACGTTTCCATTTCTGAATTCATTCGATAATAAATTTTCAAAGGATCAAAGTATTTTATATGTATACTGCCTTATTACCCTTTTAGGAATATAATAGAATAAAATGTATTTATTGCGCAACTGTGTACAGTAGGTGTTAACATTTATACAATAAGTATCAACAGTATATCCGTATCGGATACGCAATATCACTTACTAGCTACACTAGGTTCAACAAAACTCATGCTATACATTTTTAACGTACCTATATATCACCAGAACAATGTTTAGATCTATTGCAGGTATACTTAAGTAAATAAAATCTATTAGATATTATGTAAGATTATTTAAACTCAAAAAAATCTCTAAGATTGTAAAATACCTTTTGGATGAGCCATTTTTTTAACCTAGATTTAAACATTTTTCCATTCAACATTTTTAATTCTAAAGGGAGGTGGTTGTATACCCTAACCGCCGTGACATAAGCACTTTTATAATAGATCACATTGTTTATATGTATAAGGAAGCTCTAAATTGTATTTATATTTACTGCGAATGTTTGTTTTTGGAGGGACTCGTGTCTAAATTTTAAAAATGTTAAGCAATTTGCGAGTATTATAATGCCACCTCAATAGTGTTAGGCATGGTCGCTTATAGATCTACACCGTGATAATTCAATAGTAATACACACATAAATTCAAAAAGGCAGCGTGCGTGCTTTGCTTCGAACTCGAGACCTTTGACTTGGCAGTCCAATGGTCTTTTCACTAGGCTGCTTATAGGAATAATAGGTACCTATTACACTTTTAGAAAAAAATATTATATTCATAGCGTACAAAAATTCGTGCCACCGTACATGCAAACAGAGAATACCATGCAGGGAATTATTGCTCGTGGATTCCTGAAATTCGGCATCTCACATCGACTGAAACGTTCCTCTAAATTAAATATAAGATCCGTCAATAGAAAATGATGTGTCCGTTTGTTTGTTACAAAATATTTTGTTATTAAAAACTGTCAACTGCCTCATTTAGCCTAGTGGTGGTAAGTGCATGTTTGTATATCTACACAGTGACTGAATTAATTAATTGTAATGATAAATTATAAATTCTGTGTTGTAGCTAATGATATTAATAATGACAATGACATATTCATTAGTATATAAATTTGTATCCCTACTATTTGCATGTAAATAATATGACAAAGATGTGCGAGTCTCTACTACCAGTTGTAACACCTTATGTCATCATCATCATCATCATCATCAACCCATATACTGTCCCACTGCTGGGCACGGGTCTCCTCTCATATTGAGAGGGATTAGGCTATAGTCCACCACGTTAGCCTAGTGCGGGTTTGCAGACTTCACAAACCGTCGAGAAAAATCTCTAAGGTATGCAGGTTTCCTCACGATGTTTTCCTTCACCGTTTACACCTTATGTACCTACCACATTTTATTGCAAATAAAGATTATTATTATTATAGCCCATATAATACTCACGTTCACATATTATGTTGAGAGTAAGTTTAAATAAATTGTTTGCCAATAATGTCAATCATTTTGGTATAACATTATCATCGAACACCTACTATAACAACATGACAGGTATATTTAAAATATCTAAAAATATAAAATAAAACAGGAACATTCGAATGATAAAGCTTCTGTCCAATAAAGTCAACACACGCGCACTGAAATCTCAAACGAAATTCAATTTTCAACAGGAATTTTCAATATTATTATATTGCATTTCATATGGCTAGAAAGGCCATATTTTTTGATGACAGAAAATAGTAGCTTTATAACAAACAGTGTAGAGATTTTGTATACGCTTTTTCGGTATACAATTAATTATTTATAATATTATCAAATTTTAATACGTATTTTTTACATATATTTCATTTCAATATCTTCTTCATATTTCTTGTTTGTTGTAATAATATTCTTAATGTCCTGTCACGGTCGCCATTTTGTATACGCTTTTTGGGTAAGTATACAATTAAACAATTAATTGTATAAAATATACACAAGGAATAATAACAGGTACTCGTAATTATAAAAATGATAAAATAAAAAAAAAATGGACAAATTTACACAGCACTAATCTAATCATAAGGTCGTGGGTTCGATTCCTACAGAATACAATTATTTATGTAAAGAATATAAGTATTTATGTTTGTCTAGGTGTTTCTTATGTATTTTTAGTATTTATTAACAAAAAAAAATGATTACATGTATTATATCCAATGTCTAGTACCCATATACATGAGCTTCAAAATGCAAGGAATTATAAAGACTAAAAATAATACAAAGATCCTACTTAGACTAGGTTAGATTAAAAAAAAAATACAATAATTCGATGACAGTTTAAAATTAAAACAAAGCTAACAACTAATAATTGAGCTGCTACTTGTACTTTCTAATATCATAATTGACCACAATGCGTTGTGAGCTGTCTTTTCGCTCAATGAGCGTATTCGATCTTTGAGCTTAACATAATTATTATATAATTAGAGTACTACCTGATAAAGAAATACGGAAATTGGTATATCAAGTAATAAAAGAGTTAAGGTAGTAACTGACTTGTAATACACGTGACGCGAATGTAACGTGTCCATTCGCCAGATTATATGTTGTTCTTAGATTTCAACAATCGGCCAATAAACACGTGTTATAAATGTGCTTACTCCTTTAATCATAATGCTTTTTAAAATAAATTTCTAGCATAATGTGGGCACATCATCATTGTTTTGTTAGATAAACAAACTGAAAAAGTGGATGTCATTTTCAAAGGGAGCACATATCAACACGTCAAGGATCGGAGACGGCAACGGGAAGCGGATGCGGGCTTATCTCTTGTCTCGCTCTGAGAGCGGCGTAAGATGTAAGTGAGAGCGGGATAGAAGACTTATTAGTTGTGTCGTAAGAAAATAGTGGGCATATAAAGGGTTTAAATCTTCATTTGTTGCACCCACTTTTCTATTAAACCCCTTCTTAGTTGTGCGGCAAATTCTCGTGGGTCTGTTTGATTGTTTGCTACAATTTTGCACCTAGACCACTAAACCAATTTTGATGAATATTGGTACAGAGATACATTGGACTTTGGAAATAGCTCTATAGCCTTTTCCCAGGTCCAGGTCCAGGTCTAGGCCCAAGTCCAAGTCCAGGTCCAGGTCCAGGTCCAGTACTAGTTCACGGTCCAGGTCCAGTACCAGGTCCGGGTCCAGGTCCCTATGGACATAGGCTACATTTTATCTCAAAAAGTCCTTTTTTATTTATTTTTATTGTTCGCGGTTTCACTTGCATTCCGCAACTGAAACCGCGAGCAACAACTGGTATTAATATAATAATTATTCAAGGTTCTTCAACTTATACCACGCTCATATAACTTGACAGGTTCGTTTTAACTGTACGTAGGTACTTACTAACGACTTTATGATATAATTATTAACTTGCAAGTGTATTTGGGTGAAGCGTGCAAAAGTTTCAAAGTGGCTTTTAAAAGCACCTACAAATATGAACCAAGTTTTATGTTAACGGATAGAAATGGACACCTGTGATGGTTCGAAATTGAGGTGTGTATATTTATTTTCTAATGGTTTTTTTTTTATCATACCTATGCATTGCTACCTATACTTTTTACTTCAGTTACTTCAGTATGAACAACCGCGAATGTCCTTGAATCCAAAATAATTAAAGAATATATTTCATCACTTTGATTGACATGTTGTATTTATTTTGTTTCATCATCAACGTTATAAGACATCGTTAATCTATATATTATTATTAAGTAACACCTTTTTACTACATGAATGCAATAAATTTATGATTATTATACTGTCCCACCTGTCCCACTGCTGTGCACAGGTCTCTCAGAAGGAGAGGAATTAGGCTATAGCCCACCACGCTGACCTAATGAGAGAATGGAAAGATTTTTTTGATACAAGAATAATAATAATATTTGGGACATTTTACACAGCACCATCAAGTTCCAAACTGAGCAGAGCTGGTACAGAAGCCAGTACTTCAAAGCTACTACAATCTGACAAATTTCACATTTTACCCAAAATTATGTGACCAGAAAATTTGGGTAGGAGACATACTTACGGGATTTGAATGAAATTTCAGACACACATAATATGTGGCTGAGAATAAATAAATATTCTTGGACAATTCTACAAACCATCTAGTCCCAAACTAAGCAGAGCTTGTACTAACTAGACAATGGATGTAATACTTATATACGTTTTTTTGTAAATACACATAAGAAACACGCAGACAAACACAAACTCTTATGTTTATCACATACATATTTGTCCGACAGTCCGACACTCGAACCACTAGACCACAGATTTCGTCAAATAATGAATAGAAATAACAAATAGGCTACATTTTTACCCCAAAATTATTTGGGAATTTCCCAGAAAACTTATGTAGGGTCTCTTAGATGAAATTTCATTCAAATCCCGTACTTGTATGTCTACTTACGGGATTTATATGAAATTTCAAACACACATAGTACCTGACCGTAAATAACAAACAGGGTTAACTTTACCCCAAAATTATGAGGAAATTTCCCAGAAAACTTATGTTAGTAGGAGACCTACTTACGAAATTTGGATAAAATTTCATACACACATAATATGTGACCGGGAATAATAAATAGGATACATTTTACCCAAAAATTATTTAGGAATTCTCAGAAAACTTATGTAGGAGATCTACTTACGGGGTTTGAATAAAATTTTGGTATACTAATAGTTTGTGACTAGCGCTGTATTGCATACTTCAAAACTCGGAAAAAAGTGGCGGAACATTGAATACTTCTTATCCCATGAAATTAATCTGACAACAATTGTGTTACTTAGCTTAAGCTAGTATGTATAATAAATACATGCATGTTATTAGTACACTGCACCTGTACAAAAAAATATTCATAAAAAGAAGTAAATGATAGCCACAAGAATGGCACAAACAAATTTGCAGGCGCTCGACATTTAAAAAAACTTAATCCCTTTTAGAGAAACTCTAAAGAATTCGAACAAAACAAATTCGTGTAAACTCATGGGAAATACACGAAGATTCCCTTCTGGAATTAATTATTTATTTACGGAAAACGATTCTCTAAGATGACAGATGCAAGGGTGAGAATCCGGCAGCAAATTAATGAAATAAATTTGGAGAAATGTCTTTATTGTATACCTACAAAACTTTTCCGTTTGTCAATAAAACGCAATTGGTTAATTTGGCAGTTCAACCGAATAATGGGTTGGAAAAGGAAAAATGTCAATTATTGGGAGTCCGTTTGATATTTTTTTCCGCTTGGTTTTTGCTTTTGTTTTTGCTGAATTGGGATCAAATATAAGGTTACCTTTGCGTGTTTTTATTGCTGATCCGTTTTTTTAAGAGTCAACAAGCAAAAGGAAATTTGGAAGCAATGAAACGTTTCATTAAATTATATTTTTTTAAACAGATCTTTTAAGAAGTATTTTTTTATTATATTTGGTATTAATTAAGTATCGCATGCTAAATATTTTTAAAGACTTAAGGGATGTCACCAAAATCTGCCCAAATAATGTACTCAGGGTACACTTATTGATAAAAATACCCTGTATTACGCTGGTTAAAACTCTAGTCATACTTTTTTTTATGCTCACTAGGGAATGTGAAACGTCGCCATTTTAACACACTAAGTATTAGTTTCATAGTGGTTTTATAGTAAAAACTGTCAACTTGATAGCTATCTGCTGTCAGTGTCAGTTTTGGAATGTCAAACGCAAGCCATTTTGGTACATTAATATCAGTTTCATAGTGATTTCATAGCAAAAACTGTCAACTTGACAGCTGTCATGTACCTCAGGTACAAATTTGGGCTGAGTTGTATGAACTTTTGTCAAGATAGACTATTTAGACAACCCCCACAAACGTCTGCCTTCACCGCTTCGTTGTTTTAGCTGAGCAGAAGAAATTGCACAAAAAATTCAAACCCCGACCTGCTTTTGAGAAGGCCGTATACATGTATGTATATGACACTTATAATTTGCTTGATCTCAAGCTCAAAATCGTATCTTTGAGATTGCACCTCACTATCTGAAATCAACATCTTACGAAGCTCAGTCTTCGCATCCAAAGTATAAAACTCGAAGCTGAATACCAGATCCTAATCAACGTTATCGAAGTATTGAAAACTTTTCTAACACCATCTTCAAAGGATTTTCAACTCATTCTCATTTCGCCGAGAGTTTGAATAACTTTTTTTTTATCGACTTTCTAATAAAAGTTTCGACGGAGCAGGGCCTTTCGATTTATATGCAAATTTATTCTTCCCGGCTACTTTGTTAAAGTATCGTAGTGGGTTTTTAGAAAGGTAAATATGATGTGGTTTTTTAATAGCTTCATTGGTCAACAGCGCTGAACCGCGTAGTGCGATTCCCAAGCCAAGCAAAATGTTGGCAGCTCGCAGTTTAAATTTGTGCCCAATTAATAGCAGCAATATGACCTTTTTTTGGGTGGGGCAATGCTCCTTATGCATGCCGCCGCCCCGCTCGGGGATGTGGGACGGTTATGTCGAGCTTTCCGGCCAGGTGGCCAGCATACCGACTAAAATCACCACCACTATCACCTTCCGCGTAGTGGTGGGACCACGGGAACAATAATAGGACCTGGGATCTAAGCTTGCAAATAATATTAGTTCGAAGTTTAGTTTTGTGCCCAATTAATTGCAATAGGACCTATTAGGTGCCATGCCTAAATTGCAAATGATATTATTGTGCCCAATTAATTGCAATAGGACCTATTAGGCATGGCACCTAATAGGTCCTATTGCAATTAATTGGGCACAAAACTAAACTTCGAACTAATATCATTTTCAAGCTTAGATCCAAGAAAAGATAATAGAAAACTAAGGTTGAATACCTCGTTAATCTAGTGGTCATAAGCGTGACTGCTGAATTTGTGCCCAGTAGGAATAGACTCTATAACATGTGACCTAAAAACATACTACTAAACTGTGGTTGACTGCCTCATCAATCTAGTTATCATAAGAGCGACTGCTGAATAAGAGGTTTTTCAATATGCGAGCTAAATTTGCTCACCTTCATCCGTTTTGCCCCCAAGTAGGTATATTGTCATAAACTGGCCACAAATCCAAACTCCAAGCTGCTAATGGTGTTTATTAGCAGCTTGGAATTCAGATTTGTGCCCAATTAATAGCAAAAGAAACGACTGTCATAGATGTTCGTATGATAACTGGTTCTGTCTCTGCATCACCCTAAGGTCGACTGGTAGAAAATGCCTCAGGCATTAAGACCGCCTTTGTACTATGTTTGTGCATAAAGTATTAAAATAAATAAATAAATAACCGGGACCGACGGCTTTCGAGACATAAATGGGTCTCAAAGAGTTAAGAATGGTTTCTTTTTCTTCCCCTACTAAGGTGGCAAACAACCATACGGCCCACCTGATGGTTAACGGTTACCATCGCCTATAGACGCTTGTAACACCAGGGGTACCATTTGCGCGTTGCCAACCCTGTATTGAAAGAGGAATAGTTGGTTTTGCAGTGGAGTCAAAATCCTCCCACTGCCAACACAACGTTTCCTCGTGGAGCACTGGCAACCTTGCCCACCGTAAGGAACACAACACAGCTCAAAGCAGTGTTATTTTACTTCGATTTTCTGCAAGGCGGAGGTACTTCTCCAGTCGGGCAGCTCCAATTTGATTGGAATTACTCCCACTTTATTATTTTCTGCCCGGCTTCTAACCAATTTATTGTCCCACTGCTGTCCTCTCTCAGAATTAAAAAGGTTTGAATTTAGTTCGTCACGGTGGCCTAATGCGGCCTAATCTATAA
Source organism: Acronicta alni (assembly GCA_964056405.1). Taxonomy (NCBI): domain Eukaryota; kingdom Metazoa; phylum Arthropoda; class Insecta; order Lepidoptera; family Noctuidae; genus Acronicta; species Acronicta alni. The sequence goes on from OZ043935.1 coordinate 1,846,299, forward strand.
ATACCTCTCTTAAATCTCTCTCATATATGGTCACCCATCTGCAGACTGGCGCCAGCTAGCGTAGCTTAACCTTGCAGATCAGTTGAGCAGCGTACTAATTACCTAGCCGAGCCATTCTATAAAAAAATGATCGAAAACCGAAAATAAAAATTCTTCAACATTTCCAGACTATCAAAACTCAGTTCCTAGCGGTGCAATTAGAAATTTAACGCAAAACGTTTGACCTCTCTTTGAGTCCGTCCAATATTATGGTGCCTCGGGGAAATCAATCTTCACTTTATTGGGTTTCAGACTACAATTCGCAATTTTAGGATTCCGTACCTGTTAAAACATCTACAGATAGCTCTTTATAAAGCCACCTTTATTTTATTGTTTTTATTTATTTTTCAAATGTTTGCCGAGACTGTTTTTTATACCACTAAGGTGGGTAACAAGCATGCGGCCCACCTGATGGTAAGCAATTACCGTAGCCTATAGACGCTTGCAACACCGAAAGAGGAATAGTTAGGTTGGCAGTATAAGGTTCAAAGCTCACTATTCCTCACTGCCAACACGTTTTATCGCGGAACCCTGGCAACATTGCTCACGGTTAGGAACACAACACATAACAAAGCAGTGTTATTCACTTCAATTTTCTACAAGGCGGAGGTACTTCTCCCGTCGGCAGCTCCAATTTGTGTGGAATTACTCCCACTATGTCCTACCTCTTTTAAAACTAGTAAACTTTATTGTACTTCTCTGTGATGTCAATAGAATAATTGCTCGTTAGTCTAGCGGTTCTAAGTGCTATTGCTACGCTAGAGGTCCTGAATTCCCAGGTCAAGCAAGTTGTTATTGGGTTTCTTTATTCGCAGTAGCAGCTCGGAGTATGGATTTGTGCCCATTTAATGGTAATGGCAATAGGAAATCCGTACTTACATATCTTATATGGAATATAATAAACCGCACATCAAAAATACTGATTGAGCAGCAAAATACAGATATCGGTTATGTTAGAACTGTAACCACACATCGCACGAGCCGAGTGAGCGAAGAGAACGGTGCCGCGGCAGCGGCCGGCGAGTACCAAAACCAAATCTGAATGTTTTGAGACCAAGATAGTGTATATAACAATGTTTTGAGATGACTATTTTGCTGTGCAATAAGTATATTTGCAGTGCAATAAGTATTTTTGCTTTGCAGTAAGTATTTTTGCTTAGGATTGGGAATGATTTTGTTATACAAAACGTCATTTTTTTATTTGCTGTTAAATACTAGTTATTTTATAACATTTAATACGGAAGTAACGCTGTGATCTTTGATGCGATAATATTGACTTCGATGCCAGAATATTATGTGTGCACTGGTGGATTACACCAATGGTTAATTAAATAAAAATAAACATATCTACAACACAGACTTACTAACAAATTATAATTAAAAAAAAAGTTAGTTATTTTACTCTTATTTTGCTCTTTTACTCTTAAAAGACATTACCAAACGTCTAAACGACACTTTACGTGACCCAAAGGCTGGCCTCTACTTCGGCCAGAGACTAAGCATTGCCATTCAACGTGGCAATGCAGCCAGCCTCTTGGGTACGTTACCAGACGATGGCGATGCGGATGAGTTTTTTTAATGCTATTTTTTAGTCTAGTTTTAGTTCAGTTTACGCTGTAGTTTTTTTTTAAATGATAAATTAATTTAATGCGCATGATACTTTGAGCATTAAATTAATTTATTTATATATATTTTTTTAAGTTTTATGTCACATTTAACTCCATTAACAGTAACAGACAGAAATGTGTTTCTGGGGAGTTACTTGGACCGCTTCTTCTTTCCAGCAAAAATACTTGGAGGTGAAGGGACGGCGTTTTGAGGGCTGTCTGGACTTAAGATGACGTTCAATTAAACTCCAAGTAGTCTATCTTTAATGTATCATTCTTGATTTGGTACTATGAGTGGCACGAAAACTTAAGAGCACGAGTTCTGCTCGCACTTGGCCAGTTTTGCTGGAGCACGAGCCGAAGCGAAGATTTCAATACTGAATTGTGATTAAAGTGTTTTGTTTTTAGTTGGGGCGACGGACGAAATTGAGAACACTATTTTCTTTCTGTTGATCTATCATTTAATCTTTTATGTAGGACACGGGACTTCAAAAGCAAATGAACTTAATGAATCCTTACTAATATTAGTCAGGCCTTAACCGCTGTACCAATGCTGACTTTCGAATTAACGATACATTGGACCTTAGAAAAGGATTAAGTCCTTTACCAGGATCTAAAATCATTGCATTAATAGAAGTTAATTTTCAACATTCATACACAAAACATATCATCAGGGTTGCATCTGGAGTGGAGGATCTATCTCCACCGGCTTATGTCCACCGCGTCTCGCATAACCCCATAGAATTTGGAGGCCGATGAGTCTTTCACTTGATCGGTCAAATTTTTTGGTGGACGACCGCGCGATCTCTTGCCTACGGTGTACCCAACCACAATCAGTTTTTCCAAACTTACGTCGCCTCTGCGCACTTAATGAATTAAGTACAGTAATTAATGCTATCCTAAATCGAACTATTGTTTATCAAAGCGTGACCATTCTTTACAAATTGATACTCCTCCGTGCCCCGGAGAGCTCGTAAATCCGTAGGTCCCTGGGTTTTCATACGAACATCATTCTATGACTGTCGTTAGTGTGGTAGTCAGAAGCCCAAAAAGCCTGACAACCAGTTTATCCTCAGGATGGTGTTACCCATCTGGGTAACACCATACACAAAGCGACTGTTATCAGATATCTATCTGATAACAGTCGCTTTGTGTTTAATACTGATATTCAGCCGCACCTGGTTAGACTGGAAACCGACCCCAATATAGTTGCTTCGATTTTGTTTTATAACAATAGTATCGATTATACAGCGTATTTCGAGTACGCTCTATAATCGTTAACTAAAACGCGTATTAATTAGATAATCAATTAGCGAAATCGATTGTTCTATTCTCGTCTGTTGGCTATGTCATTCAATCAGCTTGATTTCCCGTAATTGTGTAGTTGTGTAGTTGTGTACTTAATTGTTTGGACTGAGAGTGGTACAGTCAGAATCAGATATATGCCGTACATAGAACGACACATTAATTCAATTCAATTCAAAATACTTTTATCTTTTATTAAAACTGTTGCTCGCGAATTCACTCGCATCCCAAAAGATTTTTGAGATAACAGGTAGTTACCTCAAAGAATCTTTTGGAATGCGAGGAGCGAGATAAGTTTATCTCCTTATTCAAGGTCTAATCTATCTCTGTACCAAATTTCATCAAAATCGGTTCAGCCGTTTAGGTGTGAATGCGTAACAGACAAACAGAGTTACTTTCGTATTTATATTATTAAGTAGGGTTAAGCTTCTAGGTTCCTTGTTGGGATCGATCGAGCAGTGTTATTCGGTTCTTTATGAGTTTACTCGGAACTTAGATTTGACCTGTTTATAGGTTCGACCCCTATTATATGGATTCTAAACATTCCGGTGAACTGTGCTTGTATGCTTGTACACTTCTGTCTAACTCCTCAGGGAATACAGGCGTGATGGTATGTTATGTACAAAAACATGAAAACCGTCTTAATATAATTGATCTATTTTTATAATTTTGAGAAATCAAACCGTGTCTTATGTCTATTTATCTTCGATTGCGTATATTTTTGTATTTTTTGGCATTTCCCATGCTAAGATTTTAAATGTTTTTAATAAAAAAAAAAAAATAGTTAATTAGGTAAGGTGGCATCGTTCGACTTCTAACTATCTTCAAAGTAAGTCATCTCGGTTGAGAAACAAAAACTTGCTTTTCAATAGGTATTACTGACGTCACCATAAAGACGTAAATTCAGAATGTGAATGCAAATTTCGACCTGGCGGGTATGAGTCGCGGTGGCTTGGTGGTCATAGCGTCTGGTGTACCTAACCAGAACACGCGAATCTTGTTCGCGGTCGAATTTTTCCGAAGACTTCAATTTCCACTGTAATTTTAAAGATATTCGCACAGGAAATTATACTTTTCTTGCAGTTACGTCCTTTCATCTAATTCAAGAGTAATTTTTGATCATTCTTTAACGTCCTTTTCTAGTAATGCAACGTCTTCTTTAATTCGGTTCGTGTATTAAACTAATCTTCAGTTACATCTGGTTAGACTGTAAGCCGACTCCAACTTAGTAAAGGCTGATTGCGTTGAAACAACAGAATTGTAATTATACCTACCTGCAAAATTGCGAAACTAATCATTTAACGGTAATGCCATTATCAGCTTCAACAAGTGAGCAAACATTGTTAGCAAATCAGGTTGATTGAATCTGTTTGTCAGTTTGTATACAGATGGGCACGGTACGAGTGATTGCACTAATTGAATAAAATCGTTTATTTGCACAGAATGTAGACCGTAGTACAATAAGAAACTAACACTGATCTTGTAGATACGTAAAACTGTACAATAGGGGAGTTGACTGGTGTATGATTTATTACAAACTAGCTTTTACTTGCGACTTTGTACGCGTCATAATATTATGTACATAGGCCAGCACATCAAGCTACCATAATCTGTCAAATTTCTTTGATTGATTTTCAACTTTAACGCAAATAAATAAGGTTCTCATATTCAATTGAGAGTATTTGACAGTTTTGGATAGCTTGACCTTCTGGCGTCTGTACCACATTTCATGCACACCCCTTGTGAGTAGTTCTGATAGATCAGTTTTCAAAAACATCGTCCAAGCAATCTTTAGGAAGCGCCTCTTACACCTCATCGCTTGCATCGCTTGCAGTCTTAATGACCAGGTTTCAGTTATAATAATAATAATAATAAGAATTAATTTCAGACCATAGATCCATAACATTACACTACAAAACTAAAACACTTTTAATTCTATATCACATCCAGTGAAATATTATTTGGCCATCTACCCTGCGGCTACAGTAGCCACGAGACTGTTAGTTATTTAGAGAAAGATTAAAAATGCAGCACAACAATGAGATTAGACGAAGGGAAACCGCGATCCGGAAAGTTGAATCAGCCAGTATCGTATCTATATTGGAAAACGGAAGTTGTAACCACCCCTATAATAGTTTTCTTTTTCTATTTATAAACTAGCTATGCGCTTAGGACCACTAGACTAACTGCCGTGTAAGTCTAGGGGTCCTAAGTGTGACTGCAACGCTAGAGGTCTTAGATTCCCTGGTCAAGCAAACTGTCATAGTGTTTATCTATGAATTTTCAGTAGCAGCTTGGGAGTTTCGATTTGAAAATAGGTTCGCCCCCTATTACATCGGACCTAAACATACCGGCGAACTGTGGGAATACATTGGCACACCTCTGCCTAACTCTTCGGAGAATATATATGTCTTTAATATACAGGGTGGAAGGGACATACATGATTCTGGACTCAGGATTAAGAAAAAGCCGACGAAAAATTCCAACGCAGGGGGGTCCAGAATCATGTACTGAAGTCATGGTAAGCCGTTGCGCGTCGATGTCCCTTACACCCTGTATACTTAGTTATTTTTGGTATTGCTCATGAATAATAAACATTTCTTCTTTCTTTACTTATAAAATTTTACCAAAAAAATTGGTTCGTTTGAATTCCCCACACGTAATATCCTACATATTATACTAAAAACTACTCAAAAAACCCAGTTCAACCCTTGTCTAATTTACATTCAACACTTTCTACCTCCACAAGTTGTGAGATAGCGCTCAACTAACGGCTTACGTCCGTGGACTTTTGGTCTTAAGGAGTGGCCTCAGTTAAAGCGATCGACATTTAATAAGAATAAAAATTGGAGAAATAATGGTATACAAACGTCTCTCGGAGAACCGAGAACTTGGACCAAACGAGTTGAGTGGAAATTGCGTATGCGCAAATTTAATTAATTAAATAATCCTCGTTTTGTCAGTATTCCATACTAAATAAATTATTTTTCTTTCTTTCTAGTGTGTGATGTCCGCTGGCCACGGGCCGAAGTTTGCGATTTCAAATTGTATCAGGATGGTCATTTAAGTTCAGTTATAAATGACAGGACTGAAAAAATCAACACTTCTGAAGTCGTGGAATGACGATTTTGACACAGTAAAATAGCAGGCTTGACCCTGGTAGATTGATGACTTACGGAAGGCAGCTAGTGGATAGAGAGAGCTGAAGATCGCACTCTATGGCGTTCACTGGAAGAGGGCGACTGGCTGATGATGATTATAGATATATCGTGACTGATTTGTACGTAATAAAAAGTAAAGTGAGTTAAGAAATTTCAACTGAAGGATACACAAAGTGGCGAGACCGAACAAATTTGTTATTTGAGTTACATAGAGACCCAAATCTCAAGGCTGTTTGGCATCGGTTACCTAAACTGACAGAAGGGCTCATGATAGTGTTCCATTGGAGATCTCGTAATAATGTGCGAAAATGTGGTGGACTACGGTGGACTTAGTAGTTCGGAGTTCGACTTAACCATTGAGTCTCCATGAGGAATTCCACAAGAGATAAAAAAATGGTCAACTAAACTGGGTTTCTTAACACCTATTGGATGAAAGATCCGATCCCATTGAAGGAAGTTCAAAACTACCAGTAGAAAAACATATCAGACAAATATCCGCTTCCGCTGTCACTGCGACCACACCTTAACCTGAGGATTAAGACAGGACCAAACTTAACGGTATTACGCAGTCACGCGATAAGAGCTTTAGGTGGAAAAACTCCGAATTAAAAAGTTTGCGGGGATCACTGCAGCAATCTTGTGGTGAACTGGACTTGATAATAGAACAATGAGAATACGAGAACTTGCAAAAGAATCAAATTGAAGTTATCATTATCAGTCCAATCTAAAAAGCAGTGATAGCCTAGCGGTATGATCATTGGACTGCCAAGTCGAAGGTCTTGAGTTCGAACCCAAGGCACGCACCTCTGACTTTTCGAATTCATGTGCGTATTAATAATTAATTATCACTCGCTTAAACGGTGAAGGAAAACATCGTGAGGAAACCTGCACACATTAAGGATTTTTCTCGACAGTTCGTGAAGTCTGCCAACCCGCACTAGGCCAGCGTTGTGGACTACAGCCTAATCCCTCTCAATATGAGAGGAGACCCGTGCTCAGCAGTGGGACAGTATATGGGTTGATGATGAATGCTTATCAATCCAAACACTGTTCCACTGCTGGGAATGGGTCTCCTCTAAGATTGAAAGGGATCAGGCTATATTCCACTTGGGTTAGCAGGCTTCACACACCGTCGAGAAAAATCTCTGAGGCATGCAGGTTTACTCACGATATTTTCGCGAGTGATTACTAAAATTATTCTTCTTAGACAAACAAGCATACGAGTCGCCTGATGGTAACCACAGCTTACATATAGACTCCAACAACACCTGTGGTATCACTTACAAGAAATGGCCTTTTGAAGAAAGAGCCACAGCGTCTTTGAGTAGACCAGCCTCGGCCGTTATTAATTCTCTTAATTTTTTTTATGTATTTTTTTATAATTTTACCGTTTAAATTTGCCCTTCAAACCTTTTTGCACAATCCTCAAACAGTTTACTTTTAATAAACATCATGAGTATGCTACATTTGCGAAGTCAGTGTCGTGTCATTCTGAATGTTTGTTTCGGCAATTTGACCCTTATAGCAAGGCTCATAATGACTCACGACTTGGTTACCCTTGCAGTATTTTCAACATCGCCAATAAGTACTGCAAACAATTTCATAATTAATTTCGGCACGAGGAGCTAACATTCGTGCTACGACAAAATTTTGTAGTAGCCTTGTTTCATTTCTAGCCATGCTTTGGGTACGAGATAAACGACGATAAAATTATGGCACGCATGTTAGTCGAGATTGTTTCTTTAAACATTACCATACAAAACTGTCGTGTTGGTCTACTGGTCACAAGGTATTAAGCACGATATTTTGTGATTTGTGCCCTGTTATTGGCACTTTTGATGGGTACTAGGGTTAATGTTATACACGTCATGCTCGTGAACGGGTGCTGTGTATCGGGGCTGGTCGCCTGTTACTGTCAATCATCATCATCATCGTCAGCCTATAATCGTCCACTGCTGGATGTAGGCCTCCCCTAATGTGCGCCATTTCACCCTGTCCTCGGCTTTTCGCATCCAGCTTCTACCAGCAGCCTTTCGCAAATCATCACTCCATCTTGCCGGAGGGGGCCGCCCTACACTACGTTTGCCGAGTCGTGGTCTCCACTCGAGAACACGTCTACTCCAGCGGTTATCGTTTCTTCTGCAGATATGGCCAGCCCACTGCCACTTCTGCTTGCTAATCCGGTGTGATATGTCGGTTACTTCGGTTCTCTGTCAATGAGCTCCCTAAATTATAATCGAGCTATGCATAACTAATACTCGTACATGCGTGCGGCTGGGACAGGTCTACTCAAAGCCACTTTAACTATTCCTTCAAAGGGCCACTTTAGATATTGCCTTACATTGTAACACTCACATATTTGCTAATATATTTATTTATTTATTTATTCTTAATGTACAAAAGTGTGCGGTCTTAATGCCGTAGGCATTCTCTACTAGACAACCTTTAGGTGGCAGACGGTAGATGCACTAGAAAGGTGGAAGTGAGAGATATAAAACGAGTATTATTGCTTAATAACCTATAAACGTATAAACTTTCATAAAGGTACTTTACAAATATATATATATATATATATATATATATATATATATATATATATATATATATATATACGATACATAACATATATATTTATATGATACAATACATAAATAATATATACAATAATAAAAATAAATCAGTGTCGAGATGAATCTAACAGTGTCTTGTCCAGCAAGTATTTGCGCAAATAAGTTTTAAAGGATTGCCGACTGTTGAGCATCCTGATTTCAAGAGGGAGAGCATTCCACAACAGTATTGATTGGACGAAAAAGGTAGAATGTATAAAGTCAGAGTGGTGAGAGGGACATTGAAGAAGACGATTATAAGATGATCGAAGATGTTTATTGTGGAGGATGAAATATACTAAATATATACATGTATATTATGTCTGGACTTTAAAAGAGATTAAAAGAGACTTCAGATATTCACTAAGCTATTACTACGTCAGATTCTTCCGGAAATCCGACAGCAGTTACTTCGTGTAGGATAGTGATATTCAGCCGCATCTTGACAGACTAGATGCCATCTAGGATAATGACGATGATAAAGAAAGTAACAGTCAACACAAACATCAAACAATAATTCAATTAGTTCAACCGTGAAGTGTCTTGTTTATGCCGTCTCGCTCTAATAACACTTTCTAATTTTCCGTCTCGCTTGCACACGACCTTCGCGGGAATGTGATCCATTCGGTGTGTGGTGCAATTTGTAAGAGATCGGATTTTGTTTTAAATATCTTCACGGCTGTATTTATTTTGAAGTATGAGCAGAATTATTGACATCCCAGTGGACTATTTGAGATGAAAGGCAGCCTTTGTCCTTTTCAAAGGTTCAATCTACCTCAATACCATAATTCAACAAAATCGGTAAAGCGGTTCAGGCGTGAAAATGTAACGAACGGACAGATTGACTTTGAATGTAAATTTTATGTACACCTTTTAATTGCTATATTTATAAGAAAACATACCTTATTCTTATAGACTTTAAGTACAACATAATTAATATGTATTTGCTGTTGGTTTACTTAACAAATAAATACATTTTAATAGTTTGAACAAAGACGTTTCTCAATTATAGAATAATAAAATAGATTATTATTTATTTATTTATTTATTGGAAGACCAACAGCATTAACAATTTGAGTAATTCAATAAAATTATGCAACATATAGCCAATTATAGATCCTCACTGATAGGCATTCATTTATAATATAAGACCGTGAATGGGTCGTACGGAAATACAAATGAACTTAATGCAAAGCTTACAAAAACAAGAATAAATATTTAACATTAAAAACTAAGTAGGTTGATACTTCAGGAAGAAATCTCAGCTTAGCAACCGTTTCATCGACGCCAAGTTCTCGTTATGCACTTCAAAATCATGTAGCTTGCTTGTTACGTTTATAGTCTTACTTGCTCATATACTGTCCCACTGCTGGGCACGGGTCTCCTCTCAGAATGAGAGGGATTAATTAGGCTATAGTGTAGACGCTGGTCTAATGCGGGTTGGCAGACTTCACATGCTATCGAGAAAATCTTTAAGGCATGCAGGTTTCCTCACGATGTTTTCCTTCACCGTTTTAAGCGAATGATAATTAAGTATTAATACGCACATGAATTTGAAAAGTCTGACTCGAGTATTAGACTCATATCACTAGGCTACCACTGCATCATAAAAAAAGTAGAAAATTTTATAACTTGGAAGATAGTTTATAACTTGGACCGCCTCACAAAGACAATAAGTACGGATCACGGTGCGATTACAAGCCGCCACGTGTAAGACTCGGTCAACTTGTATGAGTATAATATATCACAGACAGAAAAGTCATAAGTATTCCAAACTAATTTTGTCAAATATAATATGTCAAACATAAATATCCTTTTGATTAGGTAAGAGCTGCATCGGATATCTTTAGTCAAAACTTATTTTGACTGATTATTAGTTTTGACTGTAACATGTACACAGTATGAGTACACTCTCTTCTTTGCTTATTCTGTCAACATTTTGGTAAATCCACTGATGTAATGATGACGAAATCTGCAAACATAGATTGAATTAAAGTTTACAAAAGCTTTGTTACGTAAACATACTGTCTCGCCTATATTTCCCGAAGGGTTAGGCAGAGGTCTACCAATGTACTCCCACACTTCGCCGGTATGTTTTAGGCTCCATGTAATAGGGGTCGAGCCTATTGCCATTATCAATCAAATCAGTCTATCGCAGTCCTCTGCTGGACATAGGCGTCTCCCGAATTGCGCCACAACACCCGGATCTCGGCCTTCCGCATCCAGTCTGACCCAGCCACCGTCTTGAGACCGTCGGTCTATCTGGCTGGGGGGCGTCCCACACTACGTTTACCGATTCGCAGTATCCACTCAAGGACTCGTCTGCTCCAACGGCAATAAGTCCGTCGATAGACATGGCCGGCCCACTGCCACTTCAGTTTGCTTATTCAGGACGTTATGTCAGGGACTCCAGTTTTTTTTTTCGATTTACGGTTTATGATTCTAAGAAACCCCGAGCATAGCTCACTCCATCGCTCGCTGAGCAAATTTAAATTTGTCGACCAGCCCTACTATCAGCGTCCACGTTTCGGCACCGTATGTCATGTATTGCCATTAGCTGGGTAAATATCCAAACTCCGAGCGCTACTGAGATCTTCATAGAAAACCCTATACACTATTCCAATACTACTCGATTGCAGGACCTCTAACGTAGCAATTGCACTTAGAACCACTAGGGAGGCTGTCTAAACATAGAACCTAAACATACCAAGGAACTGTGGGTTTACTTTAGTGGTGTACAGTTTGAGCTCCCTAAATAATGCTTGAGCTACACGATGACCGATATATGCATGCCGTCAGTAAGTACTGGTCAACTCAAAACTGCTATGGCTCTTTCTTCAAAAGGTCCAGTTCAGATTTGTCTACATTATAAAACACATCTAATAAGCATTGAATATTGTTACTGTCTGGACTTTAAAAGAGGCTATGATTCTCTGAGTTTGTTTTGGCGTTTTTTTTTCAGAAGTCGTCAGCTAGGAAATGCCGGCGCCATCTAGTTAATTAAATATTGACTTGTAAAAGTGTATTTAAAAGATCTATTTGCAAAAATAGATATCATTCATCATTATCATTTACAGTCTCGAGCATAAATATGTATACGTTTAGCGAAATTCTAAAGCGATTTGAGTCGAACGATGCCTACACCCGTTCACGATTATGACTTGTGTATACACGTCATACTCTTGAACGGGTGCTGTCTGTTGGGGCTAGTCAGTTCTTTCTTACTGTCAATAAGAATAATTTTTTTCTGTTTAATTATCATACTCAATTAATTATTATTGTACACATCAAACTGCATTGTTTTCATGAACTATTCAAAACAAAATTGTAAACCAAGATTAACATTGTAATCATGTTTTTTTTTAATAGTGTTCGTGGAGTTTCTTGGCGGTTCTTCTTCATAAGACACACTTTTTGGAACCGTACAACTAAGTTTTGACTTTTCAAAAGTACTGTGTAATGGTTTAATTGAAATAAAAATTTCACGACCTTCATTTTGAGTTTTTTATGTCGGTAAGTACAGACGCCAGCAGTTCAACTTATCCAAAACTGTCAAATTTTTCCAATTGAATATGAACCTTATTGTTTTATATTAAAGTTGAAAATCAATCAAATAAATTTGACAGATTGTGGTAGCTTGATGTGCTGTCCTCTGTACCTATATACTAATTTGCGCCCAAAATGTGTCAGCGAAATTGTTTTCTTTCTTTCTCTCTGTATGTATGTGCCTATGTATGTATGTTTATGTAGTGAGACTGTAAATGAGCTAGTAGGTAATGGATACTCCATAATAATCCTCCGAACCTTTTCCCAACTATATTGGGGTCGTCTTCCAGTCTAAGCAGATGCGGCTGAATATCAGTATTATACACGACACGACAGCCATCAGATCGCAATCCAATATCTGGACGATATCGATATCCTGAGGATAGACTGGTTATCAGAATCTTTGGGCTTCTGACTACCACTAACGATTGTCATAGGTGTTCGTATGACAACCGGGTCCGACGGCTTTACGTGCTCTCATGCACGGACGGGTCTCAAGGTCTTAAGAATAGTGACCCATCCACAGATTGACTGTCTACGCCTGAACGCAGCCTGTCTTCATATTTACAAATTATTACGAACGCACCGCAATAACATCGCTCGCTGCGTGCTTCACGGCGGAGGAACTGCACTAACTTCACTAGGCACGACACGGAGCTTGTACGCGCCGCCATTTTTGTCTCTACACAAAAATTTTATAATCTGAATCTGAACATTTGAACAATGAACTTTTTAAAACTTCAAGGTGTGATCTTATTGTATCGCCCACAATGACAGCAGGTAACGCAGCTTAACTCTCCAGATCGGTTGATCAGCTTAATTATTACTTAGCTACGAGCCTGAATGGGTACTTTTGTCGCAATGGGTAGCTGGCTTTCATCATCATCATTTTCAACCCATATACTGTCCCACTGCTGGGCACGGGTCTCCTCTTATATTGAGAGGGATTAGGCTGCAGTCCACCACGCTGGCCTAGTGCGGGTTGGCAGACTTTACAAACCGTTGAGAAAAATCTCTAAGGCATTCAGGCTTCCTCACGATGTTTTCCTTCACCGTTTAAGGGAGTGATAATTAATTATTAATACCCACATGAATTCGAAAAGTCAGAGGTGCGTGCCTTGGGTTCGAACTCAAGACCTTCGACTTGGCAGTCCAATGGTCATACCACTAGGCTATCACTGCTTTTTAGCTGGCTTTAATAGAAGTCATTGCCCTATAAGTAAGAGATGCAAGCTACAAGTAAGTACTTACGTAAGCTGTGCAAGTATTTGCAACGTTTAGCAACGTTCCGGTTAGCGACTATATAGGCTGCCTATTACTTTATAAATATAAAATAAATATAATGGGTACGAGTGCTTGATTGATTTTTATTGTTCCGAATGAATGTTATTGTAGACTCTTTGAAACTTAAAAATTTATTATGTGTTATGTAAAAAATATACAGTTTTGTTACTGTTAAGATTTTTTTTTCAGTGCTATAAAGTTACAAACCAGACTAGTCATCTGATGAAAAGCGACACGGTAAAAAAATTATAAATATTAAATCAAAATTAAAATGGCTGACAAACTAGCATAAAATTTATATTAGGTATATAGGCTTGCAGAAAATCGAAGTACATTGAAACTGCTTTGAGCTGTGTTGTGTTTCTTACGGTGAGCAAGGTTGACAGTGCTCCACGATATGGTGGGACTTTGACCCTTATACTCCCAACTAGAGATGGGACTATACCCGGTAAAAACCCAGACTTTGGGTAAATACCTATTTATACCCATTTCTACCTTTCCAGTTTTAATTTATACCGGGTAAAAATTACAATCAGTTTAATTTAAACTAATTGTTGTATTTTTAATAGATACTTTGACGTACAAAATTTTATAATTGATTTTTATTTGAGACTGTCGTCAGCATAACATACGTGTACATTGCAATCTAGTGAAGATGAAAGTCGGGACGATAATCGAAATAACCTCACTGCAGAAGAAAATATCTTAGTAAGAAAATCACCAGGGTATGATATAGAATTTTTTAACTGTGGCGGTAACATTAGCAGTAACGACGACTAATATTAAGATGACCTGACTGAAATTAATATTAAATGTACTAAAGTACGACTGTGAATTTATAGTAATTATTATATATGTACACACTGTGCCATAATACCTACTAAATTAAAAGAGAAGTTTATTTTTTGTATTGTTGTGTTGATTACAATTTAGTGAATTTTGGTATTTTAATGATGATGACCAACACTGATCTTACAAAATTACTAAAATAAATAATTGTGTTATGTAAGGTAATAAAAACGGTTTAGACAATGTGATTTTGACGTGTTGATATTACTAAAATTATGAAGACTATATTACAATAATTAATGAAGGATATATAAGCTATAAGAGTATCAAACTAATTGTGCAATTTTAAAATTTTTTGAATTGGTTACTATTTCTTACTGTATTACTGTCCGAGTTTCACTATAATTTAAAATGAAAAATCTAAGTAATTGTTACTCATTGACTTGTTTTGAAATGTTGTCATGATATATAGACATAATTATGTTACTTATCTATATATTCTTAAAGGTAGTGTGCAGCATTAAGTTAACTTTATAACGTGCAATCAGTACAATATTCAATGCTTGTTTTTATTGTAATTCGTTTATTTCATTTGAAAATTTATGTTGATTAAAGTTTTAAAAAACACTTAACTTCGTTTTATTTAAAATCAATACTTTACCTTTAATGGTCAAGGTCAAAATTAACGTGGTAGATCGTAGTATTGATGACAAAGTCAATTAAATAATATTATGACAGTATTCATTTCATGTCAAAGCCATTTCAATAATATAAAGACAGTCCTCATTTTTTACCCAGTATTTTTAATTAATACCCAGTAAAAAAGGGTTTTTATTCTATTTTACCTATTTTACCCTTTCCTTCAAATTTTTACCTTATCATTTTTTACCCACCCGCCCATCTCTACTCCCAACCAAACTATTCCTCTTTCAATACAGGGTCGGCAACGCGCAAGTGATACTCCTGGTGTTGCAAGCGTCTATAGGCTACGGTAACCGTTTACCATCAGGTGGGCCGTACGCTTGTTTGCCAGCTTAGTAGTACCTACCTATATAAAAAAAAAGAATATGCTGAAATGGTTTGAGCATGTCGAGATAATGGCTGAAAGGCAACTAACAAAAGGGATTTATATCTTGTTTTACTTACTTACTTTATTGGTGGGGTTCTTCAATAAGGTCAGGTGCGTCATATTAACAACCAGTGTGTATGTAAGTATGGACGAAGTGAAAGTATGAAAGAATCGTAGCAAGTAGTTTCTGCTTACCCCCATGGGAAAAAGGCGTGAATGCTTGTACGTAATTTTCACTGGATACATTAACCCTCAAACCAGAATACAATAATATTAGCACATTATTGCTAAGCGGTAGAATATAGTATTTTGATAACACGGTTATAGTCGAACAGCAAGGAAATTTCGTCACCCCAATAAAATTGAAATAAGCGCCATCTAGCGTTCTTAATGCGCAACTTACTGTAAAAGGGCGATGTATAACTGAGCTCGATCATGGAATTACAGTGGGCTTGAGAACGCATTGCATAAAAATAAAATAATTATAAAATACCATCACGCTTGTGTTCCGCGGAGGCGACAGAGGAGTACCAATGTATACAGTTTACCGGTATATTAGTGACTGTTCAAAAATGACTAGATACATCATAAGCAATTTTCACAAAAGAACAAAAAACTTATTATTTCGAGAGTTATTTTTTATCACTATAATTTAGTCCATTTTGAACAGAATCGCAATTTTCACCTTACGATTAGCATTAGAAATTGGCCTTTCAGCCTGTTTTTATTTGGTGAAATAGTATTATTCAACATACTAAAATAGACGCCATAAAAAATACAATAATATGTCCAATAGGATCTTTTGAACAGTCACTCTTCATTTAATAGGGGGCGAACCTATTGCCATTAGCTGAACCCAATAACACTGCTTACTTGAAACTGTTGCACGACCTGGGAATCGAACTCGAGACCTCAAGCGTAGTCGTCGGACCATTAGATTAGGCAGCTAATAAGATTATTAAATTAAATATATTCATATTTATGTTCTTGTAAAAATTACATACAGGCAGTGGTCTCGGTAGCTTAGTGGCTAAGCCTTCCGTTGTTTTTAACTGGAAGGACGCAGGTTCGAATCCTGTCCTATACCACTAAGGCGGCAAACAAGCATACGGCCCACCTGATGGTAAGCGGTTACCGTAGCCTATAGACTCTTACAACACCAGGGGTATCACTTGCGCGTTGCCGATCCCTTTAAATTAATTTAGGTACAACCAACATATATTATGTCGTTCAAATAATTACAAACAGAAAAGAAATGGTTATACAGCGAATGTACAGACGCCAGCAGTTCAAGCTATTCAAAACTGTCATTTTTTCCAATTGAAAATCAACCTTATTGTTTTGTATTATAGTTGAAAATCTATCAAAGAAATTTGACAGATTGGGTTAGTTATTTAGAAAAGGAAAAATTGGACCGCGGGCAGGATTCGAACCTGCGTCTTCTGGTTAGGTACACCAGACGCTATGACCACTAAGCCACCGCGATACCTACCCGTCATGTCGAATTTTTCCTTCACATACTGAGTTTACGTCTTTATGGTGACGTCAGTAACACCTATTGAAATGCAAGTTTTTGCTTTTCAACCGACACAACTTACTTTACAGTTAGTTAAATGTCGAACGATGCCACCTTACCTTGTAACTATGTTTTTGTATATTTTTGGCATTTTCCATGCTAAGATTTTAAAGTTATTTAGAAAAATTAGTTAAATTTAGTTTTAAGTTGAAAAGCAAAAACTTGCATTTCAATAGGTGTTACTGACGTCACCATAAAGACGTAAATTCAGTATGTGAAGGAAAAATTCGACATGACGGGTAGGTATCGCGGTGGCTTAGTGGTCATAGCGTCTGGTGTACCTAACCAGAAGACGCAGGTTCGAATCCTGCCCTCGGTCGAATTTTTCCTTTTCTAAATAACTTTAAAATCTTAGCATGGAAAATGCCAAAAATATACAAAAAGATAGATTGGGTTAGCTTTATGTGCTGGCCACTGTATACAATGTGTTTGGGAAACGGTTACCGATACTTATGGGCATATTATAAGCTCAATTTTATCGACAAATGCACTTTTATAAATATATTATACTCCTAACCCAACACCTCGCGAATGGCAGCCATCTTATTTTAAAATAGGGTATGTCCAATAAAATGCTAATATCTTTCAATTTAAGAGACCTACAGAGGTGCAAATGGCCTTATTGTAAAGTTAAGTGTTGAGACTAATATCACTGTGGTGCGGTGTTGTATGGGCGACACTGCGGCTGAAGGTTCTTCAGCAGAATATTATTCTAGATGAAATCAATAGCAGAATAATTCTCCCAACGGAAAAATATGAAAATCAAGCTATGGGCCTTGAAATAAATATTCAACGTAATTAAAAATCGTCTCTTCATTCGTATTAATTGCTATCTATGCTGAAGCCGGAAGTGCAATAATTTGTGGTCTTGTATGTTTCAATTTCAAGGATTTATATACTTGTAGGTACTTAAATCATTAGATTAATAAGCTCTTGTAAAAATTCCTGCTTACCTTAGTAGCTAAACCTTCCATTGTACGGCCGCCACCAGGTCAAGCTATCTAAAACTGTCAAATTATCCCAATTAAAAATTAACCTTATGTCTTAAAGTTGAGAATCTACAATATACCATCACGCCTGTATTCCCAGAAGGGTTAGGCAGAGGTGTACTAATGTACACCCACATTTCGCCGGTATGTTTAGGTCCCATGTAATAGGGGGCGAGCCTATTGCCATTAACCGGGCACAAATCCAGACTCGAGCTGCTACTGAGAATTTCATCATGAAGTTGAAAATCTATCAAAGAAATTTAACAGATTGTGGTAGCTTGATCTGCTGGCGTCTGTACTTAACTGGCGTGATGCTTATTCAACATTAGCAGCATCTACCCATATACTCTCAGATTCAGAAGGATTAGGCTATAGTCCACCACGCTAGTCTAATGCGGGTTACCAGACTTCACAAACGGTCGAGAAAATCTCTAAGGTATGCAGGTTTCTTAACGATATTTTCCTTCACCGTTTAAGAGAGTGATCATTCATATTAATGTCGCACTTGATTTTGAAACTTAGGATTATAAAGGATAGGATTCGAAGTCTAGGCTTTATCACATGCTTAAACAGTGAAGGAAAATATCGTTACGAAACCTGCATACCTTAGAGATTTTCTCGACGGTGTGTGAAGTCTGCTAACCCGCCATTAGACCAGCGTGGTGGACTATGGCTTAATCCTTCTCAATCTGAGAGTAGGGTTGATGTTGCTGATGTTGAATAATATTTTTATAATTGGCAGTCAGTAGTCAAGTGTCAAGTATCACTAGGCTATCATTGCTGGTCATGGTCGTGGTGAATTTCACGGATCCCATAGTCATGACAATAGGGCAGGTGAAGGCAAGTACGGTTTTTAGTCGGTACGAGTCTGACATACCCTGCCACCTCCCCGGGTGGCGGAGGATCCATGAGGATTTTCCGTACTATATAAAAAAAACAGGCTGACACTGCTCTCTATTGCTTTTTTTTATACCAATAAGTTGGCAAACAAGCGTACGGCCCACCTGATGGTAAGTGGTTACCATTGGAGGAGATTGTAGAGTATATTGCAATTAAGAGCAATCTCACTCTGAGAGTCGAACGGTCACAATGTGAATTTCAGTTCTTTTGTGATTAGAGTACCGACCGAACATCTGTCGACTTTCATGAAGGAAGAGTTTTGGCCGAAAGGTGTACTATTCCGGCGGTTCCGAGGCCGGATACCTAACACCGAGCGACGCACGACGAATTTACGTGTGGAATAGTAATACTTAGTTTTGTTATTGTTGTATATATTTTATAGTATTAAATTTTTTGTTCTATTTTATATTGTATTATTATATTTTTATATGGGCCTTGTTGCCTGAAATAAATGAATAAATAAAAATAAAAAATTAATAGACTATATATAGACGCTTGTAACACCAGGGGTATCACTTGCATGTTGCCGACCCTGTAAAACGAAGGAGGAACAGTTGGGTTAGCAGTACAACGTATCAAACGTAGCAACGTGGAGCACTGGTAATCTTGCTCACCGTAAGTAACACAACACAGCTCTAATCAGTGTTATTTCACTTCAATTTTCTGGAGGCGGGGATACTTCTCCAGTCGGGCAGCTCCAATTTGAATGGAATTACTCCCACTGTGCCCTACCTATCTTATCTAAATTAATTTTTGAAATTCATAGAATCACCACTTGAACCCAGGAATTGAGTGCTCTCACGCCATTGAAAAGTATAAAAAGCGTTTTCTTTACCACACCTTAAACGCAAACAGGCATAATGAATAATATTTAAAGATATTTATACTTGTTTATTGGAGTTATGTCCCTACCCACAAGCCGTTGCGAAAATTCTAGGAGCGCTGTCTCTGACTTCGGCCAATAGTCAACAACAGTTGTGTTGAGTGCGCACTTGCGATGTGGTGGTTTATTGTGTTCTGTGTTTTTGGTGTTTACGCGCAAAATGTTACGGAAAGAGGTGAGTTTTATTAAAATGAAAATGTTTTTCTTTTTTTGGAAAAAATAATTTTGAAATAAAAAAAGGTAAACAAATTGATTTCTGACATTTACGCGAATATTATACATTGAAATAAAACTACATTTTTCGGATTTTATCGCGTATATTGATATTATTAGTCTCGACTTGACGCTGTAAAGGGTCCGAAACGTCGGGATTAATAATTATTTTTATTTCAAAGGAAAACAATTTATGTCAATTATTATTTAACTAGCAAACGGATTCACACAGATGCAATATACTTCTAATATACATGTATTATACATATAAAACTTCCTTTTGCATCTCTCTATCTACTAAAAAAATCGCATCAAAATCTGTAGCGTAGTTTTAAAGATCTAAGCATACATACGGATAGATAGACAGCGGGAAGCAACTTTGTTTTACACTACGTAATGATTATTTTCTTTTTAATCTGTGAGGAGACCCATGCCCACCAGTGGGTAAAGGGTTCATAGTGATGTTTTTTTTTGTTTCAATATTAACGCATGATAATGACATGTATTAATAATTAATTTTCACTCGCTTAAACGGTGAAGGAAATCATTGTGAGGAAACCTGCATACCTTAGATATTTCTTGACGGTGTGTTAAGTAATAATACTTGGCCTAGGCCCGTGACATCAGTTATCCCGGATACCCGGAGAAAAAAAAAGAAAAATACATTAATAATAATAATCTTTATTGACATAAATATTGTTACATTTTGTATGAAGTCCCTGGCTCTTGTGCTAAGTGTTAAACTTGTGTTACAAGAGCCAGTGCTCTTGTAACACTGGTGCGGGTTAGCAGTGCAAGTCTGCTAACCCGCACTAGGCTATCGTGGTAGACTATAGCCTAATCCGAAACCTAATGCGTGCCTTAGATTCGAACTCGAGACCTTCGACTTGGCAGTCCAATGGTCATACCACTAGGCTTATACATACTTACCTACCTATTATCTAAACAAAAATATTCCATAAAAACAAGTCTCATTTCCTAATACACGTGACACCGTATTTTTGGTAGAGTTTTTCCGTATACAATTGATGTTTGTAAATTGATCTTTTTACCGATCTCAAGTTATATCGTGACCAAGGGAAACTGGGATTCATTTTAATATATATAGAATTAGTTTTGTATATTTTGCTGTCATAATTTGAACGACTCAAAGATTCAAAGCTTACAATATTATATATCTTATATATATTATCATCATCATCAACCCATATACTGTCCCACTGCTGGGCACGGGTCTCCTCTCATATTGAGAGGGATTAGGCTACAGTCCACCACGCTGGCCTAGTGCGGGTTGGCAGACTTCACAAACCGTCGAGAAAAATCTCTAAGGTGTGCAGGTTTCCTCACGATGTTTTCCTTCACCGTTTAAGCGAGTGATAATTAATTATTAATACGCACATGAATTCGAAAAGTCAGAGGTGCGTGCCTTGGGTTCGAACTCGAGACCTTCGCCTTGGCAGTCCAATGGTCATACCACTAGGCTATCACTGCATTTATATTATATCTATACATATATATATTATATTATTGATTATTATGTACTTATATGTATACATACTTAACGTTTTAGTACGCTACACTACCCACTGTGTTTCCTTCTTCCAGTCCATCCAAAGGTTGTCTGGAAGAGATCGCCTTGTGCGATAAGACCGCCCATTGTACCTACCTTGTAAACTTTGCTCATTTCTGTTATAATTATGTTTGTATTGGTGTGCAATAAAGCGTATATAAATAAATAAATAAATAAAGTAAGACTTTGCCTAATAATGGAGGTCGACGTCTCGACATAACTTCTGAGATCATAAGAATTATAATATTCTCTATATTTTACAAGTCAATCTATAATAACATAATTATATCTGTCTATCTATCAGCCATGGACGTCCACTGCTGAACATACGCCTCCTTTAAAGATCGCCTCAAAAATCGGTCGGTGCGGGTAGCGCAAGACCGATTTTTGAGGCGATCCCCGCAACCCTCACGAGTTCATCCGTCCACCTAGTCGGGGGCTGTGCTACGCTGCGCTTTCCTATACATGGTCGCCACTCCAGGACTTTATTTCCCCAGCGGCCATCCGTTCTTCTAGCCACATGGCCCGCCCATTGCCACTTCAACCATGTTATCCTGCGAGCTTTGTCGGTTACTTTGATTCTTCTTCGGATGTCCTCATTTCTCACTCTATCACGCAGAGAAACTTCGAGCATAGCCCTCTCCATTGCACTCCATTATGATAATATAAAGAGTGCCTACTTTAAAAAATAAATTATAATTTATCTTTATTTATATTTTTGCTCCCATGTTGAATGAGCTGTTCCTGTTATCTACCATGCATCGGGTAGAAATCCAAACTACACACTGAATTGTCCACAAAAAAAACCTGAAACTGTGTATGCTGGGAATAAAATTCAGACTTGATATCTGACATTTACACGAATATTATACATTAAAATAAAACTACTTTTTACGAATTATATGCTTAATAACTTTAAAATAAGTTTAACTAAATAGAAACTTGAACGTAAATACTAAAATAAAAAATAGCATCCCTCTCTCCCATATTGTACCTACTTATATATTATGTAAAACCTTAATATGACATATAGAGTGCTAAAGATATTGTATTTTTGTATTGTATTGTAAAATCTTAGCATAGAAAATGCCAAAAAATACAAATAGATAGTTATATCCATCCATCTAGCAATCTAGTATTAATTAAATATTGACTTGTAAAAGTGTTTTCAAAAGATCTATTGCAGAAATAAATATCATTTATCATTAAACAATAAAAAGTAGGGTAGCTGTCAGTAATTATATCATCAAGACCACCTGTCTAGCGGTGACCATGGACGCTGTAAAGGGTCCGAGATGTCGGGATTAATAATATCAATATATAGCGATTAAATCCGTAAAAAGTAGTTTTATTTCAAAATCCAGACTCTCACGCCTAGCCGTAATTAGCCCGCATAGCCTAGACCATTAGGGCATAGTTAAATATTGCGTGCATATAGCATTACTTATCTTTAAGAAAGTCGGCATTAATGACCGGATACTCTAGCACTTATAACTCAATGTACTTAAAGGATATTGCAAGTAAATAGTGCGCCAGCTCATGCTTGACGCTTCCTTTCATTAAGTGTTCGTTAAAATGCAGATTTGAAAATCGAATTACTATTTTACATACCATACTAATTTTTTTTACCTCATTAGCCTAGTTATTCTACAATGACTGTAACCCCAGAGGTTCTTATTGGAATAAAGGTGTATATACGAACAGCAGTGGTCTGGTAGTAATCTTACGTGGTTCAATATTTTACAAGCAAGTGACGAGGAGTACAAAAAGAACATAAAGAAACCGTAACTAAGCTTACTTCAAAACGGTGATAGGTATGGTGTAAATATGAATAAACACACAGGCCAGTGCATACATATGCGAACTCCAATAGCTCTAAGTTCGATTACCAGGCCGAGCACATTGTTATTATGTTTTTCTATAAAATTCTCAGTAATGCCCGGACACATTTATTAGATTTCCTAGAATAAAAATATTAATAAAATTTTACTCAATCTCGGTATCGAACGCAGTAGGTACCTCTAGCCTAGCAGCCACACTTACTTATGAACACTAGACCATTGGGCTATTACAGCTACTGGTACACAATATATGTGCTGTTTTACAATGCGTGTCTTTAAAATTTTCTAAGTTTAACCACCTGTAACCGGCTGTACCTAGCTCCAGCCGGCTAATACTGCAACCGCACATCGACTTTTAGCTGTAACTTATACATTAGCCTCGTAATCTAAAATTCCAGTGTAAATAAACCCTATTTACCTGTTAACTAGGTTGTTATTACGAAAGCACCTGTTCGTGTCGCGACACTCTAGGAATGGACCAGCTAACGCAATTTCTTGTTTCTTAGATGAAACAAGTTGTAGACTCACGGTTGAATACCTTTGCGGAATTTTGCAAACTGTTTTTGTCGAAGGAAAATTGCATTGGTCATTCTTAATTTCTTGCATTGTAAAGCCGAAAAAATTGAGTCCATTGACTGCAATAAATATTGAAATGTTCTTGAATTTTTTTTATATACTACTAAGTTGGCAAACAAGCATACGGCCCACCTGATTGTAAGCGGTTACCGTAGCCTATAGACGATTGTAACACAAGGAGTATCACTTGCGCGTTGCAGACCATATAAAACGAAAAAGGAATAGTTGGGTTGGCAGTATAAGGGTTAAAGTCCCCCCCACTGCCAACACAACATTTCCTCGACGAACACTTTGTTTAATCGTAATTGAAAAAAGTAAGCACTGATCGCCTAGTGAAATGACCATGGGACTTACAAGCCAAAGTGTGAATCTAAAGCAAGATTCTCTCTCTGACTTTTCGAAATCATAATTAATTATCACTCGCTTAAACGGTGCAGAAAAATAAAAATGTGAGGAAACCTGCATGCTTTAGAGATTTTCTCGATCGTGTGTGAAGTCTGCCAACCCACACTAGGCCAGCTTGGTGGACATTCTAATCCCTCTCAATATGAGAGGAGACCCGTGCCCAGCAGTGGGACAGTATATGGCTTGATGATGATGTTTTTGAAATTCATTTAAATTACAATGCAGGTAGTTGGTAGCTCTGATTATGCTACCGAGTTCGTTTGAGGTGGTACAGTCAGCAACGAAAGTCACTAAAGATGTTCCAATCTTCAATATGATATATAATAAGTATGTAGTTACTGACCTCTGAAGGTTGTGCAAAGTAATTGCATAAATGACAGAAAAATAGAAAAAACAAAACAGTGATAGCCTAAACAGCAGTGATAGCCTAGTGTTATACCATTGGACTGCAAAGTCGAAGGTCTCAAGTTCGAATCCAAGGCACGCACCTCTGACTTTTCGAATTCATGTGCCTATTAATAATTAATTATCACTCGCTTAAACAGTGAAGGAAAACATCGTGGGGAAACCTGCATACCTTAGAGATTTTTCTCGACGGTTTGTGAAGTCTGCCAACCCGCACTAGGCCAGCGTGGTGGACTATAGCCTAATCCCTCTCAATTTGAGAGGAGACCCGTGCCCGTCCCCAGCAGTGGGATAGTATATGGGTTGATGATGATGAATAGAAAAAACGTCTTATTAACAAGTTTTGAAACTGTGATGTTGAAATAAAACTACTTTTTACGGATTTTATCGCGTTATATTGATATTATTAATCCCGACGTTTCGGACCCTTTACAGCGTCCACGATTACGGGTAGACTCGAAATATTGGGATTAATAATATAACGCGATAAAATCCGTAAAAAGTAGTTTTTTTTTTCAAAGTATAATATTCGCGTAAATGTCAGAAATCAAGCTGTGATGTTTTTAAAATTTTGCCGTGTTCGGCAACTTTCGTTGCTGACCGTACCACCGTGTTGTCAAATATTCTGCTAAGCAATAATGTGCTAACATTATTGTGTTCCGGTTTGAAGAGCTTGTAGCCAGTGAAATTACTGGACAAATGGACTGGGTCTCAAGGTGACAACGCGCAAGTCAGGTGTTGCTAGCGCCAAAAGGCTACGTCTACCACACACCATCATAATAATTCACTTATCTTATCATACCAAGAAACATTTTTTTAAATATGTATACTTACCTTTTGAGATAATTAAGATAATTTTACCTGTTTTGATCCATTATCGATGATCGATTAATCGATAGTCAACATCACTAGTTTAAAGATTATTATGACATTAGAATATTTTAAATGAGGAAAAAGACAAATAACATTTAATTTAGCATATACGTAGGTACATGAAATGCGCACGATACATAGAAATAATAAATTGAGAGGCTGGCATGTTTAGTTCCCATGTAAAAGGTGGTATTTTCATTACGAAATAAATAACCTTACTATGAGATTACAAAGAAATTTTTGATGTATTGATATACCGATAGGGTAATTTTACACTATTCACATTTTATTGTGTAAACAATTTGTCATAATCGGCTTTTCTTTACATTTGACATTAATGAATCGACCAAGTAACGCCTATTCAGTATTATTTTACGTAATATGAATACTTTTTTTTTTATTTGAGTTGCAAACTTGACCTACAGCCGTTTTGTCAATATAGGCATTTCACAATGATGTCACCGACCTCTATCCTACGCTGGGGAAGAGGAGGAGGTGATTTCATTAGCCTAAAGAGATAAATAATTAAATATATTCTTGAACAACTTTACACAAAACCATCTAAGTCCCAAACTAAGCAGAGCTTGCTATGGGTACTAGACAAAACCACAAATTTTCTATTTGGTACAGTCAGCAAAAAAAGTCGCTGAAAATGATGCAATCTCCAATACTTCAATACGATTTTTAATATGCAGTTACTGACCTTTGAAGGTTATGCGAAATCATTGCATAGATGACTATTGAAAATAATATTTACCTTACTTTCATGATAAAAAAAAATCTCTCGACAAGTTTTGGAGCTGTCATGTTTTCCAAATTTAGCTGTGTTCAGCGATTTTCGTTGCTGACCGTACCACCTGTATTCTACGCAAATAAATGATTTCTTTCTTTCTGTTTCCTAAAATGTAAAAATATACGAAACTCAAGTATCAAATAAATTACAAAGTATTGCAGTTACCGTATTAAAACATTCTATATATCCCATCCGCGTAAATAGAGGTCATTTTCGATAAAATATCAAAAAGTGTTCATATAAAGATTTCTAACGGTGCTCTATATTTGAACTTTATGAGACTGCGTTACACTTTTAAAGCGATTGGTTTCTTTGAAATGAATTACAGCTTCGATGGTATAGAAAACCGATAGATATATTTTTGAGTGCATCTTTAGAGTAAAATCAGCTTAAAAGGCCTATGGCCTTAGTGATTAGTGGGGGATAATCGCAAATCTATCAAATATTTGTATTAATTTAATTAAAAATTAAAAAAAACCCGACACAAGATAATAAAATATGTAATTCGCCATATTGTGTTAGCGGCCATCTTGGATTTGAAATTTATCATAGTGTATCGTAGTACCATTTTACTAGTCAAGCCCTTTCATCAAATATGGCATATTGAGGGAGTTGTGAAGAAATATGTAATCCGCCATTTTGTGGCCATCTTGGACCGATTTGCATGAAACATAGCTAAGAACACTCCCGACTAATTCACCTTTGAAACAAAAAAAATAAAACAAAAACAAAATCGGTTCATCCGTTCGGGAGACAGATACACACACTCAGACACGTCAATTTGCGTCGGGGATTAAAAATAGTATTACACAGAATTATGTATTAGACAAACCTTTGTGTGGTCCACAATTTTTATTTTTCGAGTATGAGTGTACTTTGTGTCCGTTATATTATGTTGTTATGACAATACTTTCCTAACCTAGTCGAACTCAGCAGCAGACTTCAGACTAGACTAAACTTCTTCAGACTAGACTAGAATTCTTCAGACTACACTAGACTTCTTCAGATTACACTAGACTTCTTCAGACTACTCTAGACTTCTTCAAACTAGACCACAATTCTTCAGACTACAGTAGAACTTCTTCAGATTAGACTAAAATTCTCTGTCAGTTTTATTTTTCTGTAAAGTACATAATCTCCAGCAGATGAACCACCAGAAGCGACATTCGACTACCATTCGATGCCTGTACTGTCGGAACTGGATGACTTCGACCTGTGTCTGAAGAAACCTGATGCCGTCTACTGCATCGTAGACCTGGTGCTCTTAGAAGACGATACGCCGCTCTACCAGTTTATAAAGGTACCTACTTTAAACTTTACTAACCTACTTGGTGTTTACAGAGCTTGTTTTAAAAAAGTAATTGTCCGATACTTCTTTAATGACGAGGTTTGTGGTGTAGTGGATCGAGTAACGGACTGCTGATCACGAGGTCGTCGATTCGTGGTTTCGATTCCAACTAGACAAAATTATTTATATAAGGAATATAAGTGTTTGTGTTTGTTCGGTTGTTTCTTTTTTTATACCACTAAGTGGTGGTGGCAAACAAACTATACGGCCCACTTGATGGTAAGCGGTTACCGTAGCTTATAGACGCTTGTAACACCAGAGGTATCAATTTCACGTTGCCGACCCTGTAAAACGAAAGAGAAATAAAAGAATATGTATAAATGAATATTCTTGGACAATTTTATAGCACCATCTAGTCCCAAACTAAGCAGAGCTTGTACTATGGATACTAGACAATGGATATAATACTTATATACTTTTTTTTTGTAAATAAATACTTTTAATACATAAGTAGTAGTACCTCCTGGTAATCCCATTTAGATATATAAGTAAACTGCGTTAATAGTTGTATTTAATGTAACATATTGTTTCTATGTTAATTAATGTTATTGGTTTTAATTAACAATAAATAAAATTAAAAACACCCAGAGAAACACAAACACTTATGTTCATCACATAAATATTTGTGTTCTGTGGGAATCGAACCCACGACCTCGTGATTAGCAGTCCGACACGCGATCCACTAGACCACAGACGTCGTCAATCAATAATTATATCAAATATGTCATATTCTCCATGACTCTTGGATATTCTCGACTCATTGTCATTCCATATCTGCGACCTAGGACTTAAAAATGAATATCAACTCAACAGAAATGACTTTTGAGGCTAAAGCTTTACCACAACACGTACGCTCTTAATGTGTTCGTCCAGGCCACTTCAATTGCGTACTAAGTTTAAGTAAACATTGCCTTGACATAGTATTTACGATGTTCATGTTATATTTACTTCTGCGCTTGATTCGCTAACCAAAACTACTAACAAGTTAATGATTTTTGTTTACTTTTCTCTTCGCGTTATTGGTTTTAGCAAAACTACTTGATAATTATGATACAGTCGACAAAAAAAGAAAAAGAGAGGTAGGGCATAGTGGCAGTAATTCAACTCAAATTGGAGCTGCCCTACTGGAGAAGTACCTCCGCCTTTCAGAAAAGCGAAGTTGTTGTCGAAATGAGCTGTGTTGCGTTTCTTACGGTGAACTAGGTTCTCAGTGCTCCACGAGGAAACGTTGTGTTGGCAGTGGGGGGACTTTTGACCCTTATACTGCCAACCCCAAGCGCGACTGCTACGCTACAGGTCCTGGGTCCAGCAAAGCGTGATTGGGTTTTTCTATGAAATTCTTAGTAGCAGCTAGGAGTTTGGATTTGTGCCCGGTTACCTATGGGACCTCTTCATATAAATACACCTAAACTACAGTGTCATACTATGGATCCACAATATTTTGAACGCATCCTGGAAGTGTTTTACAACGTGAAGTTTGACAATATTAATGTATAGTCCAAAGATCAAGTGTACATTAAGAGGCAAACAGAAGCACTGATACAATATTTGATACACCACTTATTCGCTTCTCATCTTTGAGTGGTAAGCAAGCATTTATGTACAGGCCAGCAGGTCAAGCTATCCAAAACTGTCAAATATTCCCATTGAAAAGGAACCTTTTAATATTATTGAATATTATGTAGTAGCTTAGTAGTAGCTTAGTAGTAGGCCTTAGTAGTAGGCCTCTGTACTTCTAGAAACATGGTCGAGGTGATAAATTGTATTTATTCTGTAAATATTTCTTCTAAAGACACTTTTACAAGTCCATGCTATACATTTTTTTAAACTAAATGACTCCGGCATTTCCTAACTGACAACCTCTGGGAAGAATCACCGCAACAAACTCAGAGAATCATTGTCTCTTTTAAAGCCCAGCTGACCCTGTAAAACGAAAGAGGAATAGTTGGGTTGGCAGTATAAGGGTCTAAGTCCCCCACTTTCAACACAACGTTTCCTCGTGGAGCACCGCCGGTAACCTTGCTCACTGTTAGGAACACACCACATCGATTTTTGGCAAGGTGGAAGTACTTCCCTAGTCGGGCGATTAAAACACTTTGTTAGTGCATTCTTACAACTATTCTTAGCTCAGTTCTTTGTTTTGTCCAGAACTTCTCCTCGCTATCGTACAAGAACTACCAACACTCGAAGCTGCACCGAGGTATATGTGGGTCCCAGCACTGCGGCCTGAACACGAGCCATGCTGACGCAGGAGAATCTACTGCAGCTGCCTTGAAAGACTGTCTTAATTCTACCATTCATAAAGGATATGGATTACAGGTAAAATTGTTAAGATTTTTTATAAGACGTAGAATGAGGAATAGAAATTTGACATCACAGGCAGAGTAGCTTAGTTGGCTACACCGAGGGACGCAGTTTCAAACCCTGCCTAAGATCGATATTTTGTTCTTTCTCTAAAATGTATACAGTGTGTTTGGAAAACGGTTACCGATAGTTTAAGGGCATATTATATGCTCAATTTTATCGACAACTGCACTATTATATATACTCCTAACCCAAAACCATAAGAATGGCAGACATCTTATTTAAAAAAAATAGGGTATGTTCAATAAAATGCTAATATTTTGACCTTATTGTAAAAATAAGCGTTGAGGCTATGGAATAATTATTTGCTGTTGAGCAGAATGCTTAAAATAATTGATGTAGAATCAATAATTTGATATCATTTTGTAGGTTGTCTCATTTCTCGATAAAATTGAGCATATAATATCGGTAACCGTTTCCCAAACACATTGTATATTTACTAGCTAACCCAGCAAACGTTGTTACTATTAAAAAATGGGGGTTGGTGGTAGAAGGGTGAAAACTTAGGGTTGTATGTATTTTTAATGCCACATCATAAAAAAATACAAATAAAATAATTTAGGAGTCGGTCACTCTTATCATTAAGGGGTATGAAAAATATATATTGGCCGATTCTCAGACCTACCCAATATGGACACAAAATTTCATACAAATCGGTCCAACCGTTTCGGAGGAGTTTGGTAACAAACACCGCGACACGAGAATTTTATTTATAAGATTAAGCTTAAGTTTGCTCTATGAAATTCTCACTAGTAGCACGGAAAGAAAGAAAGAAATCATTTATTTGCTCATAATGTAGGTATACATATAAGTTGGAATATTTGTAAATTGTCCCAATACATTTTACCTTACGACATGCAAATTACATTTGAATTTAATAATACCATTACAACAACTAAGGTCAAGGTGGGTAAAGCCGTATATGGGGCTTATCCGTCTAATTGTAATAACTTTCGTCACAATGAAGCTATGGATTTGATTTCCGTGTCAGTAAAGCAGCATCACTTTCTAGTTAAAACTATATTTTGAAGATGGCGCTAGTCGGCATATGGTAGGATAAAACAGTGTTTAAATTTCAGTTGTGTTCTGAGATTGAAAAGTGAGTAACGTGTACCGCCGTTTTATCGAAAATAAATTAAAAATGATGCAACTTACAATGTTGAGAGACAGCAATACATACAGTTAAATGTCCGTTTAAACGTTTTTAGTATTACTTTGCAATAAAACACTGTAAATAGTTAAATTATATGGCTTGAAATATTTCTGACCTCATAATAGTTAAGTGGTAAATTCCGTCCATATTGAATGGGGCTTGATCGTCATATGCCGTGGTTACCCGATCTCAGATATCATAAACCTTTTTTATTCATGAAATGTTTTAGCCGATTGTTGTTAATATTTTAATTAATATAGTGGTTATGATTTTTGCAGTTTTAACTTTTATTATGTAAAGCCGCTATGATATGATGGCCGAAATTTTGGAAATGGTTGGAGGTACTTTCCAACCAATTCATACCTACCAATAATTTATAAACCACATTTAATAATTGGTTTTCTGGGGAATGATTGGTTTGTTTCCTTTGCAAAACACATTAACTTATCAATACAAAAGCCCCAAGCTATGAACTATGCTCGAAAAACAGCAATAGATCCATAAGTATGTGGTTGTTCTTTATTTTGATTAATTAAAAAAAAAACTATAGACGAACTGGGTTTAAAAGATAAACCGCATGCTATCTGGAACCTGGACGAAACCAGATTTCCTTTTGAGACTTATTTATTCTTACAAATATCAAGTCAACCCATTTTTTTTTTCATATTATAGCTAATAAAAGCATACGATACTGTATGTTTACCACCCCTGCCTCCTTCAGTATGCCGGAATAGCCCCACAAAATTTTTACATAAGATAAAATCCAAACTAAGCTTTATTTTTACTGTGGGAAAGCATATAATTGACTATCATGAACTAATACATGTGCAAATTGTGTGATTTCCTTAGAATAACGACAAATTTCTCAAAATCATGCAGTATGACGGATTTGCCCTCGATTTTATGGGAAAATCCGTCTAGTGACTTGGTTTTAAAAAAAACTGCATATCTCAATACCGATGATACATAAAATAAGGTTGATAACTTCAATAAAAAGTTTAATAAATGCCTAATGGCGTGATACCTTAACATTTGCAATAATGTAAAAAGCTCATAGATTGTGGTCAATCAAACTTAAGGTAGACAAAATGACTATGCCGGAATTAGCCACCCTGACCTTACCTGCAATTTATTAATAGTGTTTCTTAATATTAGAGTAACATTCCAAATATAAAAGTCAAATGTGAAAAATGAATAAAGTCTCTTGCATAATATGTACATAATGTAAAAAAAAATTGGATGTCAAAATAAACATACATTAAAAAAAATCACATAAATATAGGTACATTATATAGCTAAAAGGAATTTGAATGTGACTGGGTAATGGTAACTGGTACGCTCCCTCTTCCAACCCTAAACCTAATGACTGTTGCCCAACTATTCCTCGATTGTTGGTCAACTGCTGCCTCACTACCGCTCAACTCTTGCCCAATTAATACATAACTGATGTCGGGCATCTGTACCTATACCTAAATTCAACTTGCGTTGCGAATATTGATAGCGCGATGCAGGATTTGTTCGTAGTTCCATGTAGCGCGATAGATGTCGCTACGTGTGGCCCAACTAACGCTCAACTGTTGTGCCACAATCGCCTAGAAAAAATGCAATTTAAATCAGTGTTATTTATCTGCTAGGTGGATTCACTGTCGGTGAGGTACTGTAAGACTAAAGATGACTACATACCACCTGATGTGTTGGACTACGTCATCGGTGTTCTGCTCCTGTCACTACTGCTTGTCAACTTTGGATGTTCCGCATACTACTTCTTATGGCCCCAGGAGAAAGGAGAAGGTATTTTTTTTAAAGTACGAAAAACCTCAGTGAACCTCTGCCAGAATATGTTGGACTCCTACCGACTAAAAACCGCACTAGTCTAGTCATTTGCACTATATGCCACGGCCATAGAATTAATAACAGGGCCTTGCGAGACTTGGAAAAATTGCATAATAATTATGTTATAATTTTAATTGGATTACTTTTACATTGAAATATATTTGTTGTTTTGTCAACAACAAATATACATATAATAACAACATATCTCTGAAATGACAAACATGGCATCTTTTACACAGCGTGTTACAAAACTACCCGTAAAGCCGAAAGGAGGTTAAATGGGGCCTAATAACGAGTCCATTCACAATATTTAAGAACCGTAGTAACGCTGTATAACATATCCCAAAAAAGGAAAACAACAACTTTTATGAATGAAAAATAGAAAGATTATTAAAGTAGACAATTATTAAGTAAAATAGGTACGTAGACATTTCTGTTAAATAATCTGGTTCCCTGACATGACAGCTGACAAAATTTTTGGCTTTGATAATATAATTAATTATAGTTATTAAGCAAAGGAAAAATTCAACCGCGGGCAGGATTCGAACCTGCGTCTTCTGGTTAGGTACACCAGACGCTATGACCACTAAGCCACCGCGATATCCACCCACCATGTCGAATTTTGCCTTCGCTTTCTGAATTTACGTCTTTATGGTGACGTCATCATAGTTAATTATATTTTATACGGGGTATTTTGTAACACGTTGTATATAATAAGCTAAGCTAAGCTCCTTAGTGTTAACTTTAGCATCTTTTCCCAGATAATAGATTCATGCTGGCTTTCTGTGTCCAGAAGAATTGGAAAGCTTTGAAACACGGCGGCAGCGCTGACGGTGGGCTCTTCAAGTGTTTTCAAGCATTGAGGTAAGATAAATTTACAGAGGTAACTTTTTAATATAATTATATATTAAGCAAAGGAAAAATTCGACTGCGGGCAGGATTCGAACCTGCGTCTTCTGGTTAGGTACACCAGACGCTATGACCACTAAGCCACCGCGATACCTACCCGCCATGTCGACTTTTGCCTTCGCTTTCTGAATTTACGCCTTTATGGAGACGTATATTCAATCAGCCATTGCCTCTTATCTCTCGCTCATATTTTATTTGTGCATCTACCGTGTTCGTCTCCGCATCACCCAAAGGTTGTCTGGTAGAAAATGCCTAATGGCATTAAGACCGCCTTTGTACGCCTTTTTTGTACAGAAAGTATAAATAAATAAATAAATATATTAGCTACAAACCTCTGAATTTAAAGAATAGGTATTATAGGACTTTTATGGGATCCTAGGAGGCTAATCAAGGAAACTCTCGGTTAAAATGTACTTTAGAACTTTATTCTTCAAAAGTCAAGGGAAATCTCACACAACCATTAATCACTTTTTTTCACTAAACATTCTACAATAATTTCAAATAATTACTTCTTAAACCAGCCAGTCGTATGCCTACTCCAGGTAGCGACCTCTACAGTACTCTATCTATCTAAATTTTATGCGGTATAAGAACTTTGCTAGGCTTGCATTACTTTTACACATTTTATGTTTTTCATGGGATCATAATGCACTAATTCACGCATGGTGAGCCACGCATAACGGTTAGTACAAACCTGTATCGAGGATGCGTAGAATGTCTGCGGCTAACCGCAATCGCTGCAGGCAATTATGTCGATTTTAATCACAGGCCAATATTTCTATGTAATATTTCCCTCACGATTTTAAACATAGATTTACTTTTAAGGAATACAAAACCTTCAGGCATTTCTGGTGTATCTTCAGAAACTAACCAAAATTATAAATGAGATCAAATTAGAAAGTATTTTGTAATAGATAAATGATCGAAATCTGTTTACAATCCGTAAGATCGAGAAGTAAAAATCTATTTACAGAAATAAATATAATTTACAGAAAAATAAATCATTTTACAGATAATAAATATCATTTTACAGATAATAAATATCATTTTACAGATAATAAATATCATTTTACAGATAATAAATATCATTTTACAGATAATAAATATAATTTTACAGATAATAAATATCATTTTACAGATAATAAATATCATTTTACAGATAATAAATATCATTTTACAGATAATAAATATCATTTCATTTTATAATTTTTTTTTAACTTGACTTGCCCTACACTAGGATTTTTCCTGTATCGTGGGTGCGTTTACAAACATAAACTCACATGCACAAACACCCAGACCCCAAACAACTACATGTAGATCATACAAATATTTTGTTCCGTGTGGTGATCGAACCCACAACCCGTGGCGCAGAAGCCGGTCGCTCAGCCGCTACGCTAAACGTGTCGTCATTTCATTTCAATCGGTGAACATAATTATTGATTTCTGACATTTACGCGAACATTATACATTGAAATAAAAAAATTACTGACAACTACCCTACATTTTTTATTATTACATGATATTACTAATTATTAATAAAAAATGTAGGGTAGCTGTCAGTAATTATATCATCAAGACGCCCACCACCTCAGACTACCCGTGACCATGGACGCTGTAAAGGGTCCGAAACGTCGGGATTAATAATATCAATATACGCGATAAAATCCGTAAAAAGTAGTTTTATTTCAATCGGTGGTAGGTGTTGCTCATGCTGCAGATTTTGTCTGGGGTCCACCACGATCGCATTGCCAAAGAGCCTACCGTTAATAATGTGCTAACATTGTGCATTGCAAAAAATCTAAGTGAAATAACACTGCTTTGAGCTGTGTTGTATTCCTTACGTTGGGTTTTTCTGTGTAGCAGCTCGGAGTAGGCTCTCCATCTATTACATGGGACTAAAACATGGTGTACAGTCAAACAGCACATCTCATTCGATTGTGAACTTAACCATCAACATTTTAAGGTTTAAAATAAGTTGGAAAAATTTGACAGTTTTGTATAACCTGATGTCCTGTTTACTGTACAATGTACAGACGCTAGCTATCCAAACCTGTAAAATTTTCCCAATTGAATATAAACCTTAATACTTTGTGTTCAAGTTGAAAATCAATCACAAAAAATTGACAGATTGTAGTAGCTTTAAATTGTGCAATAAATTGTGATTGAATGCCACCGCTGAGTGACGTCACACGTCATCTAGGCCCCACTGAAAATCAGCGCTGCAGCGATTTAATGCGCTGCTGCATCATGCTGAGTGGGGACCTTATTGCGATGAACAACGGCGACGCTACTAGGCATGTGTCATTGACGGTTTTTTGGTTAATGTAATTTAACTGTTATTCATCAATGGTCAACAGTTTAAAAAAACTGTTAAATTAATAACAGGTTTTAAATGTTCAACGGTAGCGTTTAGCGTTAATCTATGTCAACGTTTTCAATAATTGACAACTAGAGTTGATTCTCAGAAATGTTGTTATATAAAATTTTAATGAAATAAGCCGTTGACGAAAATTAACAGATTAAATTTTCAACCTGTTTTTTCATTGATGAATAACAGTTATCTCGTTGACGAATGAAAACTCGTTAAAAAAACAGTTTATTGATTCAACGACCACCTCTAGACGCTACCTTCAATAATTTTGTTTTTTTTTTAATTTTTTCTCTTCTTTGTACGTAGTACTAGTCGCTGTTTCTATGGCAATAATGATGTTATAGGTAATAAATAATTTTTCTTTCTCTTCTTCCTTTTAAGTGCTGGCCTCGGTAAAATTAGTAGGTAGGTACACCTCTACCTACCACTTAATTTTTTTTTTAATAAAAATATTTTGTTTCAGATTCTATACAATGGTGATGATTCTTGGTCTACATTCCATGATCTTCATCGGCTATGGGTATACTGCCAACCCTGAGTTCATTGAGCATGTAAGTAATAAGTGTATTTTTTTTTAACGTTCAGCCATATACGGTTAGACTGGAATAGCCGACACCAACATAGTTGCGAAAAACATCGGAGATTTTCGCATTTATATAATTACTATCGCGGACGAAGACCCGCGTATAAATTATAGCCTAATATGTTATTCTGTTGATCTCTGACCGTGAATATTATACATTGAAATACACACCATCACGCCTGTATTCCCCGAAGGGTTAGGCAGAGGAGTACTAATGTACACCCACATTTCGCCGGTATGTTTAGGTCCCATGTAATAGGGGGCGAGCCCATTGCCATTAACCGGGCACAAATCCAGACTCCGAGCTGCTACTGAGAATTTCATAGAAAAACCCAATAACACTGCTCGACCTGGGGATCGAACCCAGGACCTCTAGCGTAGCAGTCGCGCTTAGGACCACTAGACTAATGAGGCAGTCATTATTCTATTGATACATTGAAATAAAACTACTTTTTACGGATTTTATCCCGTTATATTGATATTATTATTCCAGATGTTTCGGGCGTTTTGATGATAATTATAATTACTGACAGCTACCCTACATTTTTATTGTTACATGATCCGAAACGTCAGGATGAATTTGATAAAATCCGTAAAAAGTAGTTTTATTTCACTGTAAAGTTTTATAAGAGTAACAAACATCCATCCTTCTTACAAACTTTCAAATTTTTAATATTAGTAGGATAGGAAGTATCTAGTTAGCATTTGTTTGTGGTAAGCCGCTTAGTCATTTGTAAATTATGTATTTAATACATTTAAGTTAGGCCTGACATCGAAACCGGGATTTCCCACCAATTTAACAACACTGAATTAAATATTTACATTGTATCAGAGCGTTTAAATTATTGATGCTGTAATTAATTGTAATTAAATCTGTACGCAATGCAGCACGATAATGTGTCGAATAAATATTCTTCTGTAAATTAATACGTGAAGCGAAAAGTTTGCAACTTTTTGAGAAAAATATTCTAGTGTTTTTTTTAAATTTAATTTCAGCTAATTTTGTTCTATAGGTAGTCAAAGTCAAAGTCAAATATTTTATTTCAATTAGACCATTAAAATAGCACTTTTGAAAAGTCAAACTAGTTGCATGGTATTTATGTTTGGTGATAGGCAGTAATTCTTTAGTGTGAGCGCTATGTACTTGTACGCCTAAATTGTCATTTGAATTAGTCCTGTAGTTATTAAGATTGTCTTTAGCATAAGAGTATTGAATGTGATGTGGCCGTGCTTTTTTAAAATAAATAAATAAAGAAAATTGTGCGCACGGAGGAGTGTGACATTTGCCATACTTTTTAAGATGGTACGTAGGGCTCTGCTCATACTGTAGAGTTCGTAGTTACTACTTAAGTTAGTACTTAAAGTTACACAACTCGTCATTCCACACTGGTCGCCTCGACGTGATCCCAGTACTAGGTACCTCCACAGTATGTTATGTTTTTGCATTGCCTCAGTGTTTTCCAACCAGTAGTTTTTAAATCTTAGGGAGTACAAGTAGTACAAGGGGCGAGGCAACGCACAAGGCAGTGCCTCGCTCCTTGTACTCCATCACATGGATTTCACATTATGGGGTCTGATAACTCACTGCATGGTCATGGCGAATGTTACTAATCTCATGGCCTGAAAGTGCGGTTTTTAGTCGGTACAAGACGACGGTACGGGTGGAGGAAGGCGAAAGAGAAGATGTGTGGATTGTATTAAAACGGATAGGATAGAAAAGAGAGTGAATGATGATCTGACGGCTGACAGAGATGAATGGAAGAAAAGAATGAAAGAAAGAAAAATAGTTTATTTGCTATTATACTAATACTGGGGTCTAATCCATGTCTAATCCCTAAGCACGAAGTCCGTAGCCGACTCCGTATCACCTACAGATGGATAATTCGTTCGGGGCCCGAACTATGAATGCATTACAACACAATGTGATAGTTGTCCCTACTCTCGATGTGTTTTTACCCGTTCGAAAAATTGAATTTGAAACTTGTTTTATGGGACTCCGAAGTTTCGGAGAACTTTCGAACGGCTCGTAACTTCGTTGACGGAGATTGGGAGTAGACCTTCAGGACACACAAAAAGTAAGTACAGAAGAGGTACATTCACTGAACACTAAATTTTATACTCTACGACTATTCACTAGGACAAAATAAGTTCAGAGTTTTGACGTGCGGAGTGTGTCCCGGCTGTAGCAAAAGGTATTCAGCTCAGCATGTGTCAGCCTGTAACACCTGACGCTCGGATTCTGCTGAAACCAGGAGAAAAGGACATAGTGCGCCAACCACAAATAAACTGGGACAAGGGCAGAAGTATTTTGATGAGTCAAACGATCCTGTGGTCTGCCACCTTTTTTTTATTATACGGAAAATCCTAATGGATCCTCCACCACATGGAGGCAGCAGGGTATTATAGGACCCTGATGGGATCCTAGGAGGCTATTCAAAGAAACTCTCGGTTAAAAGGTACTCTAGGACTTTATTCTTCAAAGGTCAAGGGAATTCTCTTTGACAACCATCAATCACTTTGACTAAACATTCTACAATTAAATTCAAATGATTACTTCTTCTTAAACCAGCCTGTCATATACTGACCCCTGGTAGCTACCTCTACATCTGCTACCCACCATCATGGATAATACTTGCAGTGTTATCCATATAGAGAAGAAATAAACATTTCCCTACCTAGTGCCTAACTCGAATTATCAGTTTCAGGCGAAAATATCTTACTTACTTATCCCTTAAATATCGTCGGCAACGAGCAAGTGACATCCCTGGTGTTGCAAGCGTAAGCGTCTATAGGCTACGGTAACCGCTTACCATCAGGTGGGCCATATGCTTGTTTGTCACCCAGGGCTTAATTTTTATTGAAGTCATAGAGACACTTTGTACATAAAAATCTACAAATTAAATGTACAGACGCCAGCAGGTCAACCTATCCAAAACTGTCAAATTTTCCCAATTGAATATGAACCTTATTCTTTTGTTTAAGTTGAAAATCAATCAAAGAAATTTGACATATTGTGGTAGCTTGATGTGCTGGCCTCTCTACCTTGTTAGGCCCAGGGATATAATAATGTTTTTTATTCATTATTTGAGTTATTTGTGCAAATATTATAATATGTTTGTAGGTTGAATGTGGATATCTAAACAAGCAATGTGCTATTTTCGTTGCTAGTATTGAAAACCACAAACAATAATTATGTATCATAATCAATGGAAGACCTGCGAAAATTCAAAACGAGCAGGAGGCTTTTCAAGAATATGTAGGTATACAGAAAAATATACGCGAGGTCTCTATGAGTACAAGTCGATAATAGTTGGACTGACTGGGGCAGATTATTTTGTACATAAATATGTACGCTGGGTCTTAGGAGGTTATGGTATAAAAAAAACTGTTTCAGCTCTACTCTTTCGGATACATAACCGTGATATATATTATGATTGTTATGTGCGATATCCTTCGCTCAACCACGTTTAAGGGAGCTCAACGACCCCACACTATTAGACATTCACTACAACAGTGTCCTAATGCCGCTTCAAGTTGCACAAGTCCGTTAACTGAGAGGCATTTACTTAAATGAATACAGCCTTAGCATTTAATATTGTACCTAGGTATAGTAAATGCATTAAGTTGTGAAATATATTGGTAGGTATAATGTGTATGGTAACTTGCTTCGTTAGTGTTCTCAGATTGAGAGGGATTAGGCTATAGTTCACCACTGAAGAGACCCGTGCTCAGCAGTGGGACTGTATTATAGATTGATGATGTTTTTTTTAAACTACTAAGGTGGCAAACTAGCATACGGCCCACCTGATGGTAAGCGGTTACCGTAGCCTATAGACGCTTGTAATACCAGGGGTATCACTTGCGCGTTGCCGACCCTGTAAAATGAAAGAGGAATAGTTGGTTTGGCAGTATATGGGTCAAAGTCCCCCCCACTGCCAACACAACGTTTCCTCGCGGAGCACTGGCAACCTTGCTTACCGTAAGAAACGCAACACAGCTCAAAGTAGTGCTATTTTACTTCGATTTTCTGCAAGGCGGAGGTACTTCCTCAGTCGGGCAGCTCCAATTGGAAAGGAATTACTCCCACTATGCCCTCATACTTTTCTTCTCTCTCGTGATTATGTTGATATTCACAATGTCCGTTCTTTGTTACAATATAATGTAATAATAATATCTTGGGACACTTTAATAAAGCACCATCTAGTTCCAAACTAAGCAGAGCTTGTACTATGGGTACTAGATATTGGTTATAATACTTATAAAAATTGTTTTGTATCTTTTGTATTTTTTGGCATTTTTCATTCTAAGATTTTAAAGTTATTAAGCAAAGGAAAAAATCGCCCGCGGGCAGGATTTGAACCTGCGTCTTCTGGTTAGGTACACCAAACGCTATGACCAGTTAGCCACCGCGATTGTTTTGTAAATAAATACTAAACACCCAGACAAACTCAAACACTTATGTTTATCACATATTTTGTGTCCTGTGGGAATCGAACCCTCGACCCCATGATGAGCAGTCTGACATGCGAACCACTAAACCACAGACGTCGTCTATGATATGATTTATGATTATGATAGTGTCACCAATCCAAAAGCAAGTACTCTGGGATCTTGTTTCCAGTTTAAACCGGTTCACTAAGAGGTCGTTGACATCTCCAGGTCAACCGTTCTTACGGTTACCTTCGTGCGTAATGTTTGTTTGTTTTGTTGTTAATTCTACTATAGAAACTGAAAGGGTTAAGCGCGTCATATAATATGGTGAAGATGCTATCATTTTTTTAGCCAAGGGATTTTTTTCAGTCCTATTATTTCTATAATAAAATATAAATAATACATAATATTATATTATCTGTGACTTAGTGACTGTCCCACTGCTGGGCTCGGGTCCAGCAGTGGGACAGCATATGAAAGACATGAATTTGAAAAGTTTGAGGTTTGCCTTGGATTCGAATAACACTTTGTGCGACCTGGGAATCGAATCCAACGTAACAGTCGCGCTTAGTACAGACTAGTCAGTTACACCATTAAAACAACACTTAAGTGTAATCGATTAAATTAACTACAGTTTATTGCTAACCGTAAGTAACCGCAGAGTAATGGTGAAATACCGCAATCATTTAGTGAAGTACTTTGTATCCTGCGCATACGCACCTTGAAAGTACACATGCACTAAGTAAATGTTTCTATTGATTTCTGACACCTACGCGGTTTTTTTTTTCTATACTGCTAAAGCGGCAAACGGTATACGGCCCAACTAATGGTAAGCGGTTAACGTAGTCTATAGACGCTTGGAACACCAGGGGTGTCACTTGCGCGTTGCCGACCCTGTATTTATTTATTTAATAACCAACTTATACTTACAGACTATTCTACACGTACAAGTTATAGGTCAGAAGTATTATGATATGTCATGCATGTACTTATCAAAAGTGTGTCGTAAACATGATTGTGCTTACATTATCTACTATAAATTAAAAGTTAAATTAAATTTTGAAAATAAAATTAACTATCAATACAACATAAAAAAATAATTATGTATTGAAAGAGGAATGGATTGGCAGTATAAGGGTCAAAGTCCCCACACTGCCAACATTGTTTCCTCGTGGAGCACTAGCAATTATATTAGATATTGAAATAAATAATAAACAAATATTTGAGACATTATCCACATCATCATCCACTCTGAAACTAAGCAGAGATTGTACTATGGGTACTCTAGTACCCATAGTACTATTTATTTCAATGTATAGTATTCTATATAAAATAAAAGAGGAGTAGTTGGGTTGGCAGTATAAGGGTCAAAGTCCCTCCACAGCCAACACAACTTTTCCTCGCGGAGCACTGGCAACCCTGCTCACCGTAAGGAATACAACACAGCTCAAAGCATTTATTTCGCTTCGATTTTCTGCAAGGCGGTACTTCCCCAGTTCCAATTTGAGTGGAATTAGTCCCACTATGCGCTACTTCCCTCGATTGCACCGAACTAGTCCTAGAAATAAAGTAGTAAACATCCACTACAGTAAATATATCACACACAAACACACACACCCGCGCACACACTCACCACACACACACTCATAAGTTGATGTTACTCGGAGTTGGGCACCTGGTGTCCTGAAACACAGCTTTCGACCTAGCTTAGGCGACAGTCTCCCACAAAATTATGTATTACTATTGCTATGTAATTGTACAGACGTCAGAAGGTCAAGCTATCCAAAACTGTCAAATTTTCCCAATTGAATATGAATCTTATTACTTTGTGTTAAAGTTGAAAATCAATCAAAGAAATTTGACAGATTGTGGTAGCTTGATGTGCTGACCTCTGTACTTCTCATAATTATTATTTATCAAAATTATTGAACAACGTCTCAATATGACAATGCGCAAGCAATATCACTGGTGTTGCTAGTATCCATTGGCTGAGTTTGCTGGTCACCATCAAGCAGACATATAGGCCACCTAATGGTGAGCAGACTGTTTGTAATTTTACGACAATTAAATTTTTATTTTCAGTCTTACGATGACTTCTTCAAGGCGCTTCTCTTCAACGCCCGCGTCATAGTACAGATCTTTTTCGTGATGGGAGGGTTCCTCATGGCGTACAAGATGCTGGTGTATGCGGAAACCCATCAATTTACTTTGAAAACTGTTCCTATGGCTCTGGTGAATAGATGGCTCAGGTAAGCTCATTTTGAATGATAACATGTACATACACGCCTATGTTCCCCGAAGGGTAAGGCAGAGGTGGCCTTATCTACAAGGGTTGCACAGGAGGGTACTGTAGCCCGATTCACGTAATTACAACCGT
Source organism: Acronicta alni (assembly GCA_964056405.1). Taxonomy (NCBI): domain Eukaryota; kingdom Metazoa; phylum Arthropoda; class Insecta; order Lepidoptera; family Noctuidae; genus Acronicta; species Acronicta alni. The sequence continues at coordinate 1,890,098 of OZ043935.1, forward strand.
AGCGATGTCGCACCGACTTAACCGTTGAAACAGTTTTCCTATTCACATCCGTGATGGAATTGTTTTCAAATCGTTGAACACACAGAACAACACAATCGTTGTATCCCACAGTTCAACGATTTATCGATAGGACGACTTGAATTAGCTCTGATTGACGGATGTGAATTGGAAAAATGATTAAGTCGCTGCGACATCGCTACGGTTTTAATTACGTGAATGGGGCTACTGAGGTGGTCTATTAAGAGGACGTAGTGTATGTGCTGATGGTGGCCACTGGATTGGTTTTATTGGGTAAGAATCCCACACTCCCCGGTCTAACCTTCGTAGACCGGAAACCTTTTGAAGGTTTCCCCTTGTAAACGAAGAAAAAGTTTCCATGTAATAGGGCATTCATCATCAGCCCATATTCATCCACTGCTGGACGTAGTCCTCTCCTAGTGAACACCATTGGGGCACAATTCGAAAATCGAACAGCTTCTGAGAACTCCATAGTAAAAACCTTCGTTTGACCAGGGAATCGACCCTATCACCTCGTCCTCAAAAGTCAACCACTAGATTAATGAAGCAGTAAATTACATTTCCAGAGACATCACTTTTATTTTTTCAGGTTGATGCCAGCAGTTCTGGTAGTGATGGCTTTAGCGATGACCTGGGTACCTCATATGGGTTCAGGACCTATGTGGGACGCAGTGGTGAAGAGAGAACGTGACATGTGCCGGATGAACTGGTGGCAGCTGGTGATCCTCAGCCCAAACCTATTCCCGTTTGAACACCTGTGTCTCCCTCAGGCTTGGTAAGTGCAATCAAAAAATCAAAATCAAAATAGTTTTATTTTCATATAAACCATATACAGGCACTTATGAAATGTCGAGTCTAGGTGCACGGTTCCAAAGTAGTCGTTTCCTATGGAGAAGAACCGGCAAGAAACTCCATGGTTACTCTTTTAAAATATCTTTTTGTATTGTACAATGATGGATTATAAATTGGATTGGATACTTACATGAGAGAACAATTTAGGAATGTTTCGAAGATTACAATTATATAAAATACAGCTAGGCATAAAAGAAAGTTCTAAACAGTTCTCCCATTTACAAACGGTAGAAACTAATAAATTATATAAAGCAACTGACAAAACTTGTCACCAAGATTTACGAATTACGTGAGTGATTAGTGATTAGGTGTTGTTGTTATTTTTTTTTTTATAAATACCACTAAGGTTGAAATAATAGACTCAGACTACCCGTGGTCATGGATGCTGTAAAGGGTCGAAAACGTTGGGATTAATAATATCAATATAACGCGATAAATTCCGTAAAAAGTAGTTTTATTTCAATGTATAATATTCGCGTAAATGTCAGAAATCAATATAGGTACCACTAAGGTTATTTTAGCGAAGGAAAATTTCAACCGTGATCAGGATACGAACCTGCGTCTTCTGGTTAGGTACACCAGACGATGTGACCTCTAAACCGCCGCGAGTCCCACCCGTCATATCGAAATTTGGCTTCACATTCTGAATTTACGGTGACGTCAGTAACACTTATTGAAAAGCAAGTATTTTGCTCCTCAACCGACACTTTACAACTATTTACTTTACAGTTAGTTCAATGTCAAGTCAAGTTTTTGGTTCTCAACCGACATAAACTGTGGTGGCCGGTTGTCCTGCTTGAGTGTCACTTAAGCTTTTTTGATTTTAAAGCCTGTCGCTAATCGTGAAAACCTCTTATTGACCTTATGACACATTGTTTTTCATTTTTACGTCCATTTAGCTGTTAGTTTTCCAAAATAAAATCGGTCATTCAACCCAAACAATGATACATCAATTGCAACTGCAAACAAATAATTAATTGCAAAGGAAAAGGAAACCACTTATGTTAATCAGAGACGCGTAAATCCAAATGATGCAATTTGTCCGCATTGTCCATGAAATCGCGAGGTTTGGTGCAATTGCAATGATGCGAAAAGCAAGTCACGATTTGTATCAAAAACTGTATTAAAGTAGGCTGTATTAAATTATGTTTCGATATTTGACGACGTCTGTGGGCTAGTGGTTCGTATGTCCGACTGCTGATCACGATTTCGTGGGTTCGATTCCCACAAAATACAAATATTTATGTGATGAACATAAGTTTTTGTGTTTGTCTGGGTGTTTTTTATGTATTATAAGTATGTATTTACAAAAATATATATAAGTATTTATATCCATTGTCTAGTATCCATAGTACAAGCTCTGCTCAGTTTGGGACTAGATGGTGTTGTGTAAAATTATCCAGGAATATTTATTGATTACCTCATTGGACTCAAAATCAATCAAAATAGTTTTATTTTCATATAAACCATATACAGGCACTTATGAAATGTCGAGTCTAGGTGCACGGTTCCAAATTAGTCGTTTCCTATGGAGAAGAACCGACAAGAAACTCCATGGTTTTACTTGGACTTCAGCCTAATCCCTCTCATTCTGAGAGGAGACCCTTGCCCAGCAGTGGGACAGTACATACAAATACATACTTAAAATACATATGAAACACCCAGACAAACACAAACACTTACGCTCATCAGATAAATATTTGTGTCCTGTAGGAATCGAACCCACGATCCCGTGATCAGCAATCCGGCACGCAAACCACTAGACCACAGACGTTGAAACGTATATGGGTTGACGATGATGATGGTAGGCTCATATGGGAATCAAACCCATGAAACTCACAGTATTTTTGATAAAATACTAGCTTCTACAAAAGTACACCCACAGTTTTCCGATATTGCCAAACTCGAGGCTGCTAATGATAATATCATAGAAAAACCCATTAACAGTATGCTCGACCTGGGACTCGAACACAGGACCTCAGGAACACAGAACAGAGCATAGCAGTCACGCTTACAGGCAGCTATTTTTTTTATATGTTAGTATTTCTATTTATTTATTTTATTTTACAGAAGGCTTTCAGACTAATAGACATAAGATATAAGAACATGTTATTAATAGATTGCTAATTACAAGCCTCCACATATAGCTAAAAATTAGTCGTTAAGAGTAAAGTACATAGTATAATTTAGTTGTCAAAAAATAACTGTGTCAAAAGTCGTCTTGCTGTCGCTTTACTGGTGCAGAATAAGTCAATATTTTAGTCCCTAGGTTAGGTCCCTAGTTGATTAAAGCTAAGTGCACTATTGCGCCGACAATCTTCCTCTATTGAAATAAAACTACTTTTTACGGATTTTATCGCGTATATTGATATTATTAATCCCGACGTTTCGGACCCTTTACAGCGTCCATGGTCACCACGGGTAGACTAACAGTCAGTATCTCAATAACTCAGTCTACCCGTGACCATGGACGCTGTAAAGGGTCCGAAACGTCGGGATTAATAATATCAATATAACGCGATAAAATCCGTAAAAAGTAGTTTTATTTCAATGTATAATATTCGCGTAAATGTCAGAAATCAATAAATCTTCCTCTACCTAAATTTCTGCGTAGGTTTCTTACGCAAAACGTAGACAAACAATTGCACATTCAACCTTACCTTTTTACTAGTATTTCGAAGGCTAATCCGCTTTCCACCAACATTGACCAACCTTGAAACGACCATCAAACATTTTCATAAGAAATTACGACAAATAAAAAGAGTATTTTAAGATCACACATCGTGACTTAACTTTTAAATAAATATGAGTCTTATTACGAAATATACATGGTTCACTTTAAAGTGTTGCGTAATTGAGCAATTTAGTGTAAATATTGTCTTGGATAAGTTGGAGACTTGGTTGTAATTGTAGTTGAGAAATTTTAAGACAGATTTTAATCTTGGTAATGTAATAAAAATAATGGTTTCCCTTGACATGGTTGGTTGGTTAAGACAATAGCATGGCTATTAGACCATTAAAATAGGTACTTTTTATAAGACAAAACTAGTTGCACGGTTCCAGAAAGGGGATTTTGAGCAAAATAAAGTAAGAAAGAAGGAAAACTTTTGTTGGAACTCGTACAGAAATTAAATAAACACGTAAGTACATTTTTTTTAATAATAACTGGCAAGTAAAAAAGCCAAAGTCACACATTTCAAACATTTCAAAGTCAAAGTCAAACATTGTATTTCAATTAGACCATTACGGCACTTTTTTTTTTTTTTTATTTGCTTTACACTGACTAATTAAAAATTTTACATTACATGGTATACTCGCCAAACGTAATTGTTTAACGGCGAGAAGCGCTCTTATCATTATTACATAATAAACTTACATTTATTAACAACAGCAAACAAAATATTTTAAATAACTATCATGGTCTAACTATTACTATTACAAGTGGTATCCAACAGAGTATTCTTCAGTTTCTTCTTTAATGTACTAATATTAATTTTAGGGGTTTGTCTTAAGACATCTATATCATTAAATATTTTTGGCACTATAAACATATTTGTCCTTTCTCCATAATAATTTGTTACTTTTGGTTTATTCAGTCTTTGTTCTCTAACCCTTCTAGTAAAATTTTTTTAATTTTTGAAAAGTCAAAACTAGTTGCACGGTTGCAAAAAGTGGATCGTATGTAGAAGAACCGGCAAGAAACTACATAGATACTCCTTAAAAAAACATGATTACAGTTACTGTATACAGTTACCTATCTTAGTCTACATCTTCTTCTGGATAGTTAACTTTTTATATAATCCAAAAAAATACTTGTGTAATTAATCTTAAGTATAATACGGTTTGTTATATACAATACGTAAGTATAATAAATAATCAGAAAAAGATTCCCATTAACAGTAAGAGCTGACGGAAAAATGGTACTGCGAAAAAAAGGGCCCACTATCCACCCCACCCTAACTTTAGATACCTACCACACCGTACTCTCCATTCGTTGAATTGTTAGTTGTGTCTAAAATAAATTAAAACTAAAAAAAGTATTTTCAAAAACAAGTTTCTATTTAAATGCTCAGAGAAGTATTCTGAGTGATCGGCTTCTGTGCCACGAGTTGTCGGTACGATCTCCGCACGGTACGAATATCATCATCATATCTTTATTGCATTCATCATATGATGATGATGATGATATTTGATTGTCCTACAGATATTGGTTCCGAGTCTGGGTTTTTGTGTACCTATGTGAAAGTTTTTGTTTGTAAACGCACCCACGTTACAGGAGAAAATCCTAGTGTGGTAACATTTCTTTTTAAAAACAAAAAGTAATGTTAGCGAAGGAAAAAATCGATCGCAGGTTGGATTCAATCTGCGTCATTTTGGTTTAATACACCTGACACTTTAGCCTCCGTGCCTGACTTCAATAAATAGATTTTTTCTTCCGCTAAAATGTATGTATTTAAAAATATTTTACATGCGTTACTGTCAAATATAATAAAAAAAAAATAGGAAAAACATATTGATTAGTAACACTTACGAGAATATTGTCTAATATTCGTGTAATATAAATAATTATATCATCAAGACGCTCACCACATCAGTCTACCCGTGACCATGGAGGCTGTAAAGGGTCTGAAACGTGGAGATTAATAATATCAATATAACTCGATAAAATCCGTAAAAACTAGTTTTATTTCAATAGTAAAAAAATATTTTTTCTTAAACTTGATAATTATAAGTATAGATATTTTTCATTTATCAGTGATAGCCTAGTGGTATGACCATTGGACTGCCAAGTCAAAGGTCTCGAGTTCGAACCCAATGGACGCACCTCTGACTTTTCGAATTCATGTGCGTATTGTTAATTAATTATCACTCGCTTAAACGGTGAAGGAAAACATCGTGAGTAAACCTGCATACCTTAGAGATTTTTCTCGAAGGTGTGTGAAGTCTGCCAACCCGCACTAGGCCATCGTGGTGGACTAATAATAGCCTAATCCCTCTCAATATGAGAGGAGACCCGTGCCCAGCAGTGGGACAGTTTAAGGTTTGATCATAATGATGTGTTGTAATGCCAAATATAGTAAAACCATCTTTATTTTAACTTGATAATAATAATAATTAAATTTTAGGTACCTCGGCACGGACACCCAGCTGTTCCTCATAACCCTGGTGGTGCTGCTCATCATCTGGAGGTGGCCCAGGAGTGGAGTGCCAGTGCTGACTGCAGTCATGATTATCAGTCTTCTAATACCATTCCTTCAGAGCTATTTCATGAATTTGCTGCCGATTCGAGTCAGCATATTCCCTGAGTAAGTACAAACCGGCCAAGTGAAAGAAAGAAAGAAATAAAATCACATTTATTCGGACAAGGTCCGTACAACACACAGTTAAGATAATGAAAGAACATAGTATATAAATATAAGACCACAAGGATCCCTATATTATGTGCTGTCGGCATGCTTGTTCCGAATGGGTTGCCAGCTCAGCATTATGCTGGGCGTATTTAATACCCAGCGCTGGTTTTCAGTTGGCACCCAAGCAGTGACACACGGTCACAGAAAAAATATATATATGTTACGGTAAATCTGATTAATTGAAAATTATTAATATTTTTACAAAATTATTAATAATAACCACATGTTTTGGTAAATGTGAATAAACGATCGAAATTTCTTACTTTTAGTTTTTGAATATATAAAAAAAAACCTAACAACCTAACCTGGCCTAAGTACGACTTTTAATTTTATTTAGTTTTTATAATTCCTTGCATATTGGAGCTCAACTAATATAATTGACCACAACGCGTTGTGAGCTGTTTTTGGTCCTTGAGCGTTACTTATGTACATTTATCACTTTAACCTCGACTTTCGGTAATTATTAATAATAATAGATAATTATTAATAATCTTCAATTATTCACTCTTACCGTAACATATATATAAAATAAAATAAACTAATGTACAGACGCCAGCACATCAAGCTACCACAATCTGTCAATTTTTTATTTCATTGGTTTTCAACTGTAATACAAAGCAATAAGGTTAATGTTATACAAACTAATAAATATTTGGCAAAACCACTTGTTTTTGAGGTAGCACCACCCACTTTTGGTTGTAATTTTCAGTCTGTTATCTACTCACTTTTCAGATAGATTTGATAAAATCTATTGCACAATTCGACTGTTATTAATATCAAGCAAAAAACGGCAAAAACGTTTATTCTGTTTTTAGTACTTTTTTGTTATAGGGGCAAAAGAAATACATAATTTGTGAAAATTTCAACTGTCTAGCTATCACAGTTCATGAGATACAATCTGGTGACAGACGGACAGCGGAGTTTTAGTAATAGGGTCCCGTTTTTACCCTTTGGGTACGGACCCTAAAAAACAACTAGCAAAACTATATTAATCGAAATACCGAAAAAGACACTCAATGTCGAGCACCGATCAAAAGTTCAAAAAACTGATTTACTTTCACCCTTCAACTATTCGCCCCAATATCGGCACAACACTTGAACTTCTGCTTATCCCATAATTGAAATCGTGACACACATTATTTCTGAACGTGACTTCGAACGATATCCAAAATTCTCTCATAACTTTACTCAAAAACCGAACCGAAACGTCCTATCCGACACATTTTTCGGTAATCAATTTTAAATTTTGCCCGCAGGTCTATAAGAGATATATTCGGGTATAACGATACGTTTTACCATGCGTATGTGTCGGCCCAAGGCAACTGGGCTGGTTATCATCTGGGAGTACTGACGGCCTACTTTTATCATAAGGCTCAACAGAAGAAATGGGATCTAAGCGAATCAATCGTAAGTAGTTTGGTCAAACCACTTTAATACGCTTACGTGAGAGGACATTGCTCGCCCATTAATGGATTGTGGTGATTGTACTGGACCATAGCCTCTTGGAGTCACAGAAAATGTCAGGAATCCCACAGCCATGACTATAGGACAAGGAAAGACAAGCTCAGTTCTTGCAGGAATCTGTCATAAGCCTGCCACCTTCCCAGATGGTAGAAGCAACACGTGCCCAGCAGTGGGACAGTTTATGGGTGATGATGAATTTTAAAGTTCTTCTGTAGACCGGTATAGGCCGTTTAAGAATGACATATTATAGCGTTGGGTAGGCTATTGGGGTGGTCTGAAAACACTGCATTTACAAGTAATTTACTGTCTTGAAAATAAATACATGAAGTAAAACAAGGCGAATGTTTGGTTGAACTAACTAAAACTAATACACAAACACTTCGCCACAAGCGCGGGAAAACACCGGGACCGTGGCACCATAGACTAATATATATGGCACCGCGCTGCGCGTCTCGTTCTCCACTAAACTATTGCGCGCGCAGCGGCGCGTATTACTCCCGCGTACTCTAACGAGAAGCAAGGGAAACATACTAACCGGGTTTGCCTACTATAATATAAACGATAAACGATATTTATTTCTGTAAATAGATCTTTTAAAGACACTTTTACAAGTCAATATTTTAAATTTGTTTTTTAAGCTAGATGGCTCCGGCATTTCCTAACTGACGACCTCTGAGAAGAAACGCCGAAACAAACTCAGAGAATCATAGTCTCTTTTAAAGTCCAGACATAAAATAGTAACAAATATGTGTCTTACAATGTAGGGCAAAGTCTAAAATGGCCTTTTGAAGGAAGAGCCATAGCGGCTTTGAGTAGACCAGTCCCAACCGACGGCACGCATGCATCAGTCATTGTGTAGCTCAACCATAATTTAGGGAGCTCAACAACCCGTCGCACGACAATACCAGATCAGAGGGACATTTGCGTAGGCCACATTAAAAAGGTTCAAAGCCACTAGACTGTTCACTGTATACTAATGGCCACACGCTACAATATTGTCATTAGCAACTTTATAAGTCTTTGGACTTTTTATACAGAGAAAGACAACCAGTTAATCTGATCTTCTTTCCAGCTGATGAAGCTCCTTTTCCTCGCGTCAATCCCCGTGGCCATGGGTGCTGTTCTCATGGGATGGGACCTACACCACCGTGAGGCCTCGGCCTTCGAGTCTGCGGTCTTCAATGCTCTAAACCAGAACTTCTTCGCATTGGCCATCTGTGTGTTCATTATTGGTTACTTCTACCGGTGTAACAGTGAGTATTGTCTAGTGGCCCGTCCCGGGTTTGCACGGGTAGAAAAATATTTTAAAATTCTTCTAATTCTAATTGAAAAAAAAAAAACTAATTAAGAACTATTATTTTACGTTTAGATATAAAAAAATTAAAACGCTTATTTCTAATAAGAAACAGGTATGTGACATTTCAGGCTTCTTATTTTGAAAATGACAGACTTTCATACAAACGTTCATCCGTTAATTTACCTCATTAAACGTGAAGTTTCCAAAAATCTCAAATAATAATTTTGTAATTTATAAAAATAAAACTAAACAAAACGCTTTTATATCCATTTGCATTTTTTTTAAATTTTCCATGCTAAGATAACGCTTTTATATTTTACTACACCCGGTAAACATAAGCCCATAATAAAAAATAACTAATCCACCATCTTTGGGAGTCCACCATATTGAATTTACAGTGACGTCACAGAAATAATCATGCCTTGTCATACAAGCTAAACGTATGTGCAAAATTTCAGCACAATCTGAAAAAGGGAAGTGGGTAAAATTAAACTTCTAAGACTTTATTACATAGTTACATGCGAATTTAATAAATGTATAGTAATCTCGGTTGAGAAGCAAAAACTTAATTCTCAATAGGTGTTACTAACGTCACCATATTTACATAAATTCAGAATGTGAAGGTGAATTTCGATTTAGCGGGTGGCGGACTTGCGGTGGCTCAGTGGTCATAGCGTATGGTGTACCTAACCAGAAGACGCAGGTTCGAATCCTGCTCGCAGTCGAATTTTCGCTTTATTAAAACTATGTTAAAAACAACATAAATTCGTAAAAGTCAAATATAAGATCTATTCACAGAAATAAATAACGTGACATAAAACTGTGTCTTTTCCAGAAATCTACGTAAATTCCGTTGAATGGGGACCTCTGCAACCATTGGGGAGGATGTCCTACTGCGCTATGCTGCTGCACGCAACCATATTGAGGACTTATGGAGGACAGATGAGAAGGTCCTTCTATGCCACCGATTACACTGCTGTGAGTTCCAAGCCTTTTTATTGGCTCAGGCTAACCAGAAGGTCTACTCCCTATCTCCGTCAACGAAGTTAAGAGCCGTTTGAAAGTTCTCCGAAACTTCGGAGTCCGATAAAACAAGTGTCAAATTCAATTTTTCGAACGGGTAAAAACACATCGGGAGTAGGGACAACTGTCAAATTGTGTTGTCATTCATTCTTAGTTCGGGCCCCGAACGAATCATCTGTCCGTAGGTGATACGGAGTAGGCCCCGTAACGAAGGTCGAAACTACGGACTTCGTGCTTAGGGAGTAGACCCCCTGATGCCGCTGAATGTTATATTTTACACAAAGCTGCTACCATCAGATCTTCGCGACCAAATTTCTGGACAATACCGATATCCTTTTGGAACGAAGTTCCTTATCGCGCGTTGTGAAAGGGGGCTAGACGGAAAAAAATCTTACGAAAAAGTTGTCACGACACTTTTTTGAAATTCAAATATTGTTGACAAGCATTCAAATATTATTGAGTGAATGACAATATTTGAATTTCGCGCGTTGTGAATTGTTGAGTGTATACAGGTTTTTTTATTTTTAATTATTAAATTTTAATGAAAGGAACTTCGTTCCATCCGGGTGTCCCTTGACACCTCTCAAGTTTTTTTTTTATATTACGGAAAATCCTCATGGATTCTCCGCCACCTAGGGAGGTAGCAGGGTATTTCGGACTCGTACCGACTAAAAACCGCATTTGCTTTCACCTGCCCTATCGTCATATAGCCATGGGATCCGCGAAATTTGCCATGACCATGACAGGCTATGGTCCAGCTGACCCCATCAATTAGCGAGGCCTTTCCTCTCATTTCACTTGAAGGCACGCGTGTTCGCCATAAGCGTACCGCCTACGGGGGGCCATCGTCTGGTTGGGCGGTGGGATCCCCATACCGATATTCTGAGGGTATGATGATTATCAGACTACTGGTATTAGTACGGTCAACAAAAGAGTTAGGTATACAGGCAGCTAATTAATAATCTGTATTTTGATAAAGATAGTGTAATAATGTGTCACGCAATATGTGTCAAAATGTAGGTATTGTTCGCAGCTACATACCTAACCCTTTGGCGCGTAATTATTTATGTCGAAATCTGTATAAAAATGCATATTTCGTTTGCTATTTGTATACTTAACTCTTTTGTGTACGGTACTAATAGTACAGAGGCCAGCTCATTAAGCTACCCCAATCTGTCAAATTTCTTTGATAGATTCTCAACTTAAATGCAAAACGATAAGGTTCATATTCAATTGGGAAAATTTGACAGTTTTGTATAGGTTGACCTACTGGCGTCTGTACCTATACTACTGAAATAATATTTGTATTAAGAATAATTAGTGTCATTTCATTTTAATCTCATTTTTCTGTACAATATTTATAAGCAGAAACTCACCCAATAAGCAGGATTGATATTTTTTGACAGCTAACGTCATTCATGTAGCTCTGATAATGTTAATACAGCGTGTTGTCAATCCGAGATTGATTAAGCGGCAATGTGTTATGTCCTTTGGTAGTTCGAGTAATGAACTTAATACCAATTAAAGAGACCGACTTCAAAAAAGGACGAGGTTCTCAATTCGACTGTACTTTTTTATGTTTGTTACCTCAGAACTTTCGACAGGGAACCGATTTTGATAATTCTTTTTTTATTTGAAAGCTGGTGCTTCCCGTGTGTTCCCATTTCAATTTGGTCCAGTTCTGACAATGGCATCCAAGAAAACCATATAAGTCTTATTTTTATTGTGTGTAAAAATAAGACTTATATGGATTGAGGTCGTTTTTTTTTCTTAAGCACGACTGCTACGCTAGACGTCCTGGATTCGATTCTCAAGTTCATCAGTGTTATTGGGTTGTTCTACCAAACTCAGTTTGGATATATTGTACTTGGTTAATGGCAATAGGCTCGCCCCCTATGGGACCGCAACATATCGACGAACTATTGGTTTACGTTAATGCACCGTAGGTAAAACAGGCTTAATGGAATGTTATGATTATTATGTGTTGATATTTTCTTACAGATTATGTTATACGCCGGCATCGTGAGTACCACGTACCTATTTGCTCTTCCCTTGTACCTCTTCGTCGAGGCCCCGGCCTGTCAACTCCAAAAACTCCTCCTAGGCCCCAAACGGAGGCCAAAAGAGAAAGAAGATGCTAATGCCAACCACGTGAAACCAGGAATTTCTAGTTCTAATGCCTCTGTAAATACTGTTTCTACACATATTTAAACATTAACTGTACATTGAATATGTAATTAAGGCTTATATTTGGCCTCAGATTATTTTATGAGGCCATGGCTTAGAAATGTATTGAATTATGTAATTAGGAGAGTATAATAGAGATAGATGGGTTTAACATTGAGATTTTTAGCAAGTAAGGTAATTAGACGAATTGTTAAAAATGGTTTACTTTTAAATATTATTTGGACTGGTATTAATAGTTCCAGAAAAAAAATGTAACAAAGTTTCTTTTAATGGATGGCCTTAGAAAGCTTTGTTTAATTTTCTAATACAAACTGATAATTTGAAAGTTATTAATAGAAAGAATAATTAAATAAAGTTTTCATAGGTTTTGCTCAATATAGTTTTAATCCGGACGGAGGCGTGGGCTTAATAAATACGAAGTCCATAATGGATATTTTCAGGCCTCGTTTTTTAAATATCTCTCAATGTTAATCACAATACGAGGCTTAAAAATTTAAATCTTTTACTAAGTCTGGCCTCATAAGGCCATAACTTATAAACCATTTATCACGCAGTAATGGCCTGGTTATATAAAAGGCGACAGTTGGTCCTTGAGGGTCCTCATGTAAATATGAAAATTGTTGATATCAAACATATTTAGATTTAAGGAACATTTTATTACAATGTTAAATATAAAACAAGACTTTGTACATAGTGTTAAAGTTTAGAAATTTTAATATTTTTAAATAAATGACGTATTATATAATTTAGAAACTTTTTGTTTGAGAATGTATAGAAAGGGAGATTTTTTTTACGAGACATATAACCCGACACATATGTGAAAATAATTATATGTGGTCTAGTGATTCGAATGTCGGTCTGCTAATCACGAAATCGTAGGTTTGAATCCCGAACATAAGTGTTTGTGTTTGTATGGGTGCTTCTTATGTTTTTTTAAAGTTGTAATTACAAAAAAAAGTATTTTATCCATTGTTTAGTACCCATAGTACAATCTATGCTTAGTTTGGGACTAGATGGTGCTGTGCAATATGTTTCAAAATTCATCATCAATCCATATACAGTCCCACTGCTGGGCACGAGTCTCCTCTCAGACTGAGAGGATTAGGCTATAGTCTACTACGCTGGCCTAGTGCGGGTGGGCAGACTTCACAAACCATCGAGAAAAATCTCTAAGGTATGCAGGTTTCCTCACGATGTATTCCTTCACCGTTTAAGCGAGTGAAAATTAATTATTAAAACGCACATAAATTTGAAAAGTCAGAGGTGTGTGCCTTGGATTCGAACTTGAGGCCTTCGACTTGGCAGTCCAATGGTCATACCACTAGGCTATCACTGCTTCCAATTTGTCTCAAAATTACTTAATTACTATTAGTACACACAGCCTTCTCCTAAAATCTTTGTTATGAGCGCACACATAACAAAGAATTATGAAACAAAACTTCTTACCGACAGCGTGTAAGCTATGGAATAATCCTGCGGCAGTATTCCCAAACCAGTGCGACATGGGGGCCTTCAAGAAACGAGGATAAATATATTTAAAAGGCCGGCAATGCCTTGGTGACAGCTACGATGTCACCGGTGTCCATGGGCAGCGGTAGTCACTTACCATCAGGTGACCCGCTTGTTCGTTTGCCCCCTCTGGTTTAAAAAATATATAATAAACAATTTTAAAATAACATGTGTGTCAAAAAGACCAGAACAAATTTACATAGCACTGAATATTTTGTGCTGTGTTGTGTTCCTTACGGTGAGCAAGGTTGATAGAACTCCGTGAGGAAACTTTGTATTGGCAATGGGGGGACTGATCCTAATACTGCCAACCCAACTATTCCTCTGTAGGATAAGTGTGTTTGATAATATATATCAGCACTATGTAATATTTAGAAGGATGTATTCAAACTCTTGTTAAGAGTTACCTGTTGCTCACAAAAATTTTACGCGTACTTAAAATATAATAATAGATACCTATATAATAATTTATTAACACACAAGCAATCTCATACATAAGTGGCAGTTACCTAGGTATATGTGTAACACGTCGGTAGGTACGATAATTCAATATTGTGCATATAATAGGTATGCACCTGGTCTATATCTCTTTCGACTTACCGGGTCGGTAACGCGCAAGTGATACCCCTGGTGTTGCAAGCGTCTATAGGCTTGCAATAGCGTCCTATATATATCCTATAGCGTCTATAGGATAGTAACCACTTACCATCAGGTGGGCCGCATGCTTGTTTGCCACCTGTAGTATTAATAAAAAAAATAATTATGTACAGTCACCAGCATAAACATGTATGCACTTACTAAAAATCAAAAGCGATTTTTTCACGAAATGACGATTGAAACTGTTAGATAAGACATCAATATAGTATAGTTTTGATAATGTTATGTTCGTAACACCATTAAATTTCAGTCTTAAGAGTAAAATCTCTTTAAAATTTCGTTAAGTGTACATATTGATGCTTGTTACTGTGCGTAGGTACGTTTATTCGACATACTTCTCTCTAATAAATAAATAAATATTTTTGGGACATTTTACACAGCACCATCTAGTCCCAAACTAAGCAGAGCTTGTACATGGGTACTAGACAATGGATATAATACTTAGATACTTTTTTTTTGTAAATATATACTTATAATACTTATATAAGAAACACCCAGAACAAACACAAATACTCATGTTTTACCCACACAAATATTTGTGTCCTGTGGGAATCGAACCCACGACCCCATGATCAGCAGTCCGGTACTCGAACCACTAGACCACAGACGTCTCTACAATATTTATGCAAAATCTCACCCAGTATGCAGGATCCATATAGTTTTGACAGCTAACGTCATTCATGTAGCTTTGAACATGTTTATATACAGCGTGTTGTTGATCCAAGACTGATTAAGGGGTAATGTTTCATGTCACTTGGTAGTCTGAGTAATGAATCAGAATTTGATACCGATCTGCATAGGTTATTTAAAAAAAAAACCGTTGCCCGACATTAGGATTTTCTCTTCCTTCAATTCCACTCAAATTGAAGCTGCTCGACTGGTGAAATACTTCCGCCTTGCAGAAAATGGAAGTGAAATAACATTGCTTTGAGCTGTGATTTCTTACGGTGAGCAAGGTTGCCAGTGCTCCACGAGGAAACGTTGTGTTGGCAGTGGGGGGGACTTTGAACCTTATACTGCCAACCCAAATATTCCTCTTTCGTTTTAAGGGTCGGCAACGCTCAAGTAATACCCCTGGTGTTGCAAGCGTCTATAGGCTACGGTAACCGTTTACCATCAGATGGGCCGTATGCTTGTATGCCACCTTAGTAGTATATAAAAAAAACACTGCTACCATTCTGGCACACCACTTTGGCTTAATTGACATTCAACCTCCTCGTTCATGATTGAACATTTTAATATTATACTAAAAGGAAGCACATAATGTCAGCAGACCAGTTTGATGTAATTTGAACTTCTAACTAAACCTCACAAGCAACCCTATTCACAATCCTCAATTATTTTATACTCCACTCAAATATCCACCTTCCGTTACAAATATTAAAGTTGGATTTTCAAGCATGTGTGTTGGGATTAAGCCGAACACTGCATATCGATTATCGACACACCGATTAGGGATGTCACTTGCATGGGATTTGCCTAATTCATAGTGCATGTGTCGACGCGTCATGCTGTGACGTAGCGTGTGATATGGACTGCTTTTACACCGTAGCGTAACCGAAGCTAATAGCTATCAACTCGTTAACTAGAAAATCTTTTTGCCAAGAAATGAAATGTAGTATAAATTAAAAATCATAACATACCCTCACGACTGTATTCCCGTGGGGAAGGCAGGTTTAGCAATATAATAGAGGGCAAGACTATTGCCATTAACCGTGCACAAATCCAAACTACGAGCTTCTACAGAGTATTTCTTTAAAAATCCCAATAAGACTCGATCTGGGAAACAAACTAACGAAATCTAGCATAACAGTCGCGCTTCCAGAAGTCCAAAAAAAATATTGAACAAAATTCTTTCGAAGATGTCAACTAAACTACAGAGTTTAGTTGACTAAAGCGTCTGGTGTAGGTGTAAAATTAAGGAGAAACGCAGGTTCAAACCCTGCCTTAGATCGAATATTACTTTTTCAAAAATTTATATCTTCGAAAAATTTTATTCAATATTTTTTTTGGACTTCTTATGCCTGCGCTGCCTTGCGTACCTTGCCTACCTCTGCCTGTAATGTCGAATTTCTCTTTCGCTTCACAAGACGTTACACTACGGTGTGAATGTCGGTCACTATAGCCCCCGTACATCGTACTACTGACAAGAGATCGATCACAGCTGTTGCTACTATATTATCGAGGAGATCCTGTCGTGTTGTACGTCTGTAGGATACAGTGTAATTCCCAATATGTAGATTGGATGTCCTGTCAGTGATCTACAATGCAATACTACAATCCTTACGTAGGTACATACGCTCAAAGATCGAAAACGCTCATTGAGCGAAAAAACAGCTCACAACGCATTGTGGTTGACGCAAAGGTGAAGCATGTCACGTAAGGGGCGGACATTTTCGAAGGATTTAAATGTTTTTAGTAATAAAAGAAATGATAATTATATATATTTTATCTTTCTTTTCCTCGAGTACTTAGTAATGAGCAGGCCCACGCCGTGGTGCCAGCTTATCGTAGAATTTTGGGATATGTTGTACATGTAATTTGAATTTAGCGGGCTATGCTAATGCATGAGGCATACATAAAATTTTATTATGCAATGGTAAACCCCAAGATCAAAAACGTGAACTTCTGTTCAATGCCCTTCGCTTTATCAATACAGTCAAGACATAATATGCACTGTCCCTTTCCTGGTAATATAAAGTAAAAGAGACACAAGAATTAATCATTAAGGAAAAGATGCTACTTGACCAGTTTTGAATCGACTTGGAAGTGTGTGCTTGGAAGTACTGTTTGTGTTGGTTTAAATTTTATATTTAAAATGGTTGTTTTTAATTAAAATTATAAGTGATATTAAAAATAGTTGTTTTTAGTGTAATTAATGCTGTGAATAAATAATAGTCCTCTAAATCTTAGGTGAGTAGTGGAAGTTGGTTACCTAATTTTGATTTATGTGAGTAATTATAAATGTAGTCTTGTTGAACCCTAGAGGTTTACAAGATTGGCTGTTGAGCTCCAGCCATGGCTATAAGGCAGGTGAAGGCAAGTGCGGTTTTTAGTCCATCCAAGTCCACCAAGTAGATCCATGAGGATTTTCTGTACTATAAAAAAAAGGTCATCGCCCTCGGAGCCTTCTCAGCAGTTATATTGTTTTTTTCTATAACATTTTTAATCAATTTCAAGGAAATCATTTGTGCCCAGTTAATGGCACTAAACTAGCCTCCTGTTACACGAAACCTTAACATACTAGTGTACTGTAGGTGTACAGACGCCAGCCAATTGAAAATGAACCTTATAGTGTTGTATTAAAGTTGAAAATCTATCGAAGAAATTTGACAGATTGTGGTAGCTTGATGTGCTGGCCTCTGTACAGACGCCAGCAGGTCAACCTATCCAAAACTGTCAAATTTTCCCAACTGAATATGAACCTTACCGTTTTGTATTAAAGTTGAAAATCAATCAAAGAAATTTGACATATTGTGGTAGCTTGATGTGCTGGCGTCTGTACATTAGTACACCTCTACCCAACTCTTCGGTGAATAGCAGGCGTGACGGTATGATTACTCTCACCGTTTATTATGTAGGACAGAACAAACATTCCATTTATGGGTGTGCATTAGAACACCCCTGCATTACACTTCAGGGATTTTTTTTGTGATTAATATGTAATGCAAATATAGTGTTTTTATTCATCATGATCGACACGGGTCTCCTCTCACAGAATTAGAGGGATTAGACTATTGTCTGACACGCTGGCCTAGTGCGGGTTGGCAGACTTCACACGCCGTCAATAAAATCCCTAAGGAATTCAGGTTTCCTCACGATGTTTTCCTTCACCGTTCAAGCGAGTGATAATTAATTATTAATCCGCACATAATTCGAAAAGTCAAAGCTTGCCTTGGGTTCGGAGTCAAGACCTTCGACTTGGCAGTCCAATGGTCTTTCCACTAGGCTATCATTGTCTTTATTATATAAGCAAAAACACTTCTCTCATCATTGCTTTTTGATTTTCAGAATTCCTTCAATAACAATGTTTCGGCTTTTACTGCTCCTACAATTGGTTGCTAGGGCAAAACTAGTGGGTATAGTAGGGAACCCGCTAGCCCACTACGGTCCCTGTGATGGTAACAATGATATACTGGCTTCATATGAACCTGGACTCCCTCCAGGAGAAGAGAATCAGTACCACTTGAATATAGTAGGAGATATTGTAAAGCAATCGCAAATCAATTTGAAGTTTGATTCCGATGCTACTCTCACTTTGGTAAGAGATTTTTAAGTTTCTATTTCTATGACTTTCTTTACTCACTTTTTGTACTTTTTTTTTGCATTTTCAATGCTAAGGTTTTTAAAGTTATGTATGTTAAAGTTGTATGATTTTTAAAGTGACGTATATTGCCAAGCAAGTCTTTGCTTGTGAACCGACATGACTTACTTTACAGTTAGTTCGATATCGAACGATGCCGCGTTACCTATTGCAAAATTCGACCGCGGGCAGGATTTGAACCTGCGTCTTCTGGTTAGGTACACCAGACGCTATGGCCACTAAGCCTCCACGACTCCTACCAGCCAGGTCGAAATTGTCTTGGGTTCGATTCCCGGGTTGAGAAACGTCTTTTTAGGCTTTTCAATGAAATTCTCAGTAGCAGCTCGGAATTTGGATTTGTGGCTATAGGCGGTGGCCTATTATGAGAGTGCTCCTATAGGATAGAATAGGCTCGCTCTCATTAAATGGGACTTAAACTTACCGGCGAACGGTGGGTGCACATAACTACAACTCTGCCCAACCTTCGAGGAATACAGGCGTGATGTTATATCATGTTATTTTTATTTCAGTCAGATCCTATGAAAGCAAGAATCACAACTCAAGGTGGTACCTTCAATGTAAGATTTTTTAAAGCATCTCCAAAACTTAGTGTACAAGTTAAAGGGCCAGCTACTGGTACCATACCTTATGTTCAAAGTATAATATTGAATGACGATGAAATATGTAAAAAACCATCAATAGTAAGTATACAAGATCATTCTAATCCTCCAAGCCTTTTCCCAACTATGTTGGGGTCAGTTTCATGTCTAACAGATGCGGCTAAATATCAGTATTTTACACGGAGCGACTGCCATCAGACCTCCGCAACCCAATTTCTGTTCAGGTTTTCAGTTTAGCAGTGCAGGAGGCAATAGCCTAGTGATATCACTGCTAAGTCAAAGGTCACAAGTTCAAATCCAAGGCACGCACCTCTAACTTTTGGAATTCATGTGCGTATTAATAATTAATTATCACTCGCTTAAACGGTGAAAGAAAACATCGTAAGGAAATCTGCATGCCTAGAGATTTCTTGACGGTGTGTGAAGTCTGCTAACCTGCACTAGGCCAGCGTGGTGGAACTATACCCGACCCAAAACATGATTACAATGTTAATCTTAGTTTACAATTTTTATTATTAATAGTTACTGAGAACAATGCAGTTTGACGTGTACCTACTAATAAATTAATTAATCCAGTATAAATTATTCAACATTTAGTGTATCTCTACCACTACTCGAACACTTAGGGGAACGCAAGCATGATAGTACGTATGTTCTAAACCTTAACCTTGTATATTTCTAGGGCTACTTTGACCGATTCATCCAAGGCGTAAGAGATACAGCAGAAATTACACTAACAGTACCAGATGAATCTTGTGGACGTCGTAAAGTAACACACACTGAATTGATAGTACATGGCCAGCCTACAAAGCCTGGAGACTGGCCTTGGCACGTAGCAATCTTCAGGGTAGAAGGGTCCTTTGTAAGATACATTTGTGGAGGGACGCTGCTATCTAAGACAATAGTTTTGACTGGTAAGTGATGTAATTATGACTTGAAGCAGCAACAGAAACTAACTCGCATTTTGGTGCAATTTATTTCTTTCAACTCAGGAGTAGGGTTGCCATCTCTAAAATACGGAAACCAGGACGAGAAGCGCGAAAAACGAGGATTTTGGGGCTTAGAACCCGGACATGTCATAAGTCCAACGAGTCATTGCCCGCAGCGAAGCGCGCGGCCGCCCGGTGGCGGGAGATGACATGAATTGTTTTAAGCCCGGACTACAAATGAAACCCCGCCCGGACGCTCCCCGGACGGTCTCTAAACAGGAGCAAAGATCTACCATCTTGAAAACCTTTTCGACTCCTCATCCCTACACTATGTACTATCTATACATATATAATAAAAATGAATTCCTGTTTCCCTTGGTCATGCCATAACTTGAAAACGACTTTAACGATTTGATTCTTCTTTACCGATTCTTCTTTTTTTTAAAGTTTTCTAATACTTTGTAGAAGGTTCTTACAGAAACAAAAATTAGGACAATTGTGCAGGAAATTGGAAATTTTCTTTAGAAAATTTAATATCCTTTATAATTTTGATCCAGGTAAAGTCCACGCAGAAGCTAGTAATATTATGGCGAAACTAACCTTGTCTGTCTGTTTGTTACGCTTTCGTTCCTAAACCGCTAAACTGATTTTGATAAAATTTAGTACACAGATAGATTAGACCTTGAAAAAGGCTATAGGCACATTTAGTCTCAAAAATTTTGGGATGGGAGTAAAACAGCGAGCAACAACTAGTTTCTTAGAAATGTATTACTTTTAACAGCTGCACACTGCGCGACGATAAGAGGGAATCCAGTTCTACCGCAAGCATTGAGTTTAATTCTTGGCAAGCACAACCTCATTGGTGGTGATATAGCTCCGCAGGAAAGAGAAGCAAGTATACCATATTTTTATTTTATAGATTTTAGTTCTTGGGGGACTTGTTTTGGATATGGTTTTAACTATAAACACTTTAAAAAAAAGAAAAACGACTTCAAAACATCAAAATTAGCACTAAAAACATTTAATTCGAATTTTGAGAATCGATCCACAGATGGGGGAGAAATCGGTGAACATATAAAAAAAAACATAGAACCTCCTCTTTTTTTTAAGTCGGTTAATAATTGGTACCATATCATCGTGTTATGTTGGTGAAAACCATAATCAAAATCTGTTGCGTGGCTTTGATCAAGCCAGCGGAGAAACATCGAGGATAGCAACATTTTTTTTAACTAGAAATAAATAATTCTCTATTGGTTTTTGTAGGGATGCCACAGGGTGATATATTAGGTCCTATTTTATAGGCACTTTTCCACCTGCGCCCATCCCTCGTTTACATGAGGGAAAAAAGCATAATTAAAGAGGACTTTTTAATTACTGGAAGTAATTGAATAGATTAGTTATAGAGCTTCAAAATGGAAATTAATCGCTTGACATATTAGGACCAAAACTCATTAAGCCTTAGTGAACATTATATTTGTTTAGTGTAAATTTAACTGACAATAATTTTAGTTTTCAAATAGGTTTGGATTTGTATCTACCGAGTATTACATTTTCAGTGAAATAAATTATAATTGAAATGTATATTAATTTTAGTAGAATAGCCTGGAGGTTGAAACGCATTATTCAAAATTATAATATTCATTTTAGCAAAAAGGTCTTTATAAACACTTTCACAATTCAATGTTTTATTTTTTTTATATGTATACTAGACTAGTGCCACTTTGCTGCGCACATTGATCTCGGAGTTTGTGCTCGGTTAATGGCTTCGATTCGCTCCTTTTACATGGAACCTAAACATACATATTATAAGACACCATCACTCCTGTAGAAGAGAGGTAGGGCATAGTGGGAGTAATTCCACTCAAATTGGAGCTGCCTGACTGGGGAAGTATGTCTACCTTGCAGAAAATTGAAGTAAAATAAACACAGCTTTGAGCTGTGTTCCTAACGGCAAGAAAGCTTGCCAGAGCTCCGCGAGAAAAAGTTTTGTTGGCAGTAGGGGAAATTTGACCCTTATACTGTCAACCCAACTATTCCTCTTTCGTTTTACAGGGTCGGTAACGTGCAAGTGATACCCCTGGTGTTGCAAACGTCCATAGGCTACAGTAACCGCTTACCATCTTGTGGGCTATATGCTTGTTTGCCACCTTAGTGGAATAAAAATACCCCAAACGGTTAGGCACAGCTGTAATCTATACACACCTGAAGCGAGACTTATTTTATAAGCGATAGGTTAGCGGCAGGTAAAGGGGTATACAGTACCAAAAACGGGGTGTAAAATAAAATAAAAAAATATTTGCTTTTTCAGATCTTCGAAATCATAGTTCATTCCGCATTTGACGCAAAAACACTTAACAATGATATAGCTCTACTTAAATTGAAGTCAGAAGCCGTATTTGATGATTACGTACAACCAGCTTGCTTGTGGAATACCAACAATTATAAGAAGCTGCCATCTGGAGACGTTTATGGGACTGTAAGTACATATACATATACAATGAAATGATATTTATTTCTGAAAATAGATCTTTTAAAGACACTTTTACAAGTCAATGTTTTGAATTTTTTCTTTAATACTAAATAACGCCGGATGATATAAAACTATGTACTTTTACCCGTAACCTCGGGATAAGTACTCGATTCATTAGACCATCCAAGACACCGTGGGTTCCCTTTAGATATTATAAACATATGCTAAGATTTTTCTTTGGGAATTTCCCACGGGATCGGGATTAAATGCATGAATTGATTTACGTATTGATTTCATTCTCTATATATTTTTCGGATTTTATCACGTTATTAATAATATAAAAAATGTATCCCCACGTTTTGGACCCTTCATAACGTCCATGAAAACTATGTACGATGTTGATAATCGATTAATTGATTATTGATAATGGATTGAAACAGGTAAAATTATCTTAATTATCTCAAAGGTATACTTATCTCACTCAAATAATCATGACTGAAGGAAGCTAAAGATTTATTTATCTTTGCTTCCTGTCATCTCAATGCTGTGATAGTGATGTTGATAATCGATTCTTTATAATCGATTATTTATAATTGATTATGAACATCACTAATGAAAACGTCGAAGATTACAAGCAAGTCCGTCTGATGGTAAGCGGCAACCGCAGCCTATAGACACCAGTGATTTCATTCGCTTGTTGGCATCTTAATACTTCAGTTGTAAAGTCTCTTATGGCAATGGCAATCTCTTTAATTATTATTATTATTTTTCCTTTTCTGTTTAGTAGACTAGATTATTTCAATAGTACGCATCAAGCTGCATTGCTCTCTTGTACGTCTGACATAACAATGATTTATATTAATTTGATATCAGCAGACATTACTGAAATTATTACTGTGATTATTTTTATTTTTTTTTCTTATTATTTAATAATGTTCAACTATAAGTAACTGTAAATGTGAGTACCTACTTTGTAGGAAAAATTTACATACTCAGCTTTGAACAGTCTGGTGGCTTTGAGCCTTTTTTTATGTAGCCTACGCAAATGTGCCTCTGATGAAGGCCATTTCAGACTTTGCCCTACATTGTAAGACACATATTTGTTACTATTCTATGTCTGGACTTTAAAAGAGACTATGATTCTCTGAGTTTGTTTCAGCGTTTCTTCCCAGAGGTCGTCAGCTAAGAAATGCCGGAGCCATCTAGCTTAAAAAAAAAAGTGTAAAATATTGACTTGTAAAAGTGTCTTTAAAAGATCTATTTACAGAAATAAATATCATTTCATTTCATTTCATATGCCCGGTCATTTCACTGGCTACATTACTCTTCAAATCAACAACAACAATGTTAGAAATATATTCCTCAGCGTTAGAATATTTGGCAATACAGTGGTCCACCCTATAATGATGAAATTAATTTTACTTTTCAGGTTGTAGGTTGGGGTTTTGACCACAAAGATGTGTTGTCAACCACACTGCAGCAGATAACCATACCTTTAGTGTCTGAGGCAACCTGCTTGAAGAGTAACCCAATATTCTTTCAGAAGAGACTGAACTCAAACAAGTTTTGTGCTGGCTTTACTAACGGTGGGTAAACATTCTGAAGGGTAATTCTGATACTTAAAAAATGTTCAAGTTTAATCCTGTTTCAGTGTTATAAACGTCACAAATTGTGACTTTGGTTCAGATTTCAATCTCAATTCAATAAACTTTGTGCGCATTTGGCATTTTTATATTGAACATTTTATAATAACCAGATTTACGCATAATCAGGAGTTGAGTAAGCGATAGTCGCTAGTGAAACGAATCGTATAAGAAACTAGATTTTCCATCCAAAAGATTTGACATATTTTGTGATGTACTACGTTTTGCTGGTATGTTTAGGTCCCATGTAATAGGGAGCGATCCTATAATTTTTGGAGTGTTAAAAGAATTATCGGGAAATCGAGATTAGATTCATCAGAGAGATTTCGATTTTTTTTCTACAGCTGCTTCTTACAAGAAATTTAAGGCTCTCTGAAGAGACAAAATACCACTTTTTCTTATTAAGATCCATTTCAAAGAGATCCTTTTGCCGAGCTTCCTTTCGAAGAACTCCTTTTTGGAATGACATTTAATCCTTCCTGAAAACCAGCGCTGGGTAATAAATACGCCCAGCATAATGCTGAGCTGGCAACCCATTCGGGACAAGCATGCCGACAGCACATTATACAGTGATCCTTGTGGTCTTATATATAATTATGTTGTTACAATATTTTAACTGTGTGTTGTACGGAACTTTACCGAATAAATGTGATTTTCTTTTCTTCTTCTTTCTTCTTCTAAAATGCCATTCTTAAAAGTCACCACATAATTTGCTCCATAAATTCCAGGTACATCAGCCTGCAACGGGGACAGCGGTGGTGGCTTGGTGATCTTCGTGCCAGACACTCCCGGCGGTTCTCTTAATTCCTCCGGTGCCTGGCACGTTCGTGGCATAGTCTCTTCCACCGTAAGCAGGACTGATGCTGCTATCTGCGACCCTTACCATTATACACTCTTCACCGACGTCGTGAAGTATAGGGATTGGGTTTTGGGCTACTTGAAGTAATGTGATTGGTTTGTTGAAATACATTGATGTAGGAAAGAAAAGCTGAGTGGTTTTCATAGCATCTGCACGTTCATATTGGACATCTTATTTTTATGGATAATCTGTAACTGTAGAAATAAGGTAACGTATTTTTTTCTAAAGCGGCAAACAAGCATACGGCCCACCTTATGGTAAGCGGTTGTCGTAGCCTTTAGACGCTTCCAAACCAGGGGTATCACTTGCGCGTAGTGCGTCCAAATTTGAATGGAATTACTAGGTACTACTATGCCCGGGTAGGGCATAGTACTCTTAATAATAAGGTAAAAAGTTGAAATAGTGTTCTCAACTGTTTAGCCAATATGAACTGAATACCACTGTATTAATTCAGACCATCTCTGTCTTACTAGATACGGGCCTTTCAGACAGAAACTGCAGACTTGTTTGACATGTTTTATAAAGTTCGCCTATTTTTTTTTTACCAAAACGACGTGATAAATTTAAATAAGACCTAAGTTAGCAATAAATCTCAAAAGGCGGCGCGCTGAATACACAACTAACTTCAAAAACAAACAAATATTCAAAAAAAAATAAAACACGTTGGATCCATTTTCATATTTTTTCGTTTCTTTGTTTCCCAAAAAACAACACCAAATCGTAAACAAAACGAACACAACAATACCTACTTAAATAATTAATCATCCCTCCAGCAGATGTCGCTAACAAAACAAGCTTTTAAAAAGGAAAAAAGTAACGCGAGTACCGATATATTTCCTGTTAAACTTTTAATGTGACGTCATTACTCTTGAAGAGTTCCCTAAATGGGGACGGGTAGGATCGTTTACTTAACAATGTAGCTGTTTTGAAAAATTTCACAAGTTCAGATTATAATGTTTTGTGCTGTATTAAAGGGAAACTTATTTTGAAGTGTTTATGTATGACGTAAATAATTTTGACGTGATTAGCATTAGTAAGAGTTGTTGGTAAATGATAATAAATAATAATTATTATTTAATTATCACTCGCTTAAAACGATGAAGGAAAATATCGTGAGGAAACCTGCATGCCTAGAGTTTTTTTTGACGGTGTGTGAAGTCTGCCAACCCGTAATAAGCCAGCGTGGTGGACTATAGCCTAATCCCTCTCATTCTGAGAGGAGACCCGTGCAGCAGTGGGACAGTATATATTAAGGGTTGATGATGATAATAAATAATATTTAGGTATTTCAGTATTGTTATTAAACAAAATTCACTATTAAAGTTATACATACACTGATACATATTATTAACAACGTCTGTGGTTTAATGGTTCGAGTGAATCGTTCGGGAACCGAACTGATCACCAGATCAGGATACAAATATTTAGGTAATGAACATAAGTGTTTGCGCTGCTGGGCACGGGTCTCCTTTCAGAATAAAAGTGATAAAACTATCACGCTGGCTTAGTTCAGGTTGACTTCACAAGCCATCGATATCTAAGGCATGCAGTTTTCCTAAAGATTAAGTAGAGTGAGTGACGCACATAATTCTGGAAATTCAGAGGTGCGCCGTTACTATACAAAACAGCCCAATGATCTTATCACTAGTCTGTCACTGCTTTTTTCACTTTTATCCCAGTGCTACTTATCCAATCAAATTATTTTCATCATGTTATTAATTACCTCTCATAATATCAGTTTAACAGAGTAACTCAACGATAAATTTAAGCTGGTATTGTGTTCGTCAATATTTGGTTTTCAGATTATATAACAACAGCAGCGAGAGCTTACAATACCGCTGTTTATGCACGTAAATATTGAACATTGATAAACGCCTGTTGAAATTATTATAGCAAAGTGTTGTAAGCCTACGTAATGATTTTATTGAATAATGGAAGGGACTTGTTTTGGTTTCTTGAGATTAACTAATTTATTCTTTTTTGGTAAACTATACTGTCCCACTGCTGTTATAAGGTCTTGCTCATAAATTTCCACATCTGCCTAGTCCACGGCCGTGAATGCATCCAGATCGTCACGCCACCGTTTCCTCAGCCTGCCCTGGCTACGACAACTTTCCTGTGGCAACCACTTTGTGGCAATCTTCTTAACGTACCTACATACTATCATCACTCACATCTGTGTCTTGGCAACAGACTGATAACATATCATACATTCAGACCTGTTTATGTAACCTAACTGTATATACACCGTGTTGTTTTGTCATCTTACAGCCGAAAGGAAAAAAATATTTCAATATTATTTCTACTAGATATGGGACTAAGTCTGAAATCTTGAAAAAAAAAGAGAGCTGTTCCTTTTCAGGTCTCTCGACAAAATGTAGGATGTAGCTGTTTCTTTTTTGCACTTCCTGGTTGATCCCATACAAGAAATTGCTGATCATGATGAGTAGAAGTATATCCTTTCGGCTGTAAGACGACAAAAAAAACACGGTATATATACATATAACCTCAAAGGGTTAGGCAGAGTTGTACGAATGTATATTGTATAAGTACTTTCTTTCAGACTTTAATCCATTATATACGCACATTTTACCGGTATAGCAATCGGTAATAAGAGGCGAGACTATTGCCATTAACTGGACATTAATATTATTCTACAAACTTCGAGCTGCTACTGAGAATTTTCATGGAAATAACACTGCTTACCCAGGGAATCATACCCAAGACCTCCAGTTATGGTATAATTATGTAGACTAACCCTTACATTTACACAGAATTTTCAAACCAAGGAAAAAAGAACACCCCTAATTCAACCCTCAAAAACCAAAACAGGCACACAGAAAATTAATCCTCACAGCATATAACTCACTCGGTGACATCTCAACGTCAAAAATTACTCAGTTCTAATAAAGAGGGCCGTAATTTTTCTCAGGACAACAGGAGGGTGCAAAAAAAAAATATAAATTGCCCCTTGCTCTTGACAGAAGAGTCGTTATACGCCAGTTTTATGTGCCGTACTTTATCAACGGATGAACGGGGCTGTATGGCGGCTTGGGAAGCTAGGTTTTAAGACGAGCTGCGCGCTACGGTGTGAGTGGCGGTATTTAACCTTTTGACCGCCACGTCAATAATGAAAATCTGTGTTCTCTACGCCAAGCGACAAATTCTAGTATCTAATAATAGGTAAAAAAAAACAAAAAGAATGTATATACATTCTTTTTGTTTTTTTTTAGTTCAAAATATATATTTTGAACTAAAAAAAATAGTGTAGTATTTATCTTTTTGTACATATTTTTGGCATTTTCCATGCTAAGATTTCGCGGTGGCTTAGTGGTCATAGCGTCTGGTGTACCTAACCAGAAGACGCAGGTTCGAATCCTGTCCACGGTCGAATTTTTCCTTTTCTAAATAACTTTAAAATACTTAGCATGGAAAATGCCAAAAATATATACAAAAAGATAGTTAGAAGGTAAGGTGGCATCGTTCGACATTGAACTAACTGTAAAGTAAGTTGTGTCGGTTGAAAAGCAAAAAACTTGCTTTTCAATAGGTGTTACTGACGTCACCATAAAGACGTAAATTCAGTATGTGAAGGAAAAATTCGACATGACGGGTAGGTATCGCGGTGGCTTAGTGGTCATAGCGTCTGGTGTACCTAACCAGAAGACGCAGGTTCGAATCCTGCCCGCGGTCGAATTTTTCCTTTTCTAAATAACTCTAAATAACTTTGGTATAGTATTTATTTTGAACTAAAAAAATGGTATGGTATTTTTGACGTGCCATAGTCGTCGCTGGCGTCGTGAGCAAGTTTTCATTTGACGTCTATACACGTCCGTGGAAGTCGAAAGGTTAATACAGGGTGTAAGATAATAAATGTAGTCTTGAAAGAACGGGTGATTCTGCTCATGCTGCAGTTCATCTGTCGTGGTACGTTTTATGTTGATGTGGTACCACATCATTGCGAAATGTACTGTAGCTAAGCAATAATATGCTTACACTAGCGGCCCATCCCGGGTCCGCATTGGTGGATATGTGATTGCAGAACTCTGTTTTTTTTTCTAAAATAAAAGTAGTCTTAGTTACTCCTTAAAACATCAGCTATCTGCCAGTGAAAGTCCTGTTAAAATTGGTCCAGCGGTTTCCAAGCCGGAACCAACAGAGACAAACATTTTAATAATTGATTTTTTTATGTTAGTACCATAAATACTTTCATATGCATTTAGTGAAAAGCTGTTAATTTGGAATTAGCACACACCTCTAACTTTTCGAAGTCATGTGCGTATTAATTATCTTAGTTTACTTTAATATTTTTTTTATTTATTAAGGATCTCCAACAAAGGATATTCACTATATATATATAGGATATATAATGAAAGATCACTCGCTTAAAACAGTGACTATTATGTTACTCGTAATATTTGTCTTACCCATCCCCATCAATCAAGCCCCAATCTTTAAGTCAAAATATCTTTACGGTAGCAAAGCTCTCTCTCTCTTATGTTTCCCTATTCGTTACACACTTTTATTCCCACAACGCTCCATGTTTTCTTTTAATTCCATCCCCATTATAATTATAAAGTTAAAAACACAACACAAACTTACCTACACAAAGAAACCCCTTCCTGTGCTTCGGGTTTTAATTAAAAACAAACATAATATCGCATTGATAACAAACAAATTTAGTATGCATCAGTTTTGTGTACTTGTGTTTATATTTTCAGTCCTTTCCTTTAAAAAGAAACTGTGGAGTTCAACATCATTAATCCATATACTGTCCCACTGCTAGGCACGGAGCTCCTGTCACAGAATGAGTGAAATATGGATACAGTCTACCATGCTGGCCTAGTGCGGGTTGGCAGACTACACACGCCATCGTAAAAATCTCTAAGGCATGCAGGTTTAGAATAAAATAGAATTACTCTGAAGTGGAGATGGGCAGGTATGTCGCCCAGAGGATGGAAGATGGAGTTGCAAGATCCTCGAATGGCAACCGAGAACCGGTCGCAGAAGTGTCGGCCGACCCCCAGCTAGATGGTGCGACGATATTGTAAAGGTCATCATCATCATCATCATATCAGCCACAGGAAGTCCACTGCTGAACAAAGGCCTCCCCCATAGACTTCCACAAGGACCGGTTACAAGTCGCCTGCATCCAACGACTTCCCGCGACCTTTACCAGGTCGTCCGTCCATCTCGTTGGAGGCCGTCCCACGCTGCGCTTTCCGGTGCGTGGTCTCCACTCGAGAACCTTTTTGCCCCAGCGGCCATCAGTTCTACGAGCTATGTGCCCCGCCCATTGCTACTTAAGCTTGCTAAGTCTTTCAGCTATGTCGGAAACTTTCGTTCTTCTACGGATCTCCTCATTTCTGATTTGATCACGTAGAGAAATACCAAGCATAGCCCCCTCCATAGCTCGCTGAGTGACCTTGAGCTTCTTTACGAGACCCATAGTGAGCGACCACGTCTCTGTGCCGTATGTCATCACTGGTAACACACACTGGTTAAAGACGTTTGTCTTCAGGCACTGCGGTATTGTAGACGAAAAAACGTTGCGAAGTTTGTAACTGTAAAGGTGGTAGGGAAGAAATGGGCAAGAAGTAGCCCAGAGAAGAAACTAGTGGAAGATGCACGAAGAGGCCCTAGACCAGCAGTGGACAGCATCGGGCTGATGATGGTGATGCAAGTTTTCTCACGATATTGTCCATCACCGTTCAAGCGAGTTATAATTAATTAATAATACGCACATGAAGAGCAGTGATAGCATAGTGGTATGACCATTGGACTGCCAAGTCGAAGGTCTCGAGTTCGAACCCAAGTCACGCACCTCTGACTTTTCGAATTCATGTGCGTATTAATAATTACTTATCACTCGCTTAAACGGTGAAGGAAAACATCGTGAGGAAACCTGCATGCCTTAGAGATTTTTCTCGACGGTTTGTGAAGTCTGCCAACCCGCACTAGGCCAGCGTGGTGGACTATAGCCTAATCCCCCTCAATATGAGAGGAAACCCGTGCCCAGCAGTGGGACAGTATATGGGTTGATGATGACGCACATGAATACGCCTTGGATTCGAACTCGAGACTTTTATGTTTGCAGTCAATGGTCATAATGTCACTAGGCTATCATTGCTCGCCCCTTATTACTTGGGAAATAAACATACCACCAAACGGTGGATATTCATTGGTACATCTCGGAATAGGACGTGATGGTATCTTGAACGATGCAGTCTTTTTTTTATTTATGAGATAGCTTGACCACAATCTCACCTGATGGCAAGTGACGATGTGGTCTAAAATGTTTACCTAGAAGATACCTATTCACTCGTGACTTGAAGACCCCCAAATTGTACACGTCAGGAAATACAGACTCAGGCAGCTGATTCCATTCTCTCGCTATACGAGTAAGTAGTGTATGTAGACTGATGAAGACACTCTTTTGGGAGCCTCACAAAATTAAATAAAACTTCTCCACACGACACGTGTAAATGTTTAATAAATATAAGGGGAGGATTCAGTGTGTACCTACTGGTATACACTTAACTGTAATTTTCTTGTTCGAACCATAAACTCTTTACCTTTAACCATAGATATTAACTTCTAGATCTGTCTTCACTTTCCATATTACAACACTCTATTTAAAACTATACTTGCGGCACGCTATGATGGCCGTTACGTTAATGGACGAAAATAAAATAAAAAACACAAAATAAATACATATTGTATATATTTTGTGTAGTAGTATCGTTAGATCACTATTGACAATAAAGAACAGCAATTTGCTCCTTCAAATGTAATTACTAATTAATACGAAACTTCGTCCGCAATTTCGTCCGCGTGGAAAAATTACTTTTAATTATAGTTGTAATTTGGTTAATTAACTCAAAATTGTTATAAATTGTAGCCTATATGTTATTCTGATGTATAGTAATATTGTAAAGTTTCATTAAATTCCGTTAAGTAGTTTTAGAATGAAAGAGTAACAAACATGATGGATGTTTGTTACTCTTTCCTTGTCATCTAACCTTAAAAACTTTCACATTTATAATATTAGTAAGATAGGATAGGGATAAAATATAATATAGTAGGATAGGATAGGATTAAAGTCAGTCAAAATAATTTATTCCAGATAAAATACTTCATTTTTACATTTAAGACATTTAAGACGGTCGAGCATTTTGGGGGTTCCCAAAATGCTCGACCTAGAATGCGTCTTAGAGTTTTAGCTGGGACGTATGACAACCGAGACCATCGGCTGTTAAGAATGGTCCACCGTCCTCAGTCTGACCCCGACTAGCGCAGCTTAACCTTGTAGATCGGTTGATCAGCTTAGTTATTACTTAACCACGAGCCTTTTCGCGAACTAAATCGTAGTTCAAAACAAAACGATAACCCCTTTTAGCTCCTTTTAGCTATTTATGTTCATTCAAATTTCACTTCAATAAACTGAAAACGTATAAAATATCCATTAATTTTCACTGACAATATTATTTCGTTTGAAAACAATATCATTCACCAGTTAATTCCTATAAATATTTCACCGTTCGCTAAAATTTCGAAGGGTACACCGTGATAATTAATGAATCACACAGCTCAATTCACAAATGAAAACGATTCAAACTCAGCCTTCAGTGCTTCAAAATACTTTGGAGATTCCCAGAAAATTATCTTAACCTTGACATTTATTGCTTCGTTGGAGAATTTGAGAAGGATGCTCAACTGATTAACGTTTGTATTCAGACTCTAACGTTTCTAAACGATTTCCAACTACCTTAAAGTTTTTTTTTTATGTTAGGGTTGTGGTACATGAATTTAATATTATAGATTCAGAGGCCACCACATCAAGCTACCCCAATTAGTCAAAGGCGAACGGCAGATTTCGTACCGCATACTTTTTTTGTTGTTCTGTTATAGAATTTGTACCACTTATTAGGGCAACTAAGCCATTTATTTTCATGTAAGTATATTATTTTTGGAACTTCGGATTAATTAATAATATCAATAGAAATATTTTAATAAATAAACGTAATAAAATCGTAAACTAAACGCAGTTATGTTTTTAGAAGTTGCTATATGTAAAATAACACAAATATCGAAATGATAATTAATTATTTAGAACTAGATATAACATTAAATATGATCGGGAATAAGATCATGGAGATTTGATGGACATTCTCCGAAAAGTATCCGATAAAAACCGATAAGGTAACAACCCTTTGCGGCGATGTTCCAGACTTCTTCATTATCAACCTGTGCACTACAAAGTCCACTGCTGGAAATAGGTATCTCCTAAAGCACCCCACTGAGTAGGTACGATCCTCCATCTCAATCTACCTACTTAATGGTAAGTAAAATACTACAAAGATAGCAACAAGCAATTTAGAACATTTACTTGTATCACAAAAGCAATGTTTATGTACCTATTAACAATCTATATTGGGACACTACTTAGTACATAACCTTAAAAAATAAAACTGGTTATAACTTTTACGTCCCAAGTTCTTAAAAATCTAAGAATTTAAAAAGGTCTCGTCTATCATATTAACTACTAATTAAAACAAAAAATATCACAAAACACGAAATTTTATTACCAATACGAAAGCCCCATACAAGCCTGCCATTCTCCTTTATTTGATAGATTTTCAACTTTAATACAAAATATGGTTCATGTTCATTTGGAAAAAAATTACATATTTGGATAGCTTGACCTGCTGTCGTCTGTACTACCTACATAATAGTCTATCTGGAATAACTTATTGTGACTTTGACTTTGATGAAATTTGGTACAGCGATAGATTAGATCTTGTAAAAGGCCATAGGCTACCTTTTGTCTCATAAAATTGATAAAAACCGGTGGCAATAGCTATAGAGAATAAGAATATAAACTAAAAAACTTTAGCTCATCTAGTTTTTCTAGATCTTGGTCCAGTCTCCAGGTTATCTCTCTCATTACTACTAGTCTATTATCAAGCCAGTACAAAACGGCAGTTTCAACTGTCTTAATTCCTATTCCTTCGTGCTTCTTGCTGCTCTTAAGAGTTTTAATCTCAGGCTAATTCCTTTATTAGTTCGAGAGTAAAGGATTTTCTTTTACAGACAGAAGAGGAATTCTGGTATGTAGAAATGTGAAAGTTTACCATCGCACTTAGAGATTGATGAACTAGCATACGGCCCACCTAATGGTAAGCGGTTACCGAAGCCTATAGACGCTTGTAACACCAGAGGTACAATTTGCGCGTTGCAGACCCTGTAAAACGAAAGTGAATTAATTGGGTTGGCAGTATAAGAAAGAAAGAAAGAAAAATATTTATTGACCCAGTCTTGGACAATGCACACGGTAATAATAAAAACATGATGAAAGAACAAATAAAATAAATGTGTGTCCCACGACTGCGCCAAATAGGCCACAGTTCAGCTAAATGCCAGACCGTTGGTGAGCTGCCTGACGCGCCCTCCACTGCCGACAAAACGTTTCCTCGCGGAGCACTGGCAACCTTGCTTACCGGGAACACAACACAGCTCAAAGCAATGTTATTTCATTACAATTTTCTCCAAGGCGGAGATACTTCCCCAGTCGAGCAGCTCCAATTTGAGTGGAATTACTCCCACTATGCCCTACCTCTCTTTAGGGGCCGAACCAAATACTAATCAAAATTCCGAGTTGTTGTTGAGAATCTCCAAGAAAAACCCAATAACACTGCTCGACCTGGGAATCAAACCAGAACCTTAATCGTATCAGTTGCATTTACAGATAATGAGGAAATTGAAAATCTTTAAGTACCTCGTCTTTCCCTAAAAGACTCCAAAAAAAATATCCCCAATATAATAATATCGAATTGCTTTTTCCCATTTGTCATCCCAACTATTACTATTTGATTTATTAATCGTTGAGGTGTGGAATTCCGGCCGATAGGAACCCTTCCCGTAACTATTGTCAACGAGTTTCCTCGACAGCTTTGGAAAATCGATTGACGATACCATTGTGTCAGGCAATTGCGGTTTTGGTTATCCGATAAGCCTAAAGTGGTGTTGAAATGTATTCCGGATTGGAATAAAATTTAATTTTGACGCTTTGTGATATAGGAGTCAAGGATCTGAAGACTAATTTAGGTATATTGATTTCTGGCACGCAAATTTTATTGCTACTGGATTTTATCGCGTTATATTGATATTATTAATCCGTGACCATGGACGCTGTGGAGGGTCAGAAACGTCTAAAACTGGGGGCGAGTCCATTGCCAATAATCGGGAAAAAATCCAAATGCCAAGCTGCTACTGAGAATTTCATGGAAAAGCTCAATAGCACTGTGGAGATACTGGGACCACGTCAGGATCACCAGTGTGGAGAGGCGAGGTGTGTTGCCCCTCCAGGTAAAGAGAGGATTCTCCAACCAAGCGGGTGTTTTGCCTTGCGGGCCACGGCCCAACGGCTGATATCGGGCAGTTGTATATATGCAACTTGTGTTGCAAAATGTTGCTTGGGAGATTCAGGATCATGTACGTAGTTCCATGTAGCCCGGTAGATGTCGCTACAGCACTGCTTGACCTGGGAATTGAACCCAAGACGCCTTATGTAGCAGTCGCGCTTAGGATCACTAGAGCTACGAAGCAGTTTTATACAGTCCATTGCTTTTATTGTCTTGAGAAGGCCTAAACAGCCTATTATTAAGTATACTTTACTAAGTGCCACACCATTGACGACCTCTGTGGTCTACTGGTTCGCTGCCATGAGGTTCGATACCCATATGACATAAATATTTACGTAATGAACATAAATGTTTCTGTTTAGCTGGGTATTTCTTATAAAAAAGAAAAGTATTTAAGTCCATTCTATTGTCTAGTACCAATAATACAAGCTCTGCTTAGTTTGGGACTAGATGGTCCTGTGTAAAATTGACCAAATAAATGTATTTATTACTAGCTGTTGCTCGCGGTTTTACTCGCATCACAAAAGAGTTTTTGAGACAAAAGGTAGCCTATGTCCTTTTTCAAGGTCTAATCTATCTCTGTACAAAATTTCATATAAATCGATTTAGTAGTTTAGGCGTGATTGCGTAACACACAGACAGACAGAGTTACTTTCGCATTTATAATATTAGTAAGTCAAACGGGGTTAATAGAGATGCAGGAGTGAACCGAGAAAAAACTTTGAAAGGGTTTTTCAGCTCTAATTATTATAGTTTGTTGGAAAAAGGGCCTCTAATATTGTTTCTAAATTATAGCTCTGCATCCCGATTCACCCCGTTTGACTTACTAAGAAATGATTTAACCGTATAACTGACTCACTACAATGTACATTCAACCGTGTGATTTCTTCAGGCCCAACGACCTGGAAATCTTTAAAGAAATTTCACAGCTCGCTCGACCTCTCGCCTGAGTCAGCTTGCTCAGTTAGATTCACCCCAGATTTTCTTACAGTTCTCTGTTCGGCCAACCGTTCGATTTTCAAAGCTTTTAGATTGTGGAATACTAGCCGTTGCACGCGGTTTCACAAGCATCTCAGAGTCCTTTTTGCGACAAAGGTAGTCTATACCCTTCTTCAGGATGCAATCTATCTTCTTGGCAAATCTTATTGAAATTTGTTTAGCAAAGGTAATTGAGAGAGCTAAGGCATAGTGGGAGTAATTCTAATCAAATTGGAGCTGTCCGATTGGGGAAGTACAGAGGCCAACACATCAAGCTACCACAATCTGTCAAATTTCTTTGATTGATTTTCAACTTTAACACAACACAATAAGGCTCATACTCAATTGGGAAAATTTTACAGTTTTGGATAGCTTGACCTGCTGGCTTCTATACCTTCGACTTGCAGAAAAATCGAAGTGAAATAACACTGCTTTGAACTGTGTTGTGTTCCTTACGGTGAGCAAAGTTGCCAGGGAAGTACCGATACCCTGAGGATGGAGTGGTTGTCAATCTTTTTTAGCTTCTAACCACCACTAATGATTGTCATAGGTGTTCGCATGACAACTGAGACGGACGGCTTTATGTGCTCTCGAGGGGTTAAGAATAGTCACCCATCCACAGATTGACCGTGGCTAGCGCAGCTTAACCTTACAGGCCAGTTGATCAGCGTAGTTATTATTCTGTAAAATCTCTTTTCACGGGACGTAAAAGCGAATACAATTAGAATCGTCCATTACTATTCAAATTCTCCCAACTGTTTCAGACAGAATTTAGGTAGTTACTCTTCAGACAGCTAACCAGTTCCGAATACAAATTTCTGTGAAATTTTGTAATTAATAAATTGTAAGGAAGTTATCCTAATTAGACCGGTTTCAGATCAAATAATTAATTTTAATTAGTAACAAGATATTTCTATTTAAGTGCTTGAATGGGAAGTCCTGTCTATTACACGCTTTCAGGCTTTTCCAAAGGTTTCAGAATAAAGTATACTAGTCACCAGCCTCGGCTTTGCATGGGTGTGTTCATAAATTATAACTTCCTTACAAAAATACTTGCTTTATTTGTTAAAAGCTATGTACGGTCAGCAACGAAAGTCGCTGAACACATCAAAATTTTGAAAACATGACTGCTTCAAATGTGTCCAGAGATTTTTTTATTATGAAACTAAGGTAAATATTTAATGGTAATCTATGCAATTGTGTCTCATACCCTTTACAGGTAACAGTAACTTCATATTAAAAATCGCATTGAAGGTTGAAACATGTTCAGCGACTTTTGTTGCTGACTGTACCTAAGCTACTAATAGGTATAGATTTTATGACGCCCTTACAAAATACTGATTTTTCTCTGCTATAGTCATCATCTTGCAGAAAATTGACTTGAAATAAAACTGATTTGGGCTGTGTTGTGTTCCTTACAGCGAGCAAAGTTGCCAGTGCTCCGTATTGTGTTGGCAGTAGGGTGACTTTGACCCATTTACGGCCAACCCAACTATTCCTCTTTCGTTTCACAGGGTCGGCAACGCGCAAGTGATAACGTCGGTGTTGCAAGCGTCTACAGGCTACGCCCTACGGTAACCGCGCTAAACAAAGGCCTCCCAATAAACAGAAACTTAATGATAATGTTTTATAGATATTAGCCATCCAGAAGAAATTATCTAAACCAGGGGTTCCCAAAGTGTGCGCTGCGGCGTCCTGCTGCACCGTAGATAGAAAAAAGGGGCGTCGTGAGGTGCTCCTGTTTTCCATTCTCAGGAATCTAAACTTAAGTAGGTACTGTTGAGTAGCTAGGGAAGGGCGCCGAGACAAAATACTAAACCTGTGCACAGCGAACTGAAAGTGAAAATCGTACCAAAATTTAGGAGAAGAAATCTCTTTGATTTCTTAAATATTAATTTAAGCATTAATAGATTTAAAAATAGCTCCTTGTAGGTATGACAACTGTATTCTTTAAAAAAACATTGCCTTACACCAACATCTTCCTCAATATTGTGGATTGTGTAAACGAAAGTTCTCGCATTCACAATCAACCCGAAACAATTGCCTGTTATGTAATACAAATATTTGTTCCGTATGGGGCTGGTACCCGTGACCAGTGACGCAGAACCCGATCATTCGACCACCGTGCTAGCGAGCCGATAGAAATACATATACATATTATTGTAGCATGTGAAAAAAAAACAGATTAATGTCTCGATACTAAAAGAATTCGGAATCACCGTGATTATCTACCATCTGCTGAATAAAGGCTGGCAACGCGCTTGTGACTCCTCTGGTGTTACGGGTGTATATGGGCGGTGGAAATCGCTTACCATCAGGCTATCCATCGGCTCGTTTGCCCCCAATCCCATAAAAAAGGTGACACTAGAAGAACAGCTGATTGTCACGGACAAAGTAGAAGGAAGAAGATAACGAGGCCGCAGTCCCACAAGATGGATAGAGCAGATCCCTAGCTCACTCTCCATCACCATTCACGACGCCGTCCAAGCAGCGGGTAACCGAAACAGATTTTAATAGAGGAAGGTAAGGAATAGTGTGAATAAATCCACTCAAATTGGAGCTGCCCGACTAGGGAAGTACCTCCGCCTTGCAGATAATCGAAATGAAATAACACTGCTTTGAGCTATGTTGTGGTCAACAAGGTTGCCAGTGTTCCATGAGGAAACGTTGTGTTGACAGTGGGGGGACTTTGACCCTTATACTGCCAACCCAACTATTTATTCCTCTTTCGTTTTACAGGTTCGGCAACGCGCAAGTGATACCCCTGGTGTTACAAGCGTCTATAGGCTACGGTGACCGCTTACCATCAGGTGGGCCGTATGCTTGTTTGCCACCTTAAAAAGGATGGCGAAAAATCATCCGCGATAAACTAATTCCTAAGGAAGGTCACGATCCTAATAAAATAAAAAAAACGAAAAACCCTTTAGAATGTGGACGAAACCGCAGGCAGGAGCTAGTTAACTATAAAGTAGGCAATATTACCCACTTGTAGGTTATATGAGTTGGAAAATTAAGAGACCCTGAATTATGGTCTATCAAAACTATATTTTATAGGGCTCTCTACCTAAGTTTATATTTGTATTAATTATTTTAATATTAAATTTAGTACAAGCTTTTGCCCGCGATTTCGTCTGCGTCGAATTAGTTATTTGGGTAGCTTATTATTTTCCAATCTGCTCTTTATTTCTAACGAAAATTTAAATGATAAAACTGTTGTAGTCAGTTATAGTATACTTAGTATAGAGTATATATTAATTCCCCATACAAACTTCCAGCTCTTGATTTCTGGGACAAAAACTATCCAATGCCCTTTCCCTTGACTCAAACTATCTCTATACCAAATTTCACCTTAATCAGTTTAGCCGTTTTAAGCGTTCTTTTAGTATATTTAAAAAGAAATTGAGACATTATGTCACTAACAATATAAAATTGCGTACTTAAATAATAGCATAGTTTAGACCAAGCTCAGTCGTGTTTATAATTTAAATTAATACATTCAACATAAGGCATGTGTTATCCTATAAGTGAACAATGTATGTTCTTTTTAGATTAATAAAGAATCTCTAATCTCAGAGGTAACAGACAGACACACTTTCATATTTATAATATTAGTATGGATGGCTGATATTAACTTATGAGGGCGATAAAATATATAGGGGATAAAGATAGCTAGTTGGTAAGTTCTGCTCATGCTACTGAGTTCGTCTGGGGTGACGCGATCCTTTTTCCATAGCTGGGTAAAGGCTCGAAGGAAGAATAATAATATAGAATCAAGAGAATTCATAGAAACATAATCTATACCAAATCCAATATCCAAAATCTTACCTTTGTTAACTAAACTAATAATCTATAGTATAGATTATTCATTATCATCATACAAAGGTAAAAACAAAAATAATAATTTTATAATATAAACATAAAAATTAAAAATAATAATATAGAAAGAACAGAAACTATAAAATTTTTAGGTATGACATTGGACAGATTTTGTAACTGGAAGCAACACATAGACGATGTCTGCAGTAAACTTAGTCGATTTGCCTATGCTCTAAGAAAACCCCGTATTGTGTCAGACGGAAAAACAGCATGTATAGCATATAGAGGTTACATTGAGTCTGTTCTAAGGTACGGATTAATAATATGGGGAAACTCTACAGATATAGGGAAGGCTTTCATTCTCCAGAAGAAGTGTATTAGAGCTGTTTGTGGGATCGATCCACTTGATTCTTGTAGGCCTCTGTTTAAAAAACTTAATTTGATGACTTTAGCCTGCATATATATCTTTGAAGTATCTATATTTGTAAGAAAGCATAGTGAATTTTTTAATTTCAAAGGTGACAGTTACACAAAGTACAGACCGAGAGATCCGTCAAAAATAGAAATTCCATTTTGTAGGACAACATTAAATAAGACAAATGTCTATCACATGTGTATATCACTGTTTAATAAATTGCCAAAGTCCTTAAGGGAACTCCCATTCAAATATTTTAAAAAAGATTTACGTAAATGGTTGATAGATAAATGTTTCTATACTGTACAAGAGTTTTTACAGCATGTTTGTCACAAAAAATCTAATGTAAAAGCATCTGTCTCTGATTTGTATAAATGTGGTTCTATATTTTATTGTATCTAGTGTTTTATAAATAATAATAATACATATTAATAATAATTAACTCAATAATTATAAATATAAATGTTAAATTAATTTGCATGCTTTATGTAGGCAGAATATGGTATTGTTCCAAAACCACCAATTTTATATCTGGTACCACCTGTATTCTACGCAAATAAATTATTTTCATTTTTCATTTCATTTTCATTTCATTTTAATTTGCATTTTCATTTTTCATACATACCATCACGCCTGTATTCCCCGAAGGGTTAGGCAGAGGTGTACTAATGTACACCCACATTTCGCCGGTATGTTTAGGTCCCATGTAATAGGGGGCGAGCCTATTGCCATTAACCGGGCACAAATCCAGACTCCGAGCTGCTACTGAGAATTTCATAGAAAAACCCAATAACACTTTGCTCGACCTGGGGATCGAACCCAGGACCTCTAGCGTAGCAGTCGCGCCTAGGACCACTAGACTAATGAGGCAGTCATTTTTCATTTCATTTCATATCTTATCTTAGCAGTGGGGGCTGGCATGGCCAGCAACACTTCGACCAAATGTGATCTGTTGTATTGTCCCCAGCATGGTACATTCCTTACTCTTCAAAGACGTGGTTCATGAAGGCGGCCAGCCCACTAAGAGGAAGGAACCTGTAGTCCTCTGGCTTCGGGTATCCGTTGCCGAGATGACTCATCCGTTTCGTCGCTAGGACGTCACAATCACACAAAATGTGCTGCATGGTTTCCCTGTATTCACCACAAGCTCTACAATCATTGTTCAAGGTCAATTTTATTTTATGGAGCATGTCATTTGTTGTAAAATGCCCTGTAAGGGCTCCGATGACAGCTCGGGCTTTGTCCCTTCTACTATTGAGTATGAATTTGGAGATGCGTGTGGTGCTGCTGCCGAAAAACTTTCGTGAGTGCTCTAGCCCTAAGCTACCCATATACTATCCCAGTGCTGGTTACGGGTCTCTTCTCAGAATGAGAGGGATTAAGACTATAGTCCACCACGCTGGCCTAGTGCGGTTTGGCAGACTTCACACGCCGTCGAGAAAATCTCTAAGGCATTCAGGTATCCTCACGATATTTTCCTTCACCGCTTAAGCAAGTGCTAATTATTTTATACGCACATGATTTCGAAGTCAGAGGTCCGAACTCGTGACCTTGGCAGTCCAACCACCAAGTCAAGGTCATATGTGGTCTAGTGGTCCGTATGCCGGACTGCTGATCATGGTCGTGGGTTCGATTCCCACAAGACACAAATATTTGTGTGGGTAAAACATGAGTATTTGTGTTTGTCTGGGTGTTTCTTATGTATTATAAGTATGTATTTACAAAAAAAAGTATTATATCCATTGTCTAGTACCCATAGTACAAGTTCTGCTTAGTTTGGGACTAGATGGTGCTGTGTAAAATGTCCTAAAAACATTTATTAATTTATTATTTTATATTTATATCATCAAGTTGTCACTGCTTTTTTTATAGATTACGAGCTGTTGCACTTGGTTTCAACCGCATCTCCAAGATTTTTAGAACAAAATGTAGCTTAAGTGCTTCTCCAAGGTGTAATCTATCTCTGTACCAAATTTCATAAATTTCGGTTTGGCGGAAAAGGCGTGAAAGCGTAATAGACAGGCAGGCAGAGTTATTTTTGCGTTTATAATATTAGTAGTAGTTTTATTTTTAGTTTTTATTAGTTTAAGATTTTATAATCCAATATTACCCTTAGTTCATCTTTAGGTCACACCGTATATATACAACATTATTATTAGTATATGGGAAACCTGAAACACGTGTCTAGTATTTTTATGTAAATAATCTATGTAGAAAATTTCAAAACTTGTATAATGAAAAATCACAAAGTTATAAGCTTGTTAAGTTACCTGGTTGTCCGTACAAAAACATGCTCATCACGCGCAGGCGCCGCCCCGCGCCCGCGTTGTCGCGGCGCTCATTGATAATAATGTGGCAGTAGGTACCTAACCGTACGGCGATTTCCGATTGCATTGTATTTAACTGATGATACATCACACTTTCCACATTTTCCATCACACTTGCAGTCTTTGAACTGTCGTAATGGTCAAGTGTAGGTAGACATTAATAAGTACTTTATTTGTAAATGCAGCCGTAAGTGATTAAATGTAGTCAATGCGATATGTTGCACCTTATACCAAACACTGTAAGTTCAAAATGGATGAAAAGTGTTAAACATCGCACTACTTAACCACAACAGGCTGTAGGTACAAGTAAAAACGTGTGTTCATGTGTGTGACGATACTTTAAT
This sequence comes from Acronicta alni, assembly GCA_964056405.1. Classification (NCBI taxonomy): domain Eukaryota; kingdom Metazoa; phylum Arthropoda; class Insecta; order Lepidoptera; family Noctuidae; genus Acronicta; species Acronicta alni. Next base: position 1,933,644 of record OZ043935.1, read on the forward strand.
GTCAGATAGCTCCTCGTGCTGCACTGCCAGGAATACGTTATCACTTATCACCACAAACCGCTAGTATCCGTACCATTTCTTACACGAACACTATGCTTTTTACATACGATAGGTACACGTCAACCGAAACACAACTGCCGCGCGCTCGCGTTATCACCACAAACCGCTACTGTACGTACCATTTCTTAAACGAACACTACCTATGCTTTTTACATACGATAGGTACAGATCAACCGAAATGCTTGCGCTCGCGGTCGCGCTCTCGTTTTGTACCTACTTATCTGAACGGGAGCGACATACGTGCACACTTCCCTATAGCTGCCGGCGACTGACTGAAGTGGTTGGTTCACCCCCGGGCCCCGCCCGCCCCACTGCGCCCGCGCTGACCGCTCAGTGTCAGTGACCTGTGTTGCGCGCATATGATTGCGAATAGGTACTTAGTGTCGCTCGGTGTCCTACTCGTAACATTTTTTAAATGTTTTTGGGACAAAATATAACATGATGTAAAAATTATTGGAATCGATTCAGTTACTGATTCTGAACAAACTATATTCAGGTTTCGCATATACTAATAATAATGTTGTATACTAGCTGACCCCGCAAACCTTGTTTTGCCATAAAAAAAATCTTCAGGGCCACCCTTATCACTTAGGGGTATGGAAAATAGATAGTAGCCGATTCTCAGACCTACTAAATACGCATATAAAATTTGGTAAAAATCGGTAAATCCGTTTCGGAGGAGTACGGTAACTAACATTGTGACATGGAAATTGTATATATTAGATAAACGCTTAAATTAATAGTGATATCAATCTAGACATAACCTCCCACCTCCCCCCTCCCACTACACCCACATAGAATCAGAGCACGCTGTACACTATGAATGTAATAGACATTAAACTAGTTGGACAATATCAGATGATATTTGTACTAAATTACATTACCATGGCACATTGCGACCGTCTATGTTAGGCTCCGTTCATAAAGAAGGATATTTATTATACCCGTCACGCCTATATTGCCTAAAGGGTTAGGCAGAGGCTTACTAATGTAGCACATAACAGTGATAGCCTACTTATATTATATTGTAGTGCCAAGGTAAAAGGTCTCGAGATCCACGGCTGGGCACGGGTCGCCTCTTACAGAATGAGAGGGATTAGGCTATAGTCCACCACGCATAGTGGGAGTAATTCCACTCAAATTGGAGTTGCCTGACTGGGGAAGTACCTCCGCCTTGCAGAAAATCGAAGTAAAATAACACTGCTGTGAGCTGTGTTGTGTTTCTTACGGTGAGCAAGGTTGCCAGTGCTCCGCGAGGAAACGTTGTGTTGGCAGTGGGGGGGCTTTGACCCTTATACTGCCAAACCAACTATTCCTCTTTCATTTTACAGGGACCGACCCTGTAAAATGAAAGAGGAATAGTTGGTTATACGAGTAAGTGGTATCCCTGGTATTAAAAGCATCTATAGGGTACAGTAACCGCTTACCATCAGGTGGACCGTACGCTTGTTTGCCACCTTAGTTTTATACGTTGGCGTAATGCGGGTTGGCAGACTTTACACGGCGTCGAGAAAATCTCTAAGGCATGCAAGATGCAAGTTTCCTCACGATGTTTTCCTTCACCGTTTAAGCGAGTGAATAATACGCACATGATATCGAAATGTCAGAGGTTGGAGGCCTTGGATTCAAACACGAGACCTTGGTATCACTTTTGATACTTTTGATATCATTAGGTTATCATTGCTATTGACCCTCAGTACTGTTACGAGCTGGGGTTCGGGATAAATTAAATGACACCAATTTAACCGATAAACAATCAAAACTTTAATTGCTCACACGAATACAAAACACAAACCACCAGTATGTCGCTATACTAGTTCACTTCACAATTCACTATCGCACTGTAGTCACTTCGTAGTTCGCTTCGATCTTCACTTGTCCGTGTCCACAATTGAACTGCCTTGCCGGCCCCTTAGGACCGCTATTTATATGGCTCAGAAAGTTCCAGAATCGAATAATCCCGAAAATGCTACAAAAAATACGAGTAGGTACTCGCGCGCCTATTGTTTCGCGGGCGTTGACCTCGGCCTATTGTGTCGCGAGCCGCGTGTCCTTGAGCTATTGTTATAGGCACTTATAGATATAAGTACCTACTTATACCTACACGAGTGTCGAGATTAAACTTCCACGTGTTTCTAGAACCTTCGTGAGCCATCTCAGTCGTTCTATTACGTATGCGGCGTAACACTGCCCCCTCCTAAGACATGCTCGTCCCGAGCATTATTAGATCCGTGATATCGTGCCAAGCGATCCACATGAACAATCTTCGCCGCACCTCTTTGTCCCTTTTGTATTCGGTAGGTGACATCGTTGATCTTAGTCACGACTCTGTAGGGACCGTCCCATTTTGGCTGTAACTTAGGTGACTTTCCTTTGCTGCGCACCGGGTTATGTAGCCACACTAGCGAACCTTCGTCGAAGCCTTTATTGTTCATCTTGCGGTCGTAGCGGGTCTTCGTTTTCTCGGATGTTTGTTTGCCCGATTCCCTGATATGCTCATATATGTCATTCATTCTAGTCCGTAAGTCGTTCGCATAATCAGTTACACAGCGGGGAGTGTCAGGGGGGATACCAGTGATGAGATCTGCAGGCAACCGTAGTTCTCTTCCGAAGTTCGCGAAGGCTGGCGTTACCGTCGTACTTTCGTGAACTGCACTTCGATATGACAAAAGGAACGGCTGGATGTGCTTGTCCCAGTCTCTCTGCCTGTTCCCCACAACTTTCGCCAAATATCTCTCCAACGTCTGATTGAACCGTTCAACCATTCCATCAGATTGTGGGTGGTACGAGGTGGTTCTAGTTTTATGAGTACCCATGACTCGACACGTCTCCTGGAATATTTGAGATTCAAAATTCCTTCCTTGATCACTGTGAATTTCTAAAGGTACTCCAAATCGACAGAAGACCTCATGGACCAACTTATCGGCAACCGTCGAAGCTTCTTGGTTCGGGATTGCGAACACTTCCGGCCATTTTGTGAAGTAATCCATCACAACCATAAAATACTTGTGCCCACTTTCACTTTCCGGGAATGGTCCCGCAACGTCTAGAGCTATTCGTTCCCAGGGTGCACCAACGTTGTAGACCTTTAATGCACCTCTGCTGCGTGTGTGAGGCCCTTTGACCGCTGCACAACTCGTGCATTTACGACACCAGTCTTCAACGTCGTTTCGACAGTGGATCCAGTAGAAGCGCTCTCGAATCTTTAACAAAGTTCTTTTTACTCCTAGATGACCTCCTGAACATCCATCATGATAAAGTTGTAGTATATCTGGGACCTTAGCTTTGGGGACTACTATCTGCAGATGGCTCTTGTCCCCTTTAGCATTTTCCCATTTACGGCACAAGACACCATTCTGTAACAACAGACTGTCCCACTGTGCCCAATAACTCTTGGTAACTGTGCTCAGTGCCGCAACATCACTCCATGTTGGTTTAGAGGCACCAGCTTTCATCCACTCGAGGATCGGCTTGACATCTGTGTCATTTTCTTGAGCCTGCTGTAAAGTTCCCTTCCACTCGTCACTAAGGTCTGTTTTCAGCATCCTTACCGGCACTGCTTCCTTAGTCTCCTGCCTGACACAGTGCTTGCATGTTTCCGGACAAGGTCTTCTTGACAACGCATCTGCGTTACCGTGAGATTTGCCACTACGATGTTCAATTACGAAATCGAACTCCTGCAGAAGCTCAATCCACCTTGCTACCTGTCCTTCCGGGTTTTTAAACTGTAATAGCCACTTCAGTGCAGCATGATCCGTTCGCAAGTGGAACTTCCGCCCCAATAAATATTTGCTGAAGTGCTGTAGTGTCTTAACTATGGCCAGCAATTCCCTCCTCGTGACGCAATAGTTCCTTTCAGGTTTTGACAGTGATTTACTGAAGTACCCTATCACAACCTCCTGATCCCCTTTTCGTTGTGACAACACACCGCCAATACCAGTATTACTTGCGTCTGTGTCCACTATGAATTCATTTTCATTGTCAGGGTAGCCCAGAATAGGTGTATTGCACAGACGTTTCTTCAACTCTTGGAAAGCACTTTCGCAACTCGTGTCCCAACAAAACTGTGACTTTTCCTCCGTCAGTTTGTGTAGAGGCTTCGCTACATCCGAAAAGTTCTTCACAAACCGTCGATAGTAGGAGCACAAGCCCAAGAATGCTCTGACTTGCGTCTTATCTTTTGGAACTGGCCAATCCTTAACAGCAACTATCTTCTCTGGATCGGTTTCAACACCTTTTTCTGAAACGACGTGTCCCAAAAAGCTTACTTGATGTTTAAAAAATGAGCACTTTTTCGGACTCAATTTTAGGTTGGCCCCTCGGATTTTTGACAGGACACGTTCCAGGTTTTGAAGGTGTTCATCAAACGAACGGCCCACTATGATGATGTCATCTAGATAGACCAGGCAGGCGTCTCCAATTAGGCCAGTGAGCACTAGTTCCATAAGCCTCTCGAATGTGGCAAGAGCATTGCATAGTCCAAACGGCATGACTTTAAACTGCCACAGACCCTTTCCTGTAGAAAATGCTGTTTTCTCTTTATCTTTTGGGTCTATCTCCACTTGCCAGTAACCACTTTTTAGGTCTAACGTCGTAAACCATTTCATTCCTGTCAATGTATCGAGTGTGTCATCAATCCTTGGCAATGGATAGCTGTCCTTCTTCGTGACATCATTCAATCGTCGATAGTCTACGCAGAAGCGCATACTACCGTCTTTCTTTTTAACCAGCACCACCGGAGAGCACCATGGACTAGATGAAGGCTCTATTACACCATCCTTCACCATCCCGTCAATCATGGTCTCCACTTCTTTTTCTCTTGCAACTGGCAGCCTTCTGGGTCTTTGACGAATTGGTGGCTCATTGCCAGTATTTATCTTGTGCTGAACCAGACCAGTCTTTCCTATGTCAGCATCATTTGATGAGAAAATATCAGCGTATTGAAGCAACAACTTTTTAGCCTTGTTCTTTTCTTCTTCAGACAGATGATTTTGATAATCTTTCAGGAGCGTCGCAACGTTAAACTTAACGTTTTGTACCTTATTACCAGCACGTTGATCTTGGCACCGTCGCATCCAGGTCACTTCTTCACAAGTACCCATCAATGTGCCCTTCTTGATCACTTGCTCCTTATTGCTTGGGTTCAATATGCGTACTGCTGACACATTGGTGGCCTTCACCAACGTTCGTGCCATCTTCCATGAAAAGTCATCGTCCAACCTTTCTATGAGGACACATCGATTTTTCTGTCCTCTATTTTGTGGAAGAGTGACTGGGACGATTGTTTCCGACTTAGGAGGAAGAACAATCTTCCTTAAGCAGAACACATTCCCAGTAGATGCACCTTCCATAAAGATTTCTTCTGAACCACACTTCAATACTCCTTGGTTAACATCGATCTCACAAAAATGCTTTCGCATAAAGTCCAGTCCCAAAATGCAGTCATCTACTATATCGGCTACGATGACATTATGCCGATATATTCTGTTACCAAGTTTTAATTCCACCTCCTTCTCGCCTCGGACGGCTATGTGCTGACCAGTAGCTGTTACTAGTTGTATATGATCACGGTCACCGGTGTAATCCCCAAGAACCCGACGTGCTAACTGAAAATTCACGACCGTGCGAGATGCTCCAGTATCTAGTGTCAGCTTACATGGTGTTCTGTTGACTTCGCCTTTGATGATCAGGCTGTTTCCATCATGGGCTTGTGAGATCGAAATCCTTGGGGCTCCTTTCACACCAGCCAGCACCCGCCCCGCAGTCCTGGCTTTTACTCGTTTCCCTGTTGTTCCTCGATAGTGGAACTAACCGCCTTTACTTTCACGCTTTGTCCCTTATCTCGCCATGAAGTTCCTTTGGGGCAATTTGCTCGCAGGTGGCCCTTCTCACCACAAATGTAGCATCTTGGTGATCCTACACCTTCCCTTCGACCCTCGCTACGCTTTGGACAACCCGCCTGGTAGTGACCCTTTTCCCCACAAAGGTGACAGGTTGGCAACACGACTTCTCGAACTCTATGTGCCCGATGGTCCTGTCTAACTGCCTCCACTTCTAAGGCATGGGCCAAGGCATCTTTAAGGGTTTTGTGGTGTCCAAGATTCACAGCAGCTCTGACTTCTAGGTCACGAATCCCATCGACGAACGCCTGGACCAGATTTCCGTCGATATATGCAGGTGTCGACTGGTTGGCTTTCCGGACCAGCTTTTCAATTTCCACAGCCCACTGCTGTAGTGACTCGGTGCTACGCTGTACGCGGTCCTTCAGCTGGGCACGGAACACGTATTCCAGGTGTGCGTCGCCGTATCTAGAGTCCAACGCCTCAAGCAGCTGATCGTAGGTCCTGTCGTTGCCAAGGGCCTCCAGTACTGTTAAAGCCTGGTCGCGGAGACATAACGTGAGTGCCGTCATGGCCTGACTTTTGTCCCATCCATTTGACTTCATGACGGCTTCAAACTGTATTTTGTAAGCCGACCAAGAGGAGGTCCCGTCAAATGGCGGCACTTTGAATCCACGAAGTGAAGGCATCGTGGAACCACCAACCACAGGAGCCACAATTCCGTTTCCTGCCTTGAGATCACCTAAAGTCTTCTTTATATCAGATATTTCCACTTTGGTTTCGGAAATCCAACTGTCGTGTTGCTTAACTTGCTCTTTCACATCCTTGAGCTCTTTGCCAAATGTCGCTTGAACATCCTTTAAAAAGTGCATTTGGTCGTCTTTACCACGCTGTAATTGCTCCTGTAATTGACGCGTCTGCTCCTCCTGCTTACGGGCCTGCTCCTCCTTGTCTTTTTGCAGCTGCTCCCGCAGTAGGCGGGCCTGCTCCTCCTGCTTACGGGCCTGCTCCTCCTGTTTATGGGCCTGCTCCTCCTGCTTACGGGCCTGCTCCTCCTTGTCTTTTTGCAACTGCTCCCGAAGTAGGCGTGCCTGCTCCTCTTGCCGGCGGACCTGCTCCTCTTGCCGGCGAGCCTGTTCCTCCTGCCGGCGAGCCTGTTCCTCCTGCTTGCGGGTTTGCTCCTGAATCAGCGCCATCAAAGCTGATAAGTCAACGGCAGGCGCTGGAAGGGCTCCAGATGGACCAGCGACAGGATCTAACGTCGGCTGCCGAGGGCCCGAGGGTTGTGACGGAGAATCTCCAAACCGTCTCTGGTCCATCTCTTGCTGCCGCTGACTCCTGGTACGAATACCGTCCGTGTCTTCCTTCGGTAGAACTGGCATAATTTATCCCACTACTTCTGACACCAATTGTTACGAGCTGGGGTTCGGGATAAATTAAATGACACCAATTTAACCGATAAACAATCAAAACTTTAATTGCTCACACGAATACAAAACACAAACCACCAGTATGTCGCTATACTAGTTCACTTCACAATTCACTATCGCACTGTAGTCACTTCGTAGTTCGCTTCGATCTTCACTTGTCCGTGTCCACAATTGAACTGCCTTGCCGGCCCCTTAGGACCGCTATTTATATGGCTCAGAAAGTTCCAGAATCGAATAATCCCGAAAATGCTACAAAAAATACGAGTAGGTACTCGCGCGCCTATTGTTTCGCGGGCGTTGACCTCGGCCTATTGTGTCGCGAGCCGCGTGTCCTTGAGCTATTGTTATAGGCACTTATAGATAAAAGTACCTACTTATACCTACACGAGTGTCGAGATTAAACTTCCACGTGTTTCTAGAACCTTCGTGAGCCATCTCAGTCGTTCTATTACGTATGCGGCGTAACAGTACTATAATAATTATATTTTACCATCATTCTGCCCCCAGCCTTACTTAGTTAGTGTGCACGTCCCTCTTAATGACGTCACGTCCTGCCCGGACATCTAGCGACCGAAACTTATGAACGATGATCTCGTTCCCTTGATGGGCCCAGTCAAAATTTAGTGGAGAATTTATTTGAAAAATTCCGACCTTTAGCGGAGGTCGGAATGTTAATACGACGGTAAGTAGAAATTATTTTTACTGGCCGAGGGTAGTCTGATATTGTGATAGGAATTTGTGTTAATTGTGCTCCCCTATTTGACGTATATAACACTAGCTTCTGCTTCGTCCGCGTGGAAAAGTAAATTTTAATTATCGTTGTAATTTGGCTAATTAACTCAAAATCATTATAAATTGTAGCCTATTTGTTATTCTGATGTATAAATAATATTACTGTAAAGTTTCATCAAAATCCGTTCAGTAGTTTTAGCGTGAAAGAGTAACAAACATTCATCCATCCTTACAAACTTTCACATTTATTATATTAGTAAGAGTAGGAGAGGATAGGATTAGTAGGATAGGATAGGACAAGATAGGAAGGGCACAATCACACCTGTATTCCCCGAAGATTTAGGCAGAGATGTATGGCTACACACCTTTCGCCGGTACGTTTAGGTCCTAGGTAGGTGGCAAGCCATAAACCGGGCTCAAATCCAAACTCCGAACTGCTAGTGGGAATTTTATAGTAAACCCCAATTACAATTTGCTTAGTTATTAATCAAATAATAAACAAAGAAAAAATTCGCTATAGCGCCTGATGTACCCAACCAGAAGACGCAGAACTTTCCAAAAATATTTGTTTAAAATAACTTTAAAGTTTAATAAGGTTTTTCTGTGAAATTCTCAAAAGCTGCTTTTTGTGGCAACAGGCGTGTCTCCTACTACATGAGACCTAAACATAGCAGCAAATTGTGGGTGTACATTGGTACACCTTTGCCTAACCCTTCAAGGAATACAGGCGTGAAGGTATGTCATTTTATAGTTAGATCAGCTTTAGACAATAAAGTTAACGGAACAATTAAAAATGTTCATAAAATACTCATAAAGAATCTTGATAGGCAATTGAACAACTTGTCGCGTCCAAATTGAAATACCTACCGTTAAAATACATTAATATTTTGTTTGATTTTATACATATAAAATATTGTCTGTCTGGAACAATTATTTTAGTGAAGGAAAAATTCGAATTTAGGTCGCATAGAAGAGTTAATCTATTGCCATTAACCGGGCACAAATCTAAATTCCGAGACCACTTTAGAATTGAACAGTAACATCCAATAACACTGCTTGACCCTGTTGTGGGTAGATTTAAGTAATTTAATAAATATCATAAAATGTAGGTGTCTGCATAAAATCTACGAATAAACTAGTTGATCTTGAGACGTCGTTTAAATTACATGTGTCCCACCACTACATGGCGTCAGGTGTGGTCAATTTATGATAATCATTATCAGTATTGCGAGTATAGTGTCGTGAGTCCATAACAATCAAAATGAGTGAAAATAAAGCAGGTGTTGAAAATGTGGATACATTTCGTGCGCCTATACGGCAACCAGAGCCGTTACAACAGGAAGGCAATATGGCTACTAATTGGCGAGAATTTAAAGTGGCATTTGAATATTATCTTATGGCTTCGGGTAAAGAATCTGCATCAAACAAAGAAAAATGTGCTCTTTTTATGCATACTATCGGTAAATATTGTCGAGAAATTTACGAGGAACTGGATATTGATGACAGTCAGAAGCAGAATTACAGTAACCTTTGTCAAAAGTTTAGTGAATATTGCGATCCAAAAAGAAATATTAATTATGAGAGGCACATTTTTTTCGAGATAAAACAGGATGAACAAAGTTTTGACAAATTTCTAGGAGCGTTGAAGGTTCAGAGTAAACACTGTGAGTTTGGAACCTTAAAGAAAAGTCTTATTTTGACTCAAATAATCCGAGGAATAAAAAATACACATATGAAAGAAAAATTGCTCGCAAAGTCGACAGTATCATTTGATGATGCGGTCGAATGGTGCCGGGCAGCAGAACGAGCCGGTCAACAAGCTGTGGCGTGCGGGGCACAGCCAAAAGCGGCGTCTGTTGAGCAGCTGCGTGCGCGCGGCGCTGGCAGAGGTCGCGCGCCTCCGCCGCTAGTACAGCGACGACGTTATAGTTTACAGAGCTCGGCGCGTGCACCGGCGGCGGTGATGAATGCACCGTTTGTAAGGAGGTCTCAAAATAACAGTGGATGCGGAAAATGTGGCTATGGGCATGGTGACCGTGATAGATGTCCAGCGTATTCAGTTAAGTGTTATCGTTGTGATAGGATTGGACACTTCGCTAAGTGTTGTCGCGCCGCGTTTGCACGGGAGGTGCAGGAGGATGACGCACCGGCCGCGCAGGACAGCTGTGAGAGTGACGTCGATAGCGGTGAGCTACTTATGTATAACGTATCTATTGAATCTACGGAAAGTGTGCGCGAGTCTTGGTGTGCAGATATTAATGTCAATGGCGTGGACATAAGGTTTAAATTAGATAGTGGGGCTGATGCATCAATTATGTCACGACTTTGTTATGAACGGGCCGGTTTCAATGTAAACAATCTTAAAAAATGTAATACAGTGCTTAGAGAAATAAGTAAACATAGTTTACCGGTTGTAGGCTGTTTTGATGGTTTGCTGAAATATCATGATCGAAGTTGTAATCAAAAAATATATGTTTTAGACGTAAACTGTAACAATTTACTAGGGTTGCAAGCATGTATACAATTAAATATGTTAGCGAGAACTGATGGTTTCTTAATTAATAAAATTGAGATTGATGATTTTCTGTTTTCCGGTTTAGGGTGTTTACCCACAGAATGCAAAATACAAATTGATAAATCGGTACCGGCTGTGGTCAGTGTTTCAAGAAAAAATCCTCTTAAATTGCGGCCACGACTCAAAAGTGAACTAGATTCAATGGTTAGATTAAATATTATTAAAGAAGAGGAGGGTCCAACGGAGTGGGTTTCAAATATTGTTGTAGTAGAAAAACCGGACAAGACTTTGCGTGTTTGTTTAGACCCAAGAAATTTAAATCGTGCAGTTAAGCGCAGCCATTTTCAGCTTCCTACTTTAGATGAGATTGCTAGTAATCTTACGGGAGCTCGATTTTTTTCAAAATGTGATGCAAATAAGGGATTTTGGATGGTTAAATTGGATGAAGATAGTTCAAAATTATGTACGTTTTATACACCATTTGGTAGATACAGATTTTTGCGTATGCCATTCGGAATAAATTGTGCTCCGGAAATTTTTCATTTAGAGATGGTAAAAATATTTAAAATGGAGGGGGTTGAGATTTATATTGATGATATTTTAATTTGGGGGGAAACGCGTGAAGTACATGATTGTCGATTAAAAGAGGTAATGAGACGGGCGCGAGTAAATGGGGTGAAATTTAATAAAAACAAATGTATTTTCGGAGCTACAAGTATTAACTTTTTAGGGCATAACTTCAATGCAAACGGCATGACACCAGATAGAAACCGTATTGCAGCTATTCAAAAAATGCCTACACCGTGTGATAAAAAAGATTTAGAAAGATTTCTCGGGGTGACTAACTATTTGTCTCGATTTATTCCGAATTATTCTGAAATTTCATCACCTCTAAGAGAATTGCTAAGAAAAAATATTCAGTTTATTTGGCTGCACTCACACGATAAGGCATTTAAAGTTTTAAAGGAAAAGATAAGCAGTGCACCTGTTTTAAAATATTACTCGCCGGACGAGCCGGTGACGGTGTCTGTTGATGCGAGCGCACACGGGCTCGGCGCATGCCTACTTCAGGCGGGCCGCCCCGTTGCATACGCTGCGCGCATGCTCACGTCAGCCGAGAGGCGCTGGGCGCAGATCGAGAAGGAGTTGCTGGCTGTTGTGTTTGGGTGTACTCGTTTTCACCAATACGTTTACGGCCATGACATAGTTACTGTAGAGAGTGATCATAAACCATTAGAAGCTATTTTTAAAAAACAATTAAATGAGACACCGGCTCGTTTGCAGCGCATGTTGATAAAACTACAACATTATCCTATAAAATTACAGTATAAACCGGGTAAGTTATTGTATATAGCGGACACGTTGTCACGTGCAGCAACGGAACCGGGTTGTGACGACGATTTGGATAGGTACGTGACGGTTCACGTTAACATGGTATACGCAAATGTCGAGGCGACACCGGAGATGCTGAACAACATCAAAAATGAGACGCAAAAAGATACAGTGTTGAGTGTTTTGATAGATTATTATAAAAAGGGATGGCCATTTGATAAAAAGAGTACTGATGATATAGTAAAGCCGTTTTGGAGCGTACATAATGAATTACATGAGATAAATGGAATTTTATTTCGAAACGAGCGAGTAGTTATACCAGCCTCACTGCGCAAAGAAATGCTGCGTCGTATTCATGAGGGACATATGGGAATAGAAAAATGTCAGCGTCGCGCACGAGAAGTGATGTGGTGGCCTGGCATGTCAGCTGAAATTGCCAACCGCGTGCAGACCTGCGAAACATGCCAGCGACATCGTGCCGCCAATCCGCGAGAACCGCTTGCGCCGCATGCGCCGCCGGCGCTGCCGTGGGAGGTTCTGGCTGCTGATATTTTTGAATTTAAAGGAACAAATTTCCTATTAGTAGTTGATTATTACTCGAAGTACGTTGAAGTAGTGAGACTACCAAATTTACAAAGTGGTTCGGTAGTTAATTCTTTAAAAGATATTTTTTCTAGGTTCGGTATACCGAAAAAATTCGTAAGCGATAATGGCACTCAGTTTACTTCTGAGGAGTTTAAATGCTTTAGTGAATTATGGGGTTTTGAGCGTGTGACAAGTTCCCCCTTATATCCGAAGTCTAACGGCCTGGCGGAGCGCAACGTCCGTACAGTTAAGTCTTTACTTATAAAATCACACGAGAGTGGGGAAGATTGGCGGCTAGCACTACTTAATTTTAGAAACACTCCACTCACAGCAGAGTCATATTCCCCAGCTCAGTTGCTCATGAGCCGCCGTCTTAACACTCGGTTACCCACTAGTGATAGGAATTTGCGTCCGACAATAGTAAACGATAAAACTTTTATGCACGACAGGGAAAACAGAATTCAAAAATACAAACAATATTATGATCGTGGTACTCGACATTTGGCGCCATTGGAACCAAATGAAAACATTCGTTTTAAAAAGGATAAGGTGTGGGTTAGTTCAAGGGTAATAGGTAAAGCGCGAGGCGATCGGTCCTACTGGGTCGAGACTGAGAATGGTGGCGTCTATCGCAGAAATCGAAACCACTTACTAAAGTTGCCAAAAACTGTGGGGCGTAATCTCGCGTCCGATAACTCAAATAGAGGTGCCGTTATTGACTGGGATGAACTAAACGCACCTGGTGCAAGTAGCCCACAAAGGAATATATCACCAGTATCACCACCACAGAGAGCACAAGTCACACCACCGCCACCGTCAGCGCCAGTGCGAGTCACCCGTAGCGGTAGGGTCGTACGCACACCACACCGATTTAGAATAGATACACTTAACTCGAACTCAGGGCCAGCTCAGAATTTGGATTTGTGCCCGTTTAATGGAAATAGACTCGGCCTCTATTACTTAAAACTTACGTACCTACTTAAACATACCGGTGAATTATGATTGTAGATAAGTACACTTCTGTCTTACCCTTCTGTGAATAAAGGCGTAATGGTATAGTTATTTAGCGAAGGAAACGAACGGCAAGATTAGAACCACCGCGAGCCCTACCCGCCATGTCGAATTTTGCCTTCACATTCAGAATTTACGTCTGGGTGATGTCAAAACTAACTTTAAATTTTTAGCATGGAAAATGCCAAAAAATACGAAAGACAGCGTGATGGTATGTAATGTTATATAAGGATACAACAAGCCTAGTCGCGGCACAAAACATGTACACCAATAAAATTTTACACAAATGAAATGTGCCCACTTTATTGTGATAATAAACAAGTAAATTTGTGCCGAAACGCAATTTAGTGACGGACGGACGGAAATTTTATGTATTGTGCCGTAAAATTTTAGCTATATACATTATTTAATAACTCTGAATTGTGCCCATATTGAAATGACTGCTTGTTGTGATGAACAAAATTTCGCTTATAAAAAAACAAAATCAAATATTCCGCCAATTTTGGTACCGTCGTGCGAAGGGTTGTTGAGCTCCATAAATTATGATCGAGCTACATAATGACTGATGCATGTGTGCCGTTACTCGGAACTGGCTTTTTAATACCACAATAAAAATAAAAATATTTTGAATATCAAAGTCAACATAATTTATTCTATAAATTATGTTATTATGTTGTTTATTGATTTCTGACATTTACGCGAATATTATACATTGAAATAATACTATGTTTCTACGCTTATAGGGACCCGCGTAAAAGAACACATCGCCGATGTCAAACACCGCCGTTCCAAGAAGTCAGCAGTTTGTGAACATACTCTTAACAAGGCCCAGCATTATATCAGATTTGATAAACCACAAATACTTGCGAAGGAAAGTCGATACCTACCCAGGATGATTCGTGAGGCTATTGAAATTAAAAAACATCCAAATTTCAATAGAGAAGATGGCTGGGTCTTACCACCTGCTTGGAATCCTGTTATAGATTCTATTAAACCAAAATCCAGGCTTACAACTGCAAGACCAAAGGATACTGTGAGCTCATTCTGCGTGAATCGGATTGCCAATAATAATTAACAACTAAAACATGATCATTGTATATTGTTACTTTAAAAGAGACCATGATTCTCTGAGTTTGTTTCGGCGTTTCTTCTCAGAGGTCGTCAGCTAGGAAATGCCGGCTCCATCTAGTTTTAATAAATTAATAATTAGTAATAAATGTCATTGATCATGTAACAATAAAAAATGTAGGGTAGCTGTCAGTAATTATATCATCAAGACGCCCACCACCTCAGTCTACCCGTGACCATGGACGCTGTAAAGGGTCCGAAACGTCGGGATTAATAATATCAATATACGCGATAAAATCCGTAAAAAGTAGTTTTATTTCAATTATTATGTTGTTGTTGTTCATTGTTGTTATTATTTATTTCATTCATTACTGTCTGAATGTAATTTTTACACAGCACACATTTAGACAGCTTTCTAAACGGCGCCCTTCACTTGTCCGCCTCCTAGTGTTTTAGTTAGGCAGAAGAAGCAGCGCAACAAACTCCCCAGAAACACATTTCTGTCTATTACTACTTCTTATCATCATCTACCCATAATACTGTCCCACTACTGGGCATGGGTCTCTCGACTCCTCTGGAAAGAGAGGGGTTAGGCTATAATCCGCCACCCTAGCCTACTCCGGGTTTGCAGAATTCAGACGTCGAAGATTTCTACATGTTTGCGAAAAATCAGAGCAGCGTGCCTTAAATTTCATGTCGAGATTGCAGTACAAATTCAATATTATTAAGCTATCACTGTTTTTAGCACAATACTACCAACACAAAAGAATGATAATATTCTAACGACCTTTTTTTATATAATTAAGGTGGCAAACAAGCATACGACCCACCTTATGAGAAGCGGTTACCGTAGCTTATTGACGCTTACAACACGAAGGATCAAGGATATTATTTGCACGTTGCCGACCCTGTAAAACGGAAGAGGAATAGTTGGGTTGGCAGTATAAGGGTCAAAGTACAACGTTTCCATGCGAAGCACTGGCAACCTTGCTCACCGTAAGGAACACTACACACCTAAAGCAGTGTTAGTTCACTTCGATTTCCTGCAAGGCTGAAGTATTTCCCCAGTCAGGCAGCTTCAATTTCAGTGGAATTACTCCCACTATGTCCTACTTCTCTTCGTTTTTGTCTTCGTCCTTGACCTGACACAAGATTTTTTATTCAGAAGTAATAAAATAAGGCTGGACGTCATTTAAATAGTATTCGCAAAGGATATATAAAGAAGAAAAACTGTGTGTCACCAAGTTTTGTCGTAAAAACCCTTTTTATTGGCCCGTCCAGTGAAGGTCAATTGCACGTCCTAGTAATGTTAGGGGTGCAAGTTGAAAGACGCCAGAGGTTTCTTTTTATAGCTAAGGTGACCAACAAGCATTCGGCCCACCTGATGATAAGCGATTACCGTAGCCTATAGACGCTTGCAACACCAGGGATATCACTTGCGCGTTGTAAAAAGAAAGACGAATAGTTGGGTTGGCAGAATAAGGGTCAAAGTCCCCCCAGTGTCAACACAACTTTTCCTCACAGAGCACTGGCAACCTTGCTCACCGTAAGAAACACAACACAGCTCAAAGCAGTGTTATTTCACTATAATTTTCTGCAAGGCGAAGGTAATTCCCCAGTCGGGCAGCTCCAATTTGAGTGGAATTACTCCCACTATGCAGTACCTCTCTTGTATTGATATTTAACAATATGCTGAGCTGATGGTCCTTCTGGCACTTACATATTTGGTGTTACAAGCGTCTATAGGCTACGGTAACCGCTTACTATCAGTTGGGCCGTATGCTTGTTTGCCACCTTAGCGGTATAAAAAAAAGCAGCTCCAATTTGAGTGGAATTACTCTCACTATGCCCTACCTCTGTTAAAATTATAATTGTAATCGCTCCCTCTTCTAAGTCAGTCCCCACTCCACGCTCACAGCCTACCAATAAAACACAACCGCCACGGTATGGCGATAAACCGCAGATTTGTACAGAAGCACATATGGTAGTGTTTGTCCTTTATTTGCTTACAAGAGATACTTCAGCTCAGTTCAAGTGGACGGTCAGATGAAGGACACTTAAGTTTGAGTGGAATGACGAGAGCTCTTGATGGGATCTGATCAAATAGGTGACTATAACATGTAAACTGACGTAATAGATGAAACATAAACACATAGAGGGCGCTAGGAACTTACCCTTAATTGGTATTAACGTCGGTTTGAATGTCGCCATTTTGTATTCCTAGCTAAGTAATAAATACAGAACATTCCATTCTTTTTATTAATTTATTATTTGTGGCTATAGTATCACTGCGATCGCCACTCGTTGCATTAGAGTTCACCGCTAGACCTTTTTTTTATAGTACATAAAATCCTCATGGATCCTCCGCCACCCGGGGTGGTAGCATGGTATGGCGGACTCGTACCGACTAATAACCGCACTTGCCTTCACCTGCCCTATAGTCAGGGCCATGGGATCCGCGAAATTCGCTACGACCATGACAGGCCACGGCTAGACCCCACGGCTACTAAAAAAAAAACAAAAAAAATAATCATCAAAATAGGACTACTCTGTATAAAGTTATGCGTGGTCATACATTACAATCAGTGAGTGAACAATCAATCATCCCCTGTTTTCCTACCCTTAAGGTCGGAATATTTTTTCTGAATTTATGTGGGATCAACTTCGGGGTATACTCTTTCCAATAAAAAAAAAATTATCAAAATCGGACTAATCTCCAAAAAGTTATGCGCGGTCAATATACCTATATGTAAATATACGCGTCGACTTGAGAACCTCCTCCGTTTTTTGTTTCGTCGATTGAAAATTTCACATAAATTGCGTTGCGGAGGTCTGAAAGCAGCCGCTTAATGTACATAGAATACCGATATTGTTGAATTGATAACTTGGAGAGGGAAGAGATATGTCGTCCCCATACCAAATAGTGTAAAAAGCAGTGATAGCCTAGTGGTATGACCATTGGACTGCCAAGTCGAAGGTCTCGAGTTCGAACCCAAGGCACACACCTCTGACTTTTCGCATTCATGTGCGTATTAATAATTAATTATCACTTGCTTAAACGGTGAAGGAAAACATCGTGAGGAAACCTGCATACCTTAGAGATTTTTCTCGACGGTTTGTGAAGTCTGCCAACCCGCACTAGGCCAGCGTGGTGGACTAAAGCCTAATCCCTCTCAATATGAGGAGACTAGGAGCAGCAGTGGGACAGTATATGGGTTGATATATATCAAATAGTGTGTACTTAGTAAAGACGGCAAAGGAGCAAGGGAACAAAAGAGCAAGGGATCAAGGGAACAAGGTAGCACCCTCGACCAGGGGAGTGTATCGCCTAGAACATGCACGCAACGGTGCAACGGTTGATGTCAGGCGCTTGCAAAATATACAACTAGTGATGTAAATATTGCTTGCGCAATGCAGAATTCAATTCATCAAAGTTCGAATGTAGCGACATAGATGTCGCTAGAACTTTTCTTTTTGTTAAATCTGTTAATATCAAGCAGCAAATTGATGAATGGTGACAATATTGTGGGACCGTCTGTGTTTACTACTAACTTTTTTGTTTGCGTAAAAATTAGGTGGTGACGCGTAATAACAACTTTGTTTTATTTTAGGGTTCCTTGTTCTTCATTTATCATGACATGTATAATCTACTGAAAAAAAAATCAAATAAAATTATTTATTTATTTTCGTCGCGTCTGTGGTCTGGTTGTTCAAGTGTCAGACTGCTGATCACAAGGTCATAGGTTAAATTCCCAAAGGAAATAAATTACTTAAGTGATGAACATAAGTGTTTGTGTTCGTCTGGGTGGCTTCTTATGTATTTACAAAAAATAATTATATATAAGTATTATATCCAAATGGAAAGCTTGTACTATGGGTACTAGACAATTCTAGTACCCATAGTAAAAGCTCTGCTTACTTTGGGACTAGATCGTGCGGTGTGAATTTTAATATCCCATATAATTATTTATTAATAATTATTTTCAAACTAAAAGTATGTAAGTAAGTATACTAAATAGATATTATGTCATTTATAATTATTATATGCCGCTTTTTGTACCAGTTTTGTAAATAAAACTCGTACCTTAAAAATGGAAAATTCTACCACCTGCGATACAATATTTTTATTAATTACTGCTCAGCCCGACAGACGTTATCCGGCTATGCGATGGCAGCGCCACCTACTAGGTACAATTGAAATAGACCATCAAAGGAACCACTCAAACACGCAAAAAAAAAATCGGTCTAGCCGTTTTTGAGTTTTATCGAGACTAACGAAATAACGAGAAATAGATGTTTCTAATATATGTATCATAGAAGACTAGCTGACCCGGCAGATGTTGTCCTGACACCTGATTGTAGCGCCATCTAACGTGTCCAATCCTAAATTTAAACCCACTCAAAAATACGAGGAAATTTCATCGAAATCGGTTTAGCCGTTTTTGAGAGTTTTAGCGATACTAACGAAACGCAATTGATTATTTTATTCAAGATTAAACACGGAACCCGAGCAACAAAACCAACTCTACACTCATAAATTTATTTTTTATTTAATTTCCCACCAGCAGCGTTGACAACTTCGTAATCAAATTTCGCAAATTTATTAAATTTCGACGCTTGAATGTAAAACAAGGTAGTTTTTGCTTGTTCACACTGTTTACCTTTGAACGGAATCGCTGTAGGCGCGAGGGTGTAATTAAATCAGTTAGAGCTAGTTAGATAGTCAGTTAGTTTCTGCTTAGAATTTATGAGATAGTTTATTTATCTTTTAGATATTAAAATAAAACTATTTTTTACGTGTTTTATCGCGTTGAATTGATATTATTAATTAAACGTTTACAGCGTCCATGGTCACGGGTAGACTGGTAGGTAGTAGGTAGGTAGTCTACCCGTGACCATGGACGCTGTAAAGGGTCCAAAAATCCGTAAAAAGTAGTTTTATTTCAATGTATAATATTCGCGTAAATGGCAGAAATCAATATTTTAGAGAATAATTATTTTAAAATAAAATAGGTCTATTTTCTTTTTTGTAGGGCTTGTAACTACGTTGATCAACCGATCTGCAAGCGTTGTGGCGAATGTGTGGATGGGTGCCCATTTTCAACCCTCCGAGCCTCGAAGAGCGACTAAAGTCGTTAGTTCCAGTTTTTTTTACACGACTGCCGAAGGAGGAGGGTTATGTGTTTATACCACTGAGATGGCAAACAAGCATACGGCTTACCTAATGGTAAGCGGTTACTGGAGCCTATAGACGCTTGTAACACCAGGGGTACAGTTGTCGACCCTGTAAAACGATAGAGGAATTACAGAGGAATTAGTTGGGTTGGCAGTGTATATGTGTCAGTCCCCGCACTGCCAACACAACCATTCTTCACGGATCACAGCAACCTTGCTCACCGTAAGAAACACAACACAGCTCAAAGCAGTGTTATTTCACTTCGATTTTCTGCAAGGCGGAGGTACTTCCCCAGTCGGGCAGCTCCAATTTGAGTGGAATTACTCCCACTATGCCTTACCTCTCTGAGCAGTTGTCCTATATACCTATGGTATAATTTTAAGTAGTTAGAATCCCGAAAAGCCTGACAGCCAGTCTATCCTGAGGTTAGCGATATTGCTCAGAAAATGGGTTGTGGAAAACTGGTGGCAGTCGCTTCGTGTAAAATACTGATATTCAGCCGCATCTGGTTACACTGGAAGCCGACCCCAATATAGTTGGGTAAATGCTCGGAGAAAGAACGACCAGGATATCGATCCCAGAATCTCAAATGTAGCAGTAGCACTTACAACCACTAGGATAATAATGCAGTTCTAATATTAGTTTGGATGTTATCACAATCTGGAATCGGTTCGGTTCATTGAAGATGCGGTTTAAATTAACTACGAAATCTATTGTTCAACTGTAATTAAATAGTTAACTCAAGATTTGCGGTTAGCAAGACTTTGGACTGTAGATTGTTGAATTAAGTATTATTAATCCGTGAATTTATCGCTACATTTATCTTGAGAACCAGTGATGGGTACCTACTCTATGGTATATCTTATATCTTGGGACACTTTAACATAGCAACATCTAGTCTCAAACTAAGCAGACCTTGTACTAGACAGTGGATATGGTCAACTAGGGTAATTGTAAACAGTAAATACAATGGGTAACTGGAAACATAGGACTGGTATTGCAGCTACCGTTTGCAATTACCCCTTACAACAACTGTTTGCCATTACCCTGGTTGACCCTATAATACTTACATACTTTTTTTTGTAAATAAATACTTAAGTAATACATAAAAAACACACAGACAAACACAAACATTTATGTTTATCACGTAAATATTTGTGTCCTGTAGGAATCTAATTTCGGACCCTTTACAGCGTCCATGGTCACGGGTAGACTCATTGGCCAAGACCATTCGTGACCATGGACGCTGTAAAGGATCCGAAACGTCGGGGTTAATAATATCAATATAACGCGATAAAATCCTTAAAAAATAGTTTTATTTCAATGTATAATATTCGCGTAAGTGTGAGAAATCAATATGTTAGTCTACCTATATAATAATGATAATAACATTTAAATAAATAATAATAAGAAAAAAAAACTTGAGAGGTGTCAAGGGACACCCGGATGGAACGAAGTTCCTTTCATTAAAATTTAATAATTAATAATAAAAAAACCTGTATACACTCAACAATTCACAACGCGCGAAATTCAAATATTGTCATTCACTCAATAATTCGAAATTCAAATATTGTTGACAAGCAAAAAGTGTCGTGACAACTTTCGACAAACAAGAATAGTCATAGTAAGTAACAGTTGACACGCCCCAACAAGACAGTAGTCGTTCACGAACATATAACGTATCGACGTCATTGTCTCTCAACCTATAGAGATACCAATAACCAGTCGCACGTCGATAGCAGATCTGTAGAACATTTGCGTAGTCCACACAACAATTCTCAAAGCCACAGACAGTAAACTAACAATGTTATCTATTAGTTTACTAAACTACTGAAGCCTTGAGGACGATCATTTGTAGGTTGTGTGAAAAGGATGGCGCGATTTAACGTATAGATGTGCATCCCTTTCTTACAATCGCATCACTAATTATTGTACGGCCTCTGAACGAGCTACTGAAAACCGTATTATATAAAGCTCCCACAACCCAAGTATACAGGATGTCTAAGCCTTGCAGAAAATCGAACTGAAATAACACTGCTTTGAGCTGTGTTGTATACCTTACGGTGAGCAAGGTTGCCAGTGCTCCACGTGGAAATTTACTGTCGGCAGTGGGAGGACTTTGACCATTATACTGCCAACCCTATGGTACTGGCTCACCTGATGGTAAGCGGTTACCATAAACTATAGACGCTTGCGGTATCACTTGCACATTGTCAACACTGTAAAACGAAAGAGGAATAGTTGGGCTAACAGTATAAGGGTCAAAGTCCCCCTACTGCCAACGTAACGTTTCTTCGCGGAGCACTGACAGAACATTTTTTTAAACAATTATTCAGGTCATTAATAATTCATTATCACTCGCTGCAACGGTGAAGGAAAACATCGTGAGGAAACCTTTCTCGAAGGCGTGTGAAGACTACCAACTCGCATTAGGCCAGCGTGGTGGACTATAGCTTAATCCCTCTCATCTTGAGAGAAGACTGGTACCCACCAGTGGGACATTATATGGGCTGATGATGATGATGGTGATTCAGGTCATGTCAACTGTGCACACTATCCTTTTCCAACCTAACAAAAATTACGTTAAAATACGTCGTATTTAAGCAGGTGTCCCAATTTCATGGACACCCTATATAACCCATTCTGAATAATATAATCTGTAGATATGTATCTTAACCCCAAAATGCGCACAGTATTAATCGTGTTATCTAAATCTAGATTGGTATAGTTCACTGATCCGATTTCATACTGATACAGTAACACTGTGAAACAATAATATAATTGTACATAATTATTACTATCCTCCTAGCCTTTTCCCAATTATGTTGGGGTTAGCTTCCAATCTAACCGTATTTTACACCATACTACCATCATTAATTTTATGTGGCCTACGCAAATGATCCTCTGATCTGGTATGGTCGTGCGACGGGTTGTTGAGCTCCCTAAATTATGGTTGAGCTACACAATTACTGATGCATGTGTGCCGTTGGTTGGGACTGGTCTACTCAAAGCCGCTATGGCTCTTTCTTCAACAGGCCATTTCAGACGTTGCCCTACATTGTAACACACATATTTGTCACTATTTTATGTCTGGACTTTAAAAGAGACTATGATTCTCTGAGTTTGTTTCGGCGTTTCTTCTCAGAGGTCGTCAGTTAGGAAATGCCGGAGCCATCTAGCTTTAAAAAAAATGTTTTATATTGACTTGTAAAAGTATCTTTACCATTTTTTTACATTACCGATATCCTAAGAATAGACTGGTTGTCAGGCTTTTTGGGGTTTCTATCATCCACTAACGATTGTCATAGGTGTTCGTATGACAACCAGGATCAACGGGCTTACGTGTTCTCCAAAGCACGGAGGGGTCTCGATACTAGGAATGTCCACAGACTGCGGGTAGGGTATCTTAACCTTGCAGATGAGTTGTTCAGCTGAATTATTACTATATAATTGTATTTAATACCGGTAATTTAATTAATTCATAAATTAAATGCCATCACGTCTGTATTCCCTATTGAAGGGTTAGACAGAGGTGTACTAACGTACACACATATTTCGCCGGTATGTTGTAGGTCCCATGTAATAGGGGGCGAGCCTATTGCTATTAAACGGGCACAAATCCAAACTCCGAGCTGCTACTGAGAATTTCATAGAAAAACCCAATAACACTACTCGACCTGGGGATCGAACCCAGGACCTCTAGCGTTGCAGTCGCGCTTAGGACCACTAGACTAATGAGGCAGTCTAATTAATTCATAAATTAAATACCATCACACCCATGGTCTTCCAAGGATTAGGCAGAGGCCTAGTACGTCTCAGAAATTCCTTTGTAAAGGGGGTGAAACCGGGACAGACGGTTCCCAGTTAGCGCAGTGATATCCGGTTTTTCAATTAAATTCTCAGTATTAGCTGCTCAGAGATCAGATTTGTGCCATGTTAGAGCATTAGGCTTGCTTCCTATAACGTTGGACCTAAATATACCGCCGAACTGTTGGTGTACAGAGGCAAGCACATCAAGCAACCACAATCTGTCTTCTTTGTTTAATTTTTAACTTTAACACAAAGTAATACGGTTCATGTTCAATTGGGAAAAATTGAGTTTTGGATAGCTTGACCTGCTGACATCTGTACTTAAACAACAGAATTATTTATCGAAAGCTTAAATATAGACGTCAATTTCATTGGTCAACACTTCAAAGCAAACATTATCATTATAGAGGCAAAATAATTCAATAAATATCATAGACGCTTTTTTGGTCCTTCGAGTCAAATTTTTGTCCACGATCAAAGGCTTTCGTGGTCTTTTGCACACAATACGAGATTAGTCGTAGCGAGAAAATATTTTCGACAAACGAGGTAATAACGCCTTAGGGGACAATGAGGCCTCTAAAGTGGCGAATAATGATCATTAAAGCCCAGCCGTCAAAATAATGAGTTGAACAGTTCATCTTCCATCATCCTTGGAGCGTTTTCCCAACTATGGGGTTGGCTTCCAGTCTAACCAGATGCGGTTGAATATCTATTCTCAACATAACATACCATCACGCCTGTATTCCCCGAAAGGTTAGGCAGAAGTGTACTAATGTACACCCACAGTTCGCCGGCATGTTAAGGTCCCATGTAATAGGAGGCGAGCCTATTGCCATAGACCGGGCACAAATCCAGACTCCGAGCTGCTACCGAGAATTTCATAGAAAAACCCAATAACACTTTGCTCGACCTGGAGATCGAACCCAGGACCTCTAGCATAGCAGTCGCGCTAAGGACCACTAGACTAATGAGGCAGTCTATTCTCAACTACTGAGAATTTCATGGAAAAACTCAAAAATACTTTGCTTAACATTTTTTTTTATAGTTCGGAAAATCCTCATGGCTCCTCCGCCACCTGAAGAAGTGGCAGGGTATGTCCGAGTCGTACCGACTAAAAACCATACTTGCCCTACAGTCATGGCAATGGGATTCGTCATGACCATGACAGGCTGCGGTCCAGCAGTAGTCGCTAGACCCCGTCAATTAGCGAGGACTTCCCCTGCATACTGATTGAAGGCACTAAGGACCTCAAGCATCACAATCGTGCTTACGATCAATTGGCTAATCAGGCAGTTTATTTTTATTTTATTTATTTATTTGATTCACAAAAAAGACGAGAGAGAGACGAGAGAGACGTTACAAAAAAAAACCTTAGAACTAAAAGTTTTGAACTAGATTATAACATAAAACTATGTGCACACAGCAAAATTATTGTTACAATAATGAAAAAGCTCATGACTTATAACTATTAAAGGTTACATAGAAATAAAATATGACGATCCTCGACACCAGTAATTTTAACGAGGAGGGTGGGTCTAGTCAATCAGGCATAGTTTAAATCAGTATAGTTAAAATTTAGGTTACGAAGCTCTGATGTCAGCTACTTTGTTTAAAATACTGATATTCAGTCGTATCTTAAACGATAAGGAAAGAATTCATGGTGAGTCGTTCAGAACAATATCGAGGCGACACTGTCTATGCTCCTATAAATTCCAGCAGAATGTACTATCATTTATCTTTTAACCTCATCTTTTATGGACAAACAAGTTTCACACTAGGATTTGGAGTCCAATTTGTCGCTTCATCGGAGCATAGACAGTGTCGCCTCGATATTGTTCTGAACGACTCACCATAAATTCCTTGTCGTAGAATATTACAAGATAGTGTAATATTCAACGAGAGAACTGCGCTGTTTAAACGGTTTAGCTGTGCTAGTTGGGGTCAGCTTGTGGATGGATAACCATTCTTAATATATCGAGACCTCTCCGTGCCTTGAAGAGCACGTAAAGCCGTCGGTGCCGGTTGTCATACACAAAGATCTATCATGATTCCTCGTGATTTTGAAATGAAATTCTGGACCAACACGGACATAGTATGAGTCCAAAATTGTCTCCCATATTGAAAAATATAACATCATTTACAAATCTAGTCAACGATGCAACATTTTCAAAGACTAACTCAATCTAGCCAATATAAAAGCGCCCTAGCTCAGTCTTAGGGTCAAGCTAAAGAATGGAAGCCATTTTAGTCTCTAGAAATTTATTGAAGCAATGAAACGTCTCGGTTTATTTTGTTGCGGAGA
This sequence comes from Acronicta alni, assembly GCA_964056405.1. Taxonomy (NCBI): domain Eukaryota; kingdom Metazoa; phylum Arthropoda; class Insecta; order Lepidoptera; family Noctuidae; genus Acronicta; species Acronicta alni. The sequence continues at coordinate 1,959,505 of OZ043935.1, forward strand.
ACCGACGTTAGGGTACGGACACAGTGACTTAGGCAACTATTTAGGAAGTAAGTTGCCTGTTGTTAGTTGCTAGACAGTCGCTGGAATGTGGAGCAACAATAATCGAACAAAAAAAAATTATCCAGTACTCACTTTAGTACAAATTCAAGCAATCTGGATTTTTTCTTATTGTTTCAGCTTGCCTCTACATGGGACTCAAAACATACCATTTGTAACAATTATCTGGATCCATGTATAGTACAATAAGTGAATCTTTACTTCTTTAAAAAATCTGTATGGAGGTAAGTACTTTTGCCAAAGCTTTCAGGGATATTATTATGAGGATATGTTATGTAATTAATAGTTAAAGATTGTATGTGAATATACGGACTACTTACATAAGTTGCGCCATACTGTTCAGGAGTAGGTAGTTAACTTAAAAATAAAGTAACTAGATTTAGTCGTAATGGTTAAATTGGTTGTCACCATTAAATTGGTCTGCACGAATAAATTGGTCCGCTCGATTAAATTGGTCATCACGATTAAATTGGTCGTCACGATTAAATCACCCTAAAGTTACTAAAAATCTTAATTTTTAGTAACTTTAGGGTGATTTAATCGAGTACATCCATGTAACAACACCTTTATGTATTTGATATTTCTGCTTGCTTCGTACTTATTTGGGGTTCTGGAGTAAGCGTGTTCCAATGTTATGTATTATTTAGTTTCTGTTATAAAATCGCGAGTAAACTATTACATTATGAACGATTTCCCGAGTGGAGACCGCGTCTTGGTAACCTTAGTGTAGGACGCCCGCCGGCCAGGTTTTTTTTTATACCACAGGTGGCAAGTACACGGCCCACCTGATGGTAAGCGGTCACTGTAGCCTATAGACGCTTGTAACACCAGGAGTATCACTTGCGCGTTGCCGATCCTGTAAAACGAAAGAAGATAGCTATTCCTCTTTTGTTTTACAGGGTCGGCAACGCGCAAAAAAATATTAATATTCCAAAGACCTTTTTTATACCACTAAGGTGGAAAACAAGCATACGACCCACCTTATGACAATCGGTTACCGTAGCTTATTGACGCTTGCAATACAAAGGATCAAGGATATTCTTTGGACGTTGCCGACCCAGTAAAACGAAAGAGGAATAGTTGGGTTGGCAGTTTAAGGGTCAAAGTCCCCCCACTGCTAACACAACATTTCCTGGCGGAGCACTGGCAACCTTGCTCACCGTAAAGAACACAATATAGCTCAAAGCAAGTGTTATTTCACTTTGATTTTCTGCAAGGCTAGGGTACTTCCCCAGTCGGGCAGCTCCTATTTGAGTGGAGTTGCTACCACTATCCCCTACCTCTCTACCTGATAACTTGAAGGAAGGCAGCTGGCAGTGACTAAATGAGGAAAACCGCGGATTGAACGCCACCCCTGTCTTCAGCTTCGACTTATATTCGTCCACTTAGGCCTACGTCCAAAGGACGCAAGAAAACAAAAACGTTAGCTAATTATTGCTTAGAGGCAGAACACAATGGCAAGTGGTAGTGGTATCAAATTTTTTTTTATAGAATAGACAATCCTCATGCATCATCTACCACCCGGGGAGGAGGCAGGGTATCATGTCATGATCGTGGCGAATTTCAAGGATCCCATGGCCATGACTATAGAGCAAGTGAAGGCAAGTACGGTTTTTAGTCGGTACGAATTCGACATACCTTGCCACCTACCTAGGTGGCGGAAAGTCCATGAGGATTTTCCGTACTACAAATAAAAGGTGACAGGGTATGTCGGACTCGTCATCATCAACCCATATACTGTCCCACTCTCCACCGCTCTAGTCCACCACGCTGGCCTAGTGCGGATTGGCAGACTTCACAAACCGTTGAGAAAAATCTCTAAGGTATGCAGGTTTCCTCACGATGTTTTCCTTCACCGTTTAAGCGAGTGATAATTAATTATTAATACGCACATGAATTCGAAAAGTCAGGGAGCCTTGGGTTCGAACTCGGTCTCGTACCGACTTAAAACCGTACGTGCCTTCCCCTGCCCTAATGCCGTGGCCATGGGATTAATAACACTCTCCACGACCGTGACAGAGTGGTACCAACGTTGACACCACAGCAGCAAAATAAATTCTACCACCATAAAAAAAAATATCTTTTCATTTCTTTGATGTCTGCTTTTGTTTTTTCCAAGCCAGCTCATCCATACATCTTTCATTTTACTTCCCCTATTCCGTATCGCCATAAACCGTGGAACTAACAGCGATGTACAGTGTTGCAAAGATTCATAGCATCGTAAACGTTCAGGTGAACTTCATTGCCTCACTAAACCTTCTAGTATTAGTTGCTTCAGTGTTTCTAGAATGTTCCTACTTAATGGGTCTTAAGATGGATTTTAATTAATTAGAATCGCTTTATATAGAAAATGGGATTCCTGTTTAATTGTCATGTGAGTCTCACAGGAAAAAAAATAGTTATTGTTTTTTTTTTATCTGATAGAGATTTTGTTTTTATTCTTGATAGGCCTACGCCTGACCGCCAGTTCGCCTGATGTTAAGCGACACTGCAATCAATGGAGTGCGCTAACCTAGAAGAAATCGATTCACTTGGGACTTAAAGATTATCTATATCTAGATCTGTTATAAATACCGGGAAAGACCCACTCAGAAAGCTCAAACTCAAGTTGTACCCGGATAATTGAGCCGACATTGGTACGCAATGTTTGTCTGATAACAGCCTTTGACGCTGAGGAAGGACCAGAAAATGTCAATTTTCTATGCTATATTTTAAAGTCATCGTCACCATAAAACCTAAAATTCAATACGAATGGCAAATTTCGACCTGGCGGGTAGACTCGCGGTGGTTTAGTGGTCACAGCGTGTATTTAACTAGAAGACGCAGGTTCCGCGGTCCAAATTTCCTTCGAATAAATAACTTCAGAGAATAGTCTAAGAGTAAACTTATGTCATGCTTCCATAATAACGTCAAATTTCAAATGTATTTCTTTTCTCCATATCATAATCGAAGACTCGATTGTATTTCCTTTGACTTTTAAATTGGAAAATCATTCTCTATGTTGTTTCCTTACCTTATCAATAGCGGAACGATTCGCTCAATCTCGAGCTGGGAAATATTTAAATTGGACGGCTTACAGGGTCGGATCAGGGCTGACTTAGGGGGCAACATTAAATATAAAAATCTGTGGTATACAAAGTCAGGAACTATCGCATTTGCCCCTATTATTCGGTGAGTACTATGATAGATGTCCTGAGTTTGATTTTCTGGTCGAGCAGTGTTATTGGCTTTTTCTATGAATTTCTCAGTAGCAGCTATTTGTCAACAATCATCTAGTATGAATAAATTTATAATTTTTCAGACTACCTAATCTACAAGTGATGAAATTAATAAAAAACTAAATTTACTATTTACATAATACACAAAAAAAGGAAATTAAAAAGAACAATAGATTTCTAAACATCAAAGTCCATTCCCAGAAGATTGGCTGTATTTAAGTGAAAAATATTTATTGATACAGTCTTAGACAACGCACATAAAATATTAAAAACATGATGGAAAAACAAATAAAATAAGGATAAAAAAATTGTGTGCCCCACGACTGCGTCAAATAGGCTCCAGTTCAGCTAAATTTGCCACGCATTTGCATTGCAATATTGATTAATTAGTAGCAGCTCGGAGTTTGGATTTGTGCCCAGTAAATTGCATTAGGCGAGCGTAGAACCTGGGACCTGAGCCTGGAACCTAAACATACCGGTGAATTGTAGGTGTACATTATTAGTACACCAATGCATAACACAGGGAATACAGGGTTGTTGGTGTGTTGTTTAATTTTATCAATAAAAAATATTGTATCTTTTTATAAAATTGTCGTGCCACTGTATTAGTGACCAAACACCTCCGAACCGGCGTGACCAATTTCTATAAATTTTTATCATGTATATTCGTTAGGTCTGAAAATTGGTCGTAATCTATTTTTCAAACCCTAAGTGATAAGGGTAGTCCAACCCAAACATTTTTTTTAATTTATTGGTCAACATTTTTTTTTTGATGTGACATTAAAAAATACATATAACCCTAAATTTTCATCCTTCTACCATCAACCTCAGTTTTTTAATAGTGATATTATATAGCAAAACAACGTTTGCTGGGTCAGCTAATAAAACTATAATTTTCCCCACGCAGACACCCCAAATCCAGCCCTGTGTTACAAAAGAGATCGCATTAGAGACGATTTAAAAGGCAATGTAGTTTTATGTTTTTTAAGACGCCATATCGGTTCTTTTACAGTGCCTTTTTTTAAATAGGGATTGAATACTCTGAGTGGAGCCCAGGTTTAATACGATTCCTATATTTCCTATAATATAATAATTGCCTCATTAGCCTATGGTCCTAAGCGCGATTGCTCTGCTAGAGGTTCTGGGTTCAAATTCCATTGTCGAGCAAAGTTTTATTGGGTTTTTCTTTGAAATTCTCAAATAATGAAACACAATAGCAGCGATAGCCTAGTGATATGACCATTGGAGTGCCAAGTCAAAGGTCTCGAGTTCGAATCCAAGGCGAATCGAAAGTTAGCCGACTTCAGCGTAGTTGGGAAAAGGCTTGGAAAAAATTCAACCCAAAATTCGAACCTGCGTCTTCTGGTTAAGTACACCGGACGCTATGACCACTTGGCAGATGAAAACAAGTTAGTAGTAGTGCTTACGCAACTTTGCATTTTTCATACTTTTATGATTCCCTTGTTGAATGTATGCAGTAGGTACTCTAAAAATGCAAAATTCTATTCAGTTGGGGTTCTAATCTCATCATACTTGTATCGCATATCCTGGTTCAAATTTACATAGCTTTCTGGTAAGATGTCGTTATTAAAATGACTTTTGCGATAAGTCGTGGAACAATATGTATACATACACTGAAATTCTAAACCAATTTTCCATTAAAGTATTGTTTGAAATTGTGAATATAATATTTTCAATTCTATTCTATTCTGCCTTATTGTCATCACACTAATATTATAGGTAATCATACTATCATACTAATATTATAAATGTGAATGTTTGGATGTTTGTTTGTTTATTTGTTACTAAATCACGCAAAAACGGCTGAACCGATTTGCATGAAATTTGGTATACTAATAAAATGTGACCGGGAATAAAGCATAGGCTACTTTTTACCCCAGCAAAATGTGGGAATGTCCCGGAAATCCCGAAAAACAGATATAGGAGAACTACTTACGGGATTTGAATGAAATTTCACACATGTATTGTATATGACCGAGAAAAAAGTATAGGCTACTTTTTACCCCAGCAAAATGTGGGAATATCCCGGAAATCCCGAAAAACTAATATCTTACGGGATTCGAATGAAATTTCATACACAGATAGTATGTGACCGGGAATAACAAATAGGATATATTTAACCCCAGAAAAATGTGGGAATATCCCGGAAATCCCGGAAAAACGAATATAGGAGAACTACTTACGGGATTCGAATGAAATTTCATACACACATAATATTTGACCGGGAATAACAAATAGGATATATTTAACCCCAGAAAAATGTGGGAATATCCCGGAAATCCCGTAAAAACGAATATAGGAGAACTACTTACGGGATTTGAATGAAATTTCATACAGACACAGTATGTGTGACCGGGAATAATAAATAGGATACATTTTACCCCAAAATTATGTGGAATTTCTCAGAAAACTTATGTAGGAGACCTACTTACGGGATTTAAATGAAATGTTGCTACACTAATAGTTTGTGATTGGCGCTGGCATATAGAATACTTCTTTTCTCGGAAAAAAGCGGGAATTTCCCTAACATTGAGTACTTCTTATCCCATGAATACAATCCGACAACAATTGTGTTACTAAGTCTAGGCGTACGAAGTCGCGGGTAAAAGCTAGTATAAATATAAAATTACAGCGTACAATATCTTGTCTAGATTATAAGGTATATTATATTATTCTCTTTCTGTTCCAATAAATTATTATTATTCTATTAATGATATCAGTTTTATCTCATAGTTACAATCGTCAATTCGCGAAAAAAACGCTTTTGACTGTTAAATAAAATAAAATATTCTTTATTTCGGACAGACAAAGGTATCCATATTTTGTTAGTGAAAACAATAATATAAAATAAGTACTTAAAAGCTATGTTAGTAAAAAATTAAATTAAAAGTAAAAATAACAATTTATTGGGCGACTAGCTTAGTGCTTGTAATGCACGTACGAACACAGCGATTAATAATGTGCGAGTCGTACCTTCCTGCTATCACCCTCAGGATGGAGTTGGGGTTAGCCCGTAATCTGCAGAGCAACGAGGCAGTTTTCTTGCGGACGATAGCATAAAAATCGTCCGTATATGCTTCCGCGAACATACCTGATGCCTTTTAGTGAGTGTATTAATTTTTCCGCAGTAATAGTCTAGTGGTATGAACATTAGATTGGCAAGTCGAAGGTCTCAATGACAAATCCATAAAGAGTAAAGAAAAGAATAGTTCAGAGTTTCCGGTCACATCCAATACTCTCTAAGGTAGATTGTTCTACTGGTTGTATGCACTATGTAGTTTAAGAAGCGAACGCAACAATGATGCACTGTAGTGCTCTTGTTAAGTTGAGGATACAATGATACCCTTATGACATACCACCACGCCGTATTCTCCGAAAGGTTAGGCAGAGGTGTCCTAATGTACACCATAATTCGTTGGTATGTTTAGGTAACAATAGAGGATGTGTGTATATTAATTAACTGAACATAAATCCTAACTGAAAAATTTGTAGAAAAAACCAATAACCCGTTTTTTTTTATCATATATACCGCTAAGGTGGCAAACATAAGCTGTTACAGTAGCCTATAGATGCTTGCAACACCAGAGGTATCACTTGCCAACCCTGTAAAATGAAAGAAGCGAATAGCTGGGTTGGCATTCATCATCAACCCATATACTGTCTCACTGCTGGGCACGGGTCTCCTCTCATAGTGAGAGGGATTAGGCTGTAGTCCACCACGCTGGCCTAGTGCGGGTTGGCAGACTTCACAAACCGTCGAGAAAAATCTCTAAGGTATGCAGGTTTCCTCACGGTGTTTTCCTTCACCGTTTAAGCGAGTGATAATTAATTATTAATACGCACATGAATTCGAAAAGTCAGAGGTGCGTGCCTTGGGTTCGAACTCGAGACCTTCGACTTGGCAGTCTAATGATCATACCGCTAGGCTATCACTGCTTCGGTAGGGTAAAAGTCCCCCCACTGCCAATACAATGTTTCATCGCGGAACACTGGCAACCTTGCTCATCGTTAGGAACATAGCACAGCTCAAAACAGTGATATTTCACTTCGATTGTCTGCAAGGTACTTCTCCGGTCAGGCTGCTCCAATTTGAATGGAATTTTCACAGTTTTATATGTCACAGTTTATATTTATAAGTATAAAATCATATAAATAACTAACAAATTATATGTAAGGGGTATTTTCCATCGATTAAACTGGGATCGCGAGGCCTCCCTAGGAACAAAGCGAAATATGCAGAGCCGATAGCCAACCTTCACTATTTAGATTTATAGATTTTAGATTTTTTTACATACTCCCACTATGTTACTTACTCAACTAGGTAATTATTTTGCTTACAATCACTGTGAGGCAGTTGACACAGGCTTGAAACTATAGGCCTTGTTTTCGGTATCCACAATGGTACTGAATATTGCGTATAATTTCTAAACAAGCCTTTACCCGGACGTCACTAAAGCAGTTATTGAGCTACGTTACTGAGCTACACAAATCTGATTCGCAATATTCCACACCATTTTCCTATCCACACAGATTGCAACTAGATATCAATACATATCCCTCTAAATTATCACATTAGGGATGCTATCTATTATACCGTATCGTCATAATAAAAATCTGGGGTATAACACATAACATACCCATATAATAAAGAGGGGACATAAGTGTCTTTTTTTAACGTTGCCCCACACTAGGATTTTCTCTTACATTATGGGTGCGTTTACAAACACAAACTTTCACATACAAAAACATCCAGACTCGGAACCACCATATAGGTCATACAAATATTTGTGTACAAATATTACCCGTGGCGCAGAAGCCGATCGTTCAACCACTGCGACAAGAGTGTCGTCATCGTAAAATTACACCCACAGCTGGCTTCATCATGCTACGCTCATGCTACGCTCATGCTACGCTCATGCTACGCTCATGCTACGCTCATGCTACGCTCATGCTACGCTCATGCTACGCTCATGCTACGCTCATGCTACGCTCATGCTACGCTCATGCTACGCTCATGCTACGCTCATGCTACGCTCATGCTACGCTCATGCTACGCTCATGCTACGCTCATGCTACGCTCATGCTACGCTCATGCTACGCTCATGCTACGCTCATGCTACGCTCATGCTACGCTCATGCTACGCTCATGCTACGCTCATGCTACGCTCATGCTACGCTCATGCTACGCTCATGCTACGCTCATGCTACGCTCATGCTACGCTCATGCTACGCTCATGCTACGCTCATGCTACGCTCATGCTACGCTCATGCTACGCTCATGCTACGCTCATGCTACGCTCATGCTACGCTCATGCTACGCTCATGCTACGCTCATGCTACGCTCATGCTACGCTCATGCTACGCTCATGCTACGCTCATGCTATTTGATTCGGTAATATTCACTAATAGTATATTTATGTTTTTGTGTGAATTGAAAGATCACAGATAGTCGTTATATCTTGTTTATCTTTGATTAATGGTGGTCCATTATTTAGTACAATCTTTACTAATTCTTTAATAAATGCCTATAGTCACAATATTTTAATTTGTCGGATACTTTCCGAGATCTGACTGATGATCTGTGAGGACTGAGGGACCACACTATAAGGGCTGTAGTATTAACAAATTCATAAATTTGTTCTTCAATTATTTTAAGTCTTCTACTAATAACCATACAATCATTTTTTTCGAAATACCTGTTTGGTCCCTCAGTTCACACGCACATGCTTATCCTCCGCGTATGCTACGCTTATGCTACGCGTATGCTACGCTTATTCTACGCTGATGCTATGCTTGTGCTACGCTAATCCTGCACTGATGCTACGCTTGTGCTACGCTTATGCTAAGCTTAAATTAAAACGCAAAGGTGATAATTAAGTTCTCAAGCGTACATAAATTATTCGAAATACCAGTTTGGTCCCTCAGTTCACACGCACATGCTTATCCTACGCGTATGCTACGCTTATGCTACGCGTATGCTACGCTTATTCTACGCTGATGCTATGCTTGTGCTACGCTAATCCTACACTGATGCTACGCTTGTGCTACGCTTATGCTAAGCTTAAATTAAAACGCAAAGGTGATAATTAAGTTCTCAAGCGTACATAAAAATATACTGGATGTTACATAGTATGTGACAGTGTATTGGACGGAGTCCTTAATACGGATATAAAACCGTACCCAGTGTGTTACCGGCATTAATCCCTGAATGGATCGGAATTCAGTGCAGGTTTTAGCACAAACTACTGCTGATATGTAGTTTTGGTTGAATCTGTATCCATTCTGAATATTTTAGCTCTGATTGTAACCTGTTCGTGTTTTTCATTTGTACATAGTGTATGTTTAGATAAGTTGTTGCTTGGTAGAAATCGTCATTGTAACAAATAAATTAAAAGTAAAAAAAACTTTCTGTATTTTGTCACCATGTCGCGGTGGCTTAGTGGTCATAGCGTCTGGTGTACCTAACCAAAAGACGCATCTTCGATTCCTGCCTGCGGTCGAATTTTTCCTTTACTAAGTAACTTTAAAATCTTAGCATGGAAAATACCAAAAAATACAAAAAGATAGTCAGTAAGTAAAGTGGCATCGTTCAAAGATGAACTGTAAAGTAAGTTATGTCGGTTGAGAAGCTAAAACTTGCTTTTCAATAGGTGTTTCTGACGTTACCATAAAAAAGTCAATTCAGAATGTGAAAACAAAATTAGACATGGTGGGTAGAAGTCACGGTGGCTTAGTGGTCATAGCGTCTGGTGTACCTAACCAGAAGATACAGGTTCAAATAATGCCCGCAGTCGAATTTTTCCTTTGCGTAATAACGTAATAACACTTTTTTTAAAACAAACTTTCAGTTGCCATGGCAATCTATTCTACTTCATGTTATCCCCATATTACTATACCGTGTTTATGTCCCGTCCCCATAAATCGCAACCACTATACGTGTGGACATAAAACAAAGGGGTTATCTGAGCAATCATGAGATTGGAAGATGGATGTTGACCATTCTGTGTTGACCCCTGGTGCCTTTAAAGCGATAGGAAGCGATGGTTCTGAACATATATTTTTAGTCTGGTCTTGTAATTATGTCGGAATTGGTAAGCAAAGTTGCTATGGCTTCAAAAGGTAATTTTACAGACATTGTGCTACATTGTTGCTTCTATCTGGACTTTAAAAGAGGCCATGTGTCTCCAAATTTGTTTAGGCGTTTCTTCGGATAGAAACCACTAGCGACATCTAGTATTAAAACATTAACTTATTTACAGAAATAAATAATCAATATTCATGGTTTGGGCATGTCAAGAGAATGGATGCAAGGCGACTAACAAGAAGGTTTTATATGGTGAATGTCAGTGGAATTTATCATTCATCTTGTCATACCATAAAGAGAATGAATGTGGACGAAGCGAAAAGTGTATACAAGAATCATAGTTCTAAGTGGCGTTCTTTGTTTCTGCATACCCTCATAGGAAAAAGGCGTGAGTGTATGTCTGTATATAAATAAACATTAACTTAATTTTTTATTTTAGTTCGCTTCTTTTGTTTACTCTTGTGACTAGCCACTTTTGAGGAAAAAAACGAAACTATATCCTTCCTTGATGCAATCTATCTCCACACCCATTTTTTTAGAAATCTGTTCAGTAGTTTAGGCTTGAAACGGTAACACAAACACACAAAAATTTTATAGTAGGTATGTATGTGAAACAACCAGTGATAGTCTAGTGGTATGACCATTGGACTAATAAGCCTCGAGTTCAAAACCAAAGCCTCTGACTTTTTGAAATAATGTGCGTACTAATAATTATCACAGGCTTAAACAGTGAAGGAAAGCATCGTGAAGAAATCTGAGAGATTTTTTTGAAACAGATAATGCCACATCCAAAAAATTTTTTTTTTTTAAATAAATAAATTAAAAATAATTGTTTGGCGTAACCACCCTTATGACTTAGGGGTATGAAAAATAGTTTACGTCCTATTCTTAGACCTATATTTATACACAAAAAAAATTAGAAAAATCCGTCAAGCTGTTTCGGAGGAGTTTTGTCACAAACACTGTGACACGAGAATTTTATATACTTATAAAAGAAGTAAACGTTTTATTTATTTATTAAAGATCTCTCTTCGAATAATATAGCCTCTGCCGTTTTACTTCAAGTTGTAGGTGGAGGCTTGAAAATAAATATATAAATAAATGACCTAACCCAGAAGTCAGTTCTTCGATTATTTAATTTTCCTTCTACTGACACGCGAATCAGGTCAGCTCGTCACAAAATGGACAAGTAAAATAAAATTCCAAACCAAATTTACGCAGCCCTAAACCCAGATGTTTTCTAAACAGTTCAGAGTTCAAATAACATTGGTCGAATAGAATTTTACTGTCAGGTAAACCCATAAAACAGGAAAGGGGTGTAAAAACTGCTTGATAGTACAGATCCGGGGTAAATAATGGGGTAACTTTGCCCCGGAACATCTGATGGCCTATTAATGGTATTAATGGTGTTTTCTGAATGTTATGTGTTTATCTATTTCGATATCATAAGCCCGTCACTGTGGGGCTCGTAACTAAGTAACAGCTGTGCTAATTAATTAATGAGAAAAGTTAAGGTGCGCTTACCGCGGTCAGTCTATGGATGGGTGACCATTCAAAGTCAAAGTTGAACGTTTTATTTCAATTAGACCATAATTTATGTAGGTAGAATAATAGAATATTCTTTACAACCTTCTGCCCGCGACTTAGCCCGCGTGGAAATTTACTTTTAATTATCGTTATAATTAGGCTAATTATCTCAAAATCTCAATATAATAATACTGTAAAGTTTCATCAAAATCCGTTCAATAGTTTTAGCATGGAAGAGTAACAAACATCCATCCATTTTCACAAACTTTCACATTTATAATATTAATAGGATTATAGTAGGATTGGATAAATAGGAAGGATAGTAGGATAGGTTTGTACACCATAAACAAATGCCAAGTACATATTTATAAATGATAGAATGGTACAATGGGCGGTCTTATCGCTAAAAGCGATCTCTTACAGTTAAAATTTAGAAATAGGTATGTAGTACTTTTGAAAAGTCAAAACTAGTAGTTGCACGGATCCAAAAAGTGGGTCTTATGGAGAAGAATCGGCAAGAAACTCTAGAGACAGTCCTTTAAAAAAAACCTGATTAATGAAGAGTATGTTAAGCTGTTGGTTTCGCCTTATCATACTCTCTCCTCGCCTTTTTTTGTTGGGCATAGTTATTAGTTAGGGGGAACTTTGATATAACTTAACTGGACTTGGCGAGGCAGCGTATGCCTCGAACCAGGAGCACATAGACTAATCATCAACAGCATCTAAGGGCGTCCCCTAACGGAACTCGGACCTCGAATTAGGGCGTTGCGGGGGGAACAACAGGGTCAGCTGGATCATAATTTACATCTACCCCTGACAACATGCCATGTGTCTAAAAACTGTGGTGGGAGGTATGGTAGTCACTTTATTTAACATCATCATCAACCCATATACTGTCCCACTGCTGGGCACGGGTCTCCTCTCATATTGAGAGGGATTAGGCTATAGTCCATTTAACATAATCGACCCTTATACTGTCCCACAGCAGCATTAAGAGGGATTAGGTTATTTTACCATTTAACCATTTCTGGTATGACAACAGTATTGTTGATGTTATTTTAGCGAAGGAAAAAATTTACTGCGGGCAGGATATGAACCTGCATCTTCTGGTTTGGTACATCAGATGCTATGTCACCACAAGTCCCACCCATCATCAACCCATATACTGTCCCACTGCTGGGCACGGGTCCCTTCTCATATTGAGGGGGATGAGGCCATAGTCCACCACGCTGGCCTAGTGCGGGTTGGCAGACTTCACAAACTGTAGAGAAAAATCTCTAAGCTTTCACCGTTTAAGTGAGTAATTATTAATTATTAATACGCACATGAATTCGAAAAGTCAGAGATGTATGTATGGCTTGGGTTCGAACTCGAGACCTTCGACTTGGCAGTCCAATGGTCATACCAGTAGGCTAAGTCCCACCCACCAAGTCGAAATTTGCCTTCACATACTGCATTTAGGTCTTTATGGTGACGATTGAAAAGCAAACAATCTTTTGCTTCTCAACCGACATAATTTAACTACTTTACAGTTAATTTAATGGTGAACGATGCCACCTTACCTATTAACTTTTTTTTTTTATATTTTTTGGCATTTTTCAAGCAATTTTTTTTTTAATCTTAGCATGGAAAACGCAAAAAATTACAAAAAGATAGTACCTACCTATTGTTGATGTTATTTTTTTATTGTTCTTTTTCTGTTTATTTGAAGAAAATAAACTACATTACATTGCATATAATACTTATCAGTATAAAACAAAATGTAAAACAAAAATTATTTATGTTTAAAACAAACTCAATATAATAACCACAATATTTTACACATAATTATCAAAGAGTTATGTTATGATAAGGACTTATGTATTTACATTATTATTTCTATATTTACCTTGTGGAACAATAAATATTGTAGGTTTTACATACCACCTCCTCCCTTCTTTCTTTCCTATAAAACAGTCCAAATTCTATACAATATAATACAAGGGACGGATATATTTTACGTTACTTTTATTACTAAATCAACGTGGATAGAAATATCTGTAAATAAATTGGCACAATAAATTTTTACGATTCTCACTACTCATAATAAATAAGGATGGGAAAAAAATATGGGATATTATTTTATTTTTTATTTATACTTTATGTACAAAGGCGTCAGCCTTTGTACATAAAGTTAATGCCTAAGGCATTTTCTACCGAAACCTTAGGGTGATGCAGAGAGAGATTTTAGTAGGTGCACTAACATGTTTGTTTAAAAAAAAAAATATCAAAAACCAAAACAAAATGTATTAGAAAAATAAAAATGACAGGTATCTACATAAAATTATACTTACATAATTATCATATTAATTTCTTGCCAAGTTTGTCCAACTGCTGGGCAGCGGCCTCCTTTCTCTCCTTATAAGCTGCTCTGTACCATATCCTACCCTGGAATTTGGGCTCCAACAAATCAATGGACTTACAGAAGAATATTGTATTTCTATAAGTTAAATTGATAAATAATAATAATAAGTCTTAGCTTAGTGGTCGTAAGCGTGAATGCAATGGTCCTGCGTTCAATTCTCAGGTCGAGCTAAAGTATTTTTGAGTATTTCTATGAAATTCTCAGCAGCAGTCCGTAGTTTGAATTTATGCCCAGTTAACGGGACCGGTTAAATATGAAGGTGAACTACGGCTGTGCCTTTGCCTAATTCCTTCAGAGAATACAGACGTGATGTTACTTTTGTAATTAAAAAAACCTCGGCTACCCGGAATATTTCAATCCCGGGATTATACGTGGCACATCCCTAGCTTCAATGCTATAATAAATAAGAATCGGCCTGGTGAATTTCAGTATACTTTTCGTAGTTACTACGTACAATATTTACGACTGGATCCTGTAAATGAGATTTTAACATAAAAATGTAACATAATATTACTCCTATATTCCCCTAAGGGTTAGGCAGAGGCGTACCAATATACACGCACAGTTAGCCGGTATGTTTAAGTCCCATGTTATAGGGGGTGAGCCTATTAGATCGAGCGAAAATCCAAACCCGGCTGCTGAGATTTCATAGAAAAACCCAATAAAACTTTGGTCGTCCTGGGGATCGAACCCAGGACCTCTAGCGTAGCAGTCGCGCTTAGGACCACTAGACTAATGAGGCAGTCTACTACCTACCTTTTTCTCAAAAAGCCTTTTTGGATGTAGGTGAAATCGCGGTCAACAGCTAGTTTCGTGTAAATATTAAAAATCATTGACACTGCTTGACATGGGAATCCAGCGCATGACCTCGCAGCCGTTCTTACGACCACTGCACTTTATTTGTTGAGCTCCCTAAATTATCGAGTTGTGTTATTTCAATGTATAGTACTCGCATAAGTGTCCCAAATCAATTCCCAAAATATTAAAGAAAAAGCTTACACTTCCTGCTTCTAAACCAATTCAATTCAGTTTGGGAGTGCCGATTTTTATTGTAAAACACCTCATGGGACTCACAAAATCGAAAGTTAAAGTGACCAATCCCGCGGTTGAAAACTAGTGAACAAAAGTTATATTGTCTACGTCCCAAAGTTTCAAATCCCCATCATCGGGAGGGGTTTGTGGCTCCGTAATATTGGGTTCCTTTTTTTTTGTTTACGGAGGAAACCTTCAAAAGTCTAGACCGAGGGGTTAGACCGAAGATTCTTATCCACTAAAACCAACCCGGTGGCCACCATCAGCACATGGAGGAGAGAACTGTATCGTCTTAATAGACCACCCCAGAATCCCCCTGAGCAACACCTATTAAGGCACATCCCTGGGGAGACTGTAAACGGGTCTCCCCTGAATCGAATAGTGAATAGTTGTGTTTCTAAACTCACCGTAAGGAACACAACTATTCACTATTCGATTAATAAGGTTGCCAGTGCTAGAAAACGTTGTGTCGACATGACTCGACATGTCTTGCGAAATTATACTTTGCACTGCAATTGTCTGCAACGGACAGAGGATTGGAGGAATTGCCTTATAAAGATTCTGATTATTGATTTTTCTACGATTTATGAACACAATTTATTGGAAAAATATCTACTAGTTATTGACAGTTTTTGCTATTATTAAAACAAACTGTTTTGATTCTACAACTTTGAGGTACCTATGTAGATGCCTTGTATGAAGTCGCAGTGAAATAACACTGCTTTGAACTGTGTTGTGTTCCTAACGATGAGCAAGGTTGCCATTGCTAAAAAACGTTGTGCCGACAGTGGGGGGACTTTAACCCCTATACTGCCAACCTATTCCTCTTTAGTTTTACAGGGTCGGTAACGCGCAAATGATACCTTGGTGTAGCAAGCATCTATAGGCTTCGGCAACCGCTTACCAATAGGTGGGCTGTATGCTTGCCATCTTAGTGGTATAAAAAACGGCTATCTTTGTATCAAATTTTATAAAAATTGGTAACAGACCGCTGGATTGAACTGGGATTGGGCGGGTCATGTATCCCGAATGCACCCGGAGAGATTGTCCAACATCGTAACCCAATGGCTGCCAGAAGACGGCCGTCGACGCCGAGGAAGGCCCAGAAAACGCTGGCGGGACTATTTGGACGCTTTCCGGACAGACTGGCCTCAGACAGCACTGAACAGAGATCAGTGGAAGGAGATGGGGGAGACCTTTGCTGGGCAGTGGGATTATATATAGGTTATATGTACTTTCGCATTTATAATGATAATAAAGATTACAGCGGGAATATACCCGTCATTGTATTTATTATTATTCATCATCATCATCAACCCATATACTGTCCCACTGCTGGGCACGGGTCTCCTCTTAGGATGAGAAGGATTAAGCTACAGTCCACCACGCTGGCCTAATGCGGGTTGGCAGATTTAACACGCCTTCGAGAAAATCTCTCAAGCATGCAGGTTTCCTCACGATGTTTTCCTTCACCGTTTAAGCGAGTGACAATTAATTATTAATACGCACATAATATCGAAAAGTGAGTGCCTTGGATTCTAACTTGAAACCTTTAACTTGGCAGTCCAATGGTCATAACACTAGGCTATCACTGCTTTATTATTATTATTAAATAAATAAATAATATTTATTTCCAAAAACATTGTACAAAACACTTACACTACTTATTAATGAAATTTAACTTTACAATATAAAAGTTTAACAGTGTTTCGATAAAGTCTGGTACCCAAGGTAAGATTTAACTTGTACCACCAAACAGCGTTCTCGGATTCAGGATTCAGGATATTATAACAAAATTAAAACAAATAGTAGGTACTATTATTATATAGTAACAGCTATATGATTATATTATAGTAGTCTACGTACGGCCACAATTTCGAATTTGAATACCGTTTGATGGTAAATTTGGATTCGCCAGTCAGACGTGCCTTAAATATTATCTCGTTAGGGCGCATTGTTAGGGCACGACCATGCGCGCCAGGCCGACAGAATCGATATTTTAACGTTAGACTACGATTCATCCAATTTGCAAAACATTTTACAATTTAACATACCATCAGATATTTTTTTTTATACCACTATGGTGGCAAAGAAACATACGGTCCACCTGCTGGTAAGCGGTTACCGTAGCCTATATACGCTTGTAACACCAGAGGAAAACGAAAAAGGAATAGTTGGGTTGGCAGTATCGGGGTTAAAGTCCCCCCCACTCACTTGCACGTTGCCGACCCTGTAAAACGAAAGAGGAATGGTTGGGTTAGCAGTAATATCTGTGAATCACACAAAATTGTCTCTGATGGGAATCTAACCCACGAAGCACGGCGTAACGATAGTGGCAAATTTGTTCTACAAGTTGTTTTAAGTCTTCTACTAAATCCTACAATCATTTTATTCGAAATACCAGTGTGGTCCCTCAGTTCACACGCACATGCGATGTCACCACCTTAACCCCTACACCAAACGTGCATACTTTTTGTCAAAACCGTAGACAAAAGCTAGTGTTTAGTAAATCAAAGTTAGTTTAGAAGATCAAAATACTCCCTGCACTTGTACATAAAATGCCCTTTCCGTGCCTTTCGAAGTCAGGCAATTATTAATTATTTTGTGTTCATAATTTTGAATAGCGACATCTATCCTCGCAATTTCGCACTACGGAATAAAGTGTTGTAGCATGTGTCCGGAAAGTACGCTTCTAATATACTAGATGGCGCTTTGCACGAGTTTGTTGTAAAAATAAACGATTGAAGACTACAATACGCCAGTAAATTAAACCACAGCCTTTATTAGTCTAAAGAATCACTTTAAAATATAAAATAACAATGACAACAAAAATCACTGAATTCCCGTATTGATGAGCTGATAAATTTAAGTACCGAAACAATGAGAAGTATGGGCGATAGAATCTGTAAAAAGTATTGAAATAAATATAGGTACTTGATTAAAAAAAACTACTTTTGTTGATATTATTAATCCCGACGTTTCGGACCCTTTACAGCGTCCATAGTCACAGATAGAAATCCGTAAAAAGCAGTTTAGCAGTTAGCTCTTATAGCTGAAGTGGTTTTTGTTCAAGGAAGTTTCTCCCGCAAAAAACAAGACAATTTAAAATTTAAACTTCATAGGTATAGAGGCCAGCACATCAAGCTACCACAATCTGTCAAATTTCTTTGACAGATATTCAACTTTAATACAACACAATTGGGAAAATTTTACAGTTTTGGATAACTTGGCCTGCTGGCGTCTATACATGATCATGATTAGCTAATATTTGTCTGCGAATAAATCGCAATTTGGGTAGTCTTCATGAAGCTATAGAATACGGCCAGTACACGAAGGATGGGAGACGAAGCGCGTCTGATAGTGCGACACGTGGCATGTACCAACAGTCTGTGATGCCTGCTACGCAGATAATTATTTAGGGTATAAAGCCGAATACACTCATTTGAAGATGAGGTGCATCTGTTATACCTCAACAAATTACGACCATAACCCAGTCCTCTACAACCCTTATTCCTATAGTAAACCACTCATCAGAGTGAAGCAATTGCAAAAAATTTTTGCAAATTTTACAATACTCTCCATCCCACCTATATTTCCGAGTTGCTACTCATAGTTTTTTTTTATTCAAAACTTTATTTTAATCAGCTGCAATATAATCTTTTCCAACTTTAGTTACCTAGTTTACCCTCCACCCCAGTTGTGTTCCTGCAGTATGCCATATAAGCTTCTTACTGTAGTCGCTACTGTGTAGTCCCTTTTTAAATCAAACTTTCAAATAATCAGCTTTAAAAATCTTTACCAATTTTACTGCAATCTGCGCCCCACCTGTGTTTCTGCAGTATGCCACATAAGCTTCTTATTGTTGCTGCTTCTCTACAGTTTTTTAACATAAAACTTTAATTTAATCTGCTAAAAAATCTTTATCAATTTTACAATACCCTCTACCCCACCTGTGTTCCCGCAGTATGCCACATAAGGTCCTCTGTAGCTCATTACGGCACCCATATTGGTTGCTCGTTATCTCACAGACTGTATGCACGACTTCTGTGTGAGGTACTCGAAATAAGAGGCATTGTATACCATTACACCCGTGCGCAATGCGTTTGAGGTAACGGGAGTCATTTTATATACCTACTTACAAATATACTTCTTTATTCAAAAATCCATCGATTTTGTTTTTTTATTAGATGACAAATATAAGCCTTCGACCTTCAGCTCGCTTCTGCTCAAGAATGCTAGAGAATTATGCAAGAAGCCTATGTTGCAAGTGAGACACTGCAGGGGGTCTACTCCCTAAGCACGAAGTCCGTAGTTCGACCTTCGTTACGGGCGTTTCCTACTCTGTATCACCTACGGACGGACGATTCGTTCGGGGCCCGAACTAAGAATGAATGACTACACAATTTGACAGTTGTCACTACTCCCGATGTGTTTTTATTTATGTGTGTTAGTAATATTGAATTTGACACTCGGACTCCGAAGTTTTGGAGAACTTTCGAACGGTTCGTAAGTTCGTTGACGGAGATAGGGAGTAGACCCTTAGTTTCTGCTTACCTCTGTGGGAAAAGTTTTTGTTTTATTGAGACAAATCAACAAACAAGCATACGATCCGCCTGATAGTAAGTGACAACCGCAACCTATAGTCTTCAGTTACACCAGTGGTATCACTTGCGCGTTGTAATCTTGAAACCTCAGTTGTTAATTGAAATGAAACTACTTTTTACGGATTTTATCGCGTTATATATGTTACGGTAATAGTGAATAATACGGGTTATTCCGTAATACAAAGTTATAGGAATTCAAATTAACGGTTATTATTTAAAAAACTTACAATATCAAAATCTATGGGGCAATTACGATGGAAAATGAAATGTAAACTCTGTCTGAAACGCAATAAAGGCGACTATTGAGTTCTTCCGGAATTACCCCGCGATAGTTCGCAATTATCCATTATGACCCAAAAATATGGTTCTTTATTTAAAACACTTTCTTTAGCAAATCCAACGATATATTTAAAAATATAATTTATGCTTTTCAAAGGCTTTTCAATATCTATGCAGATCTAAAACAGTAAGACTCGTAAAATAGAGCATTCCCAAATAATCAAATGAAATGTTCACCTCTAGTCATCTCGCAGAAATTTCTATCGGAATTGCCCCAATGCACTTTACATAAGTAACGCTCAAGGACTAAAAACAGCTCACAACGCGTTGTGGTCAATTATATTAGTTGAGCTCCAACATGCAAGGAATTATAAAAACTAAATAAAATTAAAAGTCGTACTTAGGCCAGGTTAGGTAGTTAGGTTTTTTTTTATATATTCAAAAACTAAAAGTAATAAATTTCGATCGTTTATTCACATTTACCAAAACATGTGGTTATTATTAATAATTTTGTAAAAATATTAATAATTTTCAATTAATCAGATTTACCGTAACATATATATTGATATTATTAATTCCGACGTTTCGGATCCTTTACAGCGTTCATGGTCACGGGTAAAAATCCGTAAAAAGTATGTTCATTTCAATCTATAATATTCGCGTAAATGTCAGAAAACCTCAGTTGTTAAGTCGCATATTATGTCTACATTGCCCTTCAAGCCGAAACAAACCTTAGCACATTATTGCTTATAGGTAGAATACTTGAAAAAAGTGGTATATTTTAAGAGAGGTAGGGTATCGTCTGAATTATTTCAGTATCAACCGACGGCACGCATGGATCAGTCATTGTGTAGCTCAACCATAATTTAGGGAGCTCAACAACCCCGATAATCTAGGGATGGACGACGATACCAGATCAGAGTAACATTTGCGTAGGTCACATACAAAAAGGCTCAATGCCACCAAACTGTTTAAAGCTGAGTAGGTATTTATATTTAGCCTACAAAGTACTAACATTTACTGAGCAAACCCTGTCACTTTATTATGTATGTAACTTATTGCAAGCGTTCAACTGAACATTAATATTCAAACGGTATGTTTGTCCTTTTGTTTTCACAGAAGTTCTGCGTTGCATTCAAAACTAGCTTGCACGATAGACTTGCGAACTACTTGTAAAGCGCTTTAAGTTTCAACGCGCAGTGAAACGGTTGGGCTAACTTTGAACTTGCCAAATTTCTGCTACCTATCTGTTACATCGCTTTTATTGTTATTTTAGCGAAGGAAAATTTCGACTGAGGGCAGGATTCGAACGTGTGCCTTCTGGTTAGGTACGCCAGACGCTATGGCCATTAATCCACCGCGAGTTCCACCCGCAGGTCGAAATTTGCCTTCACATTCTGAATTTACGTCTATAAGGTGACGTCACGACGTCCGACGCAGTCGAATACTTCCTTCGCTAAAATAACTTTAAAATCTTAGCATTGAAAATGCCATAAAAAAACTTAAAGATCGTTGTTTTTTTTTTCATTAAAATATTCTAGAGAGGGCTGTCCTTATCACCGGGTATAAAAATAGCGAACGACCTATTCTCAGACCTACGAAATATACACAAAAACTTTCATAAAAATCGGCCAAGCCGTTTCCGAAGAGTTAACAAACACTGTGACGTGAGATTTTTATATTGTTTACGCATGCAACATTCCTTATTCCCGCCAATTTCCCTCTCCCAATAATTAATCTGCAATCAAAACTTACCGCCGCGCCCGGTACGCGGCGCCACTGTCAACGAAACTTCAACAACTAAGCGGCCGCCATTTCTGAACGGCCACAAAACAATTGAAAAACCGTGATAACCTTGTGAATTACGGTGTTATACCTTGTGGAATAATATCAAAACAACACTGCAGTGTAGCGAACATTCATATCATCTTAAATTATAACTCGTGATAGTGTACTTCTACCAAAATCAAGCTTAGCAGTTCGCCGGCGGTGAGTACCTAACCTACCTTCATTCAAATTCCTCTTTGTTCCCACTGCTGCAGCGTAAACAAAATTTACAGTCCATTCCATTAATTATGACGACCTCTGTGGTCTAACGGTTCGAGTGCCGGACTGCTGATCATGGGGTCGTGGGTTCGATTCCCACAGGACACAAATATTTGTGTGATAAAACATGAGTATTTGTGTTTGTCTGGGTGTTTCTTATGTATTATAAGTATGTATTTACAAAAAAAAAATGTATATATATATTATATCCATTGTCTAGTACCCATAGTACAAGCTCTGCTTAGTTTGGGACTAGATGGTGCTGTGTAAAATGTCCCAAAAATATTATATATTATTATATTAATTAAAAATAAAGGCCACTGGCTTACGGTCATCGAGCGCCGTTCAAGTCACGGCATATATATTAAATGATGACACAAATAACACAAATGTTTATGTGATGATCATAATATGGTGTTTGTGTTTGTCTGGGTGTTTCTTATGTATAATAATAATAAATGTATTATAAGTATGTACCTATTTACAAAAAAAAAAAGTAATTATAAAATAAAATTATATCCATTTTGATTTCTGACATTTACGCGAATATTACACATTGAAATAAAACAGTCTACCCGTGACCATGGACGCTGTAAAGGGTCCGAAACGTCGGGATTAATAATATCAATATACGCGATAAAATCCGTAAAAAGTAGTTTTATTTCAATGTATAATATTCGCGTAAATGTCAGAAATCAATATGTTAGCCAGTACGGACTGTCTATTGCAAATAAAATACGTCGGTTGTAAGATCTCATGGCAGTCTACCCGTGACCATGGACGCTGTAAAGGGTCCGAAACATCGGGATTAATAATATCAATATACGCGATAAAATCCGTAAAAAGTAGTTTTATTTCAATTATATCCATTGTCTAGTAACCATTGTACAAGCTCTGCTTAGTTTGGGACTATATGGTGCTGTGTAAGAATGTCCAAAAATATTTATATTTATTTTATTTATTTACACGTTTGGCGCAGCGGCTGAGGGACCGATTTCCGTGCCATGGGTTATAAGGTTCGCTCCCCACACGGAACAAGTATTTTTATGACTTACGGGTAGTCTGGTTATATGTATTTTTAAAACGCAACCACGGAGGTAATTTTAGCGTGGGCATCGTTATTCTAAAATTATTTTTTTTTTCTATAGACGCTTGCAATACCAGGGGTATCATTTGCGCGTTGGCGACCCTATAAAACGAAAGAGGAACAGTTGGGTTGCAAGTATAAGGGTCAAAGTACCTCCACTGCCGACACAACGTTCCTTGTGGAGCACTGGCAACCTTGCTCACCGATAGAAACAACACAGCTCAAAGCAGTGTTATTTCACTTCAATTTTCTGCAAGGCGGAGGTACTTCCCCAGTCGGGGAGCACCAATTTAAGTGGAATTACTCCCACTATGCCCTACCTAAAGAAAGGAAAAGAAAGAAAAATATTTATTGACACAGTCTTGGACAATGCACACAGTAATATTAAACACATGATGGAAGTACATATAAAATAAGGAAAAAAAAATGTGTGTCCCACGACTGCGTTACATAGGCTCCACCTCTCATATATGTCTCTTATAAGTAGGTCCGCAGTGTAAGTGGTTATCCAAGCTATAGTTAATCATGAACAACTTAGACCACACGAAGTTCTGAACAAAAATAAGTACCTACAAGTTGATAAAACTTGATAATGACTACTACACCGTCTTCTGTTTTACTTGAAGGAACTCTGTATAATGGAATAGAATTACAATATTTTTATTCAGAAACAATTTTATAGACAAAATTGTAAAATCTATGTTATCATTTAACGTTTTGACCGCCACGGACGTGTATAGACGTCAAATGAAAACTTGCTCACGACGCCAACGACGGCATGACACGTCAAAAATACCACTTTTTTTAGTTCAATATACATATCTATACAAAAATTTGTTGTTTTTTGTTTACCTGTTATTAAATACTAGAATTGGTCGCTTGGCGTAGAGAACACGGATTTTCGTTAGTGACGTGCGGTCAAAAGGTTAACAAACTTAAAATTAATAAACTACAAAGTAAATTAAACTAAAACTAGACTAGGAATCCCATCACTATAGAAAGAAAGAAATAAATCTAATAAATAAAATTCTCGTGTCACAGTTTTCGTTGCCATACTCCTCCGAAACGGCTTGACCGATTTTGATGAAATTTTTTGTGCTTATCGGGGAGGTCTGAGAATAGGCCAACATCTATTTTTCATACCCCTAAATTTTTTTTTTTATGGCAAAACAACGTTTGCGGGTTCAGCTAGTAAAGAATAAATATAATACTCGCAAGATTATGACAAATCGATTGACGTAAGAATCATCAAAAACGGCCCACGCGTTTGCTCTCTAGTGTACCACAATACATAGATACATACAATAGACTGATAATTTTTATTTTATTTATTTATTTAGTCATTTATTTCAGGCATCCATGGCCCATAGATAATACAAACTAACATATAAACAGTAAATAAATGTTATGTAAAATAATTAAAAATAAAAATAATAATTGTTATGTTAGTAACACTTCACTATGCACTGTTTTGTGCCGTCCTGTGGTACTTGTCCGCAGAAGCGACGGAACACCACGCCCTGCAGCCAAAAGTCTTCTTCCATGACGAGAGGCAGAAGACAATTTGCTACTCGCACCACGAACGCCTTAAATTTGACGTTGTGGCGCGACTCCAGCAGTACCACTCTCGGCATGTACCTCGTCTTTTAGTAAACACATCATCATCATCAACCCATATACTGTCCCACTGCTGGGCACGGGTCTCCTCTTACATTGAGAGGGGTTAGGCTATAGACCACCATGCTGACCTAGTGCAGATTGGCAGACTTCACAAACCATCGAGAAAAATCTCTAACGTAGGCAAGTTTCCTCACGATGTTTTCCTTCACCGTTTAAGCGAGTGATAATTAATTACGCACATGAATTCGAAAAGTCAGAGGTGCGCGCCTTGGGTTCGAACTCGAGACCTTCGACTTGGTAGTCCAATGGTCATACCACTAGGCTATCACTGCTTTAGTAAACACATTACCCTCCATTGCGTCGCGCAATCAGGTAAAAAAGTCTTTTGATATACGATTGAAGTCGCCGGCAAAAACTAGGCCCATATAAACATACAAACTTTAAAACCAAAACATGATCATTGAATATTGTTACTTTAAAAGAGACCATGATTCTCTGAGTTTGTTTCGGCGTTTCTTCTCAGAGGTCGTCAGCTAGGAAATACCGGCTCCATCTAGTATTAATTAATAATTAATAATAAATATCATTGATCATGTAACAATAAAAATGTAGGGTAGCTGTCAGTAATTATATCATCAAGACGCACACCACCTCAGTCTACCCGTGACCATGGACGCTGTAAAGGGTCCGAAACATCGGGATTAATATTATCAATATAACGCGATGAAATCCGTAAAAAAGTAGTTTTATTCCAATGTGTAATATTCGCGTAAATGTCAGAAAACATCAAACTTTAATTTGTGTCCATTTTATTTTCCTGACAGTCCCGGATCTGGAAATATTTCTTTACAAATTCTTTAAAGGTAATCATTTTTGTTCCATAAAATTAATGGCTTTGAGATTCTCGGATGTCTGTCTGCATTATTATATCCTGGTAAAACTGGATGAGAATTGGGGTCAAAGAGAAGCGTGTGGCAATAAGGATACGTGATTCCATATCTGTCCAAGGTTAAGCTATCACTGGCCTCGATCGGATTATGGATGGGTTTAACTAAATAAAATATTTTAGGAAAATTTTACACAGAACAATCTAGTCCAGAACTAAGCAGAGTTTTTTTTATACTACTGAGGTGGCAAACAAGCGTACGGCCCACCTGATGGTCAGCGGTTACTGTAGCCTATTGACGCTTGCAACACCAGGGGTATCACTTGCGTATTTGCCAACCCTATAAAGATAACCAGAAGGTTCGAATCCTGCCCGCGGTCCAATTTTTCCTTTTCTAAATAACTTTAAAATCTTAGCATGGAAAATGCCAAAAATATACAAAAAGATATAGATAGGACACAAATATTTGTGTGGTAAAAACATAAGTGTTTGTGTTTGTCATGGTGTTTTTTATGTATTACGTATGTATTTACAAAAACAAAAGTATATAAGTATTATATCCATTGTCTAGTACCCATAGAACAAGCTCTGCTTAGTTTGGGACTAGATGGTGTTGTGTAAAATTGTCCAAGAATATTTATTAATTTATTAGGTACTTATATATTTTTTTAAATCATCATCCTCCCAAAAAAAAAGTTATTTTTCGCAGACCATTACGAAGTAGGAAATATTTTACAAAATACCAAAGCTCCCAGGGTCATGGTTATAAGGCCCAAAGGCCCACTACATACGATGCGCTATTTTGCAGAGACACTGTTGCGCAACCATTGTTATATAAAAAAGGGTTGAATTTGATGATCTTTGCCTAAATCGTTTTGTTTTTATTTTACATAAAGTTACTTTTACAAATAAACTTACTTTAAACAGAAAATGTAAATGTGAGTAACTGTGCAGGCTAGATATACAAACTTAGAGACTACCTTAAAAAAATATGATATTCTTCTTTCTCCGAGCCTTTTCCCAACTATATTGGGGTCAGCTTCCAGTCTAACCAGATGCGGCTGAATATCAGTATTTTACACGAAGCGACTGCCATCAGACCTTCGCAACCCAATTTTTTTGGGTAATACCGATAACCTGAGGATGGACTGGTTGTCAGGCTTTTCGTGCTTCTGACTACCACTAATGATTGTCATAGGTGTTCGTATGACAACCGGGACCGACGGCTTTACATGCTCTCTGAGGCACAGAGGGTCTCGATGTGTTAAGAATGGTCACCCATCCACAGACTGACCGCGACTAGCGCAGCTTAACCTTGCAGATCGGTTGATCAGCTTAGTTATTACTTAGACAAAACATAATATAATAATATTATATTCAAATATTAGACAATTTTAACACGATTCAATTTTTAGATTCAGCGGATTGCGTGCGGCAAACGATTTACATAGATCTAGAATAGTTAAACGGGATCTTATCTGCTCTTCATTCACAAATTTACAGTTAAAATTAGACCGACAGGTCTGTGTTTCACGAAGTTAGGTAGAGGTCTACCAACACACCTCAGTCCCGTGTAGTCAATGTCCCGTGGTGGAGTTGTGTGTCGGGTCGTTTTATTCCCTGAAACATGGTTGAGTCGAACGATGCCGATACACACGTCATACTCGTGAACGGGTGCCGTCTGTCGGGGCTGGTCAGCTCTTACTGTCAATGGCAATCATCACACTGCATTGTTCTCATTCATAACAAAAGTTGAAAACCAAGATTAACATTGTAATCATGTTTTTTTTAAAGTGTGTATAAAGAGTTTCTTGCCAGTTCTTCACCATAAGACCCACTTTTTGGAACCGTGCAACTATGTAGTTTTGACTTTCAAAAGTGCTATTTAATGGTTTAATTGAAATAAAAATTTGGCTTTGACTTTGTAATAGGCAACAAACCTATTACCATATTAGGCACAAAGCAAGACCCCGACATTAAGCACAGAAATATTTATATTATGACTATCTTTTACCCGCGACTTTGTCTGCGTGGAGTTTAACTGGAAAAAAAGTATCTAGACATTAAAATTTCTGAAATATTTCCAATTTCCTGCGCAATTTTCTTATTTTTTCTCCTGGGTCCTGGGTTCGATTCCCAGGTCGAGCAGTGTTTTTGGGTTTATCTATAAAATTCTCAGTAGCAGCTCAGAGTTTGGATTTGTGCCCGGTAAATAGCAATAGGCTCTCCCTATTACATGGGAACTACACATATCGGCGAACATTCATTGGTACACCTCCGCCTAAACCTTCGGGGTATACAGCCGTGATGGTAGGTTAATTTTTATATCCATAACACCCAGTCGTGACACCAGCAGATACGTATTAATTCTCAACCTTGATACAGTAATTCATGTACATAGCGTGTTCTTATTTTAACCGTGACATTGGTATACCCTCACCCCTATATTTTGTCACGCGATATGGCTTCCTCGGTAATTATAGCCAGCTTTATTGTAATGGCGTTGATAATTAAATAAAGAAGGTACCGGATTAGGTTTCTAAGGATTAAACAAACATTATGCTGCGCGCAAATATCGAAAATGTTCATTGGCGGAAAACGGCTCACAACGCGTTGTGGTTAATTATATAAGAAAGTAGAAGCAGCAGCTCAATAATCAATAGTTATTTTTGTTTTAATTTTTTTTGACTGCCTCATTAGTCTTGTAGTCGTAAGCGCGACTACTACGCTAGAGGTCCTGGGTTCAATCCCCAGGTCGAGCAAAGTGTTATTGGGTTTTTCTATGAAATTCTCAGTAGCAGCTCGGAGTCCGGATTTGTGCCCGGTTAATGGCAATAGGCTCGCCCCCTATTACATGGGACCTAAACATACCGGTGAAATGTGGGTGTACCACACCTAACCCTTCGCGGAATACAGGCGTGATGGTATGAAAGTATGAAAGTTTTCATTTAAACTGGCATCGAGTTTTTGAATTTATTTAAAAATCAAAACGTACCGTTACCGTGGTATAATGGTTCAATTGTACAACTGCCGATCACGAGGTTATTGGTTCGATTCTCACTGAGTACAAATATTTACGTAATGAATAAAAGTGTTTGTGTTTGATTGGGTGCTTTTTTAAGTATTAACAAAAAAAGTATATAAGTACTATATTATATACATTGTCTAGTACCCACAGTGCAAGCTCTGCGTGGTTTGGCACTATAGGGTGCTGGGTAAAAATGGCTTACATATTTATTATTATTATTCATAATTCAAACTCCTTCCCAACAGAAACACTTTTACTCAACCTGGAAATTGAGCTTAGGACCTCGCATTCAGTAGTCTACGTCAACAATACACTCAAGCAGTAGGTATCATAAACAGTGATATTTAGAAAATAAATCTGAACTGAGTAAATTAGAAGTCGACGATAGCTAATTATAGTTAAGCACGAAAGGCGGTAATTACGTTGTCATAATGATATTTCTAATGCCCTGTTTAAATGATAGTAGGTACCTGGAGGTGAGCTGTGTTCAGAGGGTCTACTCCCTATCTCCGTCAACGAAGTTACGAGCCGTTCGAAAGTTCTCCGAAACTTCGGAGTCCGATAAAACAAGGGTCAAATTAAATTTTTCGAACAGGTAAAAACACATCGGGAGTAGGGACAACTGTCAAATTGTGTTGTCATTCATTCTTAGTTCGGGCCCCGAACGAATCATTTGTCCGTAGGTGATACGGAGTAGGAAACGTCCGTAACGAAGGTCGAAACTACGGACTTCGTGCTTAGGGAGTAGACCCCCTAGACAGTTGTAAAACGTCGAATTGGAAAATTTATTATATTTATGTAGTGAATTGGAAAATTATTTTTGTGTTGGATAGTCCATTTATTGAGTAAGGTGATAGGCTATATAGGAAAGAAGGATATAGGAAGTAGTCATAGGCTTGTGATATGACCATTGGACTGGCAAGTCAAAGGTCTCGAGTTCGAATCCGAGGTACGCACCTCGGACTTTTCAAATTCATGTGTGTGTATTAATAAAATTAATTATCACTTGCATAAACGGTGAAGGAAAACATCGTGAGGAAACCTGCATGCCTTAGATATTTTTCTCGACAGTGTGTGAAGTCTGCCAACCCGCACTAGGCCAGCGTGGTGGACTATTAGCCTAATCCCTCTCTATCTAAGAGGAGACCCGTGCCCAGCAGTGGGACAGAATACGGGTTGATGATGAAGTAAATAAGAAGTTAATTAATGTTGACGAAGCAAATGCATTATGCAAGAATCCTAGCAAGTGGCGTTCTTTACTTTTTACCTACGACCAAAGAAAAAGGCGTATGTATGTACCTAAGTCCCCACAAAAATGTCAGTGTAACGCTTAAACCGAGCTAATCTCTCCCATTAGAGTTCAAAACTAGTACAAAACTTTATAATCGCGTAAAGTTTATATTTATACTAACATTTGACGGTAATTAGGACATTTCGTGTCTAGCCACGATTAGCCATGACGTTCCAAAGACAAACTTTTTAGGTAAATTTAGAATTTAGTTTAGGAATGTTTATTTTGGCAAATAAATGTTGAAATAAAACTACTTTTTAAGGATTTTAAAGCGTTATATTGATATTATTAATCCCGACGTTTCGGACCCTTTACAGCGCCCATGGTCACGGGTAGACTGAGGTGCTGTGCGTCTTGATGATATAATTACTGACAGCTTTTTATTGTTACATGATCAATGATATTTATTATGACTAATTATTAATGAATACTAGATGGAGATATACTAGATGGTATGAGTCTGTTAGAACTAGGAGCAAGACCACTCAAATTGGAGTTGCCCGACTGGGGAAGTACCTCCGCCTTGCAGAAAATTGAAGTTAAATAACACTGCTTTGATATGTGTTGTGTTCCTTACGGTGAGCAATCCTTACAGTGAGCAACTGCCAGTGTTCCGCGAGGAGTTGGCTGTGGAAGGACTTTGACCCATATACTTTCAACTCAACTATTCCTCTTTGCGAACGCAAATGATACCCCTGGTGTTACAAGCGCTTATAGGCTACGGTAACCGCTTAACATCAGGCGGGCCGTATAGTTTTTTGCCGCCTTAGTGGTATAAAAAAAATGATAGTTTGTCATTTTATCGTAATAATAAAAAAGTAGTTTGGTTCTAACTAACCTAAGCTAATTCTTAGGGTAACAAAGACAACAGTCGGTCTTTGTTTTCCAGACCCATAAATAAACTTTTACGACCGGAAGAATTTTATCATAGACACAATATTTCTAGGTCAACAGAATTCGTATACCTTACTTTTGCCTTTTCATATATTGAATTTATGTTGATTTTATTTAAGTATTTACTTTTTACTGTATGCCGTGTCTCTAGTGCTGTGGCAGAATAAATAAATATTATTTCTTTCTTTCTTCTTCTTTCTTACAAGAATAAATATTCAAAGGATGATGTAAAGAAATAGGATGACGGAAATCGGATCTAGTGTGTAAACTACCATACAAACAGTTCTACGACTAGTCCGGACCGTATTTTCACGGATTCTGATCTAACTTGGATCGGACGTAGTGCGAAACCGCTCTCTCTCTGTATTTTCACAGAGTAGGATTGGATTGGGATCGGACGTAGTGCAAAACCGCTCTCTCTCTGTATTTTCACAGAGTAGGATCGGATTCGGATGGGACATAGAGCGAAACTGCTCTAACTCTGGGCCCGATTAATAGCAATTAGGTTATTGCCCCTACGTTAGTACACTGCCTAACCCTTCGAATACAGTTGTAATAGTATATTATAGTGTACATATAGATGTTTATCTCCAAGACAGAAGTCAATAAATAATACGAATATATTCTATTTCTAGCATATGCGTGCCGTCTCCAACTTCTTCAAGACTGAAGGACGCCATCTTTAACAAACTTTCGGCTGCAGCTGATACGCGAAATGAAATTCTCAAGCTCTGGAAATAGGGTTCTATTGAGTGCTCAGTTATTATGGCTTTTTTTTTAAATAGGTTAGGTTCTATAATATATTTATAGGTTCACTAGCTTTTGTCCACGGTATTACTTGCGTCTCAAAGATAAATATTTACTTGTAAAAGTATCTTTAAAAGATCTATTTGCAGATATAAATATCATTTATCATTCATGTTTGCTGAACCTAAAATCCTTAATTGATGCTCAATTTTTTCTACATTAAACAATGACGTCATACCCACACCTTATTTTACAACCCTCAGTAATGGGTGTCGTTACATTTGGTCGTAAACAGGTGACATAATTGTCTAAACATTGCTCAGGTCATGACACGGTCACTAGTGGTTGAATCGGGTTAAATGTCAGTCGGGTTAATATTTTTTTTTTAAACCACTACAGTGGCTAGCAAACATACGGCCCACCCGATGGTAAGCAGTCACCGTAGCCTATAGGCGCTTGCAACACCGAGGGTATCACTTGTTTGCGCGTTACTGACCCTGTAAAACGAAAGAAGAATAGTTGGGTTGACAGTATAAGGGTCAAACTCCCCCCACTGCCAACACAACGTGTCCTCGCGGAGCACTTGCTCGCCGTAAGGAACACAACACAGCTCAAAGAATACTTTACTACGATTTTCTGCAATACTTCCCCAGTCGGGCAACTCTAATTTGAGTGGAATTACTCCCACTATGGCCTACCTCTCTTAAAATGATGTTCGCCTCCTATTAAATAGGACTTAAAACATCCCCGTAAAGTGTGGGTACTGTAGAGGTCGCTACCAGGATCACAAACTATCCCTTAGCAAGGGACATGCCTCACGTGCGGCTTAATTATATTTTCGCCTGAAACTGATAGTTGGTGTTAGGCACTAGGTAGGGAAATGTTTACTTCTTCTTAAACCAGCCAGTCTCATGCTGACTCCTGGTAGGGACCTCTACAGTACACATTAGTTCAGCATCATCATATGAACCACAGTAGGTCCACCTGCTGAAGAAAGGCTCCCCTATAGACTTCAACAAGGACCGGTTATACATATACCTCCTGCATCCTGCATAGTACATTAGTACACCTTTGCCTAATCCTTCGAGATACAGGCGTAATAGTATGTTATTTTACGTTTACTTTTGTTAACCTATACTGTCCCACTACCAAGGGTCTACCCATAGCCCTCCACATCTGCCTATTTGAAGTTTTCTCTGGCTAGTCACCCATGAACGCTTCCAGATCTTCACACCACCGTTTCCTCAACCTGCCACAGCAACGGAGATTTTCCTGACGCAACCACTCTGTGACCCACGATTTTACATTAGCATAAAAATTGAATGTAAAGTCGGAAGGCACCTTTAAATAAAATACTCCAACATTTTAACACTTTCAGTATTAGACAACAAACTTAAACACGGACAAACACTTTTTCTTTCTGAAACAAAGCTGCTCACACGAAAATAAACGTTGGTTCGGAACAGCGGCGTGGTTACTAATTAGCAGCCACCTCTAGATAAATTGTATACTCTTAACCACAGACCTATAAATAGTTTAGAATAGGATTTTTTTTATAAGAAATAGTCTTTTGACAACAATCTCACCTGATGGTAAATGATGATGTGGTCTAAACTATAATACTCGTGATTTGAAGACCCCCAAATTATACACGTCAGGAAATACAGACTCAGGCGGCTGATTCCACTTCCTCGCTGTACAGAATGACGAAGCAACGCTTAGTGCGAGTTTCGGGGACTTCCACGAAACGGTGTCGCTTATAAATTTGCCTGGTTGTTCGACGGTAAAAGGGAGATGGCAGAATTAGATTCTGCAGTTCTGATACACATTATCCGAAATGTATCTGGTAGAAGACTGAAAAGCCTCCCACACTACCACACTATTTATTTTATTTTATTTTTATATAATACAGACAACAGATTAAGTTTTACACAATATTCAATCAAACATCATAGTGTTCAACCTGAAGTCCAATTAAAACTATACACATCATTCACACGATAATTTAAACTTTAGTGAGCTGAGGAAAGCAAATGGGAAACATAATTTTTTTTAAAAGAAAAAAATACCTAATTAGTCCTTATTGTTTCGATCAATTTTCTTTAAAAGGGTGACTTGACTAGTTGAATAATTGGACATTGTTTAGTTAATTTTTACTAGCTGTTTCCCGTTGCTGGGGAAGATTGGGCATTTTTGGACCTTTTTTTTAATACGGAAAGCTCTCTGTCACCTGCGGAGGTTCCACGGTATGTCGGATCCCTACCGACTAAAAACCGCAGTTGCCTTGTAATAATAGTGGAAGGTGATGGGGAGATCTATGGTCAGAGGTAAAGTTACGCAAAAAATTTAAATCAAAAGTATTTACAATATTGCCATGAGCCTTAACATCTTAAGGGAGTATCGTAAAACAACTGGAATAAGGATTCTATACGGAAAATAGTTTTCCTCGACACGGCACGCATTGTGAGGAGGTTCCTCTTTGGAGTTTTAAACGCCGGTCGCTTGGGACTGTTTCTGAATCTAGTAGGTACGTATTATATACTTTTTGTAATTTGTTTCGTTTATAATATGATTGGGCTACGGATATTTAATTTTATGACTATTCTAAATTTTATAATTTATCTAGCTGTTTGGAAGATACGAGGTAATAATGAAATTTACATACATACAAGATACGCGCGAAAAACACAACTCTTCCTTGGCAGTCGGGTAAAAAACTCAGGCGCGTATTCCTCGCAACCAGCGCGATTGTATGAGAATTAATATGGACGAAGCAAAAGAAGTACTTAAGCAGCAAAAATATAGAGGAATGCGGATATAAATAATCACAAAGGCATATAATTATATTCCTAAAACCACTCTGTACCTTCTTAATGTCGGATACAGTCATATGGCCGTCTTATGACAGGACAACGTAAGCGACATAAAGGCTATTGGCGCTTAACACCTTTTAGATATATGTTTTGAATACTCTCCCGCCTTTTACTTTTAGCTTCTAAGAACTGTTAGTATACCTGCTTGTATTAAGTTGGTGACGCACATAGCTTTTGCATTTTATTTTGTTTGTTATCAGGGTTTGCTTTGAGGAAATTCTCGGCAGCATTGCATAAAGATATAAATTTAAGCGAAAGAAAAAATCGATCTATGATTGATGTTGATTGACTGATGATGATACGTTTGGCGCAGTGACTGAGCGATCGGCTTTTGCACCATGGGTTGTGGGTTTGATCTCCACACGGAACAAATATTTGTGTACCTACAGGTAGTTGTTCTGGGTCTGGGTGTTTGTGTATCCCACGATATAAGGAGAAACGTTCGGGACAACGTTTAAGAAAAATAAAAAATAGATGTTAGACAGATTTCAAACCTGCATCCTGCGATACACCGGAAGTATTAACCAACCAATCTACTGAGATCTTGAATTTCTATCTAATAGCTACCAACTACAATCAATCTCGGCGTTTCGCGTCACCACTTTAGTGCCGGGACTACGGGAGCACTGTAGCATTCGTCCGCAGACCCGGCAGTATATTGGTTTCCCTTTTTTTTACTTAGCGTGTGGAAAATCCTCACGGAGCGTGTCTGACTCTAAAGAGTAGGTGACCTGCCGACTAAATACCACACGGTGTTCCTTCTCGCACCTGGTGCGTCGGGGACTACGGGAACAATTTCTTCCGTGGACATTGGAACACCTTGCCTAACCCGTCGGGGAAAGCAGACGTGATTATTGTTATCAGCGTTTTGTGTGCTACTGTCCTAACTAAAGTTAACTTTTGCTACAATGTCAAGAAGTTGCTAATATTGAGTTCCTTTTATTTCGATATGCAAACCCTGTTTTTAGATAAATGTATTTGAACATTGAATGAGGAAAAATAGGAAACGGGCAAGTGGCCATGCTACAAGTACGCTGATCAATCGATCTGCAAGCTTAAGCTGCACTAACCCGATTAGTCCGTAGATGGGTGACCATACATCACCTTTTTTTTTTTAATATTTTTGGGACATTTTACACAACACCATCTAGTCCCAAACTAAGCAGAGCTTTGACTTTGGGTACTAGACAATGGATATAATACTTATATACTTTTTTTTTTGTAAATACATACTTATAATACATAAGAAACACCCAGTCAAACACAAATACTCATGTTTTATCCACACAAATATTTGTGTCCTGTGGGAATAGAACCCACGACCCAATGATCAGCAGACCGGCACTCGAACCGCTAGACCACAGAGGTCGTCAAAACATTGAGATCCGTCTGTGCCTCGGAGAGCAAAGAAAGCTGTCGTCCCAGTTGCCTTGCGAATTACAAAGACTAGTGGGAGTCAGAAGCCCAAAAAGCCTGATAACCAGTCTATCCATAGGATTTATTTATATATTAGGCTGTTCAACAATGAGTACACGAGAAAAAAAAAATGTACAGGACACCAAGCTACCCCAATCTGTCAAATTTTTTTGATAGATTTTCAACTCTAGTATAAAAAAAATAAGGTTCATTTTCAATTTGGAAAATTTGACAGATTTGGATAGCTTGACCTGCTGGCGTTTGTACATTCTCACATTAGAATATCCAAGTGCCCCATTTCTTATAGAAGAGCACAAGCACTATAAGATGTGTAACAGAAATGCTAGCTATTAAAAGGACGGATCCAGACCAGGTAGTAAGTGTTATATCGGTATTGACCAGAAATTAGGTTGAGGAGGTCTGTAGACCAGAAGCCCTGAGGTACTCCGTAACTTTGAGGACCTAAATAACGCAACTGAACCCGGAGTTAGCGTGGCCGTAATTGCCTCGGCAATTAAAACTAAATGCTAATTAAAATAAAACATTTTGAGTAGCTTAACTTTATCTTTAGTACCTATAAACTATTATTATCATAGATAACTCAACTATTCTCAGGTGTTGCTTGATCTCACGCCACTACCCATCACATTATCTAAAAATAGCGGCCACAATAAAACAGAAAACAATTTCTTTTTAAAATAACGAAAAAAAAACGACAACTTTTTTTACAAAACCGTTGCACTTGCACATCACATCATACGACTTAGCTATTGTTAAACGGGTTTTTAGCGGGAGCCTACAACACTATATCTATCTCTTTCTTTCATTAACAGAATTGTATACATGTCTCTCTCACTCACGGTGTCGTGCTAAGGATGGAGGCACAGGGGACGTTTTTTTATTTAAATTTGAATAAATTTACACTTTTAAAGAAAGGTTTTGAGTTTATATAGGGTTTTTGAACTCTCGCGCAGTTCGTCACATAGTGTGATTATAAAATGTTATGGTGTTTTATAACTGTACAGTTTATTGCTTAATTGTAATTGACGGCTTGATATCAGTAGTTATAAGTTATACCATAAATATTTAGGACTAGTTTCTGCCCGTGATTGTATCTGCTTGGACTTTACTTTATCACCAACCCATATACTGTCCCACAGCTGGGCACGGGTCTCCTCTCATATTGAGAGGGATTAGGCTATAGTCCACCACGCCTAGTGCGGGTTGGCAGACTTCACAAACCCTCTAGAAAAATCTCTAAGTTATGCAGGTGGCAGGTGATCCATGAGAATTTTCGTATCTTTTGATGAGTGGAAAATCCTCATAGGTGGCCTGCAGGCATGAATGAAAAGTGAGTTTAAGAGAAAAAAAATTAATTTAAGTTATCATTATGATTTGAATTCTGTCCTCTCATTTATTCACTTTTTGACAGATGGAATTAGTGATTGCAGCACCGTAACATTTTGAGTATCGATTCGATTATTGACACTTTAATTGTTATGTAATTTGATAGCAATTTTAAATTGTTTAATTTTTTCTCTTATATACCTATTTGTACTTTCATACTGTAAGGGAAGCGCGGAGCCTGCAACTACAGACATTT
The DNA here is from genome assembly GCA_964056405.1 of Acronicta alni. Taxonomy (NCBI): domain Eukaryota; kingdom Metazoa; phylum Arthropoda; class Insecta; order Lepidoptera; family Noctuidae; genus Acronicta; species Acronicta alni. The sequence continues at coordinate 1,997,222 of OZ043935.1, forward strand.
TCTATGCCTAAATGGAGACTCCTCGACCTGTATTGTAAGCTAAATAAGATATGAAATAAATATTGTATTTATTTATTTATTTATGTAGTAACGATTATCGATTTATTTAGTGGTTTAATTTACCATGTACAGACGCCACCAGATCAAGCTGTCAATTTTTCCCTTATTACTTTGTATTAAAGTTTAAACTATCAAATAAATTTGACAGATTGGGGTAGATGTGCGGACCTCTGTACAAAGCCAGAGTATAAAGTCATTGGCTTCTATTTAAAATGATCGTTAAATTAATATATTTTATTATATTTGAATGGATGCAAGGTTTTTCTTATACTGATTTACTGATGTATAAAATGATTAGGTACTTCGATTTTTTCTTTTGCAGCGAATACATTCGACACAAAATAAAATTGTATTAAATACATTATTAGCTTTAAAACGTCGTAAGCGACACTAATTTTATAATCTTTAATGTCCAATAAACCTCATAATATTAGAATCGATAAAATCAAGTCGATGTATAATATACATATAAAAAGACGTAAGAGACACTAGTTTGATATTTTTTTTCGTTTTTTTAAATGTTGCTCCACACTAGGACTTTCTCCTCTCTCGTGGGTGCGTTTACAAACACAAACTGCCAGACCCGGAATAAATAGGTACCTGTATGTCACAAAAATATTTGTTCCGTGCGGGGATCGAACCCATGTTGCAAAAACCGATCGCTCACTTGCTCGCCAAACAAAAACATAAGCGACAATGGCTTCATTGTCGCTTATGTCTCTTAAATCAAATTAATATCGGTCCATATAAAAGTCTACGGGAGAGGTCTTTCTTCAGCAGTTCCAAGGTTGTGTAACGAGATCCTCAATAGCCATAATGACTTAATTGATATGCACCATGTCGACATGAGTGGCTTTATAGAGTTGCTTGTGCCTCTGTAATAAAGAATTAGACAGACTTAGGTACTCATGAAAAACATAACCATCCTATACTTTGCACAGTCAGGTAAAAGTGACAGGTACAAAAAGAATTAAACATGAAAAGATTTATTTTCGGATTGAGTACATTTCTTTTTCTTTCTTTCTTTGAAAAGATTAAACACTGTTCTTTTGATAGCATGATTTGTGGTGTCCCTAATCAATGCTTTGTTTTTATTTGTTGTAATGTTTAATTACTTTTTCTTTCATTTTTTTTTCTGGGAGACTTATGTTAAAGCGAGATATATTTTGATAAAATATTTTTTAAATGATTGAGGTGTGTTGTTTGAAGATTGCATCAAATTATATGTCATTTTGTTTTAAAATCTGTCCTTGTGTTAAAACAAATTAATATAATAGGACAGAATAACTTAAAGATTATACAATTTTTTTAAGAAAAAATGCAATTTTTTTTTAAAAGAAATCAATGAAATATGAAATAGAAAAAGGAAGAATAAATAAAATTTTTGGTGAAAAACAAACATACAAAAAAACTAATCTTTTCTTTTTATAATATTAGTTTAGATGTGTCTCCACGTTCTCCATTCCAGTGTGGATGATAAAACGGCCATTCTGCAGTCTATATTCCAACAGCCAATACAGGAGAAAACGATACAGGAAGTATTTCATTTTATTGTTACGGCCCTCCAGACCAGTGGTTGTCAATCTGTGGGTCCCGACCCCAGAGGGGTCACCAAAGCAGGGTTGTAGATCGTACAATACAATAATACAAGGACAAGGGTCAAGCTAGATTAGTATTTTACAAAAATAACATATGTGTTTGTAATTAAAACGTGTCTACGATTGAAAGAATAGCTTGTCCGTGGCTCTCATTTGTCTAGTGGTCCTAATCGCGACTGCTACGCTAGAGGTTTTTCTATGAAAATTCTCAGTAGCAGCTCGGAGTCTGGATTTGTGCCCGATTAATGGCAATAGGCTCGCTCCCTATTACATGGGACCTAAACATACCGGCAAAATGTGGGTGTACACCTCTGTCTAACCCTTCGGGGATTATAGGCGTGATGGAATGTAGTATTTTTAACGCAGTCGTATTTTTTGGTTCACTTACAAATACATACATACGTTTGTAAACCATTACCCTCCTTTGGCAGTCGGGTAAAAATAAAATATTTTAATTAGAATAGTTTCATTATGGACCTAGGGAGTTGCCAGACATGTTTACATGTAAAGGGGTCGAGTGTTCGAGAACTTTGAATAACACTGTTTCAGAGGGTCATCGTTTCTTTAATGTATTAATAAGCTTGCCCCCTATTATTATGACCTAAACAAACTTACAATCGTCAAATCCCTGACCCCTGTAGTATGTTTACACTGCTCAAAATGTCATCGTTTTTTTGTATTAATAACATTAAACAAATATTAAGTCAAAAACAGATCGTAATTTAATTAAAACACAGCATGTACCATGTAGATAAAATTTCTGATACCGAATCGTGCGCATTCAGGACTCAGACTAATTAAATATCTCACACGCAGTTCAAAAACCCGAAACTGAATCATTTAGGAATGTTTCCGAGAAGGCTAGTGGTTGCTCCTTTACTTTTTTTTATTGAGGAAGCTGATACTTGAGTAAGTTGAAGTTTAAATTACGAAATTCGAATCCCGTATTCAGTACAGAGGTTATGGTAGTTCAACATAAAACTCGAATATATTTAAAAAGTAGGGTGAGCAGGCATCTTCTGAATGTGCCCGCTCCACCTATAATAATAACAATATTTTTGGACAATTTTACACAGCACTATCTAGGCCCAAACTAAGCAGAGCTTGTACTATGGGTACTAGACAATGGATATAATACTTATATACGTTTTTTTTTGTAAATACATAAGACACACCCAGACAAATACAAACACCTATGTTCATCACATAAATATTTGTGTCTTGTGGGAATCGAACCCACGACCTCGTGATCAGCAGTCCGACACGCGAACCACTAGACCATAGACGTCGTCGACCTATGACCCCATCTTTGCTCCGGGGGCAAGAAGCAAGAGCAAGCCAAGTTTTCCTAAGCCCAATTTTCATAAAAAAACAACTACTACTTTTTACGGATTTTATCGCGTTATATTATCCGTAAAAATAAGTACGTATACGTATATAAAATCCGTTCCGTAAAAAGTAGTTTTATTGCAATTTAATACTCGCGTAAATGTCAGAAATAAATAAAAAACAACTAATTGATAAATGGAATCCAATTTTTAGTTAGACCATAGTGATTTTTTTGTGTCACATACAAAAAACCTGGTCTGTTGTTTCGTGTAAAATACTGATATTTAGCCGCATCTGAGAGTCTACTCACTATCTCCGTCAACGAAGTTACGAGCCGTTCGAAAGTTCTCCGAAACTTCGGAATCCGATAAAACAAGAGTCAAATTCAATTTTTCGAACGGGTAAAAACACATCGGGAGTAGGGACAACTGTCAGATTGTGTTGTCATTCATTCTTAGTTCAGGCCCCGAACGAATCATCCATCCGTAGGTGTTACGGAGTAGGAAACGCCCGTAACTAAGGTCGAAACTACGAACTTCGTGCTTAGGGAGTAGACTGGAAGTGGATCCCCAAAATAGTTGAGAAAAGACTCGAAGAATGATGATAAATATGCATTATTTAGATAGCTGAAAACGGCTGTTTTTTTTTTCGATATAAATCAGTTGGGCTTAAATTTAACTGTGATTATCGGTAACTACTTACACCATTGTACATACGCCAGCAGGTCAAGCTATCCAAAACTGTAAAATTTTCTCAATTGAAAATAAACCTAATTGTATTAAAGTTGAAAATCAATCAAAGAAATTTGACAGATTATGGTAGCTTGATGTTCTGGCCTCTGTACTACTCTGTATAGTGAAAACCGTATCAAAATCTATTGCGTGGTTTTGAAGAAAGTGGTTTAAAAAAAAAAGCGGAGAAACATCACGACGGAGGAAAAGAGACTTTGTTTTGTACTGTTTAGAAATATTAGTTTTAGTTAGATTAGTTTTTTTATACCACTAAGGTGGTCAACAAGCTTATGGCCCACCTGATAGTAAGCGGTTACCGTAGCCTAAAGACGCTTGCAACACCAGGGGTATCGCTTCCGTGTTGCCAACCCTAAAACGAAAGAGAAATAATTGACATCTATTTGTATTTTTTTTTTGCATTTTCCTAGCTAAGATTATAAAGATTATTAATTTAGCGAAGGAAAAATTAGACTGCCGGCAGTATTCAAACCTGCGTCTTCTAGTTCAATACACCAGACACTATGACCACTAAGCCAAGGCGACAACGAGTTAAAGATGTGAATTCGGTATTTACAGGCAAATTTCGACATGGCGGGTGGGACTTGCGGTGGCTTAGTGGTTATAGCGTCTGGTGTTTTTTTTTTTATACCACTAAGGTGGCACACTAGCGTACGGCCCATCTGATGGTAAGCGGTAACCGTAGCCTATAGACGCTTGCAACACCAGGGGTATCGCTTCCGCATGACCAACCCTCTCAAACGAAAGGTACTATTTAGAGATAGGTATATTAGGTATTATAATTAGTTTATTTTTCTTATACAACTAAGATGGTCAACAAGCCTATGGCCCATCTGATGGTAAGCGGTAACCGTAGCCTATACACGCTTGTAATACCAGGGCTATCACTTGCGCGTTTGCCAACCCTGTAAAACGAAACAGGAATAGTTGAGTTGGCAGTATAAGGGTCAAAGTCCCCCCACTGCCAAAACAACGTTTCCTAGCAGAGCACTGGCAATCTTGCTCACCGTAAGGAACACAACACAGCACAAAGCAGTGTTATTTCACTTCGATTTTCTGCAAGGCGCATACTTCCCCAGTCGGGCAGCTCCAACCTTTTTTTATGTGTATTTATTTATAATTTATTTTTGTTTACTGCCTCATTAGTCTAGTGGTAACAAACGCGACTGCTACGCTATAGTTTTCCAGGTCGAGCAAAGTGCTATAGAGATTTTCTTTTGAAATTCTCAGTAGCATCTCGGAGCGAAGATTTGTGCCTTAATGGCAATAGGCGCGCCCCCTATTACATGGGACTTAAACATACCGGCGAACTGTGGATGTACATTACTATACCTACACCTCTACCTAACCCTTAGGGGAATATAGGCGTGATGTTATGTATGATGATGTGGGTTTTTGTTTAAGACACCCATTTATTACATATCGTGATCTGCAGAAACCTATTGTCTTTTTTATTGATCAAATAAAAACGTAATATATTTGAACTTTTACATTTAAATGTCTTCAAACTGGTTGCGGTATTCGGTTTTACTCAGTAAATAATAAAATATTTTTTCAAAAGATTTTGTAACGAAAATGGAATACGTATATTTGCAGTAGATTATATTTATATAGGTGAATTGAATAAAAAAAGGCTTGTGTTTAAACACCGCCCAAAAAAGTACCTATTTTACTACTAAAAAAATTCTAAATGGTTACCAAAATGGATAAATGGTCACCAAAATAATATCTTCTATATAAAAGTCACCTCAAAATATTGTTATATACACTCAAAACATTCGCATTTGGTTCTGGCACTCGCCGGCCGCTGCCGCGGCACCGCTCGCTTCGCTCGCTCGGCTCGTGCGTTGTGTGGTCACAGTTCTAACCTAACCTAACCGATATCTGTATTTGGTGCTCAATCAGTAATTTTGTCGCTCAATCAGTATTTTTGATACGCGGTTTAATTATATTCCATAAAAAAATAGATATTTTATATCTAGTCCCAAACTAAGCAGAGCTTGTGTGGTATAGGTACTAGACATATAATATTTTTAAATTTTTTTCGTAAGTACATACTTAGGTATAATAAATAAGATACACCCAGACAAATACATACATTTATGTTCATCACATCAAAAATTTTTTCAAATAAATTTCATAGAAAAACCCAATAACACATTGCTCGACATGGGCATCGAACCCAGAACCTCTAGCGTAGCAGTCGCGCTTAGGGCCACTAGACCATTGGGTTGATAATGATGATTAATTATGCAGAAACTACCAGACAAGCCTATATTTATATTACTTGGCACATAATAATATTACGTAAGTTAACTTTTTACAAACACTTCTTATAATACATTCGTGTACTACAATAAAACAATTTTTCTTAATTCTTAGTTTCAAGTTTGCCAACAAAAAAAAAAACAATCAGGTAAAAAAGGTTGCACATCCTAGTAAAAAATTATAAAAACAAAAATTTTAATCAATACATACCATCACGCCTGTATTCCCCGAAGGGTTAGGCAGAGGTGTACTAATGTACACCCACATTTCGCCGGTATGTTTAGGTCCCATGTAATAGGGGGCGAGCCTATTGCCATTAACCCGGGCACAAATCCAGACTGCGAGCTACTACTGAGAATTTCATTGAAAAACCCAATAACACTTTGCTCGACCTGGGGATCGAACCCAGGACCTCTAGCGTAGCATACGCGCTACCACTAGACTAATGAGGCAGTCTTTAATACAATACCAGTTAATCAATCAGTTAATTAATCAATACAATAACAGTTTTAAGCAAATATTGTAAAAAAGGATAGAAATCACGATAATTATCATCAACCCATACTGTCCACTGCTGGGCACGGTTCTCCTCTCACAGAATGAGAGGAATTAGGCTATAGTCCACCACGCTAGCCTAGTGCGGGTTGGCAGACTTCAGAAACCGAAAAGAGAAAAATCTCTAAGGCAAGCAGGTTTCCTCACGATGTTTTCCTTCACCGTTTAAGCGAGTGATAATTAATTATTAATACGCACATTAATTCGAAAAGTTAGAGGTGCGTGCCTTGGATTCGAACTGGAGACCTTCGACTTGGCAATCCAATGGTCACACCATTAGGCTATCACTGCTGTTATCACCATAAAAAATATGAAATTTTCTTTATTTTTTTTCCATTTTCTATGAATTTGAAAGCAAATTTCAACCTGGCGGGTGATAGCAGTCGAAGTTTTCCTACGTTAACTTATTTAATTCAGAAATTTATATTTTTAGAAGGATAGCTGCTGTAAGTTGATAATATCCCCTAAAAACACGTGTCACGAATGTGATTTTTATAATATAAAAATAATTTTACATTTACAAAGGCTGTGTTTTTTTTTAAATCATGTTTTACTAAACGTACTTAAGTAGGTACTGAATAGGTATTTAATGTTTATTGCATTCAACAAAAAGCCGAAATAGCCTGGCAACCAGTCTACCCTTAAGATATCATCAGGGTAATCAGGGTAAATTGTACCTAAAAACCGAATTAATTAATAATCATTAGCACAAAATCAAAATCAATTAAGATCGTCATCTGCACAGTGCTCCAACTTCAAAATCATTTTATTATGATGATAATTAAATTTAATTCTGTAAATAGATCTTTTAAAGACACTTTTACAACTATACAATGAGTAGAATAATGCAGAAACTCCAGATTTTTGTTGTCTAAAATGTCCCAAAAATATTATTATTATTTGTATCTCCACTTTGGATATGTCGGCATATCTCCCGTGAGGAAGACATCCGGTCCTTTGGCAGGCGCGGGGACACAGGTCCAACGCGTAGAGGCCCCGCGGAGAGCTTTGTTCTAATATGGGATGGGGCACCAACCTGGGGTACTCCTAAACTGGACTATTAGAGTACAGCCTGGAGTCACCCGGGTGGGTGCAGGACTATTACAAAGTATGTATCTTAAAATTAATTGGGTTTATGGATGTGGGTGTTAGGTGGACCAATAACTTCTTTTGCCGGAAGAAAACGGCGTCTGCCTTATTATTTAAAGAATTACGTAGGTAGCTATTCTAACACTACAAAGACATAACTCAAAAAAATGCATCATTAAATCAATACAGCAGTAGGATCACATAGGTTCTACCCTTTTCTATTTTTTGGCATTTTCCATGCTAAGATTTTAGAAGTTAGTTGAATGTGAAGGCAAAATTCGTCATGGTGGGTGGGACTCGCGGTGGCTTAGCGGCCATAGCGTCTGGTGTACCTAACCAGAAGACGCAGTTTCGAATCCTGCCCGCGGTCGAATTTTTCTTCGCTAAATAACTCACTTAGGTTCGATAAAACAAAACGATACTTCGCGGACTCAGATGGTTAAAAAGCAGTAGTTTTAAGATTTCATTAAGTAGAATTAAATTAAAAAGACACAATAATAAAAAACTATGGGACAGTGTATGGGTTAATGCCGGTGATGATAAGCATTATTATAAAAGATGAATAAATCAAAATGAAGAATCTACTGAAAGCAATACATTATTTTCATTTAGCATCTATTTCTTAACCAGCACCTCTACTTACGCTCCGAACGCAGCCCACCGCAATAATAGTCGCAGAACCAAAAAAAAATCCTTTGCACTCTCTGAAGTATGAGTGAGGGCAAAAAGAAAAAAGTACCACTTTTGCCTAAAGCGAACCGGTCTACGGCCAACTTCGCTCCACTGCGTTTGATTAACCGAAGGTCAAGCATTTTGCCAGATGCGAACCAACTCCCGGGGCGACCGCACGTCCCTCGGCGCTCCGCCATAAAAAACTTTTACGTACCAAAAATAAATCGAACAAGTAATTTTGAATAGAGAACGTGTGTTAAACGACTAAAATTTAAGTTCAGAATCCCGTTTTTGTTCTAATTTTGAGTGCAATTGTGTTTAAAAGTTGTTGAGCCAAAGTAGAAAGTTACATTGCATTGACAGGAATCCAAGTGGTTTCTCATGTGTTTTAAAGTTTTGTGCTGTGTCTGTGTTTAAAACTAAGGAAGTTTCGCTGTTTTGGTAAGCTGACAATTTTATATTGATTATACTTATTTTACCTAAAGAATTAGGTAAGTATTACTTTTTCATCCTGCCTGTTTTGTGTTGGACCTCTTTTTGTGTCAAAGCAATTGCTATAAAACCTATTTCGTTCTGATTGGTAGAGCATAATCTAATAATTTAGGTATAATAGTAGCTGTAATCTAAGTAGGTAACTTTATTAAAGTATTACGAAACGCTGTGTTGTGTATCCTTATAAATAATTAGTTATCAACTTTAATTAGCACACGAAGCAACTGTAAAGTTAATAAAACGACGACATTGTATTTTATGCCGATATTATTTTAAAAGGTGAACAGGTATCTAGGTTCCAGTTAGCACAACTTCAACACAGTAACGACCTAAGTTTCGACTAGTTTATAAGCAAATTTAAATAATAATCAACCTTATTATCGTAGCTTAAAAGTAATAATAGTATATAAAATGTACAATAAAAAGGTTTTACTTTTTTCAACATCTAAATTGTAAATGAAGTTTTTCATCCAAAAATATGTTACCAACTGTAGTTGTTGGATTCTAAGTATAATATTTAAAACTATAATTTAAACAAATAAAATAAAAGAATTCGGACAGATACCTACTAAATATTAAATTGTTTTTCCTAGCAGTACCCTACGGCTCCGCATTTTTCATTTTATAAATTTAAAATGCAAAGTGCTGAATAATAGGGTACTGCTAGGAAAAACAATATTTTTATAGAATCAAAATTATTTTATTTTACCTATTTTTTATACCAGTGTTAATTTGATCTTTATTTAAATAACATTTTTTGTTAAAAATATAAAAACGTGGGATGACTTTTTTTTATTATTTTAAAACGAGTTTTGTCACCGTAATTGTTTTTTTTATACTCGTCCTCGGAGCCTTTTCCCAACTATGTTGGAGTCGGCCTCCAGTCTAACCAGATACGGCTGAATATTAATATTTTGCACGAAGCGACCGTCAGACCTCCGCAACCCAATTTCTTGGCAATACCTATTGGTATTGCCAAGAAACTCACGACAAGTTTTTCCTCAGGATATTTCCTGGGGATAAACTTGTTGTGAGGCTATTTGACTAGGTACTTAGCTATTTTCGCATGAAAACCTGAACCGACAGCTTTAAGTGCTGTCCGAGACACGGAGAGGTCACCCATCTACAGACTGACCGCGACAAGCGGAGATTACACCTTACAGATCGTATTTTAAAATGTTGATCCTTATTTATTGTTTTAATTAAAAGCAGAAACAAACAATTATACAGTAAGTATTTAAAACCTATATATTTGCATAGTTCACAATAAAAAAAATACAAATAAACAAAATAACAGATAGTATATTGACATAACGGCAAGACCATTCTTTAAAAAAAACACATTCATTTAATGTTTCTAGGATGAATAATGAATTAAGAGTGATACCACAACACAATTTACTTTTTTCCAAATAAACTGATTTTGCGTTCTTTCTGTAGACGGCTAAACCAGACAAAAAGCTATTTGTGTATTTATAGCTACGAAGTTCGCTTCTGCTATTCTCAACCCTATTAAAATTATTTGTGGATTGTTTTTAAAATGTCAGAGACAATATTATGTTCATCGTCATCATCATCAATAACAACCCATTCATTGTCCCACTGCTGGGCACTTATCTTTCTTAGAACCTTTTTTTTTTGACGGGGTTGGAAATGCTTTATACCACTACCCACCACTCCGGGGAGAGCGGTGGGGTGTGTCGGACTCCGCTCTGATAAGAGCGATTTACGGACTAAAACCAACCTCGGCGTTTCGCGTTACCACTTTAATGCCGGGACTACGGCGAGCGCTGTAGCATTTGTCCGCAGACCCAACAGTGGCGGGCCGCCTCAGCGGCCCCTACGATCTTTCTTAGAACCTACCTCAACCTAAAGGTAATTTTGGTACTAATAAAAATCGAATTATAATTCTATGTAGGTACCTCTTTAGCTAACAGATTCATGGGCAGTGGTAGCCGCTTACCACCAGGCGATCCGTCTTCTGGTTTCCCCCTCCAAAATAAAACAAAATGGGAGCTAAACTTACAAGAGAAATAAACATCAGCAGAGACTACGAGTTTTGGAGATAGGCCGATATTGAGATTCAGACTAATTCAAATTATTGTTTCATTTATTTCGGTAAAATACAGTCGCAACTCGGCCTCGCATGGTTTTAGGGACTCCACGATCCGCACTTTACACTAAACTAGAAAGAAGAGAAAAGTCTTCTTAGAAGAATTAATGTTTTCCTGGGAAGACTGAACTCTTTGTAATAGAGTCAGAAGATAGTATAGTCTATCATGTTTGTGGCGAATTTCACGGATCTCATGACAATAAGTGCGGTTTTTAGACGGTACGAATCCGACGATCCATGACAATTTTACATAGGTACGGTCGACAAAAGAGTTAAGTATACATGCAGCTAATTAAACATCTGTGTTTTGTTAAAGATTGTGTAATAATGTATCTCGCAATATGTGTCAAAACGTAGGTTTTGTAAGCTGCTACACATCAAACCCTTTGACGGGTAATTATTTAAATCACAATCTGTGTAAAGATGCAGATTTCGTTCGCTACCTGTATACCAAACTCTTTTGTTGACTGTACTATAAAAAATTAAAAAAGGTCAGAAGATAGTAAAAAAAAAGATCTAATTCAATAAATTAACATTCATTATTTATTTTATTTATTTATTCCATTCATACTGAAAATTGGATACATGAGAAATTTTATGTAAAAATATTATGTTATCAGATGTATTTAGTAGCAAATCAAAATAATCAACATAATATTTTATTTTATGTTTTAAACTGGTTTCGCACTTTTAATATTGTCTCTCAAAAATCTTGAACAACGAGGAAAATGATTTACCTTTTACTGTCAGCATTCTGTAGCTTATAAACAAAGAAGCAAAATCGTTAAAACGGTTATTATTCCATTTGATTTTCGAATGCGATTTAGAATGTAATTCAAATTAATTTATGTGCCAGTATGTACCTAGCACTCTTAGTTATTGCTGCCAAAATAACTATTCTACCAATTATGTATATTTCAAAATCACTACTTATAAATTCCAAATATAAAAAGTATGATCATAAATTATATCAGTAACCCTTTTATATTCTACCATTACATTATTATTATTGTGTGTAAATATTTGTTTGTCAACCAACTAAATTATAATGTCAAATTAAATAAATTATAGTGTTCAGCTTAATAATATAATGTCTGTGTTGATTAAATTTTAATTTTTGAGCATCAATCATTTATATTATAATTTTAAGTTATATACTTACTAATATATACTAACATAAAGCTCAATTTCTGTGTTATGTCATAAATTCATTGAGAGCATTTTTTTTTTCTTTTAACGATTTCGTCAATTTTTTTTAATATGGTCGAAGGTTATATTTTAAAGGAATTATGTAACTTATTAAATACCTTTGTAGCACTTACCTCGTACTTAAGTTTGTGGACGTGGCAGTCTTCCAGAAAATCGAATTGAAATAACACTGCTTTGAGCTGTATTGTGTTCCAAACAATCCTAACGGTGAGCAAAGTTGCCAGTGCTCTGCAAGGAAACGTTGTGTTTGCAGTAGACTTTGACCCTTGTACTGCCAACCCAACTATATTCATTGTTCGTTTTACGAAGTCGAAAAATGCCCCTAGTGTTGCAAGCGTCTATAGGATAGGGTAACAGCTTACCATCAGGTGGGCCGTATGCTTGTCTGCACCTTAGTGGTATAAAAATAAAAACAAATACAATAATTAGGATTCTTGTATTTCTTGTTTGCCCCTATGGGAAAAGTCGTGTGTATGTATGTATTTGAAAGTTTATAGCAATGCTTCCTAATATTCTATGTTCCGGGTTTGCGAACCCGGAACATAGAATTTCACATTTAGAAGATTGCTGACATTTGTAGTCAATTAGTCGTATATACAGGGTGGAAGGGACATCGACGCGCAACGGCTTACCATGACTTCAGTACATGATTCTGGACCCCACTGCGTTGGGTTTTTTCGTCGGCTTTTTCTTAAATTTTACAACGCGCAAGTGAACTCTAAGGAAACAGCTGACCAGAAGATCTTTCGAGTTTAATTTACAATGCTGTTTTTAGTGAAAAAAGTGAATTAATTACTTTTTAATCAAAATTCTTATTGGGCTAGATAGAAATAATGATTCTATACAGTTTAAAGTTGAAAAAACTGCAAAAAAAAACGTAAAATTTAAGAAAAAGCCGACGAAAAATTCCGACGCCGGGGGGGTCCAGAATCATATACTGAAGTCATGGTAAGCCGTTGCTCGTCGATGTCCCTTCCACCCTGTATAACTAAGTCAATGTCGTAATGTATTGTACGAACTAATCCTATCCTACTATCCTACTAATATTATAAATGTGAAAGTTTGTGAGGATGGACGAATGGATGTTTGTTACTCTTTCACGCTAAAACTACTGAACGGATTTTGATGAAACTTTACAACACTATTTACTAACACAAACAGGCTATAATTTATAATGATTTTGAGTTACATACATACATACATACACTCACGCCTTTTTCCCATAGGGGTAGGCAGAAACTAAAGAACGCCACTTGCTACGATTCTTGCATACTTCTTTCGCTTCGACCACATTCATATATCTTGTCATACATACACGCCGGTTGCGAGTACTACGCACCTGACCTTTTTGAAGAACCTCACCAATAAGGTCGGTATAAGTTTTTCTAGGGCGTCCCCTCTCGGCGGTTCCACTGACATTGAGTTAATTAGCCAAATTACAATGATAATTAAAAGTAACTTTTCCACGCGGACGAAGTCGCGGGTAGAAGTTAGTCGAAAATAATAACTAATGGTCGTAAGCGCGACTGCTACCTTAAGGGTTCGATTCCTAGATCGAGCAAAATTGTTGTTGGGTTTTTCTATGAAATTCTCAGTAGCAGCTTAAGTTTGGAATTATGCGTGGTTAATGGCAATAGTCTCATTCCCCTATCACATGGGACTTAAAGGTGAACGGTGGGTGTAGATTTGTACTTTGTGCTCATCCCTTCGGGGAATACAGGTGTGATGGTATGCTATGTTGTTTTAAATTAAATTTAATTGAGATCAAAATGTGACGTCTGTGACGTTTACGACACGTCAATGTTCGTTTATGACGTTTCAAAAATTTTAAATTCGATCGAAAAATACCGTCTTCATTTTATTATGTCATAATTCTTATAATCACAAAATAATGAGACAAGACAAATAACTATTATTCTAAGTCTACAGAGAAAGAGCAAGCCTAAAACAAAAGACTGTTTATTTTGAAAATAGAATGAAGTTATTCTATATTTGAAAATAAACGTGATTGTGATTTCGCGAATTATTATGTATTCGAACTTGACAACAACATTCGATATTTGAATGAAAAAAGAAAAATAAATGAACGGCCAAAGGTTGACGGTTACAAAACGAGTTTTGCTTCGTGTCTTTGCTCGCCTTGGTACACATGTCTGTCAGTCATTTGACATTTCATTAGAGGCTTATATTATTACACTTTCGATACGTATTTTGTATGATTTCTCTGCATATTTTTTTTTTATTCCGTGATCCTCTCATAACTCAATAGGCTCACCGTCGTATTATATGGTAACTAAGAGAGGTAGACGGTACCTAAGAGAGGTAGGACATAGTGGGATTAGGGAATTCCATTCCAATTGGAGCTGCCGACTGGGGAAACAAGGAGGAGGTACCCCCTCCTTGCAGAAAATCGAAGTGAAATAACAGTTCTTTGAGTTGTGTTGTGTTCCTTACGGTGAGCAAGGGTGCTAGAGCTCCGCGAGGAATGGTTGGGTTGGCAGTATAAGGGTCAAAGTCCCTCCACTGCTAATTATTAGGTATCAATCAATAATCGCTATCACAAAAGGCCTCATAACCTCCTTAAAAAGCATGTTATGACCGTGAAAATGTCTGATATTGGTGTAAATATCCACGTCCTTGAAATATTAAAAGAAAGACCAATTTTTTTTTGATAAGATAGCTGTATTTTTATTATAGAAGATAGTAAAATTAACTGATATGAGCACCTGATAGATACTCAGAGCCTTCGCACTAAAAGGATAGTGCTCCGCGAGGAAACGCCAGTTGCCAGTGGGGGCACTTTGACCCTTATACTGCCAACTATTCTCTTAGTTTGATGGGCAGCGTAATTATAATTATTACTTAGCCACGTTCATACAAAACAGTGCAGATTCAATAAATTATTGTCATTAATTGGATTGGAGCATTATTCATTAATGATAAGAGCTTCGATAGCAGAATAATAACATTATTATTTGCAACTTCATGTCCTGTTAGATAACAAAAGTTACTCGTACTTTGAGAATAGATAAAGTATTGACTTATAGTCACAGCTTCGATAAGCTACTGAGTCATTCTTTTAATTTGGGCCTCCGGCGAAGAATATACACAAAACATCATCATCCGTGAGAAAACGTAGTGTTGGCAGGGGGACTTTGACCCTTACACTGCCAACCCAACTATTCCTCTCTCGTTTTACAGGATCGGCAACGTGCAAGTGATACCCCTGGTGTTACAAGCGTCTATAGGCTACGGCAACCGCTTACCATCAGGTCGATACGGCCCACCATAGTGCAATAAAAAAAAACAAGATAGCAAAAATATTATTATTTGGTAATACGTATACGTGTAATTCTTCAATTATAGGATATACCACATCATGCAGTTGTTAAAGGAACATACATAACCAACCAAGTGTAAGTGTAATGCTAAACAGAAACAGTACAAAATAATAAATTTAAAAAAAACTGTCTCTTTGTATTTTTTTGGCACATGCTAAGATAATTATTAAAGTTCCTTTAGGTGACTGATGTCACCATCAAGACGTAAATTCAGAATGTGAAGGCAAATTTCGACATGGCGGGTGGGACTCGCGGTGGCTCAGCGTCTGGTGTACCTAACCAGAAGACGCAGGTTAGAATCCTGCCCGCAGTTAAATTTTTGACTTTAAAATTGAGTTGAAAAAATAATAACAAATTATTCTAAACATTATTTGGGGAGAGAGAGATGTATGGAAGAAAATAGGATAATAAAAATAGACATACTGCGCCTACCCCAATTCATATTATGATTTAGAAACGTTCAAGGCGAGAGTGAATTCGGTAAACACAGGCGTGATGGTATGTTCTAAAAAGTATGACCTTGAAGCTCCCTTCAAGGTCGTTGTTATTCATCCATACAATTTCACGATATAATTATAATAATCTACGTAATCAAATGAGTTGTCCAATTAGATTCATAGACGGGTCATTGTCAATTAAATTACGATTAAATTTATCATAATTATCGGCTTTCTATTCAATAATTGGTTTGCGAAAGACCTTTGATCTTTCAGGTGGATTGACAAATCAAATTATTTATTAATTAATCATCACTGAATCTAGAAGCCGACCTCCCTATTTCGGAATAGTTTTTCAGTTAGATGCGACGGCATATCAGTATTTTACAAGAAGCCACTGCCATCAGACCTCCACAACCCAATATCTCGGTAATACCGATATCCTGAGGATATACTGGTTGTTAGACTGTTTGGGGTTCTGATCACTACTAAAAATTTTCGGGTACCCAAAAAAACCCACAATAGGTGTGTGTGTTTGAAAACTTTTATAAAACCGTTCAACCCCTTAATTTAACCCCCTAAGTGGTGAAATTTCTAAAAATCCTTCCTTATTGGATGTTCCTATCCATAGTATAAAAAAAAGTTGCTTCCCGCTGTCTGTCCCTCTGTACAATTAATAGTAAAATTTATTCTTGGCTCTTAGACAAGTGTTTTTATTAAGTGAACGAATTTCTGAATCAAAAATTTTGACATTGATATACTAAATTGTAATTGTAATCGTTAATTTTGACATTGCATTTTTAGGTTATTTATTTTTTTGACATTGTTATTTTATTATTTTATTGCAATCATAAATAATCAAGTGCTCAATTTTAGTATAATAAATTAATAACATTGTAATCTGTTTTTATAATGTAAGTGATGATGATTTGCATGCATAGTTTATTTAATATTTCTACACCAGCAATGGTAGTATATGTGAATCAATGCTAAATGTAAGACCTCAATGTACCATATACTGAGAAATAAAGCTATTCTATTCTATTCTATTCTACGCTAAGAACTTTCAAATTACGCAACGAATTTTGATACGGTTTAATTCCTTCCGGAAGGTTTATAATAAAATATAATACATGCGTGTTATGAGTACATTGCTCCCGTGCGAAGCCAGGGCAGGTCGTATTTATATTTATTTATATATACTTTATTGTACACCGTTAAAAATACATTATATTTTTTTTTTTATTCGTTTATTCGTGGATATTATACATACAAAATAATACAATTCTTCTGCCAAACTGCAGTACAGTTTGTCGGCAGTGTTCTCGTGGATACAGTTTTTAATATCCAAGTATAATAAAAGAAAATAAAATTATATTTTATTATTTATTATATGAGGACACAACTTAATTTTTATGATAATATACAATGGGCGGCCTTATCGCAAACAGCGATTTCTTCCAGGCAACCTTTGTCGTAGTACAATATAAAAGGCAACAACTGCCAAAATTTTACATCCCAAGCAAATTAAGTTCTCTTCTTCTTCTATTTAAGAGCTACGCTCTTGTCGGTGCGGCGACCTCCAACTCTCTCTGTTGAGAGCCAACTCCTAGACCTCCTTGTACAGACGCCAGCACATCAAGCTACCACAATCTGTCAAATTTATTTGATTGATTTTCAACTTTAACTTAAATTAATAAGGTTCATATTCGATTGGGAAAATTTGACAGTTTTGGATAGCTTGACCTGCTGGCGTCTGTACGTCGCGACTTTCAGTTTCTCTTACATTTGTGTTATGTAACTCTTTCTTGGCCTACCCCTTCCTCTCCTTCCTTCTATCTTTCCTTCTATTATGTTTTTTATAAATCTGTCGTGGCTTATAAGGTGGCCTATCATTTTACCCCTTCTTGTCTCTGTCTTTTAGTAACTGCCTTTTTTCTTTTATTCTTTGTAGAACTTCTTCGTTTGTTATTTTCTGTGTCCAACTGATTCCTTCCATCCTTCTCCAAATTAGGTCCTGCGTTCGTATAATCAGTCAGTCAAAACAAGTAATTATATTTACATCTAATATATAAAATTCTCGTGTCACAGTTTTCGTTGCCATACTCCTCCGAAACGGCTTGACCGATTTTGATGAAATTTTTTGTGCTTATCGGGGAGGTCTGAGAATAGGCCAACATCTATTTTTCATACCCCTAAATTTTTTTTTATGGCAAAACAACGTTTGCGGGGGCAGCTAGTACTTATATAAAATTTCCACGTCATAATGTTAGTTACCGTACTCCTCCGAAACGGCTTTACCGATTTTTACCAAATTTTATATGCGTAGTCAGTAGGTCTGAGAATCGGCTACTATCTATTTTCCATACCCCTAAGTGATAGGGTGGTCCACCCCAATATTTTTTTTTATGGCAAAACAACGTTTGCGGCGTCAGCTAGTTTAAGTATAGATTTTTTCCGCTATACAATTTGATACGGTTTCTACTAAAGCAAAGTAAGCAAATAACTAATTTTTTATTACATATTCAAACAAATAATGTGTGAAGTTTAGTCAGGTTACCTAAACAATGTGTAACTGTTACGCTCTTCGCAACTCATTACGGTAATTGGTCAAACTATTATGCTGTATCACGGTTTCGTCTGCGTTTGAGAGGAATTTTCGAGAAATGTTATTCGACGATCATGAATATACTGTCCCACTGCTAACCAGTAGTTTCCTCTCAGAATTCCCACTGCCAACACAACGTTTCCTCGTGGAGCACTGGATCATTTTAATAACAATAAAAAAATATATATTTAAAAAACCCGACTGAGAAGAAGAAGAACAGTGACTTTAACAGTTGGGACCCATTAAAATTTCTCCCATTAATCCTATCCTTTCTTTTAGTATTACAAGTCTGAAAGTTTGAGAGGATGGATGGATGGATGTTTGTTACTCTTTCACGCTAAAACTACTGAACGGATTTTGATGAAATTGTACAGTATTATTATTTATACATCAGAATAACATATAGGCTACAATTTATAACGATTTTGAGTTAATTAGCCAAATTACAACGATAATTAAAAGTAACTTTTCCAAGCAGACGAAGTCGCGCGCAGAAGCTAGTAATAAATAAAAACTTGAGAGGTGTCAAGGGACACCCGGATGGAACGAAGTTCCTTTCATTAAAATTTAATAATTAAAAATAAAAAAACCTGTATACACTCAACAATTCACAACGCGCGAAATTCAAATATTGTTCAATAATTCGAAATTCAAATATTGTTGACAAGCAAAAAGTGTCGTGACAACTTTTCGTAAGATTTTTTTCCGTCTAGCCCCCTTTCACAACGCGCGATAAGGAACTTCGTTCCAAAAATGGATTTAAAAATATTATTTCTATTAGGAACTAAGTCATGACGGTCAAGGTGTCATACATATTCATGCGCTAATGATTTGCTATAGTAATTTTCATTGTTTTACATAAACGGTACTTCTGAATGAGCTTCGAAGTGTGTAATTTAAATATTTTTGATATATTGTAACGGTTAGAATTAATGTTTATTCAACTATCTTTTTTAACGTCCGACGCAAAAACGACGGGGTGTTATAAGTTTGACGTGTGTGTGTGTATGTGTATGTGTGTGTTTGTTTGTTTTTTGTTTGAAAGGTGAATTAGTCGGGAGTGTTCTTAGCTATGTTTGATGAAAATCGGTCCAAGATGGCCGCCGCTACAAAATGGCGGATTACATATTTTTTTACAACTTCCTCAATATGGGTATCAAACGAAAGGGCTTGATTAGTAGAATACGTATACACTATGATAAATTTCAAATAGTGTCGGGGGTTTTTAAATTTTAATTTTAATATTTTTTGCCGTATGAGTCTAGTGGTCTTAAACACGACTGCTACGCTTGAGGGTTTGATTCGCAGGTCGAGCAGAGTTATTGGGTTATCCTATGAAATTCTCAATAGCAGCTCGGAGTTTGGAATTGTGCCGGGTTTATGGCAATAGGCTCGCCTCCTATTACATGGGACCTAAACATACCGTCGAAGTGTCTGTGTACAGACGGCAGTAGATCAAGCCATCCAAAACTATCAAAATTTCCCAATTGAATATGAACCTTATCGCTTTGTATTAAAGTTGAAAATCTATAAAAAAGAATTGACAGATTGGGGTAACTTGAAGTGCCCATCTCTGCCTAACCCTTGGGGGAATACAGGCGTGATGGTATGTTATGTATATGTACTTAAAGTCTTGACTCATTACGTACTAGACGTAGTCACAAACAAAAGATATGTTCGAAGGACATTTTAATGTATCATCCTCGAAAAAACAACACCTACCCTATTCCAATCAGTCGTGAAAACTTGGTAAACATAGAAACGTCAATGACCTTAAGTAGCTTTAGTGATGCCCATAATGCATTTTTTTGGACATTTTACACAGCACCATCTAGTCCCAAACTAAGCAGAGCTTGTACTATGGGTACTAGACAATGGATATAATACTTAGATACTTTTTTTTTTGTAAATATATACTTATAATACTTATGAAACATCCAGACAAACATAAATACTCATGTTTTTTCCACACAAATATTTGTGTCCTGTGGGAATCGAACCCACAACCCCATGATCAGCAGTCCGGTACTCGAACCACTAAACCACAGACGTCGTCAAATTTGTAACGAATATGAACGAATGAGTGAATGGATTTTTTCATTCGATGGAATAAATTTTATTAGAAGGTACCTACCTACCTATTTATTTATTAACCAATATTTATGGTAATACACTACACATACAATCATCATCAACCCATATACTGTCCCACTGCTGGGCACGGGTCTCCTCTCATATTAAGAGGGATTAGGCTTTAGTCCACCACGCTGACCTAGTGCGGGTTGGCAGACTTCACACACCGTCGTGAAATATCTCTAGGCATGCAGGTTTCCTCATTATGTTTTCCTTCACCGTTCTAAGCGAGTGATAATTAATTATTAATACGCACATGAATACCACTAAGATTTTTAATTATATTTTTTTGTGTTTACTTCATTTACAAACTAAAATGAAGGTAATTAAGAGCGTACAAAAAACGCTCTTAATTACCTTCATTTTAGTTTGTAAATAGTTTTCTCAGTAAGTGAATTTATGTAACAATTCTTTATGAGAAAAATAAAGTTCTTAAACCATAATTCGAAAAGTCAGAGGTGCGTGCCTTGGATTCGAACTCGAGACCAGGTAATGACTAGTCCAAGTTTGTGAAGCTGGATGGTGGATGGATGTTTGTTACTGTTTCACGCTAAAACTACTGAACAGATTTTGATGAAACTTTTCAGTATTATTATTTATACATCAGAATAACATTTAAAAGTAAATTTTCCACGCGGACGAAGTCGCAGGCAGAAGCTAAAATTCTACTATGTAAATGCTATCTACCATTCTGTGGCTTCTAGAAAAAACCCTTGCAATTCATAAAAACTGCCTCAATCATTGCTAGTAATTCCTTGTAATTCCGATATTGAGACCTCAATGACGTCACTAACTAGTCCTTGTCATATTGACCTCAAATATTCTAGGTAAATCGTGACTGAAAAATGTTAGTCATTCCTTAATGCGTGATTGTTTTTAAATACGGATATTGTATTAGCATAAAAAGATGATATGCCCAAGACTTCGTGAGAAAACAAGATGGTGTTGTAGGATGCCTAACCTTTTTACCCGACTGCATGGCGCAATGGAGGGTAATGTGTTTATCAGCTTATGTATGTATGTTTGTTCCTTTGTGACACTCTATAGACCAAACGCGTGTGCCGATTTTGATGATTCTTACGTCAATCGTTGGTGCAAATATCACTAAAGATAGACAGTAATAAAAAAATCAACATACCAGACGCCATATTGTGAAAAAAACTAAAATTGATGAACTTTATCGTTGAATAGTTATTTAAAAATCATCTTTAGGTTTCTCTTATCATTTTTCATTTCAAATGACCATTGAGGAGAAACCATTCTCACTTAAAGGGGTTAGAACTGTTATAAAGATGGATAGAAACGGATCTGGCATATCGACCCGCCGCCATTTTGATATTTTTTCGATATCGCGACGCATGATGAAAGTGGTATGTATGGGTAGAAGACACATAGACGAACAAAAATTTACAGTGACGTGGTACCCTAAACTGTCACGTTACCGAGATAATTGGAGGTAATGATCGACTTATTGATTTGCCTCCATTTTGAAATAAAAACAAAATGGCGGCGGGTCGATATGCCAGATCGGTTCTGACCTCTTTTCACTATAAGTTGTTAAAGTTGAAGTTCTTAGTTAATCCAATTTAGATTTGTGGCAAATCCCAAGGCTCGCTCATTATTATATGGGACCTAAAATCATACTTGGCTAACTGTGGGTATACAATGAACGATGCAGTTAAGATAGCTGGTTACTGACCATTTCTCGACCCTATCCTCTAAGTACTAAGAGTGAGAACTGATCAACAGCCAAGTTTCTCGATTTACATTACAACATACAACCTCTGCCTATTCTTGTAGGGATAGAAAAAATGCTGGCGCCTAGTGATAATACCGTCATTATTTTCCCTATCATAAATTCTAATCTACTGACAAAACAGCTTATGAAGAGGTTTCTTAGAAATTGATTAGATATTCACATGGATCAATCAGCAATAGATAGGTAGGTATAGTCGACCATAAAATTGCTTTCCCACTTTAGACAAAAACTTCCATCCAAATTAAAATTCACTAAGACTCGTTATATCACTGTAGCTTGGTCTTGTAATCAAAAACAAACCTTGGGCCGTACCACTACCTTTTATTTACTACTTAGTGAGACATAAGGCTATATTCTTCCACAGGCTGAAATCTGTCTCCTAGTCAAATTATATCGAAATTTGTTCAGCGGTTTAAGAGTTATAATGTAACAGACAAGTAGAGTTACTTTCGCATTTATATTATGAATAGGTATACTGATTCCAAAAGAATTATAATAATAATAATATTTATTTCCAAAAACATTGTACAAAACACTTACACTACATATTAATGAAATTTAACTTTACAATATAACAGTGTTTCGATGAACTCTGGTACTCAAGGTAAGATTTAACTTGTGTTATGGGTACCAGCGTTCTCGGATTCAGGTTTTACACATAAAAGTTACATTGCAGGACGAACACAGTATAGTCTAATTAAGTAGTAATTACTGAAGTTAACGTTTAAAAAGCCTCATAGAGAATTTGAAATAGAACGATTAGTTTTTATCATCATCAACCCATATATTGTCCCACTGCTGGCCACAGGTCTCCTCTCATAGAACGAGAGGGATTAGGCTATAGCCCACCACGCTGGCCTCGTGCGGGTTAGCAGACGTCACTCGTCGAGAAAATCTCTAAGGTATGCAGGTTTCCCCACGATGTTTTCCTTCACCGTTTAGTGAGTGATCATTAATTATAAATACTCACATGATTTCGAAAAGTCATAGGTGCGTGCTTTGGAACTCGAGACCTTCGACTTGGCAGTCCAATGGTCATATTCTTTTATTCTCTCCACAACCATGATAGGCTGTGGTCCAGCCGTCGCTGGAACCTTTCAATCGGCGACGAATTAGGTCGCTTCCTAATCGAAAGCACGCGAGTCATTAGGAGAGGCCTACGTCCAGCATTAGACGAATATACGCTGCGAAACTGCCTTAGTGTAGTGGTCCTAAGCGCGACTGCTACGCTAGAGGTCCTGGGTTCGATCCCCAGGTCGAGCAAAGTGTTACTGGGTTTTTCTATAAAATTCTCAGTAGCAGTTCGGAGTCTGGATTTGTGCCCGGTTAATGACAATAAGCTCGCCCCCTATTACATGAGACCTAAACATACCGGCGAAATGTGGGTGTACCTACATTAGTACACCTCTGCCTAACCCTTCGGGGAATACAGGCGTGATGGTATGTACAGCGCTCAGTTTCACAGTTGGATGTCTAGAAGTAATTAAATTACAAGGTTCTAAAATAGCTGAAAGCTAATGCACTAAATATCGATTCTTGATGGCACGGTAGGTGCGTCTTAGCACGAAAATGACTTTACATTATTAGATACTTAAATACAAAGGTCAAATGTGAATCCTTCATTTTATTCTCCAATGTTTTTAAGTTCAAATGTTTATTTATTTATGCATGCAATTAAAGCCTGTATTCAATTGGAATTAAGCGTTAGGTTTCCTTGAGTGTGGTTTGTGTGTTTGCGATCCGTGTCATTGCGAATCTTAGTGGTAATGTGAGATTTTAGTCAATGGTCATATTATGGTAGGTGCGTTTGAATTGTTCGTATTGAAATCATAGGCATAAAGTCCGCTTTTAAGTGGAAAAATGACATTTAAGTGGCCATCATCTTTTCTGCATTCTTCTTTTTACATACATACTTAAACATACCATCACGCCTGGATTCCCCGAAGGGTTAGGCAGAGGTGTACTAATGTACACCCACATTTCGCCGGTATGTTTAGGTCCCATGTAATAGGGGGCGAACCTATTGCCATTAACCGGGCACAAATCCAAACTCCGAGCTGCTACTGAGAATTTCATAGAAAAACCCCAATAACACTTTGCTCGACCTGGGGATCGAACCCAGGACCTCTAGCGTAGCAGTCACGCTTAGGACCACTAGACTAATGAGGCTTTTTATGCTAAGCAATAACGTGCTAACATTGCTGTGGTATAACGACGTCTGTGGTCTAGTGTTGCGAGTGTCGGACTGCTAATCACGAGGTCATGGGTTCGATTACCGCAGGACACAAATATTTATGTGATGAAATTTAGCTGAACTGGAGCCTATTTGACGCAGTCGTGGGGCACACATTTTTTTTTATTTTTTATCCTTATTTCATTTGTTTTGCCATCATGTTTTTTAATATTTTGTGTGCATTGTCCAAGACTGTATCAATAAATATCTTTCTTTCTTTCTTTTTCTTTCTTTATGAACGTAAATGTTTGTGTTTGTCTCGGTGTTTCTTATGTATTATAAGTATGTATTTACAAAAAAAAGTATATAAGTATTATATTCATTGTCTAGTACTTATAGTACAAGCTCTGCTTAGTTTGGGACTAGATGGTGCTGTGTAAAAATGTCCCAAAACAAATAAAAATAAAAAAAATAAAAAAGCCTTTTATTTCTTCCAGAAAATGCTAGTTTACAAAAGTTAGTTATGTTAGTGGTTACAGTTTTATAGAATAATTTTAGATAGTTTTAGTTAGTAGTGTAGTGAAATTATTCTGTAAGAACCCCTCTACAGGTAAAGGCCTCCTCCAATTTTAGCCAGTTTTCTCTGGATTTCGCCGTTTGTATCCAGTTTGGACCCGCTGTGCGTTTAATTTCATCCTCCCATCTGTTGCAAGGTCTGCCTTTCTTTCTTTTGCCCACTGGTCCCCTCCATTCTGTCACTATTTTTGTCCACCTTTGATCAAGATCAAAGGTGGACTGGGTATATGAGACTTTAACAACTGAGGTGTCAAGATAACAACTGACAACTGACAACTGACCACTGACAACTGACAACTTTAACAACTGAGGTAACAACTGACGCGCGAGTGATACCACTGGTGGGGCTGGCCTTTCTAGTCTGCTATTGCTGCTTACCATCATGAGGCCATACATGAACGTCATCAGTTTATATTAAAAAACAAACTGGCCAAGTGCGAGTCGGACTCGCGCACCGAGGGTTCCGTACAATCCTGTAGGTATACATTTGATTGCGTTGACATAGAAGTTTGATTTTTTCATAGCTCATGAGGCCATACATGAACGTCATCAGTTTATATTAAAAAACAAACTGGCCAAGTGCGAGTCGGACTCGCGCACCGAGGGTTCCGTACAATCCTGTAGGTATACATTTGATTGCGTTGACATAGAAGTTTGATTTTGTTACAGCTCAAAGGTATTATAGACGTGAGTATCTGATATGAATTTCAATTTAATATCTCTACGCGTTCTTGGGGAAAGGGGTAGTAACTGTAAAATTATTAAAATTATTTTTATTCTATGATGTAACTAAAAATTTACGGTTTTATAAGACGTTGCTTCGTACCAAATTTCATGATTCTGAGTTCACGGAAAGTACCCTGTAGGTTTAGATTCCCTTGCGAGTTTCGAAAATTTGCGGAATTTTGCGGCATAAACGGGTGTATCTTTTGATTGTATTGGCTTAGAAGTTTGAATTTTTCATAGCTCCAAGGGACAGTAGACTTGAGTATTTGGTATAAGTTTTAGCTTGATAACTCCACGCGTTCCTGAGAATAAGGGTCTTGACAGACGCACGGACGGACAGACGGACGGACAACAAAGTGATCCTATAAGGGTTCCGTTTTTTTCCTTTTGAGGTACGGAACCCTAAAACACGCTACTCATAATAATATTAAACTTATTAACTGTTATCGCTCTATCGCTATTAGATTTTGTCAATGTTCCATATCTGATTCAATTTTAACAAACGCAATCTTCAACGGTTCCAAATAGGTCATTTATGTGTAAGTTTAAAAGCACTGATAAGGTTAATACTGTAAATTGGTCACAGATTGCGTCCTAATTTACGAACTTAGCGTTTATTACTTGTGTTGTATGATAAGAATTCGATGTTAGAACGAAGTTATTTAACAAGGTTTATGTTAGGACTAGTTAGGAGTTATCTGGTATAAATATTATTTGAAAGAAATGTTATAATTTGGATAAAGAATTTTTATTCCAATAATATATTAATAAAATTCTCACAATTCTCTTACATGCAAATGTAACATATATGTATACAAAATTACTTGGGTATACCTAAGTAATTTTGAGTCGCCTGTACTGTACTTACATTAGTTTAAGAACTTATAAGAAACGTTTATTAATTTTTGCTTTTCAGTTTTTCGATGGTTTATTTGTTTTTGTTAAAAAGTTTTTATTTTATAATTTTTTGGGGCTACTAATTACCTACTAACTACATGCTTAATAATTTATGATGACTTTTAATTTAATAGGAATTCACAACTCCGCATTAAAATCTGTGAGTGAACAATATTCACCCCTATTTTCCCCCCTTAAGGTTGTTTTTTTTTTTCTGAATTTATACGGGACCAACTTCGGGGTATACCCATTCCAATAAATAATTATCAAAATCGGACTACGCTGTAAAAAGTTATGCGTGGTCTTACATAAAAAAATATATACGCGTCGAATTGAGAACCTCCTCCGTTTTTTGTTTCATCGGTTCAAAAAAGAGCTGCGTCGTACAATAGGCTCGCCCTATTACATGGGACCTACCTCTGCCTAACCTTTCAGGGAATACAGGCGTGAAGGTATGTATGTGAAAATACAAAACATTGACTATGCAAAAAGCAATAAGAGCTGTTTTCAGCATTCCGGGAATGCCTGCATCTGACACGACCTGTTTTCAAAAGTTCCCGAGTTGCCATGGCAACTGAAAGGATAGATCGATAGTTATTTATTCAGCTCATGAAATGCAGGTCTGGATTGCTCCTACCTGTAATATCAGCATAATTCTCAGAGCCTTTTCCCAACTATGTTGACCCTATGACCTTATACTGCCAACCCAAGTATTCCTCTTTCGTGTTACAGGTTTGGTAACGCGCAAGTGATATCCCTGCAGGGCTAGCATGGGCTGGGGATAAAACTTTTGTCCACCGGTTATTTCCACTGACAAGGGACAAAATTATTTTTATCCACCTGCCAAAGCACGGCAACAGGGGGAAAGAGAATTATATCACTTTTGACATTAGACGTGGATACTCACCCCCCGCCTATAGCATGGCGACTAGTGGAAGAGAAAAATTACAGATATTTTGACATAACAAAGGGAGAAATTTGTCCTCATCTTTAGATGGTGGGTATAAGTATATCTCTTGGAAAAAAATATAATTAGATGTAATATAAAAATGTCTCGTGCTTACTGGAGCTCAGTGTTGTCATCAGAAAGGGAGAAAATTGAGCGAAAAATACACCGGCGTTCAATTCGCGATTCGAGCAATCCCTTCGAGTTACCCGACACAGAATTCCGCCGGATTTTTCGAATGCACAAGGATTGCGTCCATTATTTGTGCCAAGAACTTTATCAGGCTTTGAAACCATCGAATACAGCAGATGGACTGCCAGTGCACGTCAAAGTAAGCACCTATTTAATCGTATCGTTTATTGATCATAAGTAGCAGCAAAATAAATATCCAGTACCTACAGATGTAATAAAACGAAAAAAGTACTTTGGTTTATGACGATATTCTCGGCTATTTTGTAATTGAATTAAAGTTTTCTTATAATGACAATAATTTCGGGGACAAGCGTTTCCCCTATTTAGTCCACCGTGAATAGTTTATCCACCCATGTCGCCATGCTCGGAGGGTGGAGAAAATTGACAGAGGGGAATAGTATTTTGTCCTCTCCCCGTGGATAAAATGTCTCCGGCCATGCTAGCCCTGCTGGTGTTACAAGCGTCTATTATAGGCTACGGTAACCGCTTACCATCAGGTGGGCCGTATGCTTATTTGTCACCTTAGTAGTATAAAAAAGTCTGTCTGCGCCCGGTGCCTCTACTACGGATTGGGAAAGACGTGGACAATTCTCTCTCCCTTTCTTCACTTCACTTTACAAGCAGGACTTGCTCATGCAGTAAAAGGTGGGCTGTATTCAACCCTAAACTTTTGTAATTCAGTAGAACAAAAGTTTATATACCATAAAATATAGAAACTTATTCACTTAGATTTTTTTGTCAACCCTACAGAAAGAGAACGCGTTCATCTCCACCCAGGGCTGTCGCTGTAACTTCTACCATTTAATTAGCTGCTTTGTACGCATTTCATTTGACATTCGGTAGATGTGGCCCACATAAGAAATTAGTAAAACTCAAAAAAGAGGTTTCACGGATGCCATACAAAAATTCAACCTCTTTTTCAAACATTGATATAAAAAAAACCGTTCATCAGTAACGTTCGCCTCTCAGTCACGTACAATTTGACCCGGTTTACTTAAAAATAAACTGAATGAAAATTTAATTAAAAACATCGATAGTAATCCTACTTTGCGGCTAGAACTTTTCGGTTTGCGTTTACGGTTACGGGTGCTAAAAAAACTATGTGGTGTACCGAATATGGATACGTTAGATACGTACGATAGCAGAATGGTGTGGCCATTGGACATCCAAGTCGAAGATCTCGAGTTAAAATCCAGGGCACACACCTCTGACTTTTCGAAATCATGTGCGTATTAATAATTTATCATCACTCGCTTAAAACGGTGAAGGAAAACATCGTTAGGAAACCTACATGCCTTCGAGATTTTCGGTTATAGTCCACCACGCTGGCCTATTAAAAATAAACTTGCATAATTATCTCTAAAAGATATTCTATTTACAGAAATAAAACAATGCATTCAAAATGAATACGTATTAGAAACATTATCACACAAATGCATTTTGACAGCAACTATTGCGCAATCGTTGCCAACAAATCGCAATTATCTTGCGATCGAACAGTCCAATTAATGACAGTTTCTTTCATAAATAACCTTAATTTTGAGGATAATTGGTTTGATTGTGCAAATATCACACAAGTGGTGCCCCAAAAACCTTTAGCTTTTAAACTATAAACCTTTAATTATAGAAATATTTTGGAAAGCTGTAGAATTTCAAGAATTCATATTTGTGACGTCACTTGTCAGTGACTATTATTGATAATATTATTTGAATTTATTTTTTTTATAAACCAACAAAAAGGTCCCGAGTTCGAATCTAAAGCACGCACCGCTTTTCGAATTCATATGCTTGTTAATAATTAATTATCGCTCGCTTAAATGGTAAAGGAAAACATCGTGAGGATACCTGCATGCCTTAGAGATTTTTCTCGACGTTGTGTGAAGTCTGCCAACCCGCACTAGGCCTGCGTGGTGGACTATAGCTTTAATCCCTCTCAATCTGTGAGGAGACGCGTGCCCAGCAGTGGGACAGTATATTATGGGTTCAAGATGAAACGAACTTTGACTAAATAATGATATTCAGCCGCATTTTCTTGACTGGAAGCCGACTCTAGCTCCTCTAACACTTTGCCGTACCTGGGACTCGAAACTCAACTCGACCATAATTTAGGGAGCTCATCAACCCGTCGCTCGACGATACCAGATCAGAGGAACATTTCCGTAGGCCACATAAAAAAAGGCTCAAAGCCACCAGACTGTTCAAAGCTGAGTATGTATATTTAGCCTACCAAGTACTCACATTACATTTTATTTTATTTCATTAAACCAATACGGCAGATCTTTTCACTATTTCTATTTTTTGTCAGTAACTATTCTGCACAATTTAATAGTTTTTACGAAGGATGTAAAGATAAAAAATGTATTAACAGAAATATTGATAATATCTTAATGAAAACAAAATCTAATCTCAAGGGTTTATCATTGTGAGAATTGATAAAGTATTTCATGCCTCGTTCACTTTTGGAGAATACTAGCGCCAGCAAGTTTCATCGAAAAAATACATCAAGTTAATTTGATTCGTAACTTTATTTGAATTAGACCATTACGACACTTTTGAAAAGTCAAATTATAGTTGCACGGTTCCAAAAAGTGGGTCTTAAGGAGAAGAACCAGCAAGAAACTCCATAGACACTCTTTTAAAAAAAAAACATGATTACAGTGTTCATCTTGGTTTACAGTCTAAATCGGAATAGTTTATGAGAACAATGCAGTTTGATGTGTACATTTACAAAGAGATTGCCATTGACAGTAAGAACTGACCAGCCCCGACAGACAGCACCCGTTCACAACTATGACGTGCGTATGTTACGAGTCAAATTAGCTTGATTGATTTTTTCGATGAAGCTGGCTGTCGCTAGTTACTATATTTGTTCAACAGAGTAGTGCTCAGAAGAAATAGAATAAGTGACTAAACGCAGTTTAAATAAAACATAACTTACCGTTCTAAAAAGGTGCAATACAATTAAATAAAACAAACATTACTGTACTAGAAAGGTGCTATGCGATTAAATAAAACAACAATTATTATTCTAATAAGGTACTGTATGATTAAATAAAACAAATATAACTGTAATAGAATGGTGCTTTAAGATTAAATAAAACAAAATTACTGTACTAGAAAGGTGATATACTATTAAAATAAAACAAAAATGACTGTACTATTTATTGGTGTTGTACGATTAAATGAATCAAACGTTACTGTACTAGAAAAGTGCTAAACGATCAAATAAAAATTTTTTTTTTAGGACATTTTTACACAACACCATCTAGTCCCAAACTAAGCAGAGCTTGTACTATGGGTACTAGACAATGGATATAATACTTATATACTTTTTTTTTTGTAAATACATACTTATAATACATAAGAAACACCCAGACAAACACAAATACTCATGTTTTATCCACACAAATATTTGTGTCCTGTGGGAATCGAACCCACGACCCCACAATCAGCAGTCCGCCTCGAACCGCTAGACCACAGAGGTCGTCAAAAAACACTACTATAATGTAAATAATGTGTTAAAAATACTATAAAATAATGTGCTATACGATTAAATAAAACAAAATGACTATACTAGCAAATTAAACAATACTTCTTATCAAATGATCCATACACGAAATATCGATACGCCAAGAGATAACCTGATTTTTGCCGATAACAATGTTTACATATTTTATCGATGCACGTGAAAGTGACGATTTTCAGCACTTGACCGAAATCTACATTTTAATCTAGGTGACCTATTATTTTAGTCTATGTAACTGTATCTTTAGCAGTATAGATAGATAGCCTAGCGGTATGACCATTGGTCTGCCAAATCATCATCATCATCAACCCATATACTGTCCCACTGCTGGGCACGGGTCTCCTCTCATATTGAGAGGGATTAGGCTATAGCCCACCACGCTGGCCTAGTGCGGGTTGGCAGACTTCACAAACCGTCGAGAAAAATCTCTAAGGTATGCAGGTTTCTTCACGATGTTTTCCTTCACCGTTTAAGCGAGTGATAATTAATTATTAATACGCACATGAATTCGAAAAGTCAGAGGTGGGCCTTGGGTTCGAGTTCGAACCCAAGGCACCCACCTCTGTCTTTGACCGTTGATGTCTTAGAGATTTTCTCGACGGCGTGTGAAGTCCCTGTCAAGCAAAAAAAAACACTTTGCTCGTATTGAATCCTGGATCTCTAGGCTCATCAGACTAACGAGGCAGCCTTTAAAAACGCTTGGCATCCTTAACGGTAGTAGCTACCAATCAATTCGTAAGACAGGCTAATTAGCCGCGCGTAAATGACTAAACATTAGCCATTAATCACTTCAGCCGACTATTCGGAGTATTCGCCGGTTAAGGTAGGCAAACGATGTAATGTAAGTAATTTTACAAAGGCAGGAATAAATCTCAAAAGAATTTGCGAGAGTGATTTGTGTTAATCAAATGATTAACTTAATGAGTAATAACAACTGCATGAACAGTGATAGCCTAGTGGTATGACCATTGGACTGCCAAGTCGAAGGTCTCGAGTTAGAATCTAAGGCACGCACCTCTGACTTTTCAAATTCATGTGCGTATTAATAATTAATGATCACTCGCTTAAAACGGTGAAGGAAAACACAGTGAGGAAACCTCCATACCTTAGAGGTTTTTCTCCACGGTTTGTTAAGTCTGCCAACCAGCACTAGGCCAGCATGGTGGACTATTGCTTAATCCCTGTCATTCTGAGGGGAGCCCCGTGCCCAGCAGTGAGACAATATATGGGTTGATGATGATGATGAATAACTGCATCATTAGTGGTAGTAAACCCAACTGTTGAACTACGGGCCTGGGTTTGATTCCAGATTTCTTCTTAGTCCTCCGAGCCTTTTTTTATACCAATAAGGTTGCAAACAAGCATACGGCTCACCTTATAGTAAGCGGTTACCGTAGTCTATAGACGCTTGTAACACTTGTAAAAAAAAGATGAATAGTTGTGTGGTCGATATAAACTTTAACTATTATATTTGTTTCTGCAAATATATGTTTAATTAAATACAATTTTACAAGCCAATGTACAGTCAGCAACGAAAGTCGCTGAACATAACAAAATTTTGAAAACATCACAGCTCCAAAACTTGTCCAGAGGTTTTTTCTAATAAGGTAACCTGAATATTGAATGGTCATCTATGCAATTATTTCGCATAACCTTCACAGGTCAGTAACTTCACACTTATTAAAAATCATATTGAAAATTGCAACATGTTCAGCGACTTTCGTTGCTGACTGTACATACATACCATCACGCCTGTATTCCCAGAAGGGTTAGGCAGAGGTGTACTAATGTACACCCACATTTCGCCGGTATGTTTTAGGTCCCATGTAATAGGGGGCGAGCCTATTAACCGGGCACAAATCCAAACTCCGAGCTCCTACTGAGAATTTCATAGAAAACCTCAATAACTCTTTGCTCGACCTGGAGATAGAACCAAGGACCTCTAGTGTAACAGTCGACATCGAATCGAATCGAAGTCAAGTCAATGTATTACATTTTTAAGCTAGTTGAATCCGACATTTTCTAACTGACGACCTCTTAGAAGAAACACCGAAACAAACTCAGAGAATCATGGTCTCTTTTAAAGTCCAGACATAGGATATGGAATATAATAAACTACGCATCAAAAATACTGATTGAGCGACAAAATTACTGATTCAGCAGCAAAATTACTGATTGAGCAGCAAAATACAGATATCGGTTAGGTTAGGTTAGAACTGTGACCACACATCGCCAGAACCAAATCTGAATGTTTTGAGTGTATATAATCAGTAATTTTGCTGCTCAATCAGTAATTTTGCTGCTCAATCAATAATTTTGCTGCTCAATCAGTAATTTTGTCGCTCAATCAGTATTTTTGCTGTGCAATACGTATTTTTGCTTAGGATTGTTTTGTTATACAAAACAACATTTTTTGATTTGCAGTTAAATACCTACTAGCCATAGGATATTAGCAAACATGTGAGTGTTACAATGCAGGGCAATGTCTGAAATGGCCTTTTGAAACAAGAACCATAGCGACTTTGAATAGACCAGTCCCAGCCGACGGCACGCATGCATCAGTCATTGTGTAGCTCGACCATAATTTAGGAAGTTCAACAACTTCAACTTTAATGTATAATACCAAATCTCATACTCCTCCGTACGAAATATGCTTAACAAGGGGTACAAAATTTTCTTTTTTTTGGAACGAAGTTCCTTATCGCGCGTTGTGAAAGGGGGCTAGTTGTCACGACACTTTTTGCTTGTCAACAATATTTGAATTTCGAATTATTGAGTGAATGACAATATTTGAATTTCGCGCGTTGTGAATTGTTGAGTGTGTACAGGTTTTTTTATTTTTTATTATTAAATTTTAATGGAAGGAACTTCGTTCCATCCGGGTGTCCCTTGACACCTCTCAAGTTTTTTATACTACTAAGGTGGCCAACAAGCAGACGGCCCACCTGAGGGTAAGCGGTTTCTGTAGCCCGTAGACGCTTGTCATACCAGGGGTATCACTTGCGCGTTACCAACCCTGTAAAACGAAAGTGAAATAGTTGATTTGGCAGTATAAGGGTCAAAGTCCCCCCACTGCCAACACAACGTTTCCGTG
The DNA here is from genome assembly GCA_964056405.1 of Acronicta alni. Taxonomy (NCBI): domain Eukaryota; kingdom Metazoa; phylum Arthropoda; class Insecta; order Lepidoptera; family Noctuidae; genus Acronicta; species Acronicta alni. The sequence goes on from OZ043935.1 coordinate 2,031,764, forward strand.
GAGCACTGGCAACCTTGCTCACCGTAAGAAACACAAGGCAGTGTTATTTTACATCGGTTTTCTGCAAGGCGGAGGTACTTCCCCAGTCGAGCAGCTCCAATTTGGGTGGAATTACTCTCACTATGCTCTACCTCTCTTATATCTTCTCTTCATTAATACAACGTGTTACAAAATACCCCGTAAATAATATAATTAATCATCAAAGCCAAAATTTTTGTCAGCTGTCATGTCAGGGAACCAGATTATTTAACAGAAAGGCCTACGTACCTATTTTACCTAATAATTGTCTACTTTAATAGTTTTTCTATTTTTCATTCATAAATGTTGTTGTTTTCCTTTTTTTGGGGCATGTTATACAGCGTTACTACGGTTCTTAAATATTGTAAATAGACTCGTTGTAAGGCGCCATTTAACCTCCTTTTGGCTTTACGGGTGGTTTTGTAACATTCATTATACAGAATGATAATAAAACTTGCAATAAAAACAAACTTTCCAACGGTATAATCACAGCCAGATCATTTATTTAGTGCAATCTAATATTGATATCACCGCTTGTCCGTCACCATGTAACCATGATGCAATTTAACTTTGACGAACAGACAGATATGTTGCAGAAGGTTCACAGAATAATTTTAAATAAATATAAAGATATTGATTTCTGACATTTACGCGAATATTATACATTGAAATAAAACTACTTTTTACGGATTTTAACGCGTATATTGATATTATTAATTCTGACGTTTCGTTCGTTCCGTATCAGTAATTATATCATCAAGACGCCCACCACCTCAGTCTACCCGTGACCACATGGACGCTGTAAAGGGTCCGAAACATCGGGATTCATAATTATCAATATACGCGATAAAATCCGTAAAAAGTAGTTTTATTTCAATAAATATAAAGAGTTTTGGACAATTATACTATCATAATATCATAATTATATCAAACTAAGCAGAGCTGTACTTTGGGTACTAGACAATGAATATAATACTTATATCCTTTTTTTAGTCGTAGTCAGGATCAACATTCGTAAGGCAAGTTGTTTAAATACAGTAACAATACCACTGATGTTTCTGGCATCTATGTTAGAAACACCAGCACGTATGCTTGTTTATCGTATTACCTCAGCAAAAAATTGAATATTCGATTATGTTCACTAAAAGAGAAATATCTCAAGTAAAACTTCTGCTTAACCACTTCACAATGGCTTCAACCATTTCTAAGTAGGCGACGGGATGGGTTGTTTGATTATAAAAGAATGCAGAGTATATGCTCTCGGATAGTTATGTAACAATCTTATGTACACAGCACATTGTTAGCTATATACACAAAGAATTGTATTGCAAACAACATTAGTCAATAAATGACAGCATAGATGTATGCTTAATGATATCTAATGAAGAAACATTAATCCAGCTCAACGACCTTATTAGTCTGGTGGTCAGAGACGGCATCTGAGCTAAAAGTCCCGGGTGCGTTTTCCAAATTGAGCACATTGTTATTGGGTATTTCTGTGAAATTCTTTGTTAAAGCTTGAAGCTTATAGTTATTAAGCAAAGGAAAAATTCGACCGCGGGCAGGATTCGAAAATTCTGGTTAGGTACACCAGACGCTATGACCACTAAGCTACCGCGATACGATGCAAAATTCGAATTGAATTTTGCCTTCGCTTTCTGAATAAAATTTACGTTTTTATGGTGACGTCTGTACCTAACCAGAAGACGCAGGTTCGAATCCTGCCCGCGGTCGAATTTTTCCTTTGCTTAATAACTTTAAAATCTTAGCATGGAAAATGCCAAAAAATACAAAAAGATACTTGAAGCTTATATTTATGTTAGTTCCATTTTTATTTTTTTAAATCTTACTATTGTCCTTAAATGTCACATTCCTTTCTCTCTCTCTCTCTCTCTTTTTTATACCACTAAGGTGGCAAACAAGCTTACAGCCCACCTGATGCTAAGCGGTTACCGTAGCCTACAGACGCTTGTAACACCAGCATTTACGCTTTGCCGACCCTGTAAAACGAAAGAGGAATAGTTGGGTTAGCAGTATAAGGGTCCAAGTTCTCCCAATACCAATCCAATGTTTCCTCGCGGAGCACTGGCAAGCAACACTGATCCTTACATTCGTGAAGACAATACCTGGCGTAAGCCTTTCATTATACCATGTTTAATATATTATACCGAACATCAGTAGCGAAAGGTTATAGAATCAATCTTTCATTGATTTATGATTCTATAGATTTTTAACAACATGATAATTTCTGAATGGATGAATTGGTTTTCTTATCGTTAATGTCATCATTGTTATTTGTAATATTATTTATTATTATGTTTATGTACTGGTGAAAGCCTCATGTCATCATCAACCATATACAGTCCCACTGCTGGGCACGGGTCTCCTCACAGATTGAGAGGGTTTAGGCTATAGTCCACCAACATCTACAGAATGATCGTTGCTAGCGCATCTTAACTTATGCAGATTGGTTTATCAGCATAGTTATAGCTTAGCCTGAAGCCCCAAATATGTACAATTTATATTTTTTTAAATAAACCGCCCATAAAACTTCCAACAGGTACCTACATACAATTGGTTTTGTAACCATTTGGCATAACAAGATAAACAGACACGCTTTAGATTTCAATCATCGATATGATACATCTTTTTGTTGCGTTAACAACTTACATGAGTTATTGTGAAGGTTAAAAGTTGAAATTGTTATTGAACTCATAGGAGTTCAATAACAATTTCAACTTTTAAAATAAAGATTAAATCGAAAAGTTGTTTCTATATATGTGCAGTCAACAAAAGAGTTAAGTATACAGATATACAGCAAACGCCAATATTATAAAGATTTAGAAAATATAATTAAGCGCCAAATGCTCAGGTATGTAGCTGCTTACAATACCTATGTTTTGACACATATTCCTTGATACATTAATACACAATCTTTATCAAAACACAGGTGTTTAATTAGCTGCCTGTATACCTAACTCTATTGTTGACCGTACAAGTGCGCGATTTCATCTTTATCACAGAACGACAGTACAGTCAACAAAAGTGGTAGGTATACATATAGAGAATAAAATCTGGATCTTCGCACAGATTGGGATAGGTACTGTAGGATCCTGATGGGATCCTAGGAGGCTTATTCAAAGAAACTCTCGGTTAAAAGGTACTCTGCGACTTTATTCTTCAAAGGTCAAGGGAATTCTCTCTGACAACCATTAATCACTTTGACTAAACATTCTACAATCAAATTCAAATGATTACTTCTTCTTAAACCAGCCAGTCTTATGCTGACTCCTGGTAGCGACCTCTACAGTACCTATAAATAATTATGCGCAAATGTCTTTGGTATGTAGTAGTTTACAATACCTGCGTTTTGACACATTATTACACAATATTTAGCAGACATGTTTAATAATTAGCTACCTCTATGCCTAACTGTTTTATCGACTGTACTGACGGCACAAGTCTGAGGTACTACGTACGGAGCAAGGGAATAGGGAATATGCATGATTTTTTTAAATGATTTTAATCCATTATTTACATCATAGTAAAAAAATATGCAACACCAAAAAAATAATAATTTTAGATTATTAAAAAAATATATTAAAAATAGCCAACCGAACCGGGCACTTTAAATGCCCTCCATTTTGCCGCACTTAGTGTAACGTCATAGTCTATCACAAAAAGCACAGCAAACACTCCTACGATAAAATAAATAACACCCCTACACTCCTACTTCAACAAACACTACTACAATAGTTTGTTGTAGGCAAACACTACGCAATCAGTGTTATTGACATTTGGTCTCATAGACTTTTACGTCATATTCGCTTTGACAAATGGCGTCGCGTTTTAAATATTTGAAATTCCTTCGGCAATATCGCACTGTTTAAAAATTAAATTCTTAGTTAAAAAATAAATTTGTTACACGTGATAATCAACTTGAAATTATGATTGAAAATAAATTACTAAGTAAAGCTGTAGATGCAGCTCAGGCATTTAATGAATTCTTTGCCACCATACCAATAACTACGATTTGCTCCTTAAACACATCATCATGTGACGTCGAGTTTTTTGCGTAGGTGTCCCACAATGTAATTCCTTGTTTCAATGTAAACACATGAATTCACGCGATGTAGTTAACGTTTTCAAATATTTAAACCTTAAAAATACCGAGGATATATTAAATTCTTATTATAATTAATTGTTAACCAAAAATATTGATGGAAGGCATAATTCTGAAGTAATAACATTTCAAAAAAAATATTTTGCTTCTTATTTGAATCACATGCACATAATAAAATTCTGTTAGTTTACTTATCTGTGTAAATACAAAATATTTTGTGTGCGTCTTGTAAATAAATTTATTTTCTTTCTTTTAACAATGTGTTAACCCAAATTGAACCCCGAAATTACAGTACTTACTTATGTTTTTTTCCCACTTTGTTAATAATATTTCTCATTAATACACAATGGTTAAGGCCAAATGAGATCATTGCTGTATGATCATCCATCACCATAGTACCAATATATCGAACGATTTGTCTGTTCGTAAAGATTATCCTTGGAGTAGATCAAACGCCCACTTACGATTGTTGTTTATTTTTAATACTAGTGGTTGCCCGTGGTTTCATTCAAATCTCAAAGATTTTTTAAAGACAAAAGGTAGCTTAAGTATTTTTCTAAGGTCTAATCTATCTCTGTACTGAATTTCATCAAAATCGGTTCAATGGTTTAGGCGTAAAAATGTAACAGATATATTTTTTTTTATTTTTCACATTTATATTATTCTTAGAGATAAAAGATATTTTTTTAGATATAAAAAAAATTGAACTACACACTGCTGCGTGGAGCGGATTTCATAATCATACCTTAATATACTATTGAATAAATAAATCTGTGACCTGGTACAAAAAGGGCCAAAGTCCATTTTTGTAAGAATCCCTTTTTGTATATTGGAGTGAAAACTAGAACGATCAAAGTTAACTTAAGCCCATTTTGTATTACGATGTTAGGCCCTAACTGCACAGATTTTAATAAAGAAAAATTGTTGGACCTTCTGCAACCTTCTAGCAGTCCGTTTTGAGCTACACTTGAAACTTTGTTTATTGCTTTAATTTTTTTAGACTTTGGCCGTTTTAGCACCAGGCCACAGAAATATTCCTGGACAATTTCACACAACACCATCTAGTCCCAAAATAAGCAGAGCTTATACTATGAGTACTAGATAATGGATATAATACTTATACATATACTAGGTACTTTTTTTTATAAATACATAATTAAATTATATAACAAACACAAACACTTAATATAAATCACTTAAATATTTGTGCCCTGTGGAAATCGAACCCACGATCACGTGCTCAGTAGTCCGACACGCGGACCACTAGACCACAGACGTCGTCAAATGGTTGTTTGTTATGGCATGTAATTTGTAAAACACTCCTTTTAATCCGATTGTCATTAGAACACCTATTAGCATTTCGGTGGAGCCTATTGCCGTCATCATCAGTATCAGGCAGAAATCCAAACTGCAAGCTACTACTGCGAATTTCTTACAAATACTCAAGACCTGGAAATTTGACCCAGGACCACACTACCATTGAGGCGCCTAAATTAAACTGTTGTGTTGGCAGTGGGGGAACTTTGACTATAGCAGTCCTATGGTCATATCACTAGGCTATCACTGCATCACTAGGCTATCACTGCATCACTAGGCTATCACTGCATCACTAGGCTATAACTGCATCACTAGGCAATCACTGCATCACTAGGCAATCACTGCATCACTAGGCTATCACTGCATCACTAGGCTATCACTCCATCACTAGGCTATCACTGCATCACTAGGCTATCACCGCATCACTAGGCTATCACTGCATCACTAGGCTATCACTGCATCACTAGGCTATCACTGCATCACTAGGCTATCACTGCATCACTAGGCTATAACTGCATCACTAGGCAATCACTGCATCACTAGGCAATCACTGCATCACTAGGCTATAACTGCATCACTAGGCAATCACTGCATCACTAGGCAATCACTGCATCACTAGGCTATCACTGCATCACTAGGCTATCACTCCATCACTAGGCTATCACTGCATCACTAGGCAATCACTGCATCACTAGGCAATCACTGCATCACTAGGCTATCACTGCATCACTAGGCTATCACTCCATCATTAGGCTATCACTGCATCACTAGGCAATCACTGCATCACTAGGCTATCACTGCATCACTAGGCTATCACTGCATCACTAGGCTATCACTGCATCACTAGGCTATCACTGCATCACTAGGCTATAACTGCATCACTAGGCAATCACTGCATCACTAGGCAATCACTGCATCACTAGGCTATAACTGCATCACTAGGCAATCACTGCATCACTAGGCTATCACTGCATCACTAGGCTATAACTGCATCACTAGGCAATCACTGCATCACTAGGCTATCACTGCATCACTAGGCTATAACTGCATCACTAGGCAATCACTGCATCACTAGGCAATCACTGCATCACTAGGCTATCACTGCATCACTAGGCTATCACTCCATCACTAGGCTATCACTGCATCACTAGGCTATCACTGCATCACTAGGCTATAACTGCATCACTAGGCAATCACTGCATCACTAGGCTATCACTCCATCACTAGGCTATCACTGCATCACTAGGCTATCACTGCATCACTAGGCTATAACTGCATCACTAGGCAATCACTGCATCACTAGGCAATCACTGCATCACTAGGCTATCACTGCATAGTGATGCCACTAGGCTATCACTCCATCACTAGGCTATCACTGCATCACTAGGCTATCACCGCATCACTAGGCTATCACTGCATCACTAGGCTATCACTGCTTCCAGCTATGAAGATAAATACTACCAACCTTTATTACTAATAATACTGGACAAAGTATAGCCTGAAATAAATGGAACACTGTGGGCACTTGCCAGTGCTCCACGAGGAAACGTTGTGTTGGCAGTGGGGTGACTTTGACCCTCATACTGCCAACCCAACTATTCCTCTTTCGTTTTACAGGGTCGGCAACGCGCAAGTGATAACCTTGGTGTTACAAGCGTCTATAGGCTACGGTAACTGCTTACCATCAGGTGGGCCGTGTTCTTGTTTGCCACTTTAGTGGCATAAAAAAAAACCTATAAGTAAACGATATCCACTTTTTAGTATTCTTCATAGATAAAAATACATTTTTCATGCGAGATACGCTCCTATAACTACCTTACTAAGATTCAATATACTGTGCTTCAACCTTAATAAGCTAAAGGTTCATAAATACTACTGACATAAGGACGGACAAACGATCCATTCAAAAAGGGTTCCAAGAAAACTTAAAAGAGTTCCGTCAAAAGAGAACAAATTAGCAAAAATATATCAAGGCTGACGTTTCTTTATGGAACCGCTTCTATAGTTCTGTTGTAGAATGTGTTGTGCGTAGGAGTAAATTAATACTGATATGAAGACGAAAAAAATTTACTACTAAGGTGGCTAACAAGCATACGGCCCACCTGATGGTAAGCAGTTACCGTAGCCTATAGACGCTTGTAACCCAGGGGTATCAATTACGCATTGCCAACCCTGTAAAACGAAAGAGGAATAGTTGGTTTGGCAGTATAAGGGTAAAAAAAAGTACACTATGTCCTTCTTTAAAGTCTAATTTATATGTGTGCGAAATTTCATCAAAATCGGCTCAGCGGTTTAGGCGTTAAAGCGTAACAGACAGCTAGACAGACAGAGTTACTTTCGCATCTATAATATTAGAAGAGAAGTAGAGATAATAAAGTTCTTGGTATATACATAGATATAGAAAAAAAAAGTAGAGATAAAAATAATAATAGAGATAATATAGTAGCTTGGACCCTGTTCCCGATACCGGTAGACCTCTATTTTTTATATTTTTAAATGTCTTTGTTTTTTAATTTATTAAAACATTTAAAAATGTAAGTAACAAGAAAGTAGATGAATAAAGGACATAATAATAATAAACTTGATTTAGTTATAAACACTTGTACAGTAAAACAATAAAGCTTATTTAAAAAAAAATTGTTCTTGTAAATTCTACAGTTTCTCTGAACCCCACACTAAGATTCCTTGTGTCGTGGGGTTCAGTCTCTTCCCAAGTTCACATGTATACAAATTATTACAATTTAGATTTGTATGAAATACAGTCAATGAATACTATATACATATATATATATATATATACTATTTCTATATAGATTTTAGTTTACAAGCCACATCTATACTTAGCTAGCTCAGCTCCTTCAAAGAAAAGCACAGTAATACATTTATTTAATAAGCGAAAGTGTTTTTAAAGTGAAAGTTGAAGTTTTCCATTTCTATAGTGATCGCGAATTGTTGTCATTGTTAAGTGGATAGGCTGATGCCGTGGTTCCGGTGACAAACGAGTTTGTTTACGCTTTTCCTACCTTTTTGCTCAGATAAAGCCTCATTAACCTATTTTCTTTTTGTTTTTTTTTAAGTACGGAATATCCTCATGATTCTTTCGCCACCTGGGTAGGTCCCAGAGTATACCGACTAAAAAGCGCACTAGCATTCCTTTGGCCTGTCGGTCATGCGATTCCTGACATTAACCGCGACCGTACTAGACTGTGGTCCAGTCCTAGACTCCTACAAAGGGAAAGAAAGAAGGATAGAAAAACGCATTTCATTTGCACGTCCGTACAACACACAGATACAATAAGGAATGAACTTAAGAAAACAAGAAAGATCACTATTTTGTGCTGTCGGCACGCTTGTCCCGAATAGGTTTCCAGCTCAGCATTATGATGGGCGTAAGGGCAGGGCTTCTTCTAAAACGTCATTTAGACGATACAATAAATAATTAGGCTTTACAAAATTAGATATCAGTTGCTTAAACGGTGAAGGAAAACATCGTGAGGAAATCTGTATGCCTTAGAGGTATTTCTGACGGTATGTGAAGTAACCAACCCGTAGGCCAGCGTGGTGGATTATAGTCTAATCCTTCTCGTTCCTTGAGAGGAGACCCGTGCCCAGCAGTAGGACGTACATACACTCACGCCTTTTTCCCATGGGGGTAGGCAGAAACTAAAGAACGCCACTTGCTACGATTCTTGCATACTTCTTTCGCTTCGACCACGCAAACACGCCGGTTGCGAGTATTACGCACCTGACCTTTTTGAAGAACCTCACCAATAAGGTCGGTATAAGTTTTTCTAGGGCGTCCCCTCTCGGCGGTTCCACTGACATTCGCCATATAAATCCTTTTTGTTAGTCGCCTTTCATCCATTCTCTCGACATGCCCAAACCATCTCAGCATAATTCTTCTCAATCCTCGTCAATACGTCGACAGTATATGGGTTAATGGTGATGAAGCTACATAATCACGAGTAATAGTCAACTAACTACGGAACTCTACACTGCGCGTGGCCGAACGCACGTCACACGTCATTTTTTTACACAAATTTGTTTTTTTAATACTACTTTTTTTGATTACCTCATAGTCTCATAGGTATCTTAGCATTTAAATAATTATGATAGACAGTTTCTGCCTAGCCTTTAAATATGATAGACAGCTTCTATGCATATTTACGCCCATCGATTCACAACTGAAATTTACATACCTTTTACAAAGTATTCGAAGAATCACTACCGTATACATAAATACATTAAAAAACATATTTTTATTTATGCAAGTAATTATATTAATAGTATTTCCTACTCGTTGATTGTAGAATCGTGAGCCGTTGTAGGAAAGATGTTTCTATTGACTACTTAAACTTTGGCCTTCACGCATAATAACATCACTTAAGTTTTTGAAGTTGATAAAAATGTTTCTGTAAATTATTATTGTCTTATAAAGTGCATAGTTTTTGTTGAAGGATTTATACTTACAATGTCATGTAGTTTTAATAGTTTTCACATGCCTGATGTAATCATACTAATAATATTATAAATGTGAAAGTATGGATGTTTTTTTGTTTACAAATAATACCTATTTATTATTGTAAATAGATCTTTTAAGGACACTTCACAAGGAAATGTTTTGTTTTGAATAAAATTTGATGTACACAATATTGAGTACGGACGCCAGCAGGTCAAGCTATCCAAAACTGTCAAATTTTCCCAATTGAATATTATTATGAACATTATTGCTTTGTATTAAAGTTGAAAATCAATCAAAGAACTATCTTTTTGTATATTTTTGGCATTTTCCATGCTAAGATTTTACGGTGGCTTAGTGGTCATAGCGTCTGGTGTACCTAACCAGAAGACGCAGGTTCGAATCCTGCTCGCGGTCGATTTTTTCCTTTTCTAAATAACTTTAAAATCTTAGCATGGAAAATGCCAAAAAGATAGTTAGAAGGTAAGGTGGCATCGTTCGACATTGAACTAACTGTAAAGTAAGTCGTGTCGGTTGAAAAGCAAAAACTTGCATTTCAATAGGGGTTACTGACGTCACCATAAAGACGTAAATTCAGTATGTGAAGGAAAAATTCGACATGACGGGTAGGTATCGCGGTGGCTTAGTGGTCATAGCGTCTGGTGTACCTAACCAGAAGACGCAGGTTCGAATCCTGCCCGCGGTCGAATTTTTCCTTTTCTAAATAACTTCAATCAAAGAAATTTGACAGATTGTGGTACTTAGCTTGATTTGCATCGTACATCCAATCTTGGACAAAATAAAGTAACCATATTAATTACACTGAAATAATTAATGGAATTTAAACCTTACATCATCATCATTATAACACATTCCGTTCCGCTTAACACTGATTATAGCTAATTTGAAATGAAATGAAATGATATTTATTTTCTGTAAATAGATCTTTTAAAGACACTTTTTCAAGTCAATGCTTTGATTTTTTTTATGCTAGAAGGCACCGGCATGTCCTAACTGACCTCCGAGAAGAAACACCGAAACAAACTCAGAGAATCATGGTCTCTTTTAAAGTCCAGACATAATAATATCAAATATGTGAGTTTCACAATGCAGTAGGGTAATGTCTGATATGGCCTTTTGAAGGAAGAGCCACAGCGGCTTTGAGTAGGCTAATTCCAGCCGACGGCACGCATGCATCAGTCATTGTCAATTTACTTAGATGTAATCTATCTAGACTAGATTAAACATGACATAAGACCTGTCAATTACTCATAATTATGACGTAGGTGGATGTTATTTAAGTGACCTGGGAGGAGCCATCGTTGTGGACACTTGCTATTTGCTTGAAGTTTTTTTTTTGTAATAAAACGTTGCCCTACACTAGGATTTTGTCCTGTATCGTAGGTACAGAGGCCAGCACATCAAGCTACCCCAATCTGTCAAAGTTGTTTGATAGATTTTCAACTTTAATACAAAGTAATAAGGTTTATTTTCTATTGGAAAAGTTTGACAGTTTTAGATAGCTACGTCTGTACGTTTACAAACACAAACTGAAGTTAACCAAAATGACACCCACAATCCGTGGCGCAGAAGCCGATCGCTCAGCCGCTGTGACAAACGTTTCGTCATAATTATTATTTGGACAAACGTTTCGTCATAATTATTATTTGGACAAAAGTTTCGTCATAATTATTATTTGGACAAACGTTTCGTCATAATTATAACCAGGACATCAAACGTAACAGTCCCATTTATGACCACTAGGCTACTTAATGAGGAACTCCTAATGAAAATCCCAGTGACTACTCCACATGGGAATCAACCCCAGGATATGATGCGCTTGCGATAACTCATTCAAGAGAGGTAGGGCATAGAGGGAGTAATTCCACTCAAATTGGAGCTCGACTGGGGAAGTACAGTCAGCAACGAAAGTCGCTGAACACAGCTAAATTTTTTTATTGTCACAGCTCCAGAACTTGGCAACAGGTCTTTTCTACTAAGGTAACCTAAATATTTAATGGTCATCTATGCAATTATTTCGCATAACCTTCGTTGGTCAGTAACTTCATACTTGTTAAAAATCATATTGAAGATTGCAACATGTTCAGCGACTTTCGTTGCTGACTGTACGTTGTGTTCCTAACGGTGAGCAAGGTTGCCAGAGGTCCGCGAGGAACCGTTCTGTTGGCAGTGAGGGGACTTTGACCCTTATATTGCCAACCCAACTATTGTTCTTTCGTTTTACAAGGTTGGCAACGTGCAAGTGATATCCCTGGTGTTGCAAGCGTCTATAGGCTACGGTAACCGCTTACCATCGGGTGGGGCGTATGTTCATTTGCCAACTTATTGGTATATAAAAAAAACTATAAAGTTACCAATCACATAATATAAACCAATTACAAATCATCTTCGACTGCCAAATACCTATCCATCACAATTTTTTCATACCAGTAGTCATACCAATCATTATTAGGTAACCAATTTTTTGCCGAACTCCGCAGTTTCCGCGTTCGCATCCATACGTGATGTTCAAAACCTTACCAGTAAAATTAAATGAATGAGTATTTTTTTATGCTGGCAACATTATTGTAGGTGCTTCATTTAGTCTAGAAGTCGTTAGCACGAGTGGTATTTTTTCTATGAATTTCTCAGTAGCAGCTCGGAGTTGGGATTTGTGTCCGGTTAATGGAAATAGGGTTGCCTCTAAGAGACCTAAATATACCGTATGCAATGGTGACAAAACCTACAAACTGTGGAAATGCTAGTACACCTCTGCCGACCTATTTCGGCGAATACAGGCGTGATGGTTTGTATGAATATAACTCGGAAGCATTTGTTAGTATTTCACTCTTATTCTTTCACTAACAATAATACTCACACGCACAACACTCATATGATACTCGTATATACGCCCCATACAACACATACCTCTCCTATATGTATTGTATCATAACATATTTTCCTGTATTTAATCATTTTTCAATAATATTTGATTAAGGTTGGTATGACCATTGGACTCCCAAGTCGAAGGTCTCGTGTTTAAATCCAGGGCAGGCATCTCTATCTCTTCGAATTCATGTGCGTATTAATAATTAATTATCACTCGGTTAAACGGTGAAGGAAAACATAGTGAGGAAACCTGCATGCCATAGAGATTTGCTCGACGTAGTGTGAAGTCTACCAACCCGCACTAGGCCAGCGTGGTGGACTACAGCCTAATCCCTCTAATTCTGTGAGAGGAGACCCGTGCCCAGCAGTGGGACAGTATATGGGTTGATAATTATATATTCAACATGTAAGCACTCGGCAAAAGAAACTGAGCTCCACAACACAAATGTGAGATCCAATCATTATACCACAGTAATACTGTATTTTTTTTATTATGAATAAATTATTGTTATTATTAAGTATGGCAACACTGAGGCATCAAATGACGTCACACGGTGTTAATATTTTTACGGAAGCGTTTAAAGTAATTGGGTTACAGATTAGGAGGTGTTTTAGCAGGTAGAAGAGTCACGCCTAGGCTATTAGAAGATTTGTTTTTTCAAAGCCACTTAATAGGCGTGGCTATTAGTAGCTTCTTTGTTTCTGATTTCCTAGTAATCATAGACTGCGTGATGCCGCCTAATAGCTTACTTACTTCATATCTAAACTTAAACGTAATAATTACCATAACATAATATTTTTTTAAGCCGTTTGGGGTCGAAACGTTGGGTCGTGGGGTCCGAGTGCCCGTCTCCTTTTCAAGGAAATATCAAGGAGACTGGTCGACTCTTCGCGTGATCAGAGGGCTGGCTTGTTTCTAGCGGAACGCATAAGCATTGCCATTCAACGTGGCAATGCAGCCAGTCTTCTGGGCACGTTATCGGACGACAGCGATGCCGAGGAATACTTTGACGCCTACTAGCGTTTATACTTTTTTTTTTTTTGTTTTGATAAAGGTAAGTATGTATATTTTGTAAATATGTAATTATTACTTGGTAAGTCTATTGTAAAGAAATTTATTTAAAGTTTTTACTTTTTAAAAAGATAATTACCATCCTCCGAGCCGTTTCCCAGCTATGTTGGGGTCGGCTTCCAGTCTAACCATGCGGCTGAATATCAGTATTTTATTACAAAGCAAGTGCCATTGGGTCTCCGCAACCCAATTTCTGGACAATGGATTTTATCGCGTCATATTGACTTTGATTGACATTTCGGACCCTTTACAGCGTCCATGGTCATGGGATTATAAATGTCAATATAACGCGATAAAATCCGTAAAAAGAAGTTTTTATTTCAATGTATAATATTCGCGTATATGTCAGATATCAAGGTGGTTTAAGCAAAGGGAAGCCTATACGCATCAGTGGGTACATTCAGCTTGTGGATGATTATGATAATAAAAGAGAAGATGGATGGATTGAAGATTGAAAAAAATTAAACAACAAACGTAGCCTTTTAATTTTGCTTTTCTGTTATTCTGCGAGTTGGATCAGTTAATAAATTTAATAAACAATTTAAATTCACAGACAAATTTTAATTAACCTTGGTAATAATTAAATAATTATTTATGTAATTGAGTCATAATAAAAATTGCAATAATTAAACGAACAACTAAAATAAATATAGTATTTTTAAAATATACTAAAAATAATAAATAAGAAGTGTAATTATCTATTTTTATGTATTAAGTATATCTATAATTATAAATAATTCAATTTTAATTTATCATTATATTTTTAAACAAAAGAATACTTAAAAAACTTGGGAAGGTCTTTACCCAGTAATGGCTAAAAATATTACTATTTGATTAATTCATTAATTAATTTGACAGGCATTTAAAAACAATTAAGATCCTCTCTTAATCCCCACAACACCGGGAATTCTAGTGTGTAAGCAGATAAAGCCTTAGGCCGCTTTATCTGCTTAAAAAGAAAGAAAAAGTATTTATTTTCGCCCATTATGATGCATGACTATTATTAGTGGGTCAAAGGCCAATATGTCAGTTTAGACACTACTAAATTGGCAATCAGATACAATTCACTTGCCTTATAGGACTTTTTATACAAGCCAAAACCAATAATAAAAAATAAAAAAGCCATGCAATCAAGTGCCAACATAATAAAAGAAGTAAACATTAGACAATAATAACAACAAATAATATAAACGTATTGTATTTTTATTATTATTGGCACAATAAATAAATTTTTATAATATTTTTGTTTTTTTTTTTATCATCCTGAATATGTGCTGGACGATAGTATTTGTGAAAGGTAATGTATCAAACCATATCAACAAAAACCAGTAGCACCACTTTTCACCACATTCAAGGTCTCAATCATAACGCTCCCATTCTATAGGTGATCGGCTGTCAGGCATCATATTAACCCAATAACTAAACCAGTTGAAACAATGGCTCTTTGAACAATTGACGACATTTCTTAAGTCTACTTGTGAAATTGACGAGGAACAACTTACCTACAGATTGATGATTAAAAAAACTGGTTACGTTTGGACAATATTTTGAGAGCTAATTTCAAAAAAGAATGTTGAAAGAAAAGAGAGAAAATATATTTATTGACATGATCAAGGACAATGCACAAAATAACATTTTGTTATGTTGTTATTTTGTGCATTGTCCATAGACTAAAGAATAAAAAATAAATATATAATAAAACAAAAAACCTTACTGAAAAATACTAAAAAGCTTGGTTTTCAATTTTTATTTAGTATTTCTAACGAAGTCGGGATTATTGTTAATTTAATAATTTATTTTATTTCACACTCTTTAGATTTTATTTATAAAACAAAGCTATTAATTAGTTTTCGAAAAGTAAATGCTTTTAATACCCGTCAGTGTTATGTTATTTTATCATGTTTTTATTTTCCCTCTATTTTTTCGGCGGACGCCATATTGAAATAGTATTTATACCCTATTACCCTCTTTGATGCTCTTTTCTAGTCTAGTTTACTTTGTAGTTTTCTATTAATTTTAATTTGTATAGTGTAGATAAGTTGTTTTCTTTATATAATTGTTAATAAGGTAATAAACATCCCTTCAACCTACTAAATAATATTTATTATTTACATACATTCACGTTTGGATACTTATGCGCAGAAAAATTTTACATACACAAATATAAATACAACATTATACCAGTTTTAACCCACTGACTACCGGGTACACTAGACATGCACCGTAACCAAATAAAGAAGTACGTGGGCGAACGAGTCGTATCGTAATTATTCTTATTGTATACACCAGTGTATTGTATGTATAGTATGGCATACACAAACTTGTATTGTCATGGTACACTTTCTAATTAAGCTGACTTATTATACTGTAGGGCTTAACAGGATTCTGGCTAAGTTATTACCGATGTAAGGGTAAATTACATTGGTCGCGCCTTGTGGTCTGAGTCTGGTCTGGTCTTGTTATGCTCACTTAAATGTCCTGCTGATGGTGGCGTTTTGTGTCGGGTCGTTTTATTCCCTGCAACATGGTTGAGTCGAACGACGCCGATACACGCGTCATACTCGTGAACGGGTGCCATCTGTCGGGGCTGGTCAGCTCTCACTGTCAATGACAATCTTTTTTTTTCTGTTTAATTATTATACCTACTTGATTCATTTATTAATACACATCAAACTGCATTGTTCTCATAAACTATTCAGAACAAAATTGTAAACTAAGTTTAACACACACTCATATGTTTCTTAAAAAAGAGTGTCTACGGAGTTTCTTGCCGTTTCTTCTCCATAAGATCCACTTTTTGGATACGTACGTACAACTAGTTTTGACTTTTCAAAAGTGCTATTTTAATGGTTTAATCGAAATAAAATATTTTATTTTGACTATGTCTATATTTTTTATTTGTTTATTTATTTATTGGCTAACTACAATTGTTACACTAATACATATTATTTATACAGACTATGGTTAAAACTAAGTGTACAATATTAGGCGGCAAACACAGCAAGCAAAAACAATTTTACATAAAAAAAAGTAGTTCAGTTGTAACACTTATAGACAGACACAACACACATAACAGAGGAAAAGATAACATAAACAGAGGAGCAACAGTACAGGTGGTAATATGTTAGAGCTAGGTGGTTATTTGAAGGACTTGGCGCTTGAACTGCTGAAGTGAAGTGCAAAAAATATCTATCCGATCACCAAAATGATTAAATAGTCTGCTTTGATTGGGTGGCCGTTATTTACGCATTCGAAGAAGAATTTAAACATATCTTCTACGCTGGATAGCATTTAATAGCAATACTTTTTACACCGTCCAATTTAGTAAGATGTCACCGGGTTACGGATCTTAACGCCCACATGTTGTATGTGTGTAAGAAGGACACGCGTACGATAGAATAGTATGGAACTGACCTCATGACGGATGTGTCAGAATAAAGTTCGATTAATAAATACGACCTCTACGCAATGGACCTCTTATGGATGATATGATGATGATGATGGTGATCTTCTATTTTGTTTTTTTGTTCGTGACAACCGAAAGGAAACCATTATTTCAATATGGTTTCTACTAGATAGTAATAATAATAATATTTTTGGGACATTTTACACAACACCCACACTAGTCCCAAACTAAGCAGAGCTTGTACTAGACAATGGATAATAATACTTATTTACTTTTTTTGTAAATACATACTTATAATACATAAGAAAGTAAAAAAAAAACGGTGCGGCCAAGGTTAAATAATTTGGGCCCAGTGGGTAGCAGATGACCCCAACTAACCACCATTTTCGTATGTTCAACGTTCTACCAAACACCCTGTATATGTACATTGGCGGACGTAATACCTTAGGCATTCTCTACCAGTCAACCATAGGGTGGTGCAGATAAAAAGTGGCAGGTGAACAAAACACAATGGAAACATACTCAACCTAAATAACTTATAACATATATTTACATACAGAACCCTTAATAAATAATATACATATATAAATAAATACTATATTATGGATATATACTTATGATATTCTATATATATACCTATAATATAATGTTTATCTTGGTCTACAATCTAAATCTGAATAGTTCATGAGAACAATGCAGTTTAAATGTGTACTATTACATTAATCCTATACTGGATTAAAACTATAAACAGAAAAAAAAGCGGTTACCTTAGCTATAGACGCCTGAAACACCACGCGTATTACTTGCGCGTTGCTGACCCTGCTAAAACGAAAGAGGAATAGTTGGGTTGGCAGTATAAGGGTCAAAGTCTCCCCACTACCGACAAAACGTTTCCTTTCAGAAAATATAAGTATTAAGTACATTGTCTAGTAGGTACCCATAATATTAAGCTATGCTTAGTTAGTAAAGTCCTGGAGTGGCGACCACGCATAGGAAAGCGCAGCGTAGGACGGCCCCCAACTAGGTGGACGGACGACCTCGTGAGGGTCGCAGGGAGTCGGTGGATGCGGTCTGCGCAAGATTGATTTTTGTGGCGATCATTAAGGAGGCCTATGTTCAGCAGTGGACGTCCGTGGCTGATAGATAGACAGAGATAGATGCTTAGTTTGGGACTAGATGGTGCTGTGTAAACATGTACATACTAATAATGTGGTTACATTCTTGTAGTTACTCCATCAGTAAAATAAACGGACAGTTATTATTATAGTAATTGCATCTCTTTCCCTTCAATACGGCACACGATTCCACTCGATTAGTAAATTAATGGCTGCAGCAACTTAGAGTATAAATAAGCCATAGAGCGGGCCCGGTGATAGTGTAGTGCCTGTTGCAATCAGGTAAGCCAACCAATTGACCAATGAGCGGCGAGCGTTTATGCCAAACGCGCACCTTCAAGTAGGAAATGTAGTGAAATGAAATTTATTTCACTTTTCAAAATTGTGTACATTATGGAACATACATACATACTACCATCACGCCTGTATTCTTCGAAGGGTTAGGCAGAGGTGTAGGTACTAATGTACACCCAAAGTTCGCCGGTATGTTTTGGTTCCAAGTAATCCGGGGTGAACCTATTATCATTCGTCATCATCAACCCATTTTCATTCATTTCATTCGTCCACAACTGGACGTAAGTTATATAGTGGACGCTACTGTGCTCAATATTCAGCTCTCCATTCAATAAGATAACAATTTAAATGCCGGGCTACTACTTTCCCATCCTGGGAGTCAAACCTGGGATTTCATGTAGGAACCATCTTATAACTTTCGCTTAAGAGAAACTATGCAGGGTTTTAAATGCGCTCTATAGCAAATCTTCATACTCTTAAGTTGAAAGTAACGTTAATCTTAATAAGAGACTTATTGACCTTAGGGTCTATGGCCATTGTGGCCTTAATAGGAGATTATGGTTGTTATAATTTGAGGTCAAAAATTTGAACTGGACCCCTTTCTATGGGAGTGCAGTTTTGATTTAGACAATAATTTGATAAGACGTTGTAAGTGTGCTAATTTTTAAGTCGAATTATTTTGTTACCCGTCTATCGAAGGAGCGTAATGTTTTTCGGGCGTTTGTATGTTTGTATGTATGTCTTAGTAGTCTTTGTCACCCTCTATGGTTTAAACCGTTTGACGGTTTTCGACATACGAGGTGTCTTTAGATTCATCTTAGTTGTGGAAATGACGTATGATATATTACTTAACAATAGCGTCGGCGAAAAAAAAACGGAGAGATTATAAAAAATGAAAAAAGGTACAATGTTGAAATAACATTATGGATATCAAATAAAAGCTAATAAATAGTTTTATTTTAAAAATAAATACTAAAAAGTGTGAAATTTTGTTTTGTAATGCAGTCGGGTTTTTTTGTTGTGTTGTGTTGACTGTGTTAAAAAATACTAACTAAAAAGCTGAAAACTAGCTCTATAAAACTGCTTGGGAAGAGCAAATAAATATTTTTTGTTTCTTTCCTTGTTAATTAATTGATGAAACTTTACAGTATTATTATTAATATATCAGAATAACTTATATAGGCTACAATTTATAATGATTTTGAGTTAATTAGCCAAATTACAACGATAATTAAAAGTTTTCCACGCGGACGAAGTCGCGAGCAGAAGCTAGTGTATTATAAGTATGTATTTACAAAAAAACAAAATGTAAGTAGTGTATCCATTGTTTAGTACATATAGTACAAGCTCTGCTTAGTTTGGGACTAGATGGTGCTGTGTAAAATTGACCCAAAATAATTATTTATTAAATTTTATTGGTATATTAGTACGCCTCTGCCTAATCCTTCGTAGAATACTGGTGAGATAGATATATGTTATGTTATAATGTGTTATGTTTTTTATTTGTTTCCAATTGTACACAATTTCTCGAATATTTTCACGCTATGAAGGATGCTACGAGGAACGTCCAGGGTTAATGGATTCTTAATGATGATTAATCGACTTCATAGATAAGTACTGTTGGACAAAATACCAAGTAGTTTACGTGACTATGTAAAAAATCTCAAGGTGGCGTTTTGAATTTTATTTTAAGTATACAAAGGTCATGATAATATGTTTTTTTTTATTTATTTCGTAATGATTTTTGTCCGCATACCTGATGGTAAGCGGTTACCATAGCCTATAGACGCTTGCAACACCAGGGGTATCACTTGCGCGTTGCAGACCCTGTAAAACGAAAGAGGAATAGTCGGGTTGGCAGTCGAAGGGTCAAAGTCCCCCCACTGCCGACACGTTTCCTCGCAGAGCTCTGGCAACTTTAATCATCGGAACACAACATTACATAGCTCAAAGCAGTGTTATTTCACTTCGATAATTTTCAAATTCAAATTCAAAATATTTATTTGCTATAAATAGGGTACAAACGCCAGCAGGTCAAGTTATCCAAAACTGTCAAATTTTCCCAATTTAATATGAACCTTATTCCTTTTTTTTTACCTCTGTGGTCTAGCGGTTCGAGTGCCGGACTGCTGATCATGGGGTCGTGGGTTCGATTCCCACAGGACACAAATATTAGTGGATAAAACATGAGTATTTGTGTTTGTCTGGGTGTTTCTTATGTATTATAAGTATGTATTTACAAAAAGAAAAAAGTATATAAGTATTATATCCATTGTCTAGTACCCATAGTACAAGCTCAGCTTAGTTTGGGACTAGATGGTGTTGTGTAAAATGTCCCAAAAATATTATTATTATTATGTTTAAGTTGAAAATCAACGAAAGAACTTTTACAGATTGTGGTAGCTTGATGTGCTGATGTCTGTACTTTAGTGGAATTACTCCCACTATGCTTTACCTCTCTTAAACTATAACTCGATATCCTTGAGGATTTTCCGTACTAAAAAAAAATGACTCCTAGAGGAACTTCAGAAGGAACGAACCTTATCAACGAGTAGGTATGGTAGATCCGAAGGCTTCAAACTACGACCTGCTAGAGATTTTTTACAAAAACCCAATAGCATTTTGTTCGACGCTGTATCGAACCCGAAATCGTCGGGAAGAGCGGAGGGACCTTACGTAGTTCCACAACCGAGGTTAAAGGCAATTAGAATCGGTAATGTTACACATAACTGGTCTAATTTAGAACACATACGCGTCCACCAGGTGTATGTAATATAACCCGGTTCTTAATATTTGAGAGGCTTGACTGATCGCACGCGAATTTATATTCGCTAGATGTGGTAGTGAGCGTAGCGTAGAATTGCAAGGTTTGAAGCGCACTTTTTTTTGTAGATAAGACATTAAGACAACCAAGCTAAGGTGGCAAACAAGCATACGGCCCACCTGATGGTAAGCGGTTACCATAGCCTCTAGACGGTTGTAACAATAGGGGTATCACTTGCATGTTGCTGACCCTGTAAAACGAAAGAAGAATAGTTGGGTTGGCAGTATAAGGGTCAAAGTCCCCCAGCTGCCAACACAATATTTCCTCGCGGAGCACTGTATGTCCTTTTCTTCGCTTCATCTCTGTTAGCCGTCACATTGTCAGTCACTCCCTTTTCCATCATAATTATCCGTTTAAACACAATCCATCCATCTTTTCTTTCGTCTCCCTCTACGCCTCCATCCCTCCACATTCATATTCATCACTCTTTTAGTTATAATAAATACATCTTTTTATTTTTTTGGTTGATGATGATGAACCACACACACACACACAAACACACATATTAATTTGACATTTGCAAAAACTAACACCTAGTCTTTGTTATCTTTAAAATTAATGTTTTTTTTTTCTTTTTAAATAAATTAATATAGCTAGCATCATAAAATTCGTAAATCTGAGAGAAGAAAAGAGTGTCCTAATACAGGTATTTATTTGCTTAAAAGGACGTTTTAATTACTAAATATTATGTAGTACAAACTTTCTCAATGATAATAAACTATTTATATTTGATGGTGATGATTTGCGTACCTTAGAAATTTTTCGACGGTGTGTGAAGTCTACCAACCCGCACTAGGCCAGCGTGGT
The DNA here is from genome assembly GCA_964056405.1 of Acronicta alni. NCBI lineage: Eukaryota > Metazoa > Arthropoda > Insecta > Lepidoptera > Noctuidae > Acronicta > Acronicta alni. The sequence goes on from OZ043935.1 coordinate 2,054,088, forward strand.
GGACTATAGCCTAATCCCTCTCAATATGAGAGGAGACCCGTGCCCAGCAGTGGGACAGTATATGGGTTGATTCATGATGATGATGATGTTGATGTGCTAGGATGATTGGTAGTTGGATTACAAGTAAAATATAGTATAAATATCTTTTTTTATATTTTTGGCATTTTCCATGCTAAGATTTTAAAGTTATGTATTTAGAAAAGGAAAAATTAGTGGCTTAGTGGTCATAGCGTCTGGTGTACCTAACCAGAAGACGCAGGTTCGAATCCTGCCCGCGGTCGAATTTTTCCTTTTCTAATTATCTTTAAAATCTTAGCATGGAAAATGCAAAAAATATAAAAAAAGATAGTTAGAAGGTAAGGTGGCATCGTCCGACATTGAACTAACTGTAAAGTAAGTTGTGTCGGTTGAGGAGCAAAAACTTGCTTTTCAATATGTGTTACTGACGTCACCATAAAGACGTAAATTCAGTATGTGAAGTAAAAATTCGACATGACGGGTAGGTATCGCGGTGGCTTAGTGGTCATAGCGTCTGGTGTACCTAACCAGAAGACGCAGGTTCGAATCCTGCCCGCGGTCGAATTTTTCCTTTTCTAAATAATTTTAAAATCATAGTATACATAGTAAAAAACTGTGTTCCCTTATGTGAAATTTCAATAAATATCTTACTGAAATTGCGCGCCATCCAAGACCCTGTTTACACTTTCTATCAATCAACAATAATAAAAAAATACAAAAATAAACTCGCAGAAGAAATTAGCAAAACCACTTTATCACTATATATCATTGCCCAGTCCTAGAAACCCGCCTCACACATAAAAAACCGTGATTTTTATTAACTTTCACTATTTGTTTACAATACTCAATGAATGTCAATTTGGTGTCACTTTCGCTGTTTTTTTTTAAACGCGGAATATCTGTGGCTGCGCCTTAAGTGATAATTAGCATATTATCTTTTTGTATTTTTTTTGGCATTTTCCATGCTCATTTTTTGGCATTTTTTGGCTCTTTCATGCTCATGGTACACCAGAAGACGCAGGTTCGAATCCTGCCCGCGGTCGAATTTTTCCTTCGCTAAATAATACAAATACTTAAAAAATTAGCATATTGTTGAAAATATTGATACAATCTTTGATTAGCCAAGTTTGCCAGGTGTTAAGGACCTCAGATAATTCATATGCAGAATATTATTGTTCTTCTATATTGTAGCTTAAAGTGAAGTAGTACCTAACAATAATACATTTCTATATTTAGCCAAGAGAACAACCTTGTACAAATTTAATTAGATCTTAAAGTTATTTAGCGAAGGAAAAATTCGAACGCTAAGCCACCGCGAGTCCCACCATTCAAAACACAATTCAAAATTCGGCGAATTTTGAATCCTGCCCGCGGTCGAATTTTTCCTTCGCTAAATAACTTTAAAATCTTAGCATGGAAAATGCCAAAAAAATATAGTTAATTAGATCTTATAACTATAATCATCATATAATTTATAATAATCATTAGCATAAAATAGGTATCTTATAGAGGTAGGTGGCCAAGACGAACTTACATTAGTTGTTTAGAAACTGATTCACCCTGTTCCCCGTACTAGTTATAAACTCTATTACGGTGGAACAGTTATCCTGGATCTTTGATAACGTTTATATTATTATAGCCGACCTATGAGCACATTGTTTACTTTAATATTTAATAGTGTGTTTTTTACAAGCAAAAAAAATGTGTTTATATTCACTACGTAAAGACTAAAGCTCCGAGCTGAGTTTGTGTTCGGGCTAATCTCAGAAACTACTACGAATTTTTATGCGGTTTTCACCAATAGAAAGAGGAATTATCTAGAAAGCTTATAATTTTAATGCTATAATTTTTTAACATACTCGTATCAAACCCGGGCGGGTTGCCAGACTCATTTTAAAAAAGCAATTAATTCAAGGGAATGTAATTATATTTAGTTCTGACATTTATGCGAATATTATACATTGGTCACGGGTAGACCATGGACGCTGTAAAGGGTCCGAACGTCAGGATTAATAAAATCAATATAACGAGATAAAATCAGGTCCAAATCCTGGCCGCGGTCGAATTTTTCCTTCGCCAAATAACTTTATCCGTAAAAAGTAGTTTTATTTCAAGGAATATAAATAAATAAATAAATAATATTTTTATACTAGACAATGGATATAATTTTTTTTTGTAAATACATACTTATAATACATAAGAAACACCCAGACAAACACAAATACTCATGTTTTATCCACACAAATAATTGTGTCCTGTGGGAATCGAACCCACGACCCCATGATCAGCAGTCCGGCTCGAACCGCTAGACCACAGAGGTCGTCATCATCATATAATTAATGTTTTTTAAGGATTACGGCAGTATGTTTAAGAACCCATATAACAAACGGGCGAGCTTATTGTCATTAGGCGTATGTCCAAACTCCGAGCTGCTACTGAGAATTTTAGAAAAACCTAATGACAGTTTGCTGGACCCAGGACGTCTAGCGTAGCAATCTGACTTTCGACCAATATATACTACAATATATATTTAATATATTGTAGTATATATTGGTCAATATATATACAATATATATTCGATAAAGTAGTTATAATATTTGCCTTTATAAATTAAAAATAAATATATATAAAAATTAATCTCTGTTTCCCTTGGTCATCGCGTCACGCGTGAACGGATGGAACAATTTTGCTAATTCTTTTTTATGTGTTAATTATTGTTAGGTTCTTATGTTAGAAAAAAAAACATTAAGTATACAGGAAATTAGAAAATTTAAAACTAATAATAATAATAACTTTATTTGCATACAACATAGTAAACACTTATATATATTTAACACTTATCACGTTATTATCCTACACGAATGCATAGATGAAAAACTTAGATATAATAAAAACGATGTAGATACTTTCAGGTAACGTCTACACAGACGAAGTCGCGGGCAGAAGCTAATAACAAATAAAGAAGAGCGAAGAAAAAATCTTATAATTTTTTAATCTTAGCTCATCTAGTATTTTTCTATATCTAAGACGATTTATGAGCAATGTGGTTGTCATATGTAGGCCACGTTCACTTTCAATAACTTAAGATACGTGACCCTGTGCGACTTGTTGAGTGAAAGTCATTAATATAGATTAATGGGGTAAATTAATGAGTTAATGGGGTGCAATAAAAGAATGAAGATAATAAATAAGTAATAATGAAACAATGAAAAGAAAGATGTTTATTTTTAATAGATATACAAGTAACCCAGTAGGAGGAATTTGACCCTTATACTGGGAACCCAACTATTCCTCTTTCGTTTTACACGGTCGGCAACATTCAAGTGATACCCCTGATTTTGGAAGCGTAGGCTACGGTAACCGCTTACCATCAGATAGGCCGTATGCTTGTTTGCCGCTTTAGTGGAATAAAAAAAGTAATTACTAATAAAAAATGTTTAGTTGAGTGAGTGATATTTTGTATTCTTAAACGTTCCTCTGCCGGCGAATCGTTTCTAATCAAATAATATTCGATATGGCTAGCTTAATGTAGGTCACCTTCACTTTCCGATAACATAAGACTCAGTTGACCTCAACTTATTAGGAGAAAGTCATTAGTGTGGGATGGGTGAAAGAATTATAGATTTTTGTATCATCATTGTCAAAATGTCAACCCTGACTGCCCCACTGTAGGGCTTGGGTCTTGGATTTCAACTTCAGATAAACAATTAATAAATAATAAATCATTTATTTCCACAGAAAAAGTTTACAATATTACTTACACTTAAAAATTATACAGCAGTGTAGTTGACACTAATAAGGTTGAACTCCTGGTACCCATTATAAGATTTAACTTGTGATATGAGTACGGTCGGGGTCAAAACATCTCTAATTAGGTACCATAGATTTTTTCCCAGAGTAAAACATTTTCTTGTACATGTTTGACGCGACCTGTTTGTACGATAGTACTTAAAACCTCAATGTTACATAAGCATTACATCGATAATAGCAGGTTCACAATACCAAATTATTTTAATAACTTAATTTTCTTTATTGGCAGTTCATACTATTATTGTTATGATAACAATCATTACTTATGTAACTATGTTTTGAAATAATTTTCGGTGTTAACACCTTGCCGCTGTTGAAAAATAGATACCATTAATATAGGATAATGGTGCGAAGTTTCGTAAGTTCCTAATTGTAAAAAGTTATCTTAGATCACTCCCTGCTCGTGGGGATCGCTCTTTGTTTGTATAAATCACTCCTTGCTCGTGGGGATCGCTCCTTGTTCGTATAACTTGCTCCTTGATCGTGTGGATATCTCCTTGCTCCCATGAGTTGTTCCTTGCTCATGTGGATCGCTCCTTGTTCCTATAACTCGCTCCTTGCTTGTATAGATCGCTCCTTGCTCGTATAAATCGCTCCTTGCTCAGATATATCGCTCCTTGCTCGTGTGAATAGCTTCTTGCTCGTGTGGATAGCTTCTTGCTCGTATAAATCGCTCCTTACTCGTGTGGATCGCTCCTTGCTCGCATAAGTCGCTTCTTGCTCGTGTGGATCGCTCCTTGCTCGTATAAATCGCTCCTTACTGGTATATATTGCCACCCTATTCATGTGGATAGATCTTTCATTGCATACATCGCTCTACAATCGTGTGCATTGCTCTTTACTCCCATGGGCGTGTCCGACCTGCTCACGCTCCCTCAATTCATTAATAAAAGCAGAATGTGTGTCAGAAATTTCACTACACATTGCCATTCAAAAAAGAGCACAGTAATGTTAGCACACTACTGTTTGATGGAAGAATATCTGGTACCCAACTTTTTTGTGAGGTAAAAAACCCTCATGTTTCATCCGTCCCCTGGGGAGGCAATGTATGTCAGACTCATACCGACTAAAAACCGTACTTGCCTTCACTTGCCCTGTAGAATGGCCAATGGGATCCGTGAAATTCGCCACGACCCGGACTGTACCAACCTAGGCAAACTTCTAGAACAGAGTTCCATTCCATTACATTATCTATTACAAGACACGTATACAATCAAACGCTAATGACTTAATTTATTTATTTTTTTGTAACCAAATAATCTTTTTTGTTACAGAATCCACCGACATCATCCTGTGCTGAAAAGGTATAATTTTGTTATTATTTTGTAACCAATCTTCTTGTACCTTTTGTTTTTTTATTCTACTGCACACCGCGAAAGAAGGTTTCGTATGCCAACAAAAAATTTGGTGCAATTTTTAGCTCAAAAGTTCCTGATGTTAAGTGCGCCTTCACACTAGCGTTTGTCCAGCGTAAGCGTTCGATAAACGTATGTAGCGCTACGCTAGCACAAGGGAACGCTGTGACAACGCGTCTGCGCTGCGCTTTATAGTATAGTAGGCGTTCGATAAACTCGTCTCCTCTGCAGTAAATTGAGCGCTGCGCTAGCATCGCGCATACGTTCATCGAATGCTTACGTTGGACAAAAGCTAGTGTGAAGGGGCTTTAAGAAGTATTTATAGTGTATTGGAATAAAACTACTTTTTACGGATTTTATCTCATTATATATATTATGATATTATTAATCCCGACGTTTCGGACCCTTTACAGCGTCCATGGTCATGCTTAAAAAGTAGTTTTTGACAGCATCAATGGGGATAACGGGAATACACCAAACGACAGACTATCAAAATCTTAAAAAAGGAAGTAACTGCATTTATTTAGCTCAATTCAGCTTTTGTCCATACACAACACCAGTTTTGTATAAAGATGCGTACGCATTCGTTCATCCTTTTTCAGCTGAAAAGACGCGTATGGATTTCTCACAAAAACAGTTTTTTCTATGGAGCTGAATAATTAATTTAGTTAAGTTAAGAAGCCATAAAAATCTGACAAACAGTCTGTCCTTCGAATATCGATATTGTCCAAAAATTGGATAGCGAAGTTCTAAAAGCAGTCGCTTCGTGTAAAATATAGTATATGCGTGATTTTATGTTAGTAGTATTAATTTAAATCGAAGTTTCTTTGAAGTGTCCGGGATGTGTTAATTCTGCACACTTTATAATGCAAGGCAATGTGTAGACAAAGAATCGAAATGATGAAACAATTGCCATCTAAATGTCGTGGTGTGATGCGGTTTGATGTGCCGCGCAATTATTATAGCACATGTCGCGGTGCAAGATCGAACATGCGACTTTTCGTGAAAAATCTAGTTAATTTTGTTTTTTATTTTTGTAAACGTGACAAATAAGGTGTTAAACAAGCATAATGCCCTCCTGATGATAAGTAGTTACCGTAGCCTATAGACGAGTGTAACACCAGGGGTATCACTTGCGCGTTGCCTACCATGTAAAACGAAAGAGGAATACTTAGTTGGGTTGGCAGTATAAGGGTCAAAGTCCACTGCCTACACAACGTTTCCTCGCGGAGCACTGGAAACCCTGCTCATCATAAGGAATGCAACAGCTCAAAGATGTGTTATTTTACTTCGATTTTCTGCAAGGCGGAGGTACTTCGGTCGGGCAGCTCCAATTTAAGAGTATATTAGATGATAAGTTAATTATGAAGTGTAATTATAATCAGGATACTAAAATTAGGACGTTGACTGTTTCGTTAGCCTAATAATTGATTAGATTTTTCTGCGTAATTCTCAGTAGCAGTTATGCAACCCAATTTCTGGGTAACTGGTACTTCTATCCTGAGGATAGCCTGGTATACTTCTTGAGCTTCTGACTACCACTCACACTTTGTCATAGGTGTACCGATGGCTTAACATGCTCTCCTAGGCACGGAGAGATCTTAACTTGTTATGAACGGTCACCCATCTACAGAATGCACGCGGCTAGGGCAGCTTAACCTTTCAGTAAATGAAGTAATTATTACAAACCCACAAGCCCTCCCCCTCTAAAATGTCTACTCATTCACACTTCAATAATAATGCATTCATTAATCAATCACAAGTCATTACCTATATTCTTTTGTAATAATTCAATAATCATTCAACTGCATTGATTGAAATGAGATAAGATATAGTTCACTGATTGAAGTATGAATTATGCTATAATTATGTAATGTATAGTGTTCCTTAAAAGATATGAAAGAACCTAGATTGTCTAATAGATTAATTGCAATTGTGGTTAGTTACAAAAGCTTTCAATTAATAAAACTTAAATTTTGTGTTACCTCATTAAAGAACGACAGGTTTCTTAGATTGACACTCTAATTACGTAACATTATTATGATTATATGAAAGCTTATTTTTCACAATGACGTCTGTGGTCTATTGGTTCGAGTGTTGGGCTGCTGAGGATGAGGTCGTGGGTTCAATTTATTTTTATACCACTAAGGTGGCAAACAAGCATACGGCCGACCTGATGGTAAGCGGTTCCCGTAGTTTATAGACGCATAAAACGCCACGTATCACCTGCGCATTGCCGACCCTGTAAAATGAAAGAGGAATAGTTAGGTTGGCAGTATCAGGATCGAAGTCCCCCCCACTGCAAACTCAACGTTTCTTCGCCGAGCACTGATATCCGACTTATTCACCAACTCGTCCACGTAGCCGAGTCGGGAAGATTAAATATTAATTATTCTTTTATTGTGTATCTCGGCTGAACGACGTGGTTGAGTCGCTAGAAATATTTTTTTGTTTCTTGTATTCGTCAACTCGACCGAAAGTGAAAATATAAGGCACTACTGTACTGTACAGATGAGTTCAAAAAGTAGTTCGTTTTTTTAAAAAAAATGTTCTTCTATTGGTTAAAATATCGAATCGATAGGCCTCCGCAGGCCACAGCTCATGGAATTCGGAGCTCTGTGAGCGACGCACGTGCGACCTAGAAATTAAAAATAACGTCTTATCCGACAACGTACCAGCAGCATAATATTTAGCGAGCATACAATTATCGCTAATGCCATTGTCTATATTCACCGCGAGGGGGCGTGGTGCGAATGGTGTGGAGAAAGTCTGACATTTAGTACTATACAGAGTGTTTACAAAACTACCCGTAAAGCCGAGAGAAGGTTAAATGGGGCCTTATGACGAGTCCATTCACAATATTTAAGAACCATAGTAACGCTGTATAACATACCCCAAAAAAAGGAAAGCAATAACATTTATGAATGAAAAATAGAAAAACTATTAAAGTAGACAATTATTAGGTGAAGTAGTACGTAGGCCTTTCTGTTAAATAATCTGGTATGATATGACAGCTGAAATTGTTGGCTTTGATAATTAATTATATTTTTTAGGGAGTATTTGGTCCGTAAAAAATATAATATCGTTTGGTTTGGGACTGCCTCATTAGTCTAGTGGTCCTAGGCGCGACTGCTACGCTAGAGGTCCTGGGTTCGATCCCCAGGTCGAGCAAAGTGTTATTGGGTTTTTCTATGAAATTCTCAGTAGCAGCTCGGAGTCTGGATTTGTGCCCGGTTAATGGCAATAGGCTCGCCCCCTATTACATGGGACCTAAACATACCGGCAAAATGTGGGTGTACATTAGTACACCTCTGCCTAACCCTTCGGGGAATACAGGCGTGATGGTATGTATGTATGTATTTGGTAACAACCTGTATATTGTTTGAGAGTAAGAGTGCCTTCGATGACGAGACAACTGGGTTTAATATAACGTCATCAGCCTAGTTGTGTGCTGAAGCATTGATAGCCTAGTGGTATAACCATTGGGCTGCCAAGTCGAAGGTCTTGAGTCATATGCGTATTAATAATTAATTATCACTCGCTTAAAATGGTGAAGGAAAACATCGTGAGGAAAACTGCATGCCTTAGAGATTTCTCGAAGGTGTTTGAACTCTCCCGCCCGCACTAGGCCAGCGTAGTGGACTGTAGCCTAATACCTGTCATTCTGAGTGGAGACTCGTTGCCAAGCAGTGGGACAGTATATGGGTTATTGATGATGAATAACATTTTTTTTTTCTAGCCTGGTTGTCCCACTGCTGGACAGAGCATCCCTCTTTCTAGGCCACTCTGTCCGCTGTACACAAAACTTAAAAAATAAAAAGAACTAACTTAACTTATGACGTTATTATTGCGCAAGGCGATCTATAGTCTCTGCCTATGCCAATAGGAGATATGGGGGAAAATATGTATTTGTTAGCCTTTGCCTTTTTACTTCTGACTTCTTCCGCTAGGAAAAATTACTTTTAATTATCGCATTAATTTGGCAAATTAACTCAAAATAAATTATAAAATATAAATTCTGATGTATAAATAACTAGTTTTCCGCCCGCGGCTTCGCCCGCGTCGAGTTGGGTTATATCGCGTTTCCAAGAGAACTCTTCAAAAGTCCGAGATAAAAACTATCCTATGTTCTTTCTCAAGGTCAACTCTATCTCTGTACCAAATTTCATTAAAATCAGTTCAGTGATTTAAACGTGAAAGCGTAACAGACAGACAGAGTTACTTTCGCATTTATAATATTAGTAGGGATTAGTAGGGATAATATTGTAAAGTTTCATCCAGATCCGTTAAGTAGTTTTAGCGGGAAAAAGTAACAGACGTCCATCCATCTATTCATCTATCCTCACAAACTTTCACATTTTTATTATTATAGCGGCATAGCATGTATTGTAGTCAACTTAACCTTGCAAATAGATTGAACAGCGTAAACAGTTATTACTTAACAAACAGTCCCTCGAAAACCTAACCATGTGTAGCTAAATATCAATATATTACACGAAGCGAATGTCGTATGACCTTCACAGTCCAATTACTGGGTACTACACGACCAACACGCGACCCTTCCTCTTCACTGTCACCATTTAAAATATAAAATTCTTAAAACCAATAGAACGCATTTCGAAATGCACACAGAAATGTCAAGGTATTCGATTTACGAATATTTTGATGTCAATCGTTTGACAGGTTGATTTTTTTTACAATGCTGTCATACGCAAGGCAATGACCGCCCGGAGGTGTGGCCAGAATAAATAATTATGGCCGGGAACATTTGTACTGGTCGTGTTCAGTTTGTTTTTAGTTTCATTATTATGATAAAATATTGTGTAATATTTGTAAATATTACGGTACATAATTATTTTGTATTTTAAATGTCGTGATTAGGTACAGTATGTAGTACATAGAGTACTTTGGGACCAAATAGTACATAACTACGATCCTAATAAATGAGGTTTTAAGGAGCTGGCCAACTGGGGAAGTAGGTACCTCCGCTTTGCAGAAAATCGAAGGGAACATTGCTTTCAGCTGTGTTGCGTTCATAACGGTGAGATAGGTTGCCTGTGCTCCGCGAGGAAACGTGTGTTGCCAGTGGGGGAACTTTAACCCTTATACTGCTAACCGAACTATTCCTGTTTCGTTTTACAGGGTCGGCAATGCGCAAGTGATACCCCTGGTGTTGCAAGTCTCTATAGGCTACGGTAATCGCTTGCCATCAGGTGAGCCGTATGCTTGTTTGCCATCATATTGGTATAAAGAAAGATAAGGTGATTCCTACAACTAAAACTGATATTATGGTTTTGGCACCCTAAAAGTTACAATGGGCGGCTTAAACGCTTAAAACAAATTCTTCCCAGCAACCAAAGCTAAAAGTCTAGCTCTAAACGGCGGTAAATCTAGCAGTCGAGATGAGGAAACGGAGGGAAGATTTGCCCAGCATTGGGACGATAATAGTCGAATAAAAATAGCATATAAAAGCGATAAAATAAAAAATCGCAGCTAAAATTACATACATAGATTTTAAGATACAAGACATCAGCTACCTAGCATAAATGTTGAGGTATCCATTGAAGGACAGTGTTGTCATATAAACCATGATAATTAACAGCAAAGATTTTCGTACAGATTAAACGAAAACACTAAAGAATTAAAAAAATACATACACACAAACACACCGCATTTGCATTATCTGACATAAAAAAAAAAAGTGGCAATTAATTCTGACATCTGCATAAATACATACAGCCGTATACAACAAGATCATCTTAGATATTATCTAACACATAACAATTGTAAAAAATCACCAATTTCCTCATCAGAACAGCACCAAAGAAACTTACAAAAGCGAACAGAATTCATAATAACATCGAGCTATCTCGTCCATCTTAGAAAATGGCGGCCACAAAATGCAAGTAATGCAAATACCGCTCGCAATTAAGAGGGAGCTGGATCGAGTCATTATATCGATATAGCTTATTACTCGATTATCGTAAGTGCGGTGCTGCATACGTAATCGAGTATCGGTAATATCGATTTGAGAGTCGTGTAGGATGGATAACAATAGGGTGCTGGTACACTGGATCGCTCGCTATACCGTTTCTTGATATTTTCTGAGTTTATACTGATTTTAAAGCCAGTTAAAGTTAAGTCAGATAAAGCAATGACTGACTTAATATGAATCTATAATAATATAGTAAAGCTCAAAAGAGAGGCTGCTGGTTAAGTAAGGGGGCCGTGGCTAAGTAATAACTAAGCTGATCAACCGATCTGCAAGGTTAAGCTGCGCTAGCCGCGGTCAGTCTTTGGATGGGTGATCATTTTTAACACACCGAAAACCCTCCGTGCCTTGGAGAGCACGTAAAGCCGTCTGTCCCGGTTGTTGTTGCGAACATCTATGACAATCGTTAGTGGTATTCAGAAGCCCAAAAAGCCTGACAACCAATTTATCCTCATGGTATCGGTATTACCCAAAAATTGGGTTGCGAAGGTCTGATGCTGCCATCGCTTCGTGTAAAATACTAATATTCAGCCGCATCTGGTTAGACTGGAAGCCAACCCCAATATATATTGCGCTCTCAAGTTGGCCGCTGTAAACACAACTTGGCGAAATGGGGGATCATAGATCCGGGCGCCACAGAGTGCGAATGTGGTGCCCCTGACCAGACCATGCAACACTTGCTGGAGTGCCCTAAATGCCCGTACACCTGCACCTTTGAAGATCTAAAGAATGCCACTGATGCCGCAATTAACGTGGCCACCTACTGGGCTCAAGTAATATAAATAATGTATTTACCATCGACACGAAAAGAAGAACCCCAATATAGTTGAGAAAAAGCTCGGAGAAAGAAGGATATAATAGAATTAAATTTTGTTCTCTTCTCTTTATGGCAATTGAGTCGATAGCCAGATTTTTCCAATATCAAGTTAATCATCAATTTGTAAAATTAATATAGTATTCAGCCTCTGAGCTACTACTGAAGACGAATGAAGGAATATTTATATTGAATACCATTACGCCTGTATCCCATGAAGAGTTAGGCAGAGGTGTACCAATACACACCCACAATTCGACGGCATGTTTAGGTCCCATGTAGGAAACGAGCATATTGTCATTAACCCTGCAGTAATCCAAACCCCCAGCTGCTACTGAGAATTTCATAAAAAGATCCAATAAATAAAACTTTTCTGAACTATAATGAGAATAATCCTTCTTGTAAAATACGTCATTCTTAAAATAAAAACTAAATTACTCTAAGATAAATTACGTATAAGATGATCATAATAATTATAGCCTTCAAGCTTTATAAATTAAAATTAGCTCAACCCTTTCCGTTGAACACAGCTAGTATAAAGTAATGTAATCATATGGAAAAAAAAGATAAAATCCAAACGAAGCCACGGCTCAAACATGTCTAGTAGCGTCGGCAAAAAAATAACGGCGGCATATAATTATTATCATCCTGCTTAAGATGCTGATGTTACTTCGTATAAATATTATATTATAGTGTTGTTCTTGTTGGCAGAAATGAAATCTCGATCGATAGGTATTTTCAGATTTTTTCTTCTGGAATAATCCTGCTAAAATATTTGATAATCAAAATCAACCAATCAAAATAGTTCTATTTTCATATAAACCATATACAGGCACTTATGAAATATCGAGTCTAGGTGCACGGTTCCAAATTAGTCGTTTCCTATGGAGAAGAACCAGCAAGAAAGTCCATGGACACTCTTTTTAAAATATCGTTTTGTATTGTACAATGATTGGATTATAAATTGGATTGTATACTTACATGAGAGAACAATTTAGGAATTTTGCGAAGATTACAATTATATAACATACAGCTAGCTGTATTTTATATAATTGTCTAGCCTAGGCATAAAGGAAAGTTCTAAACAGTTCTCCCATTTACAAACGGTAGAAACTAATAAACTATATAAAGCAACTGACAAACTTGTCACCATTATTGTATTATATAGTGCGACCAACTTTTCTGACTTCAATTGTAATTATTGTAATAGGAACTAAAGTGTCTTTGAACTCCCGACGTACACAGAGGGCTGTTATAATAATAATAAGAAATATTTGGGACATTTTACAAATCACTATCTAGTCATAAACTAAGCAGAGCTTGTACAGACGCCAGACAGCAGGTCAAGCTATCCGAAACTGTCAAATTTTCCCAATTGAATATGAAACTTATAGTTTTGTATTAAAGTTGAAAATCTATCAAAGAAATTTGACGGATTGGGGTAGCTTGATGTGTTGGCCTCTGTACTATGGTAACTATATAATTATATTACTTATACATAATTAAAATAATTATGAATAAGTAATATATATGAATGTATATATTACTTATACATAATTATTTTTTTGTAAATACATACTTATTATAATACATAAGAAACACCCAGACAAGCACAGACACAATGTGTTCATCAGATAAATATTTATGTCCTGTAGGAATCGAACCCATGACCTCGTGATCAGCAGTCTGATACTCGAACCACTACACCACAGACGTCGTATCGTTATAAGTTTTAGATAGGTATCTTTGGCATCGTAGCTCACAGATTTTAATTTAGTTTTTTCGTTTAAAAGGTGACTCGGAAGTATATTGATTTCTGACATTTACGCGAATATTATACATTGAAATAACGGAACTTTTTACGGATTTTATCGTGTATATTGATAATTATTATTAATCCCGACGTTTCGGACCCTTTACAGTGTCCATGGTCACGGGTAGACTTATTTCAATTGATTGGAAGTATTTTTAGCTATGATACAAGAACATCGTGAGGAAATCTGCATACCTTAGATATTTTTCTCGACGGTTTGTGAAGTCAGCCAACCCGCACTAGGCCAGCGTGGTGGACTAGCCTAATCCCTCTCAATATGAGAGGAGACCCGTGCCCAACAGTGGGACAGTATATGGGTTGATGATGATGACAAGAAAATCTATTCAATTGATTAACCATCAGGTCTTTACTATTTGATTTTTCAATTTAAAATTTGTTTTAAACAGTTACTTCAAAGATAAGAACATGGTATCCTTGACTTGTAATTGCGGGAGTTTTTTAAATAACAATAATCAGACAAAGCTAGCAAGTTGAAATCAGTGATAGCCTAGTAATATGACCATTATAAGACTGCCAAGTCAACGGTCTCGAGTTCCAATCCAAGGCACGCACCTCCGACTTTTCAAAATCCATCGTGAAGAAACCTGCACGACTGAGAGATTCCATTGACGGTGTGTGAAGTCTACCAATTGAGATTTTCTTGATGGTGTGTGAAGTCTACCAACCCGCATCAGGCCAGCGTGGTAGACTAGCCTAATTCCTCTCAATGTGAGAGGAGACCATTGCCTAGCAGTGGGACAGTATATGGGTTGATGATGATGAGGTTCATCCTATCCCACCTTGGCTCAAGTTCCGTCCTTTATGTCAAAAACTTTGTCAAGAAACAACGCCCGGTATCTACCAAACGCAAAAAATAAAGCAAAACTAGAAGTAAACAAGGTTTTAAAGTTAGATACTCGGTTATGACCGTGTATCATGTTGCGTGAGCTGCGACACGCGATTGAGTCGTATGGGTACAGGAGCGCTAAAATGACGCCTTGAGACACTTGAGGTACTTGACACATACAAACGAATGTGCCTTTAATATACTTCGTTGCCATCATCATTGTCCCAGCCTTTTTCCCAAATATGTTGGGATCGGCTTCCAGTCTGAGAGGTAGGGCATAGTAGGAGTAATTCCACTCAAATTGGAACTGCCCGACTGGGGAATTACCTGCGCCTTGCAGAAAATCGAAGTAAAATAACACTGCTTTGAGCTGTGTTGTGTTTCTTACGGTGAGCAAGGTTGCCAGTGCTCCACGAGGAAACGTTGGTTGGCTGTGGGGGGACTTTGACTCTTATACTGTCAACCCAACTATTCCTCTTTCAATACAGGGTCGGCAACGCGCAAGTGATACCCCTGGTGTTGCAAGCGTCTATAGACTTAGCTTACCAACAGGTGGGCCGTATGCTTGTTTGCCACCTTAGTAGAATAATTAAAAACAGTTTAACCAGATCCGGCTGAATTATGTTCTTGGACAATTTTACGCAGCACCATCCAGCAGTAAATTCAGTATGTGAAGGAAAAATTCCACATGGCGGGTAGGTATGGTCATAGCGTCTGGTGTACCTAACCAGAAGACGTAGGTTCGAATCCTGCCCGCGGTCGAATTTTTCCTTTTCTAAATAACTTTAATTATGTATGTTAAATTAATATCAATATATTTGTAAATACGATTATCATAAGTGTTCGTATGATAACCAGGACCAACGGCTTTACGTGCTCTCCGAGGCATGGAGAGGTCTCTATCCGTAATGAATGATCACCCATCCACAGACCAACCGTGGCTAGCGCAGCTGAACCTTGTAAATCAATTAATCAACGTAGTTATAACCTTAACTACACCACGTTATTATATTAAGCTTTGATTTAAAGAAATAAAGCAGCATTTTATCGGCCTTAGGACTGAATACCTATAGAAAAGGCTGTGCTTAAAGACGTATTGTAAATGGCTACGTTTTTATGGGATCACACAATTTATGGTGTAATCCTGTTACTGCGGTTGCTATGGGAACAGGATATGTTAGCAAACCTCGGGGAAATGTTTTTCTTGTACTAGGATGTGTTGCTGAGGTTAATGAACTTTACGCTTAAGGGTCGAACGCAAAACTCGCTCCCATGAAACATCGGAAGAATTTGCGAATGATTTTCTGTAAAAAAAAACAACTTTTGCACTAGGAAAAAAGCTGTGTGATGTGTGGCCGGTTCACAAACATACAATCAACAGATACAAAGTACACCCTGATTCGAAACAAATATCCGTGGAACACTCAATCATTTGCCTCGGGTGGGAATCGAACCCACGACACGTGCCGAGGTGACCACTTACACGGGTACTAGACAACGGATATAATACTTATATATATACTTTCTTTTTGAAAATACATACTTATAATACATAACAAACACTGAGGCCAACACTTATATTCACCACATACATTTTAATAATATTTGTGTCTTGTGGGAATCGAACCCACGATTTCGTGATCAGCAGGCCGACATTCGAACTACTACACCACAGACATCATCGAAATACAACCGGCAGTGGACGAATAAAGACGATGTTGTTCATTCCAGATTCGTTCTAGCATTTTACGCAAGATTAAAGATCAAAATTATGCCGTAAGAATGACCAAAATTTGTTTAATTATATTTACAAAAAAGTGGGTAATTTTAAAATCTAGTCTCAGACCTAAACTTCACAGATAATTTCAGATTTCAACAGCTATTAGAATTTATGACTTAATCGCTCTCGGCTCAGTATTGAGATCAAAAATGGATGATATTTCATAATATACATTGATGCTTTAGTTGCGGATAACATTTTACGATCGCCAATGAGTGCAAAAAATTATACGGAATGGTGTTGTGATTTTTGTTATAGCGGCCATCTTGATTTTTAATGGAAGTGTGGAATAGTTTTAGCGTTGAATCCTGGATTTTAAATAAATGGTGTTCGAATGCTTTCAACCTTTTTGCTTTGCGATCTTTTCGTATGCTTTCTCAATTATTTTTTTTGCTTGGCAAGTTATAAGCTCTTTTCTTCCTTAGAATAGTTGTCAGGTGTGCTCACTCAGTAACAAAATAACAAGTCCCTAACATGTTATTTTTTGAGTAATAATGTTTGAACTATAGATTATTTGCAGTTCCTTTTTTGAGATGTCATATTTCTGTGTTGTGTCTATTTTATCATTGTTGATCTACACGGAGAATGAATTTGGAGACTCGTGTGGTACTGCTGCCGAAAATATAATAATATATCTTATGTAAGGATAAAAATAACGAAGTGCTTTGGTAATTACGTCGCAACACAATACAAATCAATTATCATCAACCCATATACTGTCCCATTACTGGGAATGAGTCTCCTCTAAAATGAGACAGGTTAAGCTATCTTAAACAATGCATACCTTAATCCCATGGCTTAACACTACCGTTAATACTAAAGCTGTGTAACAATTTGGACTTTATCTAAATTAACTCAGCATTAGGTACTTGAGCTATTGTGTTGCAAACAATAAAATACTTTAGTACTAAATCAGACCCAATGAATCATAGAGAATGTAGTTGAACTACTGTTGACAGATACATATTGTATATTTATATACAGTTGCCTCATTAGTCTAGTAGTCTTAAGCGCGACTGCTGTGCTAGGTCCTGGTTTCAATTTCCAGGTCGAGCCAAGTGTTATTAGGTTTTTTATTACGTCAGAATTCGCCTCCTTTGGGAGCTAACATACCCGCTAACATTGGGTATATATATTGATTTCTGACATTTACGCGAATATTATACATTGAAATAAAACTACTTAAACTAAACTTTTTACGGATTTTATCGCGTATATTGATATTATTAATCCCCTATTAATTGGGTATATATACATTTTTAAAACGTCATTTAATCATTTAATCATTTGTGGGGATCGAACCCGCAATCTGTGACCTCGTCAAACATTAGCATACCTCTGCCTGACCCTTCGGGGAATACAGGCGTGTTGGTATATGTGTATATTTGTACATTGTGTAACTAGATCAAATTTTATATAATAACATAATTCTGCAACGTATTCAGAAAGTCCTATCCAAAACATAGAACGAAGGATCATACTTTAGCTCATAAAAAGTAAGTATCCTAGTTATCGAGTCCTTGCTTGACCTAAAAACAACGATGAAACTTGTTCTAATACAAAAATTCTTGGCACAAACCCAGAATTACTATACAAGGAACAAGAAATAAGAATAACAATACAGAACAGTAAGCTAATTTACTTCGATTCATTACATTATGTAAATTGCACGATTTATGCCATTTTAGGTTTATTTGTGACGATGTCTTAGTAACAAGCGCGTGTCGGAACCATTGGGCAACGCGCCAATTTGTGACAAACAAAAAATAAGGATAGTAAATTATAGTAAAACGTAAAAGATGAAAATGGAACACCAATATAATAAACAAAGTGATTACTCACTTTAAATTATTCCTCTAACTAGTACTTGGGACAAATTGCAGTGAAAATGAGAGATTTAGGAGACCAAAAAATATTATTCTTCTTCAATATTTTATACTAACTCTTGCCCGCGATTTCAATCGCATCCCAAAAGAATGTTTGACAAAAGGTAGCATATGTCCTTCTCCAAAGTTTGATCTATCTCTGGACCAAATTTCATCAAAATCGGCTGAGGTTTAGGCGTAAAAGCGTAATAGACAGACAGAGTTACTTACGCATTTATAATATTAGTTGGGATGGGATTAATTAATGGTGTAAACTCTTCTCCATAACACCCACTTTTTGGAGCCATGCAACTGGTTTTGACTTTTCAAAAGTGCCGTAATGGTTTAATTGAAATTCTAAAATCTTTGAACTTGTTCTCCAAAATACCGATGACAAATCAAAACAGAATTTAGTAATAATGTTAATGTAGCGTAAAATACTATAATATTAGGTATGCTTGGATGATTCAGTTCGTCTGAGTTCCTCATAAAAAATCAAATTTGCATACAAATTGTTTATTTTGTCTATATTAGGTGTACGGATATTTCAAGTTCATTATGGAATAGAATATAATTTATAATGTTTACAAAGTATTTTGTTTCGGCTTTGATTTTAGCTGAACACTGGATCGTTTTTTTTTATACCACTAAGGTGGCAAGAGGTGGTGGTGGTTAGAGGCATTTGAAATGTGGTGCTGGAGGAAGATGGAGAAGATCAGTTGGATGGAAATTAAAACAAATGAGGAATTCCATCTCCCTTTTACCATCGCACAACCAGGAAAACTAAAACGTTACCATTTTATGGTGGAAATTCCCGAAACCCGCACTAAGCGTTTTGCTTCCACATTACTTATCCGTACAGCGAGGGAATGGAATCAGCTGCCTGAGTCTGTATTTCCTGACGTGTACAATTTGGGGGTCTTCAAGTCACGAGTGAATAGGTATCTTCTAGGTAAGCGTGCTACATCTTAGACCACATCTTCACTTACCATCAGGTGAGATTGTGTTCACCCGCTAACCTATCTCTTAAATAAAAAAATCTTAAGAATTGTAGACGAGAAAAGACAGTTATTAAGAACCGTAGAGAATACGAGAGGAAAGATGTTTGGCCACTTGATACGACACGACGACTACTTTAGAATTACACTTGAATGTAAAATTAAAGGAAAACGAGGAAGGAGAAGACCTAGACGAAGTTTTCTGGAACAAGTGAAGGAAAGGGCTCGAGTCGTATCAAGAGGTAAAATGGAAAGCTGAAGACAGAGAACAGTGGCGATTGCTCCACCGACAACAGCTGAGCTCTTAAATTGAAGAAGAAAGTGGCAAACAAGCATACCTGAGGGTAAGCGGTTACCGTAGCCTATAGACGCTTGTAACACCAGGGGTATCACTTAAGATTACCATTTGGATTTGAATATTTATTACACTTTCTTCTGAAACAGAAGAAAGAGGTTCGCGATACTCATTACTAATAATTTTAATGCGAAAGTATTTATGTCTGTCTGTTACGCTTTCATGGTTAAATCACTGAACCAATTTTAATGAAATTTGGTACCCACAGATTAGACCTTAGAGTAGGACATATACTATATTTTGAAGGACTGTATTTTGTCTCAGAAACCCCTATGGGATGTGGGTGAAACTGCGAGCAATAGCATAATTAGGACACATCCAATACCTATAGCCCACAAGCTCGATGACTTTATCTAAAATTTTGTATCCCATCTAAGAGTAATGTTACCATTAGTCATCATTCTCAAAATCATGAATTAATAGCCACAATAAAAGGAAGCGATAAATGAATCGACACAAAATGAACAGGTCAAGGTGTCCGCACCGTGTCACCGTGTCGACACCAATGGAAAATCACTATTTGTATTTAGTGGTGCAATTTGTAATAGTCCTAGATTCAATTCCCAGTCGGTCGAACATTTCGAGGTGCTACTGAGAATGTCATGAAAAATAATAATAATACTGCTAGATCTGGAAATAGGACCCACAACCTCAAGCTTAGCAGTTGTTCTTGCCATACTAGGCCAATGAGGTAGTTATCCCTATAACTTATATCTTATAGCCAAGTCTAACAGATTAGCATACGTTACACTTAAAATTATAATCCAGGTTCAGTACTAGAATTATATAAACTATCTCATTGTATCTAATTCCTATTGTTTGTCAGAATTAGTTTCTGATAGGTACGCATAGTGTATGAGAGATAATTACAGGGATACTTTTGGCATTACTATTGATATGCTGATTACTGTATAAAGGCATTTGTCTAGTATATCGTATCATGGCTATACTCGTACGAGCATTAACACTTTATATTTATTTAGGCACACACAAAGAAATTTATCATCATCAACCCATATACTGTCCCACTGCTGGGCACGGGTCTCCTCTCATATTGAGAGGGATTAGGCTGTAGTCCACCACGCTGGCCTAGTGCGGGTTGGCAGACTTCACAAACCGTCGAGAAAAATCTCTAAGGTATGCAGGTTTCCTCACAATGTTTTCCTTCACCGTTTAAGCGAGTGATAATAAATTAATAATACGCACATGAATTCGAAAAGTCAGAGGTGCGTGCCTTGGGTTCGAACTCGAGACCTTCGACTTGGCAGTCCAATGGTCATACCGCTAGGCTATCACGGCCCTCAGAAATTTATAGTACAGTATTATAATTATAAATTAAAAGTGAGCACAGCATTTTATTTAGATTTCAATATATAATAATAATTAATATAAAAATGGAAATATCAACAATATTTTAAGGACCAGCTGTTGCCCTTCGATTTGACTTCATCTTAAAATGACTTTTTGAGATAAATAACTTCATTAACCTAGATACTGGTTGCAAGCATGATGGTTACACTTGGGATCCTAGTTTCGATTCACAGGATCGGATCTATGAAATTATCAGTAGCAGCTCGGAGTTTGGATTTGTGCCCAGTTAATGGCAATAAGCTGGCTCCCTGTTACATGGGACCTAAACATATAAACCGGTATGTTTAGGTACGAACGGTATGAAATAAATTTAGTTTCACCTCTTTTTTCCGTAATACAATCGATGTGGTATGCTTATATTATACACTGATATTTGAGATAAAGTAGCCTACAATGTCCTTCCTCAGAATACAATCTTCTCCTCCATTCACAACGGTCGTGTTAGGTGACAATCGCAACCGGCAACTCGATTCGCAGTATTGACGATACGAACGAATTCTCGCTCTGTAACATGTTACATTACATACAAATGATGTCGGTTAATCGCGAGCTTTATGTTCGCAGTACGATACAGTGTATAGAGACGGTGTCCTTAAGATTAAAATGTTTGGCGTTACATTGTGTGTTGGTATGCTGATTATTATAAATTATCTTTGATTATCTTGGATTAGATCTTTGATCTGTATAACATTGATTAGGTTCGCTTGACCCAGGTGTGGCCAAAGGCTTTATCGGTACTGTGACCATGAGACAATACCGTTAAAAAACTTTTACATACCCGCTAGTGTGTAAAAGTATTTGAACGGTATTGTTTGTACGTTGTATAAAAAAACTGTGATGGCTTAAGGGACCATTGAACTGCCAAGTCTAAGGTCTCGAGTTTTGGATCTAAGGACCTACCTTTGACTTTTCGAAATCATGTGCGTATTAATAATCAATTATCATTCGCTTCAACGGTGAAGGAAAACTTAGTGAGGAAACCTGCATTCTTTAGAGATTTTCTCGACGGTGTTTGAATTTTATTCTGCAAAGCCGCTCCAGGCCAACGTGGTGGACTATAGCCTAATCCCTCTCATTCTGAGGGGAGACCCGTGCCCAGAAGTGGGACAGTATATGGGTTGGTGATATGACTCGGTTAAACGGTGAAGGAAAACTTCGTGAGGAAACCTACATTCTTTAGAGATTTTCTCGACAGTGTTCGAATTCTGCAAACCCGCTCTAGGCCAACGTGGTGGACTATAGCCTATCTGTGACCCGTGACCGAAATGGATTTTGACTTTGACTTCTTGACCATTTCAGTCCGGAACCCTAAAAAATACTCTTGTTTAAGCACGTGCCTCCGACTGACCAAATTACAAACAATACCAAGCATTATCCACTAAGCTATACAGACCGGTTTTCCGTGAAACAAAGACATAGAAAGTAATGCCCTACTTACACACAGAAGCTGAAAGTGCAACGATTATTGTGATTAAACGCTTTCTACTTACACCCGCGCACTTTGCAGCTTAAAGATAATAGATAACAACGCCTAATGTGTTACATACAGTCGACAAAAGAGTTAGAATAGTTATTCGTTTTGAATGTGAAAAAAAACAACA
This sequence comes from Acronicta alni, assembly GCA_964056405.1. Classification (NCBI taxonomy): domain Eukaryota; kingdom Metazoa; phylum Arthropoda; class Insecta; order Lepidoptera; family Noctuidae; genus Acronicta; species Acronicta alni. Next base: position 2,076,707 of record OZ043935.1, read on the forward strand.
ATTTTGAATGTTTCTTTAGCTAAAAGCTATATGATCGAATTTTTGTTTTAATAAAATCTATATGATCGAATTTTTATTCCGCTAAAATCTAAATAATTTTTATTTCGCAATAATTTATATACCTAATCGAATTTTTACTTCGCAAAAAGTTATATGATCGAATTTTTCTTTCACTAAAATGTATAGGATCGAATTCTTATTTCGCAAAAAGTTATATGATCGAATTTTTCTTTCGCTTAAATTTAGAAGACAGAATTTTTATTTCGCTAAAAGTTATATGTTTGAATAGTCTATAATCACGGCCGTGGACCGTGGACATTCACCACGAACATGACAGGCTGTGATCCAGTACAATCAACGGACCCCTTCTAGGGACCAGGTCTAGCCTGTCTACCTTATTAAAGACTTTTTCGTTGCCAGTGCTCCGCGATGAAACGTTGTGTCGGCAGCGGGGGGACTTTGACCCTTAAAGTATAGTGATACCCCTGGTGCTGCAAGCGTCTATAGGCTACGTTAACCGCTTACCATCAGTCGGACCGTATGCTTGTTTGCCACCTCAATGGTATAAAAGAAGGACGTACATGTGCCACCTATAGGGGCCTAAATCTGGTTGAATTGCGGACTCCGTCTCATACGAACATGTTTTTGGATATATTCGATTATATTGCCCGGCTGTGTATAACACGCCTTATCTACAATTTACGAAAAACCAATTGAAATTTAAATTTTAAACGGGTTACCTTATCGAACCGTTATTATTGGGCCGTTAAGTTCAAAGTTTAGGGGCCCGTAGTGAACAATTAACAGTTAACTTTAATGTTGGTTTAAAGTAATTTTGTTATTGTTGAACCTTGTTAATAAAGGTGACAAAGGAAGTACAAATTAGCAACTTGAGAAATAATTACTGTTAATCTGTTTGGCATTTCCCATGCTAAGATTTCAAAGTTATTTTAGCGAAGGAAAACGTTTCAATAGGTGTTACTGACGTCATCATAAAGATTAAAATTCAGAATCTGAAGGCAAATTTCGACATGTCGGGTGGGACTCGCGGTGGCTTATTGGTCATAGCGTCTGGTGTACCTAACCAGAATACGCAAGTTCTAATTTTGCCCGCAGTCGAAATTTCCACTGAAATTGGAGTTGCCCGACTGGGGAAGTAAGTACATCCGCCTTCCAGAAAATCGAAGTGAAATAACACTGCTTTGAGCTGTGTTGTGTTTCTTACGGTGAGCAAGGTTGCCAGTCCTCCACGGGGAAACGTTGTGTTGGCAGTGGCCATTTTGACACTTATACCTACTGGCAACCCTACTATTCCTCTTTCGCTTTACAGGGTCGGCAACGCGCAAGTGACACTCCTTCTATTGCAAGGGTCTACAGGCTACGTTAACAGCTTACCATCAGGTGGGCTGTATGCTTGATTGCCACCTAGTATAAAAAAATATGCCCAATAATTTCATTAGCTACATTGCCCTTCAAACCGAAACACAATAATATTAGCACATTGCTTGCCAGCAGAATAGGTATTTGGCAATTTGGAGGCAATACCCAAAAAAACTCAGCAGGACTCTGGACTGGAGCCTACAAACTTAAACAATGTGCAGTAAAATGGCCCAATTATCTGATATCCATTGGTTTATACAGAACCCAACACATTACTTGATCCTTAAATTTCAAATCACGTTTTACAATCTATACGTACCTACTTATTATTCGGATGTTTCAGCGAAGCAAATACCGTAAGCTTATTAGCATGTTTGAAAACGAATATCTGTTGGAATGTCGTCCTTATTGTTCAGTAATAAAGATGTTTATGTATTTTGGTAATGGTAAATGTTATTTTGGTTTTACTCTTCGATTTTGTCTTTGTATTCGGTGATTCAAAGTTCAAGTATTTTGAAGGGAAAATTGAGAGGAACGGAAGCGTTGGAATTTTGTACTGTGTTTTTTCGCGCTACTATACAGTCATGATGATTTTTTTATTCAATCTTAACCTGTGAGGGGGTGAAATCTATATCTATATTATCTAATACATGAAGCGAATACTTTGTACACCTTTTTGAGAATATTGCGCGCACGGAGGAGAGAATTTTTCCTTCGCTAAATAACTTTAAAATCAGAATGGAAAATGACAAAAAATACAAAAAGATAGTAAATAGGTAGGGTGGCATCGTTCGACATTGAACTAACTGTAAAGCAATTAATGTCGGTTGAAAAGCAAAAACTTGCTTTATAATAGGTGTTACTGTCATGGCGGATGGGACTTAGTGGTTAGTGTCTGATGTACCTAACCGCAAGAAGACACAGGTTCGAATCAAGCCCGCGGTCGAATTTTTCCTTCGCTAAATAACTTTAAAATCTTAGCATGGAAAATGCCAAAAAAATACAAAAAGATAGTAAATAATATACATTTAGTTTAAAAAAAAAAGATAAAAACTATCCTATGTCCTTTCCTGGGATTGGTTCAACGGTTTAAGCGTAAAGAGATAACAGACAGACAGACACACTTTCGCATTTATAATATTAGTAGATTAGTTTTAAAAGATAGTTAAATATTTCTTCTTTCTTTCTTTTAAAGAATAATGCGCGCACGCAGGAGTGTGAGATTTGGCTTAATTAAAGTTTATACAGAGAAGGAGCGCAGAAAGTTAAAATTAAATGTAATAGTTAAGTGTTACAAATACATTAGATTTAATATTCATTGTTTACGTTTGGATTGTCAATGTTAAATATAAATCTCATTAAACAGACACAAATCCAAATTCCGAGCTGCTACTGAGAATTTCATAAAAAACCCCAATACTCTCTACTCTAAATAAAACAACAAATGCCTACTATATTAAAATTAAACCTTAATTATTCTCAGCCCCGTAAACGCTCTAGTATTGTGCCCACCCACTCAGTGACTGCCACAAATTAATCATCGTTAAGAACACATCATCTCGGCATTCTCACAGCATCCTTCATAATGAGCCGTGAAAATATCCTGAGAATAAAAACACGTTAAGTTTAAAACATATTTTTGTAATGTCCTGTAGACATTTAAGAGAGGTAGGGTATAGTGGGAGTAATTCCACTCAAATTGGAGCTGCCCGACTGGGGAACTACCTCCGCCTTGCAGAAAATCGAAGTGAAATAACACTGCTTTGAGCTGTGTTGTGTTCCTTACGGTGAGCAAGGTTGCCAGTGCTCCGCGAGGAAACGTTGTGTTGGCAGTGGGGGGCTTTGATGCAATTACTATATTAGTAACTATCTGTTTATTATATTGATGGACTAACCACAAGAATTCGGTAGTGGGGGGACTTCGATCCTTATACTACCCACCCAAGTATTCCTCTTTCGTTTTACAGTGTCGGCAACGCGCAAGTGACATCCCTGGTGTTCCAAGCGTCTATAGGCTACGGTAACCGCTTAACATCCCGTGGGCTGTATGCTTGTTTGCCACCTTCAATCAATCAATCATATCAGCCTACCGCAGTCCACTGCTGAACATAGGCCTCCCCCAAATCGAGCCACAACACCCGGTTCTCCGCCTCCCGCATCCAGTCTGACCCAAATCTTGTTTGCCACCTTAGTGGTAAAAAGCAATGATGATGTTGAACTACTGTGGGTGCACCTATTTGCCTAAACCTCCAAGAAAGATAGGCATATAGTGTAGAAAAACTCCTGACATGACGCATTTCGGAGCTATTTTAATACCTCCACGCAACCCTAATGATCCTTTCGCTCGTTCAACAATTCATGTCACTGTTTAAGGATGCTCAACAATGAATTATTTTATGACGCTTCTTAATAATAACTGTTACAACCTTATACTTACTTGAAGGTTTTTGACCCTAGTCTTGCCTGACAACTGCCTCATGTACAGAGGCCAGCACATCAAGCTACAACAATCTGTCAAATTTCTTCGATAGATTTTCAACTTTAATACAACACAGGTTCATTTTCAATTGAGAAAGTTTGACAGTTTTGGATAACTCGACCTGCTGGCGTCTGTACTTCAAACGGATTTGGTAGAAGTCAGCAGTTTGTGTACATACACTTGACAAGGGCCAGCATTATAATATCAGATTTGATAAACAACAAATCCTCGCAAAAGAAAGTCGATACCTAGCCAGGATGATTCGTGAGACTATTGAAATTAGAAAAATAACATCCAAATTTCAATAGAGAAGATGGCTGGGTCTTGGAATCCTGTAATTGATTCTATTAAATCAAAATCCAGGCCTACAACTGCAAGACCAAAGGATACGGTGAACTCGTTCTGCGTGAATCGGATTGCCAATAATTAACAAAAATGTAGAGTAGCCTTCAGTAATTATAAAATCAAGACACCCACCACTTCAGTCTACCGGTGACCAAAAGAGTCCGAAACGTCGGGATTAATAATGTAATGTGTAAATAACGAGATAAAATCCGTAAAAAAAAGTAAAACGTTTTCAATGTATAATATTTGTAGTAGAAAATAATTTTCACCGTCACCATTTTCTACAGGACAAAATAATATACCCAAGCATTCACTTCAGTACGAAGACAGTTGAGTTCCTTATACGACATAACCATCAATTCCTTACATCCTTCAGGAATCCGTGACATGTAAATTGTGAGCATTATACCGCTTAAAGAATGTGCGTAGTGTTGTACCAAAGGAAATAATAAATATCCGAAAATATCCGACTGAGGAACACTACTTGAGCTTTTTATGGTAAGGTTTCTGTATAGACGGACTACTTATCATGACGTCGTGGGTTCGATTCCCATAAGATACATAACATATTCATATAATTATATAAATATAATAATAGTACAAGCTTTGCTTAGTTTGGGGCGGTGCTCTAAATTTGTCCTGAAATATTTCCCACGAAATTCAATCTTATGACCCTCGACCTCGTGCTCAGCAGTCTGACACTCGTTCCACTAGACTACGGACATCATCAATAACCGAAATCTCCATGTTTTCAAATCCGCAAAATATCCGCAACTTTCTTTCTCGGATACAATTCCCAACTCTACTCGCACAGGGTAGACGCGCATAAAATGTGTTATTTAAAATGAAAAATTATTTACTCGGAAGTTGAATTATTATGTTCAAGTTAAGTTAACGACGTTTTGATGAGTCCTTTGCGCTTCGTCATGAGTGATAGCCGGAGGTATGTACCCTTTGTAACAAGAAAGGCAGGATTATGCTAATTTTGAACAGGGTTTTTCCCGTACGGTGATTAAGAAGTTTTTATTTACTTACACACTTATTAGAAAACTTTTCCATTAAGAACAATTTAGTTATCTCTCTGTGATTTCAGTAAAAATGCCAAAATTGAATCGAAATCAAGTCCATAATCAATCAATTTCTTCAATCAAGTGATGAATGATTAATCAATTGTTTGAAAGTTTGTCTCGAATAAGCTCCAAAACGGCCCAATCGTTTTATTGAAAATTTTAGAGAATAAAACAAGAATTTTAGCTTAAGTTTTCGTGTATGCTCTATCGATATATTGCAGGGTTTAGAAAATTTGAACCACAATACTAGATTGTACGTACATTATAAAGACTTATTTTTTAAGCCTCATTGGTCCTCGGTTTGAATCACAAGTAGGCATTTGCCTAATTAGTAGTAGGTACACCTCTATCTAATCCTTAGGTTTAAAATTCGTGCCGTGAAATAATTTTAACGACACCTTATCTCGTTCCTACCCATCGTCTCCGTACAAGACAGACGACGACAAAATTATCCCGAGGCGCACAGGTCAGTCTATCTGGGGAACGACCGCTGTAGTTACCAGGTACACATACAATATAACATGAGCTCTCATTGTACGAAAAAACTATACACTTGCGAGGTCAGCTTAGGCTGCATACGTATATTGGTCGAAATTCTTATTAATTATATATTAAAAACCTTTGTCGACTAACCTATCAGCTGATTCCCATAATATTCCCAACAAAAGCGGCCATAATGAAATTAAAATTTCTCCCACGTAGCCGCTAGATGGCTCTTACTCCGTGATCTCGCATACAGAATAGTGGCCATTGTTCAAAGTACTAGGCGCGCATATTAATAAGGAGATAGTTAGTCCCGCAAAAGAAAGGGCTGTGCTCCTATGACGTCACAGGAAGTTAATAAAAATAGGTTTACGATAGCGTATCTGTCTTCCTTCCCTTATTAATATTCATTATCAACTCATTTGTCGTCCCACAGCTGGGCAAAGGGGTCTCCTGTCATAAAGTGAATGAATGAAGAATTAATGAAGTTAGGTTATAGTCCACAGTTGTCAGACTTCACACTTTCTTGCGAGTAGAAGAACTCTACAAAGTTCAACTGGTGTGATTTTTAGGGTACCGTACCCAAAACGGTAAAAAACCCTATCACTAAGACTCCGCTGTCCGTCCGTCCGTGTGTCTGTCACCAGGATGTATTTCATGAACCTTTGACAGTTGAAATTTTCACAAATGATGTATTTCTGTTAAACAGAATAAAATAAACATTTAAGGGGGGCCTCCCATACAAAAAACGTGTTTTTTTTGCCGTTTCTCGATATTAATCACAAGAACAGATAGACGCTTGACTAAATATTCACTGAATATTTGTATATTCACTTTAAAAATTAATTAAAATAAAAATACTCGAGGCTCTGGTACCGAACTCTTCGTGCGCGAGTACGACTCGCACTTCGCCGGTTTTTTTTTTAAATTACCGACGTAGTTTTTAGCTCGAGGGAGCTTTAAAAACTTAACCAGACTAGGTGGCGAGGTACCGAATGCCTCCAGCCAGGGACATATGAGTACTAAGCAAAAGCTGCTAAAGACATCCGTAGTATTGGCAAATATTCTGCTAAGCAATAATGTGCTAACTGGTTTGAACGGCAATGTAGCCAAAAATTACTGGACATATGAAACTTAACAACTGGGGGTCTACTCCATAAGCACGAAGTCCGTAGTTTCCACCTTAGTTACGGGCGTTTCCTACTCCGTATCATCTACGGATGGATAATTCGTTCGGGGCCCGAACTAAGAATGAATGACAACACAATTCGACAGTTGTCCCCACTCTCGATGTATTTTTACCCGTTCGAAAAATTGAATTTGACACTTGTTTAATCGGACTCCGAAGTTTCGGAGAACTTTCGAACGGCTCGTGACTTCGCTGACGGAGATAGGGAGTAGACCCTCAGAGGTCTAAAGATGACAACGCGCGAGTAATACCACTGGTGTTACTAGCGTCTATGGGATGCAGTTGCCACTTACAATCAGTCGACTCGTATGCTTCATCCATAAAAAACAGCGTTTCAAATTAGTATCTCCTTTTTACATACCCATATATGCTCAAATCTAAATGAAAGCCACTTTCAAACATCTTCTAAACAGGGCTTTTGTACTAAAATAATGTGAAAAATAAACATTCGTTGTAGTTTAAATGGATTCCTCACCTCGTGACCATCTCAGCAAACATTCCTCTTTCGAGTGCTTACCTTTCTTTTAAGGAATGGAAATTTATGGAGTTACTACAAAGGATAGAGACAAATATACAGTGTGAGTCTTCATAATGTGACCATATTAAAATAAGGGAATCTATGCTTAATTTTATAGACACAAACCAAATTTGAAAATATTAAAAAATACTCTATTGAAGCCCATGTAAACAAATCGGTATAACTTTTAAACTAAATGATCTATTATAACAAAACAAACTCAATTATGATTTGTAATAATTAGGCGTCTAAATTGGAATAAACTGTGCTCAATTGAAAGTAACGATGGTTTTTTTAACAAAAAGCTGCTTTTTTGTTTTTAATTTTTGTTTACACAAGCGTTGCAGTAGCAACAATAAATTTAAAGTATGGTTTTTGTCAATAAAATTAAGCATAGTTTCCTTTATTTTAATATGTGCACGTCATTATGGAGACACACTGTATGTTGCCTGTTCATTCACCTACTATCAACCACATAACATACTTCTTCGTCTGCATTCCTCGAAAGTTTTAAATGGTGGTAAGCTCTGCTCCAACGTCCTTTTATTTTTGTGGGTACGTTTTAGTACTACGGTATCCGCTTACCATCAGGTGGGCCGTATGCTTGTTTGCCACCTTAGTGGTAAGTATAATAAAAACTCCGGGCTGCTATTGCTATTTCATGGAATAACTCAATAACAGTTTGCTCAACTTCAATCGAACCCAAGTCCTCAAGCATAGCATCCGTCATTGCGACCAATGAGGCAATGAGACTTTTCACAAATACGAACAATTTAAACAAAAAAGGTTTGCAAGCCTACAGCAGATGTTTTATTTAATTCCCAGATCATGCTTAACTGAATAAAAAAAAACAATAAAATAAGTAACAACGCATACGTAATGATTATAAACGCATCGTCAAGTAACGAGTTAGGGCTGACACACACTTGGATTTATAACCGCTACGTTGACGCTGAGTTTCCTTCACGCACATACAGCATTAGGGTTGTCACTAGAAAATATTTTAGTTGATTTTACTGTAAGCTATGTTCAAGTTTATTAAACAGTCTCATGTGTATTCAACTGTCTAGAGGTGGCAAGCGCCATGGGTACGCTCAAATTTTGACTTTAAAGTCAATTTTTCTATGAATGATGTCGCTGACGTCACTTGGAATAAGACGTAGAATGAGGAAGAGATATTCAAAATTACAGGCAGTGGTCTCGTTAGCTTACACTCTTTGCACTGTAGCATGGTGCGGGTGACAGTTGCCTGTATGACGTATTGTATGTATTATGTTTAATTTATTACTGTTTTTAATGATTTGATATGATTATATTTTTTTTTTTGGGACATTTTTACCCAACACCATCTAGTCCCAAACTAAGCAGAGCTTGTGCTATGGGTACTGGACAATGGATATATCCTTTTTTTTTGTAAATACTTACATATAATACATAAGAAACACACAGACAAACACAAATACTCATGTTTTATCCACACAAATATTTGTGTCCTGTGGGAATCGAACCCACGACCCCATGATCAGCAGTCGAACCGCTAGACCACAGAGGTCGTCAAATCGATTCAAGGTCGATTATATTTGATTAATGTGGTATAGCTGAAATACTAAGTTATAATTTGTAAATCGCGGCAACTTTCAAGAGTAAAACGAAATTTTACTGAACTGTCACCCGCACCATGCTATAGAGCGCAAAGAGTATAGTTAGCTAAAGCAACCGGTGTACTTAACCGGAGGAATGAGATCGATTTTTTCTGTCTCTAAAATTTACATATTTAGAAATGTCGTAGACAAAACTGTCAACTCTGACGTCTTGGGATTATATAAGACTGATTTAGGCTATCGCAATGGACAAAACTATGACTACACAAGCAAAACCGTGGGAAAAGCTCTTTATGATTACTCGTATAAATTCCTAAATATGTAGGTACTTTTTTGCAGAAGAGTATTTGGCATAATTATACCAAACGGAAGCAAAATATATGAAGACGAAAATACCGCTCACTTCCACTCGCATAGCTGCCTACTGTGTGGTCCCTATAAAGTTTTTTTTATTACAATTTTAATTTCAACATAGTTAACACATAATTTAATAATTTACCGTGTACATAAAACTATAATAAACAAGTTTTTCTTGTTCGCTAATGTAGTGTGGGAAAATATTAAAAATTTGAATAATGTATATAATTATAATTGATTAATTTCTTAAATTTACGGTATGAGATAGTCGCGTTTGTCAGTAACGGTACATTCATCATTATCATCGACCCATTTACCGTCCCACTGCGGGGCATAGGTCTTCGCTTGCCGTCAATAGAATCATAGGCATGCAGGTTTTCGCATGATATTTTCTTTCACCATTTAAGCGAGTGATAATTAAGCGAAACATATGATTATTGGAAAGCCGTAAGTGCTTGTAAGTGACTTATTTGCACAGACCATACTGTTACTATAAAAACATTTTGTAATTAAGTTGTTGGTATGCCTTATTATAAATAAATAAATAAATGATTACGAAAAGTCAGATGTGCGTGCCCTGGCAGTCCAATGGACATATCACTAGCCTATCATTGCTTTTTAAATTATTGAATGAATAATTTAAACTAATACTACTAATTGAATTAATTAAAAGAAGTATAAAAAAAATTGCTTCACAGCCCTATCCCGATTCGTCTCGTACTAATACTAGTTTTCCAATAAGGCTATTAATATGTGCGATAAGTAGACACTGGCAGGACATCCGTGCAGTGTGCGCCGCCCTTAAAAGGATACGACTATGCGTCTGAGCATATTAATGCAGTCAATATTTTTATAACATGGAGAAATTAAAAAGACTATTAAGAAGAAATTAGCCTTTGGTCTCGTATACTACATATATTAGCCGGGGTGAATATGGACGTGGAGTGTATCAAGTAAAACTAAGGTAGTATGGGAGTGAATCAGGACAAAAGTTTGCTGCTTGATGTGTTGTTCTCTCAAATGGGATGAATGAGGACTTGGGGTGAATCTGGAAAAAACTTATGTTTGTTGCTTGATGTCTTCTCTCAAATGATATGAATAGGTTCGTGGGGGTGAATCAAGACAATAATTTGTTTTTAAAGCTTGATTACATAATTACCCTACGTCCCTATTCATTTCCCCCTATTTCTATTCATCCCATTTGAGAGTACATACTCTCAAATGGGATGAATAGGGACGTGGGGGTGAATTTGGAAAAAACTTTCATTTGATCCTTGATGTCATCTCTCAAATGACATGAATAGGGTTGTGAGAGTGAACCGAGACAAATATTTACTTTAAAGCTTGAAAATGTAGTCCCAGACGGGGTCAATAGGGACGTGGAGTGAATTAGGACAAAGCTTTGAAAGGGATTTTCAAGTTCATACATTGTAGTTTGTTGCCAAAATGGAATCTAATATTTTCACATAATTATATACATTTGACGACGTCTGTGATCTAGCGGTTCGAGTATCGGACTGCTGATCATGAGGTCGTGAGTTCGATTCCCAAAGTACCCAACTATGTACATACATAATTGGGTACACATGATGAATATAAGTGTTTGTGTTTGATTGTGTGTTTCTTATGTATAAGTATATATATTTTTTTAAATACTATACATATAATCACGGCTGTATTCCCCGCAGGATTAGGCAGAGGTATATCAATGTACATCCACAGTTTGCCGGTATGTTTAGGTCCCATGTAATAGAAGGCAAGCCTATTGCCTATGGCCTATTGCCATTAACCGGGTACAGATCCAAACTCCGAGCTACTGAGAATTTCATAAAAAAAACACTTTGATTTTACTATCTCTCGCGATTTCACTCACATCCCAATGGAATTATTAAGACAAAAAGAAAGCCTATATCCTTCTCCAAGGTTTAATCTATCTCTGTACCAAATTTCACCAAAATCGGTTCAGCGGTTTAGGCGTGAAAGCGTAACAGACAGACTTACTTTACAGAGTTACTTTCATTTATAATGTTAAGTAGGGATTATTCTAAGCTAGTTTTACCGTGCTTCAAACCACATCTTACCCTTAATACCCTTCACTGTCTATCAACCCGTTAACTGAATGCAATCCTCGTTCAAATTATAAATTACATTTCCTTCACATGTCCATCATTTTCTTTGCGAAAATATCTCATTTTAAAAGCCGCATTTTGTTACGGTTAAGTACCCTTAATTTTTGCTACAACAATCAATTTTCAACCTTTTCCACTAGTATATACAATCGCAATTCACTTAACAATACTTCAGACTTCTTGTTCCTGTGTCCCTACAGTGGATTTTAGACTATATTTTTAAAGTACTAAGGTTTGCTTTGGAGTTTTAGTGTGATTTTCGCGTAGGGTGCCAACCGAAGCATGTCGTCGTTATATGCAGTACATTGAAACATATGAGCGACTGATATAATTTGTAGGTCAATAAACTAGAGGAAATGGTAATGGTAATGACATTTGTGGGAATTATGGTTTTTTTTCTATAGCAGAAGTGATTTATAGAAGGATATTTCCATTACTGAATACGAGTAGGTATCTCAGTTCTATTACAATCAAAAGCAACAGGCAATAGTCCCAGATCGGGTGCTAATTAACTAAAAAACGTATTACTTACTTCATCAACGACGCATATTATACTGTCCCACAGCTGGGCACGGGTCTCCTTTCAGCTTGAGTGGCTTTGTCCACCATGCTGGCCTAGTGGGGGGTGGCAGACTTTACACATTATTGAGAAAATTCTCTAAGGCATGCAATTTTCGTCACAATGTTTTCACCTTCACCGTTGAAGCAATTAATATTCTTGGACAATTTTACACAGCACTATTTAATCCCAAACTAAGCTGAGCTTATAGGTACTAGACAACGGATATAAACACTTACTTATGTCATAATTAATTATTAATACGCACATGTATTCGAAAAGAGAGTTGCGTGCCTTGCTTTCGAACTTGAGACGTTTGACTTCGCAGTTTAATGATCATTTTAAGAGAGGTAGTGGGAATAATTCCACTCATATTGGAGCTGCCCGACTGGATAAGTACCTCCGCCGCCGAAAATCATTAACTTTTTGACCGCCACGGACGTGTATAGACGTTAAATGAAAACTTACTCAGGACGCCAACGACGGCACGGCACGTCAAAAATACCACTTTTGTTAGTTCAAAATACATACTTACCTATACAACAATTTGTTAGATAGTTAGAAGGTAAGGTGGCATCGTTCGACATTGAACTAACTGTAAAGTAAGTTGTGTCGGTTGAAAAGCAAAAACTTGCATTTCAATAGGTGTTACTGACGTCACCATAAAGACGTAAATTCAGTATGTGAAGGAAAAATTCGACATGACGGGTAAGTATCGCGGTGGCTTAGTGGTCATAGCGTCTGGTGTACCTAACCAGAAGACGCAGGTTCGAATCCTGCCCGCGGTCGAATTTTTCCTTTTCTAAATAACTTTAAAATCTTAGCATGGAAAATGCCAAAAATATACAAAAAGACAACAATTTGTTGTTTTTTTTTTACCTATTATTAGATAAGTACTAGAATTTGTGGCGGATTTTCGTTATTGACGTGGCGGTCAAAAGGATAATGGAAAGCATGAATGAATACAGGTGACACCGGCTCAAGCTATCCAAAACTAACAAATTCTTGAAATTGAATATGGACCTTACAGCTTTGTATTAATGTTGAAAATCAAGCTACCACGATCTGTCAAATTTGACGACCTCTGTGGTCTAGCGGTTCGAGTGCCGGACTGCTGATCATGGGGTCGTGGGTTCGATTCCCACAGGACACAAATATTTGTGTGGATAAAACATGAGTATTTGTGTTTGTCTGGGTGTTTCAATGTATTATAAGAATGTATTTACAAAAAAAAAAGTATATAAGTATTATATCCATTGTCTAGTACCCATAGTACAAGCTCTGCTTAGTTTGGGACTAAATGGTGTTGTGTAAAATGTCTCAAAAATATTATATATTATTATCTAATATATAAAATTCTCGTGTCACAGTTTTCGTTGCCATACTCCTCCGAAACGGCTTGACCGATTTTGATGAAATTTTTTGTGTTTATCGGGGAGGTCTGAGAATAGGCCAACATCTATTTTTCATAACCCTAAATTTTTTTTTTTTATGGCGAAACAATGTTTGCGGGGGCAGCTAGTTATTATATTATTTTCTTAATTTTACAGATTGTGGCTTGATGTGCTGGCCTCTTTACTAAAAAAACAGGCAATAGTCCCAGACTGGGTGGCACTTAGGACGATTCTTATCATTTATGTTTAACAATATTATATTAAATTTTGTTTGTTTGTTTTCAGATCTTGGACGAGCTGCCATAGTAGAGAGGTAAGGGAATCATATATTTATCAATACCACATAGTGTATAAATCTACTATGCACGTACATACAGTAATGAGCATAAAAATGTATACACTTAAGTCAAAAGCGATATTTTCGCGAATGATGATTAGAATTGTGAGACAAAACTAATAAATTTTTAGTAGTAGTTTATATATATAGTGAAATATACAAGAAAAAATATTCACAGCATATTTACTTGTATATTTCACTTTAAAAATAAATATGTAATTAAAATATAATAAATATTGGTACGGAACCTGTCATGCGTGACTCCAACTCGCATTGGCCGGGTTTTTTTGTTGTAAATGCATACTTATAATATACATAAGAAATCAACGAACCCTTCATACAATTATTATAGGTATTGTTATGACACTTCAATTGCTGCTTATGCTCACAAAAATGAAAGGACGTATATTTATAATAATAACTGCATGTTAAATTTATGATAATTTGCACTTAAACGGAAATTATTGGTTTGGTAACATTGAGGTATTAAGTGCTATAGTATTAAAGCGGGTAGATATGTACAAGCGCCACGTTAGTGTGCGGGTCTCTGAGAAAGGCAAATCTAAAAGTTCTTAACTTTAGTATCTCTCAACAATGTTATAATGCATGTTGTGCTTACCTATAAGGGATTGATACATTAGATCATAAGTTTATTGGATTTATAATAATGATGTTTGTATTAGTTTAGTCGATTGTTGGTGAGCCTTTCTATAAAAATAAAATAAAAAATAAAAGACTCATATATGAGAAAGCCACTACTTTCATTACACTAAAATTTAAAAAAAATCGAAGGACTTCTGTCACCCTGACCTAACAGCACAATCAACTTCATCTGAACCCTGATTTCACGCCTCTCTTTTGTAGTTGACGCATCACTTGATAACAATACCTGGACTGAAACCATGTCGTGTGTATTAAATTTTTGACCGCACGCATCAAATCACAGAGATTATAATAAGGTTGTAGCGCGATCCACCACAACTCTTCCAGCAACAGCCCGGTTTGTGGGATCACTTCTAGTACATACTGAGTTAGTCCCTCAATGGTTAAGTAAATTTATTTCATAACTGGTTCAACTATTTTCTGGGCGCAGAAAATTATTACCTACCTATTCAAAAGTTTTTAATTTACTAGAAGCGAATATTTTTACTTATAATAGATCAGTAAAAAATAAGTGGTCACTTAAGCCTATTTCTGTATATCACTATTTTAAAGTTAAAAGTAAAAAAATCTACCAATATGTTGTTTAACTGCGATTATATGGACCTGAAATCGTAGAATTTGCACTTACGACCAATGAGCTAATTAGGTAAATTAGTAGGTAAAGTCTAGGGCCATAAGTCCAGTAGCACATCAACGATCATATTCGCTTGCACGGTACTGCGCGTATACACACGTGTGAGTGATTTCAATGCATACATTTACCGGTCAAATAGTCAAAACTACGAGAAGGTGATAGTGTGTGGTTTGTTACTAAGGCAAATGATCATTATATCGCACTCTGTCTGTCTAGATAATGATGAAAGAGTGCGATATACGAAATCGTGTATATGTGCAAAATGTTTGTTAAAGAAAAAGGTCGTAAGTGCGACTTCTTTTGACCCCGACCGTACACCCGTACGTAATCCTTTGGCGAATACAGATGTAATGTGTGTATGTTACATTTACAGTTACGTGTTACATAATTATGCTCTCCTATTTACGTTAATTAAATACTTTCCCCTCGTTTCTGTAAATTAGTTATGTTACATATATAATTACCATTAATAACACGATACTTGCCATACTTAGTCACGTAATATAAGTACTAGAATTTTTCTAGTAATTACTAGAAAGTTGTAATAAAGTATAGCAGTGATGTGGCCATTGGACTACCGAGTCTAATACGTTTTGAGTTCGATTCCAACCTCTTACTTTTCGCATTAATGTGCTTATTAATAATTAATTATCACTCGCTTAAACGGTGACGGAAAGCATCGTGAGGAAACCTGCATGCCTGAGAGATTTTCTTGACGGTGTGTAAAGTCTGCCCATACTAGACCAGCTTGGAGAGTATAGCATTCTGTGAGGAGAGACATGCTTAGTAGTAGGATAGTCAGTGGGTCATCATCGCCATCATATCAGCTACAAAGGTCCACTGCTAAACGAAGGCCTCCCTATAGACTTCCACGAGGACCGCTTCTATGCCGCCTACAGCTAACGCTACCTTTACCAGGGGCCATACCACAACGTGTTAATGCGATCATTTTTAGGTTGTGAGAAAGGGATGGCGCTATTTAGTTTATAGAGCGACATCCCTCTCTCTCAATCGGAAAACGATCGCAATAAATACAATACAATATACAATAGTTGATACGGCCTCTGGTCGACTATTCATCTCGTTGGAGGTCGTCCTACGCTGCGATCAGACAAAAAACTTCTAGCTGTCTGATGGCTTATGTTTTTTTTTTGATAATATGTCAAACAAGTCAATAGGTTGCCTGATCGCAAGCGGCAACCGGAACCTATAGTCGACAGAAATACCAGTGGTATCACTCGCACGTTGTCATCTTTAGACCTCAGCTCTTAAGTCTCATATGGCCAGTAATTTCATTGGTTACATTGCCCTTCAAGCCAGTCTACTCCCTAAGCACGAAGTCCGTAGTTTCGACCTTCGTTACGGTTTCCTACTCCGTATCACCTACGGACAGATGATTCGTTCGGGGCCCAAACTAAGAATGAATCACAACACAATTTGACAGTTGACCCGTTCGAAAAATTGAATTTGACACTTGTATTATCGGACTCCGAAGTTTCGGAGAAAGAAGAAGTTTCGTTGACGGAGATAGGGAGTAGACCCTTAGAACACAATAATGTTAGCGTGGTATCCTGATTTTTCCTGATAAAATGTGGGTTGATAACGATGGTAAACCTATAAGACATTAAGCGGCCAGATTCACAAAACTGGTCCCTCGACCAATAGTGTGGCCTGGTTAGCTGGTCATTCCTGTCGATTGCGTGATAGTCCTAGGGTTTTACTGATTGTAGTGGACATTAAGAACGTCAAACAAGATCTCTTATAGGGCCTTTTACTACCTACTGTTTTTTTAAGCTGCGGTCTTAACCACAGCTTAAAAAAACAGTTAAAAATGGACCCCACAAACTGCATTCAGCCTAATA
This sequence comes from Acronicta alni, assembly GCA_964056405.1. Lineage (NCBI taxonomy): Eukaryota > Metazoa > Arthropoda > Insecta > Lepidoptera > Noctuidae > Acronicta > Acronicta alni. Next base: position 2,093,706 of record OZ043935.1, read on the forward strand.
AAAAAGACAGCATATAATATGTTTACGACTTTTAAAAGCCTATCTGGTACTATTAGGGCATCGTAAAATATCTGATATTACTAAAAAAATGCTTAAATTGTCAGTATCAAAGTATCTTCGCGATTTTACGAGTACATAAAAGAATAGACTATACTGTTTACGGGTGGTGTCATTCTAGATGCACTTAAAATTAACTATAAGAACACTGGGGCTTAATAGCTGAACGTGTGGTCCTGGGATCCGTACTCGAGTCCTTACACTATACTGTATATAGACTCTAATACTATTATTTGAGTCTACTAGAGTGGGTTATCCATCTTTCTCCAAGCCTGACTCAGTAGGCAAGTACTTATAAGTAAGTGTTAAGAGAGGTAAGGCATAGTAGGAGTAATTCCAATCAAATTGGAGCTGCCCGACTGGTAAAGTACCTCCGCCTTGTAGAAAATCGAAGTAAAATAACACTGCTTTGAGCTGTGTTGTGTTTCTTACGGTGAACAAGGTTACCAGTACTCCACGAGGAAACGTTGTGTTGGCAGAGGGGGGACTTTGACCTATAGATTGCCAAACCAATTATTCCTCTTTTGTTTTACAGGCTTGGCAACGCGCAAGTGATACCACAAGCGTCTATAGGCTACGGTAACCGCTTACCATCAGGTGGGCCGTATGCTTGTTGGCCACCTTAGTAGTATAAAAAAATATGGGCCACTGTTGGCTGCGACCATGAGACAGCAGGCAGACTGCGGGAGGTGTTGTTAGTCAGTGCGAGTCTAGCATACCCTTTCATGGAGGGGGGAATGCGGAATATCCTCAAGATTTGTCTGCCACCTGTGGAGGTGGCTGGGTATATCGGAATTGTGTAGACTAAAAACTGCACTTGTTTTCCCTTGCCTTAAAATCACGTCCAGAGTTCGAAGGAACCCTTCAACAACCTATTCTAAAATATATGCGTGGAATCTACTGGGGCCATTGTCTGGTCGAATGGTAGACTTCCCAAGTTAAACCCACCCTGCTGCAAGAACAAAAAGTAAAATGTTACTTTTTGTTCTTTCTTACTTTCGTTCTTGCTTGATGTGGTGACAAAATAAGCCAAAAGCATTTACCGCACTTAAAAAAGCATATCAAGCAGCCCACGAGCCTCTTCTTCTGCCAAGTCGAAGGTCTCGAGCTCGAACCCAAGGCAGGCACCTCTGACTTTTCGAATTCATGTGCGTATTAACTCGTTTAAACGGTGAAGGAAAAAGTCGTGAGGAAACCCGCATACCTTAGAGATTTTTCTCGACGGTTTGTGAAGTCTGCCAACCCGCACTAAGCCAGCGTGGTGGACTATAATCCCTAATCCCTCTCAATATGAGAGGAGACCCGTGCCCAGCAGTGGGACAAAATATGGGTTTTCATAGCCTTTTTATATTCAAAGAAAGCCGCACGAACTATAAATTATTCATTACAAAGATTCTTTACAAATACCGTAATACTAAGTACTTATTGATTACAAAACTGTTGAAGTCTAAATGTCTAGCTTATTCAGGTCAAAGACTCAAGGCTATTAGGCTATGACGGAGCGCTAGGAATCTGCGTAGGCGCAATCACGTTGTCACTGACATGTTCACCTTAATGCGTAGTGATGGACTAATGGTATCGATAAAACTGTACAGTGTTTATAGCATTTTAGATTATTTGTAGCTCCCCGCACTTCATAGTTATGTTCGTTATCCTTAAATCAAGGGTCAGAGTGAAGGAATAAGAAGGTAATATAATTATGCACACATATTTATGTATAGGCAGAAAGTCTGCCTGCAATCTGCCCTGTTTGTACAGAAGGCAGCAACATCAAGCTTTCCCAATCTGTCAAATTTCTTTGATAGATTTTCAACTTTACTACTTTAAAACAATAAGGTTCATGTTTGACTGGGAAAATTTGACAGTTTTGGATAGCTTGACGTGCTGGCACAAAAATACGGTGAAGGACAACATTGTGAGGAAACCTGCTTGCCTGAGAGATTTTCTGGGCGGTGTGTGAAGTCTGTCAACCCGCTTTAGGCCAGCGTCGTGGACTAATCACTCTCATTCTGTGAACGGAGACCTGGCATGCCCAGCAGTGGGACAGTATATGGGTTGATAATGTAAATTGATAGCTAATTTTAACTATTATTCAAATCACTACTTCCACAAATCACTCCTTTCGGTAGTTATATATGTATATTCTTTACATAGGTACCTTGTAAAAAGTACCATTACCAATAAGAATATATCTTATGTTAGCTGTAAGAACCTTGCCTCACTTTATATCCTAATGAAACTTAAAATTTACAATGACAATCAAAACGCTAGAAAAAAGGCACTTAAATTAAAACCTCCGCCTATTAAGCCATATTTTAGCTTAGATAATAACAAAGACAGCTGACATTATAAATTTAATATCTATTAAAATTTTACGGCCACATAAAGTCGTAACACTCTTAACGTATTTTATAGCCCGTCTAATGTCTACAGTGAAATATCGATAGGATTTTATCGACTATTCCCATCACTAGTATATTGCTGTCATAAAACGTACTCGCTTTTAGCCGGGATTTTGTTATGTATTCAATAATTGAATATTGGCGCGTGCATAAACTTGTGACGTTAATATTATTTCGATTTTCCCTTTTATAATGATTTCTCCCATTCTTCACTACCGGGTTCCTTTCAAAACATACCATTATATCAGTTAATGTTTGGATTCTTCGATATTAAGCGACTCTCTGATAGAGATAAAAAGTGGACTTTTTTATTTTATATACCACTAATGTGCCAAACAGGCATACGGTCCACCTGATGGTAAGCGATTACCGTAGCCTATAGACGCTTGCAACACCAGGGGTATCACTTGCGCGTTGCCGACCCTGTAAAACGAAAGAGGAATATTTGGGTTGGCAGTAAAAGGGTCAAAGTCCACTGCCAACACAACGTTTCCTCCCGGAGCACTGGCAGTCTTACTCACCGTAAAGAACAAAACATAGCTCGAAGCAGTGTTACCTATTTCACTTCGATTTTCTGCCAGACGGAGGTACTTTCCCAGGTCAAAAAATAAAGAGATAAAAAAGAATGACACATAACTTAATACTAATTGCTAATGTGAATTGACTTTTTAAAGTTTTAGCCAAGTGACTTTGAATAGGACAAACCATATTCGCTGCTATATGTTTCAGGATCCCATTGGAGCTGCCCCGCAATCTGTACATCAGGGAGCTTATTTTATTTCCCATTATAGCAAAAAAAGTCGTCTTTGCGTGTATCAGCAAACATAACTGATGCACTGCAATAACGAGGCAGCCCCAACAAGGTCCTGAAGATGTTATTGTATTGGACATATATATACATTATATCCTAATCCCTCTCATTCTGTAAGAGGAGACCCGTGCCCAGCAGTGGGACAGTATATGGATTGATGATGTCAGCTGAGAAAAGTTTTTAAGATTTTTCTATAAATTCGCCACGACCATGACAGAACTAAACTTAGGACCTGGAAAAATGAGGCAGGTGTCAAAGGTATATTCAAATCAAATTACGTTATTCAGATGACAGTGTCATTAGGGTATTTCCAAATTGCCAGATTAGAAAATGCCTACGTGACCGACAACATAGCTATTACAGTTACATAGATTCACGGAAGAATTTATGCATCATCAATTTTAGGTATTGATTTCTAAAGTAGATAAATATTTCATAACATAATAAATGGTAGGAGTATCTTCCCCGGTACTATTTTGGCTCTGTTTACCCACTATTAACTTATGGTGTTATTTACTGGGGAAACTCAACGAATATCCAATCAACATTTGTGTTACAGAAAAAATGTTTAAGAATAATATATAATCTAAAAAATACCGACTCTTTAAGAACAGTGTACAGAGATAAAGGTTTCCTCAAGTATCTACATCCTAGAACTATGCCTATTCGTAAAAAATAATCTAGAGTATTTTGATTTAAAGTCGACCAAAAAAACAAACATTCGCAGTAAATATAAATACAATTTAGAGCTTCCTCATACATATAAACAATGTGATCTATTATAAAAGTGCTTATGTCACGGCGGTTAGGGTATACAACCACCTCCCTTTAGAATTAAAAATGTTGAATGGAAAAATGTTTAAATCTAGGTTAAAAAAAATTGCTCATCCAAAAGGTATTTTACAATCTTAGAGAATTTTTTGAGTTTAAATAACATCATTATGGCCGAATTCCCGTAAAGGTTGGACAGAGCGGTCTCAACTCCAAACTAAAGCAACTGACGTTTGTTTGTAATCATCAACTCTTATACTGTCCTACTTCTGGGCACGGGTCTCCTCTCACAGAATGAGAGGGCTTAGGCTATAGTCCACCACGCTGGCCTAATGCGGGTTGGCAGACTTCACACACCGATTTTCGAGAAAATCTCTAAGATATGCAGGTTTCCTCACAATGTTTTCCTTCACCGTTTAAGCGAGTGATAATTAACTATTAATACGCACTTGATTTCAAAAAGTCAAAATCGAGACCTTCGACTTGGCAGTCCAATAGTCATACCACTAGGCTGTCACTGTTTCACGTTGTTTGTTATTGTATCATGATTGACGTTTGTTTATCATTATATATTTATTGTATATGTATATCAATATGTTCATTACCTTGTGCATGTTAATAAAAGCAGTGCATGTTAAATTAGACGTGACTACATGACGGCATGCATTTTTATGCATGTCATTATACCCATATAAGAACACTTATGACATTTTATGTGAAGCGTATAATATTTTATCCATATATTAATAGTGAA